>CM040126.1:249321326-250816240 GCA_022559845.1 Amorphophallus konjac
CACACTCGGGTCCGTAGGAGGACCGGCGATGGCGGTGAGGGTCCGGGGTTGAACCTCAATGTTCCAAGGGTATGGACAGCTAAGGTTGGACCCCAATGGGCCAGGGATGCCCCAATTCCGTGGACGGCCAGCACGCCACGGGCGTGGGATGTAGCGGCTCTCTCACAACTCGCTTCGCGGCGGACACTCGAATTGATGGTTTTGGATCGGGCGCTCGCCTCACCACCGACGGGCAACTAAAAATGATACTAAGCTAAGCAATGGTAATAAACCAGCAAAGAAGAGTGGCCAGAAGCTCACCTGATCGGCGTGAGGACGCCGATCCCAGCCGGAGACGAGGGCGAGCGGGGAAGCGTGGGCTACCCGCACGCCGCGCCGATGATGCTTGAATCCTGTTTAGTTAATTACAATCACTACACCTCACACAAGAGGGTGACCTCGGGGAAGGGATGATCAAATACAATCAAACACTACCTCCACACAGGGAGGGGCGGTAAGCCGGCCAGGCGGGGACGGGAAAACCATCGGAGAACGGAAGAAGGAAGCCGAAGTTGTTTCCACTTGCAGGCTATGATGGCTGACAGCCAGACGGTCCCGGGCTGTAGATCACGTTCCTGAATTTTTCTGGAGGCAAGACCAGTGTGGGGATCTTCGTATCTGGCGCGCGGATGGCTCCGAATTTTCTCGATTTCTTCTACTGCAGTTGTTGGTCCGGGTCGAGCTTCGAACAGGGTGGCAGAATCTGGCCGTAGCAACTACCTGATATGAATAGTGACTTGCAGAAGCTACACTGGCCGCTCCCGACCTCTGAATCACGAGCCGTTGGAGTTTCTGGAATCGTGGTTGAGTCTACTTCGCAGTGAAACTGACGGGGAAGCCGGATGAGATCGGAGGAGATCGGGGGACCCAAGACGGTGCTGGCAGGTCGTAGCAGACTTGGGGAAGCAGCATGGAGCAGTCAGAGGAGAAGCTTGATAACTCTGTCCCACGGAACCTAAATGCAGTTCCGTTTCCTGATCCTGGAATAGGACAGGACGTGGGAGAACTTTGATGAAGAAACCTCGGCTTGGTTCTGCTAGGGTCCGCCGTGGCACAGCTTTCTTTCAGGTTCAGGTACTTGGTGGCAGTAACTCGGCAGCAGCTACCTGATACAAACAGTGACTTGCAGAAGCTATCCTGGCCGCTCCTGAGCACAGAATCATGAGCCGCCAGAATTTCTGGAACCGTGGTCGAGCCCTCTTGGCAGCAAAACTGGCAGGGCAGTCGTCTGATGTCGGTGAGGACGGGGAGACTCAGAAGAGTGGAGATAGGTCGCTGCCGACTGTGGGAGGCAGGCCCAACCAACCGAGGGAGGAAAACGAGAACTCCGGCCTCCGGATGCCGAACACAGTTCCGCTTCTTGATCCTGGTAGAGGACTGGAGGAAGAAGAACTTTGCAGAAGGGCTCGTAGTCTGAATTTTCCGTCGTTTGTCGTGGTACAGCTTCAAGTCGGGTTCTGGTACTCTGCAGGGGGAGATCTGCGCAGCCGAGGGAGAATGGGCACCACGAACTGTAGCGACGTCGGAATGGGATGATTCCACCTCGCCTGCGAAGTTGACTTGGAGATCTTCCCGACGATGTAGGCCATGCCCCCAGGAGCTCCGGGATGAGGTCGTGGAAAGCACTGCAACAGGCGGCTGTTCTGCAGGGCTTCAGCTGCACACAGTTTTGGAGAGAAAGGGTTGAAGGGGGAGGTTTCTTTGGTGGAAGGAGAGGGGAAATGGTTGCTTTGGTGGTGGGGAATGGTTGGGAGGTGGTAAGGGGAGGTGAGGGAGGAAGGAGGGGCGGAGCTAGCAGGGGGGGTGATTGCGCAAATGGCCAAGGGGTGGAGGTGGTGAGGTGGTGGGGGCGCAAATGGCTTGGAGGAATGGGGAGGGGCTTCTTCTTGATTTGGGTGAGATGGGTTAATGAGTGGTGTTAATGGTGGTCTAGGGAGATGGAGGGGTTGTCTAGGGGAGGGGAAAGATTCCTTGGGAGAGGGGAGTCTTCCTTGGGAAGGTGAAAGGGTGTATAGGGAATAGGAAGGGTTGCTTGGGAAGTGGGGGAATTGAAGTGGAGTTATGGGATTTGGGAAGGTGAAGGGGTGGGAGGGTGATGTGGCAGCTGAGGTGGCAAGGTGAGGGGAGAGAGAATGGTGCGCAATCTGGAGAGAGAGGAGAGAGGAGAGAGAGAGGGGTTCGCCCCTTTTAGAGAGAGAGAGAGAAGTAGCGAGCGAGAGAGGGGGGGCACAATCCTTGTGGCAAATTTTACTCAAATATTCATTAGCTTACAACTGAGGGATTGGGGTCCTATTTATAGGAAACCCACTTTTACATATAAGACCCTGACTTTTAACATACTAACAGATAACCAAGGAAGGGGGGTGCGCCCATGGGCCTAGCCCAAACAAATAGGCCCAATAGCAAGCACCATAGCCTAATGAGACTCGAACTTAGGGAAATGACTTAATAACCTAGGTACAAGACTCAAATAAAAGGCAAATTACATGAGTAGAAAATGAAAATTACATCATAGGACTCGAAATAACGTGGTGAACAAGATGTAGCTTAGGCGGCGAGTATCGGGATCCTCGATCATATGAAATTACTGGTGATGTCCTCATCATACCCTCGGGGTGCGGAAAACTCGACTCTGTCGAGTATGGGCCCACCGGGGAAGTGGTCCTCTCCAGAAACTCAGAGTGAGCCTCAACTTCCAAACTCAACCCTGCATCCGCAACCAGGGGACGGTCCCTCATCCGCTCGAGGTGGCTCAGGCGCACCCTCTTGCTGGTGATGGGACCCTGCTTGCCTAGTATTGCCTTCGTGTGAACACGTCGGACTCTCAGGCCGTTTTTTGGTGGCTCTCCGAGGGTGTCCCTCTCAAAGGAAGATAAAGGCTCGAGGCACTCACTAGGATCCACCGCGGTGCCCATATAGGGTGCCGGATCCGCCATGTGGATAATGGGGTGAATCCCAAAACCCATTAGTAAGTCCAACCCGATGGCCGGGTTGCCAAAATCACTTGGAACTTGGGAAGGTCCAAGTCCACGTGCCCTCGAATTGGAGGTGACCCTAGGGTAGAGCCACTCTAATGCCATCATCACCAGATTGCCTACTTGGAATTCCAAGTGGCGCTCGCAAGCTTTTGCCCGCTCTTTGTGAACCTCACCGCTCATTGCTAGATGCTTGCATGAATGTGTATGCCATGCACTATGATGCAGTGAGTGGGTGTGGAAGAGGATAGTATGCAAAGGTGGACCGGGGCAACCATACATAGACCTATCATGCATAGATGTGATGAAGACTTTCATGGACTCTGGGGGGCCGAGGCAACCATAGGTGGACATATCGTGCATGGTGGCGTTAGTTACCGGAGGACCCGGACATCCATGTATGCTCCATTCATGCGTAATGGTTATGACGAATGTGGGTGGACCAGCACATCCAAATGTGGGCCAGTCATGCATTGGGCCTAGACTATGTGTGACGTGTATGGGAGGGCTGGACTTGTGACCCTTGTCGAATGATGTGATATGCCAAGATGGGTGCATTCCTATCCTATGGGTGACGACCATGTGTGTGGGTATGGGGTGGTCTTTGAGCTCCCACTTATAAGGGTCGAAGGGGTCAAAGAAGGTATGCATCATGGGGTGGGCTTGGTCCGATAAGGTTGGATGGGATAGGGACAGGTTGGTGGTGAGTAAGGTGGGTGGGTATAGGAAGGGATCGAAGGAGTCATGGAATGTGTTTCCAAGGAAGGGGTATTCTATCTCCTCAAAGTTTTCAAATGATGGTGAGTCCTCCTCCTCAAATGTAGTATTTGAACCGAAGTCCTTGGCGGGTTGGTTGGCCATGAATGAAGGGCTTGGCATCCTACCCGAAATAAGCAACTCTAATTTATGGAGAGCATCGGGCTCCTCGGGTGTAAGGAGGAATAACAGAAGGTCACTAGTGTAGCAACCCATAGTGTAAGTGGAGGAGATGGATCCGACACATAGGTGTAGGAGGTCAAGGCTCCTAGGTTGGTCGGCTACAGTGGTCAACAGGTCAGTTAGCTCCATTTGCCAAGCTATACCCTTAAGAAAGTCCCCTAATGTCTCCACCTGATAGGATGATTGGATTGTGGTGTGGTAGGTGGGTAAGGGTACTATAGGGAGGTTTTGTTCCATAGGAGGGTAGACATGGGCCATGAGATCTCTAAATGGGTTCTCCTTTAGCCAACGTGAAAGGTGTTCTCCTAAGATGAACTCGGCCCCTACTAGGGAGGGTGGTGTAAGGTGAAGTCCACCATGTGAAGTTTCTTCTTCTTCCTGGACATGGGTGATCTCTATGGCGGGGGTTGGGTCCGGAGTATTAACCACTATGGGGTCGGGTATGGGGATCATGGTTTCCTCTACCAAGGAGGTGAGTAAGTCCATTGTTTGTGGGGTGATGATGACTGGCATATGGCTCTTTTGGGGTGGTGGGTAATGGGGGACTTGGGATAGGATGGGGAGGGGTAGAAGTGGAGGCCTAGGTTGGACATCTTGTAACTCATGGGGGAGGGTGCACCCCATTTGGCTCAATGGGTCTTCCTTGGGTAGGAATGAGTTCTCTTGACCTATTTGGGCCTCATATTCTTCTTCCCAATCTAGGGGAGCCTCATAGTCTTCGGTCACCTCCGTGAGTTCCTTTTGGAAATGGGTGGGATGAGGATTTGTGGAAGCTTGTGGGGTGTGGGTTTGATGGGGAATGTTGGGTTAGGTGGTGGCCAATTTGGTTTTAATGGTGGCGCTGATCGGGATTGGAATCATTTGGGGTGGTGGAGATTGGACCCTAAGGGAGGTCTTGGGTTGACTGGGAGGGAAAGGTGGAGTGGGAGTGCTCATTGGGCTATGGGTGCTTGTGTAATGCCCTGGATCTTGTTGGATCTTTATTGGATCTTTCGGATCTATTTCGGATTGGTTTCGTTGAGTTTCGGTTCGCTTTCGTAGCTTCCGAGTTGAGTTTGACGAGCCGTGTGGGTTTTTCTCATGTACTAGTTACGGAAGCCTACGGTGAGTTTGTTTGTCAATTCTCGAACTCATGGATGCTACAGCAATGATGTACTCTTCGAGCCGGTCGTTTTGACTATTTTTACGTATTTTTCTGAATTTGTGCATTTTCCGCGCATTTTCTGAATTTTCGGAAATTAGGAAAATTTCCTAATTTCTTTTCCTTTTTCTTTTCTTTTTCTCTCTCTCCTTCTCATTCGCGCGACCGTCCCTCTCTCTCCCGTTTTCTCTCGTTCTCTCCCCTTTCCGGCTCCGGCTGCAGACGGAGGCGTAGGTGGGCGAGGCGGTGAAGCCGTGGAGCTGGTTGGATGCGCGATGGAGCGAGGATCGGATCGATTCTGGCGCGATCCCGAACGGTGGATTCAAAGCCGGTGAAATCGGTTCGCGAGTGGTTTTCGGCATGGTTTAGTCCCTTCGGGGCACGGTTTCTTCGGTGGAGGTAGGGTGACGGATCCTTGCTTCTCCATCTTCGTTTTCCCTGCCATTGCACGGCGTTCGGCTAGGAAACGAGCGTGTTTGGGCTTGTTTTGCCTAAACCGTGATTTTCGTGGTTTTTAGGGTCGGCCGGTAAACGGTGACCGTTTGCGGTTCAGTTAGTTTCTAAATGACCGCAGGGATGTTAGAATCCCATCCACGTTGGTTTCGTGCGATTTGGTGTTCATTCGAGGCCGGTAGAAGCCCGGGAACCTCGGTGACCCATTTAGGGTTGATTTGGTGAAATCGCCCGAATCTTGCGTTTTTGATGTTGCATGTGGGGTTTGGAGCCCCTTGGTGTTGTCTTTTGTCGTTGCGGTGTGTTTCCCCTGCGTTTTGGCGTGAATGGGGCGTGGAATGGGCCGATCCGGCCATTCCTATGTTTTCCCGCCGTAACTGAAGTAGCGGTCTAGCCAGCGACCGCCACTTGCTTTTGACGGCCCTACGATGGACCGTTATTTGGTTTGAGGGTTTATTAGCCCTTTTGTTTCTGGGTAAGCGACGGCCCTAGCTTGGAGCGTCGTTCCCATGTAACGCGCCGGTGCCTGGCCGTTACTTTGCTTTCATCATTTTTCCTTGGGGTTAAGTCAGCTGATCTAACGCGCTTGACCCAGTGCTTTAGATGGAAGCGGCGCGCCTTGCCCAGGCCGTTGCTTGCCTGTTGACTGACGTTGACTCGTTGAGGCGGTGCCTTCAACGGTCGGAGCCTCATCCGTTGTTTGAGAGTAACGGTGGAGCCCCTGGCCATTACTTTCTGCTTTGGCAGAGCTGGGTTTGCTGCACCGTTGGATGTGACGGTGGGGACCCTGTGCGTCGTTAGTGAGTAACGCGCATGTCTCTGTCCGTCGTTTGCTGTGGTGTTGGGTTGAGGGTGGCCATGCCGTTGTGAGTAACGGATGGGCCTCCGTGCGTCGTTTGGTTCTGACGGCCCTCCCCTGCCGCGCTGTTTCGTGAGTGACGTGCTTGGCTTAGCGCATTGCTTCGTTTTGGGTTTGGGTGGCTATGCCGTTGGGAGTAACGGTGGAGCCCCTGTGCACCGTTTACTTGTAACGCCCCTGGTCCCGTGCGTTACTTGGCTTTTGTGTGCTTTGTAGGTTGTTAGGGTGGTGTGAGCGACGGCCTGTGTCCGTCCGTCGTTTGGGAAATGACGCCCCTGAGCTAGACCGTCACTTGCTAGTAGCGGTCTAGGGCTCGTGCGTTACTTTCCTTGTGCCTTGGTTTTCCGCCCGATGATTCTGTGTGTCTTGGCTTGGCCTTGTGGTCTGCCCGTTGTCCCGTGGATGTCTCTCGACATCCTATGAGGGTTAAGACTACGTTGTGAGGTAGCCAGGAGTCTTCTTACTTGTGGTAGGATTCTTGATCCTACTCTTGTATGCTGTTGTTGTTTGGTTCAGGTCAACCCGGTTTGACCCAGTGGTTGACATGTGACCTTGTTTGTGCGTGTCTTGGCAGTTATGTCCTGTCCGAGACACTGCTTCTGGATACTTCGAGGTGTTGTTCTACCTCGATTTGCGTGTCCAGGTGTGCTGAGGGTTCTTGATGTTTCCCTCAGGTCTCCGTGTGTTGTTTTCTGCGGAGCGTGGTTTCTCTAGCTTAGGATTAGACCGATTGGCGGCTTGTTCCGCTGTTTGTGACGATCTTGCCTTTGAGTCGTTCGACTCAGGATCGTTACGTAGGAGGTCTAGTTGCTTGCCCTGAGTTGTCGGCAGTGGCGATGCTGCCAGTTGGTGCCTCGAAGTACGTGTTGAGGGGTGTGGTTGCCCGTTTGTACTTCGGCACTTGTGTTTTGAGCTTCTGTGTCGTGTGAAGCCTCCACTTGTTGTTGCTCTAAGGTCTGTTGAGTGCCGTCCTGCTTGCGAAAAGCAGAGGAGTGTTTCCCATTGAGCGGTTGTAGCTGGTTCCGCGGGCTCCTAGTCAACGGTAGCGTCCTACCGAGGGAGAATACTAGCTAGAGGACCTGGCTTAGACTATAGCCAGTGTGTGCACACGTGGTCAGGGACTGAGGACTTACGTCGACGGGCATGACCCTGACTAGTTACTTGTTTTGTTGTTCCTGTTTGGTTCAGCTGGTGTCTACATCTCTGCTGTTGTTACAGCAGTACTGTAGGTGAGACACTTGAGGTGCAGCGTGAGACGTCAGTGGACGCAGCTGGCTTTTTAAGGGGGTGCTTCCGTCACGTGACGTGTAGCTCTTCGCGTTTTCTTGCGCGTTGTGACCTTTGCGAGTTGCCCGTTCGTGGCTGTGCTCGAGGTCAGTGTTCTGTCGTTTGCACGATGTTCTGATCGTGCGTGGGGCTTGTGCACGACGTTCTCTGTCGTGTTTTGTCTGTTTCCCGGTGTCGGCGTTCGCCTTCGCCTTTGTTTGGGGCTGGTTGACAGACTGGTATACCCTTCTGTGCGAGTTTAGGGTCATCCATCTGTTGCCTTTCTGTTTGGAGTAGTTTGGGGTGCCTAGGTTAGTTCGGTAGCCGCTTGTTTGGTGCGGGTTCTCACCCTCTCCTACGTGTTCCCTACTCCTACTTCCCGTCTGTTCCTTTGTTGTCTTTAGCGGTAGTCTTACAGCTTGGTAGTGTAGCTTTTCCTGCTTTGCTACACATGTTGTTCCTGTTGCTTTGTTGTTGTTTCCGTTGCTCTTGCTTTCGCTTTGTGCGTTTTCCAGTGGGGATTCGCGTGACCCCTACTGAGTTTCTGTTGAGACTCACCCCTGCTGCTTTTCAGGTGGGTTTTGCCGTCTGCCTCTGCTGTTCTTGGTGGAGCGCTCTTTCGCTGTTGTCGCTGCCAGCCGTACCTGCGTCGGGCTTCTCCCGACTTCTGTGTACGTTTCTTCTGTCGTACTGTACTGTGCTAGACTTGTTGTCTTTCCTTTGGGCTGGACTCTGTGTTTAATTGTTAAAAATTTATTAATGAAGCTGTAATTTTATTTCTGCTACTTTAGCAATCCAATCTAATGTAATTTACTTGCTTACTGTTATATCTCTGTGGCTTCAATGTACTCTACACATGCCTTTTATCCCTTCGGCGCTTTCCCGCGCTTGGGAGGCCTCGCGGGTCCCTCATGGTATCACGTGTATTCGGTATTTATACCGGGTGCACCGGGTATCTGGAATCCGGGTCGTTACAGCTTGAGTTGGAAGAGTGGGAAGGTTTTGGAATGAGGATCTTCCTAAGTTCTACCTTCATCTCTTCCCATGAGTGAATGGGCTCTTGTCTCTCAATCCCCCTTCGAATCTCAAGCTTTCTCCATTCTGTCTCGCCGAAGGGACCAAGGGTCGTCTTGGCGAGGCACACTTTTCTTTCCTCGGTCATGTAGTAGTGGTGGAGGTATCTATCCATGGAGGTCTCCCATTTCCTATATGTGTGAGGGTTTCGGGACCCATCGAAGCGGGGCAACTCCGGCCCGATAATGAAGTAGTCATCGGAGTGCCGGGTGAGGTACATGGTTTGGATGATCGGATGACCTCAATGCAATGTGCCCTAGGACAGACTTAGTAGAGACAAGTCTAGAACTTGCTCTGATACCATTTGATGTGACACGACCCCTCGGACTTAAATTTGCAAGCAACACAACGATTTAGGCAACGTGACACAAGCGGACTCACTCGCGTTGGCACACTCGGGTCCGTAAGAGGACCGGCGATGGCGGTGAGGGTCCGGGGTTGAACCTCAATGTTCCAAGGGTATGGCCAGCTAAGGTTGGACCCCAATGGGCCAGGGATGCCCCAATTCCGTGGGCGGCCAGCACGCCACGGGCGTGGGATGTAGCGGCTCTCTCACAACTCGCTCCGCGGCGGACACTCGAATTGATGGTTTTGGATCGGGCGCTCGCCTCACCACCGACGGGTAACTAAAAATGATACTAAGCTAAGCAATGGTAATAAACCAGCAAAGAAGAGTGGCCAGAAGCTCACCTGATCGGCGTGAGGACGCCGATCCCGGCCGGAGACGAGGGCGAGCGGGGAAGCGTGGGCTACCTGCACGCCGCGCCGATGATGCTTGAATCCTGTTTAGTTAATTACAATCACTACACCTCGCGCAGGAGGGTGACCTCGGGGAAGGGATGATCAAATACAACCAAACACTATCTCCACATAGGGAGGGGCGGTAAGCCGGCCAAGCGGGGACGGGAAAACCGTCGGAGAACGGAAGAAGGAAGCCGAAGTTGTTTCCACTTGCAGGCTGTGATGGCTGACAGCCAGACGGTCCCAGGGCTGTAGGTCACGTTCCTGAATTTTTCTGGAGGCGAGACAAGCGTGGGGATCTTCGTATCTGGCGCGCGTATGGCTCCGAATTTTCTCGATTTCTTCTACTGCAGCTGCTGGTCCGGGTCGAGCTTCGAACAGGGTGGCAGAATCTGACCGCAGCAACTACCTGATATGTACAGTGACTTGTAGAAGCTACACCGGCCGCTCCCGACCTCTGAATCACAAGCCGTTGAAGTTGCTGGAATTGTGGTCGAGTCTACTTCGCAGCGAAACTGACGGGGAAGCCGGATGAGGTCGGAGGAGATCGGGGGACCCAAGACGGTGCTGGCAGGTCGTAGCAGACTTGGGGAAGCAGCGTGGAGCAGTCGGAGGAGAAACTTGATAACTCTGTCCCACGGAACCTAAATGCAGTTCCGTTTACTGATCCTGGAAGAGGACAGGACGTGGGAGAACTTTGATGAAGAAACCTCGGCTTGGTTCTGCTAGGGTCCACCGTGGCACAGCTTTCTTTCAGGTTTAGGTACTTGGTGGCAGTAACTCAGCAGCAGCTACCTGATACGAACAGTGACTTGCAGAAGCTATCCTGGGTGCTCCCGAGCTTGGAATCATGAGCCGCCAGAATTTATGGAACCGTGGTCGAGCTCTCTTCACAGAAAAACTGGCGGGGCAGTCGTCTGATGTCGGTGAGGATGGGGAGACTCAGAAGAGTGGAGATAGGTCGCTGCCGACTGTGGGAGGCAGGCCCGACCAACCGAGGGAGGAAAACGAGAACTCCGGCCTCTGGATGCCGAACGCAGTTCCGCTTCTTGATCCTGGTAGAGGACTGAAGGAATAAGAACTTTTCAGAAGGGCTCATAGTCTGAATCTTCCGTCGTTTGTCGTGGTACAGCTTCAAGTTGGGTTCTGGTACTCTGCAGGGGGAGATCTGCGCAGCCGAGGGAGAATGGGCACCACGAACTGTAGCAACGTCGGAATGGGATGATTCCACCTCGCCTGCGAAGTTGACTTGGAGATGTTTCCGACGATATAGGCCACGCCCCCAGGAGCTCCGGGATGAGGTCATGGACAGCACTGCAACAGGCGGCTGTTCTGCAGGGCTTCAGCTGCACACAGTTTTGGAGAGAAAGGGTTGAAGGGGGAGGTTTCTTTGGTGAAAGGAGAGGGGAAATGGTTGCTTTGGTGGTGGGGAATGGTTGGGAGGTGGTAAGGGGAGGTGAGGGAGGAAGGAGGGGCGGAGCTAGCAGGGGGGGGTGATTGCGCAAATGGCCAAGGGGTGGAGGTGGTGAGGTGGTGGGGGCGCAAATGGCTTGGAGGAATGGGGAGGGGCTTCTTCTTGATTGGGGTGAGATGGGTTAATGAGTGGTGTTAATGGTGGTCTAGGGAGATGGAGGGGTTGTCTAGGGGAGGGGAAAGATTCCTTGGGAGTGGGGAGTCTTCCTTGGGAAGGTGAAAGGGTGTATAGGGAATAGGAAGGGTTGCTTGGGAAGTGGGGGAATTGAAGTGGAGTTAAGGGATTTGGGAAGGTGAAGGGGTGGGAGGGTGATGTGGCAGCTGAGGTGGCAAGGTGAGGAGAGAGAGAATGGTGCGTAATCTGGAGAGAGAGGAGAGAGGAGAGAGAGAGGGGTTCGCCCCTTTTAGAGAGAGAGAGAGAGAAGTAGAGAGAGAGAGGGGGGGCACAATCCTTGTGGCAAATTTTACTCAAATATTCATTAGCTTACAACTGAGGGATTGGGGTCCTATTTATAGGAAACCCACTTTTACATATAAGACCCTGACGTTTAACATACTAACAGATAACCAAGGAAGGGGGGTGCGCCCATGGGCCTAGCCCAAAGAAATAGGCCCAATAGCAAGCACCATAGCCTAATGAGACTCGAACTTAGGGAAATGACATAATAACCTAGGTACAAGACTCAAATAAAAGGCAAATTACATGAGTAGAAAATGAAAATTACATCATAGGACTCGAAATAACGTGGTGAACAAGATGTAGCTTAGGCGACGAGTATCGGGATCCTCGATCATATGAAATTACTGGTGATGTCCTAATCACTACCACTAGAAAGCTGTAAAAAAAAGTAGTAAAGGCAGGAGTAGAAATAGCTAAAAGAAAAGGGAAAGGCAAAGCCACAAAGAAAGGAACACGACCACCGAGAGAAGCTCGGCTCCCTAAGCTACTCCAAACAACGACAGAAGGGTGAACCCTGATCTCGCAAAGTCAGGAGTTACCGATCCGTTGACAAGACGCCAGCCTCAAAACTAAGGCCGACGAAAATAGACAAAAGGCCTAGAAAAGACCTAGATAGACACGGAACACTAAAGCCTACACGACTAGATTGTCGTGCACGCTCCCTAAGCATAAATGCATACACGACTGGATCATCGTGCATACCACACATCGCTTACTAGAAGAACGGTCAGATGTGTCCACTGACGTCTTACACTGCGCCACAGGTATCTCGCTACGGACACCAAGAACGACGGAGATTGAGATACTCACAGAACCAGAATAGGAACTACAGTAACGAGTGACTAGTCAGGGTCACGCCCGTCGGCGTTCATCCAAATTCCCCTGCCCACGTGTGTACACACAGACTCTTGCCTAGAGCCAGGCCTCTAGCTATTTCTCCCCCCAGCAGGATGCTACCGTAAAGCAGGGGCCCGCAGAAACTAGCTTAAAAACTATATCTCGGGAACTACCCTCGCCATCACTCCCGGGTGGGCCGACCCTCGAGGTCGTCGGGCTACGACTAGTGGAGGCTCACTAGATACAAAGACTCTGAAACACGAGTGCTGCAGTACAGACAGGCCAAGCAAGCCCTGCCATACGTACTACGAAGCACCAAGGCAGCATTCCAACTGCCAATAGACTCAGGACAGGACAACTAGACCTTCTAATATGACAATCCTTGAGTCTCACGACTCAGAGTCAAGATCTCCGCACAAAGCGGAACAAGCCGCCAATCGGTCTAATCCTAAGCCAGAAGGAATGACACATCCGTAGGAAATGACACACAGAGACTTGAGGGAGCACCAAGACCCTCAACACAATTGGACACGTAACACGAGGTAAGACAGTACCTCAAGGCATCCAGAACCATGTCTCGAGCTATCCAGAATAGTCGAGACACACACAAGGTTACGTGTCAACCTCTAGATCTTACCGGGTTGACGAGAACCTGACAACGACACTGAAGTGATACAGAAACCTACTTGATACAAAGGCACTCCTAGCTACCTGACTATGGTTGTACCCCTCATTGGATGTTAGGAGACATCTGTGAGTGACGTCACGCGGTTCGAGGAGTGAAGAAGACGCGGAGCGCGCGGGCTCCTTTTGTTTGCTGCAACACAGAAATAAGAGAAAAGAGAAGGGGCCACCACGGGAGATTGCTCCGACGGGGCGAGCGGGACAAATGTAATATAGCAAGATATGGGGGTTAAACGGCCATAGCGGGAAGTGACTCGCGCGGCCTCGGGGGGACGGGAATGGTGCAGAAATCAAATAGCAAGAATTGAAACGGCCATTGGGGAAGTGACTCGCCGCGGCCTCGAGAATATGAGCAGATAAGAATATAACAGAATATAAGGAGAATATAAAGAACGGGAATTTAAACGGCCATTGGGGAAGTGACTCGCCGCGGCCTCGAGAATATGAATAGATAAGAATATAACAAAATATAAAGAGAATATAAGAACGGGAATTTAAACGGCCATTGGGGAAGTGACTCGCCGCGGCCTCGAGAATATGAGCAGATAAGAATATAACAGAATATAAAGAGAATATAAGAACGGGAATTTAAACGGCCATTGGGGAAGTGACTCGCGCGGCCTCGAGAACATGATGTGATCGCCAGGGGCCAAAAGACCCCAAAATAAAGAAAGTGATCGCGCCTACCTCAAGAGCGGGAGATGGCGAGTTGCTTCTTCCTCCCCCTTCGGCCGGCCGACGGAGAGGGCTTTCCTTGGGTACCCTTGCAAAACAACGACAAACAAATAACGAGTGGATTAGAAAGATGAAGGTGTAGTATTCAAATCCTTGCGATAAAAATAACGAAATGATGGCAAGACACACACCTGGTTGGTGTTATCTTTTAAACCCCTCTCGGATACGAGTAGGAGGAAAATACTTATGATGAATGGCGATTATGCCGACGTAAGAATAGAAAAAAGACTCCCTTACAAGGGGGATGGAGGATGCGATATGATGAATGCAAGATAACTATGAAAGAAAAGGAGAGAGTGGCTTATTGGATGGCCGATAGTGAGATCCGGCGGAGCTTCGGTAGCGTAGGGACGACGTGGAAGTACGGTGGACGAGGACAACCTTCCTCCTGCGAGCGCGGGCACCCGAGAATCTGGCAGAACCTCCACCTACAAAAGACCCCCACGGCTTAGAAATGACTCCGGTAGCCTCTGGGCTCCGGCAGCCTATCGGATCTCTTAGAAGCTCCCTCAGAACTGAGGGGGGGGGCCTCTATTTATAGGGCTCCGGAGGGTGGAGGCGTCCAGGACCCTGGACACCTCCATCAGGGCCGAAGTAATATTTTATTCTATTTTTATTCATTTTTTTTGAATATTTTCGTGGAGGCGTCCAGGGTCCCGGACGCCTCAATAAGGTCCACCGAACTCCACCGAAAGCCGCACGCGGTTTGGCACAACGCGTGGTTTTGTGAGCGGCGCCTCGTGATTCAAAATGGGCGCGTCCAGTTGTCTGGACGCTTCCACAATTGGCTTTTTTCACACACGACAAACCGTCGGACGGTGGACGGGGCCCGGTGGTCAAGTTGATGGAGGCGTCCAGGGTCCTAGACGCCTCCAAAAAAAATATATATTTTTTATTTTTGTTTTGTTTTTATGCCAAAGCTGGCATTTTTATATTTTTTATATTTGTTTTCATGGAGGCGTCCAGGGGCCTGGACGCCTCCATTAATATATCATTTTTTATGTATTTTTGGTCTTAAGAAATAAATTAAAGTAATGGAGGCGTCCAGGAGACTGGACGCCTCCATTAAGACCCCCCCGGGTCTGCTGAAAAGGCGTCGGCAGCTCCCCGACAGGCACCCTTCCTGGTTTCGGAACCTTCCGGTGCGTCCGATTGGTGTTGATGCCGTCCGAATGCCGCAACGAGATGATTTCCGGATGCCGAAAAGGTGGAAGAAGACTCAAGAATAGGAAGCACTCGAGCGATTCAAAATGCGTAAGCCGTCGCAGGACGTCGTATAGTAATATGAGACTTTCTCAGGAGACGTCAGGAATGGCGTGTCTACAGCTGCCCCGCCTTGGCGTCTGCTTTGCAAGGGAGCGACACGTAGTGGAATGGTATCGAAGTGGAGTGAAATGAAGTGGGAGCGGACTGATAAGTTGATGCCAAGGTGTGATGAGACACGCTTTTGACGTTACTGTTTGGAATCTTTCCTGAAGTTTCAATGAGGCGACCTTGAAGAAGGTCTTTCAAATATTGACGATTGCTTGGACGGAGATCAAATAAGGGAGGGTGAGATGTGTGCTCAGGCACGAAAAATAAAGGAGACCAACTTCTCGGTGTGGAAGTACCTGGGTCATAAACCCGCAGGTTTCACCTTTGGTGAGCGGTTACCAGCCAATGTGGAAGTGCTGCGGCCAAGGTGGGTCAAACAAGGTAAAAAGTAAAGAAATATCTGAGAGTCTGTCCAAACAAGGGTCTCCTTTGGAAGAGCAGCGTAGGGCCGTTTCAAGGAAACTCAGTATTTCATTCGGAGTGGAATATCTCATATTTGTAGGAATTGAAACACAACGGCTTTCACAATCGAATCACTTGAATGATCTTCCGCAATAAATCAAAGTCCTATATGAATGCATGCTGGGTTTAAATAAAAATTTAAAACAAACTAAAATAGAAAATAGCCAAGGATAATATTGTCAACTTGTTAAGAATGGGTCAGGATACCGATCCGGTGAGCCGACACTGGGCTGGGGCCCGTTTATCCGCGCACCAACTCACTGAATGGAACCGTCGTCCCCATGCTATCACAAGTTAACGGCCTATCCGTACAACCCAAATTCTTCCGGGATCATCACTGTTTTTGTTGAAGGGGAACTCAAATCCCAGATTCGTTCGGGCCGCGAGGTCCTTGACATGTTCTAGTAGCGTAGGTATCATATACTACGATGCATGACATGGTGGGACCAACCATTGAAAGGTGGGACAGGAGATAGGACAAAGACGTCCGTTAGTAAAACCTGCACAGGCCAGCATGGATTAATAACATCAGAAAGTAACAGAATAGTAACAGAATCGCACCACAATGGAAAGGAGATCTAGCCAAAATCCTGACACTGACCGCTGATGTGACATGTTCTGTCCTGTAGCGATCTTCCCTTCCTATAAGAACTCCCCTTAGGCTAGTTCATTCAAATGCACCAAGGTGGGTTTTGGAAGCTCAGGAGAGGAAGGAGAGGAGAATCTAGAGATCTCAGGATGGAAGGAGAGTCTTCCCGTGTTATGAAGAGGAGCAGGCCTGCAGCGAGATTAGGCGACTCTCCGACCTCGAGGGTCATCTCAGCGGGATGATCATGTCGCATATGGTAAGCTGATTCATTTCAACTTTTCTCCTCTTGAACCTTCTTCTCACTTGCTCCCTTCCTCCTTCTTTCTTTTCCTTTTCAGCCATATCCACTCTTCCCGGCCCGAGGAAGTTTTCCAAATTGCCATGGCTTTCAAAGTTAACTTCCAACATATCCATCGGCATGAGGGCCATACTCTCGAAGTGGCATCTGCAGGGGCTCCTTATTCACGCCAAACACTACGAGAAGATTCGTATGGACTGGGCGGCTATGGGCGCACTAGTGGAGATCTGGCATCCCCAGACCCACACTTTTATCTTCCCGACCTTCGAGGCGACCATCCTCCTCGAGGAGGTGGAACTTCTGCTCGGATTGAAGAAATTAAGAGTGACGGGAAGGTGAAGGCTATGCGGATGCTGACACGGGGGACTTCCGAAAGCGTCCTTGGAAGCTTCATGCCGCCCGACGCAGCCGAAAGGTCCGTACTCAAAAGGGAATTGATTTGCAAAAGCTCGCGGAATGGGTCATGGACGCCCTGAGAGGGTCACCAGATGATGACTATTTGGAGGGAATCATGAAAGGGTTCACCATTTGTCTGGCGGGTGCTCTCTTGTTTCCTTATACCGACAACATGGTGGAGGAAGACCAACTGAGTGCTATCTGCGGGATCTGGCGTGGAAAGAGGGTGGGACCCGCTGTCCTTGCCTACCTTTATAGTGGCCTTACTGCCTCGAGCATGGGTAAGCCTCCTTTTGGTTGCGCACTTGTCCTGAATTGCTGGCTTGATTTGTATTTCAAATTTGATCGCCGTGAGGGAATGCCAACCGCTTCGAAGCTCTTCCAACAAAGCCCCCTTCATCACATAGCCGATGTGTTAGGCTTCGGTGGCACTGTAGCGAACCGTGTTCCGTGGCTGAAGAAATGTGAAGACTGGCGGTCTTACTTTCGCACCGTGACACAAAGCTTTTTCACTTGCGCACCGGCATGTCTACTCTCGCTTGAACTCCTTATGAGGTCTTCTCCCGAAGTTGATCTCCAACTGATCGGGGCGACCGAGTTTGTCCTTTACAACGCGCATCGGTGCTGCCTCCAGATCGGCATTCCGCGCCATTCGTTCCCACTACTGACTGGCATCGTCCTTTGAAGAAGAGGGATTTGGGCACGGAGGCGGATGCGAAGGAAGCGAAAGCCGTAAAGGCACGCTGGAAACAAGTGTAGCGGGAAAGGCCTTAGCGCATGTGGGGGAAGAATGCGAGCTGTGGAGAGCTTATATAACTGAACTGGGGAAGTTAAGGCCTAAGGTGCCTAAGCCCCTGATGTAACTCGCTCTGCTTTCTGATGGAATAAAATCTGGAATTTGGATGTTTCGGACCCCCGTTTCCTTTGTTATTATTTTTATGATTTTCTTTTTTATATATTTTTGTATTTTCTTTCTTTTTTATGTACTTATATATATATATATATTATTTTTAATGGGGGCGTCCAGGGGCCTGGACGCCTCCAATTTTTATTTTTTTTATTATTTTTTTTGATTTTTCAATTTTGGGGGCGTCCAGAGGCCTGGACGCCCCTATAATTTATTTTTTATTTTTTTTGAATTTTCTTGTTTGGGGGCGTCCAGGGCCTGGACGCCCCTAGTATTTATTTTTTATTTTTTTAATTTTCTTATTTTGGGGCGTCCAGGCGCCTGGACGCCCCTAGTTTTTTTGAATTTTTGAAAAAAAGAAAGAAGTGGGGGCGTCCAGGCGCCTGGACGCCCCAAAAAGGAGTGATTTCTTATATAAAGGGGGGCCTCACCCCCTTTCACTTCTACTGTTCATTCTGACGACTCGTTCACTCTAAACGACCCATTCCAGTTCCAATGGAGCAAGGAGGCCCGAGCCAGGGTGGAGAGAAGCGGAAGCGACGGGCTCGTCGTCCGAGGAGGTCGAGGGATCATGCAGAGGAGGCTTCCGCAGGAGAGGAGATTGCTGCGGAAGAGGAGATAGCCGCGGAACAGGAGGCGCCTCCTTTGGCCGTGGAGGATCCTGCGGGTGCTGGCGATGCGGGAGAGGATGAGCATGACCCGGTAAGCCCCTCAGAACCCCAATTTATTGGTTTAATATGCTAAACAGGTGGCGAGAGCCAGTGGAGAAGGCCGGGGAGTGGGGGAAGGAGGCGTCCAGGGGCCTGGACGCCTCCAACTTTCTTTTTTATTTTGTTTTTATTATTTATTATTATTATTTTTTTGGGTTATTATGTAAAATAAAAATAAGGAGGCGTCCAAATGGGTGGACGCCTTCATGATAAAATATATTTTATTTTTATTTTTGGTTATTTTTTTTTGGTTTTGTTAAAATAAAAAGAAAATAAAAAGAAAGCGTCCAGGGGGTTGGACGCCTTTAAATATATATATATATATTTAAAATAAGTAAAAATAATTAAATATTATGTACAATGTTGTTGTTTATTATTATCCATGATGCTGATGTGTTCTTTTTGTTTATTTTTTGTGGTGTGCAGGGCGTGATGAAGAGCCGGATCAGCTGGTCCCTGGTGGTGGCAGCGTACCGTGGGCTGCCGGACTTCCAGAGGGCGCGTGTGGACGCCATGGGCTTTGGAGCCTTCCTCAGGATCGAGCCCTTCCGGCTCGACCTTCCTCTTATCAGGCATTGAGGGAGCGGTGGCATGCGCCGAGTCGGGCGTTTCTGATGCCCTGGGGCACATGGTGCCGACACTTGAGACGTAGCTCGGATCACCGGGCTACGAGTTGACGGAGAGGCAGTCAGCGGGGTCACCTACCCCGACTACCGAGAGAGTGCCCTGGACCTGCTGTGGTTAGAGACGAGTGTGACTGACAGAGACAGCCGGGTAGTTGGCCGAGTGGAGATCATGGAGGCGCTCGGATTCGGTGACCCGCGCCAGCGGGTTAGCGAGACTGGAGCGGAGTTTCTGGCACGACTCGAGGGAGACGCTCGTGCAGCTTTCACCCAGGACCCGAGCGAGCGGGAGCTGGTGGATCTAGACCTCCGGAGGTTCCTCTTCTTCTTCCTGGGCCGCCTTCTGCTGGGGACGAAGGGTGACGGCATCCACTGCCGCTTCCTCGGGATCCTGGCGGACCTTGACAGAGTGGGGCACTACGCGTGGGGAGCGGCTCTGCTTGCCCATTTGATTGCTGATCTCTCCCAGACTTCAGAGAGGGAGACGACAGTCAGCGGCTTCGCACCTTTTCTCCAGGTACACAATTTATTTATGCATTTTACCGTAGTTAAATATGCAATTACTCGTGCTAATGATGTATGATGGATGCAGGTGTGGAGTTATTACTACTTCCCGATGGGGAGGGCCAGGCAGGGGAACAGGAGAGCCGTTCCTCTAGCGCGACAGTGGAGGCCGGTCGTGGTAGCGGCACCACACAGCTACCAGCTGGCGTCACTTCGTCGGGAGTTGAGCGAGTACCCCGAGGCTATGGTATGATGCGTATGATTTCTTTGTATTTTTTATGCATGCGACCTAATGGCAACTAGTATGATGTATGTATGGTGATGTAGGTGGTGTGGAGGCCCTACCTGGGTATGGCCGACGCTGGCCAGCCCTGGGTTGTAGCGGGTCTTCCTCGTTTCGGGCGGGACGTGTGGGTCCATTGCCTGAACGAGATCGAGCCGCTTCGGCTGAGGCTGGTTATGAGGACGTTGGGGCTGGCCCAAGAGTGGGTCGATGTAGATGAGCCGGTCCGCATCGGGCGGAAGACCAAGGGGAAGGCGAAGATCGTGGACTGGCGCACGCGCTTCCCAGCACAGTACCAGGACTGGCAGCAGGGCGGGGTCCCAGTGGTGTCCCATGTACAGGACAGCACCGACTACATGAGACGGTATCGAGCTACGTACGGGGACCGCCTCTCCCTCGGTGGTATGGCAGGGGTAAGTGTGAAATGAAAATGCTTCACTCTTTATATGTATATGCATGTGATACTAACTTATATGCAATGCAGGATGCTCGTGACGACATGATCGCCGACCTGCGGGCCCAGCTGGCGGACGCCAGGCGGCAGTTAGTGGCCATCCGACAGGAGTTGGAGATCCTGGTGAGTCTATGCAATGCATTTTTTGTGACCTGGATTTCGATGCTTAGCCTCTGACTGTCGTTTGCCCCTTGTTTCAGCGGGCCCACCAGGCAGCGGCAGCCGGGACGGCTGGTGGAGCGGGTTCCAGTTCGTGGGGCCCTCCCCCGGAGATCTCTGCCCTTCAGGAGCAGCTGGCGTATGCGGTGGCTCGGGCTGAGGAGGCTGAGCATGACCGCGCGGCTCGAGTGAGTGTCTGCCTGACCCTGACTCTCCTTCTAGCTGCTTTCCTTCTATCACTGCTCTCTTACGGTGCATGCGTGCTTCGACAGGTGGCCGAGATTCGGGAGGCCCTGGCCCGTGCTGTTCGTGCCGAGCAGGAGCGCGATGCCTGGGCGGCAGAGCGTGACGCCCGGATTGCGGAGCTAGAGGAGGAGCGGCGACGGGAGGCTGAGGAGCTTCCTTGCGACGTGGTGGATATGCGGATCACCCTCGAGCTGTCGAGGAGAGAGGCGATGAGGGAGAGAGAGGAGAGGGAGAAGGATAGAAAGAGCATAGAGAGAAAGAGGGAGAGGGATAGGGCAGAGCGACATCGAGATTGGGACGAGAGGAGGGGTCTGGAGGCCCAGGTGATGGAGCTTCGACTGAGCCTTGGCACGGCGGAGGGGAGACTGCGGGAGAGTGAGGAGCGGTATCAGAGGGCGAAGGAGCGCGGGGCGCGACTTCGTCAGTCTGGTTCCTTTTCCATGGGCAGCTTTCTAGTCTCTTCGGCCGAGGAACGTCGCCGTGCCTTCGAGGCTGGCGCGCCACCACAGGGCGAGGCGAGCACGGCTTCTCAGGGTTCACAGAGGTCGCAGAGGCCCCCTAGGGATCCCCGTCAGAGGAGGGAGGAGAGAGATGACCAGGAGGGTGATGGCGAGAGTTAGAGAGTTGCTTGTATACTCCACCCTCCTTACTGCATGATGTACTTTCGACTATTATACGAAATGAAAAAGGCTTTCTTGTGTTGTGTGTACCTTTCCTCTCTCACTTTTCTGCTGCACCGAGTTGTTTCGAGGCATGCCTTACGAGACTTTGCCTTGAACAGCGGGGAACTGCGCTTTGCACGGGGGGATTCTATTTCCTTTCTCCCTTTTTTGGGAGCGTCCAGGCGCGAGGACGCGTCTTAATCCTCGAATTCAAATTTAAAGCGCCGGGTGGCCTTTCTTCTCCCGTGCCTTACCCGCAAACGAGCCCGCCTTCCGCCGAAACTCGCTCGCCCGTCTTTGTCTTCTTCCCCTCGATCGATGGAGTTCGGCGGTCTGGACCACGGCGAAGGTGGAGAGGGACGCGGGACCCCTCGCCTGAGGAGGGACACGCAAGAGCACGGAACGGCGTCCATGGAGGAGGAAGGGCCGCTTCGGGCCCACGAGGGGCCCGATGTCGCGGAGGGAGGTGAACACGGTCTGGTAGGTCCTCCGATCTCTTCCTCTTTGATCCATTTTGAGTTTTGAAGCGAGCCGTGGGGGGAAAAGGTTTCGGCGAGTGTTGCACTCAAATGATGGACGCGTCCTTGACAGGAGACGCGTTCTTGTTATGACGCGAGGCCCTTCTTTCTTGATGCAGGACATGGCAGAGACCCCGGGTTTGGCCGATGAATGGGCGAGTGCAGATGAGCCGAGCCGTGTCAGGAAGGAGAGTCGCGGCAAGGCGAAGCTCGAGGATTGGCGCATACGTCTCCCTGGACAGCAAGGGAGCGTATTGGTGCAGGATAGTGCCGACTTCCTGCGGCAGCAGAGAGAGAGTTATGCGGGGCTTCCCCAAGCCGGGGATACGTGCGACGTCAACGGCTCGCGTGCCCAATTAGCCGAGGTCAGGCGGTAGCTGGCCGCCACTCAACAGGAACTGTCGCTCCTGGTAAGCTAAGTGCTGCATTTTCTATTTTTAAATGTGGAGCTTAGCTGACGGCTGTTGTTTGTTCGTTCCAGCGTGCCCAGCAGACAGCGATGGTGGGAGTGGCTGGCGGCGCATCTTCCAGTTCCTCGGCCCCTTTTCTTGAGATTGCCTCCCTCCGGGAGCAACTTGCCGGTGCGGTGGCTCGGGCTGCCCGGGCGAAGAGGAGCGTGATGCCTGGGTGGCGACTGTAGCAGAGCTGCGACATCGCGGTGAGGAGAGACCTTCTCCAGACATCCTGGAGTTAAGGGTTCTTCTGCAGATGACGAGGAGAGAGGCAGAGAGAGAGAGAGTCGAGAGAAGGGCCGAGCGACAGCGGGATCAGACCGAGAGGAGGGCCTTGGAGGCCCAAGTGAGGGAGCTCCAGCTGGGCCTTCAGGCCGTCGTGCAGAGGCTAGGAGGGATGGAGACGCGCTACGAGAGAGCGCGAGAGTTCGGGGAGCGACTGCGCCAGTCTGGTCGCTTTGCCGCTAGTGGCTTCTTCGCCACGCCAGGGGAGGAGCAGCGAGTCATTGCTGTGGAGCCGGCGCCACGAGGCGAGGCGGGTGCTACTGCACGGGGATCCAGGAGGCTTCTGAGGGACCCTCACCTCAGGGGAGAGGAGAGGGACGTCTAGAGAGATGAGCATGAATATAATGGCACGAGTTGGTGAGCTAGTGGACCCGCCTCCTCTCTATGATTGTGATGTTATGACAGCTTATGTAGAATTATGAATGGAGTGATTTGATTTTCTGCTGCTTGTTTGTTCTCTTGTGCGTTCCTTCTTCCCTACACTTCTTCTCCTTTGCACTGTTCCCATGTGATGGGTCTGCCGAGACTCCACCCCAAGCGGAGAATCGCGTCTTGTTGTGACCATTTTCCACGGGAATCTGCCGTCGAAGTCAATAATGACGGCCCTAGTTCCTTCTCCCGGATGTTGTGTCAAGTTTTGCGGACGTCCTCCAAAACATGATAGGGTATCCCTAGACAACATAGGGGGCTAGTCGTCATATTCTTCGTCCAATCAATCACCCTGTGCGAGCGGTGAAGTGACACACGGGACCGCATGGCAGGTGCCTCATCGCGAGGGCTATCATTAAAGGTGATGGAGGCAATCTTGGCCCGCACTCCTTCCATTTCTATAAATTCTTGTCCCTTTTATCCTCCCAGGTATATCGAGGGCTAACTCGAGGAGCACAAGTTCTCACGGAGAGGAGGAGTTCAAAATTCTGAGAGTTGGATGGAGGGCGAATCTTCCCACTCCTCGAAGAGAAGCAGGTCCAGTGGTAGTAGTTCCAGGAGGCTTTCGGACCTCGAAGGGCACTTCAGCGAAAGGACCCGATCACAACTCGTAAGCTGAGCTTTCCTGCCCTTTTTCTCATTCTTTTTCTTCCTTCCTTTCTGACCAAACCTCCTCTCCATTCCCTGCATGCGTAGAGTGTGATGAAATCACAGATCTCATGGGAGTTGGTAGTGGCAGCATACCGAGGTCTCCCAGATTTTCAGAAGGCGAGGCTAGACGTGATGGGATTTGGCACCTTTCTTCGATCGAGCCGCTCGAGCTCGACCTGGTTCTGATCCAAGCCTTGTGTGAGAGATGGGACCCAGTGAGTCGGGCATTCCTGATGCCCTGGGGGCACATGGTGCCCAGCTTGGAGGATGTGGTCCGGATCACAAGCCTGAAGGTGGAGGGCGAGGCAGTGACCGGGGTCACTTATGCGGATTACCGAGAAGGTGCTCGGAAGCTACTGGGTTTGGACCTAGATGTCGGAAAAATAGGTCGGTAGCTAGGGCGTCCCTCATGGATGCATTAGGGCTCACCGACACTCGTCGGCGGGACGATGAATCCTCAGAAGAGTTCATGGAAAGGATGGAAATAGGATGATGTGCCGTGTACTGCACAGATTTTGGCAACTGGGAAAGATGCAACATAGATTTGAGGAGATTTCTCCTCTTCCTTTTGGGGAGATTGGTACTGAGCTCGAAAGGGGACGGTATCCAATGTCGCTTCCTGGAGCTGCTATCAGACCTTGAAAGAGTAGGATACTATGCCTGGGGAGCTGCCATGCTGGCACACTTGTTTGCAGGCCTGTTCCAAGAAGCGGATCGTGAGATGGCTGTGAGTGGTTTTACACCATTCATCCAGGTATTTTTGGTTTTGCTTGTTTTGTTTTGTTTTTTTTTTGCAAGGTACTGATGACCTACGTCGAGCAGCTGTGGAGCTATTATTACCTCCCCATGGGGAGAGCTCGGCATTGGCGACCCGCGATGGTGCCGCTAGCCAGGCAGTGGGAACCCATCATGAGTGCGGCACCCCTAACCTACCAACTGATGGTGCTAAGGCGGGAGCTACAGGAGTTCCCTGCAGCGATGGTAAACTGGAGACCCTACTCAGACATGGTCGATGCCGACCAGCCGTGGGTTCTAGCAAGTCGTGCCCGGTTCAGACGGAAATTGTGGATGCACTGCCTGAATGAAATCGAGCCGCTTCGGCTACGATTGATTATGAGGACTTTGGGACTTGCTCAAGAATGGGTGGATTCAGCTGTGCCACCTCGCGTTGGGAGAGAGATGCGAGGACCGGTGACCTGCATTGACTGGCGTGAGCGATTCCCCGAACAGTATGAAGACTGGCAAAGGGGTGGCATAATCGTGGAATCGCAGGCACGGGATAGCGAGGATTACCTGCGTCTATACAAGACAAGGTATGCAGAGCGGTTCCAACCCCGGGGACTTGCGGAGGTAGGTCTCCCCTTTTTCTCTTTTCTTCTTTCTCCCTTTTTTGGTTTTCTGGTGGAAATGCTGACTCGTATGGCTGCAGGATATCCGTGATACGATGATAGCGACTTTACGAACTCGCTTGGCAGAGATGGAGCAACAGTTGGGCGAAGCCCGCGGAGGTACGAGCGCCTTGGTAGGTGTACAGTACATTCCTAATTAAAACCCCAGATTCCAGATGTTGGCTGCTAATTCACGCAGTCGTAGCATGCCCAGATTGGCGCGGCTTCCCCAGCGATGGGAGTAGGTGGTGCCTCTTCCAGCTTGTGGATTCCCACCTCAGAACTTGACTTGCTTCATGAGCAACTTGCTCACGCCACGCAGCGTGCTGCGGAGGCAGAAGGGATGCTCTGTATACAGGTAAAAGTTTTAGTGTTGAGTTCTCTTTATTTACGTCTTATCGCATATCTGAGATGGTACACTCAGCAGGAAAAGGAGACGGAAGAAGCGCTTGCCCAAGCTACGCAGAGGGAGGCTAGGATAGCAGAACTGGAGAGGAAACTGCGGCGTCATCCTGATGACGACTCCTCTAGGGATGCCGTGGAACTGAGGATCACTCTCCAGTTGGAGAGGGAAGACCGTGAGAGAGAACGTGCAGAGAGAGAAAGAGACGCAGAGAGAGAAAGAGCCAACAGATTGACTGAAAGGGAGGAACGAAGGGCCATGGAGGCCCAACTATTCGAACTCCGAACCAGCCTTGGTCTTGCTGAACAGTGGCTGAGAGATGGTGAGGAGCGCTACCGAAGAGCACGAGAGCGTGGCTTTCATGTTGGTAGCTTCTCTGCTGTTTCCGTGGATCAACGCCGGGGTGTGGGAATAGGAAGGGGAGTACAGAGCGGTAGGAGTACCGCTTTTCGTAGTTGGGTAGCACCCTTGAGAGCGTTTTGCCCGGAGAGTAGTGGGACGAGTGATCCAGAGAGAGAGGGTGGAACTTGATGTAATTTTTTGTTTTGGAAAGGAATAAAATACAAGGTTTGGTCTGTTTAGTTTTCACCTTTACTTTTGTCGCCTCGAATCCCTGCACACATCACTGAAACAAACAAATCAGAATTTCTGTTCTGACTTGGCCCCTTGCTCAATAAGCAAATGGTCACATTGACTCTCCTTGATAACTGGTCAAGGGGCCAAGCCTTTATTTAAGGAAGGCGAGAGAAAGATGCAGTGATGATAAATACGACAGGCAAGCACACGAATGCAAGCGGTATTAAAAGTGAGATGCTGCACGCAAACGTAATCATGCAAAATTGATTTGTTTTCTTTTTTATATTTGACATTTTTTTGTTTTATCATAAAAAAGATTTTTTTTGTTTGTAAATATGTACATTTTCTCTTTTCCATTTTTTTGTTGCTTTTATTATAAAAAGTTTTGTTGCTAATGCCTGTCAAGCACCCAAATGGCACCCAAC
This sequence comes from Amorphophallus konjac, assembly GCA_022559845.1. NCBI lineage: Eukaryota > Viridiplantae > Streptophyta > Magnoliopsida > Alismatales > Araceae > Amorphophallus > Amorphophallus konjac. Next base: position 249,347,737 of record CM040126.1, read on the forward strand.
CGATACGAGAACAGGGGTTTCTTACTAACCTCCCAAGTATCCTAAGTGCACATCTAGGTTGATTTGGGCCTCTAGACCCCTCGAATGATGATCCCGCCGGCTAAGACTTACCCTGATGACAATACCGTCATGCCATGCTTAGGCTCCCAGTCGCTTCCGACCACAGGGATTCACCCAAAAGGTGTTTGAGGTAAGAGATTTGCCCGACCCGGGTCTATTTCCTTACAACTCTAGATGGTATATGATGGAACACCCTGGAACCCCAATGACCAACCGAGCGACGCTGACCCGGAATCAGACGCCGTCGCACCCATAGGTGACGCGCTTGCATTGGCCTAAGCTCGAGGTTAAACAAGAAGACATCAAGGTGGTAAACAGGGGTCTTGACCAGCCAGAAATACGGAGACTCCTTCGCAGCGATAGCTTTTACTTTTCAAAGTAGGCAACCAAATGTGTATATTAAAATAAGGTCACAGACCCTGGGCAATTTTCACCCTTCAGAAACTCCATCGAACCTTCATCTTTAGAGGGAGAAGGAAGAGTGTAGGGGATAAACCTCCTGAGAGGACCGGCAAAGCCGTTAACCCGGCGAGCGAATAAGGGCCCATTAATTCTTTCCTTTCGGACAACTTCGGACCAAATCTCGAGCATTTACATTCCATAGCCCCCCCCCCTTTTGTGGATTCGAACTTTTGCTTTGAGGGGTTCCATTTATCGCATCAGGCACGGTCACGACCAGGCTCTTGATTTTGATTTTGTATTTCTTTTTGTGAGGGAGATATAGTCGTTTGACGTTTGTGGGCTCCCTTTCGTATGCCTGCGGGGACACTGCCCTCTTCTCGTGCTCTGATCGATGCTCGAGGAAGTGGATCCTACTCTTACCTTTGGGGTTTGAGTTTCGGTTTCTCATGCTCAGTGTTTTAAGGGCGCCGATTGTCTCATTTGGTCGAAGAGAAAAGAATAAAGATTACAGCTTCCGGAGATCTTCTGGGTGGGGCCCCACCGTAGGTGATGCTACCGACTTTTTTTTTTTGAATAAAATACATAAGTGAGCACATGTTAGCTTCCTTCGAGCGAGCATAGGCCGACGTGGCCGGACAGGGATCTCCACGGTTCTCGCAAACCAAGACCCTGCCTACCGAGCCTTAATGGGCCCTATCCTAACATGAAGGTTAGATGCAGTGACTTGACTACATGGTGACCACCAGGCATTGGCATTTTAAACTTTCCATATTTTTAGTGGTTTTCAATATTTCTTTGTTTTTGATGTTTTCTATCTTTTCATCATTTTTTTGTTTTGTGCTAAGGGTAGTATTTCTTAAGATAAAGCCCATTCCAAGGGTGGGGTAACTCGGTCCCTTCGGCGTTGATTAGCTTGTAGGCGTTGCCACGGTACACGGCTTGAATTACAAATGGTCCTTCCCAATTGGGTTGGAGCTTAGAACACGGCCCTCCAGGTTTGACAAAAATTCTTTTTACGACCATCTCACCGACTTTGAATTTTCTCTCAATGACTTTCTTTTGGTAAAAGCGAGCGAGTCTATTTTGATACACACGCGCGTGCTCGGCAGCGGCCAGTCGCTTCTCATCCAAGAGTTCCAACTGGGCGAGGAGTGAATTACGACGATCGTCGAGGGAAAATTCCTCGTCCAATTGTACCCTGAGAGAAGGGATCAGAGTCTCGTACGGGACTACCGCTTCCATACCATAAGTAAGGGCAAACGGAGTCTGCCCGGTGGGGGTACGGATTGAAGTGCGATAGACCCATAGAGCTTCGATAAGCTTTTCTGGCCAGTCTGAAAACTTACTAGACTCGCAGGTTTTTTTGATGATTTTGAGCAATGTTTTATTGGTGGCCTCCGCTTGGCCGTTACCTTGTGGGTAATACGGTTATGAATGATGCAATGCAATTGCGTACCTTTTGCAGAGGTCGTATAGGTCCTGAGAAATGAACTGTGGCCCATTGTCGGTGACGATTGTGCTTGGGACGCCGAATCTGGCGAGGATGTTCTTCATGATGAACTTGCAGACTGTTGACGCCTTGATTTTCGCGTAAGCTTCAGCTTCGGCCCATTTGGTGAAGTATTCCGTCGCAGTAAGGATGAAAGATTTCTGCTTGGTGAGGGAATTGGGATCACCTAGGGGACCAATGATGTCGAATGCCCACATGGAGAAAGGCCACGGGGAGGATATTGGATGAAGTGAGGAAGATGGTGAATGGATTTTATCGGCGTGAAGTTGACACTTGACACACCTACGGACATAGACAGCACAATCCTCTTCCATAGTGGGCCAATAAAAGCCTTGGCGAATGATCTTCTTGGCGAGCATCTGACTATTCACGTGGCCACCGCACACACCCGAGTGCGTCTCCTCTACACATTTCCAAACCTCATCGTCACCAAGACATCTTAACAGAATACCAGTAAGGCTCCTCCTATAGAGTAGACCTCCAACCAATGTGTATTTCTGAGCCACCCTTCTTATGGCTTTCTTGTCCTCTGTGGTGGCCCCTTCAGGATAAGACTGACCTTGGCAGTATTTGACGATTTCATAGAACCATGGTTTCTCTTCATCAGCCAGTTCTTCTTCGGCCTCTGCCAACATGATTTCCCTCTTCTCAAGGATATCTTCCTGCAGGATCTTCCTTGCTATCATGTCTTTGATATTTACGTAGGAAGCATCATCGATTGCAGGGGCGTGAAGTTTGTAGATGGAAATGGACTCAAACCATCTTCCTAGAGGGAACCTTATGGATGATGCCAACGAGGCGAGGGCATCGGCGAGAATATTCTGATGACGAAGGACATGAACAAAGATCAGTTTGGTGAATAGTTTGGCAAAGGTAGCAGTGAGTTCTTGGTATGGCTTGAGTTTGGGATCGCGAGTGTGATATTTAGTGAGCACCTGGCGAAGGATGAGTTGACTATCACCTACGACTCGCAACTCAGTGATACGAAAAGAATGAGCGAGTTCTAGGCCAGCTAGAAGAGCTTCATATTCGGCTATATTGTTGGTAACTGGAAATTTGAGCTGGTATGCCAATGGGAATGTGAGGCCTTCAGGCGACAGGAGGGCGACGCCGATTCCTCTCCCTTGAGAATTCAGAGCTCCATCAAAATATAGCGTCCACATTGGCTCATCTGATTGGTTGACGGACATTAGTTCCTCATCTGGAAACTCTGATTGGACGGGATCGAACTTGGGAAGAGGATGGTGAGCGAGATGCTCGGCTATGGCATAGCCTTTAATCGCGTTTTGCTGGATGTAGGTGATGTCGAACTGAGAGAGAAAACTTTGCCAGCGTGCTAGCCTATCCGTAAGGACGGAGTTCTCCAGAAGGAATTTGATAGGATTCATTCGAGCAATCAAGTGGACCTCATGAGCCAAGAAGTAGTGCTTCAATTTCTGCACTACCCAAACGAAGGCAGCACAGGTTTTCTCCATGACGGTTTACTTCTACTCACAGGGATTGAGAAGTTTGGACAAGTAATAGGTTGCCCGTTCCTTGCCTTCTTCATCAGCTTGTGCGAGGACGGCTCCCACGGAGTCATCCAAGACTGAGACGTAAAGGATCAGAGGTTTTTCTGGTTTGGGTGGAATGAGAACGGGTGGACTAGCCAGATATTCCTTCAACCCTTCAAAAGCTTTCTGACATTTATAATTCCAGTGGAATTCTACTCCTGGCTTGGTCAACTCGTAGAGAGGTCTACACCTTTGTGAATGTTGGGACACAAACCGATGAATAAACTGCAACCTCCCGATTAAACCTCGGACTTCCCTCAAATTCTTGGGAGGCGGCATATCCCTGATAGCCTTGGCTTTGTCGGGATCTATCTCGATCCCTCTTTTACTCACAATGAAACCCAGCAATTTACCCGACGACACACCAAACACACACTTTATCGGGTTCATTTTCAATTGGAACTCCCTTGACCTCTGCAAGACCTTAGCCAAAACTTCTGGATGCTCCATCCTGGTCCTTGATTTCACCAACAAGTCATCCACATACACTTCCAGGTATATGTGCATCATGTCATGAAATATGGCCATCATAACTCTTTGGTAAGTAGCTCCAGCATTCTTTAACCCAAACGGCATGACCATGTAACAATATGTTCCCCAAGGGGTAGTGAATGACGTCTTCTCCTGGTCCTCTTCTGCTAAACGAATTTGATTATATCTTGAAAATCCATCCATGAATGAGAGGGTCTCATATCCTGCTGTGTTATCGATCAACACATCAATGTGAGGTAAGGGAAAATCATCCTTCGGACACGCGCGGTTAAGGTCCCGGAAGTCGATGCAAATCCTAACTTTCTCGTCTTTCTTCATGACCGGAACAATGTTCGCCACCCATTGAGGATAAAGAATGACTCTAATGAACCTGGCTTTGTGGAGCTTATCGACCTCTTCTTTCATTTTCAAAGCCATCTGAGGGTGGAAACGTCTTAACCTTTGTTTTACCGAGACGGACCCTGGTTTTAGGGTTAAACGGTGTTCGACCAAGGTTGAATCTAGACCCGGCATATCCTCATAGCTCCATGCAAACGTGTCCTTATATTCCTTGAGAACTTCAATTAATGCCTTTTCTTCAGAGGGTGGTAGATTGTCACTTATGAGGATGATCCTAGGGTCTTCCTCAATTCCCAAGTTGACTCCTTTAGTGGATTCTTCTACGGCGGTTGCCGGCTCGTCAAATCTCTTTATTCCACTAGCATATGCGCCCGCCGCATCCTCATATTCTTCACCCTCATCTTCAGTGGGACATTCTTCATCTGTGATCTCGTAGACTCCATACCCTTCATCAAATGCACAGTCGCCCTCACATTCTATTTCCGATAGCCGGATGGGATTTTCTAACAACTGGGGGATGGCAAGAAGGGCCTGACATCTGGCGACTAAATCCAGAAGGAATCGACGAGGGATCTGCCTACCCTTGGATTTCTTCCTAGGTACCACCCTTGACCTATCATTCCTAGATTGACTGACAATATTTACAGAAGAAGAGGAAGATTAAGAGGATGGTGTAGAATGTACAGGAGAAGACCCCTCAGAGGAGGGGTAGAAAAGGTCACTCATCGGACCTTGGACGGGTGGTCCGCAAGGGCGGACGCACCCGTGGGAAATGTAGGAGGTTTCCTCAACGAAGATGTGTTGTTGGGGAGTTTGAAAATTGACGTTTTTTTTTTCGTTTTCATTTTTGATGACAAAACAGTGAAAAGAGATCGGAGGAGAGAGAAAAATGGTTATGGCTAGAGGATTGCGAGGCTCATAGAGCAGATCATGGTTGAAGACCTGGCGCGGGTTGAAAAGCCCGCGTAGGTATGTAAGCAAAGAAGGGGACCTGGGAAGATCATCAGACAACTGTCTGGCCCAGGAAGAAAATATCAGCAAAGGCTGAGACGAGTGGATGGAGAAGATGGCGGCTAATGAGCCGTCGACGGCAATGTTGAGGACGGATGAAGATCCGTCGATGACAGGGTCCTTCTGGCGAGGACGAGGATAGTTTGGAACCTTGGCAAGAGTGATAATATTCTCTGGTATTCTGGAGATCAATGGTGGTCCTTCAAGCTGCAGAGACGAGAACATCCTTTCCAGTGCAGCGGAAATGTCCCGTATGTCGAACCATTTGTTCCACTCGCATTCCGGATCTTTGATCTTGCCTCTTTTGGTGATCCTCAGACATTTTTCAGCCAAATATACAGCATGTAATCCCCCATATGCTTCTCGTAGGTAATCTTCCATCTGAACAACGGACCCTCTGTTGAAGTGGTTTGATAGAGTCCATGTGAGGGGCTTCCAATCCGCCTTGAACGGTCCTTTGAAGCCTAGGCCAAACCTGCGGTTCGGCCTAATTTCCTTTGGCGGTTTGAGCCTACCCTGTAACTGTGCGCCCAGACCTTTACCCTGTTGGTAGCCGATATTCCTCATAATCTCCCAACCTTTGGAGTGAAAAGGGAGATATGATGTTGCGGTTGCCCTGACCGGCTCCTTTGGTGCTAGTGGAACGTGAGATAGATCACGCACGTCCAGCAATGACAATATGGGCCGATGAGATGGCCAAACAGAGGGCACAGAGGTGTTGATAGCATCCACTATGTGAAGGACAGGAGTGCTGACCACTTTAATAATCCTCTCATTGTAAGGAAACTTCAGGCACTGATGGTTGGTGGAAGGCACAACGTCCATGGCTTCGATGTAAGGGCGACCCAGTATAGCCTTGAATGTGGGGTCCATGTCGAGGACATGGAATTCCGTGGGAATTGACATGGGGCCTAGTTCTGCCTTCAGAATAATCATCCCCTGCGGCGGCCTTTTGCTATTGTCATAAGCCGTGACCGTGATCGAGGAAGGTCTTATTTGTTCCTCGTTGACCCCACACAACTGAAGGGTGTCCATGGAGATCACATTTATGGACGCACCCGTGTCCACAAGACACGGGTTTATGGATACCCCATTAATTTTTATTGAAATGCACAATGCATATTTCCGAGCTTCCTTGGGAGCGAGCTCGTAGTTGTGGAACATGATGGCCGGTTATGTGTCTATTGGGGTCAGGACAGTCGAAATCTTCTCCACGGGGAGGTCTTCATTAACCATGACTTTTTGAAGATATTCCATCAAGGCCGCCTGGTGGGATGTGGATCTTTGAAGTAGCTCTAGGATGGAGATCTGAGCAGGTGTCTTGTCCAAGTGTTTCAATAGATCATACTGTGTTCCAGGGACAGCTCTTTCTGGTTGTTCTCCATCATCCTTCTCTGGCTGAGATTGCTCAAGATTCTGACTGTTGTGGGAGAAACCCCTGTGGAAAATCCTTCCACTCCGGAGCACCATTTCCTGCGGCTTTTGTACTTCTGTGGGGGTAGCAGTGGGTTTTAACGGGGATTTGAGGGGTAGTGGTGGAGGAATGGTTGATGAAGCAGGGGTGATGACGGGAGCAGGGATTCTGATGAGGGGTTTGTTAGGTGGAGGCATGGTGGAGGTAGAGGGGATATCACACGGATTATGAAGGATAAGGGGTCTGGAAGGTGGAGGTGGAGACGAAGTAGAAGTGGGTAGGGCTTGAAGCGGGCAATGATTTTGAGGTGGGTGATGGGTAATGAGTGGTTTTGAAGGCATTAGTGGTGATATGGTGGAGAAAGACGGGGTTATGTATGGTTGACGAATGATAAGGGGTTTAGAAGGCGTAGGGGTAAATGTGGTAGAGGTGGATGGTAAAGTGGGGGAGTGAGAGAAGATGAGAGGGTGTGAAGGCGTAGTGGAGAGTGTCGGTTGATAGGAGATCGGGGTGCGGATGAGAGGGCGTAATGGTAGTGGAAATGGTGAAGGCGATACTGACGCGGGTTGATGAGAGAGAGGTGCTACCCGGGCAAGGTAAGGGTTTTGCGTGATGATAGGATTGGCGGTAGAAAGAATGGAGGTACTTTCCGGGTGCCACACCTGCTCTCTCCCGACTTCCGGGAAGGAGGAGATGGGGTTAACCTAATGATTGGGCTGCTGGTGCTCCGGTAATGAATTCTGGATTATGCCCATGTTGGGCTGTTGTTGTGGGGCCTGTTGAGGTTGCTGTTGTTGTTGTGGTTGTTGCTGCTGTTGTAACTGCTACTGTTGTAACTGCTGCTGTGGCCTATGAGGAGGTCTCCTAGCCTTGAGAGCAGCGACGTATCATCTCATTTCATCCCAATCTATTTGATGTTCATCATTCATATCGTGGATGTAATCTTTGAAATAGAAGCAGTAATCTACTGTGTGTCCTGGCTGCCAGTGGTAGACGCAGTATTTGGAGGTATCAACATTCGGGGGCCACACGGGCCTTTCCCTGAGTAGAACAAGTATGTTTGAGGCCATGAGGGCGTTGAAAATATCCGCCAGAGTTTCTGGCAACGGTGGATAGTAGGCTCTCTTGGGACCGACCGGCCTCCTTTGTTGCTGTTGGGGACCATAATTCCCCGGGGGTGGAACTTGGTTGTACTGAAGTGGTGGTTGTTGTTGCTGAGGTTGTGGTTGTTGTTGCTGGGGTTGACGTAATGGAGGCATATTTTCCTGGGGTGGATTATTTTGGGGTGGAGGACGAAGAGGGAAAGGACCTGGTTGGAGGGGAAGTTGGGGCATTTGTGGAGGCCTTGGGTTGACTGCATAGTTGGCATTGTTGACTGCACCCACTTGCTCATTTGTCACGACCCCTTCTGTGGCTCCGCCCGGGACACCAACGCCTGTCTTTCTAACCACTTTGGGCTTTAGCGACTCAAACATGTTCATAATGGGGGAGTCTTTTAACTGGGTTTGGATGTACCGGGCCCTTTCATAGAGTTCCTCCATTGTAGTGAGTTTATTCATGGCCAGGACGTGTCTGAACTGTGGGGTTGCATTATACACAATCATCTTCACTTATTCGGGCTCGGAGAGGGTATCCCTTATTCTTTCCGCAAGAGACCTCCATCTATCAGCATAGCGGACAAAATCCTCGTCGGGCCTCATCTTTTCGGCCACTAGGTCGGTAATGGAGAGTGAGGGACCGACCCTATCCCTATATTTCTGCAAGAATCTTCTCTGGACTATTTCAAAATTCTCGGCCTCCCGGGACTCCAAAGAATAGAACCACTCTAGCGCGGGACCATCCAATGATCTCCGAAAGAGGTATGCCAGGGACCTCTGATCGTTTTGCCAATAGGAGGACTCATACATGAAATCCTTGAGGTGAATGAAGGGGTTGTTGGTACCATTGTATCTGCGGTACGTGGGCATTTCGGAGGGAGGAAGATGAATGACGGGAAGGATTGGCAAAGCAACCTCCGGGGTGGCTTTCACGTCCACCATTCTTCTCAGATTTTGAAGCTGCTCGTCCATGCGATTGAACCTATTGAGGAGCGATTGGGTGAGCTCCTCTGGAGGTGAAGGTGCCACTTGCCACTGGGGGAGAAACTGTCTCCCGGAGACTTGAGGGGGAAACCCCGAATGAGAGGGAGCTGTCGGACCGCCGACAGTCGGCCCCGGCTAAAGCGGTATGTGGGGAACAACGGGAGTTTGAGAGTGTGACGGGAACTGGAATTAGGGTGGTTGTTGGCTCGCTTGTCCTTGAAGCGAGGGAGACTAGATGGCTTGCGCCAATGTAGGAGATGGAATGGCCTGCACGGACTCTTGGAGAGGTGCGATGGCCGGAGTTGATTCCTGGGGCGTGGGGGAAACAGATTTCCCCTTCAGAATGGCCTGGAAGGCCCGAAGCTATTCAGAGGCAAGCTCCGTGTTGGCGAGGACACCCAGTAAGGAAGAGAGATCATGTGGTGGGGACGTGTCCCCGGCAATAACCTGCACCTCATGCGAGGGCTCATGAGAAGGACCCGAGTCCATAGCATAGACTCGCGGGTCGGCTGACAAACCACGACTAGGGTGGTTCTCCTCAAAAAACTCGTGAGCCATGCTCACAGTTTTCCCAGAACACAAAAACATACACTAGTAAGCTGGTAGCAGAGATTATCAAACAAGTGGATGCCTTTACGCCCTTTTTGTGTTTTGATTTTGATGATTTTTTTTGTGTTTTTTACGAGATCCGAAGTTCACACAAAATAGGAACCCTAGTTTATTTTTATTTCATCACCGTGTCAGCTAGGGTCTCTCGTCTCACCACGAATGGGATGACTAACTCCGGGGAACTTCAATGGTACAACCAGCCCAGTGAACGAAGAGGAGATTCTTCGATGTCGGGGACTTACGGAGGTCCCAGTGGAGGAGATTCTAGTCCGTTGAGAGGAATTCTCAAACGGAGAGTCCTTCCTTCACCGGGAATGGGTGATCCTTAGAAAAAATGAAAAAGGATATAAAAGAGGGATGGATGTATGCAATGGAATGCTGACAGAGATATAGAGTAAGAAAACAACAAAAATAACAAACATATAATAAACACCCAACCAATCACAACTGACAGTGCTGCCGTGAGCACAAGGGGGGCGCACGAGGGTGCCAAGGTGGAGAGGCACGGATGGTGCCGAACTTGCAAGGGTAGCCAAAAGGAAGCAGTAGACGTCCCACCGTGATCGCCAATCTGTGAGCGACGTCACGCGGTTTGAGGAGCGAAGAAGACGCGGAGCGCACGGGCTCCTTTTGTTTGCTGCAACACAGAAATAAGAGAAAAGAGAAGGGGCCACCACGGGAGATTGCTCCGGCAGGGCGAGCGGGACAAATGCAATATAGCAAGATTTGGGGGTTAAACGGCCATAGCGGGAAGTGACTCGCCGCGGCCTCGGGGGGACGGGAATGGTGCAGAAATCAAATAGTAAGAATTGAAACGGCCATTGGGGAAGTGACTCGCCGCGGCCTCGAGAATATGAGCAGATAAGAATATAACAGAATATAAGGAGAATATAAAGAACGGAAATTTAAACGGCCATTGGGGAAGTGACTCACCGCGGCCTCGAGAATATGAATAGATAAGAATATAACAAAATATAAAGAGAATATAAGAATGGGAATTTAAACGGCCATTGGGGAAGTGACTCGCCGCGGCCTCGAGAATATGAATAGATAAGAATATAACAAAATATAAAGAGAATATAAGAACGGGAATTTAAACGGCCATTGGGGAAGTGACTCGCCGCGGCCTCGAGAATATGAGCATATAAGAATATAACAGAATATAAAGAGAATATAAGAACGGGAATTTAAACGGCCATTGGAGAAGTGACTCGCCGCGGCCTCGAGAACATGATGTGATCGCCAAGGGCCAAAAGACCCCAAAATAAAGAAAGTGATCGCGCCTACCTCAAGAGCGGGAGATGGCGGGTTGCTTTTTCCTCCCCCTTCGGCCGGCCGACGGAGAGGGCTTTCCTTGGGTACCCTTGCAAAACAACAACAAACAAATAACGAGTGGATTAGAAAGATGAAGGTGTAGTATTCAAATCCTTGCGATAAAAATAATGAAATGATGGCAAGACACACACCTGGTTGGTGTTATCTTTTAAACCCCTCTCGGATACGAGTAGGAGGAAAAAACTTATGATGACTGGCGATTATGCCGACGTAGGAATAGAAAAAAGACTCCCTTACAAGGGGGATGGAGGATGCGATATGATGAATGCAAGATAACTATGAAAGAAAAGGAGAGAGTGGCTTATTGGATGGCCGATAGTGAGATCCGGCGGAGCTTCGGTAGCGTAGGGACAACGTGGAAGTACGGTGGACGAGGACAGCCTTCCTCCTGTGAGCGCGGGCACCCGAGAAGCCGGCAGAACCTCCACCTACAAAAGACCCCCACGGGTTAGAAATGACTCCGGTAGCCTCTGGGCTCTGGCAGCCTATCGGATCTCTTAGAAGCTCCCTCAGAACTGAGGGGGGGGGCCTCTATTTATAGAGCTCCGGAGGATGGAGGCGTCCAGGACCCTGGACACCTCCATCAGGGCCGAAGTAATATTTTATTCTATTTTTATTCATTTTTTTTGAATATTTTCATGGAGGCGTCCAGGGTCCCGGACGCCTTAATAAGGTCCACCGAACTCCACTGAAAGTCACACGCAGTTTGGCACAACGCGTGGTTTTATGAGCGGCGCCTCGTGATTCGGAAATGGGCGCGTCCAGTTGTCTGGACGCTTCCACAATTGACTTTTTTCACACACGACAAACCGTCGGACGGTGGACGAGGCCCGGTGGGCAAGTTGATGGAGGCGTCCAGAGTCCTGGACGCCTCCAAAAAATATATATTTTTTATTTATTATTATTTTTTATTTTTATGCCAAAGTTGGCATTTTTATATTTTTTATATTTGTTTTCATGGAGGCGTCCAGGGGCCTGGACGCCTCCATTAATATATCATTTTTTTATGTATTTTTGGTCTTAAGAAAAAAAATTAAAGTAATGGAGGCGTTTAGGAGACTGGACGCCTCCATTAAGACCCCCCCGAGACCGCTGAAAAGGTGTCGGCAGCTCCCCGACAGGCACCCTTCCTGGTTTCGGAACCTTCCGGTGCGTCCGATTGGTGTTGATGCCATCCGAATGCCGCAACGAGATGATTTTCGGATGCCGAAAAGGCGGAAGAAGACTCAAGAATAGGAAACACTCGAGCGATTCAAAATGCGAAAGCCAATGCGGGGCGTCGTATAGTAATATGAGATTTTCTCAGGAGATGTCAGGAATGGCGTGTCTACAACATCCACGGGACAACGGGCAAACCACAAGCTCAAGCCAAGATAATCAGAATTTAAATTATCGAAAAAATAAGACAAAATAGCACTCTGAGAAGTAAACGGTCGGACGTCTGACCGCTTGACAACTCAAACGGTCAGCCAAAGGGCCGTTACCTTCATGGGGAACGCACAGGTAATAAACGGTCATACCAGGGTCGTGTGATGAATCAAATGGTCAGTAGGAGGTCGCTATCTTCACACAGGGCACAAGGACTGAACGGTCAAGAGAAGGCCGTGCCAACGGTACATGGTCTAAACCAAGGCCTTTCCATGGGCTGAGCGGTCTAGGACATCACCGCTCTGATCAAAAACTCAAACAATCAAAAATAAAATTAAAATGAATAAATCTGAAAGCTATAGGGGCACACGGTCTATCGAAGGACCGCCTGGGGACAGAAGCGGTCTAGGGAATGGCCGCTTACACCAGTCAACCCCTGAACATCTAAACCGACTTAACCGGTCAAAACACTGAAACCGGTCTACCATTGGACCAACAAAGGCATGAAATGGTCTAGAGAAGGACCGCTCCATCAACCGCCTTAAAACTGTTGACCAAGGTCAACGATGCTTAGCGATCTAGGAAAGGACCGCGTGATCAGGCTGAACGGTCTATCGTAAGACCGCTCCACAGACTTGAGCGACGAAGGAAAATGGAACGGCCAGCCAAGGGCCGTTCAAATGGTTTAGACGGTCCTTTAGTGGACCGCGAACCACATGGGATGGTCTATTATGCGATCGTAAAGCCCCCCAACTGACATATATGAAACGGTTCAAAACACGACCGCGTAAAGCCCTAAACGGTCACTGTAACGACCGCGTAGGCGTTACGGAGGGAGAACCATGGGATCGGCGCGATCTCAGCCTTTCCACGCCTCATTCGCTCTGAGACGAAGGGGATACAACCACAATGACAGTACCGACCTTCCACACTCCGGAAGGGGCCAAATCAACGCACAAATAGCTAGAAAAGGGCAATTCTACAGAATTGACCTAAATGGAATCACATGGGTTCCCGGGCTCCTACCGGCCCCAAATGACTATCAATCAACATGAAATCAGCGTATCTGGAATGCTGACATTCCAGGGGTTCGAATGACACTGACTGATCTGAAAACCGTCGCCGTTTTCCGGCGAACCCGATGAACTCCCCAAAGGCATGATTTTGCCCCAACAAGGTAAAACCCACTCGTATGCTCACCGTTCGACGTGAAAATGTGCGGGGACATAACAAAGAAGTAGAGCTTCCGTCTCCCTACCTCCACGGAAGATTCCGTGCGCCGAAGCGACTAAACCACGCCGAAAACTGCCAAACCAACGAACCGCGCCGGCTTTGAATCCACCGAGGGATTGCGCCACGCCACGCTAAATCCATCACCCCATCACGAGTCCCGATCACTCCATCGCGTCCCCACGACAGCTAGCTCGGCAACGGTGCACGCCCCGCGTCGAGAGAGCCAGAGGGGAGAGGGAACGATAGAGAGAAAGAGAGGGTGAGAATGAGGGAGGAGAGAGGGTGAAGTGGATTAAATAGAAAGAAAATTAGGATTTTCCTAATTTTCTGAAATTCCAATTTTTACGCTAAAAATCTACTAATTCAGAAAAATATGCAAAAATAGCCGAAATGATCCTCACAAGGAGTACATCGCAACTGTGGCGTCCTCGAGTCGATGAACTGAGAAATAAACTCACAACAAGGTTCCGTAACTTGTACGAGAGAAAAACCCACGTGGATCGTAAAACTCAACTCAGGACCTATAAAAGTGATCTGAAACTCTCTACTAAGGATCCGAAATATTCGATAAGAATCCAGGGTATTACACAAGCGATCCGATCGAGTTAACAGGTGCAGGATTTTGTGGTACAACCTGCCCAGCATCCTAGTGAGAATTCCATGCTCGCGGAGACTTACAGAGGTCCCATAATGGAGATCCTAGTCCGATGGAAGGAATATCCGGTAGAGAGTCCCAACCATTACAAGAAATTGAGGGCTATGAAATCATCATAAAACAGATGTATGGCGGTCAGTCAGCTTCACCAGAATGAAGTGACTATCAAACAAACCTAACAATTAACCCATGATCAACAACTTATGAATTTAACAATTTGTTTATCAATTCAAAGAAGTAGACAAGGGGATGCAATTTAGATGAAAGGAAAGATATTGACAGTCCTAAACACAATTAATTATTCCATATGTTCCAATTACTTAATGGGTTGCTACCCTAATGAAGATAGCTAACAAGATATAATGAAACAAAGGTATCATCAAACTGTTCATGTAAACGATCGGTCACAGGGCCGCTCAGTTCATGAAACGGTCTAATGCTCGGCCGCGAACCCCTGAACTCGCGGTCCATAGAGGGGCCGTTTTAGTAAAAGGGGTCTAAATCTGCACGGGGAAAATGGTCTATCAAGCGATCACTGAGAACCCTAGACAGTCTGTCGTTCGACTGCGCAGTCCCAGATGGTTACTGTTAAACCATGCAATGTGCTGACAGCCCAGTTTCTGGCGATCTCACTAGGGTTTCACTTAAAATGCAAACTTCAAAAAATATAACACATAAAAATTAGGCAAAAGAATACCATCAGAAAGAGAATGAAACGTTACATAACATAGATTGATCAATTGAATCATTAAGCCTGCTAAACCCATCATTAATCGAGGACAACATGGTTAACCCTAATTCTGACATGCTCCGACTAAAACGAACAATACTCGCATGATACTCCACAGAATTTAGGGCTTTTACTATCAAAAGAACGCGGACTTGAGGATGAATCCAATGATACCAATTTCTTAGGGTTTGTTCTGCTAGAACCTACCTTAAACGAAGGAAGAAGGGGACGAAGACACCGGCCAGTTGTGCGAAGAACAACCCATGATCTCACCAGAATCCTCCCTCGATCGAGCTCCTCGTCGGTCGCCACAGCATCCAAGGGTTTCTAGGTCGCGGTAGGATCTGATTTATAGGGTCAATTGGTCTTTAGAGGTGT
Source organism: Amorphophallus konjac (assembly GCA_022559845.1). NCBI lineage: Eukaryota > Viridiplantae > Streptophyta > Magnoliopsida > Alismatales > Araceae > Amorphophallus > Amorphophallus konjac. The sequence continues at coordinate 249,362,907 of CM040126.1, forward strand.
CCATTAGAGAGGATAGAGTCCTCCACTTCGGTTGAGCGAGATTCGCACCTTGACCCGGTCACGCCGTCGCCTCGGCTCCAAATTTGATCTCTAGAGTTAGGGTTTCAGCGGAGAATGAGAGGTGAAACAATCTACACATCAAGGCCGTTCGATTGGGTCCGATCTGAGCTCAAATGGTCGGGTATTGTGTTCGAATTAGACGATCCAAGGTCCGATAAGGTTAAACGTGGATTTCTCCCTAATTCCCTTAATCCGACTGGCTTAAGATTTTAATTAGGGTCAGACCCAGAAGAATAAAAGTCTAAACTATTTGTCCTCTACGCGATTATAATTTTTTCAGATTTTTATAAATTGGTTGCAGCTTAACCTATCGTAATTTCCATAAATTTCTTTATAAATTCCCTTAATTTTATTTAATATTACACCGGGGTGCTACATACTCATTCTCTCCTTCTCGATTCACGACGAGGGAGTGGGACCTTGGGCTACACTACTGAACCTAACGACCACCCTTGTCGGGAGAAGCCTCGACACGAGGGCCATTCCTAAAAAAAAATGCCTGGTGATCATCATGGAGTGAAGTCATTGCATCCATCCTTCATGTTAGGATAGGGCCCATTAAGGTTTGGTAGGTCTCGGGTCTTGGTCTGTCAGAACCGTGGAGATCCTTGTCCAGTCATGTCGGCCTATGCCCACTAAAAGAAGGCAACATGCATACACATGTTAGAATGAGAACGTTGATATCGATAGTAGGAATAAAGGACATGATTTAGAAGGGGAGATGAATAGATCCTTTTTAAAATTTTTCGCGCACACAAAAAACCATGCTAATTGAAATGCAGTCGAAGCAAGCTCAGACACGAGATTACTAAATCCAAGACATACGCAACAAGAGAGCTGCAAGGACTAACGACATTGTAAATCCACAGAGACAATGTGCAATAAAAACTAATTCTAATGATCCACACACAGAGGGACTTCACACAATATGTCGAGCAGTTAGCGAACCTTCAAGACAACAGGCGTATTGAACAAGATAACAGATTATCTACGTAGAGATATAATCAACCGCTTAGAGAAAATAGCAATGTAATTGCTGACATGTTATGCTCAGCAAGAGGCATTCATAGATGGGCACTTAACCAACCGGTATAGGGCAGAGATCAAAGCTCAAGAGCTCTCCTCGCGCAAGGTGTGTGAATACACCTTTTGATATACCGGTAGGAAGCTTTTGAAATATGCTCACTCGTGAATGTTGATCGAAAATAGACAAGCACCCACACAAGCACACCATAGAACACATAGGATTTTTAGGTGGTTCGATCTGCCAAACAGATCTACGTCCACCCCACACTCAAACGAGAGTGTGGCTTCCCTTGCTCCAGGCAAGAGTGCAGACTCAGTCCACAAACAAGTGCTGTCAAATAGCTTGAATCAGAGGAAGATAAATCCCTCAAACACTGATCTAGCACCCAACTAGATCAATACCCCACTACTAGCGTAGTGACCGGAGAGACCCACTCTTCCTTCTTCTGCGAATGCAGAAGGAACCAGTGAGACAGCACCCAGCTGCTCACAACCCCAGAGAACTAATGCCCTCTCTTCCTCTGAGACCACAGAGGGAATCCAGAGAACAATCTCCCTTCTTCTGATCACTCAGAAGGAACCCGATCCTGAACAGGGGACCAGAAAATGCAGTAAGAAAAATGTATCAGGAAACCGAGAAGCCAACAAAAGGAAAAATGAAAGAAAATAATTGAATACAATGTAGCTCAATATGAGCAAACTGGCTCTAGATTTGATCCATGGGACCAACCTTCCACTGAGCTTCAGAATGCTCGAATCGCTCAGATGAAGCTATCTCTTCCTTCTTCTTCTCTCAACTCTTCCTCTAAATTTTCTCTTCGAAAGGATCAGCTCATAAATTCTCAAACGAAACACTCAGATTTTCTTTTCACTCCTCTTCTGCCTTTTTTATTCTCTCCTTTTCTTCTTATCTCTATGTTCTCCTTCTTCTTTGAAAGAAACGAGCGAGTATATATAACCCCAGAATTTCGGAATTTTATACTCTTTAACTTAATCCTCAGATCTGAAATTTCATTGGGCCAGGTGTCCACGAGAGAGTGGTTTTCATATCTGACATCTATTGGCCCAGGTGGCCATGAGAATATTCTTTTAGAATTATCTTCCTGAAGTGTTGCCACGTGGCCTAGGATTACATGACATGATCTTACTGAAGTCCTCACATGCAATGATGACAGGTCGAGGCATCTTTAGATGTGCATACATATCTGATTCTGAAAAGTTGATTCTAAGCTGGATGCATCGGGGCAAGTGGTTGATGCATCAGTGCATCACTGAGCTGCTTCAAAGCTTTTTCATATTAGATCCAAGTAGAGAGCTGTGTGCATCGAGGCAATCCTTCGATGCATCGATGCAATTGAAGACACGACCTTTAGCTTGGAAAGCTTTAGAAGGCTTCTTTGCTTGATGCATCGAGGCATCACAGATGATACGCTTGATGCGTTGAGGCATCATAGATGATACGCTTGATGCACTGACTTATTGCTTGAAGCAAAACTTCTTTTTTCTTCTGATGCTTTGACGTGATAAGATTATGTTCAATCTTGGACTGAATACGTCGATGCATTAGTCTTTTGCGTAGAGGCAGTGAAGAGTTTTTCTTCTACTACGTAGATGCAGTGTGCTTGGTTTCTCCTAATACATCGATGCATTGTCCCTGATGCGTTGATGCATCAAACTTGAGTATCATCTTGAATTTATTTGATACCTAAGGATCAATGTACCTATTCATCATACAAGAGTCTTAGTCCATCATTTCTTATCAAGATCAATAGTGTGTCATCATCAAAACCAGAGATCCAACAATCTCCCCCTTTTTGATGATGGCAACTATTCATTTGACTATTGATTATTTGATTGGTTCCTAGTTGCAGGATCATTTATTCACATGAAGGTTTTTAAGACAAAAATAACCACAAGATGAATACTCAAGGGGAAAAATGAAGTTTCATTGATCATCAAACAAAGTTTTGCATACAAAGTGCAATGCATATGTCATGCATGATAGACTTAGAGAAAAAAACTTCCAATCGTTCAGATCAAGACATGTCCATTCCATTTACAAAAACATACATCCTAAAAAAAACTTAAAAGAGAATTCTACTCTGACAGAACCAGAAAGATCTACAGTCTACTATCTGCTCTACTGTCTGCCTCTGCTGTCTGCCATATCTGTATCTTCATCTTCTTTCCCTTCATCTTCTCCTCCATCTTTATCTTCTCCCGCTTTGCCATCAGCAAAAAAAAATATGTGGGGATGTCTATGTTCTCCTCTTTTTAGATGTGCTAGAGCTACCAGGAAATCTTAGTGGTATTGCAGTTGGGATGTTCAATGATATTTTGGAAACTTTAGTGCCCAAGGCTACAATTTTGTCATTTACTTTCTGATCACATTGCTGAGCAATGGCATGCAGTTTTGTGAGGTGGGTGAGCAGATCAGCAAACCAGTTTTGCAGCATGAGATTGAGATTATCAAACTGAGCCAATTGATGGATTTGAGTCTGTGGCATAGATGTTGAAGCGCCTTCAGTGAGTGAAGAGAGTTTTTCCCAGATTATTTTGGACATATTTATAACCTCATCACCTATTGAATTAGTTTTAGCATACACTTTTCCCATTTCAGCAATGACAATTTGGGATTGATCCATTAGCTTGACACACTTAAGAGATAGACTTTGCTGCTCTTCTCTAATATCATAGGCATGCATCACCATTTCTGCTATTTTCTCTTGTGTTTTAGTATGAATCTACCTCAGCCTTTTCATTATAGACCCTGCTCTTTCAGAGACTTGTAGTAGAGATTCCATGAAGTTAAGAATCTTCCGATCCGATTTTTTTATATCTGCCTTAAACTGCTCCCATCGACTATTAGCATTCTGCTCAACATGTGCAAGTCTGACTTCAATTCTTTCAACTGCCATGTTCAACTGTATATTGGAAGAATTAACATTTGCAAACTGAGCTGTTAAGAATCTGGTGCAGACACCAGAGCGATCGAGAAGCACGAACCTGCGAGCCGTCGGTACCATACGCGGAGCACCACTTGAGCTACATCGGCTTCCATCTGGCTCGGAGATAGTCTGGAGACTCCCCCTTGAGTCTTAGTATTTATCATATTTAATGGGATTTTATTTATGTGTAATGTGTGTTTATTTGGCTTTATTCGGATTGTAAAAGGGGTATATTTGTAATTTGGGACCACTTGGGTCCCGCGGGCCCCCATCCCTTCTCCCATTGATCCACCTCAGCTCTTGGGCCCATGTGGGGTCAGTCAACCCTCTAAGGTAGGCTTCTAGAAGGGTTGGACCAAGGGGGGACAAATGGTAACAAAATTCAAAATTTGGAACACATAAGTCAAGGGGGTGCCCCATGTATAATATAGTTTATTAGGATTGAAATCTTATTTTATTTGTTCCAAATCACATGGGAGAAATAAATTATGGACTCCCTCTTTTACCCCCAACCAATCATAGATCTAGGGATAGAACTAGTCTTTTTGTATTTTCTATAAGAACCTTGTATTTTCATTTTGAGTAGAATTAATGCATAAGAAAATCAGAATTTTGTTGGAGCTCCAAGCAAGGGCCGCCCCTTTCTCTCTCTCTCCTCTCTTCTTCTTGCAGCTGGGAAAGCTGGGTTCTGAGGTGGGAAGCCTCATCTATCTGCTGTGGAGTTCGTCGTTGCCGCCGCCGCTGCCATCGAGTTGCCGTTGCACCGCCACCGCCACCGCCACCGTCGGTATTCTGCCAATCGCGAGATAGCAAACCATCCCCGGAATTCTTTCTCCCAACCTCGAGATCTTTTGGAGCCCAAACTTTCAAGGTGAGTTCCAGAGGTCTCCCCCACGTCTTAGAAAAATTGGTGGAGCTTCTAGCTTCTATTTTCAATTTTTCCATTTTCGTTCTCCACCTTCTTCCAGATCTACCTGTAGTCTGCCCAGATTTCCAGAAGCCAAGTAGAACATTCATGAACCCACTCTTCCGTGATCTAAAGGACTTCATATTTTTATTGGAGGTTCTGTCCACCTAATACCACGTCCAAAAATTTTCTTGTGAATTTATAATCTCGTTCATATTTTCTAAAAATTCACTCCATATCCCAACTTAGTTCTGCGCGCGTCAGAAAATAGAGGTTGCAGGTCCGTGGCCCCAACTCCGAAAAGTGGAGATCGGAGCCGTCTGGCCTCCGACCGGCGTTCCAACCTAGCCGCCATCCAAGGAAGAGCGCCACCATAGGTCACCATCACAACGGGACCCACCCCGTCAGGTCTGGAGGACTGAGCAGCACGTGGGCCCCGCAAACCATAGATCGCGCCGTCCGGACAGCACTAAACGCCGGTTTCAGCACCGACGGAGCGACATCAAGATGCTGCCCGTCAACCCAATTCCCGAGACTCCCGGGCCCCACTTGTGACCTGTTACCTCCCTGCGTGGAGTGGGTCGAAACATTTGTACCGCTGTAATATTTGTTAACCGGGAGTACGGACTTGGCCGGGGTTGTCTTCCCCACGCCGGGAGCGTGGAGGTAACAGTCTTACTTCTTGGCGTTCATTTGCTAGTTTAGTATATGGTCATATGCCGCTGTGAGTGTGTTAGGATTCTAACCCGTGAGTTCATGTGACCGCTGTGAGCAAGAGAGTGACCCGTCCCGTGGCTCGATCCGAGCACGGAAGTGAGTCGACCACCCTTGACTCTGCCGGTTTCTCAACCGCGTAGATCTGCATTTCCCCTCGCTTGGGATGACGAGTGAGCTTGCATTTCTGTTAGCGACGTATAGCCCATAGGAACTCTTAGTGTCAGGCTGAAGTTTCTCTCCTATTCGTATGTTGCTGGTCGCGTCTGCACGTAGAGTCCGAGGTCTACACTACTTAGAGTCGGTCCCCTTGTCGTCCCGCATCAGTTTGGTATTAGAGCGTCCGGTTTGAGTCTAGGGTAGTAACAACAACAAAAAAAAAGAGTCATTGTCTAAGTCGAGTCTAAGTTCAAGTCGGTCTAAGGTTGCATCGCATACCTTTATTCGGTATATTAAAAGGTGTTGTCCGAACGTTAGGCTACGCTTATCGGGAAGACCTGCACACTTGCGCGAGTGGATCTTCGGATCCCATAACTCCGCCAACGTACCGAATCTTGGTTTAAGTCTAGGGTCCTTAGTGTGCATTAGTTAGTGCATTCCAACCTTGCATAGCTGTGTCTAGTGTCTTATCCAAGTGTCAGCATGTTCGTCTTGTAGCTCCCCGTTTCCAATGGAATCTCGATCGCCCAGGCGATATGACTGTTGGCACACCCATGGACTTGGCAACCACCCTCTCCACTTCCGTAGGCCCGAAGCCTCAGATTTTTTATGGCTCCAATGACCTGGGCAACTACCTCAAGTGGGAGACCGCCATGGACACATACTTTGATTGTTATACTATGTCCGAAGCTGGGCAATTCTATTTTGCCAAAGAGAGGCTCCTCTACGAGGCAGCCGAAAAGTGGAGAGACATCGAAGGGTTGAGAGAGGTTTGGAGGCAATGGCCCATCGAATCATGGTGGGACATGAAGAGAGAGATTAGGAGGGTCTACCTTCCCCATCCGGTCCCTTCCAACCCGTCTCACCCATTCACTTCCAACCCGTCCCACCCATTCACTTTCAACCCCGTGGGTCACACCTCCAGCCGACCCCACCAACTCACTTCCAACCAAGTGGGTCATAATCGGAGGCAAGGAGCCCCGCTCTTAGATGAGCCCCGACCCAAGCCTAGGTCGGTTGATTACGGGCGAGTCCACCGTGATACCCCTACTCCAACCCATACCATTGCCGAACTTGTGCAAATGATTTCAGAACGAGTGGATAGGAGGTGCGCTTATTTTGAGTCGCCGGTCTCCCCTTGCCTACCTCCGAGGCAGGAGGTAGCCATACTCGAGCCTAGGGAGGCCATAGCCCATAGCCCCAACCTGGCCCCACCTACGGGGTCCCAAGGACCACTTCCCCTCCGGGAGGACATGTCTTCCTCGCCCATGAGAGCTCCTTTGCTGCCACCCTCACATCTTTATTCGGAGCCATCTCATTTGGACCCATCTCATCCCGAGCCACCCATGTTTCTAACGGGAATGCTTTTCATAGCCGAGCCACTTCTTAGCTGGCTCAATGTTGGCTTGGTCCCTACCCCACCTTGCTATCCACCCATAGACCCCACCTTACCTATAGTGCCCATCAACTCCTACCACACGACATTCCGGTCTAGTCACCACGTTGATACCTTGGGTGACCTTATTATGGGTCTACAGCGGCAATGGACGTTGACGCACTCATTGGCCCGAGGCTTCGACCAACCCACTAGTCTTAGCTTCACCCATCCGGCGTTAGGGTCCATTACCTCCGTGGGCACCGTGGGTTATGTCACCACGGAGATTCTTCTATTCCTCCCAATGCCAGCCGAGCCCGACTTCATTCCCTTTTGCCCAAGGGAGGAATCTTATTTTCTACACATGATCACCGTCCCACCTACCACAATGCATGAAGGTGATCATCCACACCTTCACGACTACCACACATGGGACCGTGACTTGTGGGAACCCACCACAAGGGGTCATACCTTCTTTGATCCCTTTGACCCATTCCCTAGTGGACCCCTAGACCCACCATAAATACTTCACTTCTTTGAAGGAGTCCACTACCACACCCCTCCCACTCGGGCCTGGCAACCTTCACATGGCAATAGGTCCGAACCGTCATTTGGGGGTAATAAAGACTTTGGTTCCGCTGGCCCACCTAAACCACCCGAACCTCCCGGACTTCCCACATCCAAACCCAATGTCCATGATTGATGCATTGTAGGATGTCTAGGAGTCCACCATGACGTTAACCTCCGGTTACGTCAAATGCATGCATGGCACACATTCGGATGTCCTGGACCACCTTGCATATGATTGGGTCAGACTAACTGTAGGGTTGTTTAGGGTCGTGTGTGCATCCGTGTGTTTTTCTTTTTGATAAGCATGTTAGGAGTCTGCATGATGACGTCCGTCGTCACATTGAGGCCAGCAATGCACGGTATAAGGAGCTAGCCGATGCCCATAGACACCACTGTGACTTCCAAGAGGGTGAATATGTCATGATCAAGGTAAGACCTGAACGGTTACCCTCTGGAACTGTAAAGAAATTGAAAGCTCATGGAGCCGGTCCATTTAGAGTGTTGAAACGTGTTGGATCCAATGCGTATGTTGTGGACCTGCCCGAGGAATATGGTATAAGCTCAACTTTCAATGTGTCGGATCTAGTTGCATATAGGGACCTAGCGGTGATCCCTAGTGAGCCTTTCGAGCCATCTCCTCCCATTGAGAGTGATCCCACACCTGAGTGTCCACCACCAGCCCCATTTCCATGGCAGCGAGAGCATATAGATCATATACTGGATGAGCAGGTGACTGTTACTAGGAGTGGATCCTACCCGCGCTACCTAGTGCGATGGAGAGGGCGACCCTCTACCGAGGATACTTGGATCACCCGTGGAGAGTTGCAGAGGCTAGATCCAGATCTACTGGAGTGCTACCAGAGTGATGCAGACCCTTACTCGATAGGGGCGAGTTTCTCCCACCCAGGGAGAATTTGTGCGGACACTAGAGCGATCGAGAAGCACGAACCTGCGAGCTGTCGGTACCGTACGCGGAGCACCACTCGAGCTACATCGGCTTCCATCTGGCTCGGAGATAGTCTGGAGACTCCCCCTTGAGTCTTAGTATTTATCATATTTACTAGGAATTTATTTGTGTGTAATGTGTGTTTATTTGGCTTTATTCGGATTGTAAAAGGGGTTTATTTGTAATTTGGGACCACTTGGGTCCCATGGGCCCCCATCCCTTCTCCCATTGATCCACCTCAGCTCTTGGGCCCATGTGGGGTCAGTCAACCCTCCAAGGTGGGCTTCTAGAAGGGTTGGACCAAGGGGGCACAAAGGGTAACAAAATTCAAAATTTGGAACACATAAGTCAAGGGGGTGCCCCATGTATAATATAGTTTATTAGGATTGAAATCTTATTTTATTTGTTCCAAATCACATGGGAGAAATAAATTGTGGACTCTCTCTTTTACCCCCCACCAATCCAAGATATAGGGATAGAACTAGTATTTTTGTATTTTCTATAAGAACCTTGTATTTTCATTTTGAGTAGAATTAATGCATAAGAAAATCAGAATTTAGTTGGAGCTCCAAGCAAGGGCCGCCCCTTTCTCTCTCTCCTCTCTTCTTCTTGCAGCTGGGAAGGATGGGTTCTGAGGTGGGAAGCCTCATCTATCTGGTGTGGAGTTCGTCGTTACCGCCGCCGCCGCCATCGAGTCGCCGTTGCACCGCCACCGCCACCGTCGGTATTCTGCCAATCGCGAGATAGCAAGCCATCCCCGGAATTCTTTCTCCAAACCTCGAGATCTTTTGGAGCCCAAACTTTCAAGGTGAGTTCCAGAGGTCTCCCCCACATCCTAAAAAAATTGGTGGAGCCTCTAGCTTCTATTTTCCATTTTTCCATTTTCATTCTCCACCTTCTTCCAGATCTACCTACAGTCTATCCAGATTTCCAGAAGCCAAGTAGAACATTCATGAACCCACCCTTCCGTGATCTAAATGACTTCATATTTTTATTGGAGGTTCTGTCCACCTAATACCACGTCCAAAAATTTTCTTGTGAATTTATAATCTCGTTCATATTTTCTAAAAATTCACTCCATATCCCAGCTCAGTTCTGCCTGCCACTGTCCAGATCCGACCACCCAACAGTATAAAATACTTTTTCCCAACCAAACCTCCTCCAAATCATTCATAAAAATTATTTCCGTTTTCCTCTCGCTCCCCTCTACAACCTTCATAAGAGCTGAAAGTCTGAATCGGAGGTCTACTTCACGGTCAATGCTAACTCTCAGGAAAGTTCATTCCTATTCGGCCAGATCTGAGGGAGAGATCAGTCAGGTTCAAAAATCTGCCAACAAAATTATAGTCCCGTCAAAATTCCTAGATCCACAGAGGGTTGAAGGATTTCTAGTCAGCGTTCCAACGACGCTGGTTTTGCACCAATCCGACGTCGGTGCTGTTTGCAGCAATAGATCTCGCCGAGTCGCGCGTCAGAAAACAGAGGTTGTAGGTCCGTGGCCAGCAACTCCGACAAGTGGAGATCGGAGCCGTCCGGCCTCCGACCGGAGTTCCAGCCTGGCCGCCATCCAGGGAAGAACGCCACCATAGGTCACCATCACAGCGGGACCCACCCCGTCAGGTCCGGAGGACTGAGCAGCACGTGGACCTCACAAACCGTAGATCGCGCCGTCCGGACAGCACTAAACGGGGGTTTCGGCACCGACGGAGCGACATCAAGATGCTGCCCGTCAACCCAATTCCCGAGACTCCCGGGCCCCACTTGTGACCTGTTACCTCCCTGCATGGAGTGGGTCGAAACATTTGTACCGCTGTAATATTTGTTAACCGAGAGTACGGACTTGGCCGGGGTTGTCTTCCCCACGCCGCGAGTGTGGAGGGAACGGTCTTACTTCTTGGCGTTCATTTGCTAGTTTAATATACAGTCATATGCCACTGTGAGTGCGTTAGGATTCTAGCCCGTGAGTTCATGTCACCGCTGTGAGTGAGAGAGTGACCCGTCCCGTGGCTCGATCCGAGCACGGAAGTGAGTCGACCACCCTTGACTCTACCGGTTTCTCAACCGCACGGATCCGCATTTCCCCTCGCTTGGGACGACGAGTGAGCTTGCGTTTCTATTAGCGACATATAGCCCATAAGAACTCTTAGTGTCGGGCCGAAGTGTCTCTCCTATTCGTATGTTTCTAGTCGCGTCTGCACGTAGAGTCCGAGGTCTGCACTACTTAGAGTCGGTCCCCTTGTCCGTCCCGCATCAGAATCTAATTAAAGTTGGGTTAATACCCATCATTTCTTTAGTAGCCCCAAAAGTTGTTCCTTGTGAGGTTGAGGCTTCAGCATGAAATTCTGGTGGAATATCTCTTTCAGCAAATACTCTTGGTTCTTCTAGAGATAGAGGTGGGAGTATCCCAAATGTTGTCATAGGTCCATGGTGTGTGTCCTGTGGCACTGCAGGATTTGCCTGATGTTGTTCATCCAATTGATCCTCAACATGCTGATCTTGTTGTTGGTTTACTTCATCTATTTCATCCTCAACATGCTGCTCTTGTTGGTTCACTTGATTTGGCTGTAGGTCTTTAAAAATTATTTGCTACTCTGCCTGTTCATCTAATTTATCCTCAACTTGCTGCTCTACCTGTTCAGGATGCTCAACCTGCTGCTGCTCAAGGTACTGCTGCTCAAGGTGTTGCTGCTACTGTTCTGCCTATCCAGGCTGCTCAAGCTGTTGGTGCTGCTGCTGCTGCTGTTCTGGCTGTTCAATATGTTGTTGTTCCTGATCAACCTGTTGTGGTTGTTGCGGCTCAAGAAGTTGCTGCTATTGCTCAAGCTGTTCAACATGCTCCTATTCCTGATCAAACTGCTGTGGTTGTTGCTACTGTGGCTGCCTTTGAAGTCTTCCATCGATTTTCTTGATCTTCATGAACTTTTCTACGAGGTTCATTATGTAAATATTGGACACTGGTATTTCCTTGGATTTCTCACCCTCTAAAGAGATATTCATTCTCTTAAAAATGGCAGTCAGATGGGCTGCATAAGGGAGATGCCTGCCCTTATTTCTGAAAAATCCTATGATTTGTATCATCAAGTCTGGGAGGCAGACTTTGATGTCCTTGAACATACAATAGAGAAAAACCTCTGATACTCAGTTAGTCTGCCCCTCCAACCACCTTATGGGGTAATGATGGTTGTGAATATGTGATGAAGTATCCGTTGCAGAGGAGGGAACTTGGCTGTGTTGAAACTGGTCAGGTAGGTGTTCTTTATTTCTTGAATATCACTAGGCAAACCAGTCATGATGGAATACGCCTCATGGGCACTGTCAGTGAAGTTATTCACCCCAACTCCATCCATTGGAATCCTTAAGGCCTTGTGCAGCAACTTTTTACAAATGTCAATCTCGATCCCTTTAACTATTGTCCACAGCTTGGGTAGACTGGAATCATACTTCAGATTCTCATAAAACTGGGTCACTAACTTAGGATAGTAGACCCTATGTTTGCATACGAATTTCTTCCAGCTTTGAGACTTGAACATGTCCATTAGCTTAGGGAAATTCTCAAGCAGTTGGTGGTCGTGAGAATCAATGTACCTGGGGAATAGAATACGAACTGATTCTCTTGAGGAATTATCTTCATGGTCCTGCTCTAGACTGATAGATGTCTTCTTTTGTCCTTCTGTGATACTCTGTCCCTTTCAGTTTAAGATTCAGCAGCCCGTTCTTTCCGCTTTGTTCCCTTGGACTGCAGTTGAATTGAGTCAGTGGCCGACTCTGTTGAATCATGCAAAAGCTTGGACCGACGCTCCTTGCGAGAATATACAGCAGCTATAAGCGATTTCTCTGTGGCTGGCTACTTTCCCCTACTCCTCGTAGTAGGTGTAGACATGGTTGCAGAAGGACCGGAGGAAGGAATATGAGTGGAAATAGGGTGCGGGAAAAAAGTGAAAGAGGTGTGATGTGGGCATGGTTGCTTCGAGTCGGAGGAAGAGAAGCCCTATCGGTTCGTCTGGGGACGATGACGATGCACCGACATAGAAGACATGTCTGAAGTGGGAACGGAGGAAGAATGATGGAGACAAGTGAAACATGAGATATTTAAGCTCAACACAGTGAATCTACTTTATTTACCATAAGATGTATGGAAATTACCAACATGCTATTTCTTCAAGAAATAACTTTAACAGCTCTTACCACTCACTATGGTTTAGGACTCATATAGTTAAATCACAAACAACCACCCTGGGCTTGACCCTTACTGCAAATGCAATGGATGAAAATGTTTATTTCAAGAATCATGCCCACACTAAATCTTTCAATTTGAAATCATGATTTTATAGCTTGTATCACAAGGAAAAAAAGTCTGGAATATATTGAATATAAACGTGTTAAGAGTTCAAATTCCAGAGTCAACCATTTTTTTATTGCAATTTTGAACAATCTAGTATAGTCAACACTTTTTGACTCAAGGAATCATGTTGTTTAGACACAGGATTCCCTGATTACTCAGTGCAACTAACCTTCATGCCTTTGAGCAGAGGTAACTGTCTTCATCATGACTAGCTCTGTTGCATTTCATTGATGCAGAGATCTGGTTTCTTAGAAGATCATGTCATTGCTCTGCCATATTATGGCGCATTCTATGATTTTCTCAGAAATCTCTTAAAAGGTTTATAGACACTATATGCAAGAAATTCTTTTTCCAAGGAAATTAGCTTTACACATCATTTCAAAAAACTAGAGATAGTTAAGGCAGATTCTTCTTTAGAATATTTTGACCAATTAAAAATGCATTGGAGATCAGTTCAGAATGAGTTACTTTGGATTTAAAGTCTATGAATGATAAACCATCATAGTGTAAGAGGTTGGACAGTTATAGATAGTAGTCCTCTTAAGAAAGGAATGATTCAGTGATTTCCCTACCTGTAGTAGATACAACAGATTCAAGGAGTTGAGAGCATCTCTTGATCACACAAATGAGAGTAGAAGGATAGTTTGGAAGAGAATTACAGATTCAGAATTGTGTAGAGAGAAGTAAAAATAGGACTATGACTCAAGGCATGGAATAGGCATGGAATGATTGCGTTGAGGCATAAGGGTAGCAACCAGGCAGATAGACATCTTCATATGTGCTGCTCAGACTTCCAACCTTAATGCTTCGGCCTTGCAAGCTCAAATGAACAACAGAATATAACCAGCCTTGCCAGATGCATTGAGGCATTGAACAGATGCTTCGACCTATCAAGGTTATATCTTTTTAGCACTTTATGAGAAAATCACTGGCATAGCTAATGAAACATAGTGCAACACTCAGACCAGTCATCAGCAACAGACCTCTTGCATATCATTGGACAGAAAATCTTGGTCTCATGAATGAATGTTCTGGACTCCCCCTCAGTCATTGGTTGACTACTTCTTATCAGCTGATCAGTATTAAGCTCCCCCTTACTCAATGAACTGACTATTCCAGCAAACCAAGAAATAATCTGAACTCCCCCTTACTCAATTCAGTTGGATACCAGCATTGATGAAAATGAAGTGTATGGCTCAACAACAATGTGTTCATGAAAATCTAAGTTGTGCTAAATGCAGTCTGACCCATGGTACTAGGTGGAAAACATAGGTCATAAGACCACCTCAACGCATGATGTGGGTTTCTAGACAGAAATGATCTGTCCTTCTCCCAGCGTACCATTTTATATACCATAGGGTCATGCATGACTATGCATTAATCAAATGCAATTCATCTTGACATGCAAAGTAGGGTTCAAAGAAGAACACATGCAACAGATTTCCAATTTCAGCTAAAGCATGCAGTGGGCAATTCACAACATGTTTAGAATCAACAATCAATACAATCAATCACTAGAAGTAAACAACATATATTCAACTTCAAGAATTAAATGAAGAGTGGGGTTTGCCAAATCAGGTTGCCTTGTTTAATTTTCAACCCCTTTTTATTTCCTTGCTCCAAGGCATACCTGTAAAATAATAATCATCATTTTCCATTCGAAGGTACCCAATGTCTCTTGGGTCCTAAAAGATTAGCAACACCCCTGATAGGTGCTCTCCATAACTTCTAGGCATTTTGATCATCAATGTGCATCAAATAGCAATTACTCATAGAATGGCCAGCCTGGCCACAATAATGACATGAACTAAGATACTTTATGTTTTTATTATGCACATGAGCATTATCATGAATTTTTTGTTTTCTTATCAAATGCCAATAGTTCTTGACTGTATGGCCAGACTTCCTGCAATAATGACAATAAGAGGTATTCCCTCTCTTGGCAGCCAACCAGCACTCACTTGCTCTATGGTCTGTCTTTCCACACGTATAGCATGCAAGAGTCCCATCTTTTGAACCAAATTTGTTTTTATTAGAAACATGCTGACTCATGAATGAATTGACATACTTGTGGTGAAAGTTATATTTCCATTGTTCTTTAGAATACCATCATTGATCAGCTACATGTCCATGTCTACCACAGTTCAAACATGACACAATTTTCTTTCTTCTAAAGACAACTCTACTGCCACAAGCTTTTAAATCATCTTGCCTCATGATATGACAGTCATGCATCAAATGACCTGTTCTACCACAATAGTGACATGAATTCTTATTCTTGTGTGCATGTGAGTGTGTAAATGATTTCGGAGCAACATGCACAGACTGAGAATGTAGAGTTTTAGAAGTGCTAGCAGATTCTGAACCACCCACAAATGAAGTGTGAGTTTTATCTTGGAATTTCTTATTATTTTCAGGATTATAACTTAATCATTCTCTTTAGAAATTCATTTTACTTCCAAGAAGTTTATCTAGTTTCTCTTTCCCTTTAATAAATCTTGACAAGGTATTGTTTAAATAGTTTATCTTTGATTGAAGGGAAGAGATCTGAAGTTCATAATTTGCTAGATCTTCCTCACAAGAGAGAATTTGTTGATGCATTGCATCATTAAGATTTTTTAGAGTTTCAACTTCTTGTTTCAATTTAAGCTCATTTTCAGCTTGACTCTCATTAGCAACACATTTCCCTTTCTCAACGGATAACAACCTTTCAGGCAAAACAGTGTTGAGCACCATCAATTTTTTGTTTTGTTCCTTTAGCTCTTTATTTTCATCCATGGAACTTTTCCCATTCAGCTTTTCTTCACTCTTTTCCGCTTCAATCTTTTTATTAAGCAAGTCTTTATTTCCTTCTCTAAAAGAGGCAGTTAGATTTTTGTACCAATCCAGATCAAAATCAAGAGATTCATTTAACTCCTTCATAAAAGAACATTTTTTACATAAGGAGTTACTAGTGCATGTATTTTTAGGTTGTCTGAGTTTATTTTTGAGTTCAGCATTCTCAGTTTTTAGTGTTTCTGAATTGTCACTTTCAAGATTTTTCAATTGTTGCCTAAGACTCTCATTTTCAGTTTTCAAAACGTCTATGGCATCATTTCCAGAATTAGAATTTACAGCATCATTCAACTTCTTTTTCAGTGTTCTAATTTGTTTTATGGATTTCTCATTCAATTCTATCAATTCAATATAAGCATTTTCCCAATCTTCTATAGAGAAGTTCTCAAAGGGATTTACTTCAAGGTCTTCCTCAATTTGATCACTGCTGTGATCACTTCTGTTTGCTACAAGACATTTGTCTTCTTCCTTCAGATGGATAGCCTTCATTTTGTCCAGTGTCTCCTTGGCTGATCTGCAATTACAGACAAGTTGAAGAAGATTTAGATTAATGGCATCTCTTAAAATATTAAGAGCTCTACGGTTCTAACTATCCTTTTTCTTTTGATCAGTGGTCCATTTTGTTGTGTCCTTGGGTAATCTGTGAGGACCATTCGAAATAACAAGCCAGAGTTTAGGGCTTATGGCATTTATGAAGGTGTAGAAATTACCTAGCCATATCTCAAAGTGAGATCCATCAAAGAGGGGTAAAGAACCCTTGAGAACACAGTTAAGAGAAACAGCGAACAAGCGGAAAGTCGCACACGGATCTTTTCTCTGTAGATTTTTAAATCTGTAGCCAAGCAGAGACCCGCACTGATACCAATTGTTAGAAAGAGAACGTTGATATTGATAGTAGGAATAAAGGACATGATCTAGAGGGGGGGGGTGAATATTTCCTTTTTAAAAATTTTCGCGCACACACAAAACCATGCTAATTGAAATGCAGTCGAAGCAAGCTCAGACAAGAGATAACTAAATCCAAGACATACGCAACAAGAGAGTTGCAAGGACTAATGACACAGTAAACCCACAAAGACAATGTGCAATAAAAACTAATTCTAATGATCCACACACAGAGGGACTTCACACAATATGTCGAGCAGTTAGTGGACCTTCAAGAGAACAGACGTATTGAACAAGATAGCAGATTCTCTACGCAGAGATATAATCAACCGCTTAGAGAAAATAGCAATGTAATTGCTGACATGTTATGCTCAGCATGAGGCATTCATAGAGGGGCACTTAACCAGCCGGTATAGGGCGGAGATCAAAGCTCAAGAGCTCTCCTCACGCAAGGTGTGCGAATACACTTTTTGATATACCAGTAGGAAGCTTTTGAAATTTGCTCACTCGTGAATGTTGATTGAAAACAGACAAGCCCCCGCACAAGCACACCATAGAACACATAGGAATTTTAGGTGGTTCGATCTGCCAACAGATCTACGTCCACCCCACACTCAAACTAGAGTGTGGCTTCCATTGCTCCAGGCAAGAACGCAGACTCAGTCCGCAAACAAGTGCTGCCAAACAGCTTGAATCAAAGGAAGACAAATCCCTCAAACACTGATCTAGCACCCAACTAGATCAATACCCCACTACTAGCGTACTGACTGGAGAGACCCACTCTCCCTTCTTCTGCGAATGTAGAAGGAACCAATGAGACAGCACCCAGCTGCTCACAACCCTAGAGAACTAACGCCCTCTCTTCCTCTAAGACCACAGAGGGAATCCGGAGAACAATCTCCCTTCTTATGATCACTCAGAAGGAACCCGATCCTGAACAGGGGACCAGAAAATGCAGTAAGACAAATGTATCAGGGAACTGAGAAGCCAACAAAAGAAAATTGAAAGAAAACAATCGAATACAATGTAGCTCAATAGGAGCAAACTGGCTCTGGATTTGTCCCACGAGACCAGCCTTCCATTGAGCTTTAGAATGCTCGAATCGCTCAGATGAAGCTCTCTCTTCCTTCTTCTTCTTCTCTCAACTCTTCCTCTAAATTTTCTCTTTGAAAGGATTAGCTCAAAAATTCTCAGACAGAACACTCAGATTTTCTTTTCTCTCCTCTTCTGCCTTTTCTAGTCTCTCATTTACTTCTTATCTTTGTGTTCTCCTTCTTCTTTGAAAGAAACGAGCGAGTATATATAACCCCAGAATTTGGGAATTTTCTGCTCTTTAACTTAATCCTCAGATCTGAAATTTCATTAGACCAGGTGTCCACGAGAGAGTGGTTTTCATATTTGAATTCTATTGGCCTAGGTGGCCATGAGAATATTCTTTCAAAAGTATCTTCCAGAAGTGTTGCCACGTGGCCTAGGATTATGTGCCAAAAGATAAAGTAGATATCACATGATCTTACTGAAGTCCTCACGTGCAATGATGACAGGTCGAGGCATCTTTAGATGTGCAGACGTATCTGATTCTGAAAAGTTGATTCTGAGCTGGGTGCATCGAGGCATGTGGTTGATGCGTCGGTGCATAACTTAGCTACTTCAAAGCTTTTTCATATCAGATCCAAGTAGAGAGCTATGTGCATCGAGGCAATCCTTCGATGCATCGATGCAGTTGAAGACACGACCTTTAGCTTGGAAAGCTTTAGAATGCTTCTTTACTTGATGCGTCGAGGCATCACAGATGATACACTTGATGCACTAACTTGTTGCTTGAAGTAAAACTTCTATTTTCTTCTGATGCTTTGACGTGCTAAGATTATGTTCAATCTTGGACTGAATACGTCGATGCATTAGTCTTCTTCGTAGAGGCAGTGAAGAGTTTTTCTTCTACTATGTAGATGCAGTGTGCTTGGTTTCTCCTGATATGTCAATGCATCAAACTTGTGGATCATCTTGAATTTATTTGATACTTAAGGATCAATGTACCTGTTCATCATACAAGAGTCTTAGTCCATCATTTCTTATCAAGATCAATAGTGTGTCATCATCAAAACCAGAGATCCAACAACACACACGTGTTTTATCCAAAAAAATTGGTAGTGTTAGCGTAGCAAGAGTGATATAGAAGGGGGGGATGAATAGATCACTCCCAATTTGCAAAACTCAGGCAAGAAAATAAATATACCGCTTATGCCCCTTCTAAACTAGCACACAAAGAATTGCAAATGCAGATACCACTCAAGATCTAATAAGAGAATGATGATGAAGAGCTGAGCAAACAAATAATCGAAGTGACAAACAGATAGAGAGCGCAGATAAATACCTCAAACCACAGAGAAGACAACCGGTTTTTTAGGTGGTTCGACTGCAGTCAGCAATCTACATCCACCCCTCACTCCAACTAGAGTGAGGATTCCACTAGCCACTGCTAGAGCACAACAGACTCAGTCTGCGAACAACTTGCTACCAAACAGCTTGAAAACCCAAGGGAGACAAATCCCTCAACCAAGTTCTGCCACCCGCAGAGCTTGAAACCTGTTCTAGCACCTAGCACGAATAGAACCGGAGAGTGCCTCTCCCTTCCTCCACACACCGGAGGGAACCTGCTAATGACAACCCGTCACTAGCAACACTAGAGATCAGCGATCTCTCTTCCTCTACATCCCAGAGGGAAACCGGAGTTAGACTCCCTTCCTCCACATACCGGAGGGAAACAGATCAGAATTAGACGAAGAACACATAAAGAAAATCAGAAAAGAAACTAAAGACTGATCGAGAAAGCATTCGATACTGAGAGTTAATACAAATGTAGCTTCCTGGGAAGCAATTTCAAAAACCAGATACTGCAAACTCTCTTTCTCTCTTCATTGCTATCTCTCTTTTTCTTTCTCTTCACTGCTATCTCTCTTTTTCTTTCTTCTGCTATCTCTTTTCTTCTCTTCACTATTGGATCGAGCTCTCTGTAATTCTGCCTTTTCTTTCTTGGCTCTAATCTTCCTTCATCGGTGGGCGAAGGTTTCTATTTATAGCGGCAGCAGGTGGATAGGGCACAACATGCGTGTGCTTCCCACGCTCGATCCAGAACCTTCCTGCCACGTGTCCTCATTGGGTTGGTTCCTCTTGTCTTGGATCACGTGCAGCCCATTTATTTGGGAATATTCTTCCTCGTACCTATAAGGAGATAAAAAACATTAACACGCTATATGGCCACTAAAACTAAAGCTGCATGAGGTATTTGATAACAGCACGACGTGACAACTACATGAGATAAGAAAAGAACGACACGAGATACAATGGACAAGATTGACATAATCAAGGAAGGTGACACGAGGTCAGATCAGGATAGCACAAGGTGAGAAGAAAATATCACGGAGTGAAACAGTAGAAGAACACGTGATTTAGAAGAAACCTAGACGAGGTTAGAACGAAACAACACGAACTAACAAACGGCAACAAACGACGACACGAAATGAAACAACACTTGAAAACATAAGAAAAACAACTCGAGCACAAAATAGCTCGAATGAACGACTCGAAGACGAGGCGACACAGGCTGACCACGACACGAAGACAAATAATAGAAACCGTCATGAGTTGAAGACAACACGAAGATGAAAACAGAAAACGACACGAGTTGAAAACAACATGAAGACGAAACACAGGAATTGACACGGAGTGTGTTCAAGGCGAGAAGGACACGAAGTCTAAAGAAAAAAATAGCACGAAGACAGAAGAATGACACGGCTATCACGACACGAAATGAAGCAGTGACACTAAGAAAAAAAATGACTCGAGAAACAACAGTAAGTAACATGAAATTAAACAAGCAGACATAAAAGATGACACGAGATGAGCAACTAAAGGACAGAGAGAAACGACACGAGGTTCACAGAGAGGCGACTCGGAGTTCGTCAGAACTATTCGAGCTGCTTCAGTAACACGACACGAAGATAGAGGGAGACACGACACGAAGTTAAACAACCGAGACTAGGACTCGAAGACATAGATGACAAGGATAGAACAACACGAAGTATTACCTCATACAAGTTTTCTTGTCAAGCATGGAAATCAACATGAAGTGTTGTAAGCTCAGACGACACGAAATCTTTTCGTGTTAGTGAGGGGAAACAACACGAAGTGTGGCTCAAGTGGCACGAAAACAACTCCCAAAATTAACTGAAGTGGCTCGAGGATTTACATTAACACAGAGAAACATTTTTGTTCACAAAGGTTCATAGTGTTGAAACCATCAAGACATTATGACTCAGGCAACACCAAAATTCATTTGGTCAAATTGTTCAATTGAACAGGACTTCCCTTACTGTGTAAACCATTCACTTACATGATGAAACATGAGATTATCTTGAGATAAAGAAATGATTTATAGTGTGAGATATCATCAAAATCATAGGGACACAACAATCTCCCCCTTTTTGATGATGGTAACACTATGAATCAGGCAATATCAAGGTTTATCAAGATTTAACATGAAATCAATATCAGCTTCAACAACAGATTTAAATTCAAGGCATGCTCATGCAAATGAATTAAACATTCCCTACAACACACTCTCATTTCCCCCACAACTCATAAACATATCATCATGAAGTAACATGACTCCCCCAAAGCTCAAGACAAAACCAAGACTCACTGATATTGCTGAACATTGCAGAACTTCTCACTAAAATTGTAGACATTGCAACTTCTCTCCCCCTTTGACATCAGCAAAAAAAAATACAAAATGTGTGACAGTGCTGGAAACATGAAGGACTCAGGGCAGTAACTGCATTGTGCAGAAAGTCACGAGTAGGTCTTAAGAGAATAAGTGACTTTCTAATCTCAAGACAAGATTCTTTAGATTTCAGTACACAATAGAGAAGTGGAATGATAGACAAGTTTATCGTCATACATAGTGGATGATTTAGAGCAGGAGTTGACAAGTATGGCCAAAAAGAGCTGATCATTCAACTATTCCACTAGACAGTAAGAGACGAAATCAGAGAGGTGTTCTCAAGGTATTGAGGACAAGCAATCCATTAGTTGCATAACAACAAGGAATTTTTGTTGGAGATGATATTCAAGAAGATCAATGAGTAAGTTGGTAGTTCACTTCCTTTGACATTAGGGAGACACCTTGATCAGAGGCCTGAATCCCCTGTTACTCAGAGTGAGTACCTCATTACTTCCTTCCCCCTTTTTTTATATTAAGGAACAGAGTTAGTAACTGTGGCTTTTGACATGAGGAAACACCTTGATTAGAGGCCAGAGTTCCCAGTTACTCACCAGCAAGCCACCATTGCTCTGTCATGACTTTTCATGTAATTTAAGCATTTGACACCTCATGACTTGGGAGAAATATTCATTTCATTGATGAAGCTCCCAGTTTCTCAGTGATCAAAACAGAACATGTTTGTTCAGTTAAGCCCTTGAGTTAACGAGATAGAATGACTGAAGACAATACCAAAAAGGACTTTTCTTGAATTGAGTCTTAAAGTCTAGATTTCAAGTTGATTGGGTCAGATATCAAGACATACATATCTTTTGGCCTGAACCATAATCAATGACAATGTAGGAAGATATACTTCATGCAATTAGTCCAGATCTCTGAAGGAGTACCAAAGGAAAGATTCTGACCTGGAGATTAGGGTCACTGACTTATAGACTTAAGAGATAAGTGACACTCTACTTTCTGAGAGAACCACACTAAATCAGTCATGCAAGACCAGCAAAGGTACACATCTGGACAGCCCTTTTTAATCTGTCAAAGAACTACTCTTCTCACATTACAACTCAGCTCCCCCTAAGATATAGCATACCTCAATAAAACATTTCAGCAAAAACTCAAGACTTTCCTTTATTTAGAGCATTCCTGAAAGCTAACCAGTAAGCATTCTGAACTCCCCCTTACAACAGGAACAAAGCTCCCCCTCACAATTAAGACACTTTGTATAAGCCTAATTCTCTTCTCAATGTAGTGAATTTTTCATTATCCATAGGTTTTGTGAAAATATCAGCAATCTGATTATCTGTCCCTACATGAATCAGTTCAAAATTATTCTTAGACACCTCATCTGTTATAAAATGATGTCTTATCTCTATGTGTTTGGTTCGAGAATGCAAAACAGGATTTTTAGCAAGATTGATGGCACTTGTATTATCACAGTAAATAGGTGTACACCCCAGGTCTACTTGGTAGTCCTGAAGCTGGTGTTTAATCCATATAACTTGTGTTCCACAACTCCCTGCAGCCACATATTCAGCCTCTGCAGTGGAGAGGGCCACAGAATATTATTTCTTGGAGCCCCAAGATACTAAACACCCACCCAAGAATTCACAATGGCCACTTGTGCTTTTCTTGTCTAGTTTACAGCCTGCATAGTCAGCATCTGTGTATGCTATTAGATTCAATGTGTGAGATGCAGGAAACCATAAACCAAGAGAGTGACTAGCTGACAAATATCTGAAGATTCTTTTAACTGTAGCTAAGTGTAGTTCAGTGGGTCTAGACTGATACCTTGCACACATTCCTACACTGAATTGTATATCAGGTCTAGAGGCTATCAAGTAAAGAAGTGATCCAATCATACCTCTATAAAGTTTGGCATTTACTTCTTTACCTGTCTCATCTGCATCCAATGATGTATTGGTGCCCATGGGTGTAGTAATGTGCTTTAAGTTTTCCATGCCAAACCTTCTGAACAGTTCCATTGTGTATTTGGTTTGGTTGATGAAGCACCCATCTTCTACCTGCTGTACCTGCAATCCAAGAAAATATTTTAGTTCTCCAACCAAGCTCATTTCAAATTCAGCAGACATCATGGTAGAAAATTCATCACATAGTTCATGCCTAGTTGATCCAAATACAATGTCATCTACATATACCTGAACTATGATTAGATCTTTATTCATGCCCTTGGTAAATAAAGTCTGATCAACTTTACCTCTTTTGTAGCCCTTACTGATCAGAAATTCAGACAATCTTTCATACCAAGCTCTTGGAGCCTGCTTTAGACCATACAAGGCTTTGTTTAACCTGAAAACTTGGTTAGGTTGAGGAGAAAATTGAAATCCAGGAGGTTGTTCAACAAAAACTTCTTCTTTAATAACTCCATTTAAAAAGGCACTTTTAACATCCATTTGTTGGAGTTTAATGTTCTTTGACCATGCAAAGGCAAGCAACAATCTTATAGCTTCCATCCTAGCAACTGGTGCATAGGATTCATCAAAGTCTACACCGAATTCCTGACAGTAGCCTTTGGCTACTAGTCTGGCCTTATTCCTCGAGATGATTCCATCTTCATTCATCTTATTTTTGAACACCCACTTGGTTCCTATGACATTAATACCATCTGGTCTTGGGACAAGCTCCCAGACATTATTCCTTTCAAACTGACCTAATTCCTCACTCATAGCATTGACCCAAGCTTGATCAGCTAAGGCCTCTTCTATTGATTTGGGTTCAATTTGTGAGACCAAAGCAATTAAGTCATCATTATTCACATTTCTAAAATGAGACCTAGTCCGAAGAGGATCTTCAGGATTGCCTATGACTTTATCTAAAGGATGGTCTTTAAGAAATCTGATATTTGTTGAAGACTCACCTGTTTCTCTTGGCCCTTCCTAATTGGGGGAATTTGTTTCTCCATTTGGCTGAGTCTTCTCTTCTTCCTGTTGGTCTTCTAGAAAGTCTCCACCATGATTGGAATCCCTGTCAAGATTTTCAACATTAGAGACATCTTTCTTTTCACTAAAAAGGATGTGTGGAGATTCTTCCACTTTCTGATCTGATATGTTAAATACCCTATATGCCCTTGACACTTCAGAGTAACCCAAGAATATTTCAGGTGAACTCTTGGCTTCAAACTTGTCTAAGTCTTTCTTATCATTGTTATGAATAAAATATTTTGCTCCAAAAATTCTGAAATGAAACAATTTTGGTTTCTTACCTTTTAGAAGCTCATAGGGTGTTTTCTTGTGTATGGGTCTTACCATGGCCCTGTTGATTATGTAGGTTGCTGTATTGGCCGCTTCTGCCCAAAACCTTCTAGGTAACTTACTTTCAATCAACATGGTTCGGGCCATTTCCACCACTGTTCTATTTCTTCTCTCCACGGTCCCATTCTGTTCAGGTGTCCTGGGAGAGGAAAACCTATGAGTTAGTCCTTCTTTGTCACAAAGATCAGTAAACATAGAATTTTCAAACTCACCTCCATGGTCAGATTGAATAGAACTAACCTTGTACTTCCCTTCTTGTTTGACCTTATTGAAAAACAGATTAAACTTTTGAAATGCATCACTCTTATTTGCTAAGAAAAATATCCATGAATATCTGGAGAAGTCATCTATGATGACATAGCCAAACCTGTTACCATTAAGACTCTGAGTTCTAGTTGGACCGAAAAGATCCATATGAAGAAGTTCCATTGGTCTAGAAGACAATGGCTCAGATCTTAATTTGAAAGAATTTCTGGTCTGTTTGCCTAGAGCACAGGCATCACATGCTTTTGATATAGAGTTGAATTTAATTCTAGGCATTCCTCTAACTAAATCATGCTTGACCAATTTATTTAAAGTTGAAAAGTTAGCATGACCTAGACGTCTATGCCATTCAAAGGCATCATTTTCAGAATTGGCAGATAAGCAAATAGTGGATTCAGATTTCTCATCTAAGTCTACAATGTAGACATTATTAATCCTGTTGGCCACAAATTTAACCATGTCAGAATTTGTTTCAAGGATTTTACATGAACTATCATCAAATACAACCCTGTGACCCCTGTCACATAATTGGCTAATGCTAATCAGGTTGTGTTGAAGCCCTTCCACAAGTAATACTTTTTCAATGGAATTTATGGAAGACTTACCTACTGTGCCAACTCCAATAATTTTACCTTTGTTCTTTCCTCCAAACTTGACCATACCTCCTGGCTTCATCTCTATCTTGCTGAACTTGGATCGGTCTCCTGTCATATGCCTGGAGCAGCCACTATCGAGGTACCACTTGTTGTCTTCAGCTGCCAGGCCGACCTACACAAATATATCAAGCAGATTGATTTGGAACCCAAGATGAGTTGGGTCCAAGGACATTGTTTAAATCTCTGATCAAGTGTTTAGGTATCCAGATTTGTTTCAGCATGGTTTTCTCTGGCACCTTCCTTTCTGGTTTATTAAAGTTGAATCCAGCTGAACTGGAGAAGTGAGTTCTATTCCATTCATTAGTCTTCCTATTCCTAGGAAACTTCCTGTAGGCTTGTTGATTAGTATATCTTTGACCATGAAAGTTATTTCTCCAGTAGGTCCTGCTTGGACCCATCTGATTGTTGTAATTCCAGCTCTTATTCTGATTTACTTTCTTGGTCCATCTACTATTTGTGTTATGGTAAGTGGGCTTAGTGTTATTCTTAATAAAATTCATTCCCATCTTAAATGGTTGTCCAGTACTGATTTTTGTGTTTTCTTTAGGACTTTGAATTCCCTTAGAGCTGTTTGAGCTGGATGGTGTGTCCAGCTTTTCTTTTCCCTTCTCTGGACAGAAGGTGATGGTCTTGAATTGCAAGGGTCTCTTGTTGGTTGGGTCATAGCCTAGGCCTTCCTTATTGAAATTGACCCTAGTCCCTAGTATAGCATCTAGGCTAGTCTTTCCTTAGACAAACTTTTCTAAGACTTTCTGTTTGTCTTCCAGCTCCTTTTGAAGAAACTCGGAATTCTTTAGGAGTTCAGCATTTACTTTCTTCACAGCTTCATATTTCTCTGAATTCATTCTGATTTCACTCATGCTTTCTTCAATTTTAGTTTTGAATTCATTGAGCTGTTTTTGACTTTCCTGAATTTCTCCCTTAAGCTTATCATTCTCTTTCCTTTGTGAGGTCATTTCTTCTAGTTGTTCTTTTAGCTTCGCATTTTCCTCACAGACCAGAGTTTGTTCTTCAATATTTGTGTTAAATTTTCTTTTCAGAACTCTGTGCTCTTTGCTAAGTGAATTAAATTTATCTAGCAAGTCACCATAAGCATCCTCCCAGTCATCAATTGAGAAAATTTCAAAAAAAATTATTACCTCCTCTTCACTATTTGCCATAAGGCAAATTCCATCTTCGTATTCTTCTGAGGAAGCTTCTTCTGGGTCTTCTTCTTCCTCGCTCCATGTGCAGACCATTACCTGTGGCTTCTTCTTCTTCTGCACCTTTATGTTTTTCTTCTGAAAATAGGGACCTTTCTTCTGGAGTTCTGGGCATTCACCTTTCATGTGTCCCTTCGAGGCTTTCACTTGAGCTGTACCTTCATAGATCAATTGCAGCTCATCCCACATTCGCTTGGCAGTTCTGTATGCAGATATACGAGCATATTCCTCTGGATGAACAACACACTGGATTATGTTCAGCGCCGTCCAGTTGAGTGACGAGAGCTTCCTCGTGTGAATGCAGTTGAGAGCTATGTGCATCGAGGCAATCCTTCGATGCATCGATGCAGTTGAAGACACGACCTTTAGCTTGGAAAGCTTTAGAATGCTTCTTTACTTGATGCGTCGAGGCATCACAGATGATACACTTGATGCACTAACTTGTTGCTTGAAGTAAAACTTCTATTTTCTTCTGATGCTTTGACGTGCTAAGATTATGTTCAATCTTGGACTGAATACGTCGATGCATTAGTCTTCTTCGTAGAGGCAGTGAAGAGTTTTTCTTCTACTGTGTAGATGCGGTGTGCTTGGTTTCTCCTGATATGTCAATGCATCAAACTTGTGGATCATCTTGAATTTATTTGATACTTAAGGATCAATGTACCTGTTCATCATACAAGAGTCTTAGTCCATCATTTCTTATCAAGATCAATAGTGTGTCATCATCAAAACCAGAGATCCAACAACACACACGTGTTTTATCCAAAAAAATTGGTAGTGTTAGCGTAGCAAGAGTGATATAGAAGGGGGGGATGAATAGATCACTCCCAATTTGCAAAACTGAGGCAAGAAAATAAATCTACCGCTTATGCCCCTTCTAAACTAGCACACAAAGAATTGCAAATGCAGATACCACTCAAGATCGAATAAGAGAATGATGATGAAGAGCTGAGCAAACAAATAATCGAAGTGACAAACAGATAGAGAGCGCAGATAAAGACCTCAAACCACAGAGAAGACAACCGGTTTTTTAGGTGGTTCGACTGCAGTCAGCAATCTACATCCACCCCTCACTCCAACTAGAGTGAGGATTCCACTAGCCACTGCTAGAGCACAGCAGACTCAGTCTGCGAACAACTTGCTACCAAACAGCTTGAAAACCCAAGGGAGACAAATCCCTCAACCAAGTTCTGCCACCCGCAGAGCTTGAAACCTGTTCTAGCACCTAGCACGAACAGAACCGGAGAGTGCCTCTCCCTTCCTCCACACACCGGAGGGAACCTGCTAATGACAACCCGTCACTAGCAACACTAGAGATCAGCGATCTCTCTTCCTCTGCATCCCAGAGGGAAACTGGAGTTAGACTCCCTTCCTCCACATACCAGAGGGGAACAGATCAGAATTAGACGAAGAACACATAAAGAAAATCAGAAAAGAAACTAAAGACTGATCGAGAAAGCATTCGATACTGAGAGTTAATACAAATGTAGCTTCCTGGGAAGCAATTTCAAAAACCAGATACTGCAAACTCTCTTTCTCTCTTCACTGCTATCTCTCTTTTTCTTTCTCTTCACTGCTATCTCTCTTTTTCTTTCTCTTCACTGTTGGATCGAGCTCTCTGTAATTCTGCCTTTTCTTTCTTGGCTCTAATCTTCCTTCATCGGTGGGCGAAGGTTTCTATTTATAGCGGCAGCAGGTGGATAGGGCACAACATGCGTGTGCTTCCCACGCTCGATCCAGAACCTTCCTGCCACGTGTCCTCATTGGGTTGGTTCCTCTTGTCTTGGATCACGTGCAGCCCATTTATTTGGGAATATTCTTCCTCGTACCTATAAGGAGATAAAAAATATTAACACGCTGTATGGCCACTAAAACTAAAGCTGCATGAGGTATTTGATAACAACACGACGTGACAACTACATGAGATAAGAAAAGAACGACACGAGATACAATGGACAAGATTGACACAATCAAGGAAGGTGACACGAGGTCAGATCAGGATAGCACGAGGTGAGAAGAAAATATCACGGAGTGAAACAGTAGAAGAACACGCGATTTAGAAGAAACCTGGACGAGGTTAGAATGAAACAACACGAACTAACAAACGGCAACAAACGACGACACGAAGTGAAACAACACTTGAAAACATAAGAAAAACAACTCGAGCACAAAATAGCTCGAATGAACGACTCGAAGACGAGGCGACACGGGCTGACCACGACACGAAGACAAATAACAGAAACCGTCACGAGTTGAAGACAACACGAAGATGAAAACAGAAAACGACACGAGTTGAAAACAACACGAAGATGAAACACAGGAATTGACACGGAGTGTGGTCAAGGCGAGAAGGACACGAAGTCTAAAGAAAAAAATAGCACGAAGACAGAAGAATGACACGGCTATCACGACACGAAATGAAGCAGTGACACTAAGAAAAAAAATGACTCGAGGAACAACAGTAAGTAACACGAAATTAAACAAGCAGACATAAAAGATGACACGAGATGAGCAACTAAAGGACAAAGAGAAACGACACGAGGTTCACAGAGAAGCGACTCGGAGTTCGTCAGAACTATTCGAGCTGCTTCAGTAACACGACACGAAGATAGAGGGAGACACGACACGAAGTTAAACAACCGAGACTAGGACTCGAAGACATAGATGACAAGGATAGAACAACACGAAGTATTACCTCATACAAGTTTTCCTGTCAAGCATGGAAATCAACACGAAGTGTTGTAAGCTCAGACGACACGAAATCTTTTCGTGTTAGTGAGGGGAAACAACACGAAGTGTGGCTCAAGTGGCACGAAAACAACTCCCAAAATTAACTGAAGTGGCTCGAGGATTTACATTAACACAGAGAAACATTTTTGTTCACAAAGGTTCATAGTGTTGAAACCATCAAGACATTATGACTCAGGCAACACCAAAATTCATTTGGTCAAATTGTTCAATTGAACAGGACTTCCCTTACTGTGTAAACCATTCACTTACATGATGAAACATGAGATTATCTTGAGATAAAGAAATGATTTATAGTGTGAGACATCATCAAAATCATAGGGACACAACAATCTCCCCCTTTTTGATGATGGTAACACTATGAATCAGGCAATATCAAGGTTTATCAAGATTTAACATGAAATCAATATCAGCTTCAACAACAGATTTAAATTCAAGGCATGCTCATGCAAATGAATTAAACATTCCCTACAACACACTCTCATTTCCCCCACAACTCATAAACATATCATCATGAAGTAACATGACTCCCCCAAAGCTCAAGACAAAACCAAGACTCACTGATATTGCTGAACATTGCAGAACTTCTCACTAAAATTGTAGACATTGCAACTTCTCTCCCCCTTTGACATCAGCAAAAAAAAAATACAAAATGTGTGACAGTGCTGGAAACATGAAGGACTCAGGGCAGTAACTGCATAGTGCAGAAAGTCTGAGATTATCTTGAGATAAAGAAATGATTTATAGTGTGAAACATCATCAAAATCATAGGGACACAACATGTAGCATCGCCTATGGTGGGGCCACACCTTCCTCCTCCTCCTCTTCCTCCTCGACTCAACTCAACGAGAGGAAAGCCATAATCTTTATCCTTTTCCTCCTCGACTCAACGAGACAGCCGATGCCCTTAAAATGCTGAGCATAAGGGAGCTGAAGTACAACACCTGGAATGCGAGAGTAGGATCCATCTCCTCGAGCTCGAGTCAGAGCACGAGAAGAGGGCAGTGTCCCCGCAGGCATACAAGAGGGATTCCAAAATGTCAAATGATTATATCTCCCTCAGAAAACAAAAAAAAGAAAAAAAAGAGAGAAGAAAAGATGAAAAAAAATGACAAATCAAAGGCAAATAAAACCTTAGTCGTGGCCGTGCCTGATTTCAATAAATGAAATCCCTCGAAACAAAAGCCAAATTTCAAAAATGGGGCAACGAAATGCAAACGCTGAAGGCTTGGTCCGAAGTTGCCTGAAAGGGGAGAGTCAAGTTGGCCCCTGTTGGCTCGCCGGGTTAACGGTTTTGTCGGTCCTCTCTGAAGGTTTATCCCCTGCACTCTTCCTTCTCCCCTCAAAGAAGAAAGCTCAATGGAGATCCCAAAAGGTGCACCCCGCTAAGTCATGCAACCTCGTTTTAGCAAAAACAAACATATGGTTGTCCACTTTGAAAAGCAAAAGTCATCACCGCGAAGGAGACTTGATGTTTCTGGTAGGTCAAGACCTCTATCTACCACCTTGATGCCTTCTTATTTTAACCTCGGGCTTAAGTCAATGCAAGCGTGTCACCTATAGGTGCGATGGCATCTAATTCCTGGTTAGCATTGCGCGATTGGCCGTTAGGGTTCCAAGGTGTTTCATCATACATCATCTAGAGTTGTGAGGAAATAGACCCGAGTCGGGCAAATCATTTACCTTGAACACTCTTTGGGTGTATCCCTCAGAAGTAACTTGGAGCCTAAGCATGGCATGACGGTATTGTCATCAGGATAAGTCTTAACCGGCAGGATTATTATTCGAGGAGTCTAGAGGCCCAAATCAACCTACATGTGAGCTCAAGATACTTGGGAGGTTAGTAAGAAACCCCCGTCCTCATTAAGGTTAGGTGCCATATGGGTGGTCACCAGGTGTTAGTAATAAAAATACACCGAGTCCTAGAGTGAAAAAAATGTGATACCCTAGACACATGATAGAAAGGCCAAAGTCCCTACAATAAAAAATAAAAATCATGGTCATGTCTCCAAAGGGGGCAAAGTCACTGCAAAAAAAAACCTTGGTCGTACGCGTCTCAAGAGGCGGCAAAGGAAAAGAAAAGAAAAACAAATAAACCTCATTAGTCGAGGACCGAACCCCGAGAGGTGATAGGGCAGGGGAGGGACATCTTCCAGGGTCTCTTGAACCCTCTTGTGAACTTTCTAAACATTTGCCTCCTTCCTCCCTAAGTGGTATGCCCCGAACCCAAGGGATAGTGAAAGCCGACTTAAGAGGACGCGACCGAATGAGATCCTGAGTAGGAGGGATACGTCAAGCACGTTGACCTTGTGTTGAGCTACTTAAGAACGATTTGCAAACAACCTTGATTCGAGAACCATGCCGGTTGTTATGATAGGTGTCCTTCACGTCAAAAACAAAAAAACAAGAAAGAAAATAAAACGAAAAAAAAGAGAAAGAACCAAAACATAAAAAGAGAAAGAATAAAACACAAAAAACACAAAAAATAAAAAAATAAAAGGAGACAAAAAAACAAAAACAAGAAAGACAAAACAAAAGATAAAAATTAGATATATATGAAAACAAAAAAATTGCATTTTACATGATCACATTTGTGTGCGACATTTCATTTTTAATTCTCGTTCGCATTTGTGTGCATGTGTGCTGCATTTATCATTGTGCTTTACCATTGCCTTAATTGATAACGGCTTGGCCCCTTGACCCCCTATCAAGGTTAGTCTTGAAGCAACCGCTTATTTATTGAGCAGGGGCCAAGTTAGAACATAAGGACTAACTTGTTTCTCTAAGCGATGTGTGCAGGGGTTGAAAAGCAAGAAAGAAGCGAAGAACGAGCAAATGAACATTCCCTTTTATCCTTCGAAAAAAAAACTTTCTCTAAATCGAAAGGTGGGTACATCAAGTTTCACCCTCTCTCTCAGCATTACTCCTCTCACCACTCTCCGGGTAAGGAGTCCTGGAGGGTGTCATCAAACCATGCGAGGCGGTAACCCTATCGCCCTGCATTCCTCTTCCCGTCTGTACGCTCCGCCGCCGCTTTGTGGGGGCAGTAAAGAAACCGCTAACACAAAAGTTGCGCTCGCGTGCTCTTCGATAGTGCTCTTCATCGTCCCTCAACCACTGTTTAGCGAGACCGAGGCTGGTTCGGAGCTCAAATACTTGGGCCTCTAAGGCCCTCTTCTCTTCTCTCTCGGCCAATCTTTTAGCCCTCTCTCTTTCTCTGTCTCTCTCTTTCCCTGTTCGTTCCATCTCTTCGTCTTCCCTTTCTAGCTGGAGGGCGATCCTCAGCTCTATGGCGTCCCGAGAGAGGTCCTCGTCTGAACGGCGCCGTAATTCCTCCTCTAGCTCCGCTATCCTGGCCTCCCCCCTGCAACACTGGCCATTGCCACTTGCATGTCTCCTGCCTGCCATGTCCACCATCTCAAGTTTGTGGTAAGGCGTGAATAAAGAAAATTCTATGGTAAAATCCTCACCTGGGTAGAGAGCATCCCTTCTTCCTCTGTGGCTCGTTGCGTAGCACGAGCAAGTTACTCGTGGAGCAGATCAAGTTTTAAAGTAGGGATCCATAAGCTAGGGGAAACACCATCCGCCCCCATGGCTGATGAGACCGCATTGAGCTGGGCGTGCTGCAATACACGCGAGGTGACATGGAGGGGTTAGCGCCAGGAATCTCAGGCTATAACTGAGAACATGTGCATGCAGGCTTACCGAGGAGCTTAAAGCTGCATGAGTGTCACCCAACTGTTGCTCCGTGTCCGCCAACCAAGCTTGCAAGTTCGCTATCATGGTGTCACGAGCATCCTACAACCATGGCACATGAGCTAATAATAATAAAAAAACTCTTGCATTTACCTCCATAATCCCCCCAGGATGGAGCCGCTCTGCATACATCGCCCTGTAAAGGTGCAAATAACCTTCGCTGTCCTGCGCGAGTGATTCCACGAGCATGCCTCCTCGTTGCCTGTCACGCCCCGAGCGCGGAAGATACCCGTAGATGCGTGACGAGTTTATATCAATCATGTCAATCAGAGTAGTAGTGTATTCGACACAAAGACTGAGTGCGCAAATATAAAGATAACCCAATCCATTTATTCCTTTAATAAGAATATGTCTATTACAAACCCTTGCAAATACTAGACTCAATAAAAGAAAGGTACATTTCAAACTCAACAAAAATATAGAGAAGACAGGACTGATGGACGCTTGAATAGCTCTAACTCTTTCACTCTTGACCTTCCCCGTCAGTTTGGGTCTCGTCATCGGACTTACCTGAAAAGTATGGAAACACTGAGTGAGCGAACGCTCAGTAGGAAATTATATCTCAAGAACTAGCAAGGGGTTTAAGTAATTACATTTTTCCATGAATGCACTATAGCTATGCATGCTCGCATAAAACGACAAGATAGAGAGTATATCAACAAGATAACAAGGTGAACTATTCATGAACTTTCAAGTAATAGATGTCAGAATGTTCAAGCAAGTAATTTCATCATGTCATGTCGAGAACTTGGCTATCACATTTCAAGCAAGCAAGTATATAAATTACCTTTTTTTTCGGGTCAAGCAAGTCATGTCAAGTCAAGTTGAGTCAAGTACGAGATTTTTGTGGAGTGTCCAATCAAGCTAGTCATGCACTTCGGTACAATGCCAATACCGTTATCATTACAACTCCCATGGGCACTAGTACTTTTGGGTGCTCCTCCCAGGACCAGATCGGGCCCTATATGCGTAGGCATTGATCATGTATTTTGACATCCACTTGGTGTATAGCCAATATGGGGTTTCAAGGATAAAGAACTTGTATGAACTTAGAGGTAGATAGCATTTCAAGTATTTGAACATGACCATAATGACGATAATAACGGTGCAATCACGAGTATCGATAACACTAGGTGGAATTGGTTCCCTAACTTGGGTACCATGACAAGTAAGTGCCCACAAGTAGATGGTCACTCTTTTAATA
Organism: Amorphophallus konjac; assembly: GCA_022559845.1. NCBI lineage: Eukaryota > Viridiplantae > Streptophyta > Magnoliopsida > Alismatales > Araceae > Amorphophallus > Amorphophallus konjac. The sequence goes on from CM040126.1 coordinate 249,397,550, forward strand.
TAGAATTGAGGTACACAAGAACATCATAACAATGTTGATATAGAATTGGGGTCCACAAGAACATCTCAATAATGACATGCTTTCCCTATTTATTTAGATACTTCTCATATTATACACATAGCATAACATGAAGGCCGATATACCATGTTTCTTATAGAGTGACATGGCAAAAATAGTGTGATAGGTTTTTATGGTACAACCAGCTCAGTCGGCCTTGAGGGAATCCAAGGCTCGAGGAGTCTTACGGAGGTCTCTATGACTAACTTGGTAGTCCAAAGGAATGGAATGTCTAATGGAGAGCTTGTATGTCACTGAGAATTGAGGGATAATGCGATAAACCATCGTGAAACATGGGACTATATTCACGGACTGGAATATAGTGTCGATATATATATATATATATATACATATGAAACCCTCGGTTAACAGTAACGGTGCAAAATAGTATTACAGGAAAATAGCGACTTAATCTAAGTCATTACTTATCAAATCAACGCCTTCTATAGGGGCATTTATTTATGATTTTAACGACTACAGTAGCAGGCGTCCATTAGATTTATAATATTTTGCAAAATTGCTAATTTTTGGAATTTTCATGCAAACGCGCCTCACAGAGAGGCGTTAATTTTAAAGTCACGCCCTGGTGCAGGGTGTCAGTTATGTAAGAGACGACCTATCCCAGGTCGTTAATTCCTTAACATCCGAAATAGGATTCATGATCAGTATAAACTTCCAGATAATAAAATTTTCAGGAAGAGGATCACATGGTCAGGAAGAGAAAAATAGCAGGATTCAACAACTGTGATCATGCATTAGATTAGATACATGGTTTACTTGATATAGAATTTTAAACATGGGTATTTAATAATTAAGTGAAGTTGACGACTCCTGGGCAGGGCGTCAAAACAAGAATTAGCGCCCTAGTCTGGGTCGCTTCTTTTAAAATTAGCGCCCTAAGGAGGGTCGCTACTTACACTATTTTCCAGAAAACTATGAAAAACGTAGAGAATCTATATGCATGAATTGACATAAGACTTTATCATAATTACTATGTTGGTTTGGGCTACAATTCTTGAGAAAACCTACCTGATTGATGATCTGGGTGAAGACACGGTTAGGATTTGTGAAGAGAAAATGATACTCTGTTTGCAACAGAGTCTTCTGATCACCGGAAGAAGAAGAAGATGATGAAGAACTCCACGTCCTTGAACTATATGAGAGCTCCTTCTCGATGCAGGCAACCTACAGGAGAATAAGATGAAGAAGCATTAGTTTTTTTCATAATACTCAACTGAAGGCAGAGGAAGAAGAACACCTGTTCTTCACGCACGGCAGCAGTAGAGCTTTCCTTCGACCAAATAGCTTATTAGGGTTCGACAGGAAGGGTTATTTATAGGGTTTTTACGATCCTAATGGAGTTAGTATCGTATTGGAAGTAATATTTCCCTAATAGAGTTCTTACCCTATTCAACCTTCCACGTAGTTATCCAGAAACTTGCTCTGGATAGTCTCCTGGTTCGAACGAAACTCGAACGGAATTAACGCCTTGCCATAGGCGTTAGTTTAAATTGACGCCTTTGCTAAAAGTCATTTCTTATGTAAAACACGTCCATGTGGAGGGCGTCACATTTACTTGCCCTTTTTATTATTTTGGCCGTTTAAGAATTGTAAACATCTGCTGTGGTCTTCCTTTCTGGAATTCGCACCTTGTATAAGGGCGTTTCTTTTTGAAGTAGCGCCTTAAATCAAGGCGTTATTTACATTTTTGGTTTATTATTTACTTCTTTAGGCTCTTATCATTTAATCATTAAATCTTTTAATCTTATTTTGATCAATTGGGGTTTTTATTTCCTTTTGTTTTTACCAGGGTTGCTACACCCTCCCCCACTTAAAAGAATTTGGTCCCAAAATTCAATTGCATATATTTATATATATGTGGAGAGTGTAGAGTATATACCTTTTTAGAACAACTTCGGGAATCGTTTCCTCATATACTCCTCGGTCTCCCATGTGGCTTCGTGTTCTGAACATTTACTCCATTGCACCTTTAGCATGGGGATAACTTTATTCCTTAATGTTCGTACCTCGCGATCGAGGATCTTCATAGGCCTTTGCTCATAAGTGAGATCCCTTTGAATCACCAGGTCTCCATGATCAATGATATGTGACGGATCATGCACATATTTCTTCAACATTGATATATGGAATACATTATGAACTTCGGACAATTGAGTAGGTAAAGCGATGCGATAAGCAACCTCGCCAACTCTCTCTAGTATCTCAAAAGGTCCGATATACCTTGGTGTAAGCTTGCCCTTAACACCAAATCTTCTTATTCCACGTCCAGGTGATATCTTAAGAAAAATGTGATCTCCGACTTGGAATTCGAGATCTCTCCTTCTTGTGTCAGCATAAGTCTTTTGTCTAGACTGAGCTATTTGCAGTCTTTCTTTAATCAACTGTATCTTCTCGGTGGTATCCCTTACCATATCTGGACCTAATAGTTGTTTCTCTCCAACTTCGTCCTAGCATAAGGGTGATCGACAACTCCTTCCGTATAAGGCTTCGAAAGGTGCCATTTGTATACTTGCCTGGTAGTTATTATTATATGCAAATTCAACCAAAGGCAAGTGGTCATGCTAGTTTCCACCAAAATCAATGATGCAAGCCCTGAGCATATCTTCAACCACTTGATTAGTTCTCTCGGTCTGACCATCCGTTTGAGGATGAAAAGCTGTACTAAAGTTAAGTCTCGATCCCAACAAATATTGTAGTCCTTTCCAAAAATGCGAAGTAAAACGAGGATCTCTATCGGACACAATCGAGACAGGAATACCATGTAATCTGACTATCTCTTTTATGTATAATGCAGCCAGAACATCAACTGACCATCGACTCTTGATCGGCAAGAAGTGTGCTGATTTGGTGAATCGATCAATGATAACCCATATTCCATCATATCCTCCTTTTGATTTAGTTAGACCCATGATGAAATCCATACCAATATCCTCCCACTTCCATTTGGGAATATCCAGAGGATGTAGCTTTCCGACAGGCTTCTGGTGTTCAGCCTTAACTTGTTGGCAGGTGAGACAGCGAGACACAAAGTCCGCGACTTCTCTCTTCATATTAGGCCACCAGAAGGCCCTTTTTAAATCTTGGTACATCTTAGTAGGTCCTGGATGAATTGTGTACCTTGATCTGTGAGCTTCATCTAAGATCTTCTTCTTTAATTCTAGACAATCCGGTATACAAGTTCTACTTTGGAATAACAACCTTCCATCTGAAGCTAGTTGGAACACATATTGTCCTTCTAGTTTGCCCTTGATTTCCACTAATACCGGGTCACTACCTTGAAGTCCTTGTATTTCGGATAGCAAGTCTGGCTGTATGCTCATATGGGATAAGGTGACACACCTACTGTCCTTGTCCATGCTTATATTAAGTCTAGTGATTTGTTCTAGCAACTTCCACTCCTGAATCATACAATTGGCTAATAATGCTATCGGCTTTCGACTAAGGGCATCAGCTACCGGATTACCCTTTCCAGGATGATATTGTATAGTAAAGTCGAAGTCCTTAAGATATTCTAGCCAACGTCTTTGCCTCATATTCAATTCCTTCTGAGAGAAGAGATACTTATAACTTTTATGGTCAGAGTATACAAGAAACTGCACTCCATACAGATAATGTCTCCATATCTTTAGTGCAAATACTACCACAGCCAATTCTAAATCATGAACTGGGTAGTTCTCCTCGTGCTTCTTCAATTGGCGCGAAGAGTAGGCTATAACCTTCCCTTGTTGCATTAAAACACATCCGAGGCCAATGCCAGATGCATCAGTGTATACCTCGAACTTTTCTCCTTCAATTGGTAGAGCTAAGACTGGGGCAGTAGTCAAGTGATCCTGGAGAGCTTGGAAGCTTCGTTCACAATCCTCGCTCCATTCATAGCGCATCTCCTTACGAGTTAGCCTAGTGAGTGGTACGGCTATCTTGGAGAAATCCTTGATGAATCGCCGATAGTAGCCCGCAAGACCCAAGAAACTACGGACCTCGCTAGCATTGGTCGGTCTTTCCCAATTCCTTACAGCATCAACCTTTGATGGATCTACGGATAAACCATCCTTTGATATAACATGCCCCAAGAAAGCTACTTCTCTTAACCAAAATTCACATTTGCTAAGCTTTGCATATAGCTGATTTGTCCTCAATATCTGTAATGCAATCCTTAAATGTTCCTCATGCTCTCCCTTGGTCTTGGAGTAAATCAATATATCATCAATGAAAACCACCACGAATTGATCTAGATAAGGTCTGAATATACTATTCATCAACTGCATGAAGGCAGTAGGGGCATTTGTTAGTCCAAAAGGCATCACAACAAACTCATAATGGCCATACCTGCTTCTGAATGCGGTCTTATGAATGTCCTCATCCTTGATCCTTAGTTGGTGATAACCTGACCTGAGATCAATCTTTGAAAAATACTTGGATCCAGATATTTGATCAAATAACTCATCGATTCTTGGCAGTGGATACTTGTTTTTGATAGTGAGATGATTCAACTGTCGATAGTCGATGCATAACCTCATGGATCCATCTTTCTTTTTTACAAATAGCACAGGTGCTCCCCACGGGGAAGTGCTTGGTCTAATAAATCCCTTCTTGAGAAGTTCCATTAATTGCTCCTTCAGCTCATTGAGTTCGGCAGGGGACATCCTATATGGTGTCTTAGAAACTGGTCCAGCACCAGGGACCAAATCGATGGTGAAGGCCACTTCTCTTTGTGGGGGTAATCCAGGCAAATCTTCCCGAAACACATCCAGAAATTCTTGCACAACAGGGATGTCTTCTAGTTTAGTTTCCTTAGTCTCCTTAATGGTGACAAATGCAAGGAAAGATACACATCCTTTCCTTATTAGTTTGCTAGCTCGGAGAGCCGAAATAAGAGGTGACTTGCTCCGACTCTTAAGGCTAGAATAGACTAGTTCTGGAAAGTCCTTGAAAGTAACTTTGCTGTTACGGCAATCCACAGTTGCCTGATACTTAGATAACCAATCTGCTCCCAATATGACATCGTATTCCTTTAGGTCTAAACATATGAGATTGATAGGAAGATTTCTTCCTTTTACTAAGACTTCATAGTTTTGATAATGGTGCGTAATATCGGTTTCGTTTCCGAGAGGAGTAGATAAAAATATTTTCATCCATTCCGGTTCCATAGGCAGTGGGTCAGCAAACTTCTTGGAAATAAAAGAATGTGATGCACCCGTATCAAATAAGACATGTGCAGACTTGGAACAAACTTTCAGTGTACCTTCTACCAGTCCGCCTTCGTCTTCTTCGGTCTCCTTAATCGCATGGAGACGAGCATTCTTTGTTACCGGGCGCTTTCTGTCACCGGCTTGATCATTGAGTAGGGGACAGTCGGGAATCCGATGATCACGGCTCCCACAACGGAGACACGCTCCAAGTTTCCTCCAGCATTCTTCGGCCTTGTGCCCGGCCTTATCACAGTGCTTACATACCACCTTAGCAGGTGTAGTGGTGATGGAGAAAGGTTTGGTCTTCTTGAACTTTTGCTCCTGGGAGAGAATGCCTCCATTACTTGGCCTCTTCTTGAAATTAGGTTTGAAGGTGCCGGAGCTAGTAACATTCTCCTTCTTGTCTTTCCCACGGATCCTATTAGATAGTTCCGTGGCATCTTCTAGTAATTGGGCTCGTCGAACCATCTCCGAATAGACTTGTATGTCCATCGGTGCCAGTTGTGTGATATATTGGGGCCTGAGCCCATTAAGGAATCTTTGAGCTTTCATCTTCTCAGAACTAACTAAGTGTTTAGCGTACCGAGACAGCCTAGAGAACTGTGCTTCATATTCAGCCACCGACAAAGATCGTTGCTTAAGTGCGGCGAATTCAGCGGCTTTCTTCTCTTGAACTCGATCTGAGAAATATTTATTGTTGAAATGTTCAACAAACTTCTCCCAAGTAACTTGTCCTTGATCTAATGTGGCTTCTACCGACTCCCACCAGCATCAGGCATCTCTTTCTAATTGAAATGTGGCTAACAGGACCTTCTCTTGGTCCGAGCATTGCATGACTCTAAAAACACGTTCCGTCTCTCGGATCCAGTGTTCGGCATCATCTGGATCAGTGGATCCCATGAACTTAGGAGGGTTCATGTTCTTGAAGCTTTGGTGGAGATTTCCTGCTCCACGATGTGCACCTCCTTGTGCCACTTGTTGAAGTGCCTGGGTCATACCTTGGAGAGTGCGTTGCATGTTGTGCCATTGAGCACGTTCGGCAGCCATTGTCTACAATTTCGATAGCTATATTAGTAGGTGATTACGTTTAAAGGCTTTAATTCTATTTGACTTTAACCCTTGGTTCTACCCAAATCTCACTGGTTAGAGGTTCAGACTTATCCTTGGACTTGGGTTTCCTAGGAATTGAATACCCTAGGCTCTGATACCACTAAAACTGTCACGCCCCGAGCGCCGAAGATACCCATAGATGCGTGACGAGTTTATATCAATCATGTCAATCAGAGTAGTAGTGTATTCGACACAAAGATAGAGTGCGCAAATATAAAGATAACCCAATCCATTTATTCCTTTAATAAGAATATGTCGATTACAAACCCTTGCAAATACTAGACTCAATAAAAGAAAGGTACATTTCAAACTCAACAAAAATATAGAGAAGACAGGACTGATGGACGCTTGAATAGCTCTAACTCTTTCACTCTTGACCTTCCCCGTCAGTTTGGGTCTCGTCATCGGACTTACCTGAAAAGTATGGAAACACTGAGTGAGCGAACGCTCAGTAGGAAATTATATCTCAAGAACTAGCAAGGGGTTTAAGTAATTACATTTTTCCATGAATGCACTATAGCTATGCATGCTCGCATAAAACGACAAGATAGAGAGTATATCAACAAGATAACACGGTGAACTATTCATGAACTTTCAAGTAATAGATGTCAGGATGTTCAAGCAAGTAATTTCATCATGTCATGTCGATAACTTGGCTATCACGTTTCAAGCAAGCAAGTATATAAATTACCCTTTTTTTCGGGTCAAGCAAGTCATGTCATGTCAAGTTGAGTCAAATACGAGATTTTTGTGGAGTGTCCAATCAAGCTAGTCATGCACTTCGGTACAATGCCAATACCGTTATCATTACAACTCCTATGGGCACTAGTACTTTTGGGTGCTCCTCCCAGGACCAGATCGGGCCCTATATGCACAGGCATTGATCATGTATTTTGACATCCACTTGGTGTATAGCCAATATGGGGTTGCAAGGATAAAGAACTTGTATGAACTTAGAGGTAGATAGCATTTCAAGGATTTGAACATGACCATAATGATGATAATAACGGTGTAATCACGAGTATCGATAACACTAGGTGGAATTGGTTCCCTAACTTGGGTACCATGACAAGTAAGTGCCCACAAGTAGATGGTCACTCTTTTAATATAGAAATGAGGTCCACAAGAACATCATAACAATGTTGATATAGAATTGGGGTCCACAAGAACATCTCAATAATGACATGCTTTCCCCATTTATTTAGATACTTCTCATATTATACACATAGCATAACATGAGGGCCGGTATACCATGTTTCTTATAGAGTGACATGGCAAAAATAGTGTGATAGGTTTTTATGGTACAACCAGCTCAATCGGCCTTGAGGGAATCCAAGGCTCGAGGAGTCTTACGGAGATCTCTATGACTAACTTGCTAGTCCAAAGGAACGAAATGTCCAATGGAGAGCTTGTATGTCACTGAGAATTGAGGGGTAATGCGATAAACCATCATGAAACATGGGACTATATTCACGGACTGGAATATAGTGCCGATATATATATATATATATATATATACATATGAAACCCTCGGTTAACAGTAACGGTGCAAAATAGTATTATAGGAAAATATCGACTTAATCTAAGTCATTACTTATCAAATTAACGCCTTCTATAGGGGCATTTATTTATGATTTTAACGACTACAGTAGCAGGCGTCCATTAGATTTATAATATTTTACAAAATTGCTAATTTCTGGAATTTTCATGCAAACGCGCCTCACAGAGAGGCGTTAATTTTAAAGTCACGCCCTGGTGCAGGGTGTCAGTTATGTAAGAGACGACCTATCCCAGGTCGTTAATTCCTTAACATCCGAAATAGGATTCATGATCAGTATAAACTTCCAGATAATAAAATTTTCAGGAAGAGGATCACATGGTCAGGAAGAGAAAAATAGCAGGATTCAACAACTGTGATCATGCATTAGATTAGATACATGGTTTACTTGATATAGAATTTTAAACATGGGTATTTAAGAATTAAGTGAAGTTGACGACTCCTGGGCAGGGCGTCAAAACAAGAATTAGCGCCCTAGTCTGGGTCGCTTCTTTTAAAATTAGCGCCCTAAGGAGGGTCGCTACTTACACTATTTTCCAGAAAACTATGAAAAACGTAGAGAATCTATATGCATGAATTGACATAAGACTTTATCATAATTACTATGTTGGTTTGGGCTACAATTCTTGAGAAAACCTACCTGATTGATGATCTGGGTGAAGACACGGTTAGGATTTGTGAAGAGAAAATGATACTCTGTTTGCAACAGAGTCTTCTGATCACCGGAAGAAGAAGAAGATGATGAAGAACTCCACGTCCTTGAACTATATGAGAGCTCCTTCTCGATGCAGGCAACCTACAGGAGAATAAGATGAAGAAGCATTAGTTTTTTTCATAATACTCAACTGAAGGCAGAGGAAGAAGAACACCTGTTCTTCACGCACGGCAGCAGCAGAGCTTTCCTTCGACCAAATAGCTTATTAGGGTTCGACAGGAAGGGTTATTTATAGGGTTTTTACGATCCTAATGGAGTTAGTATCGTATTGGAAGTAATATTTCCCTAATAGAGTTCTTACCCTATTCAACCTTCCACGTAGTTATCCAGAAACTTGCTCTGGATAGTCTCCTGGTTCGAACGAAACTCGAACGGAATTAACGCCTTGTCATAGGGCGTTAGTTTAAATTGACGCCTTTGCTAAAAGTCATTTCTTATGTAAAACACGTCCATGTGGAGGGCGTCACATTTACTTGCCCTTTTTATTATTTTGGCCATTTAAGAATTGTAAACATCTGCTGTGGTCTTCCTTTCTGGAATTCGCGCCTTGTATAAGGGCATTTCTTTTTGAAGTAGCGCCTTAAATCAAGGCGTTATTTACATTTTTGGTTTATTATTTACTTCTTAAGGCTCTTATCATTTAATCATTAAATCTTTTAATCTTATTTCGATCAATTGGGGTTTTTATTTCCTTTTGTTTTTACCAGGGTTGCTACATTGCCAATCCTCATACTGTTCGGGGAAGCGCATCCGCCGGTCAACATAAGTCACCCTTCCACGTGTCTTCTTCCCGACGCGAGGCGGTGAGGTTATATCCACTCATTCTTGGGCAAGCCCTAGGGTCCTCATGGTCAATCGTAGCCGAAGTGGCTCGATTTCATTCAAACAATGAAGCCAGAGGTCCCGTCCAAATCGGGCACGGCTTGTTATAACCCACGGCTAGTCGGCATCGACCATGCCCGAATAAGGCCTCCAAATCACCTATGTCAGGTGTCAAGTTGCACACATCTTCTTAGTAAAAATATGATAAAAAAACAAATAAAAGATAAACAAAAAAAAGACAAAAAAAATCATACAATTCTCGCAGGGAACTCTTGCAGCTCGCATCTTAACACCATCAGTCGGTAGGATAAAGGGGCGGTGCTCATGATGGGCTGCCACCGTCTAGCTAGTGGCACCGCCGCTGATCTCCAATGTCGAGCTCTCCCCATCGGGAGATAATAATAGCTCCATAGCTGCACCAATGGCATCGTCATCAAAAAAAAAGAGAAGAACAAAAAAAGTAAAAAAAAATATTACCTGGATGAATGGTGTAAATCCACTCAGTGTTACCTCTCGGTCTGCCCCTTAGGACAGACCTGCAAATAAATGCGCCAGCACGGCAGCCCCCCAGGCGTACTGCCCTACTCTCTTGAGGTTTACTAGGAGCTCCAGGAAATGATAATGACTGTTGTATCCCTTTGAGCCCAGTAGCAATCTCCCTAGCAGGAAGAGAGGAAATCTCCTTAAATCTATGTTTGACCTCTCCCAGTTGTTGGTGTCCACACAGTACAGGGCACGACACCCCCTTTTAGTCCTCTCCATGAACTCCTCTAGGGACTCGTCATCACGAAGACAAGTGTCAGTAAGTCATAATGCCTCTATGACAGACACCTTGGCTACCGACCTATTCATTCGGTCCTGCAAGTTCAACTTGAGTAGCTTTTGGGCCCCTTCCCAGTAATCAGGGTAGGTGACCCCAGTTATCGCCTCGCCATCCACTTTGAGGCCCGTTATTCGGACCGCATCTTCCAGGCGGGGAACCATATGCCCCCAGGGCATCAGGAAGGCCCGACTCTCTGGGTCCCATCTTTCACGTAGTGCTTGGATGAGGGCGAGGTTTAGCTTAATTGGTTTGACCCGAAGGAAGGCACCGAATCCCATCATGTCTAGCCGACCCTTCTGGAATTCTGAAAGACCCCGATATGCAGCCACCACCAACTCCCATAAGATGTGTGACCACATCATGCCCTGCGCATATATAGGAAATGAGACAGGGGTGCACCCGTGGAAGGACAAGAGAACGAGAGAGGGAGTAAAAGGGGTTCACTTACGAGCCGAGATTGGGTCTTTTCACTGAGGTGCCCTTCCATATCGAAAAACCTCATGGAGCTAATGCTGGACCTGCTTCTCTTTGAGGAGTGGGAAGATTCACCCTCCATTCTGGAACCTAAGGGATCTTCACTCCTTTCTCCCCCTCAGAAGCTTTCACTCTTCAGGTTGGCTTTCGTTGCTCGTGAGGGGAGCAAAAGCGAGGTATTTATAGGGGAAGGGAAGTCTAGAACTATCACTAGCAGTGGCCTTTGAAACGATCCATTCTCCCATCACGCTCATGGGTCACTTCGCCGCTTGCATAAAGTAAATGATTCGCGGCGACATGATGGCACGCTCCCTATGCGGTCTAGGGGCTACTAGTGATCCTTGTCTTGTTGAAGACAATTTCGAATACAAACAAAAAAGACAAACAAAAAATAAAACAAAACAAAACAAAACATAAAAAGTGAAACAAAAAGAATATAAAAAAATAAAAAATAAAAAAATAAAGAATGAAGAACAAATAGAAAACAAATAGAAAAAGGGAAAGAAAATAAAAAAGGGGGGCATCTGTAAGAAGTTTGAAATATCACACACGAGATAGGGCAAAAAGTTGTCATTCCTTTTGGACGGTGGATTCCCTTTGAAAAGCATGAGCATTGCAAGACATAATCCCCATTCTGGGGTAAAGCTTTGTCAAGTATATCACGTGGAAACAACGTAGCAGAGTGAGGAGTGTAGAAGAACATGAATACACAAGGAACAAAGCAAGTGAAAGAAAAATAAAATCATTCATCGTATAATATGAGTCATAAGTGAGTGGGTGTGTGTACAAGTAACCCACCAACTCTCACCACCGCCCTTCTGATCATCTCTCCGGTCCTCTCTCTCCTCCCTCCTAAGATAGGATCCCTTGGTCATCGTCATTGAATTCCACGGTCGATCTTCTTTGAAAAGAATGGTAACGAAGAGACACAATCCACCATTTCAGGGTGAGGTTTTGACAAACAAATCATGAGCGAACAATATAGAAGAGAAGAGGCGTAGAAGAGAAGGAATGTACAAAGGATAAAAAACTGACAGGAAAACAAATCATCCCATTCATTTATCTATATAAACTGTCATGTGCATCATAAGTGACGAGGTGGTTGTACAAGTACCTCTCTCTAACTCTCACCATTGCCCTCCTGATCGTCTCTATGGTCCTCTCTCTCCTCCCTCCTAAAATAGGATCCCTAGGAGGCCTCATAGAGCTCGGCGAGACAGTGCTCGCCTCGCAGTGCCCGATTGGCCTCAGTGGCGCGGCCCTCCTCTGCCGAGGAAACAAAAGGCCACTAACAGAGAAGGAGCCAGACTGACGGAGGTGTGCCACACGCTCTCATCCCCTTTGGTAGCACTCCTCACCATCCTTCAGCCCCTACTCCGCCACCCCGAGGATCAACCGGAGCTCTGTCGCCTGGGCCTCTAGTGCCCTCCTCTCGTCCCAATCACGATGCCAGTCTGCCTCTCTCCTCGCCACCTGGAGAGAAACCCTCAGCTCTAGGATGTCCCGGGTAACTCCCCATGTCACTGCACCAAGAACTCAGGTGTACTCTCATCGACGCACTGACGAGTGTCGACGAGCCCTAACGCCTCCATCAAGGACATCCGAGTGACCGTCCGACTATCCCTCTCAATGGCGCTGATCTCTAGCCCTAACAACTCCAGGACGCTCTCTCGGTAGTGAGGGTAGGTGATCCCGCTCATTGCCTCGCCGTCCACCCATAGTCTGGAAATCCGGACTACGTCCTCGAAGCTGGGCACCATGTGCCCCCATGGCATCAGGGATGCTCTCCCGTAGGATCCACCTCTCCCCCTCTCTCCTTTTCTCTCTTCCGTTAAAACACACAGCTCTTTCCTTCTCCCCCTCCGCTCGGACCGTATAAGAGTTTGCACATCCTGGATCTCCACTGTCGACCAGAGCTGACTATTTCACAAGGTCAGAACAAGGGGTGAAACATGTAGTTGAATTTCAAACCAAACCACACTCACCCAAGCTGCGAGCTCTCGCTCTGCCTCCTTGGCACGATCCACCCCGCCAGCAAGCTGTTTCTAGAGGGAGTTGACCTCCGGAGGAGGAGGAGCCCGAGGAATGGGAGAGGCTCCACCAGTCATCCCTGCTGCCGCCATCTACTGGGCACATTGAAACAAGGGAACACACATCGATTAACAAGGAGACGCCGACAGCGATTGAAGGAGTGAAGAAGAAGAAGAAGAAGAAGTGGGGGGGGGGCTTTAGTCGTTTGATTTGAAATTTGAAGATAGAACGCGTCATGGTGTGAAGACGCCTAAAAAAAATGAAAGCATTTCTCTTGTTAGACGCGTTCATAATTTCCACAAAAAAATGTGTTAACGCGTCTGCTGGAAGGGACGCATTCATAATTTACTTGATGAAATATTAAACAAAAAAAAGCTACAAAAAGAGCAGGGAACGAGGTAAAGAACGCACAATGGCATTTCATTAGAACTTAAAATGAGTTACATCATGGTTTGGGCACTTCGGGCCTTAACTTTCCCAGTTCAGTTACATAAACTCTCCACGGCTCACGCTCTTCCTCTATGCGCAACATCACCTTCCTTGGAATGCTTGCCTTCCATAATGCTTTGATAGCCTTCACATCCCTTGCGTCTCCCTCCGTGTTCAGCTCCCTTTTCTTCAAAGGAGGGAGGTCGGATATCATAGGAAACGAATGGCGAGGGAGGCCGATTTGAGTATAACACCGGTGCGCATTATAAAGGGAAAATTCAGTTGCACCGATAAGTTGGAGTTCCACGTTAGGGGAGGGCCTCGTGAGAAGCTCGCACAAGAGTAAGCATGAAGGTGCACGAGTGAACAGATTCGGTGCCAAGATGTTGATGTGGGTCCGCCAGTCTCCGTGTGACGCCAACAGCGGTTGAAGGAGAGAAGAAGAAGAAGTGGGGGGGCGGCCTTTAGCCGTTTGATTTGAAATTTGAAGATAGAACCCGTCATGGCACAAAGACGCCTAAAAAAAAATGAAAGCATCTATCTTGTTTGATGCGTTCATAATTTCCATAAAAAAATGTGTTAACGCGTCTGCTGGAATGGACACATTCATAATTTACTTCACGAAATATTAAACCAAAAAAAAGCTACAAAAAGAGAAGGGAACGAGGTAAAGAACACACAATGGCATGAAGGCTCCATGTCTATTTCATTAGAACTTAAAATGAGTTACATCATGGTTTGGGCACTTCGGGCCTTAACTTCCCCAGTTCAGTTACATAAACCCTCCACGGCTCACGCTCTTCCTCTTTGCGCAACATCACCTTCCTTGGAATGCTTGCCTTCCATAGTGCTTTGATAGCCTTCACATCCCTTGCGTCTCCCTCCGTGTTCAGCTCCCTTTTCTTCAAAGGAGGGAGGTCGGATATCATATGAAACAAATGACGAGAGAGGCCGATTTGAGTATAACACCGGTGCGCATTATAGAGGGAAAGTTTAGTTGCACCGATAAGTTGGAGTTCCACGTTAGGGGAGGGTCTCATGAGAAGCTCTCACAGGAGTAAGCATGATGGTGCACGAGTGAACAGATTCGACGCCAGGGTGTTGATGTGGGCCCGCCAGTCTCCGCGTGTCTTCAGTAGAGGCACGCGATTGACCACGTTCCTACCAAAGCTCAACACGTCGGCCATATAATGAAGGGGGCTTTATCGAAATATCTTGGAGGGGGTCTGTGCTCCCTCGCGGTAGTCAAATTTGAAGTGGAGGTCAATCCAGCAAGCTAAAAGAAGCACACAACCATAAGGAGGCTTACTCATGCTGGAAGCTGTGAGAGCACTGTAAAGGTAAGCAAGGATGGCTGGCCCCACTCTTTTGCCCTCCCATAATCAAAAAATTACGCTTAGTTGATCTTCTTCCACGATGTTGTAAGTGCAAGGGAATAGGTGAGACCCCGCTAAGCAGATTACGAATCCTTTCATGATTCCTTCCAAATGTTCATCACCTGTAAATCCCCCTAAGGCACTCATGGCCCATTCCGCGAGATTCTGCAAATTGATTCCCTTTTGAGTCTGGACGCTTTTGATAGCTCCGAAGGACATGAAGCTCCCGAGGACTTCTTCGGAGGTCATCTTCTTCAACATGGGCAGGATCTTTATCTTGGCGTCTTTCCTGAATCTTTTCAAATCAAGTAGAAGTTCTGCTTCCTCGAGAAGGATCGTTGCTTCAAAGGTAGGGAAGATGAAGGTGTGAGTTTGAGGGTGCCAAACCTCTATCAATGCACCCATGGATGCCCAGTCCATGTAAATCTGATTATAATGTTTGGCGTGAATAACGAGACCTTGGAGGTGCCACTTTGTAATGCATGATAGCCCTCATGTCGATGGTGATGTTGGAAGTGAGCTTTGAAAGCCAGGGCTGGCAAGAAAGAAAAGTAAAAATAAAAATAAAAATGAAAAGACGAGGGAGAATTCATATAGAAAAGTGAGGGAAAGGAGTCAGCTTACCATCCGAGATTGGATCCTCTCACTCAAATGACCCTCGATGTCGGTTAGCCTCCTCAAGCCTTGGCTAAACCTCCCCCTCTTGGTAGGACGGGAAGACTCACCTTCCATCTCGATTGGGCAAGAATCTCTCCTCCTAAAGAGTTCAATGCCCTAAAGATCACTCTTTGATATCCCTTGGCCAAATGGGTGGGTATTTATAGGAGGGAAAGGGAGTAAAAGAAACATAAAATAAAGTCACCAAAGTGGATTTTAACCTACTTTGATCGTGTTGTCTCCTGTTTGTATTATGATGTGTTTTCTTCTACCCCTATGGTGTGCTAATCTCATAAGTGCAATTCCTAATTTATGTCTTCCAAAAAAAATAAATAAACAAAAAATAACAAAAGAATAATAAAAAGAAGAAACAAAAAATGCCACTGTCCTACCTTGCCCCACCGCTGATCACCTCAGTAATAAAATTTCCATCATGTCATGCATTGTACTATATGATATTTACACTACTAGAGCGTGCTGAGGACCTTACGACTTGAATAAATCTGAAATTTGAGTTCCCCTTCAACAAAAACAGTGATGATTTCAGAAGAGTTTAGGTCGTACGGACATGCCGTTAAGTTGTGGTAGCTTGGGGACGACGGTTTCGTTCGGTGGGTCGATGTGTGGATAAACGTGCTCCAGCTCAGTATCAACTCACGAGATTGGTATCTTGACCCAATCTTAACAGCTTAATAGTATATCCTTGGCTATTTTTTATTTTATTTTTTTTAATTTTTTCTTTAAACCCAGCATGCATTCATATAGAACTTTGATTTCATTATGAAAAATCATTCACTTAATTCGATTGTGAGAGCCACTATGCTTAACTTTAACAATATGAGATATTCCATTTCGAGTTGAGTATTGAGTTTCCCTCAGGTTGCCTTGAGATGTTTTTTCGGAAGAGACCCTTATTTGGATTCGTCCTCAACTATTCCTTTTCCTTTGCTCCATTGGACCCACCTTGGCCGCAGCACCTCTACATTAGCTGGTAACCGCTCCCCAATGGTGAAACCTGCTGGTTCATGACCCCAGAAACTTTCATGCACCGAAGTTGGTCCCTTTTCTTAGTCGTGCCTGAGCGCACATTATTTCCTTTCCTTGTTTGTTTACCAACCAAACAATCATCGATTTCGGAGGACCCTCTTCAAGGTTACTTCGTTGAAACTCTGGAAAGATTCCAACCACGTAATGTTGAGATCGTGTCTCATCGCACCTTGGCATCCACTTTTCAGTCCATTACACTTTCATTCCATTTGATGGGGACATCACCTCCCGTGCCCACATTCACGGCTCGTCTCCTCGCCCCGGTTGCATCCGACATGGTCTAGTTATTTATTTTGAGTCCTATGTAATTTTTATTTGAGTCATATCATTGTATTTTCCCTTTTATTTGAGTCATGTCCCTAGGTCTTTGTTTATTCCCCTAAGTTTGAGTGTCATTAGGTTGATTAGACTAGCTATTGGGCCCAATTCATTGGGCTAGGCCCAAGGGCGCCCCCTACCCTTTGGTTATTTGTCATTGTTGCATGAGTCAGGGACTTTTTGTAAAATGTGGGTTACCTATATATAGGACCCCATTTCCCCCATTTCAAGTTAATGAAAAGTTTGCCATTTAAGAGTTCAAATTTCAGTTTTCTTGTGGAGTGATTCCTTTAGTTGGGTGAGAAGCCCTAGGGGAGAGAATCCCCACCCATCTCTCTCTCTCTCTCCTTCCAAGAGAAGGGCGCCCCCTTCTCTCTCTCCTCACCCTCCCACCTAATTCTTCTCTCTCCTCCCCTCATTCAAGAGCCCCACAACTTCCCACATTTCCCATTACTCCACCCCTAGTCCCAAGGTTGCATCCACCACTCCCCACCCCACCCTCCAACCCCCAACTACCCATTTCCCTTCCCGAAGCACCACTCCACCTTCCCAAGGCTGAAGAGACTCCACCCTAGGCCCAAAATTTGAATTTCTCACCCATTCTCTCCCTTCCCCTACTCCCTTGGTCGCCCAAATCATCCCCCATCCCCATCTCCTTGCTAAACATTCATCACCCCTCAATCCATATCCCATTCAACTCTTGACCAAGCCCTGGGTCGCAGGCAGCAGAGCACCAGCAGGTTGCATCAGCGGCCACGGCGTCATCGCGTGGCTTCAGGAGGCGTACCATATACCGTTGGAATCATCATCGAAGCAACTTTGCAACAATGGTAGTTTCGTCCCCGTCTGAGTTCGTGACTGCCAGGGAGAGCCGTTCTTCTCCGACTGCGCAGGATAGGTCCGGTCAGTGACCTGAAGCAACTTCCAGAGACTGCCACGGCCACCCTCTTGAGGATCTGGAGGCGAGACTTAACTGAAATCTTCTACGACAAGCCTACTTCCAGTAACAAGAAGTGGAACCCCGTTCGGCATTTGGAGTCAAGATTTATCAATTTTCTCCTCTAGGTGCGCAGTTCTGTCCCTTCTCGGACCTAACCGACCCCTGTCCACTGTTCGGGTTCTCCCAAGCTTCTTCAACATCATCTGTTGTTCCCGTGGGTCACGTTTCAAAGAAGACTCGACAACAGTTCCATCGACTCCAGCCACACTCGATTCAGAGTTTGGGAGTGCTCGTGGTGACCTCTTCTTCCTGCTGCTGAGGTGCTTCTGCCGCCAGAGTCAGAACTCTGGGGCCCTGTTTGCAGTCTGACCCCGACCGGCACCGGCGACCAGAGAAATCAAAAAAATTCCGGTGTCATCCTGATCCAGCTACGATGATTTTCCAACTGGTCTCATCATCCGAAAAATTCAGGAGTGGCCGCAGAAGCGTCATCTTCAACCATCTGTTCTCTGTTCTAGAGAGCAGGCAGAACCGGCGTTGTCCATCCGTTCGGATTCCAATTTAGTTTTTCCCCTCCCCGCCTGGCCGGCTTAAATCCCCTCCCTGTGGGAGGTAGTGTTTGAGTGTATGAATGACTCCCCCTCCCCTTGTTCCACCCCCTTGCATGGGGAGTAGTGTTGTAAAATTTTAAAACAGGGTCAAGCTACTCCGGCACAGCGTGTGGGGAACCACGCTTCCCCGCTCGCCCAAGTCTCCGAGCGAGACTGGTTTCTTCAAACCGGTTGAGTAAGTGTTCTAACCTTGCTTCCCTTAGTGCTTGTCCTTTCAATATTTGCTCTTAGCTCCGTTGGCCGTGAGAGTGAGTGCTCGGTCCCTCAAGCTCCGTTGCTTCGAGTGACCACCGTGGGGAAGAGTGTAACCGGTGCCCTCGGCACAATGTCGGCTCCATTGAATTGGACCTCCATACCCTTGGTAACAAACCTTGGCCTTGCTGGCCCTCTACCAGCAAGGGCCCAGCCCTCACATCCTCCACTTGGCATCGCCAAGTTACCCCAGGTTTGGGTGAGTGTCGGGTGAGCGGCTGCCGAATTCGGTATGTTACTATTGTGAATTGTGCTTGCTTGTTTAGGTCTAAGGTTGTGTCACATCAATTGGTATCAGAGCAAGTTCACAACTTGTCTCTATCAAGTTGGTCCTTGGGCGCATTTGCATTTTGAGTCACCCGGTGCATCAACCGTACCCACTAGCATGGCTACCTCTCTTTGGTCATATCCATCCCACTCGGCCCTCCACAAGGGTCTGATCGACCCCCGCTTTGACATAATCACATTTGAGGATCTCCTCTTTGATGGATCATGCCCTAGTGCCTACCTAAAGTGGGAGGCTACCATGGAAAGGTACTTTGAAAAGACTTGGGTATATGGACCCACGAGAGTCCACAAGGCCAAGGGACGACTTCGGGATCAAGCCAAGAGTAAGTGGGAGCACACAGAGGGATTAAGAAGGGTTAGGAGGCAAGAACCCATTCACTCATGGGATGATATGAAGGAGGAACTTAGAAAGACCTATGCTCCCCGACATTCCCCTTCCTATCTGAGGAGCACTACCACTCCTCCATCCCCACCCAGTCAACTTGAGATCACCCTTAGGCCTCCACCCCCACCACTCCCAACAAATTCCCTCTCAACCATCATCACTACACTTCGCCACCAAATCCTCTCCCTTAAGACCCAAATGATTCAAGCATCCACCTCCCCACCTAACCCCATGAGGGTCCCCACACCCCAACCAAAACCTCCTTCCCTAACCCTTACTATCCAAACCCAAATGGACCCCGTGTCCACCCCTCCACCTAGGCCCACGATGGTCACCACCCCCCAACCCACAATTCCCCACGAAACCCATACTCCACAAGCCCCCTTGGTCCCCACCACTACCCCTCCATCTTCCCCTATAAGGGACACTCCCCCCGAGACCGACCAACCCCAGCCACCCCAACCAATCCATCTCCCACTCCCTCCCCCAAAACTCCCATGTCCTAGGCCTCCACTACTTCCCCTCCCTATCCCAAACCAAGTTTCCTTTTACCCTACACCCCGGATGCACCATACACCAACCATCACCGCCCCACCCCCAAAAGGCCCTCTCACCTCCTTGGAGGAGGAACCCATACCCGACCCCATAGTAGTGAACACTCCGGACCCTATCCCCACCACGGAGACCACCCATGTCCAAGTGGAAGAAGAAACCTCACATGGTGGCCTTCACCTCACACCACCCTCTCTAGTTGGGGCCGAGCTCATCTTAGGAGAACCCCTTATTAGTTGGCTAAAGGAGGGCCCAATAAGAGAGATCATGGCCCATGATTTCCCTCCCATGGAGCAAAAACTTCTCATATTGCCCTTCTTCTCCTATCACACCACCATCCAATCATCTTACCAAGTGGAAACCTTAGGGGATCTTCTTAAAGGCTTAGCATGGCAAATCAAGTTCACTAGCATATTGACCCCTATGGTCGAACAACCTAGGAGACTTGACCTCCTACACCTTTGTGTCGGGTCTATCACCTCAATGTGCACTATTGGTTGCTACACGAGTGACCTTCTATTATTCCTCCCCACACCCGATGAGTCCGACCTTCTCCTCAAATTGGAGCTTCTTATCTCGGGTAGAAAGCCAAGCCCTCCCCTCATGGCCGACCCACCCACCAAGAACTTCGGCCCAATTGTTTCATTAGAGGAGGATGACCCATATATTTTGGACCTTGAGGATGTGGAGTTTCTCTCTTTAGGTAGCTCATTCCACGATCCCTTTGACCCCTTCCTATACTCATGTGGCCCAACCACCTTACCCACCACCCACCATATTGGGCCAAGCCCACCTCATCCATGACCTAGGTTACACCAAAAGAACCATGACCTTAGGCAACACCCACCTAGAGATCGAGGAAGTGCCCTACCTTATATCCACTTTCCTAGATCCCTTCGACCCTTTCACATGGAAGTTCAAAGGTCGTCCCACATCTATGCACATGGAAGTCAACTTTGGGATAAGCATGCATGTGTCTAGGCTTACCACACCACTTGGCATTAACACTATGATTGGTCCATTCATTCACATCACCCACATGTCAAGTAGGAAACAAGAGTGGTCCATATTCGGGTGTAATGGTCCTCCTTCATTCATCATGGGTCGTAGACATGATAGGAGTATTCATGGATGTCCAGGTCCCCCGGCATTTGTCACCCCCATGCATGACCGGATCACCTATGGATGTCCAGGTCGTCCCCATTCCATCAAAGTCTTCTTGGCGTCAAAGCATGATTGGTCTACTGTTGGTTGCCCAGGTCCACCCATCACCCCTAGAATGTCAGCATTCATAAAATTGCATGAAAATCTTCGCAAGCACATCAGCAAGGAAAATGAGACTTATAAAAGGCAGGTTGACTCCCATAGGCATCACCAAGAATTCCACGTGGGTGACTTTGTGATGGTAAGGACGGAGAGGCTCTCCCCGGGAGCCATCTCCAAATTGAGGCCTCGTGGGGCTGGTCCCTTCCAGGTTCTGAGGTGCATTGGCACTAATGCCTATGAGTTAGATCTTCCCGAAGAGTACGGATTGAGCCCCACATTCAATGTGGTCGACCTAGTGCCATATAAGGGTCTCGCGGTGGTATCCAGTGAGGATATTGAGCCCATTTCCCCCATTGAGAGAGCACCCAACCGTGAAAAGAGTCCACTAGCCAAGAGAGCCCAGCGTGAGCGAATTGAGCGAATATTGGATGAATAGGTCACTACCACCAGGAGCAAGGTATACAAACGCTATCTCGTCGGCTGGATGGATCGGTCTCCTTCAGAAGACTTGTGGGTGGTATCACGTCTACACCCTACGAGGAGGGAATGACTCTTACTCGATAGAGTCGAGTTCTCCGCACCCCGGCAGTATGATGGGGACATCACCTCCCGTGCCCACATTCACGGCTCGTCTCCTCGCTCCGGTTGCATCCGACATGGTCTAGTTATTTATTTTGAGTCCTATGTAGATTTTATTTGAGTCATATCATTGTATTTTCCCTTTTATTTGAGTCATGTCCCTAGGTCTTTGTTTATTCCCCTAAGTTTGAGCGTCATTAGGTTGATTAGACTAGCTATTGGGCCCAATTCATTGGGCTAGGCCCATGGGCGCCCCCTACCCTTTGGTTATTTGTCATTGTTGCATGAGTCAGGGACATTTTGTAAAATGTGGGTTGCCTATATATAGGACCCCATTTCCCCCATTTCAAGTTAATGAAAAGTTTGCCATTTGAGAGTTCAAATTTTAGTTTTCTTGTGGAGTGATTTCTTTAGTTGGGTGAGAAGCCCTAGGGGAGAGAATCCCCACCCATCTCTCTCTCTCTCTCTCTCTCTCCAAGAGAAGGGCACCCTCTTCTCTCTCTTCTCACCCTCCCACCTAATTCTTCTCTCTCCTACCCTCATTCAAGAGCCCCACAACTTCCCACATTCCCCATTACTCCACGCCTAGTCCCAAGGTTGCATCCACCACTCCCCACCCCACCCTCCAACCCCCAACTACCCATTTCCCTTCCCCAAGCACCACTCCACCTTCCCAAGGCTGAACAGACTCCACCCTAGGCCCAAAATTTGAATTTCTCTCCCATTCTCTCCCTTCCCCTACTCCCTTGGTCCCCCAAATCATCCCCCATCCCCATCTCCGTGCTAAACATTCATCACCCCTCAATCCATATCCCATTCATCTCTTGACCAAGCCCTGGGTCGCAGGCAGCAGAGCACCAGCAGGTTGCAGCAGTGGCCACGGTGTCATCGCGTGGTTTCAGGAGGCGTACCATATATCGTTGGAATAATCATTGAAGCAGCTTTGCAACGGTGGTGGTTTCGTCCCCGTCTGAGTTCGTGACTGCCAGGGAGAGCCGTTCTTCTCTGACTGCGCAGGATAGGTCCGGTCAGTGACCTGAAGCAACTTCCAGAGACTGCCACGGTCACCCTCTTGAGGATCTGGAGGCGAGACTTGGCTGAAATACTCTACGACGAGCCTACTTCTAGGAACAAGAAGCGGAACCCCGTTCGGCATTTGGAGCCAAGATTTATCAATTTTCTTCTCCAGGTGCACAGTTCTGTCCCCTCTGGGACTGAACCGACCCCTGTCCACTGTTCGGGTTCTTCCAAGCTTATCC
Organism: Amorphophallus konjac; assembly: GCA_022559845.1. NCBI lineage: Eukaryota > Viridiplantae > Streptophyta > Magnoliopsida > Alismatales > Araceae > Amorphophallus > Amorphophallus konjac. The sequence continues at coordinate 249,420,309 of CM040126.1, forward strand.
GACATCATCTGGTGTTCTCGTGGGTCACGTTTCAAAGAAGACTCGACAAAGGTTCCATCGACTCTAGCCACACTCAATTCAGAGTTCGGCAGCACTCGTGGTGACCTCTTCTTCCTGCTACTGAGGTGCTTCTGTAGCAAGAGTCAGAACTCTGGGGCCCTGTTTGCAGTCTGACCCCGACCAGCACCAGCTACCAGAGAAATCAAAAAAATTCCGGCGTCATCCTGATCCAGCTACGACAATTTTCCAACTGGTCTCATCATCGGAAAAATTCAGGAGTGGCCGCAGCAGCGTCATCTTCAACCATATGTTCTCTATTCCAGAGAGCAGGCAGAACCGGCGTTGTCCATCCGTTCGGCTTCCAATTCAGTTTTTCCCCTCCCCACTTGGCCGGCTTAAAGCCCCTCCCTGTGGGAGGTAGTGTTTGAGTGTATGAATGACTCCCCCTCCCCTTGTTCCACCCCCTTGCATGGGGAGTAGTGTTGTAAAATTTTAAAACAGGGTCAAGCTACTCCGGCGTAGCGTGTGGGGAACCACACTTCCTCGCTCGCCCACGTCTCCGAGCGGGACCGGTTTCTTCAAACCGATCGAGTAAGTGTTCTAACCTTGCTTCCCTTAGTGCTTGTCCTTTCAATATTTCCTCTTAGCTCCGCTGGCCGTGAGAGTGAGTGCTCGGTCCCTCAAGCTCCGTTGCTTCGAGTGACCACCTTGGGGAAGAGTGTAACAGGTGCCCTCGGCACAACGTCGGCTCCATTGAATTGGACCTCCATACCCTTGGGAACAAACCTTGGCCTTGCTGGCCCTCTACCAGCAAGGGCCCACCCCTCACATCCTCCACTTGGCATCGCCAAGTTACCCCGGTTTTGGGTGAGTGTCGGGTGAGCTGCCGCCGATTTTGGTCCGTTACTATTGTGAATTGTGCTTGCTTGTTTAGGTCTAAGGTTGTGTCACATCACCATTCCACTACATGTCACTTCCTGTAAAGTAGACGCCAAGGCGGGGCAACTGTAGACACGCCATTTTTGACATCTCTGTGAGTAAATCTCATATTATACCATGATGCACAAAAATGGCTCACAGATTTGAGTGATTTCCTATTTTTTTTGATATTTTCCCCCATTTTTAGATTTTTTTTTAAAAAAATCTTAAACACGACGGCCTAGAGGCGTCAGTCACCCAAGATGCCTTCTTGAGCCCATGTATAGCACACCATCGGCGCCAACCATGCCGTTCAGTTTGACGGTACAAATAAATCTAAAATAAGAAAATGTCTTGCTAACCAGATGTGGATGAGACATCAAGGCGGGAACATAGCGACCGGGCCCCTTTTAGCAGAGGGATTGCCCCGCCACATGACCCATGGGATCGGTCCTGACAAATCTTTGATTACGATGTAATCCTCCTTTTATGAGTCATTATTAGCTTGTGATCACCCCTCAGGACATTGGGGTTGTTCATTGATTTGTTGAGGGCTTTCATGGACATTTATAACCCTAGCTTCCCCTATAAATAGGGAGCCAAGGGCTGTATTTTTGGGGAATGAAATTTTGGAAGAAATTATGTGTGAGAAAGAATCCTCGAGTCTCTCTCCCTCTCTCTTTAAAAACCTCCACCTACACCAATAGTCCACCGGAGTTCTAGAGCCTTTTTCTCCCCTTTTTGCTTCCCTTCTCCTTTGGCTCCTTTGATTAAAGTTGGTCCTTTTTGTCTGTTCTACAACTTCAACTTCTTCTTCATCCTCTAATTCTACTTCGTTTTCGCATTCTCCTCCAATTATCAAAGGCCAATCTTTCACATTTACTGTTCATCCATGGGCGTCCCCCTATTCTTCGCATGTTTTCTCCATCTTCCGTTCTTTTTGTTCCTATTCTCTCTTCACCAAAGTTCTTCCTTTTTAAAAGCTTTACAACGTCTTCTTCTTTGTCCTCCTCTGATTCAGCTTCGTTTTTGTGTTATCCTCTAATTTTCAAAGCTTTATCTTCCCATTTTACTGTTCATCCACGTGCATCCCCTCTATTCTTGGCATGTTTCCTCCCTCTTCTACTCTTTCTCTCTCTCTGATCTCTTCACTAAAGTTCTTCCTTTTTAAAGGCTCTACAACTTCTTATTCTTCATCCTCCTCAGATTTGGCCTCGTTTTCACGTTATCTTCCAATTTTCAAAGCTCTATCTTCCCATTTTATTGTTCACCCGTGCACGTCCCCTCTGTTCTTCGCACGTTTTTTCCATCTTATGCTCTTTCTCTCTCTATAATATCTTCACCAAAGTTCTTCCTCTATTAAACCCCTTCAACTCCATCTTCTTCGTCATCCTCTGATTCTGCTTCATTTTTGTGTTCTCCTCCAGTTTTCAATGTGTAACCCGAAGGAAAGCCCTCTTCGTCGGCCGGCCGAAGGAAGAGGAAGAAGGAACCCACATGATCTCCTGCTTCTGAGATGTAATGCGATCACATCCTTTTTCATTTTGGGGTCCGTGACTCCTGGCAATTACACCACCAACCTACACGCTCTCACTCATGTCTTTTCATTTCCTTTTATTTCTGCTCAAACCCGTAGAGAGTGATTTCCCGCAGCAGTCCCCCTTCCCCATTTCAATTCAGTTACATCCCCTTCCCCTTTCATTTCTGTTAAATCCCGTGGAGAGCAACATCTCGCAGCGGTTTCATTCACGTCACTCTCATTTCTGTCATTTCAATTCCTGTTTAATACTGCGGAGAGTCATTTCTCGCGGTGGTTTCATTCACGTAACTTTTATTTCTGTCATTTAATTCCTATTCGTGATATAGATCTAGAGGGGGGGTGAATAGATCTACCCCAAACATGAACCGAGATTAAACATATAAATGCGGAATTAAAAGAATGCTGCTTAATCAGAACAACTGATCTAGACACAGAGAGAATGAGTGAATTTAACACAATTAAACAAACCACAGAGACGGGAGATTTTTAGGTGGTTCGATCTCTTGCAGAGATCTACGTCCACCCCACACTTAAACCAAGTGTTGCTTCACTGCTGATTCACAGCTTCCAATCTATTAATCCATAGCTTCGGGGAAAACTTTCCAACACACGCTGAGCCTTACAGCTTAAGCTACCAGAGGAATCCTCCTCTACCACTGGGGATTACAGCTTACCCTCCGCTGACTCACAACTTGGTATAACAAGAGTTCAAAATTGAAAAAAAAACCAACAGACAAACTGAAAATAGTAAAATGATCTGTAGCTCTTACACAGAGCAGATCGGCTCTGGTTCTGAACCAGGAAGCCAGAAATAATGACTCACAGAAACTCTGACTTACACCATTCAAACGACTCTAAGCTCTTCTCTCAAATCTCTCTCAAAGCTTTCTCAAAGCTCCTCTTCTTCTCTGATTTCTCTCTCTCTCGATCTAGCTGGAACGTCCTGTTGACTTGGCTGTTGCTATCCTCTCTATATATACTTCTGTATGTTCTCTGTGTGTGCATCAGTGTTCGACAATGGGTGATCTGCCCCTTTTATAATGCAACAGATGATGAGCGCGTGGAAACCACGTTTCCCGCCCAAAAGTTAGTTCAGATCTGAGCTTGGAATGGCTACGCATCTCGATTGGGTTGCTTTCCACGTGTCAAACGCAGCACTTCACCTTTTGCCTTGGATCACATGCCTTTTATCCTGGTACTTCAGTTGCTCGTGACTTGGAGTTCGCAGATAGTTGGGACACGCGTCAGGTGTTTGATCATAAGCCTCACCTGTCATTTTAACGAATACAATGTCACTCACGTGTTATGGACTAAGATAATTCACAAGTCTATGTATGTGCACAGATGCAAGAGGCACTAGCACAGACTATGTCATACAACTAGCACAGACCTGAAATACACATGCACTGACCCTAAGTGTGCGTGAGGCTCTACGTGCTATGATATAGAACAGAAAGTGCACTGACCATCTATACATCGTAAAGCAAGCAATGCACTGACTTTGGTTGGGAAGGATACAAGTGTGCACTGACCTGATTACGCTTGTATGAAAACATGCACGGACCTTAATATGCATGACGCAGACAGTGCACTGACTCTTTGCATGCGAATGGCACAAAGATGCACCGACCTATTATGTGTAAAGCAAAATGTGCATAGACCTTAAACGCTCACATCAAAGCTTGCACCGACCTTATGTGGTCACAGCGGAACCTGCACCGACTTATATGCTCATAGCACACCATGCACCGACTCTATATGCTCACAAAAAAACTTGCACCGACCCTATATGCTCACAGCAAACTTGCACCGACTTATATGCTCACAGCAAAACTTGCACTGACTCTTATATACTCCAAGCGAAACCTACACCGACTGTATGTAAGATACAAATGTGTACCGACTGTATCTGCTTACAACAAAACTTGCACCGACCCTATATTCTCATAGCAAACTTGCACCGACTTATATGCTCACAGCAAACTTACACCGACCTTGCTTTGCACAATGCAAAAACCTGCACCGATTTTAATGTGTGACTCTATATGCTGACTAGGTAACTAGCATCGACCTAAAGTATGTGTGAGATGTTACTAGCACCGACCTCGGCTGTGTAAGAATACAACTACCACCGACCCTAGCTATGTATGAACTATAACTAGCATCGACCTTACCTGTGTGAAAACACAACTAGCATCGACCCTAGATTCAGAATAATAAAGTGTGCAGAAATAGTTTATAGAAAGATCTGACATATAACTAATTCATCAAAATACACAATATTACCATGGTCAATATAAAGTCATCAAAGTCAACTTTATAGTCAACAAAGTCAACTCTATTGTTGCCAATCATTCAAAACACAATCAGTGCACATCAGTCTTCACACTGCTGATCAACTCCAGAGGAGACCCAACATTCTCCCCCTTTTTTATGATTGCAACATCCAAAATTGAGATGTATTTTGATGAGACAAGATTAATCCAATATCAAGCGAATTTAACAAAAAGCACAGTCAGACAATGCACCAGTCAGACAGACAGATGCAGACCTATCATATAGTAAAAATCAGATGCAACATGCAGCCAAATATAATCCAATTGATACCAATTGATCAGCTCTCCCCCTTAATCTAACACAAGTGTCTGTCTCTCCTCTTGAAGAAATACTCCCCCAAAAGTCTCCTGACACTGGATACTCTTCCCAAACACTAACACTGGATACTCTTCCCAAACACATCTACCCCCTTTAACAATTCCCCCTTAGTCAAAATACCACGAAGTTTTCTCTCCCCCTTTGCCATCAGCAAATAAGGAGTAAGGAATATTATGGAAGAGAGGAAGGGAATAGAGTAACAGCCTTTGCAATAGTTCGATAGATAAGCAGATTTATAGGGAAAGTGTTCAGAGAGAGAATCACAATTATGCATTCATGACAGATGACTGGTTTAATAGTGATAAAAGGTAGAGTAGATTCACTGAATGTCATATATAAGGTTGCAGTTCCTATTTATAGCAATAATCCTAAGTCACATAACCATGATAGACTTGGCCAATATTGTATCCTACTGATTTCAGAACCAATGAATATCTATGGGAGTAACTAGGATATGTATTGAGGTTAAACAATTTGACACTTAGTGAAACTAGAAGATCAAGGGTTACAGCAAACTTTTTCAATTTTGATTTTAAAACTAAGCTTATTGAACAGACAGGCAACTTCTATACCTTTGACATTAAGGGTACACGTGGGTTAGACGCCAGTAGCCCCAGTTACTAAGCATAGACTACCATATCTATCTCTGATCAAAACCAGCAGTCACGATTACACCTTTTTGCATAAGGGTACACGTTTATCAGATGTCAGTACCCCTAGCTACTCAGTGAAACCAATTCTACATATTTGATCACGTGAACAGAGTTAACATGAAGCACTTCATGACATGAGTTTGTATCCGTTTCATTGATGAAGAACTCAGTCTCTCAGTGCAATTCAGTCATTGCTCTGCCAATTGAGTTATTTAATTCTTTTACTAATGATTTTCTTTTTGCTGCCCTTTTTAATTTTTCAAAGTTACTTGTTTAAAAACAATACACTTTCTGAGTTTCTCAACCTAGACTTCACTAAGTCTTTCATTATCAGATACAATAAAAAAATTTATCTGTCACAACATGAGAAAGAGGTTGAGAGCTATAACCAATTTTCTATCACCTTATTTTCTGAATACAGTCTTTAAACTCTATAGTTTATGAAGATTAAACCAACAGTTCATTCATGAAGCAAACATGATTCTTATAGAAGACATATGCTGGTTACTACTTAAGATAATGAACTGATTGCAAGACTGTTATCTATTCAGAAAAAGGGAATTGAAATTGAAGCACAAAATCAACACTTGGGGAATATCAAGGAATGGATAATACATCGAATGATGGGAATGGATACCACGTGATACAATTGATGTAATTGAGTCCAAAAGAGACTAAGTGATGAGGGTTTCTGTATCTGGAGAGAATTTAAATGATATGGGTTTGAAGTTTCAAACACACTGATCTGAACACTGACAGAATATCTTGAGCAGATCACATCCAGACAGACTGTACCAGACACCCCTTGACAAAATAATGCAGTATGGATAGGCAAACATGTTCTAAACCAAAACTCCCCCTGTCTATATGCATATTTATTCCATCATTCAGATACAACTATCCACAAGACACTAAACCCAATCATTTAAAAGATGCAGTGCAATGCATAGACTCTCTTGATTCATGGTACCTGGCGGAGGATAGTCCTCTACACATGGTGTGGGATTTTAGATAGATAGAATCTGTCTTTCCACCACATATCATTTTATATACCTTTGAAATCAAGATGACTCAACTATGACCATGATGAAGCTATTAACAAGCAGACTTGAACCATTCTTAAGACAGATCAGAATATTTATTCAAGAATTTTAAGGACCAACTGACACAATCATTTTCAGAACAATCCAATCATCAATATAAGAATGAAATCAAAATTAATCATCATGCTGAAATTTACATAAACCTAATTCTCTTCTTAAGAATTTAAATCTTTCATTTTCCAAAGGTTTAGTAAATATGCCAGCAATCTATTTTTTAGTTTCAATGAAATTCAATTCAATTTCATTCTTTCTTACTTCATCTCTAAGAAAATGATGTTTAATTTCTATGTGCTTAGTCCTAGAGTGATGAACATGATTTTTAGTCAAACATATAGCACTAGTATTATCACATAAAATTGGAATGCATCTCAATTTAATCTGATAATCAGTGAGTTGGTGCTTGATCCAGAGTACCTGGGCTGCACAATTCTCTGCTGCGACATATTCTACCTCAACAGTGGATAGAGCAACAGTATGTTGCTTCTTGGATGCCCAAGACACTAGACAACCACCTAAGAACTGGCAGTACCCACTAGTGCTTTTCCTATCAATCCGACACCCAGCATAGTCTGCATCAGTGTATGCTATTAGGTCTAGCTCACACCTAACAGGATACCAAAGACCTAATTCTGGGGTGCCTGATAAATATCTAAAAATCCTCTTAACAACACTAAGATGTGACTCTTTAGGACTAGCCTGAAATCTAGCACATAAGCACACAGCAAATTGTATATCAGGCCTAGATGTAGTAAGATAAAGAAGGGATCCGATCATACCTCTGTACAGTTTGGTGTCAACCAATTTACCTTTTGGGTCATCATCAATGCTAGTTGATGTACCCATTGGTGCTGTTATCTCCTTGAAGTTTTCCAATTTGAACTTCTTCAGTAGATCCCTTATATACTTGGATTGAGTGATGAAAGTTCCTTCTTTAGTTTGTGTCACCTGCAGTCCAAGAAATAATTTTAGCTCACCTATAGAGCTCATTTCAAATTCATGTGTCATTAAATCAGAAAATTCTCTACACATTGTCGGGTTAGTTGAACCAAAAACTATATCATCCACATATATTTGAACAATAAGAGTTTCTGGATGACATACCTTTGTGAACAAGGTTTGGTCAATTTCACCTCTTGTGAAGTTCTTGTCTTAGAGGAACTTACTGAGCCTGTCATACCAAGCTCTAGGAGCTTGTTTAAGTCCATATAGAGCTTTATTCAATTTATAAACATGATTAGGAAAGTCTATACATTCAAAACCAGGAGGCTGTCTTACAAAGACATCCTCTTTTATTTCTCCATTTAGAAATGCAGATTTTACATCCATCTGCTGAAGGGTGATTCATAATGAGCATGCATAAGCTAACAAAATTCTAATGGCCTCTAACCTAGCCACAGGAGCAAATGACTCTTCAAAGTCAATACCATATTCTTGATTGTACCCCTGAGCTGCCAATCTGGCCTTATTCCTAACAATATTGCCCTGCACATCGATTTTATTCTTGAAAACCCATTTAGTCCCAATGACAGTCCCATGATCAAGAGATGGAACTAGGTGCCATACCTTGTTCCTATCAAATTGATTTAATTCCTCATGCATGGCATTGATCCAATGCACGTCACTAAGGGCACTGTCTATATTTTTGGGTTCTATCTGTGATACTAATGCAAAGGAATTTAACTCATTCTGACCTCTAAAATAGGATCTGGTCGTAGGGGGTTCATGCAGATTTTCAATTATATTATCTACATGATGATCTCTAAGAAATCTGACATTGATAATTTGAATACCTTGAACCTCATTTACCTCCCCCTGAGAACCAGGCTCCTCTACATCATTATCTTCAAATTGATCTGTAGGATCTTCATCTTTCAGAATTTCTCCATTATTCTGTTCCCTTCCACCAGCAATGTTCGAGCCATCTTCACAAGGGTCCGGTTCCTCCTCTCTACTACGCCATTTTGCTCTGGAGTCCTTGGAGAGGAAAACCTGTGAGTTATGCCATTGTCCTTGCAAAAGTCATCAAACTGTGAGTTATCAAACTCACCACCATGATCAGACAAGATATTCTGAATTGAATTATCATTATTCTATTTTATTTTTAAATAGAACTCCTGAAATTCATTAAATGCTTCATTTTTGTGTGTGAGGAAGAACACCCAAGTAAACATAGAGAAATCATCAACTAATACAAAACCATATCTTCTATTAGATAAACTAGCTGATCTAGTGGGTCCAAAGAGATCCATGTGAATCAACTCATATGGTTTATAAGATAGGTTTTCTGTTCGAGACTTGAATGATTTCCTAGTCTGTTTGGATTGAGTGCATGCCTTACATACAACATTATCAATTTTAAACGATATTTCAAGAAGTCCTCTGACCATGGAATGCTTATTAAGTTTGTGTAGCACTGTATAACTAGCATGACCTAGTCTATGATGCCAAAGATAGGCCAGGTCATCCTTGTTGGCAGTAAGGCACAGGTTTGAATGTGCTACATCATCTAGGTCAACTAGGTAAATGTTATTGACTCTTTTACCAGAAAATTTAACATTATCAGAATTAGGTTCATAAATGTTGCAACCAGTAGAGTCAAAAATTATCTTATGACCTTTATCACACAGCTGGCTAATACTTAACAAATTATATGCAAGACCTTCTACTAGCATAACTTCATCAATACAACAGGTAGAGCACTTACCTACCTTTCCTGATCCGACAATCTTACCTTTGGTATTGCCTCCAAAGGTGACAAGGCCTTCATTCTTTTCAACCAACATACAAAATTTGGCTCTGTCCCCCGTCATATGCCTGGAGCAGCCACTATCCAAGTACCACAGATTTTGCTTGGCTGCCAGGCATACCTGCATCAAGGATCAGGTAGAAAAGTTTGGAACCCAAAAATGTTTGGGCCCCAAAACAACAGATGAATCATCAAAGCATGATAACAAACATTTGGGAATCCACATTTGTTTTGGAATATGTTGCTTTGTGGATTTAACAATTTTCTTCTTACTGTGATTTTTATTTCTGGCATTAACAGTTTCAGCCTTGTTTGTATTTTTCTGTGATTTGGCATTTCTTTTGTTAACATATTGACCACTCTCATGCCAGTACCTAGTCCAGTAGGCAATTGGAGAGGTGAAACCAATGGAGGTCCTAGGCTGACCATAAAAGCTCTGGTTTCTTAGGTTCCAAGGCCTGGATTGACTAAACCAATTTCTAACCTGAGGTCTATAATTCTGAGTAGGATTTAAATGGTAGGTAGACCTTTTATCAACTTTTCCCCTCCCAGACCTACTAAATTGATATGGCTGAGCATAATGGTATGTATGGTAGGTCTGACCTTTGAAATGGTTTATGTCAGTCTCAGATCTCCTGACAGCCCTCAATGCACCTGGAATGTGCATGGGAGTGGGTTGAGTCTTCTAGCTATTTTTCTGTGGAGACCTACTGGGCTTATTCTTGGGTTTTGGTGTAGCAGATGGTTGACCCCTAACCTGGTGTTTGCTCTGAGGTGTGGTGCTGTGAGTACTCGAACCACTAGACGCCTCAACTTTTTGTTTGCCCTTGTCTTTGGCACTGGGCTTATTTTGATTAGCAGTTTTTGCATTTCTTTTTCCATTATTGTTCTCACTGCTCAATTTCATTAGGGGACTACTTTTTTCTTTTTCTTTTTCTATAACAAAAGATATGGTCTTTAATTCAAAGCTCTTTTTAGCAGTTGGATTATATCCTATCCCCTCTTTTCTGAAAATTACTTTAGTACCCAGAATAGCATTCAGATTATCATTTCCTTGGGTCATGCTCTCAAGGGTTTTCTATTTATCCTCATTTTCTTTTTCAAGATTTTCTATATATTTCTTCAATTCAATATTCACATTCAACACAGCTTCATACTTTTCATTAACAATTTTCATTTCATTTTCACAATTTTGAAATTTCAACTTTAAGTTATCAATCACATCTTTCAGCATATCATTTTCTTTCCTAGCATCAATTAAAACAGATTTCATCTCATCAAATTCAGCAGCAGATTATTTTAGACAGTTATTCTCAGTTTCAAGATATGCAATTCTGTCAATCATGGTAGTATCATTAACCAGTGAATTAACTTTTCTTTTTGACATCATTAACCTTATCTAACAACTTACCATACGCATCTTCCCAATCAGTAAGAGTGTAATTTTCGAAGGGAGATGTTACCTCATCATTTTCTTCTTCTCTATCGCCGTCCCTGGCCATCAGGCATATTTGACTTCCTTCTCCTTCACTCTCTGAGGTGCAGCTAAGATTGCCCTCATCCTCATCGCTCCAGGTACTTATCATAGCTTTGCCTTTGTATTTTTCTTCTTTGATTTTCTTTCAATTGTTAGAGCTCCGGGCATTCTACTTTCATGTGGCCTGCCTTTTGTAATGATAACAAATAGTCGTGTCAGTCTTCTTGACATGATTAGTTTTATACCTTGACTGTCGTCTGTCATTGTGATGTCTTCTTCCAAGGTATCTTCCCTCTTTTCTGAGAAACCTCTTGAACTGAAGAGCTAGCATAGCGAGCTGATCACCTTCAATCTCTGACCCTGAGGAGCTGTGGTCACTGGATGACCCACTTTTACAGGAGTTGACCTTCAATGCAATGGGTCTCTTCATCTTCTCCAGCTCATCTGCCTTTGGCAAGTTCATCTCATATGTCGTGAGTGAACCAATTAACTCATCAACCTTGGTGGTCGTTAAATCCCTGGACTCCTCAATAACAGTCACCTTTGTGTGCCAGATCGGAGTTAGGGAACGCAGAATTTTTCTCACCAGCTCATATTCAGAGTATACCTTCCCAAGACTCCTTAGTCCATTGGTGATAATCATGAGGCAAACATACATCTCTGTAATAGTCTCTTTCGGCCTCATCCTAAAGGCCTCATACTCAAAGACTAGCATGTTGGCTTTGGTCTCTCTCACTTGGGATGTCCCTTCGTATATGACTTCAAATTTATCCCACATCTCCTTAGCTGATGAACATGATGAGATCCTGGAGAACTCTGTGGGATGAAGGGCACACTGGATGGCGTTGATAGCGCTCCAGTTAAGTGTTGATCTTCAGATCTGCTCTCATGTCCATAGATCCTCATCCTCAGACAGCTCAAAGGGGCCTTTGCTAACAACTCTCCAAATTTCATGATCTTTTGCCCTCAAGAAAACTTGCATATGGTTCTTCCAGTATGCATAGTTTGAACCATCGAAGTATGGAGGCTTGCTCGTAGATTGTCCATCGGCTGTCATTCCTCTAGCATCCATGATGTCTATCTCCTTAGGATGTTAGTCCCTGTAGAAGAGTTAGGCTCTGATACCACGTGATATAGATCTAGAGGTCGGGTGAATAGATCTACCCCGAACTTGAGCCGAGATTAAACAGATAAATGTGAAATTAAAAGAATACTGCTTAATCAGAACATCCGATCTAGACACAGAGAGAATGAGTGAATTTAACATAATTAAACAAACCATAGAGATGGGAGATTTTTAGGTGGTTCGATCTCTTACAGAGATCTACGTCCACCCCACACTTAAACCAAGTGTTGCTTCACTGCTGATTCATAGCTTCCAATCTGCTGATCCATAGCTTCGGGGAAAACTTCCCAACACACGCTGAGCTTTACAGCTTAAGCTACCAGAGGAATCCTCCTCTACCGCTGGGGATTATAGCTTACCCTCCGCTGACTCACAGCTTGGTATAACAAGAGTTTAAAATTGAAAAAAAAAACCAACAGACAAACTGAAAATAGTAAAATGATCTGTAGCTCTTACAAAGAGCAGATCGGCTCTGGTTCTGAACCAGGAAGCCAGAAACAATGACTCACAGAAACTCTGACTTACACCATTCAAACGACTCTAAGCTCTTCTCTCAAATCTCTCTCAAAGCTCATTCAAAGCTTCTCTTCTTCTCTGATTTCTCTCTCTCTCGATCTAGCTAGAACGTCCTCTCGACTTGGCTGCTGCTATCTTCTCTGTATATACTTCTGTATGTTCTCTGTGTGTGCATCAGTGTTCGACAATGGGTGATCTGCCCCTTTTATAATGCAACAGATGATGAGCGCATGGAAACCACGTTTCCCTCCCAAAAGTTTGTTCAGATCTAAGCTTGGGATGGTCACGTGGCAGCATCTCGATTGGGTTGCTTTCCACGTGTCAAACGCATCACTTCACCTTTTGCCTTGGATCATGTGCCTTTTATCCTGGTACTTCAGTTGCTCGTGACTTGGAGTTCACAGGTAGTTGGGACATGCATCAGGTGTTTGATCATAAGCCTCACTTGTCATTTTAAGGAACACAGTGTCACTCACATGTTATGGACTAAGATAATTCACAAGTCTATGTATGTGCACAGATGCAAGAGGGACTAGCACAGACTATGTCATACAACTAGCGCAGACCTGAAATACACATGCACCGACCCTAAGTGTGCGTGAGGCTCTACGTGCTATGATATAGAACAGAAAGTGCACTGACCATCTATACATCGTAAAGCAAGCAATGCACTGACTTTGGTTGGGCAGGATACAAGTTTGCACTGACCTTATTACGCATGTATGAAAACATGCACGGACCTTAATATGCATGATGCAGACAGTGCACTGACTCTTTGCATGAGAATGGCACAAAGATGCACCGACCTATTATGTGTAAAGTAAAATGTGCACAGACCTTAAATGCTCACATCAAAACTTACACCGACCTTATGTGGTCACAGCGGAACCTACATCGACTTATATGCTCCCAGCACACCCTGCACTAACTCTATATGCTCACAACAAAACTTGCACCGAACCTATATGCTCACAGCAAACTTGCACCGACTTATATGCTCACAGCAAACTTGCACCGACCTATATGCTCACAGCAAAACTTGTACCGACTCTTATATACTCCAAGCGAAACCTACACCGCCTGTATGTAAGATACAAATGTGTACCGACTGTATATGCTCACAAGAAAACTTGCACCGACCCTATATGCTCATAACAAACTTGCACCGACTTATATGCTTACGGCAAACTTGCACCAACCTTGCTTTGCACAATGCAAAAACCTACACCGACTTTAATGCGTGGCTCTATATGCTGACAAGGTAACTAGCACCGACCTCAAGTATGCGTGAGATGCTACTAGCACCGACCTCGGCTGTGTAAGAGCACAACTACCACCGACCCTAGCTATGCATGAACTATAACTAGCATCGACCTTAGCTGTGTGAAAACACAACTAGCACCGACCCTAGATTCAAAATAATAAAGTGTGCAGAAATATTTTATACAAAGATCTGACATATAACTAATTCATCAAAATACACAATATTACCATGGTCAATATAAAGTCATCAAAGTCAACTTTATAGTCAATAAAGTCAACTCTATTGTTGCCAATCATTCAAAACACAATCAATGCACAACAGTCTTCACACTGCTGATCAACTCAAGAGGAGACCCAATAGTTCAATCCTGCGGAGAATCATTTCTCGCGGTGATTTTGTTCATGTAATTTTCATTTTTGTCATTTAATTCCTGTTCAATCTCACGGAGAATTATTTCTCGCGGAGGTTTCATTCACGTCACTCTCATTTCTATCATTTCAATTCATGTTTAATCCCGCGGAGAGTCCTTTCTCGCGGTGGTTTCATTCACGTGATTTTTATTTCTGTCATTTCATTTCAGTTCAAATCCCGCGGAGAATCATTTCTCACAGTGGTTTCATTCATGTAATTTTCATTTCTATCATTTTAATTCATGTTCAATCCCACGGAGAATCATTTCTCGCAGAGGTTTCATTCACATCACTCTTATTTCTATCATTTTAATTCCTATTCAATCCTGCACAGAATCATTTCTTACATTAGTTTCATTCACGTCATATTCATTTCTGCTATTTTCATTTCTATCAAACCCACGGAGAGTAATATCCCGTTGCGGTTTTGCATTGTAACATTTCCATTCCATATGTTTCCCCTATTTTAAATCCCATAGAGACAATCCTCTTCGGGGGTCTTTCTCCACATTCCGTTAAACGCGTGTGTTTTTCCTCATCTCTTTCTCCTTTCGCATGACGTCGTTCACAACTGTGTTCCTCTGAATCGTGTTTCTTCGAGAATCGAGTTTCCGTGTGTTGAGGTTGGGCTGGAGCTTTGAGAGCGTTGCCAGCTATTGGGTTGTTCTTCCCTATTCCCTGTTGACTCCTTAAATTTCAAGGACGCAATTTCTGAAAGGAGGGGAGGATGTAATACCCTGGATCCTTCGGATCAGAATCAGAGAGCTTTCGGAGAACTTTCGTGGGTCCCTGATCATGTTTTACGACCCACTCAGGTTTTTCCCCTGTATGACTTGCGAAATCCCGTGGAGAGTGAACCATTGAGTTTAGAGACTCCGAGACGCTACAGGTGCATTGTATTCGTTCTGAGGATTGCGGAGGCTATTTTTTCATATTTTTCTGATTTTATGGAATTTCAAGCCAAAAATAGGATTTCAAAAATATTTGTAATTTCTTTTCTTTCTTTTCCTTTTACCTTGATTTGCGTGTCCATGTGGTTTGAGGATAATCCGTCATGTTCTGTGCTTTATTGTTATGCGGAATTGCGAGTCTGATAAGTGGCTAAGGGGCCGAAGACTCATTATTAATGATGTGAATCCGGCTGTTCTATGCCGCTTCCATTATATGTGTTTTACTGTGATTTTTTACCCAGGGACTAGGCTAATTTGTCAGCTTGTTGCCGTATTGTACGATGATCTTGACCCAAGTCGTGTGACTCAAGGATCGTTGTGAGCAAGTCTAGTTGACTGTCCTGAGTCTGGTAGTTTTATATGCTGCCTTGTGTTCAGTGGTATGTGCGACGGGTACGTGCATGACCTGTCCATACTTCAGTGTTTTGAGTCTTTGTGTCTAGTGAGCCTCCGCTAGTCATAGCCTGACGACACTCTCGTGTGTCAGCCCACCTGGGAGTGGTGGCGGGGTAGTTCCCGGTACAGACGATTTTTAGGCTAGTTGCCGTGGGCCCCTTTATCTAGCCATTAGAGTCCGACGAGAGGGCAAAACCAGCTAGAGGCTTGGCTCAAGACATTGAGCTTGTGTGTGCACATGTGGTCAGGGGCGTTGGACTAGCGCCGACGGGCGTGACCCTGACTAGTCACTCGTTACTATTATTCCTTGGTTCTTTGTTCGGTGTCTCAGTTACCACGTTCGAGGCGAGTGGTAGGTACCTGAGGTGCAGTGTAAGATGTTAGTGGACGCATCTGGCTTTTCTTCTAGTGAGGAGGTGCTTCTGTCACATGACACGTGACTCGGTTTCTTTGGTGAGTTAGTGCAGCATACACGACGGCGAGGTAGTGTGTGCGTCGGTGTTTTAGACCATGTAATCTTGTGTTGGGCCCGTCTTTGAGAACGAGCCCCCACATCCGAGAGGTCGTGATGTGTTTCTCCATGTCTGAGAAGTCATGATGTGTTTCCCCATGACTAAGATATCGCGGCGTATTATGGCAATATAGCTAGAGTTTCCGTGTATCGGTTCAGTGATTCCTAACCATGGGGACGGGAATTTGTGTTTCTTACCGATAGGAGTAGCTTGCAGTTGAGTCGTGGTTCCTTCGACTATTGTCATTCCGACTATCGCTTTGTTGTTGTTGTTACTCCTGTTACTGTTGTTGTTTAGTATTGCTGTTTACTGCTTTTGGTTCATGGTGGGGATCTGCGGGACCCCTACTGAGCCAGTGAGACGAGGCTCACCCCTAACTTTTTAGGTGTAGCTATTCTACCTCGTGGTTCGAGGTGTAGTGTGGTGGTCCTTAGTTGCCAGCTTTGCCAGTGTCGGGCTTCCCCCGACTTCAGAGTATGTTTCTCTTTCTGTTAGACTATACTTTTCTTTGGACTAAACTCTATAGCTTTAATTGTTTAAATGAAAATGTAATTTTATTTATGCTAATTTAGCAATCCTAATCATAGTGATATAATTGTTTACTTCTTTATCTTGAAGTTCAGTATACCCACACATACCATTTTATCCCTTCAGAGCCTTACAACTCTTGGGAGGCCTCTCAAGATCAAAGTGGTATCGGGTTTACCCGGTATCCGGGTTCTGGGTCGTCACAACATATATAACAAAATTGGTCAGAATAAATAAATTTTTTGACCTGAAGATGGGATGATATTTTATTTTTATTCAAGTCCCTGATGCCTCCTCTCTAACGAAGTAGTTTATTTTAGTGAATAGGGGTTCCGGCGGTGGATGTACTGGAAGAGGGGAGCAGGGAAGGGGGCCATCGGTAGCATCTATGGAGAAGGGGCAGTGGGGAAGGGGGTTCTCAGATTTGGCTTCTAAGAACCCATCGAAGATGCTGTAGATGAGTGATTGTGGATTATGCAGTTAATATTTGGCTTCTGACAACCAATTGAACCTGTTGTCCTATGTTTTTTTTTACGCGAGGCTTCTGAGAACCCATCCGAAGTAGCATCCAATCTAAGCGGGGATGTGTTCCTTATGCTGTTGCAGTTTAATTAGGATGGCCATTTGGTGGTCTAGTGTTCTACAACGGGATGTAGTCAAGTCTACATTTGATGTTAGGTGCGCAGTTGGATCTAGAGGGGGGGGTGAATAGATCCAACAATGAAACTATCCCCGATTTAAAATTTTGTTTCAATTAAAACAAGCAACCAGAACCAGATCTGTTCAGATCTGAAAACACAATTACAAACCCGTTAACCTGTAAGCATTCTCTATAATGATGGAAGAAAAACTAAGACAGAACTATACAACAAGTACTTGCAAGATCAACTAAAAGCTGGAGCTCAAGAACATATTAATATGAAAAGATAAATTTACTCAGAGCTCAGGGCAAACACTTTGCAGATATAACAGATCTTGAGTTGAAGAATACTGCAATGCAAGATAAACAACAGTCAATCTTCTCAAATAATAATTTACCTTGCTGGTACTAGACGGAGGTTGAGTCCAAAGACTTTCCTCACGCAAAGTGTGCTATGCACACCTTTTGATATGCCAGAAGGAGAATCTACATAATGAGCTTAACAGAACCATTGCATATGATAGAAGTGTGTACTGTAAATGATAGCAGTAACCTACTGAGGTTGGCAATTCATTCAACTTTTAGTCAATCTGTGAAGGGAGGTAGAAGATAAGGAACATACGCATAAACCACGCCACTGGATAGTCATTTTTAAGGTTGTTAGGTCTGCTACTCGCAGACCTACGTCCACCCCTTACTCAAATGAGTAAGGCTTCCCTTGCACAAGGCAAGAACACAGACTCAGTCTGCAACAACCACTGATTACACAGCTTGACCCGAGGGAAAAAAATCCCTCAACCCCTGATCTCACTCCAAGCAAGATCAGTAACCCTGCCACATGCAGTAACCAGAGGAACCGATCCTCTATTCTTCTAAAACCTCAGAAAGAAACCCAGAGAACCAATTCTCCCTTCTTCTGAAAACTCAAAAGGCAATCGGAGGGACAATCCTCCACGGTCTGGTTTCATAGAGCAACCCACACACAGTGATGTACTGTGTGCAAACACCTTGTGCGCACCGAGCACAACAAGGCAAAGATGAATTGAAATGGATGTAAAAAGAAAAAGAAAGAATACAATGAAACTCAAGGAAACAAATATTCAGTAAAGCATATAGAAAATCAAATGACTGTAGCTTCTAATGAAGCCTCTTTCACTGGAATGCGATGCTCTATTTTCCTTCAACTTCAGATCTCTTTTACTCTCTCTTTTTATTCTAAACTTGATAGCCTTCTCTCAAATTCCTCTTCTGCTTCTCACACTCTCTCTTTTTCCTCTCTTCTCTTCTCTTCTTGCTGCAGGGATAAGCTCTTTGATTTCTCTCATTCTTCTACTTGACCAACCTTCTCACGAAGGCTATCAGAGTGTTTTTATAGCAGTAGGAACAAATCTGGTCCTTTGATCTTGGATGAAAGAAATCTGGGACGTCCATTGCTTAGGAAGGCTCCAGATCCAAAGACCTTGAGTTTAGAAACCCAAGCCCAACAAATTCCATCACAATAGTTCAATTCTCGTGAAATCCGGAGGGTGAACTGGATAGAAACGAGTCTAAGATCTTCTGATTGGTGCAGGTGGAAAGTATGGAATGTTTTCCATAAAGGAGTCTTCTGGAAGGTTGTCCACGTGTCCCAGATAATTGTGCCAATGATTGGTATGGATAATAGGTAGGTCGACCTATTGCAGAATACAGGTCGACCTGCAGCACTATCTTTCTGATAACTTATCTTTGTAGTAATTTCGGTTGACCGAAATAAGCAAGTCAGTACACCAACTTTGGCATTAAGCTTGGCCTTTGAACTGGTGGCTTCTGCTGGAATTGGCTGGTGTTACTGCTATTGATGCATTGCTACTACATGTGGTCTACTGAAATTGTATTGACTACAAGGTGGCAATTGCTTATGCTACTGAAGATGCTGGCCTTGAGCTTAAAGACATATGGCTGCTTCCTTGGTGTAATATCTGCTGTGCTGAGCTTGGACTGCATGGGCTGCACATGATCAGTGGACTTGGTAGCTATATTGTGGGACTTACTGGACTGGTGAGAGTACTGTAGTGAGGCATTTTGTCACGTCATGTTTTTTGCGTCAACTCCATAGTCTGATGGAGTCGACCCAAGGTCTAGTCTTCCTAGATTTCTGTCATCTTAACTCCGCTGCGTCAACTCCATGGTCTGATGGAGTCGACTGCACTTTAGATGGCAGCTATTGTTGCTGCTGCTTGAGACTTGTCTGTGTCGACTCCACTTCGACATGGGGTTGACTCCATCTTCATGTTCCTTGAAGATGCACTACTATGTCGACTTCTTCTTCTGAACTTCAGAAATCTACTGAGCTTAGGAGATCTGCTGACATGTCTTGAGGAAATCTACTAACCTTGCACTTTTGGCTGACCTATCTTCAAGAGATTTCATTAAATCTTCTGAGCTTGAGCTCTTCTAAACTTGAATTCACATGCATATCAGCAGGCTTTGAAAGGCTTCATGACTCTTTCATCAATATGGTTCTTTAAGTCAACTTTGGTCCTTCTTTAAGTCGACTTCTGCCTTAATTAAGCTTCTTCTTGAACTAACTTTAGAATTCTTTGATCTTTTGAATTGGTCACCTGAACTATAACTATTCATCCTATTTTTTTCAGCATTTAAAGATATACCTCTACACATGTGTGTTATGATAACATCAAAGTTGTTGTGCATGCGATTTTGATGATTACAAAATGCCTTTGTTGCTTGGCCGTGTGCGAGAATGGTTGTTCATGTCGTCATGTGTATGGAGTTTGAAATGGTTGTGGAAATGATCATAAACTATTTCTATTGGGATATCATCATGTGGATGCATTGTAATTCTATAAGGCTTATCATCCTGTGGATGCATTAAGGCTCATACGTGCTTTGAGGTTAGCACAAACATTGCATATACATTGTCTCTACACTTGGTGAGATTGCTTTGTGATGTGTGGTTTGATGAGCTTGGAGATTGATCAAATGGAATGTGACTCAATATTATTTTGCGTGCTTTGATTCTAAATTTGTTTATCATGCAATAGTAATTAAATATTGGAACTTCATGATTCTTACATGAACGATTCAACAAAAGAACAAGCAATTAAGGACAATGTGAACTCAGGTAAAACAATGAGGTAAGTGTTGCTATGTGGATTTAAATGGATATCTCGTTCCTCCTTCACACTTGGAATATGTACAATGATGTAATTTATTGTGAACATGGTCATAGTGTTAATGCTTGATGTAAAGATCTTGATTATCAACTAACATCTTGCTTTATCATGTTTTTTAGGATGAAAAATCATGGTTGATCTTCATGGGATTATGGTAATATTTAATCAATTGTTTCCCATTGATTTGATGGTGTTTTTACATGTTTTTCAGGCCCAAACTAGAAGGGGTCGACCCATGGGGTCGACCCTCTCAGGTTCTATTCAAAACAGAACCTAAATGATGAAATCAGCCTGAAAGGGTCGACCCCTGGGGTCGACCCATGGAAGGGTCGACCCCTGTAAACCAGAACCACAAATGTGGTTCTATTTTGGGTTCTGGGAACACGAGGGTCGACCCTGGGGTCGACTCATTGAAAGGGTCGACCCTGGGGTCGACCCCTGTAACCCAGAACCATAAAACAGGTTCTATTTGGCTTCTGTGAGCCCGAGGGTTGACCCTGGGGTCGACCCTTTCCGGTCGGACGTCCAGCCACCATCTTTGACCGTCGTTTTCTTGCCCCAAAAGTCCTACCAATCAATTTCTAATGCCCTATATGTCTCCCTAATTCGTGGATCTGGTCTCCAAGCTGTCCCTTGACCGTTCTAATCATTTATATACATCTCTTGGGTTGTAAACCCCAAAAAGAAACATGATGCTAGATCAGAAAATCGTTTTCCTCTAACCTTTGTGTGTGCAGGTCGCAGGTAGCAACTCCAAGGCATCTTCCACCATGTTTTAAGCTTGTGTATGAAGGGAAGAACAAGGTTTCACGTTCTCATCCATTCCTCTACCACAAGCTGCGAAGAAATTCATGCTACAAGCATCATCCATGCAAGAATCAATCATTCTTCTTCAAGAACGGGTTCCATACTTCAGAAGCATTCAAATATGTTCAAAGGAGAGAAAGGGGGAGCTCTAATCACTGCAACATCTTCTTCATTCTGATTTCTCAAAATCATTGTTGATTAAGCTTGAATATCTGTCTTAAGACATCTTTGGATGGTTTTATAAGTCTTATATCCACTCTCTCTTGCATAAATATATATGAGCTTTGAATTGTGTGATTCAACAATCCTAATGCTCATGTGATCCTTGTATAGGATGAAGATGAAGAGGGGGATCTCTGAACCGTTCATTTCTATTGTCTTGTTTGAGATTAGCTTAAAGTTTGAGCTTATCATTTCTATCTGTTCTTTCAGGTGAAGAAGAAATTGGAAGAAGGAAAAGACATGCATCTCGAGGAGACGAAGAAGATGATATCCAAATCATGATCATCCGTCAACGAGCCAAGGAGAATCAGATTTTGTTGAAGAAGGGGGAGCCTTATACTTGATGCATCTGTCTAGTTTTCATCTCTATAATTTGTTTGGAGGGTCATAGCATATGTGTGTTTTTGGTTCATAAACACTTGAGATAATGGTTTGTGTGGGTGTTCGGAGAAAGGGGTCTCCGAGTGTGTGTGTTGATTAATGTGTGTCGTTTTGTGCGGAGTATATCCGCGTGTGTGGTTGGGCATAACTTGGGGTGTGTTCCCCGTGTGTGGTTGGGAGTTTACTCTCGTGTGGTTGTGTAGGCAGTGCCTACGTGTGTGTGGACAGAGTTGTGACTCCGTGTGAGGAATTTGTTCGGGGTGTGTTCCCTAGTGGTGTGTGTGTGTATGTGTGTGTGTGCTGCTGTGGCAGTAGCTTGAGGCAAGGCCTCGTGTGTGGTTTACTGCGAAAGTAGCGTGTGTGTTGTTGGGGTTCATCCCCGTGTTGCTACATTTGTAGCGTGTAGTGAAGCCTCACCAGTTTGGTAAGGGGTGGACGTAGGGAGCCCGTCGTGGTCCCGAACCACCTTAAAAATCCCCGTGTCTCGTTGTTTGATTCTTGTGTCTGTGTGTTCTCTATCCTATCTGTTTGTGCAATCGAGTGAGCTCGGTGAGATTGAGTGAATCTAGTTTAAACCTGTTTAGATTAAATTACTCAATCTTGTATATTCCGTTGTGTGCTAGTTGTTTTTTAATTGGACATAGTTTTTAGTAGTAGTAGTAGGATCTATTCACCCCCCCCTCTAGATCCGTGTTCTTGCACTACGGGACCCAACAAAAGTCACGACATCATCAAAAGCATAAAGACTCATAAATGGGTCATAGTTTGTCATCATCAAAATTGCAGGGATACAACATTCTCCCCCTTTTTGATGATGGCAACTATGAGTCATTATGAGCAATACTAGCCAAGCCACGTTCAAATGTCTTTAAATGAATGCACTCACACACTCCCCTTTTTTTATAATAATGACTCATCAAACTCTTCTCCCCTTTGACATCGGTAAAAAAAATGAGTTTGATGCTCAACTGATAATGTGGAGATGAACAAGGTAAAGTCTAGACAAGAAGTTTTCAGAAGTGAATGGGACCTCATCACAAATAGCAGGGTCAGATACCAATTGAGAAGAGGGAGTGTTCATTAGTGATGAGATTTCCAGCAATATTAATAGCAATAGACAAGGAATCAAAGTCAGAGCAGAGATTGTCTTGAGAAGAATTTGACAGCAAAACAACCAGGAAAGGATTGTAATGAGAATAGCAGTAGTAGTGAAATACCAAGAATTTTAGAATACTAGCAAGATTCTGTAATAACAATTCCAGCAGCAGTCACTATCCAAAAAAATTTAGTAAGATGCCAACAAGAGTGAACTAATTGGAAGAATTGTTCCATAGTGTTCAAGGAAATATTGAACCAGATGAATCACAATCTATTGCATTATTCATTAGTCAAGCTGTCTAATTTTCATATTCTTCTATTATAAGGTTTTTTATGACACAACCCTTATTTTCTACTTGATTCAAGTGTAATAAATTTAGAGTTTATCAATTAAACATTTTGAATCATTTTGTACTCAGACTTAATAGAAATAAACAAAGGCTACATATTAAACTCTATTTAACATTCCTTTACCCTACTCATTCAAAATCAATGACTCCCTTAGTAGCAACTAAAGACTAGTATTGAGATTGAACATATTTGGCATTTCTAATTTCAACCTCAGAGTTATAGCAATCTTTCTGACGTTTTGGTCATATTTTCAAGATTTTCTTTTGGCTCATAATTTTTTAAGAGCATTCAAGTATAGCCCACACCTTTTTACGTAAGGATGCACGTTGTTTAGATGCCAACATCCCTAGTTACTCAATGAGGCTAACTATTCTGCTTCACTTTGAGCAGAGATAGCAAATGCACTTCATGACTTAGTCCACTTTATTTCTTTGATGAAAGGCTTAGTTTCTCAGTGAACCCTTAGCCATTTGCTCTGCCTTGAGCATTGATTCACTATTTTTATCATGAGCTGCCCTTTGGAGTTTTTTAGATTACTCTATGTTTGAGAATCATACTTAATCTAAGTTTCTCAACCAAGGTTGCCATAAACCTTAAACTTTCAGATTCTAGAAGATTTCACAGGACACAACATGTGGGAATTGGTTGAGACCTATTAAGTTCTGAATACAACCTTTTTTAGGGAATTCATTTTTTAAACTCTTGAATTCATTAGGCTTAAACTAACAGTTTTATTCATGGGTGATCATATAGCCTTATAAAAGAAGATTCCTTAATGGGTTGGCTCAGATTAATGAATTGATGAACAGATTGGAATTATTCTAAGCACAACGTAGTTCAATGTATTTCAGCAAGATTCAACAAGTAAGGGAGTTTTTCAATGGTTTTCATGCAGAGCAGTTTCAAAGGAGTATGGCGGATTAACAGAAAGCCCCCCTGAGAAAGTATAAGTCAAAAACCTTGGAGTGAGGCTCCCCCTCAGAAGTTGCTGGAATTTGAGAACATTATTTTCAGACTTTTCAAAAAAAACTTTTCAGAGTTGTGGCTTAAGAGGAATCATAATCTCAATAGTTAGATGATTTTCAGAGAAGTCACTTTCTCAGCAATTGCAAAGAATTTGACAGTAGAGCATTCAGAAATAAGAGGGACATAATATCAATATCAAGATCTTTTAAAGGAAACTCCCTCAGCCTGTTCAGATGTGTCAAGGCAGACTTTTCTGAAATGAAGAACGCAATTTCAGAAACAAGATCCTTATGAATTTCAGAGCTATGGAGTATGTCAGATTAACAAAAACATTTCTCAATCCAGATCTGACCCTAAATGGATGCATGAACTTGTGAGTTTTCTATCATCAATGACATGCATTTAAATGATGCCAGGTTGGTACTGGCTCCCCCTGACTAAATGCAAGTTATGCATGAGAAAAATGCAAATCTATGCATGAAACACTTACTCCCCCTATCTAAGTGCACTTTAATGTCAAACCAGTTATGGAATTCATGCAAGGGGGTATGCTGACATGAACTCATGAAGACCTGTAGGCTTATATCCAAGATAGACCCAAGCATATGATCACAAAATAATATGCATGTCCAAACATAAGCAAGTATTAAAATTTCATGCAGTAGGTTTTGAAACTTAAGGCAATTGTTCAACATGGGAGATGGGACTTCAAATTTATGCATAATGCTTCATGACACGCCAGATAGTATGCAGTAGGCAGAGTAGATTTTTACTGAAAAATCACAATTTAAACTTTCCTCAATTATTTCAATTGGAGAACTCTATGTCAGTTGTAAACTCAATCTCATGGTACTTGGTGGAGTTAGATAACTCGCACATAGTGAAGTCTTTCAGACAGACATGATCTATCCTTCCACCAACACCATTTTATATACATACCTATGGGTTAGTTATACAACTAACCTAAGAGTAGTGAAAATCAGTTAAACTCAATTAAGTCATGCAGTCTAGCTGACAAATTAAAACATGAACTGTAATTACCAAGATGGAAACATTTAAGGGCTAAAGAATCTAATACTAAAAAGATAAAATTTGGGGTTTTTCCAACTAGGGTGCCTTGCTTGTCTATTGAACCCCTTTTATTTTCCTTGCTCCAAGACACACCTGCAAAAATGAATTCTCACTTTCTGTTCATAGGTACCCAAAATCTCTTGGGTCCTGATGAGTTAGTAGCACTTCTCACTAGTGCTGTCCATGAGTTCAAAGCATGCATATTATCAGATTTCATAATAAAACAGTCATCCATAACATGCCCTAAATTTCCACAGTAATGACAGCTAGTAGGATACACATTCTTCTTATAAAAATAAGCATTATGTTTCTGTGGGTAGGCAGGAATTTTGCCATTTCTAGTATGAAAGTTGTGGTTCCTTATCAAGTGCCAACAGTCCTTGACCGTATGGCCAGTCTTCCCACATTTATGGTAGTAAGGCTTCCTATTTGAAAACTATTTTGGCCTCTTTGGGATAGTGGCTTTTCTAAAGGCCTTTAATTCATCATTTTTACAAACAAAATAGTCATGTATTTCATGACCAGACTGTCTACAATAGTGGCGTTGAACCTTGTTTTTATTGACAGCATGGTTTCTAGTGTAGGCATGAAAATTTTTAAAATTTCTTCTGCTAGAAAACTTTCTTGAATTTCTGAAACCGTTTATTGTCTTGCATGCTTACAATTCATCATACTTCATGATATGACATGCATGCATTATATGACCACTTTTGCCACAATAATGACACGAAGTTTTCTGTTTGGGTGCATGTGTGTGTGAGTTGGAATTGTGTACAACATGCACAGTGGTAGCAGGAATGTTCTTGGATTTGTTTTGCAGATTATTAACCTTTTTCTATTTTTCTGTTTGTTTTACAGTTTTCTGACTAGCAGCTTGTTTTGGATCCCTCTGGATAGTAAACTGAAAAATGGGTGAGTTTGAGCTATTGTTCGGCTTAGAACTACACACAAAAGATGTGTAGAGTTTATTTTCAAAACTCTTCTTATTTACTAGGTTGAAACCCAGTCCCTCTTTTTGGAAGTTTACTTTACTTCTAAGAAGCTTATCTAAATTATCCTTTCCCCTAACAAATTTAGACAAAGAGTCGTTAAGATCATTAATCTCATATTGGAGGGATGAAATATTGAATTCATAGCTGGCCATTTCTTCCTCATAGCAAACCACTTTCTCATTCAACATTTGATTGACTATTTTAAAATTTATATATCTTTTTCCAGATTTTCTAATTTTTTAGATTTTTCTCTATCCAGAACAGATTTCCCTTTTTGTAGAACAAGCAGTCTCTCAGATATGGCAGAGTTTAGCTCTTTTAGTTTTTTATTTTATTCTTTCAAGTTTTTAATTTCTTTGACATATTTTTTAACATTGAGCACTGAGATTTAATTTTTCTTTCAGCTCCTCCTCCACTTGTTCAAGTTCTAATTTCTTATCCAATATGTTTTCATTTTCTTCTCTCAATGAAGCAATTAAGTCTTTCTGCCATTCAAGATCAGAATGAAGATTCTCATTCAATTCTTTCAAAAATGAACAGTCATTGCATGAAGACTTATTAGTGCATTTGTTTTCAGCTTCCTTTTTGAGTTTCTTATTTTTAGTTTTCATCTTCTTGTATTTCTCAAACAATTTATAATATATCTCTATCAAATCATCGTAGGAAATTTCATCAGATTGAGATTCAGAATTTACCTCTTCACTTTCCACATTGCTTGTTTGAACATTCCCTTTAGCCATCATGCATCTTTGATTCTCCTTTTGATAAATGACAATCAGACCATCCCAAATTTCTTTGGCAGACCTGCACAAAGATAAGGAAGGGAATGCATTAATCTCCACTACAGCTTTCATCATTTGTAGAGCCTTCATATTATTTCTGTTTTTCAATTTATGATCCTCAGACCATTTGGATTTCTCGTTGGGCAATTTGTGTGGCCCATGATAAATTGGAGTCCAAAGGTTTGGATCAACAGTATCGATAAATCTGTACATTCTACCTAACCAGATTTGGAAATTTGAACCATCGAACACCGGTAAAAAATCCATTAGAAGAATTTGGAAAGATAAAAATAATGATGAGCACACATGAATCTTTTCTCTGTAGATCGAAGGATCTAATAATGTCAAAGACCCTCTCTGATACCAATTGTTAGGTGCGCAGCTGGATCTAGAGGGGGGAGGTGAATAGATCTAACAATGAAATTATCCACGATTTAAAATCCTATTTCAATTAATGTTGTGTCCCTGTTGTTTTGATGATAGCAAACACTATAAGTCATCAGGTGTTTGCATGAAAGATTGAATGATGATGAAATATGCATCTGGTCATTGCACTGTGCATTAATGAGGATTATTTGCTGTGCATTGATTTTTGTGCATTAATGTTGTCATCATAATCATTTACGTGATATATGCTTTTTCTGATAGATGTATTTTCATGCTGCATAGAACCTCATAGAAAGGCCTAGGAGATATTGGTATTCAATGGCTAACTAAATTTTTTAATAAAATTTTAAAGGAACGGAGAATGCCAGAAGTTTGGAGAAAAAATGTTGTAGTTCCTTTCTATAAAAACAAAGGAGATATTCAAAGTTGTAATAATTATCGTGGAATTAAGCTTATGAGTCATACTATGAAACTTTGGGAAAGAGTAATTGAAAAATGCCTCCGTTGTATGACTATTGTATCGAAAAATCAGTTTGGTTTTATGCCAAATAGATCTACTACAGAAGCTATTTTCTTACTACGGCAGCTAATGGAGAAGTATAGAGAGATGAGAAAAGATTTGTATATAGTTTTTCTTGATTTAGAGAAGGCGTACGATCGAGTACCGAGAGAATTGATTTGGTGGACATTAAGAAAGAAAGGAATCTCTCAAGGATATGTTGATTTGATTAAGGATATGTACGGCGGTACTATTACTAGTGTTCAAACTATTGCTGGGGAGACTGGTGAATTTCCCGTTTCTATAGGTTTGCATCAAGGTTCTGCACTAAGTCCGTATCTCTTT
Source organism: Amorphophallus konjac (assembly GCA_022559845.1). Taxonomy (NCBI): domain Eukaryota; kingdom Viridiplantae; phylum Streptophyta; class Magnoliopsida; order Alismatales; family Araceae; genus Amorphophallus; species Amorphophallus konjac. The sequence continues at coordinate 249,448,817 of CM040126.1, forward strand.
GCCTTAGTTATGGATGAAGTAACTAAACAATTGCATGAGGATATCTCTTGGTGTATGCTATTTGCAGACGATATTATTTTAATTGATGAGAGTATTGATGCTCTAAATGCTAAGTTAGAGCGTTGGAGACTTGCCTTGGAGTCTAAAGGTTTTAAAATTAGTAGGAGTAAGTCAGAGTTCATGCACTATAATTTTAGTAATGGGAGAGTGGTTCAGGAAGACATGGTTCTAATTGATGGACATAACATTTCGAAGAGTAGTAGCTTTCGATACTTAGGGTCTATCATACAAGAGAATGGGGAGATTTATGATGACGTTACACAGAGGATTAAGGCAGGCTGGTTAAGATGGAGAAGTGCATCAGGTGTCCTTTGTGATCGTCGTATGCCTGTGAAACTCAAAGGGAGGTTTTATAGAACGACTGTGAGACCTACTTTGTTATATGGTACCGAGTGTTGGGCAGTACGAAAGGAACACATCCACAAAATGTGTGTAGCAAAGATGAGGATGTTGAGATGGATGTGTGGCAAGACTAAGAAAGACAAGATTAGGAATGAGCGCATCCGTAAGGACTTACGGATATCTCCAATTGATAGTAAAATGAGAGAAAATAGACTCAGGTGGTTTAGACATGTGTTTCGTCGCCCTAACTCAGCGCCGGTTAAAAGATGTGACTAAATCTTAGTGGATGCTAGTAAAAGAGCTCGAGGAAGGCCTAAAATGAGATGGTGCGATGTTATTAGGAAGGACATTAGTTCCTTGAGTTTAAATATGAATATTACACTTGATAAAAATCTTTGGCGAAACAGGATTCATGTAGCCGACCCCAATTAATTGGGATAAGACTCTGATGATGATGATGATGACAGAACCTCATCAGATTGCATGCACAGTCATTTAATCAAATAGGTTGCATGCATTGCAAGTCGGTGCACATGCATTAAGTCCTAGTCATGCAGGTCGGTGCACATTTTGTTGTTCAGCATAGAACATCGGTGCACATTCTACTTGTCTTCAACTAAGGTCGGTGCACACTTGCAGTATGCATATCCAAGATCGGTGCATGTTGTCATGAGGTTAGTGCATATTTGCCTTAGTCAGTTATAAGGTCGGTGCATCTTCTGTTGCATGCATATAAAGCCCAAGCACATTTGCTTGCCAAGTGTTGCATCCCTACGATTTTGATGATGTCTCACACTATAAATCAATCGGTTTCTATCAATAGATTGATTCATGCTTCATGTAGGACAGTGCAGTTCATGTGGTTGTCATATAGACATGCATTACTTTTTCAAGTCCATACTCTGTCAGCATAGTCTGGATAGTAGTGGGTCGACCCCCCTTCCAGATGGGTCGACCCCCCAGTTCGCAAGTCTGTACATCGCATTTGTCGAAGGCATTGGTAGTCTATACATTGATTCACTATTCATGCATCCATCGAACAAGTCTATACACTCATGGCATATGTGTAACGTTTGTTCTTCAAAGTCTGTACAATGGCCTTCACTTGAAGTCTATTCATTGGTCTTCACTTCAAAGTCTGCACTTTGGTAAAGTTTATACATCGTTCACATTGCTTCTAGTCTATACAGCCTTAGCGAAACCTCTGCAAGTCTATACAGCCATTTCCAAGTCTGTACATTGGATAACCTTCCAAGTCTATACACTGTCCTGTGGCCTTCAAGCGTTTCAAGTCTGTTCATTGCTGTTTTGGCCAAGTCTGTACATCCGTTTGCCTGACTTCATATTCAAAGTCTGTACATCCTTCTGTTGAAATTCTAAGTCTATACATCGGTCTATTTGAGTAAGTCTGTACAGCGGTTGCATTCATTGGAAGTCTATACATTGGGGTCCTTACCTACGTTGCACTTCAAAGTCTAGACATTGCACTGTAGGTTGCTTAGTTGAAGTCTATACATTGCTGATCGAACGTAAGTCTATACATTCCAATCTTTTCCTACGTTCGATGCTTTAGCTACACCCTAAGACTCCACATTGGCAAAGTATATACATCGCTTATGCAAGTCTGTACAGCCAGCGCATTCATTGATATCAAGTCTACACACTGCATATAGGCAAAGTCTGCACATTGGTAGAGTCTGTACATCCTCTAGGAGCCTCAAGTATATACAGTGGTAAACTCTGCACATTGTGCTTTAAAGATCACCAAGTCTATACATTGCTCACAGCACACACGTTCAAAGCCTGAAGTCTGTACAGCCTTGACAAATGCTCCTAAGTCTATACATCGCAAAGTCTGCACATCGCTGTGTTCAAGCCTTTCAAGTCTATACATTGGCTCAAGCATTCCAAGTCTGTACACTACTCCTCAAGCTTACCAAGTCTGTACATTGGCCTTCAAGACTCTCAAGTCTGTACAGCCTGATTTGTCGTTCAGAGTTCAAAGTCTATACATCGTGGGCTTCAGTTCTTCGAGTCTGTACATCCTTCAAGTGCCAAGTCCATACATTGTCTCGCTCACATCTTCAAGGGTGATTGAGCATCGTGAAGTCTGATTGAGCACTGTGAAGTCTGATTGAGCACCGTGAAGTCTATACAGTGGCTGAGCATCGTGAAGTCTATTCAGTGGATGAGCATTGTAATGTCTATACATTGGTTAGGCTCGTTCATGCAGCGTTCATCTCAAGTCTGTACACTACCTTTCACATGCACTCATTCATCAAGTCTGTACTGTCCCTTGGTTGCAAGTCTATACACTCGATTGCTTCATGCATTACCAGAAGTCTACACATCCCCCTCTGCTATGTAATGCATCAGTTTTCAAGTATATACACTGAGGACGCTGAAGGCCCTCAAGTGTATACATTCTCACATTGTACACACTTATTCATTTGCTGCTTTTAAAGTATATACATTCGTTGTTATAAGCCTGAACTAACCAATTTCGATTCATGTCTTTTGTCTCTGCCTACAGGTGACTCAGGTTAATGATTGGGCACGTGAACCGAGGAAGATGCCTGGCACGTGATCCGAGGATGCTCTGGAAAAGGAGGGAACGAGACCCACTCGTGTGAAGTCCTGGAATTCAGGTCGGATGCCATATAAAAGGAGTCCTCTGCGAACAGGAGAAGTTAACGAAAAAAAAGGAAGGCTGAAGTGAAGAATCCCTGAGCAGAAAGAGAGAAGAGAGAGCCTCCACGTTCCAGAGAAAAGACAGAGAGAAGAATTTGAGAGAAAAATCCTTGAGAGATAGAAGAAATCGTGCTGTGAAGATTTGCTTCTTCGGAAGCTACATTTGTTTTTTGGTTTTTCAGAAACGATTGTCATTCGTCATTGGTCTTGTTTTCATTTCTATTTTTCATTTCTTCATTTCTAATTTCGAATTGTTACCCTCTAGTGTTTGGAGGAAGGGAGTGTTACTCCAGTTCCCCTCTGGGCTGCAGAGGAAGAGAGATCTGTGATCTCTGGTTTTGCCAGTGACGGACTGTCACTAGCAGGTTCCCTCCGGGTTGGAGGAAGGGAGAGCCATCTCCGGTTCTGGTCTTGCTGGTTGCAGGTCCAGGTGTCAAGCTCTATGGGTAGCAGAGTTTGGTTGAGGGATTTGTTTCCCTTGGTTGTTCAAGCTGTGTGGCAGCATCTTGTTCGCAGACTGAGTCTGTAGTTTTCTAGCAGTGGCTAGTGAAATCCTCACTCTAGTTGGATTGAGGGGTGGATGTAGATTGTGGACTACAATCGAACCACCTTAAAATCTCTTGTCTCCTCTGTGGTTTGCTGTTATCGGTTGTGCTCTCCATCTGCTTGGCATTGTGTTTGACTGTGGACAGTCTTTTTCAATCGGACCTTCTTATTTTGTCTTAGTTATTCACTGCGTTAGCTATATTGTTTTGCTGTATCTGAAGGGTCAAAATTCAAAGTAGTGATTTTCCGCTGAAGTTTTCTAAATCGGGAGTGATCTATTCATCCCCCCCTTCTATATCACTCTTCACTGCGCTAACATTTGGTATCAGAGCAGGTTTGCATCATGTGGACGAACGGTCAGGGAAATGCTAATGGTCCTAGAAGCTTCGTGCCTGAAGGTCAATCCATTAGTCGCCCTCCATTTTTTGATGGTAATAACTATCTCTTTTGGAAGAACAGGATGGAAGTGTTTATCAGGGCACAGAGCCACAAGCTGTGGAGGGTAATTACTGTTGGGCCGTATGATCTGCCACCGAACGAGGACGCGTGGACAGATGATCATGTCAAGCTATCTTCACTCAACTGGACGGCGCTGAACATCATCCAGTGTGCTGTTCACCCAGAGGAATATGCCCGTATATCTGCCTACAGGACTGCCAAGTGAATGTGGGATGAGCTGCAATTAATCTACGAAGGTATAGCTCAAGTGAAAGCCTCGAAGGTAAACCTCTACACCTCTAAGTATGATTTGTTTAGGATGAATGCAGAGGAGAATATTTTTGAAATGTATGCCAGGTTGTCCTTGATCACAAACACTCTTAAGGGGCTAGGGAAGGATGTAGCTGAGGCAGATATAGTCAGGAAAATTCTTAGATCTTTATCCCCAGCATGGCACACTAAGGCCATAGTGATAGAGGAGTCAAAAGATCTGACGACCTTGACAGTAAATGAACTCATAGGATCCCTCATGACCTATGAGATGAATTTCAAAGGAGGTGGTGAAGGAAGTGACAGGAAGGGTAATAATGTAGCTCTCAAGGCATCCCGCAACAAGATTAGCAGTAGCAGCAGCAGCAGCAGTAGCGGTGAGTCCGATGGTTTTTCTGATCTCGACCAGAAGGAGCAGGCAATGCTCACTCGACAGTTCAGTAAATTTTTAAGGAGAAAGGGGAAGACCTTTAGGAGGAAGAAGCCATACTCCTTTAACAAGAATGTTGAATCTACCAATCATAAGGACAAAAATTCTAAGAGACTGACTTGTTTTCATTGTAACAAACATGGACACATGAAAGGCGAATGCCAAGATCTCCAAAAGAAGGGTCCCTACTTTCAGAAGAAGAGCTCAAAGGTGCAGAAAAAGAAGAAGCCACAGGCGATGGTCTGCATGTGGAGCGAGGAGGAAGAAGATCCTGAAGACACTTCCTCAAAGGAGTATGAAGAAGGAATTTGCCTTATGGCATATAGCGAAGAGGAGGTAATAAATGTCTTTGAAAATTTCTCTATTGATGACTGGGAAGATGCTTATGGTGAATTGTTAGACAAGTTTAATTCTATCAGTAAAGAGCATAGGGTCCTCAAAAGAAAATTTAATACTAATGTTGAAGAACAAATCCAGGTCTGTGAGGAAAATCAGAAACTAAAAGAGCAACTAAAAGAAATAACCTCACTAAGAAAAGAAAATGATAAGCTCAAGGGAGAAAACCAGGAGAGTCATACCTAGCTCAATGAACTGAAAACTAAAATTGAAGAAAGCGTGAATGAAATTAGAGTGAACTCAGAGAAATATGAAGCTGTTAAGATAGTGAATGCTGAATTGTTAAAAAATTCTGAGTCACTGCAAAAAGAGCTGGAAGACAAACAAAAAGTTTTGGAAAGATTTGTTCCGGGAAAAACTAGTCTGGATGCTATTCTAGGGACAAGGGTTAACTTCAATAAGGAGGGTCTAGGCTATGACCCAACTAACAAGAGACCCCTACAATTCAAGACCATCACCTTCTGCCCAGAGAAGGGAAAAGAGAAGCTGGACACACCATCCAGCTCAAACAGCAGTAAAGAAGCTCAATGTCCGAAAGAAACTTTAAAGAACAGTGCTGTTCAACCATTTAAAATGGGAATGAATTTTGTGAAGAACTTCACTAAGCCCACTCATTAGAACATAAATGGTAAATGGACCAAGCAAGTGGATCAGAAGAAAAGCTGGAATTACTACAATCAGATGGGTCCAAATAGGACCTACTGGAGAAATAATTATCATCTTCAAAAATCTGTTAATCAACAAGCTCACAGGAGATTTCCTAGGAATGGGAAGCCTAATGAATGGAATAGAGCTTACTTCTCCAGACCAGCTGGACTTAATTTCAATAAACCAGAAGTAAAGGTGCCAGAGAAAATCATGCTGAAGTAAATCTGGATACCTAGACATTTGATCAGAGATTTGAACAATGTCTTTGGACCCAACTCATCTTGGGTTCCAAATCACTTTGCTTGATTTTGTTTGTGTAGGTTGGCCTGGCAGCTGATGACAACAAGTGGTACCTCGACAGTGGCTGCTCTAGGCACATGACAGGAGACTGATCCAAGTTCAGCAAGATAGAGATGAAGGTAGGGGGTCTGGTCAAGTTTGGAGGAAAGAACAAAGGTAAGATAATTGGAGTTGGCACAGTAGGTAAGACTTCCACAAACTCCATTGAAAAAGTTCTACTTGTGGAAGGTCTTCAACACAACCTGATTAGCATTAGTCAGTTATGTGACAAGGGTCACAGGGTTGTGTTTGATGATGATTCATGCAAAATCTTTGAAATAAATTCTGATGTGGTTAAAATTGTAGCCAACTGGATTAATAATGTTTACATGGTAGACTTAGATGAGGAATCTGAATCTAATATCTGTTTATCTGCCAATTCTGAAAATGATGCTTTTGAATGGCATAGACGTTTAGGCCATGCTAGCTTTACTACTTTAAATAAATTGGTCAAGCATGATTTAGTTAGAGGCATGCCTAGAATTAAATTCAATTCTATTTCAAAATCATGTGATGCCTGTGCTCTAGGCAAACTGACCAGGAATTCTTTCAAGCTAAGATCTGAGCCATTGTCCTCTAGACCAATGGAACTTCTCCATATGGACCTTTTCGGTCCTACTGTCTTAATGGGAACAGGTTTGGCTATGTCATCATAGATGACTTCTCTAGATATTCATGGATCTTTTTCTTAGCACATAAAAGTGATGCATTTCAAAAGTTTAATCAGTTTTTTAATAAGGTCAAACAAGAAGGAAAACACAAGATCTGTTCTATTCAATCTGACCATGGAGGTGAGTTTGAAAACTCCATGTTTTCTGATCTTTGTGAAAGAGAGGGACTAACACACAGATTCTCTTCTCCCAGGACACCTGAACAGAATGGAATAGTGGAGAGAAAAAATAGAACTGTTGTGAAGATGGCCCAAACCATGCTAATTGAAAGTCAATTACCAAGGAGGTTCTGGGCAGAGGCGGCCAATACAACAACTTACATAATCAACAGGGCCATGGTAAGACCCATTCACAAGAAAACACCCTATGGACTTCTAAAAGGTAAGAAACCAAACTTGTTTCATTTCAGAATTTTTGGAGCTAAATGCTTTATTCATAACAATGACAAGAAAGATTTTGATAAGTTTGAAGCTAAAAGCTCCCCTGGAATATTTTTAGGATACTCTGAAGTGTCTAGGGCATATAGGGTCTTTAACATTTCAGACCAGAAAGTTGAAGAGTCTCCACACATCATTTTTAGTGAAAAGAAAGGTGTCACTAACATTGAAAATGTTGACAGGGATTCCAATCATGATGGGGAATTCCTAGAAGACCAAGAAGACCAAGAAGAAGAGAAGACTCAGCCGAGTGGAACAGCAAATCCTCCCAACTAGGAAGAGCCAAGAGAAACATGTGAGTCTTCAATAAATGTTAGATTTCTTAAAGATCATCCGATAGATAATGTCTTAGGCAATCCTGAAGATCATCTTCGGACTAGGTCTCATTTTAGGAATGTGAATAATGAAGACTTAATTACTTTAGTCTCACAAATTGAACCCAAATCAGTAGAAGAGGCCTTAGCTGATCAAGCTTGGGTCAATGCTATGTGTGAGGAATTGGGCCAGTTCGAAAGAAATAATGTCTGGGAACTTGTTCCAAGACCAGATAATGTTAATATCATAGGAACTAAGTGGGTGTTCAAAAATAAAATGAATGAAGATGGAATCATTTCTAGGAATAAGGCCAGATTAGTAGCCAAGGGCTACTGTCAGGAATTTGGTGTAGATTTCGATGAATCCTATGCACCTGTTGCTAGGATGGAAGCTATAAGATTGTTGCTTGCCTTTGCATGTTCAAAGAATATAAAACTCCAACAAATGGATGTTAAAAGTGCCTTTTTAAATGGAGTCATTAAAGAAGAGGTTTTTGTTGAACAACCCCCCGGATTTCAATTCTCTCCTAAACCTAACCAAGTTTTCAGGTTAAACAAAGCCTTGTATGGTCTAAAGTAGGCTCCTCGAGCATGGTATGAAAGATTGACTGAATTTCTGATCAGCAAGGGCTACAAAAGAGGTAAAGTTGATCAAACCTTATTTACCAAGGGTACAAATAAAGATCTCATCATAGTTCAAGTATATGTAGATGACATTATATTTGGATCAACTAAGCATGAACTATGTGATGAATTCTCTAAAATGATGTCTGCTGAATTTGAGATGAGTTTGGTTGGTGAACTAAAGTACTTTCTTGGCTTGCAGGTACAACAGTCAGAGGATGGATGCTTCATCAACCAGACCAAATACACAATGGAACTATTCAAGAGGTTTGGTATGGAAAACCTGAAGCACATTACAACACCCATGGGTACCAATACCTCACTGGATACAGATGAGACAGGTAAAGAAGTAAATGCCAAGCTCTATCGAGGTATGATTGGATCTCTTATTTACTTGACAGCTTCTAGACCTGATATACAGTTCAGTGTAAGAATGTGTGCAAGGTATCAGTCTAGACGTACTGAATTACATTTAGCTGCAGTGAAAAGAATTTTCAGATATTTGTCAGCTACTCATTCTCTTGGTTTATGGTTTCCTGCATCACACACATTTAACTTAGTTGCATACACAGATGCTGATTATGAAGGATGTAAACTAGATAGGAAAAGCACTAGTGGTCATTGTGAATTTTTGGGTGGGTGTTTAGTGTCTTGGGGTTCCAAGAAACAACATTATGTGGCCCTCTCCACTGGAGAAGCTGAATATGTGGCTGCAGGGAGTTGTGGTACACAAGTCATTTGGATTAAACACCAACTTCAGGACTACCAAGTAGACCTGGGATGCACACCTATCTATTGTGATAATACCAGTGCCATTAATCTTGCCAAAAATCCTGTTTTGCATTCACGCACCAAACACATAGAGATAAGGCATCATTTCATAAGAGATGAGGTTTCTAAAAATAACTTTGAACTGATTCATGTAGGCACTGACAATCAGATTGCTGACATTTTCACTAAACCTCTGGATAATGAAAAATTCACATCACTGAGAAGAGAATTAGGCTTATACAAATTATCTTAAATGTGAAGTCTGTTCTTTTTGTGAGGGGGAGTTCTGTATGTCTGTTGGTTAGCTTTCAGGAATGCTTTGAGTAAGGGGGAGCTGGTTGAGCTGTGAGAGGAAGAGTTCTTTGACAGATTCAAAAAGATTGACCAGATGTGTGTAATTGCTGGTTTTCATGACAGATCTAGTGTGGTTCTCTCAGACAGTAGAATGTCACTTATTTCTTAAGTCTATAAGTCAGTGATACTAAAGTCCAGTTAGAATCTTTCCTCTGGTATTCCTTCAGAGATCTGGATTAATTGTGTAAAGTATATCTTCCTACATTGTCAATGATTCTGGTTCAGGCCAAAATCTGTATATCTTGATATCTGACCCAATCAGCTTGAAATCTAGACTTCAAGATTCACATCAAGAAATAGTCCTTCTGGTATTGTTTTCAATCATTCCATCTCTTCAACACAAGGGCTTAACTGAACAACATGTCTTATTTTGGTCACTGAGAAACTGGGAGCTTCATCAATGAAATGAAGTTTTCTCCTATGTCATGAGGTGTCAAATGCTTAAAATGAATGAAAAGTCATGACAGAGCAATGGTGGCTAGCTGGTGAGTAACTGGGGACTCTGGCCTCTAATCAAGGTGTTTCCTCATGTCAAAAGCCACAGTTACTAACTCTGTTCCTTTAATAAAAAAAAGGGGGAGGAAGTAATGAGGTACTCACACTTAGTAACTGGGGATTCAGCCCTCTAATCAAGGTGTCTCCCTAATGTCAAAAGAGTGAATTACCAACTTACTCATTGATCTTCTTGAAAATCATCTCAAAAAATTCTTTATTGTTATGCAACTAATGGATTGCTTGTCCTCAATACCTTGAGAACACCTCTCTGACTTTGTCTCTTGTTGTCATGTGGGATAGTTGACTGTTCAGCTATATCTGGCCATACTTGTTAACACCTGCTCTAAATCATACATTAAGTATGCTGATAAACTTTTCTATCATTCTATTTCTCTATTGTTTACTGGAGTTCAAGAACCTTCACTTGAGTTTAGCACCTCACTTATTCTCTTAAGACTTGCTCGTGCCTTTCTGCACTAAGAAGTTATTGTACTTCTTCTTCATGTCTCCAGCACTTTCATATATTCTGCATTTCCTTTTGCTGATGTCAAAGGGGGAGAGAGGGTTCTGCAATATCTGTAAGTCATGTATTGTCATGAGTTTTGGGGGAGTTGTGTTTATGAGCAGTGGGGGAGAATTCATGTCATGGGAGTTGTGTTTATGAGCAGTGGGGGAGAATTCATGTCATGGAAATTTCTGAGAATGAGTTGTGAGGGAGCTGAGAGTGTGTTGTAGGGAGTGTTTAAATCGTCTGCATGAGCATGCCTTGAATTTGCTTTGATTGTTGGAACTACATTTAATTTCCTGTTAAGCTTTGATATTGCTTGATTCATAGTGTTGCCATCATCAAAAAGGGGGAGATTGTTGCATCCCTACGGTTTTGATGATGTCTCACACTATAAATCAATCGGTTTCTATCAATAGATTGATTCATGCTTCATGTAGGACAGTGCAGTTCATGTGGTTGTCATATAGACATGCATTACTTGTTCAAGTCCATACTCTGTCAGCATAGTCTGGATAGTAGTGGGTCGACCCCCCTTCCAGATGGGTCGACCCCCAGTTCGCAAGTCTGTACATCGCATCTGTCGAAGGCATTGGTAGTCTATACATTGACTCACTGTTCATGCATCCATAGAACAAGTCTATACACTCATGGCATATGTGTAACGTTTGTTCTTCAAAGTCTGTACATTGGCCTTCACTTGAAGTCTATTCATTGGTCTTCACTTCAAGGTCTACACTTTGATAAAGTCTATACATCATTCACATTGCTTCTAGTCTATACAGCCTTAGCGAAAGCTCTGCAAGTCTATACAGCCATTTCCAAGTCTGTACATTGGATAACCTTCCAAGTCTATACACTGTCTTATGGCCTTCAAGCGTTTCAAGTCTGTTCATTGCTATTTTGGCCAAGTCTGTACATCCGTTTGCCTGACTTCATATTCAAAGTCTGTACATCCTTCTGTTGAAATTCTAAGTCTATACATCGGTCTATTTGAGCAAGTCTGTACATCGGTTGCATTCATTGGAAGTCTATACATTGGGGTCCTTACCTACGTTGCACTGTAGGTTGCTTAGTTGAAGTCTATACATTGCTGATCGAACGTAAGTCTATACATTCCAATCTTTTCCTACGTTCGATGCTTTAGCTACACCCTAAGTCTCCACATTGGCAAAGTATATACATCGCTTATGCAAGTCTGTACATCCAGCACATTCATTGATATCAAGTCTACACACTGCATATAGGTAAAGTATGCACATTGGTAGAGTCTGTACATCCTCTAGGAGCCTCAAGTCTATACAGTGGTAAACTCTGCACATTGTGCTTTAAAGATCACCAAGTCTATACATTGCTCATAGCACACACGTTCAAAGCCTGAAGTCTGTACAGCCTTGACAAATGCTCCTAAGTCTATACATCGCAAAGTCTGCACATCGCTGTGTTCAAGCCTTTCAAGTCTATACATTGGCTCAAGCGTTCCAAGTCTGTACACTGGTCCTCAAGCTTACCAAGTCTGTACATTGGCCTTCATGACTCTCAAGTCTGTACAGCCTGATTTGTCGTTCAGAGTTCAAAGTCTATACATCATGGGCTTCAGTTCTTCGAGTCTGTACATCCTTCAAGGGCCAAGTCCATACACTGTCTCGCTCACATCTTCAAGGGTGATTGAGCATCGTGAAGTCTGATTGAGCACCGTGAAGTCTGATTGAGCACCGTGAAGTCTATATAGTGGCTGAGCATCGTGAAGTCTATTCAGTGGATGAGCATTGTAATGTCTATACATTGGTTAGGCTCGTTCATGCAGCGTTCATCTCAAGTCTGTACACTACCTTTCACATGCACTCATTCATCAAGTCTGTACTGTCCCTTGGTTGCAAGTCTATACACTCGATTACTTCATGCATTACCAGAAGTCTACACATCCCCCTCTGCTATGTAATGCATCAGTTTTCAAGTATATACATTGAGGACGCTGAAGGCCCTCAAGTGTATACATTCTCACATTGTACACACTTATTCATTTGCTGCTTCTAAAGTATATACACTCGTTGTTATAAGCCTGAACTAACCAGTTTTGATTCATGTCTTTTGTCTCTGCCTGCAGGTGACTCAGGTTAATGATTGGGCACGTGAATCGAGGAAGATGCCTGGCACGTGATCCGAGGATGCTCTGGAAAAGGAGAGAACGAGACCCACTCGTGTGAAGTCCTGGAATTCAGGTCGGATGCCATATAAAAGGAGTCCTCTGCGAATAGAAGAAGTTAACGAAAAAAAAGGAAGGCTGAAGTGAAGAATCCCTGAGCAGAAAGAGAGAAGAGAGAGCCTCCACGTTCCAGAGAAAAGACAGAGAGAAGAATTTGAGAGATATGAATTGAGAGAAAAATCCTTGAGAGATAGAAGAAATCGTGCTGTGAAGATTTGCTTCTTTGGAAGCTACATTTGTTTTTTGGTTTTTCAGAAATGATTGTCATTCATCGTTGGTCTTGTTTTCATTTATGTTCTTCATTTCTGATTCCGAATTGTTACCCTCTAGTGTTTGGAGGAAGGGAGTGTTACTCCAGTTCCCCTCTGGGCTGCAGAGGAAGAGAGATCTGTGATATCTGGTTTTGCCAGTGACGGACTGTCACTAGCATGTTCCCTCCGGGTTGGAGGAAGGGAGAGCCATCTCCGGTTCTCGTCTTGCTGGTTGTAGGTCCAAGTGTCAAGCTCTGTGGGTAGCAGAGTTTGGTTGAGGGATTTGTTTCCCTTGGTTGTTCAAGCTGTGTGGCAGCAGCTTGTTCGCAGACTGAGTCTGCAGTTTTCTAGCAGTGGCTAGTGGAATCCTCACTCTAGTTGGAGTGAGGGGTGGATGTAGATTGTGGACTACAATCGAACCACCTTAAAATCTCTTGTCTCCTCTGTGGTTTGCTGTTATCGGTTGTGCTCTCCATCTGCTTGGCATTGTGTTTGACTGTGGACAGTCTTTTTCAATTGGACCTTCTTATTCTGTCTTAGTTATTCACTGCGTTAGCTATATTGTTTTGCTGTATCTGAAGGGTTGAAATTCAAAGTAGTGATTTTTGTATACTTCTGACCTGAGTGTTCGACTGACATAATGATTAGCTAAATCTGTCATTGATTATGATAATTAAGTGTTTGTTAAAATGCTCTATCTCTTTGTCAGGGACTCGATCAAACACCTGAAGGGCAGAGAGTATTGAACACTTAGAAAGTAGACATGCGAGCTCGAACTAAGTTGGGCACGTGTTCCCAAAAGGCTGGAAGCTGGCACGTGGTTCCAGGGAGCTTATGATTGGGCACATGACTCAAGGCTTATAATTGGAGGAACATTCTCGTACCTACCATGTGGTCCAAAACCCTATCCAAGTGCCTTTTTCAGAGCCCCTGTTTTGGGTATAAATAGGAGGTGTCTTCCTCCCAAAGAAAGAGGCGAAGAAAGAAGATAGAGAGCGAGAGCTGAGAGCAAAGAGTGAAGAGCAGAGAAGACCAGAGTCTGAGAAGAGAAGGAAAAGAATAAGGAAGAGAGAGTTCAGAGAAGAAGGTCGTGAGAAGAAGGACGAGTGTGCAGCCAGTGCCAATTTTGAAGATCTGCTATCTGTTGGGTTCTGGATTAGATCCAGACCAACTTGCTCCTGTGAGAGCTACATTCGTTTCAATTTTCTGTTAGTTCTATTTTCTATTACAGTTTTCCTCATTTTCATTTTGTTCTTCCGATTCTCTGGTTTGAGGTCGGGTTCCTCCTAAGGATTCAGGAGAAGGGACATTTATCTCCGGTTGCCCTCTATGGATTCAGAGGAAGGGAGACTGGTGTCTGAGGGTGTGAGTGACTGGGTGTTACTCACGGTTTCCCCTCCGATTTGGAGGAAAAGAGGAGAGTGTTCCTCTGAGTCAAGTTGTAAGGCAGCGGTTGTTCACAGACTGAGTCTGCTTCTTGCGTTTTGCAAGGGAAGCCTCACTCTAGTTGGAGTGAGGGGTGGACGTAGGCGGACTTGTGTCCGACCGAACCACCTAAAAATTCTGTGAGCAGTGGTCTTAATTTCGTGTGATTGTTCCCTATCTTCTGCCTCCTTCACAGGTTTTGTTGACTGTTCCCTTCAGCGCTATATACCTTGCCAAGTCAGTTTAGCGCAGTTTTCATGTGTTGTGATAGCATGCTTTTTGGTGCTTGAAGGTTTGGTAGAGTGCTCAACGATTTATCAGTCTGCGTCCACGATTAGCATTTGATATTGTGTCTGACCTAACTATGATCTTGTGTGAGCTAGTCATTCTGCTTGTGCCTCTATTTGTCAACTGGAGAATGTTTAATTTGTTTAACCCATCTGAGATTCTAACTCCGCAAGATTTTTAAAAGGGTATTCATTCACCCTCCCTCTGAATCCGTGCCTTGCACCCCAACAAGTAGTATCAGAGCGGGTCTCTGTTTCATCAGATCCAATGATCTGCAGAGGATCCTGCTATCTTATTTTTAGGTGCATTTCTATTTGTGCTTAGTCTATTGCTTGAATTGCTCTTGAACTAATTTCCATGGCTCATCTATCGGTTTTCAATGGCTCTAATTTTAATTCGTGGTTTAGTAGTCTGCATAGCTATGTTAAACTGATTGATTCTGATCTGTGGAAGTTAATTTCACACGGTCCACACTAACTACCAAAGAACAAGTCCAAATGGACTGACAGTCATAGATCAAAGGGTGAAGAAAATCAGAAAGTTTTTGATTTAATGAAAGCAGCTACTAACAAGGCTTTCCATTCATGCTTTCATGAATGCAGATCAGCTAAGGACATCCTGAATAAACTGAAGACTACTTGCCGTGAAAGTGAAGACCGATGCATGATGGCTAATGGAAGCAATCATAACATCAACCAATATGAAGAGAAGGACGATGATCAGGTAAACCCCTTTGAAAATTTCTCTCTAGATGATTGGCAGGATGCCTATGCTGATTTGATAGAAACGCATGAAAAGTTAAGAAGACAACACAACAAATTGAATAAGACTATTGGTATGAATAGTTCAAATTCTTCATGTGAAAACTGTTCAAAATTGAAATAGTCTTATGATGCTTGCATGTCTGATGTCCAAATGCTTAAGAAACAAATTAGATTATTAAAGAATGAAAATCAAAATCTTGCTAATGAGATTTCTGAACTAGAAGGAAAACTTAACTCAACTAACAATGAACAACTTCTTATCAATAATTCTATTCAGAATGAAAAATTGTTGGAAGATCTTGAATGTGTTAATTCAGAACTAAACAGACTGAAATTTGAAAATGAATCTCTCAAAAAATCAACTAAAGAAAATGAAGAAAAATTCAGAAAACTTGAAGTCGAGAAGAATTTGATAGTTGAAAAATCTGATGCAAAAAAGTCTGTGAACATGGAGCTTTAGAAAAACATTGAAAACTTGCAAAGAGAATCTGACACTCTAAATAATCCAAAAGCATCTCATGATGACCAGATTCTTCTTGATGAGTTAATTCAAAATGATGCTCTGGTTAAGGAAAATGAAAAATTGAAACTGTTAAACACTGCAATGTCTGAGAAGCTTCTTGTCCTTCAAAAAGGAAAGTCTATTTATGTGAGTGAGTCTGAAAGGGTTCAAAATCTAGAAAAGCATCTTGAAGATTACTAGTCTATAAATGAAGTCCAAAGAGTTCAAATTGCTGAATTTGAAGAAGAGGCCTTAAATTTTGAACTGCTAATAGCCTCTATGGAAAATCTGTAATGCCCTGACTCTATCGGATCTTTATCAGAGAACTTTCGGATCAATTTTGTGGGTCTTGAGTTGTGTTTTACGATCCACGTGGGTTTTTCTCTCGTAGAAGTTACGTAACCCAGTGGTGAGTTTATTATTGAATTCATCGACTCAAAGACGCTACAGTTGCGTTGCATTCTTTCCGAGGATCGTTTCGACTATTTTTTCATATTTTTCTGAATTAGTGCATTTTCGGGCTAAAAATCAGATTTCACGGAAATTAAAGAATTTCCTAATTTCTATTTTCTATTTCTTCTTCTCTCTCCTTCCTCTCTCTCACTCTCGCGATCACTCACTCTCTCTCATTCTCTATCCTCTCTCCACGGGGAGCGCGACCGTGGCGAGGTGGGTGAGGCAGGGACGTCATGGAGGTGGTCTGGAGCGCGATGGGACGACGGATGGAGCGTGGAGTTGGTGCGATCCTATTCGTGGATTCAAAGCCGACGTATGGCGGTTCATGTGATATTTTCGGTGCAGTTTAGTCACTTCGGCGCTCTAGAACTTCGATGGAGGTAGGGAGATGGATGCCCTACTCTTCTTCTGCGTTTCCTCGTGATTTCGAGCCGAACGGTGTGAGAACGAGCGGGTTTTGTGTCGATTTGGGTGAAGCATGCTTTGGGGGGGTGTGAGACGGGTTCGCCTTTTTCAGCAACAATTTCTAGCCTAGTTAGTGTTATTGATGGGGACATCAGGGCAAGAGCACTGACATTTTTTATTTGCATTTGTATCCTTTAGTTTGCTTTTATATCCTTGAGAAAGTATGTTCACAATTGTATGGCTTCATAAGCCAATGTGTCATTCCCTAGGATTGTTTGGGTTTTTGTGCAAAATGTCAGTAGGTTCAACAAGAGGGCCCTCACCCCTTCCCCATTGGTCCACCTAAGCCATTTGGGTCTATGTGGGGCTGGTCAACCATCCTAGGTGGCTTCTAGATGGTTTGACGAGTCAAGGGGGACAAGTGGAATATAATGTCCAAGATGCCACCTACCATGGTCCCTTGGTCAAGGGGGCACCCCCCTCCTTTTAGTATTTTTATTTTTATTTCAAAATCACATGTTAGAACTAATTAGTTCTATCCCTTATTTACCCCTCCCAATTCTAGATCTAGGGTTATTTAGTGTCTTTTTACATTTCTTATAAATGGCTTGTATTTCCATTTTTACTAGAGTTAATGAATGAAAATTGAGTGAATTTTGGTTGGAACCCCCTTGGAGGGTGCGCCCCTCTCCCCTCTCTCCCTCTGGTTCTTCTTCTTCCTCCAGCAATCCAGGGCGTGAGACCCTTGCTACCTCCCCGTCTCATCCTCTGAGTTCTATTTCTACCGCCGCTGCCATCGCATCGCCGTCATCAACATCGGAGTTCTATGTACATCAGGACAGATCCTCAAATCTTGAGTTTTATCTCTCCATTAGGAGCTCAGATCGAGTCCAAACTTGGAGGGTGAATCATCCACATTCACCCCAGCCTCCACAAAAACAATCCAGTCATTTACCGATCGTTAAGTATTTTTCCATTTTCGTGTCCCTCAATATTTCAGTTCTGTCTTCTATTCTGATCCTGTCACAACAACCATGTGTTTCCAAGTTTCGATCCCCTTTCCCTTATTTTATTGGGTCACCAATTTTATTGGGAGTTTTGTCCACTAACCCCATCATCCATGAATTTTCTTGGAATTTCTCGAGTCCTGTTTGTATTTTTAAAAATTACTGTCTTTTCCCAAATCTGTTCTGTCATGTGCAGTTCAGATCCGACCCCTAGTCAGTATAAAATCCCCAAAACATCGAAACCTCCACCAAAAGTCAAATAAAAATTATCCCCGTCATCCTTGTTTCCACCTCTACAACTTTCATGAAGAGTCCAAGTTCCCAATCTGAGATTTGAGGCACGGTCAATGCCAACTCTCAGAAAAACTTAGTTCTATCCTAAGATTTCGGGTTCTTTCCAACAACAGCTTGTAAAATCGTTCAAGGCCAGATCCGAGAAATTCAAAATTATTTCTCTGACCATAGATCGAGGTATTTTGAAAGAGCTTTCCAACGGTACCTCTTGTGCATCGATCCGACATCGGGAGTGATCGCAGTAGCAGATCGCGCCGGGTCGCGCACTATAAAATAGTAGCTTAAGATCTGTGGGCAGCAAGGTCAACCAGTGAAGACCGGAGCCGACTCGCCTTCCGCCAGGCTAACCAGCATGCCTCCGTCCCAGGGAGCGCCTCTCCAGGAGCCAACGTCACATCAGTACCACTCTGGGCGCACTCGGACCCACCGATGAGCACATGGGCCCCACGTTCATGAATACGCGTGCCGCTGAAGCTACATCAGAATGCTGCCCGTCAACCCAAGTTCGGTCCTCCCGGGCCCCATTTGTAGCCCGTTACCTCCCTGCGTTGAGTGGGCAGTAGAAACCATTTCTATAATTATTGTAATAATCATTTAACCCGAAGTTACTGTCTTGGCCGGGATCGTCTTCCCCACGCCCGGAGCGTGGAGGTAAACTCGCTCCCACTCTTTATCACATTTTGCTTATCTCGTATATTTTTGAATGCCGCTGCATGTGATAGGTTATTAGCCCGTTATATCATTTGTATCACCGCTGCGAGAGTGAGTGAGTGACCGTCCCGTGACACAATCTGAGTTAACGCGGAAAAGCTGATACCCGAGACTCACGGCCGGTTTCTCAATCGCGCCCAGTCCCACGTCTTCCCTCACTTAGGGACGATCGCGAGCTAGAGTCCCAGGTCGCGTGTCCGCCCCGCATCAGTTATTTCAATCCCTGGCATGTCAGCATTCCATTCCCGCTGGTTTCTTTGCGATTGGTGGTCATTTGGGACCGGTAGAAGCCCGGGAACCCATGTGACTCATTTAGGGTCGATTCAGTAGAATCGCCCGTTTCTTGCATTTTTGGTGTCGTTTGGACCCCTTCCAGTCTGTGGAAGGCTTGTATGTCGATTAGGGTTGTTTCCCCTTCATTTAGAAGCGAACGGGGCGTGGAACGGCTGGATTCGGCCACTCCCTTGGTTTTCCTGCCGTAGCGTCTTAGCGGTCCTTCTAGAGACCATTTCTTCCCTCTGGCGGCCCATAGTTGGACCGCTAGACTATGAGGTTTGTCGGTTTAATCTTATGTCGGTTCAGGTCTTCGCGGTCACGCTATAGACCGTTTCCCTTGGCTAGCGGCCCATGATTAGACTGCTAAGCATCATGTGGTGTTTGGTCAACGATTTTAAGTCGATTTAGGCTAGCGGCCTAAGCTTCGACCATTTGTGTTCTTTAGCGGCCCCTTTATAGACCGCTAATCTCAGTTTGACTGAAGTCAATGTTTTTAAGTCAGTTCGAGTTGAGTCCTTAGCAGCCCTATGGTGGACCGCTAGGCTCAGTGTAGTGGTTCTGTTATAGACCATTTTTGTTGGTTGACTGGGTAAGTCAGTTTGGGGTTGACTGTGTCTAGTGACCTATTACGTGATCGCTACAGTCTCCTCGCGGCCCATTCTATGACCGCCAGCGTCTAGGTTCTTTGGGTGTGGTTAGCGGCCCATTGGCTGACTGCTTGCATTGCCTAGTGGTCAAGCGATAGACCACTTATCCCCAGAGTGCTGTTTTCCAGATATTTTGGTTTTCAATTATCTTGGCTTAACCTCTTGGCTTGCCCATTGTCCCGTCGATGTCTTTGATGTCCTATGAGGGCTGTGACCATATTATACGGTAGCAAGGAGTGTTTCTGTATCGAGTAGTATTCCGTGATGTTTCAGAGTCATGATTGGTTTCTGGTCAACCTGGTGTGATCCAGTGGTTGACACGTGACCTCCTGAGTGTCTCGTCTATCCCGTAAGGATCGAGACATGGTTTTGGATGCCTTGAGGTACTATCTTACATCGATTTACGTGTCCATACATTTTGAGGGTCTCGGTGATCGCTTATGTCTCCGTGATTCGTGTTACGCGGATGTGTGGATCCGGCTGTTCCGTGCCGTTTCCTTTATCAGTGTTTTATCGTGGACTTGACTTAGGGATTAGGCTGATTGGTGGCTTATTAGTGCTCTTGTACGATGATCTTGACCTCGAGTCTTGTGACTCAAGGATCGTTGTGTCAGCAGGTCTAGTTGTCTGTCCTGTGTCTGGTGGCAGTCTGGTATGCTACCTTGTCTCTTATGTTTAGTGCTTCGTAGTACGTGCGATAGTCTATGCTTAGCCTGTCTGTACTTTAGCACTAGTGTTTTCAGAGTCTCTGTGTGTCTAATGAGCCTCCACTAGTCGTAGCCTGATGTTGGCACTCAAAATATATTTAGTGGCGATCAAGCCTCAAAGACAAATGATGCGGCCCACTGAAGCAGAGAAGCCGAAGAAGATCAATACACTGAAGCCTTCTCAAGCTGCCAGAGTCTCAGGTCACCCAGTATGAGCACTGGGGACTTCACCTCAGGAGAATTGGGATGAATTTACAACCAACCAGCAGTGCCGTCAAGCATGCCCGATGAACTGGTATCAACTTGGTCGTACCGCGTAGACAATATTCGTCATCCGACCAAGGACGAGAATGCATCCGTTGTCCAACCAAGGACAAGGATGTACCCGTCGTCCGACCAAGGATGAGAATGCATCTGTCGTCCGACCAAGGAAAGGGATGTACCCATCGTCTGACCAAGGACAAGAATGCATCCGTCGTCCGACCAAGGATAAGGATGTACCCATCGTCCGACCAAGGACGAGAATGTATCCGTCATCCGACCAAGGATGAGAATGTATCCGTTGTCCGACCAAGGACAGGGGTATACCTGGTTGCCCGCCACCTGAATGAAAGATCCTCACGAGGTGAAAGAATGCCTTTGGCCCTTCAGGACAAGGGACTGAAGGCTAGAAGGCCCCGATTACCTGACATGGGTACGACTTCTTAGCATATTGGGTCCATTAGTAACCAAATGATCGCCCAGTCAGGGCGAAAGCATCCTAGGTGGCATTCCACCCCTCAAGAGAGCTTCGAGCACAAGTCAGGCTGAGCCAGCAGCACGAACCATAGTGTCGAAGGCTGTGTCAGCGAAAAACCCATGTGTTCAAGCTGAAGATACACGAGGTTCCGAAGAAGGTTGTACATCGACCCAAGAGCTTCGTTAGGACTTCTCACCAAGGTTTGGCAAGACCGCGGCAAGATGAATGGTCACAATGACCCCCGGAGCCAGTCTGGGACCCTCCGTCTGACTCACGTCAAATGAATGGAGCTTATCTGGTGCGCCCTTTCACCGACGTACCCCTCTTTCCGACGCCCTCCTACCCGACGCGCCAAAGGCTAAAGGGCCTCTCTCCGGCGTGCATTCTCCACGCCATAATAGCCCCATCTATATATACACTTGGTTCGACCAAGTAAAAGAAGAAGATAGAGAAGAACAATAGAAGGGGTAGATTCGAAACAGGAAGAGAGAGAGAGGGGAGTCTTGGAGGAGAAGTAGGGTTTCTATTGAGAGTGATCCCACTGCCGTCCTCCCCTGTCTGCTTCCCTGAATAGGTCCAGAGCCGGAGAAGAAACGCCGATCGGATACTCTACTTTTCGTGGCGAAACTTAGGTTGGTTCCGGTGGTTTCTCTTCCTACGATTCTGTATAATTTCTCCCGTCTGATATAATGTAAGTGAGGGGGGAGGGGCGATGACATCAGCCCATCTTCACCCCTCACCATCTCTTCATTTCTTTCTCCTCTGTAACCCTCTCTCTGCAACTAATGAAACGTCTGCCGAGCAACGATGCCGGGCTGCACCGAATGATTGTGATAATCTATGTAGTTACTTTCCCGTTGATGGAATGAATAATCTGCACTGTTGTGTATGCTTCTTCTACTCTTCCATCGATTTACATGTTCAATCGCCTCTTGTATGAACGTTGTGTTTCATCTCGTGATGTCGACCATGCCCTGGAGTCATACGGGCTACATTGATGTCACCCCCTCCCTGGGGCTCCTCCCTTCTAACGCAATGGCCATGCCTTGCTGTATATGTGTTGTGGGTTTTATGGTTATGGACACACTTGTGTGTGCATCTCTGTCCATTCCGGTTTGAGATCGATCCCCTCAATACCCCTCGACATTTCTCTATAGTCCAGAGGGAATGGGGTCGCCTCTAGCCCATGCGTGTTCATCCTGTGCCAGTTATATGCTGGTTTCTCGAATGAATGTTTTCGTAGCTTGATCATCTCAGTACCCGGGCTAACCTATTAACCCTTTGTGAATGTTGGTCTGCTAACCCCCTTAATCTGCATACTAACTATCTGCCTCCATGAGTGCTAACCCCTTAGCCTCGTGAGCATTAACATGCTAACCCTGTGAGCGCCGATTCACCAACTCATTAACCATTGTGATATGATATTGTATCCTTCCTATTCCGCATGTGATTTAGAATCGCCGAGATTTGTTATTTCTGATAACTTTAGCTTTAATACTTCGGGGAGGGGGACATACCCCATTGATACCTCAGAATCGCCATTCGGTCAAAGGGTTCCATCTGTGAGTGATGAGTATCCCTATGGGCCATAAGGTGAACATTGACAGGGTTTAGCCCGATATCAAATCCACTGTCCTTAGGGATATTGTGGTCACTAAGGGATGTGTGCCCCTCATAGGCTAGCCCTTGGGGTTTCCTTCCCTATTAGTCGTCCCTTTTCCGAGTTATGAGTTGACTATGGGTCGTATGCTCGTAGGCTAGTACTCGGGGTCCTCACCTCCCTCATTGGTCACCTTATTCGATTATGTTCAACCCACGGAATGATGGTACCCCTGGTAGGCTAGTCCTCGGGGTTTCCTATCCATTTGGGTCTGCCGGCTGCCATTGTGCCACCCGACATTAAGGAGTTTACCCCATCTGTGGGTATGCCTCCGCTTTCCCCCCGCAGTCCTCTGGACCGGGGGAGGTGCTGCCAAAATTTCTCCAGAACTTATTGACCATTTGCCCTCATAGTTTGGGCTTAATAAGACATAATTATGAAACATTTAAGTTCCGTGCTCGAGTATGAACCTCACACGAGTCTCAACCCTGCTTTAAGAGCATCATGGACCTTAATTCATCCATAAAACAACCCAACACTTGTCCATGGGTTAAATAAATTGAAAAACATCTAAAAATCATCAGAAATCAACTAATCCGGCGCCGTCCTAATCCGGCACGCCATAATACGGTGTGGTACCCCCCCCCCCCCCCCGCGCCGGAATAACCTTAGACTCAAATTCACCATTTTTCACCTAGCCGCTACCCGACGCGCCCTATTTTGGAGCGCTATGGGTGGGGCGCGTCGATTAAAGCCATTCCTTGGCCGCGCCATTTCAACTCCTATTCCTACGTGACCCCACGCCGTATAACCCCTATACCTACACTACCCCGCACCGGTTTTGAATAAAATTGCGCCTGCCGCGCCGTTTTAACCCCTCTCTCATTCTCGAGCCGACCCTCGCCTTCCACGGCTGGTGTCGATCAATGTAATCAACCATAAATTAAATAAAAAGAAGCTTTTCAATTTGAAATCATCTGTCGTCATGCACTTGCTAGTTCATGCATTAGATATAGATATGAAATCTTATGTGCTTTTTTAGTGCATGCTTGCCTGAATAAGACCTCGGTATATCAAATGGCATCGATGGAAGGCCGGGTCACGCTCGACCAGAAGTCTTGGCCATGCGAGATGGTGGTCTTCGGACCTACGTCCTCCGCCCCGCACCGAAGGCTCGAACTTAATGAACCATGCATGCTCTACATGATTAAGAAAATGATCAATAATTTATTCCATGCGGCCTCAAAGGCTTCATCATCACATGCATTTTCCTGCATTCTATTTCAGCCTCGAACGGCTCGTTATCTCGGCAACTAATCAGAGGTTTTCCTTCTTATTGTAGGATGTAATTAACGCCATAACCTTTATGGTATGGCGGACTTTCGGTCCCGACACGAACTTCACAATCGCTCGACTCGGGTCAGATTGAGCGCATAATAAACTCATCACCTAGTGACTGGCATGCCCCACGTGAATAACAAAGCGAACGGTCTAGTTTGGATATAATAATAAACAACAAAAAAGATGAATTCACATCTCACCGCCAACACCTGACGACACGTTCCAGTGTGTCGGCCCACCTGGGAGTGGTGGCGAGGTTCCCGACTCAGACGGTTTGTAGGCTAGTTTCCGTGGGCTCCCTTGCCTTGTAGTAGCGTCCTACTGGGGGAGAAAACTAGCTAGAGGCCTAGCTCAAGACATTGAGCTTGTGTGTGCACACGTGGTTAGGGGCGTTTGGACAAGCGCCGATGGGCATGACCCTGACTAGTCACTTGTTACTGTTGTTCCTTGTACTTGGCTCTTTGAGAGTGTCTCAGTTATCGCCATTCCAAGCGTGTGGGAGATACTTATGGCACAGTGTAAGACGTCAGTGGACGCATCTGGATATTCTTCTAGTGAGGAGGTACTTCTATCACCCGACACCTGACTCATTGTGTTTCCGTGACTATTTCGGGTAGTCTGTTCTTGGCTTCACCCGAGGTCAGTGTAGCATACATGACGATCTAGTTGTGTATGCTTTAGTGTTTCTTAGCTGTGTAGGTCTTTTCTAGGGCTTTTACCTACTTGCTAGGCTTTAGCTTTGGAGCTCTTGCTTTGTCGATGGATCAATAATGCCCGACTTTGTGATATCATGGTTTGCCTTTCTGTTGCTGCTCATAGTAGCTTAGAGAGCCATGGTTCGTTTGGCAGTCGTGTTTCTGGTTAGTACGGCTTTACTCTTTCTTTTAGCTATTCTTACTCCTACTTTTACAACTTTACTGTTGTAGCTTAGTACTGCCGTTACTTCTGCTCCTGCTTTACTGTTTGGCGTGTTACTGCGTTGTTTCCAGTGGGGATCCACGTGACGCCTACTGAGCCAGTGACACGAGACTCACCCCTACTTTTCAGGTGAAGTTTTCTTCTTCCTCGTGGTTCGTGGCGCAGTGCGTCAGTTCGCGTTGCTAGTGTTGCCAGTGTTGCCAGCGTTGCCTGCGTTGGGTTTCCCCCGACTTCAATGTACGTTCTCTTTTCTGTTGGATTGCACTTGTCTTTATTTGGACTGGACTCTGTTAATTTAAAATGTTAATTTAAAAAGTAATTTTATTATCGCTACTTTAGCAACCCGATCATTGAAATATTATTGCTTACTGCTTTATCTGGAACTTCAATGTACTCCACACACTCCTTTTATCCCTTCGGAGCTTTATCGCTCTTGGGAGGCCACACAGGATCCAAGTGGTATCGGGTTTACCTGGTATCCGGACCCTGGGTCGCCACAGGTGGTATCATAGCTGTGTGTTGTGTGTAAGTACATGGGAATTCAAGATATTACAATATTCAGAGTCCTTAAGGTCCAATACAGTCGGCAGTTGGCAATGATTTTACGAGAGTGTTCTTCTTTTTGTCATGGTAATTGTCTCAGTTATGCTGTGCTTGGCAGAGTTTGCCGGCAGGCGTGAATCTGTGGTGCGGTGTTCGAGCTTTTTCTATGGCATTGTTCAGGTGGCTGGTGACTTCATCGTTGGTGTGATGACCATGCACATTTTTATGCTGTTTTGGTCGTCCCAACTTGAGGTTTGTTTAGCCCCTGAGGTGTTTGACTTGTGTTGAAGTGGTCGATTAGATGCCTTAATTGTTAGAATGCCGAAGAGAACCTAGGATTTTCCCTCCTGGTGAGCTACTGTTAGTCGAGCTTGATTCTCTTCATCTTGTTGGTGGTGTCTTTTGAAGGTAAGCCTTGGAAGTGCTGTCTAGGTGAAGCCTTTGTCCTGTGTCTGCTTAAGTGTGGATAGTGTAGTTCTGAGCATGATTTGCCTTTGTTCGACGGTTGCTTGGCTTTGGACCTAGATTTTGGATTTGGGGGCCGTTGTGCACCGTGTTCGTCATGCCGTGTCTAGCGACTGTTGTGCCTTGAAGGTTCGGTAATCATTCCAGGACGTGAGGATAAGCTGAGATAGGTATTCTTTGTGCTTTGTGCTGCGGCTGGTACTCTTCCTGGTTTGCACTTTAGCTGTCACGCCCCGAGCCTTTATTACAGCGGAAGACCAACTCGGGGAATCGTGAACAATCGGCATGGTAAGCCTCTTGCGAGCAAGAATGATCAGAGCGCATAACAATCACACATAAAATTGCAATTACACAATAATTTACTCAAACTCCAACTTTATTTCATTAATAAACGAAATATTCTAATACAATAACTTTTCAAACTTTATTAATCCATCAGACTCAAGGAAAAATAAAATTACAAAGACTCGATCTAAACAATATTGACTTTCCTAAGTCTTCACTCTCATTTTGATAAGACTTTCATTCACTCTCGGACCCGCTACTTGTATAACTCGAATCTGAATTCGTATCACTTCCATCTCCTGAAAAGATTGGAAAATAAGTAATGAGCACACTTGCCCAGTAGGTATCTTCGCATCAACATGAAGGCACTATTAAAGTGATTAGCAATTTAGCTCTAAAAAATAAGGTAAAATCATGCGAATGCGATCAATCATGCGATTACCAAAGTAACAAAGATGATCATGTAAGATAGAATGAGCAAGTATGAACTATCAAGAATATAATAAGAATATGATATGGCCTTTCATGAACAAGAATGTACTAGAAAGTCATGTATTAATAAAGAATGTACTCTTCACTTAGTAGCAAGTACTTCATGAATTTCCGTGGAATATCATGTAACAAGCTAGAAAGTCATGTACGTGTCATGGATTTTCACTTCACGATTCGTGGATCTTCACTTATTTTTAGAGAAAGTACTCCCAGCACAATGCGACGCCAGTAGCATCATATCCCATGGTTTATAATAGCATGTTTCTGACAATCAGTCGAGGGGACTAGCATAGAGCCCTTGAACACAATCAGTGCTCGATCACATCTTCAAGTATAAATCAGGCTACTTCCACGCATGTAAACAATATGGCCAAGAATGTACAATTTCAACAATGGGTTCATGATAGAGTAATCAATCATAAGAATGCTTCTATTTGAAACAAGGATTTTCAAATAACATATTAAAACTAGGTTATGCCATAGAAATAATTCGGCAGCATAACGGTACGTTTCTTAACTTTCATAATTTAAGATTAAGTATCTTGAACAATATGATAAGTCCTAGACCATCAATAATCCATCTAGGAACTTTGAAATATCAACCCTTAGGTCAAACCTTGGGTTAAAGTACTCAGGAATTTTGATGGTCAATTAATAGGCCGTTACATGAACGTGACGGTCTATAATTGGGCCGTTAGAATGGCTGAATCCAGAAAGAACAAATTTGGACTCAGTATATGTGACAGTTGTATACTGGACCGTTAGGTGAGCCTGACGGTCTAGTATTAGGCTGTAACACAGTCAAAACTAGAAAACATCAATAGTGCTTTCTAAACAATTGGGTTTTAATGGTACAACCAACTCGACGTCCTAGTGGGAATACCAGGCTCGCGGAGAATTACGGAGGTCTTGAAACCAGATTTCCTAGTCCATTAGAAGGAATATCTAATAGAGAGGTCCTCAAGTCCAAAAATATGTTCCTATGTGCAAAGTGTGAACTAATGGTCATATACCAGAATATATGCGATATACTTAGAGAAATTGACTCTATAGTGATGAGAAAAGAGTGAAACTGTGATAAATTAACGTTTAAAATCTCACCAATATAACTTGGAAATCATGGATTTAATACAAAATATAAGATCTTGGCTTGAAACTAGCATATGCTTAAAAATAGGCTTAAGTACTCACAACCACGCATTTAGGATCATGAAACAATAAACAAACTCCGAGTCATGAAAACATGTTAAAATCTAGCTAACTAGGCTTACATAAATAAGTTAATTGGACTAGTGTCAATCCTGTCTCGGGTTGACAGAACACAGACTCTGACGGTCTAAGTCCGGTGCGTCATAGTAATGTGACGATTTATCGTGGAGCCGTCAGAATGTTGTGACGCTCTGCTCGTGGTCCGTCAGAGTTCATATGAAAACATAAGTCTCACAGAGCATGTGACAGCTTATCGTAAGACCGCTAGACGGCTGTGGCGGTCGATCTATAATCTGTCAGAGCACTACTAATAGTAAATGGAATAGGAAGATTCTAAGGTTTTAACTCACATCATGTCTGGAAATCATATATAAACTTCCACCTGATAGAACGAAGGTTAAACTAACAGTATGCATGGGTTTTCTGTGAATTGACAAGAAGGTTCCTTTTTAACTTAGTTAGGGCTAAGAATATGCATGCATGATATACAAGTGCATAAGTCCTATTAGAAAATGAAATTCTTCGCCTATAAAGCATGAAATCGAGCAAAACAAGAGGACATTTACTCCTATCATGATATTCTTGCCATTCATGAGATAACCAACCTCTTTACTGGGCTTTCAACTTCCAATTTGGGACTGCAAGACACGCCCTAGTTCTTTCCTTCCAATGAGTTTTCAGCAACTTCACGTCGCTCTAACTCCTCAATCTCTTGACCTAAGGACGTGAAATTTGGAGGGTAATGAGGTGAAACTAAGGGGAACAAAAAGTTCTAAAGACACTTAGGCTAATTACCTCGATATGGTATTCTAATCTCCTGATATTTAGTGGACTTCCGCTCAGGTTCCTGGGTTTCTATGGTCGAACCAGCAACTTTGGAAGCTTCAAACTCCTTGTGTAGTTGATCTCCTAGCACAAAATTTTGAGGAAGATTAGTCCTATGTATTAACAACAAAAAGTTTTAAAGAACTTACCCGAAATACTATCTCCTTACCTTCGTTCCATGCGAGCCAATGTAGGGGTCGCGCAGGTCAAAACTAGGGTCTATTTATAAGTTCTAGCTAGTGTTTGAGGATTAGATCGATTCTAGAGTCCTTGTTTAAAGCTTAGATCAACTTCTGAGAGTCCTTAACATGTTTACTAGTCCTCCCATTTCGATTCCCAAAGAGTTAAACTAGCAAAAATCTAATCTTTTTGCTCTTTCTTCCATTCACGGAACTGAGAGAGCGTAACGGTCTAATCTTGGCGCGTTACATGCCTGTGGCGATCGCACGATAGACCGCTACATCCACTGTGTGCAGAATTCAACTTAATTCAAACTCTTTCATTTGTTTTATCCACATAATTATCTATAAAAGGGTGTTTATCCTTAAAATTCGTGAATATGCTAAATAGCCTTCTAGAATATGGGTCAGACTTAATGGGCTTGGTCCTCAAACCTTTTGGGTTTTATTTATCAAAGCTGGATTAATTATTCAACATACTTGGGCTTTATAATCAATTTAAGTTTTTTAATTCCTAATAAATTATAAAAATTCTTAAAATAATCTAGAAATTATTTATATAAATTTTGGGGCACTACACCCTCCCCCACTTAGAAGAATTTGGTCCCCAAATTCAATACATGGATTAGATGGAGAGTGTACTTACAATTGAATAATTTCAAGAATCTTTTCCGTATGGCTTCTTCCGTTTCCCAAGTTGCTTCGGACGGCCATG
Source organism: Amorphophallus konjac (assembly GCA_022559845.1). Lineage (NCBI taxonomy): Eukaryota > Viridiplantae > Streptophyta > Magnoliopsida > Alismatales > Araceae > Amorphophallus > Amorphophallus konjac. Next base: position 249,478,398 of record CM040126.1, read on the forward strand.
ATTTTTTTCATTGAATTTTGACCATAGAAATAGCTTTATTCCTTAGTTGACGTACTTCCCGTTCCAGAATCTTTATTGATGTTTGCTCGTACGTCATATCCTTCTGAATCTCTAAATTGTTGTAAGTGATGACATGGAAAGGATCAGGTACATACTTCTTGAGCATCGAGATGTGAAATACATTATGAACTTCGGATAATTGTGGAGGTAAAGCAATCCGATAAGCTACTTCACCAACTCTTTCCAGAATTTCAAAAGGACCAATAAATCTTGGGGTAAGTTTTCCCTTAATACCAAATCTTCGAATACCTCGGCTAGGAGAAACCTTTAGATACACATGATCTCCTACCTGAAACTCCAAGTCGCGCCTTCGATTATCAGCATATGATTTTTGCCTATCTTGTGCCACCTGCAATCTTTCTTGAATGAGCTTAATTTTCTCTAAAGAATCCCTGATAATGTTGGGGCCTAGAATTTGCCTTTCCCCTATTTCATTCCAACATATCGGTGATCTACAACTTTTTCCATATAAAGCTTCAAAAGGTGCCATCTTTATGCTGGCCTGATAATTGTTGTTATATGCAAATTCTACCAGAGGCAAGTGATCGTGCCAACTTCCTCCAAAATTAATAGCACAAGCCATGAGCATATCTTCTACCACTTGATTTGTTCTTTTAGTCTGACCATCCATTTGTGGATGAAATGATGTGCTAAAGTTCAGTCTATTTCCTAGTGAATGTTGTAGACCCTTCCAGAATTACGATGTGAATCTAGGATCTCTATCAGATATGATAGTGACAGGGACACCATGTAGCTTGATAATTTTTTTTCATGTATAAGGCTGCTAGAATGTCCACAGACCATCGACTTTTGATTGGTATGAAATGTGCATATTTAGTCAATCGGTCTATGATCACCCATATACCATCGTATCCATATCTTATCTTTGGTAAACCCATAATGAAATCCATTACTATACTTTCCTATTTCCATGCTGGAATATCTAAGCGATGTAATTTACCTGTGGATCTAAATTATCCTGTCTTTACTTGTTGACAAGTGAGACAGCGAGACACGAAATCAGCTATTTCTCTCTTCATATTGGGCCATAAGAAATTTCTTTTGAGATCTTGATACATTTTTGTACCACCTAGATGAATGGTGTACTTGGATTTATGTGCTTCTTCTAGGATCAGTTTCTTCGTATCCTCATGATCTGGTACACACACTCGGCCCTTAAATAGCAATCTTCCGTCATTGGAAATAGAAAAATCCGGCCTCTGTTCTATGTTAGCTTTAATCTCCAGTAATACGGGATCATCATTTTACAGCTTGACCAGATCTTCTATTAATGTAGGTTGAGCTTGAATACTAGCTATGAAACAATCTTCTTCCTTCTTGTCAATATCTAAGTTCAACTGAGCAAATTGAGGAATAAGATTAGTCATACTAATCATAAGACTTGATAGCTTTCCCATTGGTTTTCTACTGAGTGCATCTGCTATAGCATTAGCCTTGCCAGGATGATATTGAATAGCAAAATCGAAGTCTTTGAGATATTCTAACCATCTCCTCTGCCTCATATTTAGTTCCTTTTGAGAGAATAAGTATTTCAAGCTTTTGTGGCCGAGTAGACCGTGAATTTTTCTCCATAGAGATAATGACGCCAAATTTTTAAGGTGAAAATAACAGCTGCTAGTTCTAAGTCATGCACGGATAATTTTCCTCATGACATTTAATTGTCTTGAAGAATAACAGATTACCTTTCCATTTTGCATAAGGACACACCCTAAGCCAATGCCAGACGCATCCGTATATACTTCGAATCCACCACCTTCTACCGGTAGTGATAGAATAGGAGCTGTAGTAAGATGATTCTTAAGAGTTTGAAAACTCTTTTCATATTCCTTTGACTAGACGAAATGATTTTCTTTTCTTGTAAGTCTAGTTAAAGGAACATCAATTTTTGAGAAGTCCTTAATGAACCTCCTATAATAACCAGCTAGACCCAGAAAGCTCCTTACTTCTGATACAATGGTTGCCCGGATCCAATTTCTGACAGCATCTACTTTAGAAGGATCCACAGCGATGCCTTCTTTTGAAATAATGTGGCCTAGGAATGAAACTTCCTTGAGCCAGAATTCACACTTGTTAAGCTTGGCATAAAGTTTATGTTCTCTAAGTGTTTGCAAAGCTATCCTCAGATGTTCTTCATGTTCCTCTTTTATCTTGGAATATACAAGGATGTCATCAATGAAGACAACGATGAACTGGTCCGGATATGGCTGGAAAACATTGTTCATAAGTTGCATGAATGTTGCTGGGGCATTTGTTAACCCGAACGGCATCACCACGAATTCATAGTGGCCATAATGACTTCGAAAAGTCGATTTATAAATGTCTTCTTCTTTAATTCTAAGCTGATGATAACCTGATCTGAGGTCAATCTTGGAGAAATACTCTGCTCCTGAAAGCTGATCGAAGAGCTCATTAATACGCGGCAACGGATACTTGTTTTTGATTGTGAGTTGATTCAGTCGCCGGTAGTCTATGCATAACCTGAGAGAGCCATCCTTCTTCTTGACAAAAAGAACCGGCGCACCCCAGGGGGATGTGCTAGGTCTAATGAAACCCTTATCTAATAATTCCTGCAACTGTCTCTTTAGTTCCTTAAGTTCTGTGGGGGACATCCTGTAAGGGGCTATAGAAACAGGTGCTGCTCCTGGAATGAGTTCAATAGTGAAGTTTACCTACCTCTCGGGTGGTCAGCTGGGTAATTCGGGTGGAAACACATCTGGGAACTCATTTACAATAGGATGTCTGCTAGATGATTTCTTGGACTCGGTAATAATGACAGAAGCAAGAAAAGCTTCACACCCTTGCGAGATAAGTTTGCAAGCGTGAAGAGAGGATATGATAGTGGGATGTTTCCTATACTTGATGCCAAGGAAAGAAAATCTTGAAAGATCGAGTTTTTGAAAGGATATAATCCTATTTCGGTAGTTAATATCAGCATCATGATCTATAAGCCAATCTACCCCTAAGATGGCATCATAACCTTTCATGTAAAGGCATACTAAGTTTGCGGGGAGATTGTGACCTTCTACTATTACCTCACTATTAGGATAATACTTGGTAAGCTTTGTTCCAGAGCCTAAGGGTGTGGTAATAGCAAAATCTAAAGGTAGGGGAATTGATGCAATTGGTAATATTTTTACAAAAGTAGTGGAGGTAAAAGAATGAGAGGCTCCAGTATCAAATAGCACAAATGCAGGATGGGAACAAATTTGAAGGGTACCTTCCATAAGCCCACCATCCCTGGGCGCTTCTTCTTCTTCTTCTAGAACAACATTGAGGCGAGCCTGCCTCCTACGTCCACCACCAGCCGATTGATCCTTCATAAGGGGGCAATCTGGCATACGATGCTCCCTGCTTCCACAACGTAGACAAGCACCAAGGCGCTTCCAACATTCTTCAGCCGAATGGCCGAACTTCTCGAAAAATGTGCAAGTCGCCATGATTTGCTCCTTCTCTTCCTTGACTTTCTTATTCTTCTGGGAACTTCCACCGTTCCCGCTCCTGGATCTTTTCTTACTGTCATGGATTTTATGAGGTTTCGTGATGCTGAATTTCTCCTTCTTATAACGCCGATCAGATCGTCGGCTAGACTCTTCTCCATTTCCTTTCAATTTATCGACCTTCTCTAAGGTCCTCTCACATAAATATGCCTGCTGAACCATCTCCGCATAAGTACGGATGTTTTGGGTCCCGAGCTGCTGAATGAAATCGGGTCGTAACCCGTCCATAAATCGATTAGCCTTCAATAAATCAGTACTGATTAAATGCGGTGCATAGGGTGCTAGCCTGGAGAATTGAAGTTCATACTCCGTGACTGTCATCATTCCCTGACGAAGAGATGCGAACTCCATAGCCTTTCTTTCTTTAACATGTTCAGAAAAGTACTTAGCACGGAATAGAGTGAGAAAATCGTCCCATGTATGAGGTGCATCAGCCGGAGGTGTAGGTACTGATTTCCACCATGTGCGTGCATCTTTATTGAGTTGAAATGTTTCAAGACGGACTTTTTCTTGATCCGTGCATTGGATAACATCGAAGATGTGATTCATCTCATCTATCCAATTTTTTCCTCATCCGGATTAGAAGAACCGTAGAAACGCGGAGGGTTTAAGCTCAAAAAATTACGATGCAAGTCACCAGCCCTCGCCCCTGCGCCTGCCTGGGCCATAGTTTGTAATGCCTGAGTAAGGCCGGCAACCATTTGTTGCATGCCACCCCAATCTACGCGATGAGTCATTATAATAATGAGGTATCTGAGAGAAATAACATTTCGTTAATTCTCATGGAATTAGAAAGAGATAAATCTTAAAACTAATTAACTATCCTTTCCTGGGCTCTACCCAGTTCTCGCATAGGTGAGGAAATTTCCTCCTTAGTTCATAGGTAGGGGTCCTTAAACCTTGGACTTATCCTATGCGTGACTCTTTTCCGTAAGTCCAGAGACTTAGGCTCTGATACCAACTTAACTGTCACGCCCGAGCCTTTATTACAGCGGAAGACCAACTCGGGGAATCGTGAACAGCCGGCATGGTAAGCCTCTTGCGAGCAAGAACGATCAGAGCGTAAGACAATCACACGTAAAAATGCAATTGCACAATAATTACTCAAACTCCAACTTTAGTTCATTAATAATCAAAATATTATAATACAATAACTTTCCAAACTTCATTAATCCATCAGACTCAAGGAAAAAGAAATTACAAAGAATCGATCTAAACAATAGTGACTTTCCTAAGTCTTCACTCTTATTTTGATAAGACTTTCATTCACTCTCGGACCCGCTACTTGTATTACTCGAATCCGAATTTGAATCACTTCCATCTCCTGAAAAGATTGAAAAATAGGTAATGAGCACACTTGCCCAGTAGGTATCTTCGCATCAACATGAAGGCACTATTAAAGTGATTAGCAATTTAGCTCTAAAGAATAAGGTAAAATCATGCGAATGCGATAAATCATATGTAAATAACCAAGGTAACAAGACGATCATGTAAGATAGAATGAACAAGTATGAATTAGCAAGAATATAACAAGAATATGATATGGCCTTTCATGAACAAGAATGCACTAGAAAGTCATGTAACAATCAAGAATGTACTCTTCACTTAGTAGCAAGCACTTCATGAATTTCTGTGGAATATCATGTAACAAGCTAGAAAGTCATGTACGTGTATATACCATGTCGTGGATTTTTATTTCACGAGCCGTGGATCTTTACTTATTTATAAAGAAAGTACTCCCAGCGTAATGCGACGCCAGTAGCATTATACCCCATGATTTACAATAGTATGTTTCCCACAATCTGTGGAGGGGACTAGCGTAGAGCCCTTGAACACAATCAGTGCTCGATCGCATCTTCAAGTATAAATCAAGCTACTTCCACGCATGTAAACAATATGGCCAAGAATGTACAATTTCAACAATGGGTTCATGATAGAGTAATCAATCATAAGAATGCTTCTATTTAAAACAAGGATTTTCAAATAACATATTAAAACTAGATTATGCCATGGAAATAATTCGGCAGCATAACGGTACGTTTCTTAACTTTCATAATTTAAGATTAAGTATCTTGAACAATATGACAAGTCCTAGACCATCAATAATCCATCTAGGAACTTTGAAATATCAACCCTTAGGTCAAACCTTGGGTTAAAGTGCTCAGGAATTGTGACAGTCAATTAATGGGCCGTTACATGAATGTGACGGTCTATAATTGGGCCGTTAGAATGGCTGAATCCAGAAAGAACAAATTTGGACTCAGTATATGTGACAGTTGTATACTGGACCGTTAGGTGAGCCTGACGGTCTAGTATTAGGCTGTTACACAGTCAAAACTAGAAAACATCAATAGTGCTTTCTAAACAATTGGGTTTTAATGGTACAACCAACTCGACGTCCTAGTGGGAATACCAGGCTCACGGAGAATTACGGAGGTCTTGAAATCAGATTTCCTAGTCCATTAGAAGGAATATCTAATAGAGAGGTCCTCAAGTCCAAAAATATGTTCCTATGTGCAAAGTGTGAACTAATGGTCATATACCAGAATATATGCGATATACTTAGAGAAATTGACTCTATAGTGATGAGAAAAGAGTGAAACTGTGATAAATTAACGTTTAAAATCTCACCAATATAACTTGGAAATCATGGATTTAATACAAAATATAAGATCTTGGCTTGAAACTAGCATATGCTTAAAAATAGGTTTAAGTACTCACAACCACGCATTTAGGATCATGAAACAATAAACAAACTCCGAGTCATGAAAACAGGTTAAAATCTAGCTAACTAGGCTTACATAAATAAGTTAATTGGACTAGTGTCAATCCTGTCTCGGGTTGACAGAACACAGACTCTGACGGTCTAAGTCCGGTGCGTCATAGTAATGTGACGATTTATCGTGGAGCCGTCAGAATGTTGTGACGCTCTGCTCGTGGTCCGTCAGAGTTCATATGAAAACATAAGTCTCACAGAGCATGTGACGGCTTATCGTAAGACCGCTAGACGACTGTGGCGATCGATCTATAATCTGTCAGAGCACTACTAATAGTAAATGGAATAGGAAGATTCTAAGGTTTTAACTCACATCATGTCTGGAAATCATATATAAACTTCCACCTGATAGAACGAAGGTTAAACTAACAGTATGCATGGGTTTTCTGTGAATTGACAAGAAGGTTCCTTTTTAACTTAGTTAGGGCTAAGAATATGCATGCATGATATACAAGTGCATAAGTCCTATTAGAAAATGAAATTCTTCGCCTATAAAGCATGAAATCGAGCAAAACAAGAGGACATTTACTCCTATCATGATATTCTTGCCATTCATGAGATAACCAACCTCTTTACTGGGCTTTCAACTTCCAATTTGGGACTGCAAGACACGCCCTAGTTCTTTCCTTCCAATGAGTTTTCAGCAACTTCACGTCGCTCTAACTCCTCAATCTCTTGACCTAAGGACGTGAAATTTGGAGGGTAAGGAGGTGAAACTAAGGGGAACAGAAAGTTCTAAAGACACTTAGGCTAATTACCTCGATATGGTGTTCTAATCTCCTGATCTTTAATGGACTTCCGCTCAGGTTCCTGGGTTGCTATGGTCGAACCAGCAACTTTGGAAGCTTCAAACTCCTTGTGTAGTTGATCTCCTAGCACGAAATTTTGAGGAAGATTAGTCCTATGTATTAACAACAAAAAGGTCTAAAGAACTTACCCGAAATACTATTTCCTTACCTTAGTTCCACGCAAGCCAATGTAGGGGTCGCGCAGGTCAAAACTGGGGTCTATTTATAGGTTCTAGCTAGGGTTTGAGGATTAGATCGATTCTAGAGTCCTTGTTTAAAGCTTAGATCAACTTCAGAGAGTCCTTAACATGTTTACTAGTCCTCCCATCTCGATCCCAAAGAGATAAATTAGCAAAAATCTAATCTTTTTGCTGTTTCTTCTATTCATGGAACTGACAGAGCGTAACGGTCTAATCTTGGCGCGTTACATGCCTGTGGCGGTCACACGATAGACCGCTACATCCACTGTGCGTAGAATTCAACTTAATTCAAACTCTTTCATTTGTTTTATCCACATAATTATCTATAAAAGGGTGTTTATCCTTAAAAATCGCGAATAGGCTAAATAGCCTTCTAGAATATGGGCCAAACTTAATGGGCTTGGTCCTTAAACCTTTTGGGTTTTATTTATCAAAGCTGGATTAATTATTCAACACACTTGGGCCTTATAATCAATTTAAGTTTTATAATTCCTAATAAATTCTAGAAATTCTTAAAATAATCCAAAAATTATTTATATAATTTTGGGGCACTACATTGGCGACTTGTGATCGGTTGTTAATAGGATCGGTACTTGTGGCGTGTTCTATTGCAGTCCCGTGAATTGTGATGGCGCCGAGTGTGTGCTGAGATGCGGATGCTGAGTTATTTTTGTTGCTTGTGTGCGTTGTATGAGTGTGCAGCGGAAGCCTGTGGGCTGATAACCCATTGGTTGAGGATCGTGAAGTTAGAAGATTCTGGCCAAGTTGAGAGGTTTATTTTTCCTCGTCGTGACTTCGTCTTGGCTATATGTGCCTTGATGTTGTGAATTACTATGCCATTGTTTGGAGAAATTCTGGTTGTTGGCATTGGCATTAATGAGAATTGGGGAATCTGTCGGCGATTATGTTGGTCGAGTACCCTTTGTTTCTCTATATTTCTTGGATGTTGTGCTCTCGGGACGTGATCGTGGTCCTTGAGATGCATTCTCCGAGATTGTTATTGTTGTTGTGGGTCCTTGTTGGTGAGCTTCTCGCAGCGTGGCTTGTATATCTTAGCCGTGTGTTCAGCTGTAATTGTGCCTTGATGTGACCCAGCTTGTAGTAGTGTCTCGTGGTTCTGTGTTGAGAATGGAGCCGGGATCCTACAGGTGTTGTTGTTCGTTGGTGGTTGTGTTCAGCTTGGGAGGAGTTCCCTATGAGTCTGATTTGGCATTGTGTGGATCGAGATCTTGTCGGTTAGTTTGTTGTACTCTTCTGTTGTGGTAGAGTTGGCATGCGACTCGAATTAGATGTAATGTCTGAGTGAGGACTGACTTGATTTTGTTCATGGTCTAGTGTTGTCATTACCGTTCTGTGTGCCAGGTTTTGTTGTTCTTGGCACATAAGCCGATGATTTGGAGCAGTCAGCTGAGAGGACTATGTTTTCTTGTTTAAGTTGATGCTTGTTGTGTCTGCTATTTATTTTATCGGTAGTTGTTGTCATGGCATGGGTCGTGTCTCTTTTCCCTATGAGACGTAAGTGATGTTGCCTTGTTTTGGAGGTGTCAGACTTGTGTTTGTTGGGACTCCTCTGGGTTGATAAGCAGTTCATGCACTGCTTTGTGATGAAATGGTTTGATGATTGATAATAGTTGTTTTGATGATTAGCAACAGTGGTGTGTGACTTAGTTGACTTTATTTCTATATATGATGGTGTAAGTATTTTGATGCATTCATATGTCAGATAATCACATCAATGGTGTGTGCATCTTAGTCTGTGCATTGAATAGAGTCGATGCAACACATGGTTAATTTTGCATTAAGTCTGTGCAATCCTCGCTGATGCACACGACTAGTCGGTGCAATTCTTCTCGATGCACGCCACCGAGTCAGTGCAACCTCTGCACTAGGCACTTAGAGTCTGTGCAATATGTCTTAGGTAACTCGGTGCATAGATGTTCATGCATTCGCCTTTTACACATTAAGTCCGTGCAAGCTCAACGTCTTCAGTGGCAAGTCATCAGGTCAGTGCAATACTTGCCCATTGCACACACCCAGCCGATGTATCAGTAGGTTTTGTGTTGAAACCATGTCTGTGCATCTACTTTTGAAGAGATGATTGAGTCTTTGCATGTGTATGTGAACACCACAATTGAGTCCGTGCATCAAAATCTCTACTCTGTGCAATCTCCTTTTTATATCGTATAATTGTCTGAATATGACCTATATCTGATGCCTTGACAGGTGCCTTTTCGTAAAGACTAAGAAGGGCACGTGATCCAAGATTGAAGAAAGTGCCAGGATCATGACACGTGGAAAGCAGCTAAGCTGTGATGTCGCCACGTGACGAAGGTGTTTGGGTGGGAATTGTGGTGACCACACGCCCTATCCTTCTACTGCTCTATAAATAAGAAGCTTCTTCCTCAGGAGAAAGGTGATCATGAACATACTTCGAAAGAGCAGAAGTAGAGAGAGCTTGCACGATCCAGAGAGAAGAGAACAAGAAGAAAGAGAGAAGAAGAGAAGGAGAGAGTTGAAAGAGAGGTGTCAGAGAGAATACTGTGAGTGCTTGTTTCTCAGTCTCTTGGTTCAGAACCGGAGCTAAAATTGCTCAGTGTTGAGCTACATTTCCCTAGTGGGTTCGTTTGTTTCTTCGTTTGTTTTCTTTTTCGTTTCTGAAACTTCGTTTCCAAGCTGTATGTCAGCGGAGCAAGCTGTGAAGCTCAACTGTTTGTAGAGGAGGATTCCTCTGGATGGGTAAAGTTGTAAGTCCCCAGCGATTTGCAGAGGAGGATTCCTCTGGACGGCATAAGCTGTAATGCCCAGCGGTCTGTAGGGTTTTGACCCCAAAGCTGTGGATCAGCGAAGCTATGTATCAGCAGTAGAAGCCACATTCCGGTTTGGAGTGTGGGGTGGACGTAGATCTCGGGTTGAGATCGAACCACCTTAAAAATCTCTGACTACTGTGCGATTGCTGTGTGGATTGTGTGCATCATGTTTATTTCTTCGATCCGTAGTAAATGAATGCTTAGGACCGTCTTGATTTAGATCTGTTAGGTCGGCTTTCATTGATAGTGTTGTTTATCCGTCTGTCGTCCAACATCAGCTTGTTTTAATTCCGCACTTGGAGCTGTTATTGTTGGTTTTAATTGGGTGACTGATCTATTCACCCCCTCTAGATCGTATATCGCATCCTAACACTTGGTATCAGAGCCTAACTCTTCTGCGGGGATCAATGTCCTGAAGAGAAATGGCCATGGATGCAAGAGGGATGATGGCTGAAGGACATTCCACCACTAAGCCCCCATACTTTGACGGGTCGAACTACGCATACTGGAAGAACTGTATGCTAGTTTTTCTGAGGGCGAAAGACTATGAAATGTGGAAGGTTGTCAGTAAAGGACCATTCGAGCTGCATCCTAATGAGGATATATAGACGAGAGAGGAGATCAGGAAATCTACTCTCAACTGGAGCACCATCAATGCCATACAGTGTGCTCTACATCCCACTGAATTTGCAAGAGTCTCTTCGTGTGCCACAGCGAAAGTGATGTGGGATAAGCTAGAGGTTATCTACGAGGGAACCTCTCAGGTGAGAGAGACCAAGGCTAATTTACTAGTTTCAGAGTATGAAGCATTCATGATGAAGCCCAGCGAGACCATCACTGAGATGTACGCACGTCTTACCCTCATAACTAATGGTCTCAGAAATCTGGGGAAAAACTATTCTGATTATGAAATCGTGAGAAAGATATTGTGATCCCTGAATCCAGTATGGCATACAAAAGCGACAGTTGTTGAGTAGTCGAGGGATCTTCAGAACACCAAAGTGGACGAGATGATAGGTTTATTGATGACTTATGAAATGAATCTGCCAAAGATAGAGGAGCTCGAGAAAAAGAAGCAACCTGTCGCTCTGAAGGCAAGTGCCAATCGTTCTAGTCTATCCAGCCACAATGGATCGTCTAGAGATCAGAGTCTCTCTGGATCAGCAATTGAAGGAGATCAGATAGCAATGCTGACCAGAGAGTTCAGAAGATTTCTCAGGAAGGAAGGAGGAAATTTCAGCCGAAGACAATATGGCGGTAGGAGATACAACAGAAACAAATCTAATTCTGCCAAGAAAATTGGCACTAATGTCTGTTACCATTGTAGGAAGGCCGGTCATATGAAGGCCAATTGTTCAGAGCTCCAGAAGCTGAAAGAGAAAGCCAAGAAGAAAGCTCCCAAAGGAAGAGCAATGGTGAGCACATGGAGCGATGAGGACGAGGGCACTTTGAGCAGCACATCAGAAAGTGAAGACGAAGAAAAGCCCATCTGTCTGATGGCCAGAAATGATGAAAAAGAAGTGGAAGACTCCGATGAGGTATCATCTCCTTTTGAGCATTGCACTATTTCAGATTGGGAAGATGCTTACAAAGATTTGCTAGATAAGGTAGATGATATCAGAAAAGAGAACAGTCATTTGAAGAAGAAAGTAAATTCTCTTATGAATGACAAAACTATGTCTGATAAACTTGCCTGCTTGCAATATGAAAATGACATGTTAAAAAAATCATGTCCTGAAGTTGATAATGTTAAGCATACATTGATAGAATCTAGAAGAGAAAGTGATAATCTGAAAAATGTGATTGATGAATTAAAATTGAAATTACAAAATTATGAAAATGAAATGAAAATTGTTAATGAGAAATATGAAGTTGTACTAGGTGTCAACCATGAACTAAAAAATTCAATTGATCACCTAGAAGAAGAGAATGAAGATAAAAAGAAAATTATCGAAAACATGACCCAAGGATCTGATAATTTGAATGCTCTCTTAGGGTCAAAAGTAAATTTCATAAGAGAAGGCCTCGGGTATAACCCCACAGCTAAAGGGAGTTTTGCATTGAAAACAATTTCATTTGTTGCTGAGAAGGAAAAGGGGTCCCTCATCAAGATGAGCAGTGCCAAGTCTACTGTTAAAGTTGTTGATTCTAAATTACCCAGTGCTAAGGACAAGGGCAAGCAGAAAATGGTTGAGTCTAGCCATGATAGTACACACTATCCTACTTCTCAGGGTAGAGTTCAAATTAGGGGTCAACCTTCGCGCACACCAAAACCCCATGCTCGGGTTAACAAGTCACCGCCAGTAGTTCAGAGGAAGACTCAACCTTCACCCATGAAGAAGTTAGGTGAGTCTAGGGTGCAAGGTAGAAACACTTCTGCTAGAAGTCAGTCGAGCCACTTCCACCAGCCCAGAGTCCAGACCTACCATCATGTGGAGCCACAACAATTCTATAAGTCTAGATGGAATAGAGCTCAAGGGACGTCTAGATATCAGTCATGTACCACACAGACATACAGACCTCAGGCTAGAAACTGGGTTGGGCAGTCTAGAATATGGGCTTCTAGGAAACAAACCACCTACAGTCAGCCAAGGACCAACGTTGGCCACTATTTCCTGAATGCTAATTGGCCTAGGCACTGGCACAAAAATAATCAAATTGTAAGGAACAATGGTGACAGGAAAAATAACAAGTCAAAAAAAATTCAGGCTGCTAATGCTGAGAAGAAGAGAGACAATAGAAAAAATGTTGAAAAATCCTCCAACCAACCAGCTCTCAAACAAGCGTGGATCCCAAAAATCTTGTTGTCATGTATGAATTGTTCTATTTCTGCTTCGGAGCCCAAACAGTTTTGGGTTCCAAAATTTTCTCCGTGACTATGATTGCAAGTATGCCTGGCAGCCAAGCACAACATGTGGTACTTGGATAGTGGCTGCTCCAGGCATATGATAGGGGACAAGGATAAATTTTGCTTGCTGACAGAGAAGAATGGAGGCCTTGTCACCTTCGGAAGAAACACTAAGGGTAAAGTCATCGGATCAGGTAAAGTAGGTAAGTTTACTACCTGTTGCATTGATGAAGTCTTGCTGGTGGACGGATTAGCATATAATCTTCTAAGTATTAGCCAGCTTTGTGATAATGGACACAAGGTAGTATTTGATGCACTTAGCTGTAAAATTTTTGAACCTGATTCTGATGTGGTTAAATTCTCTGGAAAAAGAATGAATAATATTTACATGATAAATCTAGATGATATTGCACACTCTAACCTATGCCTCACTGCTAATAAAGAGGATTTAGCTTTTCTGTGGCATCGTAGGTTAGGCCATGCTAGCTACACTGTCCTGCACAAATTGAATAAACACAGCATGGTTAGAGGACTCCCTGAAATATCTTTTAAGAAGGAAAATAAGGTGTGTGATGCTTGTACACAGTCAAAGCAGACAAGAAAGTCATTTAAATCGAGAACTGAAAACATGTCCCTCAAACCTTATGAGCTGTTACTTATGGATCTATTTGGACCCACACGATCAGTCAGCTTGTCAGGGAGGAGACATGGATATGTCCTAGTTGATGACTTCTCTAGGTATACTTGGGTATTTTTCATCACTCACAAGAATGATGCTTTTTTTGAATTTCAGGAGTTCTATTTAAATATCAAACAGAAAAATGAACATTTGATTAAAATATTCTGTCTGATCATGGAGGTGAGTTTGAAAACTCACAATTTGAAAACTTCTGCAGGGACAATGTGATTACTCATCGATTCTCCTCCCCAAGAACACCTGAGCAGAATGGAATAGTAGAGAGGAGGAACCAGACACTTGTGGAGATGGCCCGTACACTGCTTGTTGAAGGTGGCTTACCAAGAAAATTTTGGGTAGAGGTAGTTAATACTGCATGCCATGTAATCAACAGAGCCATGGTAAGGCCTTTCACTCAGAAAACTCCTTATGAGATTCTGAAAGGTAAGAAGCCTTCAATTGCTTATTTCAAGGTCTTTGGCTGTAAATGCTTCATTCATGTTAATGATAAAAGAGTTCTTGATAAATTTGAACCTAAAAGTGATCTAGGAATCTTTCATGGATATTCTGAATACACTAGAGCATATAGAGTGTACAACCTTAATTCTAAAACTATTGAGGAATCTCTACATATTGTCTTTGATGAGTCCCTAAATAACTTTGAGGTTGGTCAATGCAGGAAAGAAGATGACGAAGAAATTCTTAAGAAAGAAAAGCCTGAAGATCAATCAGACCAAGAAGAAGAAGCTACAGAAGTCAATGCAGAGGAGCCTGTTGTTCAGGGGGGAGGTAAATGAAGGTCAAGGTAACCAAGTTATAAATGTCAAATTTTTAAGAGATCATCCTATTAAAAATATCATTGGTGACTTGCATGAACCCCCTAGGACTAGAGACTTCATTAGAGCTCAAAATGAATTAAATGCATATGCATTGGTTTCTCATGTTGAACCCAAAACCATTGATAGTGCTCTCAAAGATGTGCATTGGATCAATACCATGCACGAAGAGCTTAATCAGTTTGACAGGAACAAGGTGTGGCATCTGGTCCCACCTCCTGATCATGGGACTGTCATTGGAACAAAATGAGTTTTTAGGAATAAAACTGATGAGTTAGGTAATGTAGTTAAAAATAAAGCTAGACTTGTTGCTCAAGGGTACAATCAAGAATTCGGAATTGACTTTGAAGAATCATTTGCCCCTGTAGCCAGGTTAGAAGCAATTAGGATACTTTTGGCCTATGCATGCTCATTGGGAATAACTCTCCAGCAGATGGACGTTAAATCTATTTTTCTCAATGGGGAAATAAAAGAGGATGTCTTTCTGAGACAACCTCTTGGCTTTGAATGCTTAGATTTTCCTAATCATGTTTATAAGTTAAATAAAGCTTTTTATGACTTGAAGCAAGCCCCTAGAGCTTGGTATGACAGGCTTAGCAAATTCCTTACCGTAAATTCCTTACCGAGAAGAAGTTCACAAGAGGTGAGGTTGACCAAACGTTGTTCACCAAGGTAAGTCATCCAGACATTCTCCTTGTTCAGATTTATGTGGATGACATTGTGTTTGGGTCAACTAACCCCAAATTGTGTAAGGAATTTTCCGAACTAATGACACAAGAATTTGAGATGAGCTCAATGGGTGAGCTAAAATTATTTCTTGGACTACAGGTGACTCAAACAAAAGATGGAACATTTATCACCGAGTCTAAGTACGTAAGAGATATGCTGAAGAAGTTTAAATTTGAAAACCTCAAGGAAATTGCCGCACCAATGGGTACTTCAACAAGTCTTGATGAAGACTCCAAAGGTAATATAGTGGACCAAAAGCTGTATCGAGGTATGATCGCATCCCTTTTATATCTTACTGCATCTAGGCCTGATATACAGTTTGTAGTGTGTTTATGTGCCAGATTTCAGGCTAGTCCTAAGGAGTCTCACCTTAAAGCAGTGAAAATGATCTTTAGGTATTTATCAGGCACTCAAGAACTTGGACTTTGGTACCCTGCTAGGTGTGAGCTAGAGCTTCTAGCATACACTGATGCAGACTATGCTGGGTGTCGGATAGATAGGAAAAGCACTAGTGGGCATTGCCAATTTCTAGGTGGCTGCCTAGTATCCTGGGCTTCTAAGAAGCAACACACAGTTGCATTGTCCACTGCAGAGGCAGAATATGTTGCTGCAAGAAATTATGCAGCTCAGGTACTATGGATCAAGCACCAGCTTTCAGATTATCAGATAAATTGGCGTGCATTCCAATTTTATGTGATAATACTAGTGCTATTTACCTAACTAAAAATCCAGTTCATCACTCTAGGACTAAGCACATTGAAATAAAACACCACTTTCTTAGAGATGCTATAAGTAAAAATGAAATTGAATTAATATTTGTTGAAACTGAAAAACAGACTGCTGACATTTTTACTAAATCTCTTGGAAATGAAAGATTTAAATATCTAAGACGAGAATTGGGGCTGTGTAAATTTCTGCAAGAAAATGATGAATAAAATTCATTCTTGAGCTGTGTGTTGATATGTTCTGAGGTGATTGTGTCAGCCTGTTCATTAAAAAGTTGAATAAAGAAGATTCTTGAGTATTCGGTTGTTTGATGTCTTGCATAGACTTTTTCTGATGGTTGTGTATGAGTTGCACAGAGTCTTGATGCACGTATTGCACCTAGCCTATGCAATGTGTGAGCACTCAGGTCATTGCATACTTTGCATGAAGCATAAGTCATTGTATGTCTGTAGGTCGGTGCATATCCATACCGCACATACATATAAGTCCGTGCATTGTCTACATTTTGCATGCTAATGTCGATGCATGTCTTGCATATTGTCGATGCATAATGTAAGTTTGTAGCATGAAGGTCGGTGCAAAGTGTGTCTGTTGCATATCTAAGATAATGCATATTGATGTCATGGGGAGGATAGCAATATCTGATCTAACTTCAACCTCTTCTCTCTCTCTGAAAACTCTTGAGTTGATTCTGCTCCTTAATGTTCACTCCTTTTACTCAGAATGAATAACAGTCTAGTAATTGGTTCATTATCGTGAGCTGTAATTATTACAACTCTTCTGCTATAAGAATCGCATGTGCTCATTGAATGAACTGAAGGTTTAACTTTAATAGGCTGTAGAGTTCAAAAGACTGTCTTCAGAAAATAAGGTGATAAAAAATATTTATAGCTCTTAACCTCTATCTCATGGCTATAATAGAATAGGTCTTCACAGCATCTGAACATGACAGATTTAGTAAAGTCTAAGGTTTGAAAACTAAAGTTTATATTGTTCTTAAACAAGGCACCTCTAAAAGTTATAAGGGCAGCAACAATAAGATCATTAAAGAAAAAGAAATGAACAATGTGGCAGAGCAATGATTGAGTTACACTGAGAAACTGAGGTCTCCATCAAAGAAATGGAGAGTACCTTAAGTCATGAAGTGACTCAGGTTAACTCTGTTCATGTGGTCAAATTTATAGGAGAGGTTTCACTGAGTAACTAGGGGTACTGGCCTCTGATCAAGGTGTACTGTTAATATCAAAAGTGCAAACTATCCATGTAGCTTTTGATCAGAGACAGATATATTAGTTTATCCTTAGTAACTGGGGGTATTAGTCTCTAATCAAGGTATACACCTAATGTCAACGGCATAAATGACACATGTCTGTTCAATAAGTTCAAATTTCTGAAACTCATGAAAGAAAATTGCTGTAACCCTTGGAAAAACAAAAGTCATTGTGTGTCAATTGTTTAACCTCAATACAAATTCAAGTAACTTTCCTTGTTATTCACTTCTCTGAAATAAGTAGGGTGTTGTCTCGACCTAGACTTTTATGGCTATGTGACTCATGTTCATTGCTATAAATGGAGTATATAACCCTATTTCAGAAAGTCAATAAATTCACTTTACCTTCTATAACTGTTAAACCTGACTTTAATCAAGAAAGCCCATTGCTCGATTCATATGACTTAAGGGTTGCCCCATAATTTGCTCACATTCTGAACTATCACATAGAATGTTGTTCCTGCTCCATTTGCTCGATTCATTCCTCCTCTCCTTCCTTATTTGCTGATGGCAAAGGGGGAGAATGTGTGTTTGCATTCATATTCAAGGGGAGAGTCTATGTTCAAGGGGTAGGAGCCAGATATTCAGGGGGAAAATTCAAAGGACTCACTCAGGGAGTAAGTCTGTGCATCTTGTGTAGTTGCATGCATGACACTTGATTATCATTCATGTCTCATCAAAATACATCATCTCATTGTATTCATTCTATGGGTTGCCATCATCAAAAAGGGGGAGATTGTTGGGACTCCTCTGGGTTGATAAGCAGTTCATGCACTGCTTTGTGATGAAATGGTTTGATGATTGACAATAGTTGTTTTGATGATTAGCAACAGTGGTGTGTGACTTAGTTGACTTTATTTCTATATATGATGGTGTAAGTATTTTGATGCATTCATATGTCAGATAATCACATCAATGGTGTGTGCATCTTAGTCTGTGCATTGAATAGAGTCGGTGCAACACATGGTTAATTTTACATTAAGTCTGTGCAATACTCGCTGATGCACACGACTAGTCGGTGCAATTCTTCTCGATGCACGCCACCGAGTCGGTGCAACCTCTGCACTAGGCACTTAGAGTCTGTGCAATATGTCTTAGGTAACTCGGTGCATAGATGTTCATGCATTCGCCTTTTACACATTAAGTCCGTGCAAGCTCAACGTCTTCAGTGGCAAGTCATCAGGTCAGTGCAATACTTGCCCATTGCACACACCCAGCCGATGTATCAGTAGATTTTGTGTTGAAACCATGTCTGTGCATCTGCTTTTGAAGAGATGATTGAGTCTTTGCAAGTGTATGTGAACACCACAATTGAGTCCGTGCATCAAAATCTCTACTCTGTGCAATCTTCTTTTTAATATCATATAATTGTCAGAATATGACCTATATCTGATGCCTTGACAGGTGCCTTTTCGTAAAGACTAAGAAGGGCACGTGATCCAAGATTGAAGAAAGTGCCAGGATCGTGACACGTGGAAAGCAGCTAAGCTGTGATGCCGCCACGTGACAAAGGTGTTTGGGCGGGAATTGTGGTGACCACACGCCCTATCCTTCTACTGCTCTAGAAATAAGAAGCTTCTTCCTCAGGAGAAAGGTGATCGTGAACATACTTCGAAAGAGCAGAAGCAGAGAGAGCTTGCACGATCTAGAGAGAAGAGAACAAGAAGAAAGAGAGAAGAAGAGAAGGAGAGAGTTGAAAGAGAGGTGTCAGAGAGAATACTGTGAGTGCTTGTTTCTCAATCTCTCGGTTCAGAACCAGAGCTGAAATTGCTCAGTGTTGAGCTACATTCCCCTAGTGGGTTCGTTTGTTTTCTTTTTCATTTCTGAAACTACGTTTCCAAGCTGTGTGTCAGTGGAGCAAGCTGTGAAGCTCAGCTGTTTGCAGAGGAGGATTCCTCTGGACGGGTAAAGCTGTAAGTCCCCAGCGATTTGTAGATGAGGATTCCTCTGGACGGCATAAGCTATAATGCTCAGCGGTCTGTAGGGTTTTGACCCCAAAGCTGTGGATCAGCAAAGCTGTGTATCAGCAGTAGAAGCCACATTCCGATTTGGAGTGTGGGGTGGACGTAGATCTCGGGTTTTAGATCGAACCACCTTAAAAATCTCTGACTACTGTGCGATTGCTGTGTGGATTATGTGCATCCTGTTTATTTCTTCGATCCGTAGTAAATGAATGCTTAGGACCGTCTTGATTTAGATCTGTTAGGTCAGCTTTCATCGATAGTGTTGTTTATCCGTCTGTCGTCCAACATCAGTTTGTTTTAATTTTGCACTTGGAGCTGTTGTTGTTGGTTTTAATTGAGTGACTGATCTATTCACCCCCTCTAGATCGTATATCGCATCCTAACAGTGTTCACTTGTGTGCCATGCTCATTCTGAGGATTGATTTTCCTTGAGACTTAGAGAATATGCCTGTGATGATAGTCTGGCAGTGTTCCACTGAACTGTGTTTTTCGAGAATCGTGTTATCGTGTTTTGTATTTAAGGTTGGCTGATGTTTGAAGAGCGTAGCCAGTGTTTGGGTTTGTTCTTCCCTTCTTCCTTCTTGTTAGCTCCTTTAATTTCAAGGATGAAATTCTTTTAAGGGGGGGAGGCTGTAATGCCCTGAGTCTATCGGATCTTTATCGGAGAACTTTCGGATCGCTTTTGTGGGTCCTGAGTTGTGTTTTACGATCCACGTGAATTTTTCTATCATACAAGTTATAGAACCAAGTGGTGACTTTATTATTGAATTCATCGACTCAAGGACGCTACAGTTGCGTTGCATTCTTTCCGAGGATCGTTTTGTCTATTTTTTATATATTTTTCCGAATTAGTACATTTTCGGGCTAAAAATCAGATTTCACGAAAATTAAAGAATTTCTTAATTTCTATTTCTATTTCATCTTCTCTCTCCTTCCTCTCTCTCACTCTCGCGATCACTCTCTCCCTCTAGTTCTCTCTCCTCTCTTCTCCTCTCTCCGTGGGGCGCACGACCGTGGCGAGGTGGGTGAGGCAGGGACGTCGTGGAGGTGGTCTAGAGTGTGATGGGGCAACAGATAGAGCGTGGCGTTAGCGCGATCCCGTTCGTGGATTCAAAGCCGACGTGTGGCGGTTTGTGTGATGTTTAGGGCGTCATTTAGTCGCTTCGACGCCCTAGAACTTCGGTGGAGGTTGGGAGATGGATGCCCTACTCTACTCTTCTTATGCGTTTCCTCGCGATTTTGAGCCGAACGGTGCGAGAACGAGCGGGTTTTTTATTGATTTGGGTGAAGCATGCTTTGGGGGGGTGAGATAGGTTCGCCTTTCTCGACAATGGTTTCTAGCCTGGTTAGCGTTATTTCAATTCCTGGCATGTCAGCATTCCATTCCAGCTGGTTTCGTTGCGATTGGTGGTCATTTGGGACCGGTAGAAGCCCGGGAACCCATGTGACTCATTTATGGTTGATTCGGTAGAATCGCCCATTTCTTGTGTTTTTTGTGCCGTTTGGACCGCTTCCGGTCTGTGGAAGGTTTGTATGTTGAGTAGGGTTGTTTCCCCTTCGTTTAGAAGCGAACGGGGCGTGGAATGGCCGGATTCGGCCATTCCCTTGGTTTTCCTGCCGTAGCGTCTTAGTGGTTCTTCCAGAGACCGTTTCTTCCCTCTGGCGGCCCATAGTTGGACCGCTAGACTATGAGGTTTGTCGGTTTAGTCTTATGTCACTTCAGGTCTTCGCGGTCACGCGATAGACAGTTTCCCTTGGCTAGCGGCCCATGATTAGACTGCTAAGCATCATGTGGTCTTTGGTCAATGGTTTTAAGTCGGTTTAGGCTAGCGGCCTAAGCTTCGACCGTTTGTGGTCTTTAGCGGCCCCTTTATAGACCGCTAATCTCGGTTTGACCAAAGTCAATGTTTTTAAGTCGGTTCGGGTTGAGTCCTTAACGACCCTATGGTGGACCGCTAGGCTCAGTGTAGCGGTTCTGTTATAGACCATTTTTGGTGGTTGACTAGGTAAGTCAGTTCGGGGTTGACTGTGTCTAGCGGCCTATTATGCGACCGCTACAGTCTCCTCCCGGCCCATTCTATGATCGCCAGCGTCTAGGTTCTTTGGGTGTGGTTAGCGGGCCTTTAGCTGACCGCTTGCGTTGCCTAGCGATGAAGCGATAGACCGCTTATCCCCAGAGTGTTGTTTTCCCGATATTTTGGTTTCCAATTATCTTGGCTTAACCTCGTGGCTTGTCCATTGTCCCGTGGATGTCTTAGATGTCCTATGTGGGCTGTGACCATATTATAAGGTAGCAAGGAGTGTTTCTGTATCGAGTAGTATTCCGTGATGTTTCAGAGTCATGATTGGTTTCTGGTCAACCCGGTGTGATCCAGTGGTTGACACGTTACCTCGCGAGTGTCTCGTCTATCCCGTAAGGATCAAGATATGATTTTGGACGTCTTGAGGTACTATCCTACCTTGATTTACGTGTCCATGTGTTTTGAGAGTCTCGGTGATCCCTCATGTCTCTGTTATTCGTGTTATGCGGATGTGTGCATCCGACTGTTTCGTGCCGTTTCCTTTATCAGTGTTTTATCGTGGACTTGACTTAGGGATTAGGCTGATTGGCGGCTTGTTACCGCTCTTGACCTCGAATCTTGTGACTCAGGGATCGTTGTGTCAGCATGTCTAGTTGTATGTCCTAAGTCTGGTGGCAGTCTGGTATGCTACCTTGTGTCTTGTGTTTAGTGCTTCGTAGTACATGCGATAGTGTGTGCTTAGCCTATCTGTACATCAGCACCAATGTTTTCGGAGTCTCTGTGTGTCTATTTAGCCTACAGTAGTCATAGCCTGACGACACGTTCCAGTGTGTCGGCCCACCTGGGAGTGATGGTGAGGTTCCCGACTCAGACAGTTTGTACGATAGTTTCCGTGGGCTCCCTTGCCTTGCAGTAGCCTCCTACTGGGAGAGAAAACTAGCTAGAGGCTTGGCTCAAGGCATTGATCTTGTGTGTGCACACGTGGTTAGGGGCGTTTGGACGAGCGCCGACGGGCGTGACCCTGACTAGTCACTCGTTACTGTTGTTCCTTGTACTTGGCTCTTTGAGAGTGTCTCAGTTACCGCTGTTCTAGGCGTGTGGGAGATACTTGTGGCGTAGTGTAAGATGTCAGTGGACGCATCTGGATGTTCTTCTAGTGAGGAGGTACTTCTGTCACCCGACACCTGACTCATTGTGTTTCCGTGACTTTTCCGGGTAGTCTGTTATTGGCTTCATCCGTAGTTAGTGTAGCATACATGACGATCTAGTTGTGTATGCTTTAGTGTTTCTTATCTATGTAGGTCTTTTCTAAGGCTTTTGCCTACTTGCTAGGCTTTATCTTTAGAGCTCGTGCTTTGTCGACGGATCGGTAACGCCCGACTTTGTGAGATCAGGGTTTTCCTTTCTATTGCTGCTCAGAGTAGTTTAGAGAGCCGTGGTTCGTTCGACAACCGTGTTTCTAGTTAGTACGGCTTTACTCTTTCTTTTAGCTATTCTTACTCCTGCTTTTACAGCTTTACTGTTGTAGCTTAGTATTACTGTTACTTCTGCTCCTACTTTACTGTTTAGTGATGTTTAGCGTGTTACTGCGTTGTTTCCAGTGGGGATCCGCATGACCCCTACTGAGCTAGTGACACGAGGCTCACCCCTACTTTTTAGGTGAGGTCTTCTTCTTCCTCGTGGTTAGTGGCGCAGTGCGTCAGTTCGCGTTGCCAGTGTTGCTAGCGTTGCCTGCGTTGGTTTTCCCCCAACTTCAGTGTACATTCTCTTTTCTATTAGACTGTACTTGTCTTTATTTGGACTAGACTCTGTTAATTTAAAATGTTAATTAAAAAAGTAATTTTATTTCTGCTACTTTAGCAACCCGATCATTGAAATATTATTGCTTACGACTTTATCTGGAACTTCAATGTACTCCATACACTCCTTTTATCCCTTCGAAGCTTTACCGCTCTTGGGAGGCCTCGCAGGATCCAAGTGGTATCGGGTTTACCCGGTATCCGGAGCCTGGGTCGCCACAAAATCAAATCGAAGACTTGAGAGAATCTCTGTCAAAGTTTGTGAGTGGGCAAGAAAACCTAGACAAACTGCTAGAGATTAAGGTACATGTTCAAAAACAAGGGCTGGGCTACAACAATGTCAACAAGAAAGCCTTCAAAAACAAGGGCTGGGCTACAACAATGTCAACAAGAAAGCCTTCAAAAACAAGATAACGACATCATTTGTAAAAACTTCAAATGTGGCCACTACATCTCAAGTCAAACAACCCATTGTTAAGAAAGATCAGAAACAAACTGAAATTCAGAAACAAGCTAAAAAAGTGAAAAAGAATGTTCACATGCAGAATAAGCAAAGAAACACTCATGCTGGTGCTGTGCATGTGGTACATAACCCGAACACACACATTCATGCATACAAAAAGAAAATGTCATGTCATTACTGTCATAAATTTAGTCATTTGATGCATGAGTGTAGATTAATAGAACAAGATGATAGAATTCATGCTAGGAAGTTTCATGACAGAAAACATCCTGTTGAATAGAAAAGAAAAATTCATTGTTCCCATTATGGGAAAATAGGTCATGTTGCTGCACAATGCTGTTTGCCAAAGGTAATGGTAAATCTTATTCTGATACTAATCATGTCAACTTTCATGAAAACCAACATGTCTTTAAAAAGAACAAATCCGCTTCAATGGGCCAACATATTGTGTGCTCCACCTGTAGAAAGCCAGGCCATAGGGCAATTGAATGTTGGCTGAATGCTGGTAGGAGAAATACTATCTCATGTTATCACTGTGGGAAGCATGGCCATACAGTCAAGGACTGCTGGCATGCTCAAGGAAAGAAATTTGATTTTAAATCTAGTAAATTCCCTGCAAACTGAAAAACTATTGATTGCTAGCTGGCATGTAATAAAATACAAAAAGTTCATGTAAACAATTGAAAGTTTCATGCACATGCATATAAATTTCATGCTAATGATTATGTGCCCAAAAAGAAAACAAGACATGTTGTTTCTTGTCATTATTGTGTCCAGATTGGGCATTCCATGAATAGTTGTTCTCTAATGATTTTTTAGGATGAGAAAGCCCAATGGATGTGAAAGGCACCCATCAAAGGTGCAGCTAACCATAAAAGACCCAAGAATCCTTGGGTACCAAAGGTGGCAAAATGAGATGTGGTTACAGGTGTGCCTTGGGTTGCAAAATAAACATGGGTTAATAAACCAAGGCACTCAAGTATGAAAACCCCATGTCTACACCTCTCAGGTCAGTTATGTGAATTCTATTTAAATTTTGACATCTGAATTTTCTGCTTTAGATTTCTGCATAATCTGTTAAACTTGATAGAATTATTGTAAAGTACACATAGTTGCATTCTTATGTGTCATCTGCACTGCTCAATTTGAATCTCTTCTTGCATAATGTAATTCATCTGTGCATCTTATAATTGAACCTTTCTAAAATCTGAAATGCATATGATTGATCCTTGAAGTATGTCTGAATTGCATTGCACATTCATTGAAGACCTGATAGGACTGCATGCACTGTCAAAACTGCACATAGATCAGCCTAAATGTCCATGAGCATAACTCATCAAACTCCCTGCATAATTGTCATTGCATATGCTGCATTGAGAGTATATCATATGGCATACTATTAAGGGGAGTCAGTGCATTTGCATAAACGAGCTGTTTGCATTCAATTAATTTTTTAAAACACCAAAAAGGTTGTTTCAGTGCATTTAGTCAGGGCGAGTGTGACGATTCGGATCCCGGATACCGGATATACCTGATAGGACTACCGAATAGACCCGATACCACTTGGAACCCGTGAAGCCTCCCAAGAGCGGTAAAGCTCCGAAGGGATAAAAGGATTGTCGTGTAGTACATTGAAGCCACAGAGATATAATAGTAATCAATTAAATTTCATTAGATCGGTTTACTAAAGTAGTAGAAATAAAATTACTTTTCAATTAACAGTTTAAATTAACAATTAAACTAGAGTCTAGCCCAAAGGAAGGACAAGCAGTATAGTCAACAGAAAAGAAGAACGTACACTGAGGTGTGGGGAAACCCGGCGCAGGTACCGCTGGCTGCTATGGACACGTCACACCAGAAACCGCGGAAGCAGAAGATGCCACGCACCTGAAAAGCAGGGGTGAGCGTCGTGTCACTGGCCCAGTAGGGGTCACGCAGATCCCCACTGAAAAACAATGCAGTAAACAGTAGGAAAACTACCACTAGAAAGCTGTAAAAGAAAACTAGAAATGGAAAGCGTGGAGCAGCTAAAAGAAAAGGGAAAAGAAGTCGTACCTGAAGGAAAACACGGCTGTCGAACTAACCTCGGCCTCCCAAACTACTCCGAGTAGCAACAGAACGGCAGACCTTGATCTCACAGAGTCAGGCGTCACCGATCCGTCAACAACCACAGGGCCTACTAAGAGCAAACAAAAAGCCTAGAAAGGACCTAGACAGGCACAGACGCCCTAAAGCAAACATGACTCGATCGTCGTGCACGCTCTTCTAGACACGACCACACACACACGACTAGAACGTCGTGCACACGACACAACACTGACCTCGGGCAAGACCACGAGAGGGCTAAACAGAAAAGGTCACGACGCATGAGAAACGCGAGAGTCACGTGTCACGTGACGGAAGTACCTCCTCACTAGAAGAACAGCCAGCTACGTCCACTGCCATCTTATGCTGCGCCTCAAGTGTCTCTCCTACTATGCCGCTTGAAGCACGACAGAGATTAAGACACACTCAGAACCAGAACATGACTATAGTAATGAGTGACTAATCAGGGTCACGCCCGTCGGTGCCAGTCCTACGCTCCTGACCACGTGTGCACACACAAGCTTAATGTCTTGAGCTAGGCCTCTAGCTAGTTTTCTCCCCAAGCAGACGCTACTGCAAGGCAAGGGAGCCCACAGAAACTACCCTAAAAATCGTATCTCGGGAACTGCCGTACCACCACTCCCAGGTGGGTCAACACTGGAACGTATCGACTAGCTACGACTAGTGGAGGCTCACTAGACACAGAACTCTGAAACAAGAGTGCTGTAGTACAGACAGGCAAAGAAGCACTATCACACGTACTACGAACCATAGGACATGAGGTAGCATACCAGACTGCCACCTGACTCAGGACAGTCAACTAGACCTGCCAACACAACGATCCTTGAGTCCGAAGACTCAGGTCAAGATCATTGTACAAAGCGGTACAAGCCGCCAATCGGTCTAATCCTAAGCCAGAAGAAACAACCGTAGAAAATGACACACGAAAACCTGAGGGAGTAACAAGACCCTCAGCACACCTGGACATGTAAACCGAGGTAAGACGACACCTCGAGGCATCCAGAGCAATGTCTCGAACTGGACAGAACCGCCGAGACACACACAAGGTTGGCCTGTCAACCACGGGTCATCCCGAGTTGACCGGAACCAAACAATGACGACTCTACAGTAGAAAAGAGAATCCTACTTCAAGCAAGAAAACTCCTGGCTACCTTCTAATGTAGTCTTAGCCCTCATAGGACATCAAAAGATATCCACGGGAATGGAAAACCACAAGGTCAAGCCAAGATATGCAGAAATCGAAATGACGGGAAACGATACTCTGGGCATACACGATCCATCACTCGGCCGCTAGGTAAACCAAGCAGTAAAGGAGAAGGTCGCTACGCACACAGAGACAAGGATAATGGCGGTCGTAGGCTGGTCTGCTAGAGGACAGTAGCGGTCAAAGGTTGGGCCGCTAGAAGACTGTAGCGGTCGTAGGTGAGGCCGCCAACAGTAGTCAACTCTCGCACCGGCCTACCCAGTCAAACCACCGTAGCGGTCTAAGATAGACGCACTACCCGGACTTGGCAGTCTAAGGATGAACCGCCCCACAAACCGCCCTACGACTTTGACCTAAGACACGCAGACCGTAACGGCCGAAGGAAGGTGCGCTACTACAGAGAGGTGCATGAAGGTTGGGCCGCTAGAGCCAATCGACATAGACCTCTGACCCGATCAAACATCATGTGGCGGCCTAAGGAAGGCGCGCCACAACACTCTGGCGGTCAGAGCTAAAACCGCCAGAATGAACCGACAGACACTAACATAAACAGTGAAGCGGTGGCGCACCAGCACAGGGTCGCCAGAAGCAAGAGGCGGTCCAAGGGTGGGCCACCACCCTTACTGAACCTTGAATCAATAGACACACTAAAGGATGTGGTGGTCTATCGTGGGGCCGCCAGAGGCCTGTGGCGGTCTCTAGAACGGCCGCCAAAGCAATACGGTGGGAAAACTAGGGAAAAAGCCGAATCGGCCCATTCCACGCCCCATTCGCGTCTAAACGTAGGGGAAACAATCCTAGACGATGAAAAACACCTTCCAGAAGCCGGAAGAGTCACATGCAACCATTCATTCGCGAGAAACGGGCGATTCCAACGAATCGACCCAAATTGGGTCACCGAGGATCCCAGACTCCTACCGGCCCCGAATGATAACCAATCACGACAAAACTTACGGGAATGGGATCCAGACAACCCAGCGGTTCGTTTGGTACTAATTTTACTAAGAATGGTCACCATTTTTTGGCGAACCCTACGAACTCCTAAAATCACAGTTTTACCTAAACGAGCCCAAACTCGCTCGTTCTAGCACCGAACGACGTGAAACTGCACGGAAAACGTAAAGGGGAAGTAGGTGATCCATCTCCCTACCTCCACCGAAGAAACTGTACCCCGAAGCGACTAAACCACGCCGAAAACCACGTCGCGAGCTTGACCGTCAACTTTGAATCCACCGTTCGAGATCGCGCCAAAACTGATCCGATCCTCGCCCGATCGCGCACCTCATGGACCCCACGTTGTCGCCACCTCGCCCACGAGCCTTCTCCGTCTGCAGCCAAAACCGGGAGGGCGAGAGATGAGAGAAAATGGGAGAGAGAGAGGGTCGCGGAGAAATGAGAAGGAAGGAGAGAGGAAGGAAAAAGAAAAAGAAAGAATTAGGAAATTTTCCTAATTTTTGAAAATTCGATAATTAGCCCAAAAATGGACTAATTTAGAAAAATAAGTAAAAATAGTCGAAATGATACTCGAGAAGAGTACATCGCAACTGCGGCGTTCACGAGTCGATGAACTGAGAAATAAACTCACCGTAGGGTTCCATAACTAGTACGAGAGAAAAATCCACACAGATTGTAAACTTCAACTCAGGACCCACAAAACTGATCCAAAACTCTTCGAAGAGGATTTGAAAGACCTAATAAGAATCCGATAAGAATCCATGACATTACATCCTCCCCTCCTTTAATAAATTTCATCCTCGTAATTTAAGGACTAGCAAAGGAGAAGCAGGGAAGAACAACCCCAAGACACAACTTGAAACAACACGAATCTCGAGAAGCACAATTTAGAGGAACATAGTCAGACCATATTGACAAGTACACGCTCTGGATCAAGCACGACACAAGTGAACACAAGTCTGACACCTCCGAAACAAGGCAACGTCATTTACATCTCACAGGAAAGGAGACACGACACATGCCACGACAACAGCTATCGGGAAAATAAAATGACATACACGACGAGTATCAGCTTAAACAAGGAAACATAGTCCTCTCAGCTGATAGCTCGACACATCATCGACTCCAGTGCCAAAGGTAACAGGGAACACCTAGCACACAGGACACCAATGATAGCACCGGACCACAACACAATCAAGTCAGTCCTCACTCAGATATTCCATCTGACCGAGTCGCATGCTAACTCTACCAAGAGAGAAGAGTACAGCAAAGCTGATCGACAAGACCTGGTCCGCACAGTGCCAAGACAGATGCATAAAATCATGGGGAAACAACGATAAAATGACAATGGATCACGAAACCTAAGCCAGCTGAAGACTATACTGGACTTTCAGGACTCTGGATACTGTATATCTCGGATTCCCATGTACTTCACACAACAATGCTCTGATACCACCTGTGACAACCCGGATCCCGGATACCGGATATACCCGATAGGACTATCGAGTAGACCCGATACCACTTGGAACCCGTGAAGCCTCCCAAGAGCGGTAAAGCTCCGAAGGGATAAAAGGATTGTCATGTAGTACATTGAAGCCACAGAGATATAACAGTAAGCAATTAAATTTCATTAGATCGGTTTGCTAAAGTAGCAGAAATAAAATTACTTTTTAATTAACAGTTCAAATTAACAATTATACCAGAGTCCAGTCCAAAGGAAGGACAAGCAGTACAGTCAACAGAAAAGAAGAACGTACACTGAGGTCGGGGGAAACCCGATGCAGGTACCGCTGGCAGCTACGGACACGACACACCAGGAACTGCGGATGCAGAAGACACCACCCACCTGAAAAGTAGGGGTCACGTAGATCCCCACTGAAAAACAACGCAGTAAATAGCAGGAAAACTACCACTAGAAAGCTGTAAAAGAAAACCGAAATGGAAAGAGTGGAGTAGCTAAAAGAAAAGGGAAAAGAAGCCGTACCTAAAGGAAAACATGGCTGCCGAACTAACCTCGGCCTCCCAAACTACTCCAAGCAGCAACAGAACGGTAGACCTTGATCTCATAGAGTCAGGCGTCACCGATCCGTCGACAACCTCAGGGCCTACTAAGAGCAGACAAAAAGCCTAGAAAGGACCTAGACACAGACGCCCTAAAGCATACACGACTCGATCACCGTGCATGCTCTTCTAGACACGACCACACACACACAACTAGAACGTCGTGCACATGACACAACACTGACCTCGGGAAAGACCACGAGAGGGCTAACCCGGAAAGGTCACGACGCACGAGAAATACGAGAGTCACGTGGCATGTGATGGAAGTACCTCCTCACTAGAAGAACAGCCAGTTGTGTCCACCGACGTCTTATGCTGCGCCTCAAGTGTCTTGCCTACTACGCCGCCTGAAGCACGACAGAGAATAAGACACACTCAGAACCAGAACAGGACTACAGTAACGAGTGACTAATCAGGGTCACGCCCGTCGACGCCAGTCCTACGCCCCTGACCACGTGTGCACATACAAACTCAATGCCTTGAGCCAGGCCTGTACCTAGTTTTCTCCCCCAGCAGGACGCTACTGCAAGGCAAGGGAGCCCACGGAAACTAGCTTCAAAATCGTATCTCGAGAACTACCGTACCACCACTCCCAGGTGGGCCAACACTGGAACATGTTGACTGGCTACGACTAGTGGAGGCTCACTAGACACAGAACTCTGAAACAAGAATGTT
Source organism: Amorphophallus konjac (assembly GCA_022559845.1). NCBI lineage: Eukaryota > Viridiplantae > Streptophyta > Magnoliopsida > Alismatales > Araceae > Amorphophallus > Amorphophallus konjac. The sequence goes on from CM040126.1 coordinate 249,508,879, forward strand.
GTAGTACAGACAGGCAAAGAAGCACGGTCATACGTACTACGAACCACAAGACACGATGTAGCATACCAGACTGCCACCTGACTTAGGACAGTCAACTAGATCTGCCAACACAATGTTCCTTGAGTCGTAAGACTCAGGTCAAGATCGTTGTACAAAGCGGTACAAGCCGCCAATCAGTCTAATCGTAAGCCAGAAGAAACAACCGTAGAAAATGACACACGGAAACCTGAGGGAGTAACAAGACCCTCAGCACACTTGGACATGCAAACCAAGGTAAGGCGACACCTCGAGGCATCCAGAACCATGTCTCGAACTGGACAGAACCACCGAGACACACACAAGGTTCGCCTGTCAACCACCGGGTGACCCCAGGTTGACCGGAACCAGACAATGATGACTCTACAGTAGGAAAGAGAATCCTACTTCAAGCAAGAAAAATCCTGCCTACCTTCTAATGTAGTCTTAGCTCTCATAGGACATCAAAAGATATCCACGGGAACGGCAAACCACAAGGTCAAGCCAAGATATGCGAAAATCGAAACGATTGGAAAAGATACTGTAGGCATACAGGATCCATCACTCAGCCACTAGGTAAACCAAGCAGTAAAGGAGAAGGTCACTATGCACACAGAGACAAGGATAATGGCGGTCGTAGGCTGGTCCGCTAGAGGACAGTAGCGGTCAAAGGTTGGGCATCTAGAAGACTGTAGCGGTCGTAGGTGAGGCCGCCAACAGCAGTCAACTCTCGCACCCACCTACCCAGTCAAACCACCGTAGCAGTCTAAGATAAACGCGCCACCCGGACTTGGCGGTCTAAGGATGAGCCACCACACAAACCGTCCTACGACTTTGACCTAAGACACGCGGATCGTAGCGGGCGAAGGAAGGTACGCTACTACAAAGAGGCGCATGAAGGTTGGGCCGCTAGAGCCAACCAACATAGACCTCTGACCCGATCAAACATCATGTGGCGGCCTAAGGAAGGCGTGCCACAACACTCTGGCGGTCAGAGCTAAAACCGCCAGAATTAACTGACAGACACTAACATCAAGAAACAGCGAAGCGGTGGCGCACCAGCACAGGGGCGCCAGAAGCTAGAGGCAGTCCAAGGGTGGGCCGTCACCCTTACTGAACCTCAAAACTACCGACACACTAAAGGATGTGGCGGTCTATCATGGGGCCGCCAGAGGCCTTTGGCGGTCTCTGGAATGGCTGCCAAAGTGATACGGCGGGAAAACTAGGGAAAAGACCGAATCGGCCCGTTCCACGCCCCATTCGCGTCTAAATGCAGGGGAAACAATCCTAGATGATGAAAAACACCTTCCACAAGCCGGAAGGGTCACATGCAACCATTCGTTCATGAGAAACGGGCGATTCCAACGAATCGACCCTAATTGGGTCACCGGGCTTCCCGGACTCCTACCGGCCCCGAATGACAACCAGTCACGACGAAACTTACGGGAATGGGATCCAGACATCCTAGCGATTCGTTTGGTACTAATTTTACTAAGAATGGTCACCATTTTTCGGCGAACCCTACGAACTCCTAAAATCATGATTTTACGTAAACGAGCCCAAACTCGCTCGTCCTAGCACCGAACGACGTGAAACTGCACGAAAAACGTAAAGGGGAAGTAGGTGATCCATCTCCCTACCTCCACCAAAGAAACTGTGCCCCGAAGCGACTAAACCACGCCGAAAACCACGTCGCGAGCTCGACCGTTGGCTTTGAATCCACGGTTCGGGATCGTGCCAAAACCGATCCGATCCTCGCCCGATCGCGCACCTCATGGACCCCACGCTTTCGCCACCTCACCCACGAGCCTCCTCCGTCTGTAGCCGAAGCCTGGAGGGCGAGAGAGGAGAGAAAACGGGAGAGAGAGGGGGTCGCGACGAAATGAGAAGGAAGGAGAGAGGAAGGAAAAAGAAAAACAAAGTAATTAGGAAATTTTCCTAATTTCCAAAAATTCGATAATTAGGCCGAAAATGTTCATAAAAATACGCAAAAATAGTCAAAACGATCCTCGAAAAGAGTACATCGTAACTGCGGCGTCCACGAGTCGATGAACTGAGAAATAAACTCACCGCAGGGTTCCGTAACTTGTACGAGAGAAAAATCCACACGGATCGTAAAACTCAACTCAGGACCCACAAAAGCGATCCGAAACTCTCCGAAGAGGATCCGAAAGACCTAATAAGAATCCGATAAAAATCATGGGCATTACAGCGAGCATCTAAATCAAGCTTTTGAATTGCATGGCTATTCATCCATTTCCTTCTTATCTTATTTGGTCAACCTGAATTGCTCATTCAGTCAACCGATACCTTCTTTGTCTAGCCATATCTTCACTCATTCTGCATCTTCTGCTCTTTCTGCAACGTTCATCCACAACTGGCAACAACTTGTATTAATTCTTTCTATATGTTCTGAATTCACTCGAACTGATACTACTCTTGAGTTTGTAACTCTCATTCTCACCGCACATCCTATGCTTCACTTCTTAATACTTCTGATTAGAAGTGTCGACACCATGAGTCGACATTATTTTGGAAGTAGTCAGTTTAATGGACACTGTGAGCAGATGTTGATACCAAGTGTCGACACCTTTATTAGTGTGCTTATGATTTCGATGCATATTCTAGATGCTACATTTATCACTCTCATTCATGTTAAGTGCTCTCTATTGCTAGTTGAATTGGATGCTCTCAAACTTCTTTGACCCTTCATTTGAGAAGATTTCAATGTGTATACCATGTTCATAAATCTGAAAGCAAAATTAAGAGGAATCTTCTACTATACGGGATTATGAATATCTAAAAAATTTCAGCCGGTTTAAGTTTCATGTATTTCTTGAGTTTGGATATGAACATCTTAAAAATATCTGAATCAATTTTTTTAATAAACTTTAACCAGTTGATTCATGCTATATCATGTAAAACCTTCTAAATTTTGAAAGTTTTAAAATCATGACTTACTTTGGTTGAAATACATGTTGTGAGTATTGTTCTTAAACATTTGATAGCTCTGATAATTATCTGAAAACAAAACATGGTCAGAGCAATGACTTTGGTCACCGAGAAACTGGGTCCTCTATCAAATAAATGGAGTAAACCCATGTCATGAAGTGCCATAGTTACCTCTGCTGTAAAAGTGATTGAAATTTCTGTGATAGTTGGCAGAGCAATGACCTGATGTGTGGTGAGTAATTGGGTCACCTTACCTAAGACGTATTGTGCCTCACGTCCAAAGCCATAATGTTGTTATCTCTGTTCTAATGAAGCATGACAGTTAGTCATACTAAGTGCTTAGGGATACTGGCGTCTAAACAACGTGTATCATCTAGTTACAAGGTGTGCACTAAACTCGATTGCTCTTGAAAACTTTTGCTATGAAAAAATTACTGCTACATAAAAGAAAAACTCTGAAAAAATAATTGCAATAAAAATTTACTGAAATCATAGTCAAAATCAAATGCATTTCTAGGTGTTTAACCTCACTATTACTTCATGTAACCCCTAAAGGAGTTATTGAAATTGAATGATTAAGATGAAGGGAGGTCATACTAGATGTTAACATGAAAGCATGGTTCACTTTTATTAAACTTTGCTTTCAGATATGAGTACAAAAACTTTCATGAACAAACCTTGAATACATTATATTTAAACCATTCTGTCAAATAAAGATCATTTTGTTGTGTCCCTGTGGTTTTGATGATAGCAAACACTATAAGTCATCATTTGTTTGTGTCTGCATATGAATGATTGATTGAGCATCTTATTTGAATGTCATTCCATCGAACAGGCTGTGTGCATATTTGGTGCATTGTCTGTTTCTGTTCATCGTGGCCATACGTTAGTGCATGCCTAGGCACATGCATGTTCAAGGGTTAAAGTCTGTACATTCTTCAGGTGCATCATCTCAGCAAGTCTATACATTGGACTTGAGCATATAGGAAGTCTGTACATCGTCTGCTTTCCATGCACTTAAAGTCTGTACAGCCCATGAATTAACGCTAGGACGCAAAGTCTGTACATCATCCAGTTGCAGGCAGCAGCAAGTTTGTACATCGCCTTGTCGCAGACATAGCAAGTCTATACATTGCATGTGTCGCAGACATAGCAAGTCTGTACACCACATTTGGCGCAGGCACAGCAAGTCTGTACATTGTTCTCGAGTGCATTCACCGTCTCACACAGCGTCTTTGTGAGTCTACACATTTTCTCTCGTACAGCCAGCGTCTCACTTAGCGTCTTTGTGCATGCATCATTCAGGTCTATACAGCCAGCGTCTCACTTAGCATTTTTGTGCATGCACATTTAAAGTCTGTACAGCTTGTGTTCACAACAGAAAGTTTGTACATTGTCTAGACTGCATACACCACGTCTATTCATTGCCTTGCAGCATGCACGCACACATAGTCTGCACATTCATAGCTGTTAAGTCCATACACTTGTTGCTGGCAAGTCTATACATCGCATAGCATGCATGTGTTCAAGTCTATACATTGCTGCTGAACGCAAGTCTATACATTGGTTGCTGCATTGTACGCACACTCAAAGTCTACACATTGCATGTTAGCATGCTCGCACACACTAAGTCCATACACTTGTTGCTGGCAAGTCTATACATCGCATAGCATGCATGTGTTCAAGTCTATACATTGCTGCTGAACGCAAGTCTATACATTGGTTGCTGCATTGTACGCACACTCAAAGTCTACACATTGCATGTTAGCATGCTCGCACACACTAAGTCCATACATGAGCAAAGTCTGCACATTGCTGTCTTTACCTACGTTCAAAGTCTGTACATTTCTCAATGGCTGTGCAATTCTTCAAAGCAAGTCTGCACATTGTTTATACATTGCACGCAGAGTCTACACATTCGTCTGCATGCCTGAGCATCCATTGTTGTTGTGCATACTTTGATAGATGTAAAGTCTATACCTTGCTATCTGCATTTGTGCACTCCTTCAATATAAGTCTATACATTGCCTCATGCATTGCACAAAGTCTGCACATTGTGTGTTGCTATGCTCACACATCATTTGAGTAAGTCTGCACAATGGTGCATGCTGAGTCTGCACATTGTTGCACGCTAAGTCTACACACTAACAGCATGATAGTGCATTCAACTTTCAATGTGCATACTTCACCATATGCATACTGCATCATATGCCATCAAGTCTATACATTGTCTCGCACACACCCACTAGCAAGTCTGCACATTGGTTGCACATTGCACACAGAGTCTGTACACTCGATTGGTGGCATGTCTGAGCACTCATCGTCAATGTATATACTTTCTCATATGTATACAGAACTCCACGCCATTAAGTCTGTACATTCACAAACTTACTCGATCCATTATCTTATGCTATTTCAGACTGCTCATTGACTGATGATCAAGGAGCTTAAGGAGGGCACGTGATCCGAGGATAAGGGGAGTACTAGGATCGTGACATGTGTATTGAAGCATGCTGAAAGGCTGCAACGTGGTCAAGGCATTTGGGCGGGAATCATGGAGAGCACACGCCCTATCTAGTTGCTGCTGCTATATATATGTGAAGCTTCTTCCTCAGAAGAAGACTAATCGTGATCGAAGCAGAAGGAGAAAACAGAGAGAGTGCCTGCACGATCCAGAAGAAGAAGAAGAAGAGAAGAAAAGCAGAGAGAAGAAAAAGAGAGAGAAGAGAAGAGCAAAGAAGAGAAAGAAGAGAAACAGATTAGCAAAAGAAGAAGAGAAAGAAGTTGAGGAGAGATAGTGAGATCGAGAGAAGAAGAGAGCAGTCTGATGATCAGTCTCTACTGGACCGTGGATCAAATCCAGGCTAGTCAGCTCTCTTTGAGAGCCATATTGTGCTTCATAGTTTACAGCTTTCCTGTTGCTGTTGTCTCTTATTTTTATTTTCATTTTAAACCTTTCTTCAAGCTGTTTGTCAGTGTTTTGCAGTGGAGGATTACACTGGACGGCTAAGCTGTATTGCCCAGCGGAGCAAGCTGTGATGCTCAGCGTTGCAGAGGTGGACTCCTCTGGACAGCAAGCTGTGATGCTCAGCGGGATGGCAAGTTGTGAGGCCCAGCTGATGTAGGTAAGCTGTGATGCCCAACCGTTCAAGTTGTGAGTCAGCAGGAATCCACATTCTGGGTTGAGTGTGGGGTGGATGTAGGTCTGGAGGACCGAACCACCTAAAAACCCTCTGTGCATTGGTTTGATTTCTTTTCTGATTCCGCTAGATGAATGCATAGGGACGATATGTTTTGATTGCACACTGTGTGTTTGATTGTGGTATCAAGAGTCCTTTGACAGGATTAGATCTGAAGTTTAATTCATTCCTTTAGGCGTTAATTCTTCAGTTGTGAGCATTAGATTTTAATTGGGAGAAATTTTTAAAGGGTAGATTCATTCACCCCCCTCTGAATACATAGCACCGAACCCAACACTTGGTATCAGAGCGGGTCTCTGACCTAACAGATCTAACAATCTGCAGAGGATCCTGCTAGTTTTTGGTGCATTTCAGAGTGGGTTTCTTGTGTTCTGTGTTTTGTTTCACCGGTTTAGTGTCTTGATTTACTCATCTGATTTCGGTGCACTCATCATATATCGATGGCTAATCCTCCGATATTCAGAGGTAATGATTTTGATTCTTGGTTAGAAAATTTTCATCGGTATGTAAAATCAACTGATCCTAATCTCTGGAAGGTAATAACTCATGGTCCACCCAATTTATCAATAGATAAATCTAGATGGACTGAGAAGGATAAATTGAAAGACTCTGTCAACACTAGAGCATTAGTCTTAATAAAAGAATCAATTGACAAAGCTCTAATCTCATGTATTTCTTCTTGCAGGTCTACCAAAGAAATTTTGGAAAAACTAAAGCTTACCAGGAATTACAACAAATGCTTGATGGCTGATCGGAGAAATGATAATGAAAAATCATCATCTCAGGTAAGCTCTGGATCCGAAGAAGTTTCGATTGATGATATATGGAATATAAATGAAGAGCTTACTGATAGATGTACAAAATTAAAATCTGAAAATAAAAGGCTAAAGAAAAGAATTGAACAATGCAAATCTGAACTTACTTGTGATATTTGTCCTACATTGAAACAGTCTTATGACACATGCCTAATAGATGCTCAGAATTTTAAGGAACAAAATGGTTCTCTAAAAATTGAAAATCAAACATGCTTGGACAAGATATCAGAACTTAAGAATCAGCTGAATAAGAAGAAAAATGAGCATCTAAAAAGCATGCAAGAGCAGACTGAAATTAATTCTGTAATGGACAAACTAAAGCTTGAACATGCTAAAGTTCAAAAAGAAAATGAAGATCTCAAGGCTAGTTTGAATAAAGTCAACAAGGAAGGTGTGCATGTTTCCTCTCTAAAATCAAACTGCAATATGTGCTCGGCTCTAAGAGAACGTGATGAAGATCTTTATAGTAAGAATGAATGGCTGAATAAACAAATTGCCTCATTTAAAGAGGATCACAAAAACTTGGTTGCTGAGAAAATTAAAGTAGAAGAAAGAGAAGAGGAACTAATTGAAAAACTAGAGTTGATGTCCAGTAATGAAAATTGTGATGAAGAAGTTAAGAAGCTGACCAAAGAAAACACTAAACTGAAGGTTGAAGTTGAAAAACTAAAGCGGTTAAACACTGGCTTGTCTGAAAGACTTCTCACCATAGAAAAAGGAAAAGCTGTCTGTGATGAAGAGTCAGAAAAGTTGAGCAACTTGGAACAAGAAATTGAGAAGTATAAAACTGCAAACAAAGTTCTAAGTGAATGTGTCAATTGCAGTGAACAGGAGATAGCCAGTTATGAGCTTCATATAGCACATTTAGAGAATAAGATTCAGGATCTAAAAAAATTAACATCCAAGTCTGCTAAAAATGAAGGAAAAATGAAAGCTGTCATGAAAGATACAAATGACAATTCAAGAGAGGGGATAAGTTACAGTTCTGATGTTAAGGAAATCACTAAAAACCAGCTATACACCACTTTTGTGCAACGCTCTGATGTAGCTGGTACCTCAAATCAATCCCTAAAATAAAATGAAAATCAGAAATCACCATCAACATCTGTATTTCAGTTCAAAGCGCAGAAAAATGAAAAGCAAACAAAAATTGTTGAGAATAATCAAAAATTGAAAAGGAAGGGTCAAACAAAGAAGGTAAAGAATATTTCTGGTTACACCCTAAGATATGCCAACTCTTCGCATGTATCTAGTCAGTCTGTTAGTAATCATGTTGCCAGGAAATCAAAAGTGTCATGTCATTATTGTGGCAAGATAGGGCATGTAATGGATGATTACAGACTGTTGCTTAAAGATGAGCATGCTGGTGAAGCAATGCATTCTAGGAATTCATCTGATAGAAACCATGCCACTAAGAAATCTGATGCATCATGTTATTACTGTGGTAGGCGTGCTCACCTAATGAATGCATGTTTTATCATGAAAGAAGATAATAAACTACACGCTAAAATTCTCTCACATGCTCATGGCCCATATAGATATAAGTCTACTTTAGGCCAGCATATTATTTGCTTCACTTGCAACAAGCCTGGGCATAAGGCAGATGAGTGCTGGTCAGGAAATTATTGGGGTAACAATGAATCAAGAAGCAAGCATCTAAGATGCTTCGAGTGTGGGAAGTATGGTCATGCAGTCAAGGACTGTTGGCATGTCCGAAGAGGCCATGGGAATAATAAATTCTTCAAATTTTCTGCCAAAAGACCTATGAGTCCTTCATGTTTTAACTGTGGCAAGGTAGGTCACAAGTATATTGAATGTTGGTCATCAGGTAATAAGAAACAAACTGCTCATGCATACAATAGAAAAATTCATGTTGCTGTTGATATGCATCATAGGACCCAAAATTCTGATGCTTCATGTAGATATTGTGGCAAATTGGGTCACTTCATGACCAATTGTTATCAGATGGATTTTGATGATAGCGCTGCTAAGCGACTGTTCAGAACACCTGCTAGGGCTAGTACAGGACCCAAGGCTGCTTGGGTTCCTACTGGATCAAAATGATGAAATCCTTGAAGGTGTGCCTTGGAAGCTGATGAATAAAGGGGTTAATAATCCAAGGCACTCAAAAGTGAAACCCCCAGAAGTGGACCACTCAGGTAAGTTCTGAAAATCTGTGTTAAATTCTATTTTCTGACATTCTCTGCCCTTTAGATGATCGCATATCATAATAATCTGTCTGTGCTAAATTGATTTATCTTGAAAAGTTGATTGCTCTCGCATGATGCTCTCTGAATAAAGAATGCTCTGATATTTGAATAATCATTCTGCATAGCTGAATGTCATACGCATGCTTTGCATAGTTGATATTTCATAGGTAGCTGCATGTCTTGCATATAGTCGGTGCATCTCATGTTCACAGTGCATATTGTTGTGCCTTCATTGCATATCATGCATTTTGTCAGGGGGAGCTTGTCTGCTGTCGCTTGGTCATCATGCTCTCCTTATCAGAATTGTTGCATACTTCACATATGAAGAGTAGTGCATGACATAAAATTTTGAAAAACCTAAAAATATATTCCATTGCATTTAGACAGGGGGAGCATTCCTATTCCATCTCTTCTTCACCTCATGAACTCCTTTTGTCTAGTAATCTGATCCATTCTCTTGCCTATGTGCTGTTCAATTGAATTCTCTGCTGTCTTCACCAAAGCAGCTGATCAGTCTGTATTCCAGACTCAGCTACTGTTTGTTGATACACTCTCTTCTAATGCTCTTCTCTATTGGTGATTGACTCTTCCACCAGCTTATACTCATCCTTCATATATCTCTTAGCTGGAGTGACTGATTTGGTTCTACTATTGATTAGTTGGTCAGCTATTTTTTTTTCTGATCTGAGGAACTCAAGCTGCATGTCATGCAATTCAGTCTGAGAATTTTGTAGAAATTCCTATCATATAGGTTTAAGAATAACCACTGAATCAGACTGATATAAGATTAATGTATTCTCAGATTTGTATTTAAATGAATTGAAAATATCTGAATGATAAGCTTTAATAAATCTTAACCATCTGTGTCATAAAAACCTCAAACTCACTCATCGGATATCTGAAAATTTGAAATCAGGGCTATTTTGGCTGAGATACATAAAGTGAGTAGTGTTGTTAAAACATCAAAAATCTGACAGGAAATAAAATCAGTGAGTAATGAAATGACTTTGTTCACTGAGAAACTGTGTTATCCATCAAAGAAATGGAGTAAACCCAAGTCATGAAGTGTCATAGTCACTTAAAATGAAAATTCATTGAAAACCTGACAGAGCAATGGCATGTCTGTGTTGAGTAACTGGGGAGTCTGGCCTCTGATCAAGGTGTCTCCTCATGTAAAAAGACACTTATATTGCTAACTCTGTTCTCGAAGTTGAGAGGCAATGATAGTTATCACACTGAGTAACTGGGTCACTTCACCTGAGACGTGTTGTGCCTCATGTAAAAAGATGTTGATCAACCTAAATTGCTCAGGAAAAATATAATATGCTTCAAATGAAAATATATTACAAATTCTGTCAACTCATGTTCTGTAAAAGTGTTTAACCTCAGTACTAATCTGTGTATTTTTCAAAGGAGCTATTGAGATCATGTGTATAAGATAAAGATGATTGATTTTGAGTGTTTTCTGACTATTTGGTTCACCCTTATTAAAACTTGGATTCAGATATGAGTATTGAGTTTAATTTGACAAATCTGGTTTACATCATAATTAAATCAGATTGGTTAAGTTGCCAATTCATAACCCTTTATGATAGAAGAGTCTATTCTTCTTAATACTTATTGTAGTGGTGCAAGCATTAAAATCACTCATGATCAGATTCATTCCTGACAACTTGACCAATAGAAACTGTATTGACAAATCCTCTCTTATCAGTTGACTGATTCCATCTGCATTTTTCTGACCATACAAATGTGAGGTGCCACTCCCATTATTACCTTGTTCACTTGCAGCCTTCTGAACTTCAGAATTCTTATGGTGGTGGATTTCAGATTGATTCATTTAATAACCAGAGTTCATTCTTGCGCTTCAGGGGGAGAATGGGTTGTTCTATAAGGGGAGAAAGCCTTTCTTGCTTAGTCAAAGGGGGAGTTTTTAATTCAATCATCTTATGCATTTTTTACTTCCCTCTCAAACTACTGTCTTTTTGCTGAAGTCAAAGGGGGAGAATAATCTGATTCAAGTCAGTATGACTCATAGTGTTGCCATCACCAAAAAGGGGGAGATTGTTGTGTCCCTGTGATTTTGATGATAGCAAACACTATAAGTCATCATTTGTTTGTGTCTGCATATGAATGATTGATTGAGCAACTTATTTGAATGTCATTCCATCGAACATGTTGTGTGCATATTTGGTGCATTGTCTGTTTCTGTTCATGGTGGCCATACGTTAGTGCATGCCTAGGCACATGCATGTTCAAGGGTTAAAGTCTGTACATTCTTCAGGTGCATCATCTCAGCAAGTCTATACATTGGACTTGAGCATATAGGAAGTCTGTACATCGTCTGCTTTCCATGCACTAAAAGTCTGTATAGCCCATGAATTAACGCTAGGACGTAAAGTCTGTACATCATCCAGTTGCAGGCAGCAGCAAGTCTGTACATCGCCTTGTCGTAGACATAGCAAGTCCGTACATTGCATGTGTTGCAGACATAGCAACTCTGTACATCGCATTTGGCGCAGGCACAGCAAGTCTGTACATTGTTCTCGAGTGCATTCACCATCTCACTCAGCGTCTCTGTGAGTCTACACATTTATCTCTCGTATAGCCAGCGTCTCACTTAGCGTCTTTATGCATGCATCATTCAGGTCTATACAGCCAGCGTCTCACTTAGCATTTTTGTGCATGCACATTTAAAGTCTGTACAGCTTGTGTTCGGAACACAAAGTCTGTACATTGTCTAGACTGCATACACCAAGTCTATTCATTGCCTTGCAGCATACACGCACACATAGTCTGCACATTCATAGCTGTTAAGTCCATACACTTGTTGCTGGCAAGTCTATACATCGCATAGCATGCATGTGTTCAAGTCTATACATTGCTGCTGAACGCAAGTCTATACATTGGTTGCTGCATTGTACGCACACTCAAAGTCTACACATTACATGTTAGCATGCTCGCACACACTAAGTCCATACACTTGTTGCTGGCAAGTCTATACATCGCATAGCATGCATGTGTTCAAGTCTATACATTGCTGCTGAACGCAAGTCTATACATTGGTTGCTGCATTGTACGCACACTCAAAGTCTACACATTGCATGTTAGCATGCTCGCACACACTAAGTCCATACATGAGCACAGTCTGCACATTACTGTCTTTACCTACGTTCAAAGTCTGTACATTTCTCAATGGCTGTGCAATTCTTCAAAGCAAGTCTGCACATTGTTTATACATTGCACGCAGAGTCTACATATTCGTCTGCATGCCTGAGCATCCATTATTGTTGTGCATACTTTGATAGATGTAAAGTCTATACCTTGCTATCTGCATTTATGCACTCCTTCGATATAAGTCTATACATTGCCTCATGCATTGCACAAAGTCTGCACATTGTGTGTTGCTATGCTCATACATCATTTGAGTAAGTCTACACAATGGTGCACGCTGAGTCTGCACATTGTTGCATGCTAAGTCTGCACACTAACAGCATGACAGTGCATTCAACTTTCAATGTGCATACTTCACCATATGCATATTGCATCGTATGCCATCAAGTCTATACATTGTCTCGCACACACCCACTAGCAAGTCTGCACATTGGTTGCACATTGCACACAGAGTCTGTACACTCGATTGGTGGCATGTCTGAGCACTCATCGTCAATGTATATACTTTCTCATATGTATACAGAACTCCATACCATTAAGTCTGTACATTCACAAACTTACTCGATCCATTATCTTCTGCTATTTTAGACTGCTCATTGACTGATGATCAAGGAGCTTAAGGAGGGCACGTGATCCGAGGATAAGGGGAGTACCAGGATCGTGACATGTGTATTGAAGCATGCTGAAAGGCTGCCACGTGGTCAAGGCGTTTGGGTGGGAATCATGGAGAGCACATGCCCTATCTGTTTGCTGCTGCTATATATATGTGAAGCTTCTTCCTCAGAAGAAGACTGATCGTGATTGAAGCAGAAGGAGAAAACAGAGAGAGTGCCTGCACGATCCAGAAGAAGAAGAAGAGAAGAAAAGCATAGAGAAGAAAAAGAGAGAGAAGAGAAGAGCAAAGATGAGAAAGAAGAGAGAGAGATTAGCAGAAGAAGAAGAGAAAGAAGTTGAGGAGAGATAGTGAGATCGAGAGAAGAAGAGAGCAGTCTGAAGATCAGTCTCTACTGGACCGTGGATCAAATCCAGGCCAGTCAGCTCTCTTTGAGAGCCATATTGTGCTTCATAGTTTACAGCTTTCCTGTTGATGTTGTCTCTTATTTTTGTTTTCATTTTAAACCTTTCTTCAAGCTGTTTGTCAGCGTTTTGCAGTGGAGGATTCCACTGGACGGCTAAGCTGTATTGCCCAGCGGAGCAAGATGTGATGCTCATCGTTGCAGAGGTGGACTCCTCTGGACAGCAAGCTGTGATGCTCAGCGGGATGGCAAGCTGTGAGGTCCAGCTGATGTAGGCAAGCTGTGAGTCAGCAGGAATCCACACTCTGGGTTGAGTGTGGGTTGGATGTAGGTCTGGAGGACCGAACCACCTAAAAACCCTCTGTGCATTGGTTTGATTTCTTATCTGATTCCGCTAGATGAATGCATAGGGACGATATGTTTTGATTGCACACTGTGTGTTTGATTGTGGTATCAAGAGTCCTTTGACAGGATTAGATCTGAAGTTTAATTCATTCCTTTAGGCGTTAATTCTTCAGTTGTGAGCATTAGATTTTAATTGGGAGAAATTTTTAAAGGGTAGATTCATTCACCCCCCGCTGAATACATAGCACCGAACCCAACACATTTCATAAGTCTTTATTGTAGAAGAATCTGACATATCTTCAAATTTTGGATTTATGGCATAGCTATCTCATTGAAAGTGCTCTTGCATATCTTGATATGTTGGGTCTTCAATCTGGTCTATTGTGCCTAACTTTACTCTGCTGGAAAGCCCTTGCTAGCTTGCTCTCATTCTTTTATAGCTGAAACTATAAGCTTATCTTGATTGTCATATTTTTTGACTGCACTCCTCACTGCCATACTTCTTGGCTTGTTTGATTGTCTAATTGCCCCTGTGCTTTTGCTGATACATTCTAATCATTTCTTTCCAAGGGGGAGAGTGCCTTCCCAGCACCCCTTATAGCTCTCAGGGGGAGATTTGTCTGTTGTCTACATTTTAGTTAATGACTCAATCATATCATTCATGTTCGTATTTATCATATCAAACTATTTCTTTTTTGATGAAGTCAAAGGGGGAGAATAGTTTGACATGAGATTTATCCTTATGACTCATAGTGTTGCCATCATCAAAAAGGGACAGATTGTTGTGTCCCTGTGGTTTTGATGATAGAAAACACTATAAGTCATCATGTGTTTGTATGAAAGATTGAATGATGATGAAATATGCATCTGGTCATTGCACTGTGCATTAATGAGGATTGTTTGCTATGCATTGATTTTTATGCATTAATGTTGTCATCATAATCATTTGCATGATATATGTTTTTTCAGATAGATGCATTTTCATGCTGCATAGAACCTCATTAGATTGCATGCACAATTATTTAATCAAACAGGTTGCATGCATTGCAAGTCAGTGCACATGCATTAAGTCCTAGTCATGCAGGTCTGTGCACATTTTGTTGTTTAGCATAGAACGTCGGTGCACATTCTACTTGTCTTCAACTAAGGTCGGTGCACACTTGCAGTATGCATATCCAAGATCGGTGCATGTTGTCATGAGGTCAGTGCATATTTGCCTTAGTCAGTTATAAGGTCGGTGCATCTTCTGTTGCATGCATATAAAGCCCAAGCACATTTGCTTGCTAGGTCGGTGCACAATTGCATGCACTGAGTCTATGCATAAGTCATTTAGTCATTCTGTCAAACAATCTGCATACATGAGCATTCTTAGTAATCATAAGGTTGATGCTAGTTGCATCTTCGATCAAGTCAGGTCGACTCTAGTTGCGTCTTTCACTAAGTAAGGTCGGTGCTAGTAGCATCTCGCGCATACTTAAGGTCGGTGCTAGATGCCATGATTGCATAAGTGAGGTCAATGCTAGTTGCGTCGTGCATGCAGTGAGGTCGGTGCTAGTTGTCTTGTTTGCTTAGTGAGGTCGGTGCTAGTTACCTTGTCAGCATATAGAGTCATGCATAAAAGTCTGTGCAGGTTTTGCCTTGTGCAAAACACGGTCGGTGCACACCCTCTAACCGGTCAGTGCATGTTTGCATGCAAGCATATGAAGGCTGGTGCACCTTTTACCTTATGCATATAGGTCTATGAACATCCTGTATGACCGCACACAAGGTCGGTGCATACCTTGTTAGTATGCATATCAAGTCGGTGCACATTTACTAGAGTGCATGTCAGGTCGGTACACACTTTGCTGGTCTGCATATATAAGGTCGGTGCATCATGATGTAGGTCGATGCACATCATGCATTCTCCATTGAAACGGGTCCAAGCACATATGTAGTTCTGAGCATGTTTTCATTTCCAAGCATGCATTAGGTCTGTGCATGCTTTGCCTCATGGCATATAAAGTCAGTGCATGTTTTCATTGCAATGCACATGGTCTGTGCACATGTAGGTCCCTGCACTGAGCCCATACATCAAGGTATATTCATCATCATACATCATTTTGTATACTTCTGACCTGAGTGTTTGACTGACATAATGATTATCTAAATCTATCATTGATTATGATAATTAAGTGTTTGTCAAAATGCTTGTTGACACCTTGAAAACAATCAAGGGCGGAAACGGAATTGAAAAGAAGATCAGACTCGCAGCGAAAGATTGATGGGGAAGCTCATCAACCATCTGCCCGGCTGAAGCCTCTTCAGGCCAAGCTGATATCCGGTGTCGTCGTCGGCCAGACGGCAGCACTGATAAAGTAGCAGTCACTTGACTGATAAGATATGAGCAGACAAAGATGAAGTCAGAGCCAGCAAATAAAGATTTTAAAGACTCCTGCAAAGTCAAAACGGAGGAAGAACTGTACCAGGCTAAAAATGTTATCCTGTCTTGTCATCATTCAGGTGACAATGCTGATGAAATGATACCCGATTTTGTCATCGTTCAGATGGCAATGCTGATGAAATCCCGATCCACCGACTGATGAAATCTCGGAATGATCTCAATAAAAGCTATGCCACCAATAAAGGGCCCTCTCCGGTTCTGATATATATATATTTGAAGGACTAAGAAAGGCCAAGGCATATGTGAGGTTTAGAATCCCTAAATGGGCCTGCCAAATGGGCTCACGAAAGAGCGGCGCCGGGATACTCTACTAATGCCACCTAGCGCGCCGGGAGCTGCCATACTCGACTGATGCACGCCGTGAAGGTGAGAAGGCACATCGACTTCCATCAGCCGAGAGGTCAGGAAGGGCTGGGTATATAAAAAGCCCACTCATATGAAGAGAGAAAAAGGGGGGGAGATAGGAAGATAGACAGACAGATAGAAAGGGAAAGGGGGCGAAGAGGCGAGCAAGGGTTTTGGCAAGAGGGAACCTACCTCCTCCAGAAAGAAAGAAAAGAGCGAGAGACAGAGAAGAGAAAAGAAAAGCAGAGAAGGGAAGTCGAGGCCTATCGAAGGTGGGCACCCGGGGAGGGAGAGGAGTCAATGCTCCGCCCTCCCCCCCCTTTCTGTAGTTCATGTTCTTAATTTCGATTGTTTCTCTTTCCTCTTCCTCTGATGTGCCCTGCAGTGCTGTAATCGGTTTCGTACTGATAGGATGATGTATTGCTATTGCTTTCTTCCTGTGAATCTCCTCCGATGTATGAGTCGGGTGGAGTATCAGTGTTGAATGAATGGATATGACAGGTTGCAGTTGGCGCCTGCTGTTCGTCTCTCTAGAGCCTTGTTGCCATCCCCCATGTCTTCTGCCTTATTTTGATTTTATAGCATGCTATCCCCCTCCCCAGTTTGGTCAATAGTCTACTGATTCGCCGAGTTTTCAAATGCTCTCTATGCTTATTCCAAAGCCAGGGATAGACCATCCCTTGGTCTCCGGGACAAAGTAGAGCTATACGATGACCGCCATCCATGGAATTTCGGAGTCTTAGATGTTCATGTTTGTCATCGAAGTCAAGCCTGGGCCAGAGACAGCCATCTCTTGGCTCCCAAGATGACAAAAGATAACATAAAACCCGTCCCCGGGGACTTTATATAGTAATGGTGACAGGGATCCTCTAGACCCTGATCTTCCCCAATTCCTCTTCGATCACGACCTTCCTTTGGAGCCTAAACCTAATCCAGTTCTAATTTGATGAATTGATTCACTTTTATCCCAAAGAAACCCTCTATCCTGGTCTGGACCATCAAGAAACCCAAAACAGAGTGCCGTAAAACTCTGAAACTCATCCCAGCGCCCTCATCCATCTCGGCTTCACAAACAGTAGAATAGGTGAATAGTTCTTGGCGCAAGCGTTCCCGCGCCGAGAACCCCATCTTCTTACCTGTGCCCAGAAGCCCTTCCCTTGGCCACCTTGTTGGTGCGCCGAGAAGCCTGCCCCCCCTTGGCCTCATCTCCTGTGCGCCGGGAACTCCCTCAGCCTAGCCTTCTGGCGCCGAGAACCCTAACTCCTTGGCCTCCTTGCCTGCGCCGAGAACCCTAACCCCCCTGGCATCCTTCTGGCGCCGGGAACCCTGACTCCTTGGCATCTTCTGGCGTCGAGAACCCTATCCCCCTAATCTCCACCTTCGAGCCGAGAACTCCACTAATGCTAGCTTCCCGGCGCCCCAAACAGGACCTTGTAAAGAACCCTTCCCGGCATGGTGGTTTTCACGCCGGGAGCCTATATGCTCATTCAAAGCTGTGCCGAGAAGCTTCCCTGCCATCCAACTGAACCCCCAACACCAGGATCAAACTCACCCAGGGATATCCATGAGTCACCAAACCTGTCCTGGGGATAAATTTAAAGGGAGTCAGACTCCCTTATGTTCCACTGATTCCACATCTGATTTATGAGCAATCCCTTCAGCGCAGGTGAGCTCTGCCACTGCATGAGTGCCACCGGCTTCTATAAGGGGAGAATCGAATGTTGCCCCAGGGCATATATATGCAATTCGGGAGGTTCGGCCTCTCTTTTTCTTGGCTTTCATCCCGGCACTCCGTGGGTGATAGCCTATTCTCCCCTGGGCATAATCCAGATTATGGGGAGGTGCTGCCAAAATGTCGATTGATGTTTTAACCCCGATAAGCCCCGGGAAGTGCATGTCATACACCTCCCGTCCGGTTCGATCTCTCGGGGAATACAAACACTGTAAGGCCCTTGGCCGGATGAGAAACGTGGAAGGGGACATGTCCCCGATGATTGTCCATGCTCCGCCCCGCCGCTGCGTGGACGGTGTCCTATTTCTATCCGGCATGACCCATATAAGAGGAGGTCATGCTGATTTAATAAGTCTATCATTTACCTAATTACATTCTTAGAATGACAAGAGCTTCAATATCATGCACTGTTATTTTTTTACCGCCCCGAGTGGCCTCCTATTTTGGCGTTTAATCAAGGGTTGTCCTTCTTAGGAAGGGCGTAATTAACGTCATAGCCTTTATGGTATGGCGGACTTTTGGTCCCGACTCGGACTTCACAATCGGCTGACCAAGTCAGGTCGAGCGCATAATAAAAATTGTCACCCCGGTGACTGGCACGCAAATAAATCAATAAATAATTAACGTGAACAAGAAGTGCGTTCCACAATGCTCTATCTCTTTGTCAGGGACTCGATCAAACACCTGAAGGGCAGAGAATATTGAACACTTAGAAAGTAGACACGCGAGCTCGAACTAAGTTGGGCACGTGTTCCCAGAAGGCTGGAAGCGGGCACGTGGTTCTAGAGAGCTTATGATTGGGCACATGACTCAAGGCTCATAATTGGAGGAACATTCTTGTACCTACCATGTGGTCCAAAACCCTATCCAAGTGCCTTTTCCAGAGCCCCTGTTTTGGGTATAAATAGGAGGTGTCTTCCTCCCAAAGAAAGAGGCGAAGAAAGAAGATAGAGAGCGAGAGCTGAGAGTGAAAAGTAGAGAAGACCAGAGTCTGAGAAGGGAAGGAAAAGAAAGAGGACGAGAGAGTTCAGAGAAGAAGGTCGTGAGAAGAAGGATGAGTGTGCAGCCAGTGCCAATATTGAAGATCTGATATCTATTGGGTTCTGGATTAGATCTAGACGAACTTGCTCCTACGAGAGGTACATTCGATTCATTTTTCTGTTAGTTCTATTTTCTGTTACAGTTTTCCTCATTTCCATTTTGTTCTTCCGATTCTATGGTTTGAGGTCGGGTTCCTCCTGAGGATTCAGGAGAAGGGAGATTTATCTCCGGTTTCCCTCTGTGGATTCAGAGGAAGGGAGACTGGTGTCTGTGGGTGTGAGTGACTAGGTGTCACTCACGGTTTTCCCTCCGGTTTGGAGGAAGAGAGGAGAGTGTTCCTTTGAGTCAAGATGTAAGGCAACGGTTGTTCGTAGACTGAGTCTGCTTCTTGCGTTTTGCAAGGGAAGCCTCACTCTAGTTGGAGTGAGGGGTGGACGTAGCCGGACTGGTGTCCGATCGAACCACCTAAAAATTCTGTGAGCAGTGGTCTTAATTTCGTGTGATTGTTCCCTATCTTCTGCCTCCTTCACAGGTTTTGTTGACTGTTCCCTTCAGCGCTATATACCTTGCTAAGTGAGTCAGTTTAGCGCAGTTTTCATCTGTTGTGATAGCATGCTTTTTGGTGCTTGAAGGTTTGGTAGATTGCTCAATGATTTATCAGTCTGTGTCCACGATTAGCATTTGATATTGTGTCTGACCTTACTACGATCTTGTGTGAGCTAGTCATTCTGCTTGTGCCTCTATTTGTCAACTGGAGAATGTTTAATTTGTTTAACCCATCTGAGATTCTAACTCCGCAATATTTTTAAAAGGGGATTCATTCACCCCCCCTCTGAATCCGTGCCTTTCACCCCAAAAATTAAAACAAGCAACCAGAACCCAGATCTGTTCAGATCTGAAAACACAATATCAGACCTGTTAACCTGTAAGCATTCTCTGTAATGATGGAAGAAAAACTAAGACAGAACTATACAACAAGTACTTGCAAGATCAACTAAAATATGGAGCTCAAGAACATATTAATATGAAAAGATAAATTCCCTCAGAGCTCAGGGCAAACACTTTGCAGATATAACAGATGTTGAGTTGAAGAATATTGCAATGCAAGATAAACAATAGTCAATCTTCTCAAATAATAATTCACCTTGCTGGTACTAGACGGAGGTTGAGTCCAAAGACTTTCCTCACGCAAAGTGTGCTATGCACACCTTTTGATATACCAAAAGGAGAATCAACAGAATGAGCCTAACAGAACCAGTGCATATGATAGAAGTGTGTACTATAAATGATAGCAGTAACCTACTGAGTTTGGCAATTCATTCAACCCACAACCAATCTGTGAAGGGAGATAGAAGATAAGGAATATACGCACAAACCACACCACTGGATAGTCATTTTTAAGGTGGTTCGGTCTGCTACCCGCAGACCTACGTCCACCCCTTACTCAAATGAGTAAGGCTTCCCTTGCACAAGACAAGAACGTAGACTCAGTCTACAACAATCATTGATTACACAGCTTGACCCGAGGGAAACAAATCCCTCAACCACTGATCTCACACCAAGCAAGATCAGTAACTCTGCCAGAGGCAGTAACTAGAGGAACTGATCCTCTCTTCTTCTGAAACCTTAGAAGGAAACCCAGAGAACCAATTCTCCCTTCTTTTGAAAACTCAGAAGGCAACCGGAGGGACAATCCTCCACGATCTGATTTCCCAGAGCAACCCACACACAGTGATATACTGTGTGCAAACACCTTGTGCGCACCGAGCACAATAAGGCAAAGATGAACTAAAATGGATGTAAAAAGAAAAAGAAAGAATACAATGAAACTCAAGGAAACAAATATTCAGTAAATCATATAGAAAATCAAACGACTGTAGCTTCTAATGAAGCCACGTTAACTGGAATGCGATGCTCTATTTTCCTTCAACTTTAGATCTCTTTTCCTCTCTCTTTTTCTTCTGAACTGGATTGCCTTCTCTCGAATTCCTCTTCTACTTCTTGATGTGTGTGAAAATGGATGAACACCGATCTAGAGGGGGGGTGAATAAATCTCACCCAAAACTAGAGAGAACACTAGACTTTTAAAAATGCGGAATAACAAATGAGATGCTATGACAGAATATAATCAAAGCAAAGTGAAGGATTATCAAGAGATCTTATAAGAGCAATCTATCAAACATATTGAACTCCAGATGAACAGATAGTTAAACGAATGGTTAACTAGTATACGAATGATTTCAGCAATTATTATTTGAATGAAGTTAAAGTACCAACAATCAAGTATGAGGCGCAGGTGTGATCTACAATCCCTCACGCAAGGTATGACAGTCCGGATTGGCATAACCAATCTTTCTTGCCATAGCTTTTAATATACTTGATATTTGAAAGTATTTACAATTCGTTCAGATAAAAATGAGATTGAAATAAAATGCAAACTAATTATATGACAGATGAATACATTAAAGAGATTTAAATCAAGTAGTAAGCGATCCTAAGCATTCATCTAATCGACGAGCAAAATGGAAATGCAATCACACAAGAGACAATAAGTTTTTAGGTGGTTCGATCGAGTAAGGCTTCCGCTGCCACACAACTTGAAACTGTTGATCCACAGCTTTGGGGATAAAATTCATACAACCCGCTGAACTTCACAGCTTGCTGTCCGAGGTTCACACCTCGCCTGCTGAGCACCATAGCTTGCTCTGCTGATACACAGCTTACAAAGAGTTTCAAAAGATAAGAACTAAGAAACGGACAAATGATGAGAGAATTGAAACAGTTGCTCCACTGGAGCGTTCTGACTCTGGATCTGATCCAGAAGTCAGTACAGAGCTAAATCTCTCGATCACACTTCTCTCTCTCATACCTACTCATGACACACTATTTTTCTTCTCTTGACTCTCAGCAATTGGCTCCTTTTCTTCTCAGACCTTTCTCGCTCTCTCGCTCTCTTGCTTTCTTCTCCTCTTCTTCTTCTCTGCTTTGATCTTCTCCTTTCTCCCGATTCTCTTCTCTTCTTCTTTCTCGTTGTTTTTCGAGTTCAAGCGCAAGATGCCTTTTTATAGAGCCTGATCCAGTGGTCCCACAAGCTCATGATTAGGGCTTGTAGAGAGCGCATTCTCGTGCATTTCGAGAGTCCACGTGTCATGATCAGACGGCACGATGATCCACGTGGCAAGTTTTTCAGAACAGCCTCCACCTTAGATCACGTGCCACTCATTAGCTTCACTTAAGTTCCATGTGCGGTCAACCTTTATGTAACCCAGGTGTTCGAATGAGAATCTGGGTTATCAAAACAAAGGGAATTAGTTATAAAGCAAATGCTAAGTTTAAGCATAATTTCAATCTTAAGTATTTCAATCAAATTTAACCATGTCAAGAGAATACACACATTATTGCAGAGGCATTAATGCATAAGAGAGATGCATTATCCTGTAAGACTAACCCATGCAATATGTCTAAGTAGAAGTAAAGATTTCTAATCCAACAAAGGTGGACCTTAATGAAGATGCACAGACATGTCTTTACGATGAATGTACGATGTCCACCGACCTTGATAGAGAAGACTTCTAATGCACTGGCTTAATGCTGTAGTAGTTAACAGACTAGCATCGACTCTCCAAAACAAGCATCGACCTTAGCTGCAGTTGCTAGGTCACTAGCGTCGACCTTTGATCAATCGCTAGGTTGCTAACATCAAGCTGTGTTCAAGATGCACCGACCTTATAGCTCAAGGTACATGAGGTGCATCGACCTGAATGAAGTGCACTAGGTTCAAAGTGCACAGACCTAACTATGCATTCTATGTACAAAGTGCATCGACCATATAGACAACCAATGCAGATGTGCATCGACCTTCTAGATGACCAATGCAAATGTGCATCGGCCTTCTTGATGACCAATGCACATGTGCATGAACCTTCTGGATGACCAATGCAAATGTGCATCGACCTTCTAGAATCAGTGACATATACATGCACCAACCTTCTAGAATCAATGACATATACATGCATCGACCTCATAGTTTAGGGAAGTGGAGAATGCATCGACCTTTTAACTCAACAGAAATGCATATGCACTGACCTTTTAGGCTAAGTGTTGACATGTGCACTGACCTGCCTATCGCAATGTATAAATGTGCATCGACCTATAATGCACCAGAATGAACATGCATCGACCTGTAAATAACTAGAGACTCAAACTGACATAGGAGAGAATACAAGATATTAAATGACTGATACTTCATCAAACCATAAACTGTTGCTAGCATCAAAAGCCATCGTCAAATCCAGAGGAGACACAATATTCTCCCCCTTTTTGATGATGGCAACACCCTTAAACTTTTGATGGCAACACATGCAATGTCAAACAATCAAAGACTCTACACCTTAGCTAGTAGTATGAAATCTCAAAAAGATACACAGGTAGATAAACGCAAGCAGACAAACGGACATGCAGACACCATGTTAATTGATATCTTTTCCTCTTTTTTTACTTTCTGCCATCTTTCCCCCTTTGCCTTTTCATTTTGTCTCTCCCCCTTCTTGCCAATAGCCAAGCCATCAGAAAAAATATTTCTCTCCATCAAACCTTTTTTTTTATCAAACCTCCTCTCCATCAAATATTAGACCTCATCTCCATCACCTTTCTCCTCTCCATCAAACATCAGACCTCATCTCCATCACCTTTCTCCTCTCCATCAAAAAATGTCTCTCTCCCCCTTTGCCATCAGCAAAAAAAATGAGAAAGGACAATTTGAACTGATCAGGGAGACAACAAAGATGAGTGAATTAGGGAAGGAAGAGGATGGTAAGGATGAGCCGACAGACAAACTGTGTTATCGTTCATTATTCAAGCATACATAGCTCAGAGTCTTTTAGTATAAGTATTCAAATAATTACAACCTTGATAAAAATCTGGTTTAATGGTAATGAAAGTTAGAGTGTAGCAACAACACTTTTTGAAGAAGCTGGTATTAACATTTAATAGCAAGAAACCAAACACACATGTATTTTGTCAAATTGGTCTAACTTCATTTTACTCATCTAAAATTCAATGGAGTCCATAGGAGTAACAAGAGCATGTATTGAGGTTAAACAAGTTCTGATGTTTGACCACAGGGTTACAGCTAGAGTACTGTTCTTTTTGTTTTCCAACTTTTGAACAGGCAAGTATAATCCATACCTTTTTACATAAGGGCACATGTTGATTAGAGGCCAGTACCCCTAATTACTCAGTAGGATTTACCATTCTGGTTCATTTATTAAACTTTCAAGTATAGTTTACACCTTTTTGCGTAAGGGTACACATTGATTAGACGCCAGTACCCCTAGTTACTTAGTGAAACTAACTCTTCAGTTCTAATTTTTTCAACATAGGTAATTGGAGCACTTCATGACATGAGTTCACCCTATTTCTTTGATAGAGGACTTAATTACTCTGTGCATTCAGCCATTGCTCTGCCAATACCTTTTCGATGTAAAATTTAATCTAGTTGCCCTTTGGTTTTACATAAAGTTATGTTTAAAAACAATACATTTTTCTAATCTTCTCAACCAACAAATCCTGAGTTTATAGGCTTTTAGATACTGAGAGACTGAATTAGACAGATAATGTGATATATGGTTGAGAGCTATTAACTGTAATGAACAATCTTTTTCATCAAGGTCAGTCTTTAGACTCTAAAGTTCATTAAGCTTAAACCATCAGTTCATTTTGGATACATTACTGAATCTTATAGGAGAAGCTTTCTGATTTTAGTAGCTTAGAAAAATGAACTGATTATCAGTTTGTCATTTATTGTCAGGAATCAGTGTGAACGGAACAGTAATATGATACCAGGTGATACTAAGTGATATGATAAGCTGATATGTGGCAAAATCTTATGCTAGGAGATGAGCAACCCAGTTGATCTGCAGCAAGAAATTTGGGTTGATAGAATGTATGCAAAGAGGTGCTGGTACAGCACTTTAACCCTGATCTGACCTAATGTATGAACACTTTATTCTAAACTCCCTCTATCAATCATAGACATAAAAAAATTAAAAAATGACTCCCCTATCTATGTGCATTATTATTAGACAAATGCAATTGAACACATGATATGCAGGACATAAATGCATGCTCTTGACTCAGGGTACCTGGCGAAGGACTAGCCTCTACGCATAGTGTGGGTTTCTAGACAGAAGAGATCTGCCCTTCTCCCAGCATGCCATTTGACATATCTCTGAGATCAAGATGGACTAATGCATGGTGTATAATGATACTACAGACAGACTAGACCATATGACAGTCTGAATTATATGTACATGTAACATAATAGGAAATGCATTTATTCTAAGCAAGCAAGAATGAACGATCAATCATCATGCTGATATTTACATAAACCCAGTTCCCTTCTCAGAAATTTAAACCTTTCATTCCTAAAGGGTTTTGTAAATATGTCAGCAATTTATTTTTCAGATTCAACAAAATTAAGTTCAATCTCATTCTTGCTTCCTTTATCTCTCAAGAAACGGTGTTTTATTTCTATGTGCTTAGTCCTAGAATGGTGAATACGATTTTTAGTTAAGGATATGGAACTGGTGTTATCACACAAAATAGGAATGCATCCTAATTTAATGTGATAGTCAATGAGTTGGTGTTTAATCTAGAGTACTTGGGCTACACAATTCCCTACTGCAACATATTCTGCTTCAGCAGTGGAAAGAGCAGCAGTGTGCTGCTTCTTAGATGCCCATGACACTAGACAACCACCTAAATATTGACAATAGCCACTAGTACTTTTTCTATCTACCCGACACCCTGCATAATCTGCATCAGTGTAAGCCATAAGCTCAAACTCACACCTAGTAGGATACCATAGTCCTAAATCTAGGGTGCCTGATAGATACCTAAAAATCATTTTCACAGCACTCGTGTGATTCCCTAGGACTAGCTTGAAATCTAGCGCACAAACACACTGAGAATTGTATATCAGGACGAGAAGCAGTAAGGTACAAGAGGGATCTGATCATACCTCTATATAATTTGGTGTCAACCAGTTTACCTTTTGGGTCAGCATCAAGGCTAGTTGATGTGCCCATTGGTGCAGTGATAGCTTTGAGGTTCTCCATCTTGTATTTCTTCAGTAGGTCCCTGATGTACTTGGACTGTGAGATGAAGCTTCCTTCTAAAGTTTGATTAACTTGCAATCCAAGGAAAAACTTCAATTCTCCCATTAAGCTCATTTCAAATTCATTGGTCATTAGACTAGAAAATTCCTCACACATGGCAGGTTTAGTTGACCCAAACACTATATCATCTACATAGATTTGAACAACCAAAAAGTCTTTGTTATCTATTTTAGTGAATAGTGCCTGGTCAACCTCACCTCCTAAGAATCCCTTACCTATGAGGAAAGAGCTCAGCCTATCGTACCAGGCCCTGGGAGCCTGCTTCAATCCATATAAAGTCTTATCTAATTTGTACACATAGTCAGGAAAATCAATACATTCAAATCCAGGAGGTGTAGACACGCCAAAATTGACGCTATGATGATCAAATCTCATGTCACTATGATAATACCCCAAAGTGAACTTCAATATTTCCATAAAATAAAGATTTTCTATTTTTGTGTGTTTTCTTCGCATTTTGTGCATTTTTTGTGATCCACGACTTTGCCTAGGGCGTGTTTTAATTAACGGCCTTGCCTTAGGCGCGTTCTAAAGAAAGGACGACCAATTGTAAGGGCGTCAATTCCTGGTGTTTTACGAGTCTCACTCTGATTGAAAATCAATGATTAACGTCCTTCCATAAGACGTGTTTTGTTTAACACCTTTTCTTCAGGCGTCTTTTTGCAATTTTCAAATAAGGAAGGAATTTATTACCAAAATTGAATCCAGGAAGTGACGCCCTGATCCTGGTCGTGTTTTGAAGTAACGCCCTTGAGCAGGTTGTCAATTCTGAATTGACGCCCTTACCGAGGTCGTGTCTCACCCTTTCGCGTCCTGCTTAAACTCATCTTTCCTGAAGAGTTCTCTGCTTTTCTTGATCACCTTGCTCGATCGGGGAACTAGAGTCCTTGCCCTTGACGATCACTGCCTATTCTTATCTTCTCAAATCCATGTTTATCTGTGATCGAGACCTTATAAAAGGATTCCCTAGTCAATCTCGCGCGAGGTTACGGTGACGGTATTGCTGGAGCCATTAGCCAAAAAATCAGGGAAGAGCAGAGAGCAGTTTTTCTTTTGCGCAGGGAAGAGTTTCTATTCTCTTCATCCGCGTGATCTCTTCATCATCTTCCTTCTGCTTCCTGCTGCTCCGGTGGTTCTCCCCTTTACTGTTTACAGGAACAGCAGGGGTTCCCTCTCTCTTGTGTGTTTGTCTTCATCGTATCATCATCGATCATCATATTTTTCTTCTTTTGCATTAGTGTTGCATCTCCTCTCCTCTCCCTAATTCTCTAGGGGTTTTAAAACCAAACAAAAAAGGTGCGCATGCTATATTCTTATTTTCATCATCGTGCTATTTGTTTGGGTTGATACTACACTCACTCTCGGCTGATCCACTTTCCTTTTACTTATTTGTTCTCTGTTTCAAGGTAATCAACAAGGAAGAACCCCCTTCATCGGCCGGCCGATAGAAGGTGGAGGAAGGAACTCACATCCATCCCGCGTCTTATTTTTCACAAGGTATTCGCGATCATCTTTTCTTCTTATTGAGGTAACCCCTCTGGCGATCACACTCCTCAGTAGCACCACGTGCTCTTTTTCTCCCTTTTTTTATCATTATTCTTCTTTTCTCTTATGCATATACATATTAATATTTTCCTTTAAGAGTGGATTTTCCATGATTCACAAATTGGCGATCACGGTGGGACTCCCACTGTTTTTCTTTTGATTACCATCTCCATTTGGCACCCACGTGTGCCCTTTCCCCTTTGGCACCCACACGTGCCCTTTCCCTTTGGTACCCACGGTACCCCTCCTTTGTGCCCCACGGGCACCCTCCACTGTGCACACTGCACACTCCCCGGGATCAGCCAGCTTGTGATTTAATCTATTACTTTTATTGAATTAACACCTTTCGCAAAGGCGCCTTTCTATTTAACGCCTTCATCCAGGGCGTATTTTTCTGTTTAACGTCTTCCACGAAGACGTCCTTCATCATATCTGCTGCTTCTGTGAATTTGCGCCCTCTCCTTGGGCGTCTTTTTATTTGGCAGCGCCTTGCACCAAGGCGTGTTTTTCTTCGATCTTGCGCGCCTCTTATATTTGACGCCCTCTGTCAGAGGCGTCTTTATCATATTTAGCGCCCCACATCAAGACACCTTTTTGCATTATCTGATAGCCCCTCCCAGTGATTCACGGCAGCCACGCTGTCGTCTCTTCTGTTGGTAGCGACTGCCTCCAGGTCGCCTCTTTCCTGTGTGTTTACAGAGCCTTACTGTTTCTGTCTATTCATGCTGGATTCACACTTACATTGAGTATTTGATTATATTGTTGTGATTGGCTTATCTTATACTGCATTTTGTGGCATTTGGTTGAGAGACCTCCTCTCTCTACACTAGGATTCCACACACCTTTCTTGGAATTGAGACAACCCTCCATTGAGCATTCCGTCTCTTTGGATCGAAAATCCCTTTTCCAAGACCTCCGTAAGTCCCCGCACCCGTGGATTCCCTCACGGATGCTGGGCTGGTTGTACCCTTGAAGTATCCGGAGTTTAGAAGAACCTATCATTGGTGAGAAAAGAGAAAGAACCTAGTTGACACGGAGGCTATACTTGGATCCAAACTAGGTTTCACTTTGCAAAGAAGAGTGAATTATTCAGTAATTTAATCCACTTTAATCTCAAACATAACACTAAAACCTTGCGTTCATCTCAACTTGTTTGCATAAACTTGGTTGGGTTGATTTACTTAAGCTTGTTTCGATTGGGTGATTGATTGTGTGATAATTCATTCATAAAGCTTTCTCTCTTTTTGAGCATGCAACTCCGTTCAGGTAAGATTATCAACATGGCAAGCTACGGATATTCCTATGATGATGTGGAGGAGAACGTTTTTGGTCAATCATATGAGGTTCCCCAAGATTCTATCTACCATGAAGGGAATTACCCTCCTCCTCATTCTCATTATCCTCAAGTTCATGTGGTTGATACCAGTACTCAAGAGGTTGTGCCCTCTTCTCAGGCTGTACCCTCCAACACTTCGGGGAACCCTTCCCCATCCTTCAATGTTACCGATTTGATTAATGCTCTATCTCAATTAGATGACTCCCAGCGGCAGGCAGTTCAAGCCGCTTTGAAAGGGAAGTCCGTTCCGTCTTCATCCTCCAATCCCCCTCCGGCCGAGAGTGGCCATCACCTCACCAATGACCAGGCGGTCTTGCACAAACCCCCCTCTTGTCCACCTACGCCTGGAGCGGCCATGCCGGCCCAACAGGCGAGCTACTCAGCGGCTAGGCCCCAATTATTTCAACCTCCCCAAATTCTAAGGACGCCTATGCCAAACACCTTCATTCCAAATTCGGCCCCGGTCGAGTCAGACACTAATGCTTTGCTCCTTCAGAAATTGGCTAGCATGGAGGAAAAGCTCAACAAGGTTACTGCAACCAAGAATGCCTCGGAGATCTCTCTCCCTACATTGCCAGTTTTTCATTTACCACCTTCTGAGATGCCGAACTTTCGGCGATACAATGGAACTGGTAATCCTTTTATCCATCTGAAGGATTTTATGTATGAAACGTCCTTTTGGCAGGGCAACAAAGCCTCATTGGCTTATTTGTTTAGAAGATCTTTAGAGGGGCTAGCCCTCAAATGGTTCTATTCCTTGGAACCAGCAGATGCTAGTGATTTCGATGTGGTTCAAAGGAAATTCTTACAGAAATATAGAGACCGGGTTGGACCCTCCCTTTCAGTTACAGATTTGGTTGCAGAGAAAATGAAGCCCGAGGAGGACTTCATCATATTTGCTGATAGATGGCGGTCAATGGCCGAGAAGTTGAAAGATACCTTATCAGAACCGGAACAGGTTAAGATGATTATATCCAATGCAACCCCTCAGTTCCGGCATATACTGGCTA
Organism: Amorphophallus konjac; assembly: GCA_022559845.1. NCBI lineage: Eukaryota > Viridiplantae > Streptophyta > Magnoliopsida > Alismatales > Araceae > Amorphophallus > Amorphophallus konjac. The sequence goes on from CM040126.1 coordinate 249,539,236, forward strand.
TGAACAGATTGACCACCATGGAGGAGCTCTATGAAAGAGCTCGTTATATTCAGATCCAAATAAAAAATTCGCCCATCATGGGCATGTTTGAGCCAAAACCAAGGTTGGTTAAGAAGAATACAAATGTCAACAATAGCGGGCCCACGACTGAGGGCACCGTCATAAATGAGCAAGTTGGCGCGGTCGGCAACCCCATACCTTTTCGCCAATCTAACCCACGACCCCCGCCACCTCCATCACAAGGCACCCTCTTTAATTCACCCCCACAACACCAATTCGCACCTCAACCCTCCTTTGCTCCGCCACAAAATCAAGCGCCCCGCGCTGACCCTCCAGCTCCGCAACAATACCACCAAGTACCGCCACCCACTAATTATGGACCGCAACAACAACAGCAAAAGAGACCACTTGGCCCCAAAAGGGCCCACTATCCTCCACTCCCAGAAAGTCTCCCGGATATTTTCAATGCCTTAATGGCCGCCAACTTGCTCATGTTTCCAAGAGAAAGAACAGCGTGGCCCGCTAATGTTGACACGTCCCGTTATTATGTTTTCCACCGCTCTCCTGGTCACAACATTGATCGTTGCTTCCACTTCAAGGACTATATTTATGACTTAAATGACCAGGGCGGTATCAACTGGGATGAGATGAGGCAGTTTATCGCTACTATGAAAGAAAGGAGGCCTCCTCGGCAACAGCAGGCTCAGCAGCCGCAGCAACCAGCTCAGCAAGTACAGCAGCAAGCTCCAGCGCCTCAGCAGGATATGGGGATTGTCCACAATCCACTGCCGGAGCACCTGCCGAACCAGCATGTAAACCCTGTCACGTCTTTCCGTGAAGTAGAGAGAGGGCAGGGCTGGCATGAAGAGAACGTCTCTGTCGGGGCATTTCATCACAATTCCAATCAACCTCCGCGCCTCCTGCGCACCATTCCTTCTTCTTCCACCCCCCAAATAAGCTGATCCCTTCAGCGACCCGCTAATCCACCTGCACCCACCAATTCTCCATCCTTGCCAACCCGACCTCTCCTTACCCGCTTACCGCCCCCGCAGCCTACCGTACAGCAAACTCCGTCATCCATCACCAACCCTTCGCCTTTGCCATCCAGGCCGCTCCTTATTCGCCCGTCGCCAACGCACGCTACACACACCACCACTACTCCTCCATCGGCAAGGATCCCTCCACCATCAGTTCCTCCACCTTTTGTGCCCAGATCTCTCCTCATCCCACTCGCTAACTCTCGGGCACCCCTTCCTACTCCTATGCCTCCTACGAGAGCTTCTTTGTTGAATTCCTCACCGGTACTCCCTACGGGAGCTTCCCCTTCTTCAAACACCCCTCCACCACTTCTTAACACCAACGTACCTTCTTCTTCTTCCAATCCTCCCCCCACACTTGTCCCGACAGAGGCACGGCAAAATGTGGCACCGCTCCGCAGTGGACGGATGTTCCAGCGCATCTTTCCCCAAACAGAGCAGGAGCCCGTGCAGGGGCCGCAAGATCAAGAACAAGAACAAGAGTCAGTGCCAGGAACTCAGTATGATTTGTTAAAGCACTTGGACCGAACTCCAGTAAGAATTTCAATCCTAGAATTAATCAAAAGGTCCACCACTCACCAGCTAGCTCTGAAAAGGTATCTGCAAAAAGTTATGGTCAATGAAGACATCCCTATTGAGCAGATAACTACAGTATTAACGCCCGCTAGCAGTCAGCCGGCGATTACTTTTCATGAGCATGAACTGGCGCCACTCCCAGCAAGGAAATACGCTCTATGTATCACAGTCGACATCAATAAGGTGGCTGTGAAACAATGTCTAGTGGACACTGGGGCATCCATCAATGTCTTGCCCCCTAGCACTTTGAAATTATGTGGCATTCCAGAGAACCAGATTCGGCCATCTACTATAACAGTCACAGCATACGACAATACCAAGAAGCCTCCTCTAGGCATGATCACATTAAAAGTCAGTTTGGGTCCGGCCACAATCACGGTCGATTTCCACATTTTGGACATGGATCCAACATTTAATGGCATTCTGGGCCGCCCCTATATTCAACAGCTCGATGCAGTGCCCTCTACAAATCATCAATGCCTTAAGTTTCCACATAAGGGCCGCATTATCAAAGTTACCAGTATGCCAATTCTGCCAGAGGAAGATATACACCTGGCTTCATCTGTTCCTTCTATTTGGCCTGCCAACAAGCCGTTGCTATCAATGCTAGACCTCCCTCACCCACGGCCAATGTCGCCTGAGACTGTCACGACAGTTGCTATGACACCCTTGCCTTCCAAGGGGAGGAAGATGAAAAGCATGATAAACACCCCTGGCTGAAAAATTCTAATGAAAATGGGGTATCAAAACGGCAAAGGACTGGGTGCCAGTTGTCAAGGCAGGACTAGGCCTATTAAGCCTCAGAAATTGATTACACGAGGCGGCCTGGGCTACAAAGGGCCGGGCAAAAATGAAGATGAACCATGGGCAGTCATGACATCCACCTTGAAGACAGATCGTCAGCCGCTTACTTGGACATTGAAGACACATTTTGTCACGGGTGGTGTTCAGAATTATGAGCAGATTACAATAATCACCTCCATTCTAGACTGTCAAGATGTTCATGCAAGACAGTTTGCTCGCCATATTGCACCATTGGCCACTTATAAAGCCCTGGAATCTCTAAGGCCTGATAAAAGAAGAAAGATGGATGATCCAGAGTGTGATTGGTACAGATGGTTCGATATGTATGATATTACTATTGCCTTGAGCCGTCTCTTTATGCCGACTAATCCGGAATGGCCGCCCCTAATACATGAACTGATTGAAAAGCCAGCTGTGATTACGGACAAGAGGCAGTTGCTGAGTGACTACACTGACACTGGGGAGCCAGATGTTCCATATGAAGAAGGATTTACAATAGACAGGCTGTGGGCCGGCCTTTTCTCTCTCACTTCTATGCATCCGTCTCTTCTAGCTTCTCTACATTCTCAATTGTTCTCTCGCGTGCCGAGACCGCCGCCAATTATGAACAGCTTTTCTCCAGATTCACTGCAGATTTCTCTCCCGATTCCTCCCTTGCTCCTCGAGCAATTCTCCAAACTCTCCATCACATCCCCACGCGGCTCATCTCTAATTCAATCTTTCTCCAAGCTTTCAATCTCCACTCCTCCTGTTGTTCTCCCTTCACATTGTTTTCTTCTAGAAAAGGAAAATAAAAATAAAGATAAAAATAAAAATAAAAAAAACGTCAAAATTCCAACTCTTCAGTCCTCCATCTCCGTTGAGGAGACTTCTTATCTCTTTTCCGTGTGTGTCCCGACCCAGGGGCCACTCTTCCATGACTCATTGATAAATCTTTTCTCCCCCTCTGGTGAGGGGTCTCCTCCTATATCACCTCCTGTATCCACTTTTTCACCTCCTTCCTTCAATCAAGCTAGTTGTTCCTTTTCTTCTAATAAAATTCATGGGGTAGATTTTCATAAGAAAGCCAAGGGTAAGCAGATTCCCCGTAGGTTTCTGTCGGAATTAGCCAGAAGGTGCCAGGCTTGTTTAGCTCTTCCTGAATTTGTAGAGAATCCGATTATCCTGTCAGAGTTAGAATATGAGGATGCTAATGTTTCTTATGAGAGTTTAGGTGTCTACGAGATCATGAATGATGAAGACCCTATTGAAAAGGGGGATGAAAGTTATGAAGAATATGAGGACGAGGCTGATGCCTTTGCCAGCGGTATGAGAAGATTTGATGAACCATTAGCCTCTGTAGAAGAGCCTACCAAAGAAGTTAATTTGGGTACCAAGGAAGACCCTAGGATTGTCCTCATCAGTAAGAATTTGCCGCCCTCCGAAGAGGAGGCGCTTATTTTGGTACTTCAAGAATACAAGGACACATTTGCGTGGAGTTATGAAGATATGCCTGGATTGGACCCTGCGCTCGTTGAACATCGGCTTACACTTAAGCCAGGGTCTGTCCCGATCAAACAACGGTTGAGACGTTTCCACCCTAACATGGCTTTAAAGATAAAAGAAGAGGTCGACAAGATTCATAAGGCTAGATTTGTTAGAGTTGTCCTCTATCCCAACTGGGTGGCTAACATCGTCCCGGTCATGAAGAAGATGGAAAGGTACGGATTTGTATAGACTTTCGGGACCTCAACCGTGCGTGTCCTAAAGATGACTTCCCCCTCCCTCATATCGATGTTTTGATTGATAACACGGCAGGATTTGAGACTCTCTCCTTCATGGATGGTTTTTCGGGTTATAATCAGATTCGTCTGGCTGAAGAAGATCAAGAGAAAACATCATTCACTACGCCATGGGGTACTTACTGTTATGTGGTCATGCCTTTTGGACTCAAGAATGCTGGAGCCACCTATCAGAGGGCAATGATGGCAATTTTTCATGATATGATTCATATTTATATTGAGGTGTATGTGGATGACCTGGTTGTGAAATCAAGGACAAGGATTGAGCATCCTGGGGTTCTAGCTAAAGTCTTGCAAAGATTACGAGAATATCAATTGAAAATGAACCCCAAGAAGTGCGTATTTGGCGTTTCTTCAGGGAAGTTGCTTGGATTCATTGTCAGCAAAAGGGGAATTGAAGTTGATCCCAACAAGACGAAGGCCATTAGAGATATGCCTCCTCCCAAGAACTTGAAGGAAGTTCGAGGATTGATTGGGAGATTGCAATTTATTCGCCGCTTTGCCTCCCAGCACTCACAACGATGCAGGCCGTTTTACGAGCTTACTAAGCCGGGAGTCAAGTTTAATTGGGATGACAAGTGTTAGGCAGCCTTTGACGGATTGAAGGATTATTTGGCCAATCCTCCTGTCCTGAGGCCACCAATTCCAGGCAAACCACTTATCCTCTATGTTTCTGTCCTGGATGACTCCGTAGGTGCTGTCTTAGCTCAAGTGGACGAAGAAGGAAAGGAGAGGGCAGCATACTACATGTCTAAACTTCTCAACCCTTGTGAGTAGAGGTACTCAGCCATGGAGAAGACTTGCGCTGCTTTAGTCTGGGTGGTTCAGAAGTTAAAACATTATTTCTTAGCTCACGAGGTTCACCTCATTGCTCGCATGAATCTGATTAAATTCCTTCTTGAAAAATCTATTCTTACTGATCGATTAGCACGCTGGCAAAGCTTCCTCTCCCAGTTTGATATAACTTACATTCAACAGAAAGCTATCAAAGGTTACGCCATTGCCGAACATCTTGCTCACCACCCTCTACCCCGATTTGATCCTGTCAATTCGGAGTTTCCAGATGAAGAACTGATGTCCATTAATCGACCCCATGATTCTATGTGGACGTTACATTTTGATGGAGCTCTAAATTCCCAAGGAAGAGGGATCGGCATGGTTTTTTTAACACCAGAAGGGGTCACCATCCCATTTGCTGCTCGGCTTACTTTCCCTGTCACAAACACTATAGCTGAGTATGAGGCTCTTCTGGCCGGTCTTCAAACCGCTCATCAATATGGTGTTACTCACTTACGAATTGTGGGTGACAGTCAGCTTATTCTGTGCCAGGTGCTTGTCAAGTGCCGCACTATCAATCCTAAGCTCAAGCCCTACCAGGAACTTGCTTCAGCTTATGCCAAACTCTTCACCAAGTTAATCTTTGTTCATGTCCCTCGTAGCCAGAACATCCTAGCCGATGCTCTTGCATCTTTGGCATCTGCTCTAGTCTTCCCTCCTGAGCGTGATTTTCATGTTCCTCTCATTCATCAGCGTGACACTCCAGCTATTAAAGATCGCACATTCTCGATATTGGGATAAGGTGCTCGAAAAGGTAAGGCAGAGTGAAGCTCTTAAAGGTAAAGAGGTCATGCTTTTGGATTGGCAAGAAGAATTGGCTGACGAAGAGAAACCTTGGTATTATGAGATTGCCAGATATTGCAATGATCAATCCTATCCCGAGGAAGCCACAGTGGAAGAAAGGAAAGCAATTAGAAGAGTGGCTCAACGTTATGTTTTGGTTGGAGGTGTGCTCTATAGAAGAGGGCTCACAGGTGTTTTATTAAGATGCCTCAACGATGATGAGTCCTAGAAGGTTGTGGAAGAGGCGCATTCTGGAGTGTGTGGTGGTCATGTGAACAGCCAGATGCTAGCTAAGAAGATCCTTAGGCTAGGCTTCTATTGGCCAACTCTAGAAGAGGACTGCTCCATCTATGTTCGAAGGTGTGTTAAGTGCCAACTGCACGCCGACAAAATTCATTCTCCTGCTTCTTCACTCCATCCCATGTCCTCCCCATGGTCTTTCTCCATGTGGGCTTTTGATATCATTGGACCTCTTGGTGATTCGAACCTCCTGACCAAGCAAAAGTCGTTCATCCTGACGGCAACGGAATACTTCACCAAGTGGGCGGAAGTGGAAGCTTACGTGGAGATTAAAGCGTCAACTGTCTGCAAGTTCATAATGAAGAACATCATCACGAGGTTCGGCATCCCGAGTACCATCGTCACCGACAATGGACCTCAATTTATCTCCCAAGAGCTCAAGGATCTCTACAACAGGTATAACATTGCATTGCATCATTCTTCTCCCTATTATCCGCAAGGCAATGGCCAGGCAGAGGCCACTAATAAGACTTTGATCAAAATCGTTAAAAAGACGTGTGAGGCTAATAAATTCTCGGACTGGCCAGACAAGCTAGTCGAAGCTCTCTGGGCCTATCGCACTTCCATTCGTACCCCCACTGGGCAAACCCCTTTCGCCCTTACTTATGGAATGGAGGCGGTAGTCCCTTATGAGATTCTCATTCCATCTTTGCGAGTACAATTGGACAAGGAACTCCCTATTGATGAGCGTCGTGATTCACTCCTTGCCCAATTGAAACTCCTAGATGAGAAGCGTCTGGTCGCCGCTGAGCATGCGCGCGTTTATCAAAACAGGCTGTCACATTTTTATCAAAAGAAAGTAATTGAGAGAAAATTCAAAGTCGGTGAGATGGTAATCAAGAGAATCTTTGTAAAGCCTGGTGGACCCCGCTCAAAACTCCAACCAAATTGGGAAGGACCATTTGTTATAAAAGATGTTTATCCTGGCAACGCTTACAAATTAATTAATGCTGAGGGAGAAGAGCTAACTCACCCTTGGAATGGTTTATATCTTAAGAAATACTACCCTTGATTCCAAAATCCAAAAATATATATATTTCCAAAACCAAAAACTATATATATTGCCAAAATCCAAAAATATATATATTTCCAAAACCAAAATATATATATATTTCCAAAATCCAAAAAAAAATAGAAATTCTCCAAAAACCAAAAAGAATGAGAGTTTTCCAGATGGTTGCCACGGTTGTAGGGACGCAAGGTCCGAAAGGTTAAAATTCAGAATTCATTCACCCGTCTTGTTAGCTTAAAATGGGGTTGACACCCGCACACACTAACACGCTTTATTCTTGAACTCAAGCAGTGCAAAATCCGACGGAAAGTCAAAACCTGACTAAAGGTGAAGATAATACCCGTTCTTTCCTTCTTCGGCCCATAAGGGAGGAAGGGACGCCTCGAGGTAGATACGCCAAGCCTACTCGCCGCCCTAGTAGGTGGAAGTCATGGCCCAAAAGGGAAAACAAAATGCCACAAAAGCCCAATTACAATTAGGTTTTTATTTATCAATGCAAATCAATTCCAAAGTGAAAGTCAAATGGTGAAAAGAAAAGCATGTCAAGAGGGCAAAGTCCCCGCAAGAAAAACCTTGGGCGTATGCATGCAATATAAAAGAGGCAAAAGGCAACAAAGTTTCCCTAAGCCAAAGACCGAACCCCAACGGGCATAGGGCAGGGGAGGTAGCTTTGCTTCGGGCATCTCAGAATCCCTTATGGGCTTCCTTATATCTTCTTCCATCCCTTCCTTTGTGGTAAATCATAAACCAGCAAAATGGTCGAGACGGACCTAGGAGATTGCATCGTGCGAAATCTCGAATATAAGTTAATCATTATCACGTCAACTCCCTTTTAATTACTCAAGAAAGGTTCATGAATTTTTTAATGGTAACCGTGTAGGACCCACGGTCTGGGTAGCCTTGTCAACCCAATTTGGAAAATGAAACAAAAATTTTAACGCCTTCGTTTAAGGCGCTTTTTATTTAATTCACGCCTTTATTCAGGTCGTCTCCTTCAAAATAACGTCCCCTCCCAGGTCGTCGCTTTCTCAAAATTCGAAAACATCTTCAAATTCACGCCGTCACCTAGGGCATTTTTGTTTGAATAACGACCTAATCTAAGACGCGTCTTTTAAAAAATAAAAGAAAAAAAATAAATATAAAAGAAAAGAAAAGAGGAAATAGGATTTATTCTTCATGTGTGTGCTTGCATTATTGCATAGGACATCTTGATTATTGTTTGCATACGTATGTTTGCGTGTTGCATCTCCCTTTATTGGTTATTTCATTTGCCTTATTTGATTAAAAGGCTTGGCCCCTTGACCCGCTATCCAGGTCAAAAGTAAAGGCACCCCTTGCTTATGGAGCAAGGGGCAAAGTCGAACAGATGAATTAACCTGTTTATTTGAGTGTGAACCACAGCTGCAGGTACAGGGCAGAGTAAGGTAAAACAAAGAATGTGGAAAAGAAACAAGTACACAACTACACAAGTGCTCAGGTAACAAAAGGATGCCAATCTCATATATATATACATCATGAATATCCGAGTACAGGTGTGAGGGTGGAGGAGTACAAGTAAGTCTCTCAGCTCTCGCCTCCACCCTCCTCTCTCCTACTCTCTACCTCGTCCTCGCCGTCCCGAGAAGGCGCTGGTGGAGGGAGCATGGGCCCCCGAGAAGAAGCTGGAACTCGAACCTGGCCCTCTGCCTCGCTCCTCTCTCGAAGAGAAGAACCCGCCACAAAGGTGGAGCTGGTGAAGGAGTACCCCGCGGCACGAGCTCGCTCACGCCCTCGCTGGAGACGCTCCTCAGCAACTCGTAGCTGCTCTTGAGAAAGGATCAGCTGGGTCCTCGAGTCTTCCAGCTCACGCTCGCGTGCCGCCACCTGCTCCTGGTACCGGGCACGCTCTGACTGCTATAGCTCGTGGTGACGAGCACGGTCCGCCAGGTGCTCCTCCCGCTCGCGAGCGCGCTCTCGTCGCTCCAGCTCAAGGGCAACCCGCAGCTCTGCCACGTCCTGAGGCAGCTCCTCCCGTCGCCTCAGGGACCGCTCCAGCTCTGTAATCCGCTGCTCGCGGATCGCCAGCTCTGTCCCAGCCAGGGCAGCCTGGGTACGTGCCGCCTGTAACTGTCTGGTCTGCAAACAGGTAAACAAATCGTCAGTTCCACAGTTCAATAATTCATGAAATGAGCAATACATGATGAAAAGTAAATCACTCACCTGGGCAGACATCGCTTGCTGTCCCTCGCAGATGCAAGCAAGAGCGGCTCGAAGCTCATCAGTCTGAAAAATGAATTTCATCAGTACACATTGAAATATAATCAATAATTGAATGAGGTTTAAGTTTTGGAATTTACCCGTGAGGCGAGGTCGCGCTCTGCAGCCTCGGCCCGTGTGACCGCTCCCGCTAGCTGCTCTGCTAGTGCGGTCACCTCTGCACTAGGTCCCCTCGAGCTGGAGGCTTCCCCTGCATCTCTCCCTACGGCTCCCTGCTGGGCACGCTGCATTTATTGAAATTGTCAGTGGCTAATCATCGATAATTCAACAAAAATTCATTTGCATATAGAAATAATTTAAACACTCACCAGGTCTCGAGGTCAGCTCGTGTGGTAGCTAGCTGGTCCTCCAGGCTGTGTAGATGTGCCTGTGCATCCATAGCCGCTATGTCCCGTGCATCCTGCATTCATTACACATTAGTCACATGATAGATACATAAGCATTAGCATTTAATTTAGAAATAATTGCATTCATACATACCCCTAGGACCCTCATCTGGGGTCGGCCGGCGTAAACCCCCCAGTAACGCCAGAGGTACTCGGAGCTGTCAGTCGCCTGGGAGGTGACTCGGGTCCCGCCTCGCCGCCAGTCGGCGTACTGCTCCTCGAACCGCACCCTCTAGTCGATCACCTTTGTGCGACCGCACGTCTTCTTCCCGATCCCTCGCGGTTCCCCTACCTCTATCCACTCCTGGTGCAGGCCCAGGGTCCTCATCACCAGCCTAAGCTGTAACGGCTCGATCTCGCTCAAACAGTGAACCCAAAGCTCATGCTCAAAGCGAGGTCGCCCTGCTACGACCCATGGCTGATCCTCGTCGGTCATCCCCTCGTAAGGCCTCCATCGCACCTGCATCCATGAACATGCATGTCATCTCATCATACTTATAATAAACATAAACATAAAAAAATGCATCACTCATACCAGCAAGGGAGGGAAGTCACGGAACTCTCTCCGTAGCACCCACAACTCGTAGCCGAGTGGGGCGCCGAAAACGACCGGCAGCCAGCGCCGTGCTAGAGGAAAAGCCCCCTCACCTCCTGGCCGTGGGTCGGCGCGCCCCATAGGCATGTACAGATGGCTCCAAACCTGCACCCATGCATTGCATTAGTAAGGCATTTACATGCATAATAAAAAAGAAGAAAAAAAGAGAAAAAAAATGTATAAGTGCATACCTGAAGAAAAGGTGAGAAGCCACTGACGGTCGTCTCTCGTCCTGTCCCCGTGGACAGGTCGGCCATCATGTGCGCTAGCAGCGCCGCTCCCCAGGCGTATCTGCCGACTCCCTCTAAATCCTCGAGGATCCCTAGGAACCGGCAGTTGATGACGTCACCCTTCGTCCCGAGCAATAGCCTCCCGAGTAGTAGCAGTAGGAACCTCCTCAAGTCTCGGTCTGCTCTCTCCCTGTCGGCTGGGTCCTGGCAATAGACTGCCTTAGCCCCATCGATCAATCTCTGTGAGAACTGCTCTAAGGACTCCCCTGACCTATGCCTAGCGTCCCCTAAGCCCATCACTGTAGTCAGGTCGGTGCGGAAGATAGTCCTACACTCGCTAGGTGTCTCGTAGACCATCTCTAGCCCTAGCAACCTCTGGGCGAGCCCGATATAGTCTGGTAAGGTGATCCCGCTCACTGCCTCCCCGTCTACCCTAAGTCCCGTGATCCTAGCCACATCCTCTAGGGTAGGAACCATATGCCCCCAAGGCATCAGGAATGCTCGACTAGTCCTATCCCATCTCTCCCTCAGAACCTGGATAAGTGGTAGGTCGGGTCTAACTGGCTCTTTGCTAAGGAAGGCCCCAAACCCCATAGCATCTACCCTGGCTCTCTGGAACTCGGGGAGGCCGTAATATGCTGCTCGGACCATGACCCAGGAGATCCGTGTCCTCATCAACCCCTGCACGCATAAGAAAGAAATTTTGGTTTAATTGTTCAATTATTATTGTTGAAATTCACTTAATTGCCTTGGTTTGAGATGTTGATGTTTTAATTAACGACCTACCCAAGGTCGTTGTTTATCTAAGAAACGCCCCGGTGGGGGGCGTGGTTCTGAGGTTAATTTCTAAATTTCTTAAAAGGATTTTCAATTGACGCCCGTCCCAGGGTCGTCCTTTCATTAAGTAACGCCCCCTGTGTAGGGCGTTTTCTATTAAAATGGTTTTTGGGTTTTAATAATTTATTCTGGAATTAATGTAATGAACGACCATCCCTATGGTCGTTATCTGTTGAATTGACGCCCCGATGGGGGGCGTTGTTTTTCAGGGTTGTGAAAATAAAATAAAAATAGCATGCGATATAAATCATGAAAAAATATATAATTGAACAAATGCACGGAATTAACAGCATGATTGATATGAAAAAAAATGATAATTTAAATGAATGACATGCTCTAGGGCGTGTTTTCCTGATGTTAGTTATTTTTCAGGAAATAAAATGAATTCACGACCCAAGGTCGGGCGTCTTCTTTTTAATCCGCGACACCCCTGGGGGCGTCTTCTTTCTGAGTTGTAGGTTTTCTAGCCCGAGGGCTATGGAAATTGTGGTAAAAATAAAATAAATTTGAAAAAAATGGAAAAGATGGGGCTTTGGGGGCTTACCTTCTGGCGTTTGGGTCCTGTCAACTCTCCCCGAAGTTCGGGCCGGGGTTGCCGTGGCCGTCGGAGTTGGCCACGGCGAGGCACGACCACCGCCGGGGTTTCCTCCTCTCCACCTTCTTCTTCATCTCCTTCCTCTTCGTCTTCTCCTTCTTCGTCCTCACCGCCTTCATCGCCTCCTTCTTCTCCTTCATTCTCTTCTTCTTCTTCGGTCCGTTCTTCCTCGTTGCCGGCCTCCGCCACCGGGGCCTCCTCGGTCGCCGCCGGCGGAGCTTCCTCCATGGCGCCGTCGCCGTCCAGGTCCACGACTTCGGGGGCCGAGACCCTTTGCCTTTTGTGTCCACCGCCGGCCATGGCGAGGGTGTAGAAGAGAGAGAGATAGAGAAAGAGAATGAGAGAGATGGAGGAGGGTTTCTTCGGTTAGGGTTGCAGTGGGAAAGAAGAGAGAAAGAGGGAAAGAGAACGGAGGAAGAAGAAGAAAGGAGGGAAAGTTAAGTCGAACTGTCAAAAAGAATTAACGACTTAAGGAAGGCCGTGTCTTATGGAATTAACGACTGAAACCATGGCGTTTCTTGATAATTGACGACATTTCTTAAGGCGTTATTTTTGTTTGCATGGGGAATGATAACCGTCGTCAGACGCATTCAATGGGGATTGATTGATGTGATGGGAGTGATGATTACTGTTTCTGAGTAACGACTATGTCTGAGGCGTTATTTTTATAAAACGTGGCTTTTCTGAAGGCGTTACTTTTGGATTTTCAACGAATACTTTTTGGAATATAAATCGAATTAACGCCTTGTCTTAAGACGTTATTCAGTTAACGCCCATTGGTGAAGGCGTCAGTTATGAGAGATCAATCATGGAAGACGACGTTGGCTGAGGCGTCACTTTGTGAATTCACGACATTGACTGAGTCGTTATTTGCAACAGAATCGTAAGTTATTGGAAGATTTGGTCAGAATCACTATGTTATTGGCTCAATCGGAAAATTATCATTGATCTATTGGAAGAAAAGATTACATTGCTTCAATGAGCCACTTTGGGCCTCAAGCTTCTTAAAGCTATTACATAAGACTTCCACTGATCTCTGTCTTCTTCTAAGTTTTCCACAGGATGATGAGCCTTGTTGATTTTCCACAGAGCTTGAATAGTTGTGCATTCTTCTCCATCTTCATTGCTGCCAAGGTCCCGTGTCTTGATCGGAGGGAGATGAGATGGATTTTCGAATACTCGCCGTGGAAGCCCGAGTTGAGGAAGGCACCGGTGTGAGTTATAGAAGATAAATTCTGAAGCGCCTATGAGTCGAAGGTCCGTCCCGGGAGAAAATCTTGCACAGAGTTCTTGAGTCTTGAGTATTCCCGGGGCGCAAGTGAAGAGGTTCTTTGGCATTACTTCAAGGTGTCCTCTCCATTCCACTCTCTTCTTAATCTGAGGAATCGGGTTCGTCACCCTATTGCTTATCCCAAGTGAACCGGTCATGTAAGAGAGTGGGCTCTTTGAGAAGATTCTTGAGGATTGTTGGGCCTCATCACATGGATCGAACTTGAAGTGGAGATCTACCCAACTTGAGAGTGCTAGCATGCATCCGTAGATGGGCCTTCCCATCGCCGCCGAGGTAAGCCCACTATAGAGATAGGCTAGGATAGCCGGTCCAACTTTCTCTCCTTCCCATAAGCTCACTATTGCGCTTAATTGGGCCTCCTCTAGGAAATCCTCCGTGGATGGGAATAAGAGTGCTCCTGCTAGCATACTACAAAGGCCTTCGTCACCCGTTCGATCTCTTCTTCTTCTTTAGCTTGATCCGCTCTCTTGTACACCCATGAGGCAAGCTTTAGGAGATTAATTCCTTTAGTGACCTTAATTTGATTCACTAAGTTTGAGCTAGGTATCAATGTGGTTAATAGTTCATGTGAGGAGATTGGTTTTGGCATGATGGCCATCTTCTCTTCATTCCCTTGCTTCATCCTCTTCAAGCCCAAGATCAACTCTAATTCTGCCAATATGATGGTGGCTTCAAAGGTTGAGAATAGGAAAGTGTGAGTGGAGGGGTGCCATATTTCAGTTAGAGCTCCTATGGCAGCCCGATCTAAGTGGATTTGGTCATAGTGTTTTGCATGGGTTATTAGGCCTAGAAGATGCCATCTAGAGACAAAGACCCTCATATCTGAAGAGAACTTGGAGAGAATAAGAGGCAGCCACTTAATTTTGATGAATCTCCGGGCTCCTAGGATATTAGGATATTCCTGTGGAAAAGAAAGGAAACAGAAAAGACAACCAGAGAGGTGGATGAGAAGAATTGGAATAGCAGAACCGAAGAAAGATAAAACAGAAGGGACATCAACCAGTTAAACTTACCTGATTTAATGCAATGCGGTTGCTGATGTGCCCGTTGATCTCAGATAATCTGGGAGTTGAAATCTTGGATCTCTTGATGGCTCTCTCCATCTTCGGTCTGCAGAAAGGGCTTGGACAGTTGCAGTGCCTGCGGAAGAAGCAGAAGAAGCAGGATTCAATGAATTTGTTTTGATTGATCTGGAGAGGTTCCTTCCTTTTTATGGAGGTCTGAAGGGTCTTAAGGCTGTTCGGAGTTGGAAGATTGATTGCCATTAGGATTGGGTTTTGCTTTCGATTTGGAATAGGAAGCGGGTGGTTAATTAACGTCCTCTCTTGGGGCGTCAATTGTTTAATTGACGACTTGACAAAGGTCGTGTTTTATTTCACGCCCCTGTATGGGACGTCTTATTCTTGAAACTCTCGGTGCATTTAACGCCTCAGTGGAAGGGCGTGTTTTATCTTTTGACGCCCTGATATCAGACGCCTTTCATGCTTTTGACACCTTTCCCTCCAGTCGTGATTTCATTTACTCACATGTTTGACTCCTCTATGTGCTTTAATGAACTTAAGTGCTATTCTTTGGTTGGAATTACTTTTTAATTAAGCACTTATGATCATATGTTGCTTTGCTTTGAGAGAACTAATGAACTTTTGAGTGCAGAAAATTGCAGAGTTCGAGGAACATGGGTCACTCGTGGGAGTAACATCATTCTATTTCTTGTGTTTGTTTCTTGTAAGCATTGTTACTATATGATATTCTTACGCTATTATAGCATATCAAGGACCTTGTGGTTCTGATGAACCTGGAATTTGAGTTCCCCTTCATCAAAAACGGTGATAATTCCAGGAGAGTCTTGATCACACGGATAGGCCGTTGAGTCATTCAAGGTTTGGGACGATGGTTCCACTTTCTGGGTTGATGCGCGGACAAACGGTCTTCGGCTTAGTGTCAGTTCAGAGATCTGGATTCTTGACCAAATCTAGATGGCTTAACAATATTATCCTTGATTATTTTCTATTTTTAGTTTGTTTTATCTTTTTCCTTTTAGCCGAGCATGCATCATGTAGGACTTTGAGCTTCATGCTAAAAATCTTCATATTATGGTAATAATGAAGGTCACTCGCTCTTGATTGAGTTGACATGAGATATTCCATTCCAAATCAAGTACTTTATTCTCTCTGAAACCGCTCAGGCTAGTTCTTCGAAAAATGTCCCTTTGCTGGGTCTTCATCTCAATTCCCTTTATTTTTCTGCAAATCTACCTTGGTTGTAGCACGTCCACATTGGCTGGTAACCGCTCTCCAATGGTGTCTCCCTGTCGTGCCCATGCACACATTTTTCTTACTTAGTTTAGTCTCCTTCATCCAGCAAATCGATGCTTCCTTGGAATTACTCGGAGTTGTTCCGCTTTGAATCTTGGAAAGATTTCTAATGCTTAGTGTCTGAGGCGTGTCACATCACACCTTGGCATCTACTTATCAGTTCGTTCCACTTCATTCCGCTTGTTGCACTTTCTCTCCATTTTGTCTCACTCTCTTCCAAAGCAGACGCCAAGGCGGGGCAGCTGTAGACACGCCAAAATTGACGCTATGATGATCAAATCTCATGTCACTATGATAATACCCCAAAGTGAACTTCAATATTTCCATAAAATAAAGATTTTCTATTTTTGTGTGTTTTCTTCGCATTTTGTGCATTTTTTGTGATCCACGACTTTGCCTAGGGCGTGTTTTAATTAACGGCCTTGCGTTAGGCGCGTTCTAAAGAAAGGACGACCAATTGTAAGGGCGTCAATTCCTGGTGTTTTACGAGTCCCACCCTGATTGAAAATCAATGATTAACGTCCTTCCATAAGACGTGTTTTGTTTAACGCCTTTTCTTCAGGTGTCTTTTTACAATTTTCAAATAAGGAAGGTTTTTATTACCAAAATTGAATCCAGGAAGTGACGCCCTGATCCTTGTCGTGTTTTGAAGTAACGCCCTTGAGCAGGTCGTCAATTCTGAATTGACGCCCTTACCGAGGTCGTGTCTCACCCTTTCGTGTCCTGCTTAAACTCATCTTTCCTGAAGAGTTCCCTGCTTTTCTTGATCACCTTGCTCGATCGGGGAACTAGAGTCCTTGCCCTTGACGATCACTGCCTATTCTTATCTTCCCAAATCCATGTTTATCTGTGATCGAGACCTTATAAAAGGATTCCCTAGTCAATCTCGCGCGAGGTTACGGTGACGGTATTGCTGGAGCCATTAGCCAAAAATTTAGGGAAGAGCAGAGATCAGTTTTTCTTTTGCGCAGGGAAGAGTTTCTATTCTCTTCATCCGCGTGATCTCTGCATCGTCTTCCTTCTGCTTCTTGCTGCTCCGGTGGTTCTCCCCTTTACTGTTTACAGGAACAGCAGGGGTTCCCTCTCCCTTGTGTGTTTGTCTTCATCGTATCATCATCGATCATCATATTTTTCTTCTTTTGCATTAGTGTTGCATCTCCTCTCTTCTCCCTAATTCTCTAGGGGTTTTAAAACCAAACAAAAAAGGTGCGCATGCTATATTCTTATTTTCATCATCGTGCTATTTGTTTGGGTTGATACTACACTCACTCTCGGCTGATCCACTTTCCTTTTACTTGTTTGTTCTCTGTTTCAAGGTAATCAACAAGGAAGAACCCCCTTCATCGGCCGGCCGATAGAAGGTGGAGGAAGGAACTCACATCCATCCCGCGTCTTATTTTTCACCAGGTATTCACGATCATCTTTTCTTCTTATTGAGGTAACCCCTCTGGCGATCACACTCCTCAGTAGCACCACGTGCTCTTTTTCTCCCTTTTTTTATCATTATTCTTCTTTTCTCTTATGCATATACATATTATTATTTTCCTTTAAGAGTGGATTTTCCATGATTCACAGGAGGTTGTTTGACAAAAGCATCCTCATTTATGAAACCATTAAGGAAAGCAGATTTTACATCCATCTTCTGGAGTTTTATTCCTAGGCTGCAGGAAAATGCTAGAAGAATTCTAATAGCTTCTAACCTGGCAACAGGGGCAAAAGATTCTTCAAAGTCTACCCCAAATTCCTAATTATATCCCTGTGCCACTAGCCTAGCCTTATTTCTGACTATTTTTCCTTGCTCATCAATTTTATTCCCACAAACCCATTTAGTGCCTATTACTGAACCATGGGAAGGTTTAGGAACTAGGTGCCATACCTTGTTCCTTTCAAATTGGTTCAATTCATCATGCTTGACATTTATCCAATGTTCATCTTTCAAGGCACTATCTATGTTTTTGGGTTCTATCTGTGAGACTAGAGCAAATGAATTCAATTCATTTTCTATCCTAAAATGTGATATAGTCCTTGGAGGTTCATTCAGACTACCAATTATATTCTCCAAATGATGGTCTCTAAGAATTTCGATGTTGGTAGGCTGATTACTTGTGTCTGTATTTACCTCCCCCTGAGCTCTAGACCCATCAGTCTCACCTTCATTTGCAGGTTCTACATTCTGCTCTTTATTCTCAAGAATTTCTCCAACTGTTTTGTCCCTGCAAAGACCAGCTTCAGATTTATTAGAGTCTTCATCAAAAACAACATGAGGTGATTCCTCAATAGCTTGAGAATTAATATTATAGATTCTATAGGCTCTGGACTTTTTAGAGTAACCTAGAAAGATTCCAGGTTCACTTTTAGGTTCAAATTTATCAATGTCTCTTTTAGAATTGACATGAATGAAACATTTTCAACCAAAGACCTTAAAATGAGCTAGTGAGGGTTTCTTACCTTTGAGTATCTCATAAGGAGTCTTTTGAGTAGAAGGTCTTACCAGGGCTCTATTAATGATATAATAGGAAGTGTTCACTGCCTCAGCCCAGAACCTTCTAGGTAGATTCCCTTCAACTATCATAGTCCTAGCCATCTCCACCAAGGTTCTGTTTCTCCTTTCAAATACTCCATTTCTCTCTAGAGTTCTTGGTGAAGAGAACCTATGGTTGATCCCATTTTCTCTGCAGAATTTATCAAACTATGAGTTTTCAAACTCACCACCATGGTCAGACAGAATATTCAAAATAGACTGCTCACCAGTCTAGTTTATTTTATGATAAAATTCCTGAAATTTCTCGAATGCATCATTTTTGTGAGTTAATAAAAATACCCAGGTGAATCTAGAAAAGTCATCTACTAAAACATAACCATATCTTCCTCAGATAGGCTAGCTGATCTAGTTGGTCCAAAGAAATCCATATGTATCAGCTGAAATGGTTTAGAAGACATGTTTTCAGTTCTTGATTTAAATGACTTTCTAGTTTGTTTGCATTGGGTATAGGCCCGATAAATTTTATTATTTTTTTGAAGGAAATTTCAGGGAGACATCTGACCATACTGTGTTTGTTTAATCTTTGCAGCACATTGTAACTGGCATGGCCTAACCTACGATGCCACAGATAGGCTAGGTCATCTTTATTGACTGTGAGACACAAATTGGTGTGTACTACATCATCTAAATCCACTATGTAAATGTTATTGACTCTCTTACCAGTAAACTTGAAAATTTCAGAATTAGATTCAAAGATGGTACATGCAAGAGAGTCAAAAACAACCTTATGCCCTTTATCACACAATTGACTAATACTAAGCAAGTTATAGGCAAGCCCTTTAACTAGTAGAACTTCCTCAATACAGTAGGAAGAGCACTTACCTACCTTACCTATCCCAATGATTTTGCCTTTAGTATTACCTCCAAAGGTAACATGACCAGCATCCTTTTCCACCAGCATGCAAAATTTGTCTGTCCCCGGTCATGTGTCTGGAGCAGCCACTGTCAAGGTACCATCTGTTGTGGTTGGCTGCCAGGCATACCTGCAAGCAAAATCAAGTGGAGAATATTGGAACCTAAAGCTGTTTGGGCCCCATAACATCATTCAATTCATGCAGACAATGTAGTAATTATTTTGGTATCCACACTTGTTTTTGTGTCTTTACTTGTGTTATGGATTTATTATCTTTCTGCACAGTCTACTTTTTGTTGCCACTTTTAATTTTTGATGATTGTTTTTGTGATGTGGCATTTTTCTTTTTAGAGCCATTGTGAAGATTTCTGTGCCAGTGATTGGTCCAGTGGGCATTGGGAAGAATGTGTGCTCCATAGACTCTAGGATGATCAGACATGTGATGGACAAAGCCATATGAGTTCTGGTTTTTGAAATTTCTAGGCCTAGGTTGCACATAGGAGTTCCAAGGGTAAGGTTGATGTATCTGAATAGAACGTGAGTTCTGGAGGGTATGTTGCATCAACCTCATGTAGAGGCTGCCTCGACCTTTCCTACCAGTGTAGGAGTGATAGGAGTGATAGAATGAAGAATAAGTCGGTGCAATATGATAGTAGCCTCGACCTGAGGTACCTCTGCTCAGACCTTGGTTCCTAAGAGACTTGTACCCAGAGGGAGTAGATGTCGATATAGATTGATGATTGCCTCGACCTTTCTGTGGGAGCTGAGTTACCTTTGCCTTGGGGTTTCCTTGGACTTTAGCCTTAACTATTTGAACCCTAGCCTGTGGTGTAATAGTGTGTGAGCATGGCTCCTTAGACACCTCTACCTTTCCTTTGCCCTTGTCCTTGGCACTGGGCTTAGTTTTCTCAACAACTTTCACAGGCTCTTTATTTTGTTTTTCTCCATAATTCATCTTTATTAGAGGTTTTGATGTTCCTTCTTCAGCCACAAAAGAAATAGTCTTTACATCAAATCTCTTCTTGTTGGTTGGGTTAAAACCCAATCCTTCCCTTCTGAAGTTTATTTTTGTTCCCAAGATGGCATTAAAGTTTTCAGTTCCCTGTGTCGATCATGCCCTCAAGGGAAAGTTGTTTGTCCTTATTTTCTTTTTCTAGATTCTCAATTGATTTTCTTAATTCCTCATTTACACCATTGATAGCATCATATTTTTCAACAGCAATTTTTGTTTCTTCTTCAAAATTTTGCATTCTTATTTTTAGTTCATTAATGGTGTTTTTCAGATATTCATTTTCTATTCTGAAATCAATCAAGATAGATTTGGCATTCTTAGTTTCAGCAAGAGATCTTTTCAAATTTTGGTTTTCTGTTTCCAGGCATGCAGGTTTGTCATTCATGGATGTGTCATTAACTAAAGAATTAACTTTTCGTTTCAGATGCCTGTTTTCCCTACACATGTCATCATATTTATCAAGCATTTCAACATAGGCCTCTTCCCAATCACTATGAGTAAAGTCCTCAAAAGGGGAAGTTACCTCTTCATCGTCTTCCTTTTCTTCATCTCTCTTGGCCATCAAGCATAGCCGGTCTTCATCTTCACTATTAGAGGAGCTGCTCTGACTTCCTTCTTCCTCGTCGCTCCAAGTGCTCACCATGGCTTTTCCTTTCTTATTTTTTCACCTGGGCTATTTTTCTTTCTGCAACTCAGGCCAGTCTGCCTTCAGATGTACTGCTTTCCTACAATTATAACAGACAATGCTGTCGGATTTCTTGGCAGCATCAGATTTGTGCTTTGACTACCTTTTGCCAGAAAAATACTTTATCCTTAGCCCCTTTCCTTCTTTCCTTAGAAACTTCTTAAATTTCTTAGTAAACATAGCAAATTCATCTGTGTTTTCATCTGAGCTAGAAGAGCTATGTTCACTAGATGACCCTATACTGCTAGAAGTGACTTTAAGAGCTAGGGGTTTCTTCTTCCTCTCAGACACATCGACCCTGTTAAGGTTCAACTCATATGTCATGAGAGAACCGATGAGTTCATCTACAGATGTGGTAGCTAGGTTCTGGGACTCCTCCATAATAGTGGCCTAGGTGTGCCATATAAGTGTCAAGGACCTAAGAATCTTTCTAACCAGCTCGTACTCACTATAGATTTTACCTAGACTTCTCAAGGTATTCGTGAGTACCATAAGACGAGCATACATTTCAAAAATGGACTCATCAGGTTTCATCTTAAAAGTCTCATACTCAGAGATTAGCATATTTGCCTTAGTCTCCCTAACCTAAGACGTCCCTCCATAGATAACCTCCAGCTTATCCCACATCTCTTTAGCGGTGGAACAGGAGGAAACTCTAGAAAATTCGGTGGGTTGAAGAGAGCACTGCATGGCATTCACAGCGCTCTAGTTCTGTAGCACCCCGTAAAAAAATGAAAGAAAAAATAATAATAATAATCATATATTGGCTTTTCCCCCAAATAAATAAAAATTTTAGATAACTCTATAAGAAGATAACTCTATAGGAAGGTAGGTTAAGTAAGAAGTTAGAATACCCAATGAGGGCTATTATATAAAATACCACCATTGAAGTCATCATACGTAATGGGACTTCATCTTTCAGAAAGACCATTCACCTGACAAAGTGACTTCTTAGTGTAGTTGGTTAACCGGCGTGTTATTAAAACATGTGACCACAGTTCGATTCTTGCATCCGCCATTTCTTTTGGGCAAAAAAAAGGGCCCAAAGGATTAACGCCCACGGCGTTATTTCCCTAAACAGAGAAGCCGCCATTTCTTCAAACCATTTAAAAATGAATATATATATGCCACCAACCATACCCACGAGAGGAGGGACCCCTCAACCACTAGGGCTCGGTGGAGGCAATAACAACCATTATTTGATGGCCCTGGACCCCGAGGGAACATACACAGCGAGGATTTCAGATCTGGTTTCCCATGAACCCATTTATTCCCTATAAATAACTCCTTTTTGCTAGCAACGGACCCCTTTTGACCTGGCAGTGGATCCCAAGATAATGACCCTTGCTTTTGCCTTGGCAACCGAATTCTTCCTATAATTACAACTTCTATTGAGTGGACAGAAGCCTCTGCCCTCATCCTGCTACCTCAAGTGATAATATCCCCTTCTTTTCCTCTATCTCGAAAGACATGAAGGGACATCTTCTTCCTATATTCTACATCCTGTTGCAGAAGCTCTAACGCGAAGAGCTTGACTTTCCTTATTCTAGCCACATGTATCACGTGTATCACTCTAAAGAGGTAGGTGTTCTCAAGATCTGGCCTAATTAGTAGTTAAATAGGGTGACATGCATGAATAGGATTAGTTACGTATCACCTGCATTCCTTGTGTTCATCCATTTTAGTTCCTATAAATTATCCCGTGTTTAAAAATTCATATCTATGAAATTAAATCTTAAAAATGTTGTATGAGTTTGATCTTGCAATCCTACTATTTGTCTATGTCTAGCCATATCTTTACTTCCTGATTCTCTGAACATTTTTTTTAAATCATGAACAGTAAGTTACATAATTAGTGATCACAATGCTTAGAAATTCATATTTATTTAACCAACCCATGAAATTCTAGCATAAGCATGATTTTAGAATCCTCAGATTTTTCTCTATCTAATCATGTCCTTAAAACTTAATTGACCAAACCTTAAATTTTAAGAACATTAACTTGTGTCTAAAATGCACGGATTCTGGTGCGTATAGTGCCCTGAGAGAAGGGCACCCATGGCCTACACAGCCCCTTGTTGGCCATTCAAATGTCAATCACGTGAAGGGTATACGGAGGACACTATTCATAACCCACTTTAAAAATTAATATCTCACAAGATAAAAATGATTAAGAAGATATAATTGTCACCCATTAACCACCTCGATGTACTCTACCATGAAAAATTATCAAATAAATATTTGGCCTTAAAAAATGAAATTGAGTGAATAATAAAAGACACTATTCATGGCCCACTTTAAAAATTAATATCTCACAAGATAAAAATGATTAGGAAGATCTAATTGTTACCCATTAACCACCTCGACTTACTCTACTATGGAAAATTATCAAATAAATATTTGACCTTAAAAATGAAATTGAGTGAATAGTAAAAGATACTATTCATGGCGCACTTTAAAAATTAATATCTCACAAGATAAAAATGATTAGGAAGATCTAATTATTACCCATTAGCCAACTCGATTTACTCTACCATGGAAAATTATCAAATAAATATTTGGCCTTAAAAACGAAGTTGAGTAAATAGTAAAAAGTGTAAAAATGAATAGTAAATACGTTGGGTCAAATGTTGACCGCTTATTGCAAAAGTGCAACGACCTTGGTCTGGTGCGACAGTGATGTTCCCGACCTTGGCTTGCATGTGCACCGACCCTTAAAATCAAAAGTGCACCGACCTTGACCCTTTGCCAACTAAACCTACACTGACCTTATAGCATGTTAGTATTGAATATGCACGGACTTGTATAGTAACTTGCACCGACCTTGACTCTTTGACAACTAAACATGCACTGAGCTTGTAGCATGTTAGTATTGAATGTGCAGGGACTTGTATAGTAACCTGGACCGACCTTGACCCTTTGCCAACTAAACCTACACTGACCTTGTAGCATGTTAGTATTGAATGTGCACGGACTTGTATAGTAACCTGCACCGACCTTGATCCTTTGCCAACTACACCTACACTGACCTTGTAGCATGTTAGTATTGAATGCGCACGGACTTGTACAGTAACCTACACCGACCTTGATCCTTTGCCAACAAAACCTGCACTGACCTTGTAGTGTGTTAGTATTGAATGTGCACGGACTTGTACAGTAACTTGCACCGACCTTGACCCTTTGCCAACTATACCTGCACCGACCTTATAACCTTGAAACTAGTGTGCACCGACATTAGTCATGTGTGAACAGTAATGTGCACCGATCTTAGTCTTGTGTGAATAGTAATGTGCATCGACCTTAGTCTTGTGTGAATAGTAATGTGCATGGACCTTAGTCTGAGTATGTGCAACCTAGCATGGACCTTAGTTTGAGTCTGTGCATTGCACGGACCTTGGTTCGAGTCTGTGCAATACTTGCATGGACCTTAGTTTGAGTCTATGCAATACTTGCATGGATTGGTTTGAGTCTGTGCAATACTTGCACGGACCTCGGTTTGAGTCTGTGCAATACTTGCACGGACCTCGACAATACTTGCATGGACCTCGGTTCGAGTCTGTGCAATACTTGCACGGACCTTGGTTGGAGTCTGTGCAATACTTGCACGTACCTCGGTTTGAGTCTGTGCAATACTTGCATGGAGCTTGGTTTGAGTCTGTCTAATACTTGCACGGACCTTGGTTTGAGTCTGTGCAATACTTGCACGGACCTTGGTTTGAGTCTGTGCTATACTTGCACGGACCTTGGTTCGAGTCTATGCAATACTTGCACGGACCTTGGTTTGAGTCTATGCAATACTTGCATAGACCTTGGTTTGAGTCTGTGCAATACTAGCATGGACCTTAGTTTAAGTCTGTGCAATACTAGCATGGACCTTAGTTTGAGTCTGTGCGAACTAGCGTCGACCCTAGTTATACATTTCTACATGAAAACTAAAATGCTGCCTGACTTTGACCGGTTGACACCTTTGACCAGTAACATTGACTTTGACCAGTAGCGTTGACTTTAACCATAATTCATCATTTACACTCGAGATGGCCTTGAATTCTATTCCTGAAAATCTACCTTATGTTCCTACAATGGATAAACTTCTTGAAATTCTATAATGGCTTTATAAATGAGAGTGGATGTCTAAAAGTATACATGAAATACTGTGCATATAGGGCCCGGTCTGATCCTAGGAGGAGCACCCGAAGGTACTTGTGCCCATAGGAGTTTTTTGACCACAGTGTTTGGCATTTCACCGAAGTACTTGCTTGACTTGATACATTCCCACTCACTCTCTTGTGACATGCTTGACTTACTTGATATGAATTGTTTAGCCTGAAAAAGGGAAATTACTTGCTTGAATGTATTTAATGAAATAGTCAATTCCATTGTACTACTTGATATTATATGAGCTTGAAATACTTGCTTGAATACTCGAATGTTAAATTCTTGAAATACTTGCTTGAATACTTGAATGTTAAATTCTTGAAATACTTGCTTGAATACGGTATCCCCTGAAAGTACTTGTCCAATTACTTGCAAATCACTTGCAATTTCCTTATTGATACATCTCATTAAAATTGTTGTGATATTCCTTTAATACAATTCTTGATATTCTCGCTTGATCTTACATGCATCATTATACCGCATGAACTTGTAATTAACTTAAAGATTGTTAGAACTTGAGATATAATTCCTACTGAGCGATCCGCTCATAAAGTTACAATTCTAACATTTTTCAAGAAACTTGGATAGCGACCACCGCCCGGATGGGACCGATACCGAGTGATGAGTGCTAGAGTCAAAGTTGGATGTACCGTCAGCTAGGTCCAGTCCTTTTTATTTTAAGTCCTATGTCGTGTGTTTCCGGTTATTATTAAGACTTGTAATCTATGATACCATTTTTCAGTCAGTTATGATTAAGCTGGATTGTATTATGTCAAAATTTGTAGCTTTATAAAATTAGTTTGGGATATTACTACTCTGGTTAATTAATTGTCATCTTGGACTATGGTTTATGTTAAAATTTAAATTAGCAATGAATCGTCGAGTAAAATGTGAGCTCTGATCTTACACGAATGACACGATCGATATAGACGCTTCACGGACCCGGGTATCTTCCGCGCTCGGGACGTGACATTCTTCGTGATATTAGAGCCTAGGATTTTAATTTCCTAGGTAAAACTCGAGTCCAAGGATAGAAAAGTTGAAAGATAGATTTAGACCTTACCCGGTGAGATGGGTAGAGCCATGGGTTAAGTTCTATAATGACATTTGACCGCATATTAAAACCCGATATTCATTACACGTAAACTCTTTTGTAGGGTCGTGGCCGCTGAAAGAGCACAATGGCGCGAGGTGCAGCGCACCGTACAAGGCCTTACATAGGCGCTACAACAAGTGGCGTAGGGCGGAGCTAACTGTGGAGCCGGTGATCTCCACAGGGGTTTCCGCAACATGAACCCACCAAGGTTCGCGAGTTCATCCGACCTCGAGGATGCCAAGAATTGGTTAAAGGAGATTGAACAGATTTTTCGTGTAATGCAATGCACGGACGAGGAGAAGGTTCTGCTGGCCATTTTCCCACTAGAGCGGGATGCTCGAAGTTGGTGGGAAGCCATCAAAGCGACACTGCAAGAAGACAATGTTGCATGGGGTGAATTCGTCGAACACTTCAACAACAAGTACTTCTCCGACCATATTAGGAGAAAAAGGCCGTGAAATTTTCTGCACTGAAACAACGTGGCTTGAAAGTGGCAGAGTATGAATCTCAGTTTTCAAGTCTGTCCAGGTACGCACCCCACTTGGTGTGTACGGAGAAGATGAAGGCACGGAGGTTCCTCAACGGGACTCGGCCCCACTATATTACACAACTCGCACCGATGGACATCCAAGTCTACTCGGAAATAGTTCGGCATGCGCAGTTGCTCAAGGACGCCACTGAATTATCGGAGAGGATCCAAGGAAATTTCAAGGCAACACTCAACAAGAAGGAACCTATCACAAGCCCGAGAAAATTCAAAGCAACATTCAACAAGAAGCGGTCTTACACTAGAGGGGAGTCCTCTAAAGGGAAGAAATTTTAGAAGAATGACAGGCCTTTTACCGCCCCCACACCTACCAAGGAAGTTTGTAAATATTGCGATAAATCCGGCCATAAGACCGAGGAATGCTGGAGGGAGCTAGGAGCCTGTCTCCGATGTGGAAGCTGAGAACATCGGATCCCCAATTGTCCGCTGATGAATGAGCCAGCCGTTAAAGTGGAAAAGTTCCCGACAAAGAAGCAGGGTCGTCTGCAAGCTCTCCGAGACACGGAACCAACAAAAGGAGGAATCGTGGAAGGTACACTAACTATTTGCTCTAAGAATGCCAAAGTCTTATTTGATACTGGAGCAACACATTCCTTTATTTCCAAGAAATTTGCTGCTATATTCTCTATGGAGCTCGAATGGTTAGACTTAGTCATATCTACACCTATCGGGAATAAGGCCAACCTCACACATCACTATCCAAACTGTGAGGTTATGGTTAAAGGAAATAATATACCTGCCGACCTAATTTGTCTAGATATGGAAGTGTATGATGTCATACTAGGTGCTGATTGGTTATCAACATACCAAGTAACTGTTGATTGTTGGAATGGCAAGATAACTTTTGTGGGTTACCCGGGACTGGTATACATTAGCCCTCGGGCTAGATCACCTCTTATATCAGCTCTCCGAGCTAGTAAGCTTATAAGCAAAGGATGTATGGCTTTCATTGCATTTGTAATTACCACGGATGTTGAGGAGTCTAAGCTTGAAGACATCCATGTAGTTTGGGATTTTTCTGACATGTTTCTAGAAGAATTGCCCGGCTAACCCCCGGAGCGGGAGGTGTCCTTTACCATCGACCTTATCCCTGGTGCGGGACCTATTTCCAAGGCACCTTACAGAATGTCCCCTGCTGAGCTGAAGGAGCTGAAAGAACAACTAATGGAGCTATTGAACAAGGGTTTCTTTCGGCCGAGTACTTCCCCATGGGGAGCACCTGCGCTATTCGTCAAGAAGAAGGACGGATCGATGAGACTCTGCATCGACTATCGGCAGTTAAACCACCTTACAATCAAGAACAAGTACCCACTGCCGAGGATTGATGAGTTGTTCGATCAAATATTTGGAGCTAAATATTTCTCCAAGATCGATCTTCGTTCTGGTTATCACCAACTGAAGATCAGAAAAGAAGACATTTAAAAAACTGCATTTCGAAGCATGCATGGGCATTACGAATTTACTGTTATGCCTTTCGGACTAACAAATGCCCCCACAACTTTCATGCAATTAATGAACAACATATTTAGGCCTCACTTGGATCAGTTCATTGTGGTCTTTATTGATGATATTTTGATTTATTCAAAGTCTGAAGAAGACCATGAAGAACATCTCAAGTAGGCATTGCAGATATTGAGGGAAAACAAATTATATGCCAAATTCAGCAAGTGCAAGTTTTGGCTCAAGGAAGTGTCCTTCTTGGGCCATATAATTTCGAAGGACGGAATTTCCATGGACCCATCAAAGGACGAAGCCATGAAAAATTGAGAACGACCAACAAATGCAATGGAAGCTGTTCCTCTCACTCGATTGACTCGCAAGGAAATACCTTATGAGTGGAAAGAAGACCGTGAGAAGAGTTTTCAAGCTTTGAAAGATCTCTTGACCATTGCTCCGGTCTTATCATTACCAATTGAAGGAGAGAAGTACGAGGTATATACCGATGCTTCTGGTATTGGCCTCGGGTGTGTATTGATGTAAAATGGGAGTGTCATTGTATACTCTTCCCGGCACCTGAAGAAACATGAAGAGAACTACCCGGTGCATGATTTAGAACTAGCCGCGGTGGTATTTGCCTTGAAGATCTGGTGACACTATCTCTACGGAGAACAATTCATGGTATACTCCGATCATAAAAGCCTCAAATATTTATTCTCCCAAAAGGAGCTAAATATGCGGCAAAGGCGTTGGCTCGAGTACCTTCAGGATTTTGACTTCACTATACAGTACCATCCCGGTAAGGGTAATTCTGTAGCTGATGCCCTCAGTCGAAAGCCGAGAGCAATATTAGCAAGTTGCATGATTCAAGAATAGAAGCTATTGGGGGAATTCTCTAAACTCGATATTAGCACTGATGCACAAGATGAGTGTATTACTCTAGCCCATATGATTCTACATCCAGATTTGCTGCCAGAAATTCGAAAGCTACAAGAAGAAGATCTTGCACTAGTGGAGATAAGGGACAAGCTGGACGAGAGGCCGGATTTCAAGCTGGCACCCGATGGAAGACTATTATTCCATGCATGGACATGTGTACCCGACTGTCCTGAGTTGAAGAAGAAAGTTCTTGAAGAAGCTCATCGATCGAGGTACACAATCTACCCTGGAGCCACCAAGATGTACCAAGACTTGAAAAGGACTTTCTGGTGGCCTATTATGAAAAAGGAGGTAGATGATTTCGTATCTCGCTGCCTGACTTGTCAACAAGTGAAGGCGGAACATCAGAAACCCACCGAAAAGTTACATCCACTAGATATTCCCAAGTGGAAGTGGGAAGACGTTGGCATGGATTTTATTATGGGCTTGCCCAAGTCTAGAGGTGGACATGATGGAGTTTGGGTAATTATCGACCGCCTAACTAAATCGGCTCATTTCTTGCCTATCAAAAGTTGATGGTCGATTGATGTCCTTACTGCCTTGTATATTAAGGAGACGGTTAGATTGCATGGAGTTATGGTTTTGATCATATCCGACCGAGACCCACGCTTCACCTCTCATTTTTGGAAGAGTCTACAACACTCTCTGGGACGAAACTCAACTTCAACACTACTTTCCATCCCCAGACAGATGGACAGATAGAAAAAACAAATCAAGTTGTTCAAGATATGTTAAGGGCATGTATTATAGACTTCGGCGGAAGTTGACATGACCACTTACCCCTAGCCGAGTTCGCATATAATAATAGCTATCAAGCCAGTATCCAAATGGCACCTTTCGAGGCACTCTATGGTAGAAGTTGTCGATCTCCAATATGCTGGGATGAAATCGGTGAAAAGTAAATTATAGGCCCAGATATGGTGAGAGACTCAACCGAAAAGATACACCTCATTCGGGAAAGGCTTAAGATAGCACTGTCCAGACAGAAGTCATATGATGACAATAGAAGGAGAGATCTGAAATTCCAAGTTGGAGACAATGTCTTTCTGAAGGTCTCTTCTGGTTGAGGTATTAGAAGATTCGGTGTTAAGGGCAAACTTACACAGAGGTTTATTGGTCCATTCGAGGTATTGGAGAGAGTGGGCTAGGTAGCTTACCGCATTGCCTTACCTCCACAATTATCAGAGGTGCACAATGTATTCCATATTTCTATGCTAAAAAAGTATGTGCACGATCCTCTCCACGTCATCGATCACACTGACTTGGTGATACAAAAGGACCTTACCTATGAGCCGAAGCCAATGAAGATCCTCGACCGAAAAATCCGAGTTCTAAGGAACAAGACGATCCCTATGGTGAAAATACAATGGAATCGATGCTTAGAACAAGAGGCTACATGGGAAGCTGAGGAGTCTATGAGAAGGAGATTTCGAGAACTATTCTAGTCTGTAAGTATTTCTCCCCTCCTTGTCTCCATATATGCAATTGAATTTGGGGATCAAATTCTTTTAAGTGGGGGAGGGTGTAACACCCCGTATAAAAATGAAAGAAAAAAATAATAATCATCATATATAGGCTTTTTCCCCAAATAAATAAAAATTTTAGATAACTCTATAAGAAGATAACTCCATAGGAAGGTAGGTTAAGTAAGAAGTTAGAATACTCAATGAGGGCCATTATATAAAATACCACCATTGAAGTCATCATACGTGATGGGGCTTCATCTTTCAGTATGATCATTCACCTGACAAAGTGACTTCTTAGTGTAGTTGGTTAAGCAACGTGTTATCCAAACATGTGACCACGGTTCGATTCTTGCATCCGCCATTTCTTTTGGGCAAAATAAAGGGCCCAAAGGATTAACACCCACGGCGTTATTTCCCTAAACAGAGAAGCCGCCATTTCTTCAAACCAATTAAAAGTGAATATATATATGCCACCAACCATACCCACGAGTGGAGGGACCCCTCAACCACCAAGGCTCGGTGGAGGCAATAACAACCATTGTTTGATGGCCCTAGACCCTGAGCGAACATACACGGCGAGAATTTCAGATTTGGTTTCCCATGAACCCATTTATTCCCTATAAACAACTCCTTTTTACTAGCAACGGACCCCTTTTGACCAGGCAGTGGATCCCAAGATAATGACCCTTGCTTTTGCCTGGGCAACCGAATTATTCCTATAATTACACCATCTTTTGAGTGGACAGAAGCCTCTGCCCTCATCCTACTACCTGTAGAGATAATATCCCCTTCTTTTTCTCTGCCTCGGAAGATGTGAAGGGACATCTTCTTCCTATATTCTACATCCTGCTGCAGAAGCTCTGATGCGAAGAGCTTGACTTTCCTTATTCTAGCCACCTGTACCACGTGTATCACTCCTAAGAGGTAGGTGTTCTCAAGATCTGGGCTAATTATTAGTTAAATAGGGTGACATGCATGAATAGGGTTAGTTACGTATCACTTGGATTCCTTGTGTTCATCCATTTTAGTTCCTATAAATTATCCCGTGTTTAAAAATTCATATCTATGAAATTAAATCTTAAAAAAATTGTATGAGCTTGATCTTGCAATCATGTTATTTGTCCATGTCTAGCCATATCTTTACTTCCTGATTCTCTGAACATTTTTTTTTAAATCATGAACAGTAAGTTACGTAATTAGTGCTCACCATGCTCAGAAATTCATATTTATTTAACCAAACCATGAAATTCTAGCATAAGCATGATTTTAGAATCCTCAAATTTTTCTCTATCTAATCATGTCCAAAAAACTTAATTGACCAAACCTTAAATTTTAAGAACAGTAACTTGTGTCTAAAATGCACGGATTCTGGTGCATATAGTGCCCTGAGAGAAGGGCACCCATGGCCTATACAGCCCCTTGTTGGCCATTCAAATGTCAATCACGTGAAGGGTATACGGAAGACACTATTCATGGCCCACTTTAAAAATTAATATCTCACAAGATATAAATGATTAAGAAGATGTAATTGTTACCCATTAACCACCTCGATGTACTCTACCATGAAAAATTATCAAATAAATATTTGGCCTTAAAAAATGAAATTGAGTGAATAGTAAAAGACATTATTTATGGCCCACTCTAAAAATTAATATCTTACAAGATAAAAATGATTATGAAGATCTAATTGTTACACATTAACAACGTCGATTTATTCTACCATGAAAAATTATCAAATAAATATTTGGCCTTAAAAATGAAATTGAGTGAATAGTAAAAGAGACTATTCATGGCCCACTTTAAAAATTAATAACTCACAACATAAAAATGATTAGGAAGATATAATTGTTACCCATTAACCACCTCGATTTACTCTACCATGAAAAATTATCAAATAAATATTTGGCCTTAAAAACAAAGTTGAGTAAATAGTACAAAGTGTGAAAATAAATAGTAAATACGTTGGGTCAAATGTTGACCGCTTACTGCAAAAGTGCAACGACCTTGGTCTGGTGCTACAATGATGTGCACCGACCTTGGCTTGCATGTGCACCGACCCTTAAAATCAAAAGTGCACCGACCTTGACCCTTTGCCAACTAAACCTACACTGACCTTATAGCATGTTAGTATTGAATATGCACGGACTTGTACAGTAACTTGCACCGACCTTGACTCTTTACCAACTAAACATGCACTGACCTTGTAGCATGTTAGTATTGAATGTGTACAGACTTGTACAGTAACCTGCACCGACCTTGACCCTTTGCCAATTAAATCTGCACTGACCTTGTAGCATGTTAGTATTGAATGTGCACGGACTTGTATAGTAACCTGTACAGACCTTGATCCTTTGCCAACTAACCCTACACTGACCTTGTAGTGTTTTAGTATTGAATGTGCACGGACTTGTGCAGTAACTTGCACTGATCTTGACCCTTTTGCAACTAAACATGCACCTACCTTATAACCTTGAAACCAGTGTGCATCGACCTTAGTCATGTGTGAATAGTAATGTGCACCGATCTTAGTCTTGTGTGAACAGTAATGTGCACCGACCTTAGTCTTGTGTGAACAGTAATGTGCATGGACCTTAGTCTGAGTCTGTGCAACCTAGCATGGACCTTAGTTCACGTCTGTGCAACCTAGCATGGACCTTAGTTTGAGTCTGTGCATTGCACGGACCTTGGTTTGAGTCTGTCCAATACTTGCACGGACCTCGGTTCGAGTCTGTCCAATACCTGCACAGACCTCGGTTCGAGTCTGTCTAATACTTGCACGGACCTCAGTTCGAGTCTGTCCAATACTTGCACGGACCTTGGTTTGAGTCTGTGCAATACTTGCACAAACCTTGGTTTGAGTTTGTGCAATACTAGCATGGACCTTAGTTGGAGTCTGTGCAATATTGGCACGGACCTTAATTTGAGTCTGTGCGAACTAGCATCGACCCTTGTTATGCATTTCTACATGAAAACTAAAACGCTACCTGACTTTGACCGGTTGACACCTTTGACCAATAGCGTTGACTTTGATCAGTAGCATTGTCTTTGACCAGTAACATTGACTTTAACTAATGGCATTGACTTTGACCAATTGTCACTCAATAATAGCATTGACTTTGACCAATAGTTGTGTTGACCTTCTTTACATGACTTTTTGGCCATCTCCTTAACCCTGATTTGCCTATGTGTCATGCATTTTAAGTAGATGGTCATAATTCATCATTTACACTCGAGATGTCCTTGAATTCTATTACAAAGAATCTACCTTATGTTCCTACAATGGGTAAACTTCTTGAAATTCTATATTGGCTATATAAATGAGAGTGGATTTCTAAAAGTATATATGAAATGCTGTGCATATAGGGCCCGGTCTGATCCTAGGAGGAGCACCCGAAGGTACTTGTGCCCATGGGAGTTTATTGACCACGATGTCTGACATTGCACCGAAGTACTTGCTTGACTTGAGACATTCCCACTCACTCTCTTGTGACATGCTTGACTTACTTGACATGAATTGTTTAGCCCGAAAAAGGGTAATTACTTGCTTGAATGTATTGAATGAAATAGCCAATTCCATTGTACTACTTGATATTACATGAGCTTGAAATACTTGCTTGAATACTCGAATGTTAAATTCTTGAAATACTTTGAATACTCGAATGTTAAATTCTTGAAATACTTGCTTGAATACGGTATCCTTGGAAAGTACTTGTCCAATTACTTGCAAATCACTTGCAATTTCCTTATTGATACATCTCATTGAAATTCTTGTGATATTCCATTAATACAATTCTTGATATTCTCGATTGATCCTACATGCATCATTATACTGCATGAACTTGTAATTAACTTAAGGATTGTTAGAACTTGAGATATAATTCCTACTGAGCGATTCGCTCATAAAGTTGTAATTCTAACATTTTTTAGGAATCTTGGATAGCGACCACCGCCCAGATCGGACCGATACCGAGTGATGAGTGCTAGAGTCACAGTTGGATGTACCGTCAGCTAGGTCCAGTCCTTTGTATTTTAGGTCCTATGTCGTGTATTTCCGGTTATTATTAAGACTTGTAATCTATGATACCATTTTTCAATCAGTTATGATTAAGCTGGATTGGATTATGTCAAAATTTGTAGCTTTATAAAATTAGTTTGGGATATTACTACTCTGGTTAATTAATTGTCATCTTGGACTATGGTTTATGTTCAAAGGTTCATGTTCAAATTTAAATTAGCAATGAATCATCAAGTAAAATGCGCGCTCTGATCTTACACGAATAATACGATTGATATAGACGCGTCACGGACCTGGGTATCTTCCGAGCTCGGGACATGACAAGTTCAATGTGGATCTACAAATTTGCTCTCTGGTCCAGACTTCTTCATCCACAGGCAACTCAAACGGACCTTTACTAACAACCCTCCAGATTTCATCGTCCTTGGCCCAAAGGAAGACTTCCATACGGTTCTTCCATTAAGTGTAATTTGATCCATCAAATAAAGGTGGCTTATTGGTAGAATGACCCTCAGCGGTTAAACCTCTAGCATCCATTTTCTAGACTCTCCAGGATGTAAAGCCCTAAGGGAAAGGTAGGCTCTGATACCAAGTGATATGTGTGAAAATGGATGAACACCGATCTTGAGGGGGGGTGAATAGATCTCACCCAAAACTAGAGAGAACACTAGACTTTTAAAAATGTGGAATAACAAAGGAGATGCTATGAAAGAATACAATCAAAGCAAAGTGAAGGATTATCAAGAGATCTCATAAGAGCAATCTATCAAACATATTGAACTCCAGATGAACAGATAGTTAAATGAATGGTTAACTAGTATATGAATGATTTCAGCAATTATTATTTGAACGAAGTTAAAATACCAACAATCAAGTATGAGGCGGAGGTGTGATCTACGGTTCCTCATGCAAGGTATGGCAGTTTGGATTGGCGTAACCAATCTTTCTTGCCATAGCTTTTAATATACTTGTAATTTGAAAGCCTTTACAATCTGTTCAGATAAAAATGAGATTGGAATCAAATGCAAACTGATTATACGACAGATGAATACATTAAAGAGATTCAAATCAAGTTGTAAGCGATCCTAATCATTCATCTAATCGACGAGCAGAATGGAAATGCAATCACACAGAAGACAATAAGTTTTTAGGTGGTTCGATCTCTAGCTTGAGATCTACATCCACCACTTACTCAATCGAGTAAGGCTTCCGCTACCACACAGCTTGAAACTGTTGATCCATAGCTTTGGGGATAAAATCCCTACAACTCGCTGAGCTTCACAGTTTGCTATCCGAGGTTCACACCTCGCCTGTTGAGCACCACAGCTTGCTCTGCTGATACACAGCTTACAAAGAGTTTCAAAAGATAAGAACTAAGAAACGGAAAAATGATGACAGAATTGAAACTGTTGCTCCACTGGAGCGTTCTGACTCTGGAT
Source organism: Amorphophallus konjac (assembly GCA_022559845.1). NCBI lineage: Eukaryota > Viridiplantae > Streptophyta > Magnoliopsida > Alismatales > Araceae > Amorphophallus > Amorphophallus konjac. Next base: position 249,575,057 of record CM040126.1, read on the forward strand.
CTGATCCAGAAGTCAGTACAGAGTTGAATCTCTCAATCACACTTCTCTCTCTCAGACCTACTCACGACACTCTATTTTTCTTCTCCTGACTCTCAGCAATTTGCTCCTTTTCTTCTCAGACCATTCTCACTCTCTCACTCTCTTGCTTTCTTCTCCTCTTCTTCTTCTCTGCTCTGATCTTCTCCTTTCTCCTTATTCTATTCTCTTCTTCTTTCTCGTTGTTGTTTGAGTTTGAGCGCAAGATGCCTTTTTATAGAGCCTGATCCTGTGGTCCCACGAGCTCATGATTGTGGCATGTGGAGAGCGCATTCCCATGCATTTCGAGAGTCCACGTGTCACGATCAGACGGCATGATGATCTACGTGGCAAGTTTTCCAAAATAGCACCTTGGATCACGTGCCGCTCATTAGCTTCACTTAAGTTCCACGTGCGGTCAACCTTTATGTAACCCAGGTGTTCGAATGAGAATCTGGGTTATCAAAACAAAGGGATTAGTTATAAAGCAAATGCTAAGTTTAAGCACAATTTCAATCTTAAGTGTTTCAATCAAATTTAACCATGTCAAGAGAATACACACATTATTACAGAAGCATTAATGCATAATAGAGATGCATTAGCCTATAAGACTAACCCATGCAATATGTCTAAGTAGAAGTATAGGTTTCTAATCCAACAAAGGTGGACCTTAATGAAGATGCACATACATGTCTTTACGATGAATGTACGATGTGCACCGACCTTGATAGAGAAGACTTCTAATGCACTGGCTTAATGCTGCAGAGGTTAACAAACTAGCATCGACTCTCCAAAACAAGCATCGACCTTAGCTGCAGTTGCTAGGTCACTAGCGTCGACCTTTGATCAACCGCTAGGTTGCTAACATCAACATGTGTTCAAGATGCACCGACCGTATAGCTCAAGGTACATGAGGTGCATCGACCTGAATGAAGTGCACTAGGTTCAAAGTGCACAGACCTAATTATGCATTCTGTGTACAAAGTGCATCGACCTTATAGACAACCAATGCAGATGTGCATCTACCTTCTAGATGACCAATGCACATGTGCATCAGCCTTCTAGATGACCAATGCAGATCTGCATCGACCTTCTAGATGACCAATGCAAATGTGCATCGACCTTCTAGAATCAGTGACATATACATGCATCGACCTCATAGTGCAGGGAAGTGGAGAATGCATTGGCCTTTTAACTCAACAGAAATGCATATGCACTGACCTTTTAGGCTAAGTGTTGACATGTGCACCGACCTGCCTATCGCAATGTATAAATGTGCGTCAACCTATAATGCACCAGAATGAACATGCATCGACCTGTAAATAACTAGAGACTCAAACTGACATAGGAGAGAATACAAGATATTAAATGACTGATACTTCATCAAACCATAAACTGTTGCCAGCATCAAAACCCATCATCAAATCCAGAGGAGACACAACACTTCTCACTCTCTCTCTCTTTCCTCTCTTCTCTTCTCATCTTGCTACAGGGACAAGCTCTTTGATTTCTCTCGTTCATCTACTCGACCAACCTTCTCACGAAGGCTATCGAAGTGTTTTTATAGCAACATGAACAAATTTGGTCCTTTGATCTTGGAAGAAAGAAATCTAGGACGTCCATTGCTTAGGAAGGCTCTAGATCCGAAGACCTTGAGTTCAGAAACCCAAGCCCAACAAATTCCATCAAAATAGTTCCATTCGCATGAAATCCAGAGGGAGAATTGGATAGAAACAAGTATGAGATCTCTTGATTGGTCCAGGTGGAAAGTATGGAATATTTTCCAAAAAGGAGTCTTCTGGAATGTTGTCCACGTGTCCCAGACAGTTGTGCCAATGATTGGTATGGATAATAGGTAGGTCAACCTACTGCAGAATACAGGTCGACCTGCTGCACTGTCTTTTTGATAACTTGCCTTTCTGGTAATTTTGGTTGACCGAAATAAGCAAGTTGGTCGACCAACTTTGGCATTAAGCTTGGCCTTTGAACTTGTTGCTTCTGCTGGAATTTGCTGGTGTTACTGCTATTGATGCACTGCTACTGCATATGGTCTGCTAAAATTGTATTGACTACAAGGTGGCCTTGGCTTATGCTGCTGAAGATGCTGGCCTTGAGCTTAAAGACATATGGCTGCTTCCTTGGTGTAATCTCTACTGAGCTGAGCTTGGACTGCACATGATCAGTAGACTTGGTAGCTGTACTGTGGGACTTGCTGGACTGGTGAGAGTACTGCAGTGAGGCAATTTGTCACCTCATGTTTTTTGCGTCGACTCCATAGTCTGATGGAGTCGACCCAAGGTCTAGTCTTCTTGGATTTCTGTCATATTAACTCCGCAACGTCAACTCCATGGTCTGATGGAGTCGACTCCACTTTAGATGCCAGCTACTACTACTGCTGCTTGAGACTAGTCTGCATTGACTCCACTTCAACATGGGGTTGACTCCATCTTCATGTTTCTTGAAGATGCACTACTACATCGACTTCTTCTTCTGAACTTCAAAAATCTGCTCAGCTTAGGAGATCTGCTGACATGTCTTGAAGAAATTTGCTAACCTTGCACTTTTGGCTGACCTATCTTCAAGAGATTTCATTAAATGTTATGATCTTGAGCTCTTCTAAACTTGAATTCACATGCATATCAGTAGGCTTTGAAAGGCTTCATGACTGTTTCATCAATATGGTTCTTTAAGTTGGCTTTTATCCTTCTTTAAGTCGACTTCTGCCTTGATTAAGCTTCTTCTTGAACTAACTTCAAAATTCTTTGAACTTCTAAATTAGTCACCTGAACTGTAACTTTTCAGCCCGTTCTTTTCAGCATTTAAAGATATACCTCTACACATGTGTGTTATGATAACATCAAAGTCAAGACATCATCAAAACCATAAAGACTCATAAATGGGTCATAGTGTGTCATCATCAAAACCGCAGGGACACAACATTTGAGAGTGGGGTACTCCCTCAACTGGATGGAGTCAAGTCTACGCCTAAAGAGGGGAGGGAGACGGAAGGGGGCACCGGTGGCGCATGGACAGGCATCAGAAGAGAGGAGGGAAGGAGACAGATGGATGGATGGTGGACAGACGGACGTCGAAAGAGGGGACCAACCGTTCTGTCAAATTTGTGTCCCCCCATACGAACTGACAGACGGTGGGGTGTCGGAAGGCTCTGCTGGCGGCTGGTGGAACCCGGAGGATGGCAGGGCGGCAGAAGTAGGACGACAAAATAGGTAAGAGAGAAGGATGCCAGAAGGAGGAGGGAGAGGGAAGGGGGAATGCCAGAAGAGGAGAGGGAGAACACGCAAGACGGCGGTGCACGGCTAGTGCACGGTTGGCCGAGAGAAGGACACCAAAAGGAGGGAGGGAGGGAGGTAGCATACCTTGAGGGAGAGGCTTCTCTCTTAGAAAATTGGAGTTGCGGCCGAGGGAGGCACGCATGTGTCGGGGTCATGATGTCCATGAGCATTCTTAAAAAAATTGCTACAGAGTGTTTCTCATTTGGGAAGAGATTTCAATGGGGTGGGATTCTTTCCAAAAAATTAGAGAAGCAACTACTAAATGTGGTTAAGTGGGTTCTATGTTCCTATTTTTAAGTTTGAGAGAAAAGGAAGAGAAAAAAGTACAACCAAAGACCCTATTATACTTGAATAAAAGTATAAACAACTCATGACAAACAAATATAATAAAGATACCATCTTTATAAATTTATATGCAAAATTATTTATCTTATTTTCATATTATTTTTAATAACTTGATATATCACAATAGTTACAAAGGTTTTTCTATCATCATCTGCTATTAGCTTTTTGTTAAAGCCTCCAATTTAATCCTTCGTGTTGTGCACCACGTCGTCGGCCAGCCATGGGGCCGTCGGTGCCCTAGGCACCGCCGAGTAGGGACTGATGCGGGGCAAGTGACGCGACCGGGCTAAGACGTACGATAGACTCGAGGTGCGGCCAACACTAGCACACTAAGGTAAGCCGAGCGACTGACTACCGTGGCATCCTCCGGGTGGAGATGTCTCTCAATAGGAACTCTAACCAGCCCGACGATCGTCCCTTGCGAGGGAAATGCGGGATCGCAGGGGTTAAGGAACCACTATCGCCTAGGGGTTTCCAGTTCGGGCTCGGTGCTCGACTGGGCCTATGGAACGGGCAGTCACAACTCACAACCACGGTGATTTAAAGCTAGCTATCGGCCCTATTCTCACAAACACAGCATGATAGAAAATGTACTAAATAAGCAATGTGAGTGTAGGAACGAAGCACGTACCTCCACGACTAGCGCGTGAGGAAGAAATCCCGGGCGAATCCGACAACCCCGATACACACAATTATTAACCCTACAATTTCAGAACACGATGCCCACTCCACGCAGGGAGGTAAAGGGCTACAAACAAAATTTTGGGGCTGCTGGAGCTCGGGTTGACAGGTCGCACTCGCAGGAGGTGAGGGAGGCGAGTCGGGGCCGATCGGGTGAGCCGGGTGGAAGCCGACTAGGTTCTGCCCGCGCAGGTCACCCGGTGCAGTAGACTTGCGGAGGCCGGTACACCAAGATCTGACGTCCGATCGGGGTGCCTTTTGTTCGATAATGTTGGCAACATGATGAAGAATGCCTGGTCCGAACGGAGCGATCCGATCTGATCAGATCTGGGCGTGGCAGCAACTGTACTCCGCCTCAGGTTCTGCTTGCACAGAACTACACAGAAGAGCTAAAAATTAAAGGAAAAATAGCTCCGGTATCGGAATGGATTGCTTCTTGTTGGAGATCGTCGGCGACGTCCAGAGGAAAATGCATACCAAAGGACTTGGAAAGATCTAAGAGGAAGGAGACGGGGTAGCTTCTGTAAGTTGCCCCCGATTCTGGGTCGGATCTGCATTGGGTGGTCGGCGTAGTCCCACGAAAATCCTCGCCAGGACCAGCACATACCTCAGAACGACACGAGCTCAACGGCAACACGAAGAGGACATAAAATACTATGACCAATAAGAATCTCAGATCCAAAGGGTTTGGGAGTAGATCCATCAAAATTTCGTGTCAAGAAGTTGAGGATCTGGACAGCAGGCTCAGACAGACTTGCTCAACTTCACAATCAGAATTATTTTCGGCGATCCAGAGCTTTGATTGAGGCAAAACCAGTGCCAAATTCTTCCTAACTTGTAGGAGCAGCTCTGGTAAAAGTTTCAGAACCAGATACGAGTAGGAAGGGGATGATAAGGGGGGCGAGTCATACGCCAAGAAAATCCCATCACAGGATTGGGGTCTAGGGCATCACACCCAAGAGGGGGAAAGAGAATCACTCTCTTACACAATTTTCTCTAAAATTTTCTTTTCATTACCCTTCAAAGCTCTCATTACATACCATTATATAAGCTAGAGGGGAGGGGGGAGGTCAAACATGTATGGGAGGGGGAACCTTCCTCCTCCTTGAATCAAGGATGAGGTCAAGTAAGGGGGGGCAGCCACCACCTTGGACCAAAAAAAGGGGGGAAGCTTCCTAGTTTGAATGGGAGGGGAGGAGGGAAGTCAAGGAAGGGGGCAGCCTCCCCATTTGACCATGGAAGGGGGTTCCCCTCTCCATGTGTCCCTTTTAAGCCCAAGGCCCATTCACACCTTAGGCCCATTCACACCTGAGACCCATTCACACTAGCACACCTATTCACACTATGCCCCTTTCACACTTGTCCACTCTTGGCCCTTTACAATAGTAATTGTCCACATGGACTAAATATAGCCCACACAAGGCTAAAAAATGTGGAATCAAGGTGAAAGCTTGATCGAAGTGTCCACGTCCTCCTTGCGCTAAAGGGGCTCCGGCGTGTCCTCATCCACCGGCGTGTACTGCGGCCTGTGTCCGCACCAATTCTCCCCAGGTGGGAGGAACTCGACCCCATCGAGTAAGGGTCGGATGCTTGAGCTCTCCGCATGTGATCATGGTGTTGTTCATCACGGGGCGACCTCGTCAACACACTGAGAAGTGTTGGTCAGCTCTGTTCCTGGTGGTGGTCACCTGCTCATCTAGTATACAATCTATATGCACGCGTTGTTGTAATGGGGCTGGAAGAGGTGGACTCTTGGGTGGTGTGTCACTCACAACAGAAGGAGAAAGCCCAAAAACTCTCTAGGGATCACCGCGGGGTCCTGATATGCTACCAGATCTGAAACTTTGAACATCGAACTGACACCATAGTCATCTGGTAGTTCAATAATGTACGTTTTAGATCACACTCGTTTCATGACTCGGAAAGGATTGGCACTGTGGGCCTGGAGTTTCTTCACGGTCCCCGAGGGAAACCGTTCAGGTCTAACCCTGATCATTAAGGGAAGGTAATCTGGACGTTTGGTGTGAAGCACGAAAAAAGGGAAGTCTGGACGTTGTCTCTCGTACGCGTGGTAGAAATCAGACCATACCGGGTCAACATAGGGTGTCGACAGTGGTACGGTAATCACTAGCGGCTGCGCTACCGTAGGAGAGATGGGCAAAAGAGGGACGGATGATTGCTGCTCAGGAGTGACTCGCAAAAGAGAGGTGGCAGGCTGGTCAGGGCCAACAAGGGAAGCTGGCATGGGTGACAACACGGGGTCATCCGGTGGGGCTGGGGTGACTAATAGACCCTGGCCCTCTAGGCGCTCTATGGGATCGGTCTCTGACCCCTCAACCTCATAACTCACTGGATTAAGCCTGATTGGGGCATCCTCTAAATGTGTGTCCTCTAAGATAGGGGAATGTGAAGGACAATGGTCGTGGAAATAGCTAATCCCACTACAGGGGGCCACATGGGCGGGCTTCGGGAGTGGTGGGGGGCGTGAGCCCGGACGCGGAGCGGACTGCTGGGGGTGGGTGGCTGGCAACACTGAGGTGGTCGACTGAACGCCGTCATGGAAGACGAACTCATCGAGTAGGTGAGGTTGGTGTAAGGTGCATGTCCTCCTATCCCGGTCAAAGATCACTCTCCGCTCTTCCAACCAAGTTTGTCCTAAAATGTTGCATGGACCAACAAGTGTGTCGACCTTGCACCATGCTCCATCGTCATATAGGACGGGGCCAAACCTCCATTGGAACTCTACGAATGTTAAGCCACCGTTGAGAACAATCTACCCGGTCTTAGAGAGTGACTCGACAATGTCCTGAGAGACACAATTAGATGACACCCGACTGATGAAGTCGATCTTCGTATGCAACCCATTAGGTAGGATGGCAGTGGACACTATAGGGCTCTTGAATGACTCGGTTGTCAACTTTAGGGTCGGGTCCACCGGTGGTTGAATGATAGGGGTGAGCCCCGGGGGTCGGGCCATGAGAGCCTCGAATTGGGCCACCAGGGATGACCACTTGGACGCATGGTCTCGGGGAATGGCCATGGGCTGGTGGGTAGTTGGACATGCAGACAACTAAGTGACACTCTAATAGACTAGACACGACCCTATACAACAATGCAAAGTTGGAATGCAGACTCGACTACAAACCTAGACTCAACCCATATCCGGTACGTGGCGGAGATGGGGATCCGAAGATCCTCTTCACGCAAGTGTGCTACCTTCCCAATAGGCGTAACCTATTGTTCCGGGAACAACTTTTGATATACCGGGTAGAGGAATGAAATGCAACCTAGACAAGATGACCTTAGACTCATATGCCCTTTTTTTAAAGCAAAGACTACCATAGACTCAACCATGCTTTGATACCAATTTGATGCGGGACGAGTGACGCGACCGGGCTAAGATGTACGGCGGTGCGGCCAACACTAGCACACTAAGGTAAGCCGAGCGGCTGACTACTGTGGCGTCCTTCGGGTGGAGACGTCTCTCAACAGGAACTCTAACCAGCCCAATAGTCGTCCCTTGCAAGGGAAACGTGGGATCGCAGCGGTTAAGAAACCACTATCGCCTAGGGGTTTACAGTTCGGGCTCGATGCTCGACTGGGCCTATGGAACGGGCGCTCACAACTCACAACCATGGTGATTTGGAGCTAGCTATCGGCCCTATTCTCACAAACGCAGTATGATAGAAATTGCACTAAATAAGTAATGTGAGTGTAGGAACGAAGCGCTTACCTCCACGACTAGCACGTGGGGAAGAAATCTTGGCAGAATCCAACAACCCCGATACACATAATTATTAACCCTACAATTTTAGAACACGATGCCCCCTCCACGCAGGGAGGTAAAGGGCTACAAAAAAAATTTCGAGGCTACTGGAACTCGGGTTGACGGATTGCACTCGCAGGAGGCGAGGGAGGCGAGTCGGGGCCGATCGAGTGAGCTGGGTGGAATCTGACTGGGTTCTACCTGCGTAGGTCACCCGATGCAGCAGAATTGCGGAGGCCGGTATGCCAAGATTCGACATTCGATTGGAGTGCCGTTTTTTGGAGAATGTTGGTGGAAGGATGAAGAATGCTTGGTCCGAACGGCGCGATAAGATAAGATCAGATCTGGGTGTGACAACAACTGTACTCCATCTTAGGTTCTGCTCACACAGAAGTGCACAAAAGAGTTAAAAATTACAGGAAAATTAGCTCTGGTATCGGAATGGATTGCTTCTTGTTGGAGATCGTCAGCGACGTCTAGAGGAAAACGCAGACCAAAGGGCTTGGGCAGATTTGAGAGGAAGGAGACGGGGCAGCTTCTGTAAGTTGCCTCTGATTCTTGGTTAGATCTGCACAGGGTGGTCAGCGTAGTCCCACGAAAATCATTGCCACGACCAGCACAGACCTCAGAACGACACGAGCTCAACGGAAACGTGAAGAGAACAAAAAATACTACGTCCACTAAGAATCTCAGATCCAAAGGGTTTGGGAGTAGATCCTTAGAAATTTCGTATCAGAAAGTTGAGGATCTAGACAGCAGGCTCGGACAGACTTTTTTTTTAAAAAAATAAGGGAGGGCAGTAGAGTCCGCACCAGTCGAGTGCACTCCCCCCCCCCTGGAGGGGAGTGGTCTCACTCCTCCAGGCAGGCCTGGTGACCCAAGGGAGATTTTATTAATATAAATATGAAACATACATGATCAATGGGGCATACCTGAACAATAACATTCACCTGGATGAGGGAAAGGAGGCGACTAAGACAGCCTGATTGCAACTAGACCTAGCCTATCCCAAAGCATTTCCTAGGTAGATTTTTAGAAGAGAGGAATACATTATTATCTTGATTGTGGCAAGCATAATTCGCAAGGGCGTCTGCGACCTGATTAGCTTCTTTGTAGACATGCGAGACAGAAATCCCCAAGGACTGAACATCATCCCTAATTTCCCTCTACCATCTCAAGCATTGCCAAGAAGAGGCCATCCCCGCCAGAAGAGATGAAGCCAAAGTCACCGAATCAGTGCGTATCTCAGAGATAAGCATTCCATTCTCGGTGGCGAGACGGAGGCAAGCACACATAGCGCGTGTTTCTACAGTGAGACTTGTACCAAAGCCATAATAGTGCGTGAAAGCCAGAATTAATGACCCTCGACCATCTCTAATACAATCACCTCTGCCGCTGTGTCCTGGATCCCCTTTGCTAGCGCCATCAACATTTAGTACCAGGCCCCTGATAGGAGGAATCCACCTAACAAGTTTGATAGAGAGAGGAGCCGTTCACTGAGTGAAGCCAAAGTTGGCGATGAGCTCCAACTGCTTGCCGTTATAATGCTGCTTAAAAACTTTCTTGTACAAGGCTGCATTGATAAGTGAGTGAATATTTCGAAGTATGGAGGAGCTGGAAATACGATGGCCCTCAAACCGCATTTTGCATCTAGCTTTCCAGAGTTCCCAAATAATAAGAATAGAAGCATATATGGCAATGAAGCCATGAGGGGTATGCACGTTGTATCAACTGAGGATGTCCCAGAGCCGCTGAGTGATATGATAGCGAGACCCATGTCCAGCATCGAGAAAAGGGATCAGCCGACTCCACAATGATTTGGCAAGGTCACCATATAGGAACAGATGATTCAGATCTTCAATATGAGGGTACCTGCAACAATTGCAGTGAGACACCATGGATATTCCGCATTCATCAAGTCTATTGTCAACAGGGACAGCCATATACAGGAGCTGCCAAGCAAATAAGGATGCACGCCGCTGAAACATCCGATTCCAGAGCGGTGACCAAGGTGCGCGTTTGATACCCACAGGTCTAAGCTGGTTATATGTAGAGTGTAGTGAGAATTCCCCAGAGTTGGAGGCGGACCATACACAATTGTCTTCATAAGAAGATAAGTGGATCCCTTCCAGCATGCAGTTCTGAGGCAGAAGAGCTCTAATTGGGTGCGCTGCGTTAGATAGAACTTCACGCACGGTGGCAGGAGGGCCCAGATAATTACTGACCAGGCAATGCCGCAGGATAGTATCCCCCACCCAATTATCATCTAGGAAATCAATCTTATTCCCGTTACCCAGAATCCACCGTGAATTCCTGGCAGCCACCTCCAGAGCGGCTCTGAAGATCTTCCTCGGGATACCATGCGGGTAGTGAGGGATAAGAGGCGATTCGTGAAAAGTGGACACATGCACAGTCTTGAAGCGGTGATGCACATAGTTGGCCCATAGGGAGGCACCTTGCTTAATTATCCATACAAGCTTGACAGCAAGAGAGAGCTGAATGTGCCAGACGCTACGCACGCCCAGGCCGCCCTCAAGAAGTGGACGCTGCAGGGCACTGCATGGGATCCAGTGTCGCCGTTGATGCCCGTCAGAGTCCCCCCAGAAGAACACTGCACAGAGGCATTCAATGTATGTGACAATAGTCTTAGGGATAGCGGCGACAGCCGCTAGATAGATGGGTATGGAGAATAGCACATAGTTAATGAGGGTGACCCTTCCAGCTTGGGATAGCATCCTGGCTTTCCATAATGAAATACGGGCACTGATCTTCTCGATGAGAGGCTTGTAATCCATCACCAACATTCTTTCTTGCCGGATTGGCACACCTAAATAGGTAAGAGCACCAGTCTACTGACTGAAGCCGGTAATGTTGGCAATATGGGTGGCCACCCTTCGAGGTGCAGACCGAGACAGAAGAAAGCTACTGTTGGAGTGGTTAATCTTCTGGCCCAAGGCTCTCTCATAGCTTTTCAAGAAGTTCATAAGCTTGTGTATATTTGAGGCATGCCCATTAAGAAAAAGAAGAGTATCATCTGCATAGAGCAAGTGAGTGATGGTTGGGCATCCTCGGGGACCTGGGTAGGGTGTGATGGCGCCGTTGGCATGGAGACTCTTAAGACCTCTGCTTAAAGCTTCTTCCATAATTATAAAAAGGGCCGGTGCCAGAGGATCACCTTGCCTAATACCACGCGAAGAGTGAAAGTACCCAGCAGGAGATCCATTGAATAGGACGGAGAACCAACAGTTGGAAATGAGCATAGCTATATAGGAATTGAATATGTTACAAAAACCAAATTTTCGCAGCACCTCAAGGAGGAAGTCCCATTCAACTCTGTCATAAGCTTTCATCATGTCTAGCTTAAAAACAAAATTGTGTCCCCGCACTTTCTTGCCAACATCAGAGATCAATTGTCTAGCCAAGGACATATTATCAAGAATATGCCTTCCCTTCACAAAAGCTCCCAGCTCAGATATTATTATGTGCAGGATATTAGTGAGTCTAGCACAAAAGATGCGAGAGATAATCTTGTAGCTAAAGTTACATAAACTAATAGGCCTAAATTCGCCAAAATGTGAAGGGAGCTTAGCTTTAGGAATAAGAGCTATGAGGCTGGAAGTTACACCTTTAGGTAGAGAGTAGCCTTGAAAGAACCCAATGATCGATGCTTTAACATCTGCGCTTATAATGTCCCAGTAAGAGGTGTAGAAGACGCCTGTAAATCATCCGGGCCTGGTGCGCTGTCCCCATTCATACTCCATACTGCCTCTTTGATCTCTTGGGCAGTTGGGGGAGAAATAAGAGTTTGATTTTGCTAGTCAGTAATGATGGAAGGGATAACCTACATCAAAGAATCCTCCATGGGATGGTTCTCTAAGTAGAGAAGCTCCGACAAAAAACGGACCGCTTCACTGCGTAACACCTGCTGATCTTCACACCAGGCGCCATTCACTTTCAATCTGCCGATGGACTTTTTTCATCGCCTTCCCTGGACAACCGCATGGTAGAAAGCAGTATTCCTATCACCATCCTCAATCCACTGCAGCCTAGCTTTTGGGGACCAGAATATTTCTTACTGGTGAAGTATCCACCGCAGCTCGGCATCAGCCATATTAAGAGCGACTCTTTTATCTTCAGTAGGGTTTTCGTCCAAGTCCTGTTGTTTGATCCACAATGCATCCTCAGCAGCTTTCAAAGTCAACTCAATCATGCCAAACACATGTTTGTTCTAGTATTGTAAGGCAGTCCGGGTGGATTTGAGTTTTAATTGTAATCTAATTAAAGGATTGGGGTGCCAGGAATCAGCTAGCGCCCAGGCATCCCTCACACATTGAGGGAAGGACGCATGGTCTAGCCACATTTTTTGGAAAATGAACCGAGAGGGTTGAGGCTATTTGTTGTGAATACGGAGTAGGATGGGGGCATGGTCAGATGAATTGTGAGCAAGGTGTTGGGCATAAAGACCATGAAAAGTGTCTTGACATTGGATATTAATGAGCACCCGATCTAATCTAGCCTTAATCGCAACATCGCCCACTCTATTATTAGACCAAGTGTAGTTGGATCCACGGTACCTAGCATCCAATAGTACTGAAGAGGAAACAAAGGCATTGAAATCAAGCATAGATGAAGTGGCAGGCATGCGACCACCTTGCTTTTCAGTGGGATCAGCAACACAATTGAAGTCGCCTCCAACGATCCATGGAAGGCCATTAGGATTAAGAATTGAGAGCAGCTCATCAAAGAGACACCGGCTGTAGTACCCCATAATTTATATATATAATTTTTGAATTATAAAATAGTTTTCTGGAAATTATAAAGGCCTAAATAAATTAATGAAGGATTATTGGATTAATAAGTCATTATAAGGCTCAATTAGGCTAATTAGTTAACCTAGCCTATCTAATTATTATCCAAAAGGTTAATGGACTAAGCCCATTAAGTTTGGCCCATATTCTAGAAGGGTAATTGGCTTATTCACGTATTTTAAGGATAAATACTAATTATATAAGATAATTATAAGGATAAACGAATAAAAGAGTTTTATCAAATTGAAACTCTATATATGTCACATGTAACGGTCTATCGGGCGATCGCCACAGCCCTGTAACGCACCTAGACACGACCGTTACATCCTGCAGATTCCGTAAAGTGAGGAAATTGTAAAAAGATTGGAACTTTGAAATCCTATCTACAAGAGATCAACTTAGGGAAGCTTATAACATTACTAAGGACTCTTAGAGATTAGGTTCTGGCAAATTAAGGACTCTAGAATCGATCTGATCTCCACACCCTAGCCAAAACCCTATAAATAGGACCTAGTTCTGAACTGAGTGACCCTTACTTTTGGCTCGTGAAGAATCAAGGTAAGGAGTCATAAATTCGGGTAAGTTCTTTAGAAGCTTTTGTGTAGTATACTTTAGACTAATGGTTCTCCAAATTTTGTGCTAGGAGATCAAGCAACCAAAAAGATAGAAGCTTCCAAAGTTGCTGATTCAACCTTAGCAACCCATGAATCTGAACGCAAGTCCCTTGAAGATCGAGACATTAGGATGTCTAAACGAGGTAATTAGAACTCAATCCTTTAGAACATTTTGTTCCCAATAGTTTTATCTTCTTACCCTCAAAATTTCACATCCTTAGGTCAAGAGGCTGAGGAAATAGAGCAGATTGAAGTTGCTGAGTTATCACAAGAAGTACAAGGGACTAAGGGTAGCACCTAGCATCAAATTCGAAGTTTTAAGGTTCTAGAAGAGGTAGGTTATCTCATGATTGGTAAAAACAACTTGTTAGGAATAAAAGCCCTCTGACTGTGCTTGATTTCATGTATTATAGACTAAGAATTTCATGATTTCATAGTTTTATACATTCATGCACCTCTTAGCCCTAAATGGAAATTTAAAAGATATTATCATGTCTATTCACTAAACCCTTGCATATAGTTGGCCTATGCATCGTTATCATGACTTTGACAGTGGTAATATGTTGATTTCCAGGCATGTTATGTTTCATAAAACTTCACTTTAGTTCACTACCAGTAGGTTCTCTGACGCACTAACGTGAGACCGTCACATGCATGTAACGGCCTTACGATGGACCGCCACATCCTGTTATGCTTTTATTTGTTCTATTGTCTCTGATGCACCCTAGCAGGAGCGTTACACCACTGTAACGGCCCCTCGATAAACCGTCACACACTGTAACGCACGTATCCTTGACCGTCAGACACCTGTTTTCAGTCAGCCCAAGGCAGAATAGTAACCAGTGAAGTTTACTTATAAATAAGCTTAGATAGCTAAGTTTGGACCTATTATCATGACTTTGAGTTTAGTTTCTGATTCATAATCAAATTGCATGATTAATGTGTCTTAGGTTATTCTAAGTTATGCTAATTTTATTGGCTAAAACTCTATAGTTTTATATTCTAAATCATGATTTTTCCGAAGTTGTATTGACAGAGTTTTATCTTGGTTTCATAATATTACACATTCTTTCCTATCTATAGAGTCATTTCTTTAAGTATATGGCACATATTCCGGTATGTTGTCCATTAGTTCACTTTGCACTATAGGAACACTATGCTTGGACATGAGGACCTCTCTATTGGATATTCCTTCTAATGGACTAGGAAATCTTGTTTCAAGGCCTCCGTAATTCTCCGCGAGCCTGGGATTCCCACTAGGACGCCGAGTTGGTTGTACCATTAAAGCCCATTGATTAGATTACACTATCGATATTTTTGGTTATCAGTAATGTAACGGCTTTACACTGGACCGTCAGGAGCATCTAACGGCCCAATGTACGACCGTCACATTCCACAGTCTGATTTCTTAGTTCTAGATTCAGACCAATGTAACGGCCCAATACCTGAGCATCACATCATGTAACGGCCCAGTACACGACCGTCACACTACTTGAGTATTTTAACCCAAGGGTTGATATTCCAAGGTTCTAGATAGACTCTTGATGATCTAGAACTTATCATATTGATCAAGAAACCTAATATAATAAATGGAAGATAAAGAACGTATCGTTATACTGTCGATTTATTTCCATAAATCATAACCTTGCTTAAGTCATTCTTGATTTCTCATGATTCTTATTGAAGCATTCATTCATTGAATTATTGTTATCATGAGCTTATTGAACTTATTACATTCTTGGCCATATTTTATTGTTAACATGCGTGGAAGTAACTTGATTTATACTTGAAGATGCGATCGAGCACTGATTGTGTTCAAGGGCTCTATGCTAGTCCCCTCGGCTGATTGTCGGAAACATACTATTTTATAAACCATGGGGTATGATGCTACTGGAGTCGCATTGCGTTGGGAGTACTTTCTCTATAAATAAGTGAAAATCCACAGCACGACATGACATTCTTGTACATGACTTTCTTGCTTGATATTCCACAGAAATTCACGAAGTACTTGCTCATAAGCAAAAGATACTAGAGTGATGATTATGTGGCTTGCTAGTACATTCTCGATACATTCTTGTTCATGAAAGGCCAATATCATGTTCTTGTTACATCCTTGCTAGGTCGTACTTGCTCTCATTCTAACTTACAAGATCATCTTGTTACTTTGGTTTAATCGCATGATTGATCGCATTCGCATGATTTTTACGTCATTCTTTTGAGCTAAATTATTAATTACTTTAGTAGTGCCTTCATGTTGATGTGAAGATACCTACTGGGCAAGTGTGCTCATTACCTATTTCCAATCTTTTCAGGAGATGGAAGTGATTCAAATTCGGATTCGGGTTATACAAGTAGCGGGTCCGAGAGCGAATGAAAGTATTGTCAAGATGAGAGTGAAGACTTAGGAAGTCTAAATTGTTTAGATTGAGTCTATGTAATTTTTCTATTTCTTGAGTCTAGTGCATAATGGAAATTGAATTAGTGGTTGTACTTGATTATTTTGAAATAAAGTTGGAGTTTGAGTAATATTGTGCAATTGCATTTATGTGTGTGATTGTCTTGCGCTCTGATCGTTCTTGCTCGCAAGAGGCTTACCATGCCGATTGTTCACGCTTCCCGAGTTAGTCTTCCGTTGTAATAAAGGCTCGGGGCTTGACAGTTAAGTTGGTATCAGAGCCTAAGTCTTAGGACTTAGGAAGAAGAATCATGTCAAAGGATAAGTCCAAGATTTAAGGACCCCTACCTATGAACTAAGGAAGAAATTCCATACCCATGTGAGAATTGGGTAGAGCCCGGGATAAGATAATTAATTAGCTTTAAGATTATTTCTCCCAATTTCATGAGAAATAACAAGTTGTTATTTTTCTCTCAGGTACCTCATTTTACAAATGGCTCATCGTGTAGATTGGGATGATATGCAACAAACAGTAGCCGGCCTTACTCAGGCATTGCAAACCATAGCGCAAGGTGGCACAGGGGCAAGGGCTGGTGACCTACATTGCAATTTCCGGAGTTTAAATCCTCTGCGATTCTATGGTTCATCTAATCCCGACGAGGCATAAAACTGGATAGATGAAATGAATCATATATTTGATTTCATCCAATGCACCGATCAGGAAAAGGTGCGTCTCGCAACCTTTCAACTCAACAAAGATGCTCGCACATGGTGGAAGTCGGTTCCAGCACCTCCGGCCAATGCACCTCATACATGGGATGGTTTTCTTACCATGTTCCGTGCCAAGTACTTTTCTGAGCACGTAAAGGAACGAAAGGCTATAGAGTTCGCCGCTCTTCAGCAAGGAATGATGACGGTTGCCGAATATGAACTTCAATTCTCAAAGCTTGCACCTTACGCACCGCATCTTATCAGCACCGATCTACTCAAGGCAAATCGGTTTATGGACGGGTTACGACTCGATTTCATTCAGCAGCTCGAGACCCAAAACATCCGTACTTATGCGGAGATGGTTCAGCGGGCGTACTTATGTGAAAGGACCTTAGAGAAGGTCAAAAAATTGAAAGGTAAAGGAGAAGAATCAAGCCGACGCTCAGATCGGCGTTATAAGAAAGAGAAATTCAACATCACGGAACTTTAAAAAAGCCGTGATATTAAGAAGAGATCTAGGAATGGGAATGGTGGAAGTTCCCATAAGCAAAAGAAAATGAAGGGGGAGAAGGAGCAGGTCGCCACGGCTTGCACATTTTACGCAAAATTTGGCCATTCGGCTGAGGAGTGTTGGAAGCGTCTCGACGCTTGTTTACGTTGTGGAAGCAGGGAGCATCACATGCCAGAATGCCCCCTTATGAAGGACCAGTCATTTGGTGGAGGACGCAAGAGGCAAGCTCGCCTCAATGCTGTTCTAGAAGGAGAGGAAGCGCCCAAGGATGATGGGCTTATGGAAGGTACTCTTCAAATTTGTTCTCATCTTGCATTTGTGCTATTTGATACGGTTGCCTCTCATTCTTTTATCTCTGCTACTTTTGCTAAAACATTACCAATCGCATCAGTTCCCTTACCTTCAGATCTTGCTGTTTCCACACCCTTAGGTTCTGGAACAAAGCTTACCGACTATTATCCTGATAGCGAAGTGATAGTAGAAGGTCATAATCTCCCCGCAAACCTAGTATGCCTTGATATGAAAGGTTATGATGCCATTTTAGGGGTAGATTGGCTTGTAGATCATGATGCTTATATCAATTGCCGAAATAGGATTATATCCTTTCGAAAGCCCGGTCTTCCAAGATTCTCTTTTCTTGGCATCAAGTACAAGAAACACCCCACTATCATATCCTCACTTCACGCTTGCAAACTTATCTCGCGAGGATGTAAAGCTTTTCTTGCTTCTGTCATTATCACCGAATCCAAAGAAATTAACATAGCAAACATCTCTATTGTAAATGAGTTTCCAGACGTGTTTCCATCAGAACTACCCAGTTTACCGCCCGAGAGGGAAGTGAACTTCACCATTGAACTCATTCCAGGAGCAACACCTGTTTCTATAGCCCCTTACAGGATGTCCCCCACGGAGCTTAAGGAATTGAAAAGGCAGTTGCAGGAACTACTAGACAAGGGCTTCATCAGACCTAGAACATCCCCTTGGGGTGCGCCGGTTCTATTTGTCAAGAAGAAGGATAGTTATCTCAGGCTATGCATCGATTACCGGCGACTGAATCAACTCACAATTAAAAATAAGTATCTGTTGCCGCGTATTGATGAGCTCTTCGATCAGCTTTCAGGAGCAGAATATTTCTCTAAGATAGATCTCAGATCAGGTTATCATCAACTTAGAATTAAAGAAGAGGACATTTATAAAACGGCTTTTCGAAGTCGTTATGGCCACTATGAATTCGTAGTGATGCCGTTTGGGTTAACTAATGCCATAGCAGCATTCATGCAACTTATGAACAACGTCTTCTAGCCATATCTGGACCAGTTCATCGTCGTCTTCATCGATGACATCTTAATATATTCCAAGACGAAAGAGGAATATGAACAACATTTGAAAATAGCTTTGCAAACACTTAGAGAGTACAAGCTTTATGCCAAATTCAATAAGTGTGAATTTTGGCTCGAGGAAGTCTCATTCCTAGGCCACATTATTTCAAAAGAAGGTATTGTTGTGGATCCTTCTAAGGTAGAAGCTGTCAAGAATTGGAGTCGACCAATGATTGTATCGGAAGTAAGAAGCTTTCTGGGTCTAGCTGGTTATTATAGGAGATTCATCAAAGACTTCTCAAAAATTGTGGTTCCTTTAACTAGACTCACAAGAAATAAAAATCCTTTTATCTGGTCAGAGGAATGTGAGAAGAGTTTCCAAACTCTTAAGAATCATCTTACAACAGCTCCTATTTTATCACTACCAATGGAGGGTGGTGGATTCGAAGTGTATACGGATGCGCCTAGCATTGGCTTAGGATGCGTTCTCATGCAGAATGGAAAAGTAATCTGTTATTCTTCAAGACAATTGAAACGTCATGAGGAAAACTATCCCATACATGATCTAGAATTAGCAGCGGTTATTTTCACCTTGAAAATTTGGCGTCATTATCTTTATGGAGAAAAGTTCACGGTCTACTCGGACCATAAAAGCTTGAAATATTTATTCTCTCAAAAGGAGCTTAACATGAGGTAGAGGAGGTGGTTAGAATATCTCAAAGACTTTGATTTTGCTATTCAATATCATCCTGGCAAGGCTAATGCTGTAGCAGATGCACTCAGCAGAAAACCAATAGGTATGCTATCAAGTCTTATGATAAGTGTAACTAACCTTGTTTCTCAATTTGCCCAGTTGAACTTAGATATTGACATAAAGGAAGAAGATTGTTTCATAGCCAATATCTGAGCTCAACCTACATTGATAGAAGATCTGGTCAAGCTGCAAAATGATGATCCTATATTACTGGAAATTAAAGCCAATATGGAACAAAAGCCGGATTTTTCTATTTCCAATGACGGAAGATTGTTATTTAAGGGCCGAATATGTGTACCAGATCATGAGGCTACGAAGAAACTAATCCTAGATGAAGCGCATAATTCCAAATACACAATTCATCCAGGAGGAACAAAGATGTATCAAGATCTCAAAAGAAATTTCTGGTGGCCCAATATGAAGAGAGAAATAGCAGATTTCGTATCTCGCTGTCTCACCTGCCAACAAGTAAAGGCAGAGCATTTTAGACTCGCAGGTAAATTACACCCCTTGAGTATTCCCGAATGGAAATGGGAGAGTATAGGGATGGACTTTATTATGGGTTTACCCAAGACCAGAGGTGGACACGATGGAATATGGGTAATCATAGACCGATTGACTAAATCCGCACACTTCATACCAATAAAGAGTCGAAGGTCTGTGGATATCCTGGAAGCATTGTACGTAAAGGAGATTGTCAAACTACATGGTGTTCCAGTCACTATTATATCTGATAGGGATCCTCAATTCACATCACAATTCTGGAAGGGTTTACAACATTCACTAGGGACTAGATTGAATTTCAGCACAGCTTTTCATCCACAAACAGATGGTCAAACGGAAAGAACAAATCAGGTAGTAGAAGATATGCTCAGGGCATGTGCTATCGACTTTGGAGGTGGTTGGCATGATCACTTGTCTCTAGTAGAGTTTGCATATTGTTGTGACTCCTCTGTTGATGATGTTGACAATAAGCCTTACTTCATTGGCAACAGCTTGTTTTGATTGATTGGCAACTGTTCATATTTTTGATGAAATTGTCTTTATCAGATTGTCTGTGTGTTCCATGCATTCAGAGTCTCTACATTACCTATTGTTGTGTTCGTGCATCATTCTAGCAAGTCAGCACATTGCTTGTAGACTGCACAAAGTCTGCACATTCGTTGCTGGCATGTCTATACATCGTCTTAAAGATTGCACACAAAGTCTATACATTCACATGCATATGCAAAGTCTGTACAGCCAGTGCATCCTTTGATTTGAAGTCTGTAGAGCCTATGTTCTTCATACATTTTCAAGTCAGTGCTTTTTAAGATCCATCTTACTTAGCGTCTCACTTAGCGTCTCTGTGCATACCTTAAGGTCGATGCATATGGTGAGCATCTAGTCAGTGCATGTTTAGTTCTCATGCTATATTACAAAGTCTATGCATCGGTCAAGTCTATACATTGCATCGGTCAAGTCTGCACATCACTTCATGCTTCATATACTCAAGACAAAGTCTGTACATTCCTTGTGCATGCATCATTTCTCAAAGTATGTACAGCCTGTGTTCGCAAGATCAAGTCTGTACATCGTCTTGTCTATGCATCATTCAAAGTCTGTACAGCCTGTGCTCGCAAGATCAAGTCTGTACATCGTCTTGTGCATGCATCGTTTCTTAAGTCTGTACATCGTCTTGTTGACGGCATGTGTATGCATCTCGCTGCCAAGACTGTACATTGGCCAAGTCTCAACATCGCCGCTTGTGGTTCATTCGACTAAGTCTGTACAACATTCATTGGTTCATATGACCAAGTCTGTACAGCCCGTGTTCAGAAGCATTACAAAGTCTATACATCCATTAGCCGATATCTGGTGGCAAGTATGTACATCGCCCTGTGTCATGCACTCAAAGTCCACACATGCACACACTAAGTTTGTGCATTGTGCTCTCATGCTTTAACACTAGGCATTGCAAAGTCTATACATTGATGTCGCATGCACACTAAGTCCATACATTTGTTGACGGCACGACTGTGCATCCACTTTCAATGTACACACCTCACTGCATGCACACTGCATTACACACTACAAAGTCTGTACAAGTTTTTAGTCTTAAACTGATAATTCTCTCCGACTGACTGACAGGTACTTTTCGTGAAGTTTAAGAATGGCACATGATCCGAGAAGGGAGGACGGCTCAGGATCGTGACACGTGTAAAGCAGCAAGCCTGGATGCTGCCACGTGACCAAAATGTTGGGCGGGAAATGTGGAAGACACACGCCCTCCTAATTGCTGCTGGTATAAAAGGAACACTTCTTCATCTGGAGAAGTGTATTGTGAAGCTCGAGCAGAGAAAGTGAAGCAATGGAGAGCCACCGAGAGCAGAGAAGAAAAAGAGAGAGAAGAGAAGAGCAGAGAAGAAAAAGAGAGAGAAGAGAAGATTGAGAAGGTTGATTTCAGAGAGTTTATTGAGATATTGTTCCTCAGTCTCTTGGTTCAGATACCAGAGTTGAGTTTGCTTATTGCGAGCTATATTCTCTGTTGGAATTTTCTTGTTTTCGTTCTGATTCTATCTTTTGTTTTTCGAAACCTTTCTTCAAGCTGTTTGTCAGCAGAGCTAAGCTGTATTGCTCAGCAGTTTGCAGAGGTGTTACCTCTGGTCGGGTCAAGTTGTAGTCCCCAGCGGTTTGCAGAGGTGTTGCCTCTGGTTGGGTCAAGCTGTAGTCCCTGCGGTTGCAGAGGTATATCCTCTGGACAGGTCAAGATGTAATTCCTCAGCGGGTGAGACTAGGTCTCGGACAGCAAGCTGTGAAGCTCAGCGGTTGTAGGCTAAGCTGTAAGGCCCAGCGGACGCAAGATGTGTTACGCAGCAGTAAGCCACACTTAGGTTTGAGTGTGGGGTGGACGTAGGTCTGGAGGACCGAACCACCTAAAAATCTGGTGTGTTATGTGCTTGTGTGATTGCCTATGATATGGTGTGTGGTTGCTTCTCGTGATTCTCTTCTCAGATCGCTTCATTTCTGCTAAGTTCAAACACTCTAGCTAGTGATCTCGTAGATTAATTTAATTTCCACATTAGAGTCTCATTGAACTGTTAAATTAGGCCATCGATCTATTCACCCCCCTCTAGATCCACACTTCGTGGTGACATAGTGCTTCCATCTAACACAACAGTTGGTATCAGAGCCTAACTCTTCTATAGGGACTTACAGCCCAAAGAGGAAGGTACAGATGGATGCAAGAGGGTTGATCGCTGAAGTACATTCTACCACCAAGCCCCCTTACTTTGATGGATCAAATTATGCATACTGGAAGAACCGTATGCAAGTCTTTTTGAGGGCGAAGGATTATGTGACTTGGAAGGTGGTGAGTAAGGGACCTTTTGAGCTGTCCCCGAACGAGGATGTCTGGACCAAGGAAGAGATCCGAAGGTCCACTCTGAACTGGAGCGCCATCAATGCGATTCAGTGCGCCCTGCACCCCACAGAGTTCTCTCGTGTGTCATCTTGCACTTCAGCCAAAGAGATGTGGAATAAGCTGGAGGCTATCTACGAAGGGACCTCTCAGGTCAAAGAGACGAAGGCAAACCTCCTGGTGTCAGAGTATGAAGCTTTCAGGATGAAGCCCAATGAGACCATCAAGGAGATGTACGCTCGACTGACAGTCATCACAAACGGTCTCAGAGGTCTCGGGAAGACATATTCAGAATATGAGATTGTAAGAAAAATCCTGCGTTCCCTGACTCCTATTTGGCACACTAAAGCTACTGTAATGGAAGAGTCAAGGGATCTACACAACACCAGGGCAGATGAGTTGATTGGATCGTTGATGGCTTATGAAATACATCTGCCGAAGATAGAGGAAGCTGAGAAGAAGAAAAAACTGATCGCTCTGAAAGCTGGTGCCATCAAATCCAGCCGATCCGGCTATAATGGATCATCATCCGAGGAGAGCCTGTCCGGAGAAGAAATAGAAGGTGATGAGATAGCTATGATCACTAGGGAATTCAGGCGGTTCCTCAGGAAAGAAGGAAGGCGATTCAGCCGAAAGAACCTTAGTGGTGGCCGACGGGATACAAGGTATAAATCTAATCCTGTAAGGAAAATTGAAACTAATGTGTGTTACCAATGCAGGAAGTCCGGCCATCTGAAAGCTGATTGTCCAGAGAGTCAGAACCACAAGGACACAGTCCAAGAGAAAGAACACTAAAGGGAAAGTCATGGTAAGTACCTGGAGTAATGAGGACGAAGGTACCTTGAGCAGCAGCTCGGACAGTGAGGAAGAATCAGAAAAACTTATGTGTCTTATGGCAACAAGTTCTGAAGACAGAGAGGAAGATTCTGATGAGGTACCCTCTCGATTTGATAATTTTACCATTGCTGATTGGGTAGATGCCTATCATGATATTGCTGATAAAGTAGATGATATTAGAAAAGAAAATAGGCATCTAAGAAGGAAAATAAATTCCATGCATAATGACAAAACATTGACTGATAAAATTGCATGCCTCGAATCTGAAAATGCTAAGTTGAAACTCACATGCTCAGAAATTGAAGAAATCAAGCATGAGCTAAAAATTTCTAAGGAAGAGAATGAGAGGCTAGAAAATGCAATTGATGAATGGAAATTGAGAATACAAAAATATGAGAGTGAAATGAAGATTGTAAATGAAAAGTATGAAGCTGTCCTAAGTGTGAACACTGAACTGAAGAAATCTGTTGAAAATGTTCAGAAAGATAATGAGGACAAGCTGAGAATAATAGAAAAAATGACCCAAGGTTCAGAGAACCTAAATGCCTTATTAGGGTCCAAAGTCAGTTTCAGGAGAGAGGGTCTTGGATTTAACTCCAGTGCAACTAAAAGTCTTGCAATGAAGACTATATCATTTGTTGCACAGAAAGAGAAAAGACCTCTCATTAACATGAATTCAGATAATTCTGTAAATAAAACTATGAACCTGAAGAAGCCCAGTGCTGAGGAGAAAGGTAAACAAAAGATTGGTGAGCACAGTAGAGCTGGTACAACCAAGCCAAATCCTAAAGATTAGTCTCAGGTTAGGGGTCAGCCTACACATGCATATAAACCCCATGGTAAGGCCACCAAGTCTCCACCACCACCACCATCTCAGAAGAAGACCCAACACACACCTGTAAATAGGTCAACAGGGTCGAAGGTGCAAGGGAGACAGAATACATTTAGAAGACAATCCAAATAATTCTACCAACCTAGAGTTCAGTCTCACTACACTGCACAGTCAAACTATTCCAATAGATCAGGGTGGACTAGGACTCCGGGGAGGTACACAGGTCATGCATATCAGGCTACACGGTTTTACAGACCTTACACTCAAAATTGGATTGGTGGGTATGGCACTTGGACACCCAGGAACTTGCATTTCTTTAGCCAGCCCAAAAACTACTATGGCCACAATTTCTTGAATGCACCTTGGTCAAGGCACTGGCACAGAAGCTACAAATCTGTAAATAATCCTGCTGGTGCTAACAAGAAGAAAAACAACAAAAAGAAGAGGAATAATAACAGAAAGGAATCTGGAGAATCCAATGAACAGAACTCTTTTAAACAAATGTGGATTCCTAATAGTTTACTTTCATGTTTTACCTGTATTTCATCTGCTCTGGAACCCAAACAGACTTGGGTTCCAAAATTCTCTACCTGATTGTGTGTGCAGGTATGCCTGGCAGCCAAGAACAACTTGTGGTACCTGGATAGTGGCTGCTCCAGGCATATGACAGGAGATAAGGCTAAGTTCTGTATGCTGACAGAGAAACATGGAGGCCTTGTCACCTTTGGTAGCAACACAAAAGGTAGAATTTTCAGGTCAGGTAAGATAGGTAAGTGTACTACCTGTTGCATTGAAGATGTCATGCTGGTTGAAGGTTTAGCATATAATTTACTTAGCATCAGCCAGTTATGTGATAAAGGGTATAAAGTTCTTTTTGACTCTCAATGCTATAAAGTGTTTGAACCTGATTCTGACTTTGTTAAGTTTTCTGGTAAAAGAATTGATAATACATACATGATAGACTTAGATGACATATCACATTCTAACCTATGTCTCAATGCTAGCAAAGAAGATTTAGCCTTCTTATGGCATCGTAGGTTAGGCCATGCTAGTTACACAGTATTGCATAAATTGAATAAGCACAGCATGGTTAGAGGACTTCCTGAATTCTCTTTTAAGAAAGAAAATATATTCTGTGATGCATGTACTCAGTCCAAGTTAACTAGGAAGTCATTCAAATCTAGAACAAAAAATTTGTCCTCTAAACCCTATGAGCTGATACACATGGACCTTTTTGGGCCAACCAGGTCTGTCAGCTTATCAGGGAGGAAGTATGGGTTTGTCCTGATAGATGACTTCTCTAGGTACACTTGGGTATATTTCTTGTCACAAAAAAGTGATGCATTCACAGAATTTCAAGAGTTCTGTCTTAATATAAACCAGAAAATTGAAAACATCTTAACTGATCATGGAGGTGAGTTTGAAAACTCACAGTTTGAGGATTTCTGTAGGACAAATGGAATTCATCACAAGTTCTCCTCACCAAGGACACCCGAGCAGAATGGAGTTGTGGAGAGGAGAAACAGAACCCTAGTGGAGATGGGCCGCACACTCTTAGTTGAAGGTGGTCTGCCGAGGAAGTTTTGGGCTAAAGATGTAAATACTGCCTGTTATGTAATCAACAGAACTATGGTAAGACCTTCCACCCAGAAAACACCTTATGAGATCATAAAGGGTAAGAAACCTTCAATTGCTCATTTCAAGGTTTTTGGTTGCAAATGCTTTATTCATATAAATGATAAAAGAGACCTTGATAAATTTGAACGTAAAGGTGAACCAGGAATTTTTCTTGGTTACTCTGAAAACACCCGGGCATATAGAGTGTATAATCTAAACTCCAAATCTGTTGAAGAATCTCCACATATTATTTTTGATGAATCTTTGCTAAAGACTAATATTGGTCAATGCAGGAATGAAGACAATGGTGATATTCTGAAAGAAGGGAACCCTGCAGACAAATCGGAAGATGAGGAAGAAAATGAAGAGCTTAATGGAGAAGAGTCTACAGTTCAGGGGGAGGTAAGTGAAAATCATGATAATCAAGTTGTCAACATTAGGTATCTGAAAGATCATCCCGTAGATAATGTGATTGACAATTTGCATGACCCTCCTAGGACTAGAGGCCATTTTAGAATTCAAAATGAACTGAATGCATATGCTCTTGTTTCTCATGTAGAACCCAAGTCCATTGACTGTGCTCTCAAGGATGTGCATTGGACTAATGCCATGCATGAGGAGCTCAATCAATTTGACAGAAATAAGGTGTGGCACTTGGTCCCACCTCCTGATCATGGGACAGTATAGGGACTAAATGGGTATTAAGGAATAAAACTGATGAGTTAGGGAATGTAGTTAAGAATAAGGCCAGACTTGTAGCTCAGGGGTATAACCAGGAATTTGGAATAGACTTTGAAGAGTCTTTTGCCCCTGTAGCCAGGTTAGAAGCAATTAGAATTTTATTGGCTCATGCATGTTCCCTAGGAATAAATCTCCAGCAGATGGATGTAAAATCTACTTTTCTAAATGGGGAAATCAGTGAGGATGTCTGTGTGAGGCAGCCTCCTGGCTTTGAATGTTTAGACTTCCCCAATCATATTTATAAACTTAATAAAGCTCTCTATGGTCTTAAGCAAGCTCCTAGAGCTTGGTATGACAGGTTGAGCAAATTTCTCATAGATAAGAACTTCACAAGAGGAGTAGTTGATCAAACTTTGTTCACTAAGGTATGTCATCCAGATATACTTTTTGTTCAAATTTATGTGGATGACATAGTTTTTGGGTCAACTAACCCCAAACTGTGTGAGGAGTTTTCTCAGATTATGACTAATGAATTTGAAATGAGCTCAATGGGCGAGCTCAAATTATTTCTTGGACTGCAGGTTACACAGTCAAAAGATGGAACCTTCATCACTCAGTCCAAGTACATAAGGGATTTACTAAAGAAATACAAGATGGACAACCTCAAAGAAATAGCTACTCCAATGGGTACCTCGACCAGCTTAGATACAGACCCTTAAGGTAAACTAGTGGACCAAAAGCTATATAGAGGTATGATCGGATCCCTTTTATATCTTACAGCATCTAGGCCTGATATTCAGTTTGCAGTGTGTCTATGTTCTAGATTTCACGCTATTCTTAAAGAGTCACACCTTAAGTCTGTGAAAAGGATTTTTAGGTATCTACTAGGCACTCAAGAGCTTGGTCTATGGTATGATGCTAGGTGTGAGTTAGAACTTCTAGCCTACACTGATGCAGACTATGCTGGGTGTCGAGTAGATAGAAAAAGCACTAGTGGCTACTGTCAATTCCTAGGTGGTTGTCTAGTGTCTTGGGCATCTAAAAAGCAACACACAGTAGCTTTGTCAACAGCTCAGGCTGAATATGTCGCAGCTGGCAACTGTGCATCGCAAGTACTTTGGATCAAGCACCAACTATCTAATTATCAGATAAAATTGGGATGTATTCTAATTTTATGTGATAATACTAGTGCTATATGTTTAGCTAAAAATCCTGTTCATCATTCTAGGACTAAGCATATAGAGATCAAAAACCACTTTCTTAGAGATGCTGTCAATAAAAAGGAAATTGAATTGAATTTTATTGAAACCGAAAAACAAATTGCTGACATCTTTACTAAGCCACTAGGGAATGAAAGGTTCAAATTTTTTAGAAGAGAACTTGGCTTGTGTAAATTTCAGCATGATGAATAAACTTTCAGGTGGTTTGAATAAAATTCTGATCTGGTTTTACATCTGGTAGTCTAAATAAAACTCTGTGGTTGTTGAATGTTGCACCAGACCATGCATAAATAACATTCATATTTTTCATGACATATCAATTGGCATCACAGTCATGATCCTCATTGCATATCATTCAGCCATGACTATGTCTAAGCTCTCTCTCCTCTAATTCTTCTTCCCATTCATTTGCAAAACCACATGGATATAGACAGGGGGAGTGTTGTATGTAATTCAGAGAGGTCATCTACTTCATTGAAACTCAAACTCTTTTCTCTCTTGATTTCATTAAACCCTTTGACCCTGAATGAGTTGAGTCTGATAATATGGCAATCTGTTAGTCAGTTCTAATTCTTAAGCAATAGAAAACAGACTTCTTCCTTTATAAGAATTTTATTTGCTTAAAGACTGACTTAATGGTTTAAATTTTATAAACTTTAGAGTTTAAAGATTGCAATCAGTAAATAAGAATGCTGATAATTGATAAAGCTCTCAACCCTTATTTCATTACATGTCAGACAAAGTTAACTGTATCTGAAATCTGAAAACTCACCTGAAATCCTATTAGAGAAGGCTAAGTATGTGTATTGTCTTTAAACAAGTCATTCTGAAACAAATAAAGGACATCTAAAAAAATATTGAAAAACCTTGAAAAATAATTGAAAAATAATGTTGGCAGAGCAATGACTGGTAAAGCACTGAGAAACTGAGTGATCTATCAAAGAAATGGATAACACTTATGTCATGATGTGTATCCGTTATCTCTGTATAAATGGTCAAAACAGTAGGGTGGTTTCACTGAGTACCTGGGGATACCTGCGTCTCATAAACGTGTATCCTCAGACAAAAAAGGTGCAAATCAGTCCTGTTGAATTTGATCATAGGCAGAATGGTCCATCATGTTGAGTATCTAGGGGTACTGGCGTCTGATAAATGTGTACCCTTACACAAAAAGACAAATGGTACCTGAATGCCCTTAATGAAATAAAATTGAAAATGATGTTTCTTCAAAAAGAAAACTCAGGTATGTCAAATTGTTTAATTTCAATACATGACCTGGTATCTCTTAACAAATTTTACTGAGTCTAAGAATGTAAGATACTTTGAAACTGAATCTCTCATGCTCAAATGTGATTTTGGTTTATTGCTATTATCATGCACAGCAAACTCATTCAATGATTGTAGTGCATGAACTCTAACTTTTATAACCTTCAAACTAGAATTCAATCTCTAAGCAGTTTCTAAATTCATATGACTGAAGGCTCTATGCTTTAGAATGCTCAATTCCTGAACTACTTGCTCAGCATGCCAGTCAGATATCCTTCTTCCCTTACACTTTCTTTCCCTCCTCTTTGTTGATGGCAAAGGGGGAGAATATATTGTCTGATTGATGAATTCCAAGGGGAGTGTATACATTGTTATGGCAAAGGGGGAGTGTATGCATCATGTTATAGCAAAGGGGGAGATCTTGTTAGCAGGGAGTTAGTTTTCATTTCTCAGCATGCATTCATAGCATCTGCATGACAAATCTGACTAACAAATCATGTCTTTCATCAAAATATATTTTACATTGTAAGATCATATAGGGTATGACAGGGTGTTGCCATTCTATATGATAGGGTGTTGCCATCATCAAAAAGGGGGAGATTGTTGTGACTCCTCTGTTGATGATGTTGACAATAAGCCTTACTTCATTGGCAACACCTTGTTTTGATTGATTGTCAACTGTTCATATTTTTGATGAAATTGTCTTTATCAGATTGTCTGTGTGTTCCATGCATTCAGAGTCTCTACATTACCTATTGTTGTGTTCGTGCATCATTCTAGCAAGTCTGCACATTGCTTGTAGACTACACAAAGTCTGCACATTCGTTGTTGGCATGTCTGTACATCGTCTTGCAGATTGCACACAAAGTCTATACATTCACATGCATATGTAAAGTCTGTACAGCCAGTGCATCCTTTGATTTGAAGTCTGTACATCCTATGTTCTTCATACATTTTCAAGTCAGTGCTTGTTAAGATCCGTCTTACTTAGCGTCTCACTTAGCGTCTCTGTGCATACCTTAAGGTCGATGCATATGGTGAGCATCTAGTCAGTGCATGTTTAGGTCTCATGCTATATTACAAAGTCTATGCATCGGTCAAGTCTATACAATGTATCGGTCAAGTCTGCACATCACTTCATGCTTCATATACTCAAGATAAAGTCTGTACATTCCTTGTGCATGCATCGTTCCTCAAAGTCTGTACAGCCTGTGTTCGCAAGATCAAGTCTGTACATCGTCTTGTCTATGCATCATTCAAAGTCTGTACAGCCTGTGCTCGCAAGATAAAGTCTGTACATCGTCTTGTGCATGCATCGTTTCTCAAGTCTATACATCGTCTTGTTGACGGCATGTGTGTGCATCTCGCTGCCAAGACTGTACATTGGCCAAGTCTACACATCGCCGCTTGTGGTTCATTCGACTAAGTCTGTACAACCTTCATTGGTTCATACGACCAAGTCTGTACAGCCCGTGTTCAGAAGCATTACAAAGTCTATACATCCATTAGCCGATATCTGGTGGCAAGTATGTACATCACCCTGTGTCATGCACTCAAAGTTCACACATGCACACACTAAGTTTGTGCATTGTACTCTCATGCTTTAACACTAGGCATTGCAAAGTCTATACATTACTGTCGCATGCACACTAAGTCCATACATTTGTTGACGACATGACTGTGCATCCACTTTCAATGTACACACCTCACTACATGCACACTGCATTACACACTACAAAGTCTGTACAAGTTTTTAGTCTTAAACTGATAATTCTCTCCGACTGACTGACAGGTACTTTTCGTGAAGTTTAAAAATGGCACATGATTCGAGAAGGGAGGACGGCTCAGGATCGTGACACGCGTAAAGCAGCAAGCCTGGATGCTGCCACGTGACCAAAATGTTGGGCGGGAAATATGGAAGACACACGCCCTCCTAATTGCTGCTGGTATAAAAGGAACACTTCTTCATCTGGAGAAGTGTATGGTGAAGCTCGAGCAGAGAAAGTGAAGCAGCAGAGAGCCACCGAGAGAAGAGAAGAGCAGAGAAGAAAAAGAGAGAGAAGAGAAGATTGAGAAGGTTGATTTCAGAGAGTTTATTGAGATATTGTTCCTCAGTCTCTTGGTTCAGATACCAGAGCTGAGTTTGCTCATTGCGAGCTATATTCTCTGTTGGGACTTTCTTGTTTTCGTTCTGATTCTGTGTTTTGTTTTTCGAAACCTTTCTTCAAGCTGTTTGTCAGCAGAGCTAAGCTGTATTGCTCAGCAGTTTACAGAGGTGTTACCTATGGTCGGGTCAAGCTGTAGTCCCCAGCGGTTTGCAGAGGTGTTGCCTCTGGTCGGGTCAAGCTGTAGTCCCCAACGGTTGTAGAGGTATATTCTCTGGACAGGTCAACCTGTAATTCCTCAGCGGGCGAGACTAGGTCTCGGACAGCAAGCTGTGAAGCTCAGCGGTTGTAGGCTAAGTTGTAAGGCCCAGCAGACGCAAGCTGTGTTGTGCAGCAGTAAGCCACACTTGGGTTTGAGTGTGGGGTGGACGTAGGTCTGGAGGACCGAACCACCTAAAAATCTGGTGTGTTATGTGCTTGTGTGATTGCCTATGATATGGTGTGTGGTTGCTTCTCATGATTCTCTTCTCAGATCGCTTCATTTCTGCTAAGTTCAAACACTCTAGCTAGTGATCTTGTAGATCAATTTAATTTCCGCATTAGAGTCTCATTGAACTGTTAAATTAGGCCATCGATCTATTCACCCCCCTCTAGATCCACACTTCGTGCTGACAGAGTGCTTCCATCTAACACAACACATATAACAATAGCTATCAGGCTAGCATACCAATGACACCTTTTGAAGCTTTATATGGAAAAAGTTGTCGATCACCAATATGCTGGAATGAAATAGAGGAAAAGCAATTTCTAGGCCCCAACCTTATAAGGGATTCTACCGAGAAGATCAAGCTCATTCAAGAAAGAATGAAGATAGCACAAGATAGGCAAAAGTCTTATGCTGACAATCGAAGACGTGACTT
Source organism: Amorphophallus konjac (assembly GCA_022559845.1). Classification (NCBI taxonomy): domain Eukaryota; kingdom Viridiplantae; phylum Streptophyta; class Magnoliopsida; order Alismatales; family Araceae; genus Amorphophallus; species Amorphophallus konjac. The sequence goes on from CM040126.1 coordinate 249,607,147, forward strand.
GGAGTTTCAAGTAGGAGATCATGTATATTTAAAGGTTTCTCCTGGTCATGGTATTCGAAGATTTGGCATTAAAGGAAAGTTAACTCCAAGATTCATTGGCCCATTTGAAATTCTTGAACGGATTGGTGAAGTGGCTTACAAACTGGCTTTACCTCCACAATTAGCAGGAGTTCATGACGTATTTCACGTCTCTATGCTGAAGAAGTATGTATATGATCCTGACCATATTATCACTTATGACAATCTGGAGATTCAGAAGGATATGACGTTCGAGCAAACGCCAATAAAGATTCTGGAACGAGAAGTGCGTCAACTATGAAATAAAGTTATTTCTATGGTCAAGATTTAATGGAAGAAAACATAGCCATATGAAGCAACTTGGGAAACCGAAGCAGCCATGCGGAAAAGATTTCCAGAATTATTTAACTGTAAGTACACTCTCGGAAATCCATATATTGAATTTGGGGGCCAAATTCATCTAAGTGGGAGAGGGTGTAGTATCCCAGAATTTATATATATATAATTTTTGAATTATAAAATAGTTTTCTGAAAATTATAAAGGCTTAAATAAATTAATGAAAGATTATTGGATTAATAAGTCATTATAAGGCTCAATTAGGCTAATTAGTTAACCTAGCCTATCTAATTATTATCCAAAAGGTTAATGGACTAAACCCATTAAGTTTGGCCCATATTTTAGAAGGATAATTGGCTTATTCACGTATTTTAAGGATAAATACTAATTATATAAGATAATTATATGGATAAACGAATAAAAGAGTTTTATCAAATTGAAACTCTATATACGTCACATGTAACGGTCTATCGGGCGACCGCCACATCCCTGTAACGCACATAGACACGACCGTTACATCCTGCAGATTCCGTAAAGTGAGGAAATTGTAAAAAGATTGGAACTTTGAAATCCTATCTACAATAGATCGACTTAGGGAAGCTTATAATATTACTAAGGACTCTTAGGGATTAGGTTCTGGCAAATTAAGGACTCTAGAATCGATCTAATCTCCAAACCCTAGCCAAAACCCTATAAATAGGACCTAGTTCTGAACTGAGCGACCCTTATTTTTGGCACGTGAAGAATCAAGGTAAGGAGTCATAAATTCGGGTAGGTTCTTTAGAAGCTTTTGTGTAGTATACTTTAGACTAATGGTTCTCCAAATTTCATGCTAGGAGATCAAGCAACCAAGGAGATAGAAGCTTCCAAAGTTGCTTATTCAACCTTAGCAACCCTGGAATATGAACGCAAGTCCCCTGAAGATCAGGACATTAGGACATCTAAACGAGGTAATTAGAACTCAATCCTTTAGAACCTTTTGTTCCCAATAATTTTATCTTCTTACCCTCAAAATTTCACATCCTTAGGTCAAGAGGCTGAGGAAATAGAGCAAATTGAAGTTGCTGAGTTATCACAAGAAGTACAAGGGACTAAGGATAGCACCTAGCATCAAATTCGAAGTTTTAAGGTTCTAGAAGAGGTAGGTTATCACATGATTGGCAAAAATAACTTGTTAGGAATAAAAGCCCTCTTATTGTGCTTGATTTCATGCATTATAGACTAAGAATTTCATGATTTCATAGTTTTATACATTCATGCACCTCTTAGCCCTAAATGGAAATTTAAAAGATATTATCCTGTCTATTCACAAAACCCTTGCATATAGTTGGCCTATGCATCGTTATCATGACTAGGACAGTGCTAATATGTTGATTTTTAGGCATGTTATGTTTCATAAACCTTCACTTTAGTTCACTACAAGCAGGTTCTCTGACGCACTAACGTGAGACCGTCACATGCATGTAACGGCCTTTAGATAGACCGCCACATCCTGTTATGCTTTTATTTGTTCTATTGTCTCTGACGCACCCTAGCAGGAGCATTACACCACTGTAACGGCCCCTCGATAAACCGTCACACACTGTAACGCACCTATCCTAGACCGTTAGACACATGTGTTCTGTCAGCCCAAGGCAGAATAGTAACCAGTTAAGTTTACTTATAAATAAGCTTAGATAGCTAAGTTTGGACCTATTATCATGACTTTGAGTTTAGTTTCTGATTCATAATCAAATTGCATGATTAATGTGTCTTAGGTTATTCTAAGTTATGCTAATTTTATTTGCTAAAACTCTATAGTTTTGTATTCTAAATCATGATTTTTCCAAAGTTGTATTGACGGAGTTTTATCTTGGTTTCATAATGTTACACATTCTTTCCTATCTATAGAGTCATTTCTTTAAGTATATGGCACATATTCCGGTATGTTGTCCATTAGTTCACTTTGCACTATAGGAACACTATGCTTGGACATGAGGACCTCTCTATTGGATATTCCTTCCAATGGACTAGGAAATATTGTTTCAAGGCCTCCGTAATTCTCCGCGAGCCTGGGATTTTCACTAGGACGCCGAGTTGGGTGTACCATTAAAGCCCATTGATTAGATTACACTATCGATATTTTTGGTTATCAATAATGTAACGGCTTTACACTGGACTGTCAGGAGCATCAAACGGCCCAATGTACGACCGTCACATTCCACAGTCCGATTTCTTAGTTCTAGATTCAGACCAATGTAACGGCCCAATACTGGAGCGTCACATCATGTAACGGCCCAGTACACGACCGTCACACTAGTTGAGTATTTTAACTCAAGGGTTGATATTCTAAGGTTCTAGATAGACTCTTGATGATCTAGAACTTATTATATTGATCAAGAAACCTAATATAATGAATGGAAGATAAAGAACGTATCGTTATGCTGCCGATTTATTTCCATAAAGCATAACCTTGCTTAAGTCATTCTTGATTTCTCATGATTCTTATTGAAGCATTCATTCATTGAATTATTGTTATCATGAGCTTATTGAACTTATTACATTCTTGGCCATATTTTATTGTTAACATGCGTGGAAGTAACTCGATTTATACTTGAAGATGCGATCAAGCACTGATTGTGTTCAAGGGCTCTATGCTAGTCCCCTCGGTTGATTGTCGGAAACATACTATTCTATAAACCATGGGGTATGATGCTACTGGCGTCACATTGCGTTGGGAGTACTTTCTCTATAAATAAGTGAAAATCAACGGCAAGACATGACATTCTTGTACATGACTTTCTTGCTTGATATTCCACAGAAATTCACGAAGTACTTGCTCATAAGCAAAAGATACTAGAGTGATGATTATGTGGCTTGCTAGTACATTCTCGATACATTCTTGTTCATGAAAGGCCAATATCATGTTCTTGTTACATTCTTGCTAGTTCGTACTTGCTCTCATTCTAACTTACATGATCATCTTGTTACTTTAGTTTAATCGCATGATTGATCGCATTCGCATGATTTTTACCTCATTCTTTTGAGCTAAATTGTTAATTACTTTAATAGTGCCTTCATGTTGATGCGAAGATACCTACTGGGCAAGTGTGCTCATTACCTATTTTTAATCTTTTCAGGAGATGGAAGTGATTCGAATTCGGATTTGGGTTATACAAGTAGCGGGTCTGAGAGCAAATGAAAGTATTGTCAAGATGAGAGTGAAGACTTAGGAAGTCTAAATTGTTTAGATTGAGTCTATGTAATTTTCCTATTTCTTGAGTCTAGTGCATAATGGAAATTGAATTAGTGGTTGTACTTGATTATTTTAAAATAAAGTTAGAGTTTGAGTAATATTGTGCAATTGCATTTATGTGTGTGATTGTCTTGCGTTCTGATCGTTCTTGCTCGCAAGAGGCTTACCATGTCGGCTGTTCACGCTTCCGAGTAAGTCTTCCGCTGTAATAAAGGCTCGGGGCGTGACACCGACGCTCTGCAACATCACATGCTGCATAGATGATCGAGACCATGTAGTTAGCTAAACCACCACGCTTGACCACGCCAGTAACATGTTGGGTGGATTTAGATACCAATTGGTGCGCGACTTCACAACCAGATTTGTTGCTAGCAATCAAGAGCTTTGATCGAGGCGAAACCAGTGCCAAATTCTTCCTGACTTGTAGGAGCAGCTCTGGTAAAATTTTCAGAACCAAATACGAGCAGGAAGAGGACGATAAGGGGGGCAAGTCACACGCCAAGAAAATCTCGTCACAGGATTGGGGTCTAGGGCATCACACCCAAGAGAGGGAAAGAGAATCACTCTCTTACACAATTTTCTCTCAAAATTTCTTTTCATTACCCTTCAAAGCTCTCATTACATACCATTATATAAGCTAGAGGGGAGGGGAGGTCGAACATGTATGGCAGGGGGAACCTTCCTCCTCCTTGAATCAAGGATGAGGTCAAGGAAGGGGGGCAGCCACCACCTTGGACCAAAAAAAGGGGGGTAAGCTTCCTAGTTTGCATGGGAGGGGAGGAGGGAAGTCAAGGAAGGGGGCAGCCTCCCCATTTGACCATGGAAGGGGGCTCCCCTCTCCATGTGTCCCTTTCAAGCCCTAAGGCCCATTCACACCTTAGGCCCATTCACACCTGAGACCCATTCACACTAGCACACCTATTCACACTATGCCCCTTTGACACTTGTCCACTCTTGGCCCTTTACAATAGTAATTGTCCACATGGACTAAATAGGGCCCACACAAGGCTAAAAAAATGTGGAATCAAGGTGAAAGCTTGATCGATGTGTCCACATCCTCCTCGAGCTAAAGGGGCTCCGACGTGTCCTCGTCCATCAGCGTGTACTGCGGCATGTGTCCGCACTAGGGACCCAAACCTTCCTTCCTTCTTTACAAGCGATCCGACCCCATCCATATGGAGATCGATCCCCATGCCATGGGGTACGCCATAGCTATGCAAAACCCCTAAAAATTTGTAAAAATATGAGAAAATCTTAAAAAATTCACAGAGATCATGAGCGACTGATCTGGCTCTGATACCATTATAAGGATCTGGGCCAGGATCAAGGGAATGCAACGGAATAAAGAAAAAATTACAGGCCCACGTTGATCGCTTATTCTTGATTCCTATTAATTATCTACAAGTAGGGACACAATTTTACTTCTACGATTCGGGGATCGTAGCGAAGTGAAAAGTGAACCTATGCGGCAATAATGAACTGCACAAATACCCAGTCTCTAGTGGTATCTACAAAGACACATATGATGGAGTTCTCCCCATACAACACTCCATGAACGATCTCCTCCGCAACACTCCGAAAAAGTCTCAACACTTAAGATAGGAAGGAGAAGAGAGAAGATGTCACATCCCAACGCTGAATATTGGAGTAGAGTAGTTGTCCATTCAAATAGAGTAAAAACAAAATGGCATCCATAAATTCAAATGGGCAACTCCAATTTGCAAAGTGGATAAAGCCATAATTTTATTAATAATTAAATTTGAAATTGAGTTTACAATGACACCTCAATGACTCCACTAATAACTCAACTCTTTATAAATTGAAACAATTACATGACTCTCACAGTTTCTAGATTAGACTAACAAAATAAAAAAGAAAAGGGTTTTCTAATGACCCTTGGAGCACTCGATCACTCTTGACTCTCCCCATCTGAGTGGATTTCCACATCAGAACTATCCAAAAAATAATAAATAAACACCAAATGAGCGAAAGCTCAACAAGAATTACATCTCTTTACCAGGCAAATTTAAGTGATTAGCATGATGACAATGCAATATGTACTAAATGATGAAACGATGCGAACACATAAAACAAAATCATAGGACAATAATCAGTGGTGACATGAAGATATAATAAGTAAGGACAAGGATTCATGTAAAATGGATTTAGATAACAAGGTATAGAGAGCAATTCAAGGAAATAGTTATGCAAGTAACCATGTTTCAATGAATAAGTAACAAGTGAAGCATAACAAAGATTGACCGTATAAATGAATATATCAAACATATTACAAGTCAAACATATAACGAGTGAATTATCTAGATCAGTCAAGAATATCAAATACATATTTGGTGCAATACCACACCTAACATTCACCTCCCATAGGCACAAGTATTTTCGGGCACTCCTCCCAAGACTAAATCTGGGCCCTATAGCATAGGAATTCAGGTCATTGGATCCAAGATCTCATATAAATTTCTAGATAATTCTATATAACAATGGCCTAACAAATTCCAAAGATTAAACTCATGTAAACAAGGTATAGAATTTAGTAGGATTTCATGATTTATCAAGGAATTTATGGAATCAAATTAAAGTTCAAGTTTGCATGTGTAGAAAAGTGTATTTTTCCAGAGATAAAAGGTTTTGATTTCCAGAAGCGACATTAATAATATTTCACATAAAAATCACACAAAACATGGGTCAACTTGTGTCTCCACAATTAGACACGAAGCAAAAGAACTTCCATGAACACGTCATATCGGGTTGTCACATTCAAGATGACTCAGACAGAACGTGGCTGATAGCAAGGGCATGCTCAGAAGAAATCGGGTAAAACGCAGTCGGTCCAATGGCCACATTCAGAAAGAATTGAAAAGAATGCGGTTTATCGTAGTGTCACATTCTAGAGACAGTAGGATGAACGCAATCTCTGATAGTGCCACGTTTAGAACAGATAGAACAGAACCGTGTTCCAAACATGAAACACATTGCAAAGGCCAATTAAATCGCATCTTAAACAATAAGACGTGATTTAGAAGTGTTTTTAAGATTTTTGTGGTACAACCAGCTCGACGTATATACATATGGGAATTCATGGCTCACGGAGTCTTATGGAAGTTTTAGTGAAGAAGTTCCAGTCTGATAAGAGGAATACCTAGTAGAGGAATCTAACTTCACCAAGAAGATTTTTTTCTGAGAGAAACCAAAGCAGAATGTAGTCAGCAGAATCACGTCACCGGGGTGACGTGATCTCAAGGTAAAATATTAATTTAAAATCATTGTGTATCCAAAATGTTGATCATAACAAGTGAAATAATTTAAAAGTAGAGGTTAATCATAAAGAGTGAAATCTTATAACACAAGTAACAAGGGTAAAATTATAAGTCTAAGATCTAACTTTTTAGACATGAAAGGATTCAATTAAGAAGAGGAAATTAAGGCATGATGTAGAGATAATGACATTAAGGTAGAATCAATCAACTATGGAACTTAAGAAAAATTAGAATTAATGTAATTATAAGAGTTCATTATCTAGACAATTTTTACTTCAGATGGCATGATTCAAGAAAAAGATGATTTTGAAAATGAAACTAAGAGTTTTAAATATTGTTTTAAAAATTGAATCTTCTCATGAATCAGGTCAGGTAGCGGTCATCTCAGACGTCGGGTTCTGCATGAAAAACATAATATTATAGTCATCTCAGAGGATGTGATATGGGTGAAAAACAAAGATGCGGTCTATCGCATGGCCGTGTTCAGAATGCGGTCTCTGCGATGAACATGTTCTCATTCCAAAAAATAGAAACTCATTCTTACGATGAGAAAATGAGGGAAACTCTGAGAACTCATGGTTAAACCATCAAATTAATGAAAAACTAGGGATTATAAAGAGGGAAACTTGCATAGAGTCTAAGTAGACATGCAGCTAAATATGCTTACGAGTTTAATTAGGTTTAGCTAGAGAGATCACCTACCTATTCGAATATTAAAGGAAAAAGAAGACAAACTCAATGAACTTGCCGATCTTTCCTCTCTAGCACATGACCTAGCCTCGATCCACACTAGCACCCGCCTTCCAAGAAGTAATAGAGCTGGTTGGGAGGGATTCTAGTACTATTTATAGATCAAAACCCTACCAAGAGTCTTAATCTTTGAGAACGTGGATGAATGATTTCAAACACCAAAAATCTGATTTATCCTGAAATAAATCCACAAGGACTCTTTCAAAAACATGTCCACCTCTTTTTTTTTAAATGACCTAGAGGGTCCTAGGAGAGCGCACCCCTCTCCAATGGAGAGGAATGTACCCGCTCCACCAGTCACCACCAAGGTAGTATGATGCATTAGAATAAAAAATCGAACATAGTCACTGGGGCATACCCCTGTATAGCTTGGGGACATGACCCCAAGCCGTCAGTATATAGGAAGGGATGAGGATAAATAGCGGAAACAAAGGGAGGTGTTGGTACCTAGCCAATCTACCTAATATTGGCTAACTGTAGGCGATCCAATCTCAGCAGCCCCTTGGCCAATCTGGGAACATCCTCTTTAGCCATGAAGAATTGCGGGGAGCTAGAGTTACAAGCAAGGTTGGAGAAGAAATCTGCTACTTGGTTCCCCTCTCTGAATATGTGCTGAACGGTAGGATTGAAGAGGTCAAGGAGGTGCCACAGTTCGTCACAGAGCTCCAAGTATTTCCATGGGATGCCGGATCTGTTGGTTAGTAGCAGCCAAAGAACCTTCGAGTCGACCTCAATGCAATGTGCCCAAAGATGAAGAGCATGGCATAGTCGAAGTCCATCAAGCACAGCAAGGAGTTCAGCAGCAAGACTGTTAATCCAGCCATATGGGAAAGATCCAGCCCCGATCAATCTACCACGATGTTCTCTTAAGACAACACCGCCACCAGCAACACCCGAACTTTGCGAAGCTCCATCAATGTTGAGTTTAAGACAATGGGTCGATGGAGGCCGCCATGTTACAACATGGAGTTTAGCATGGGAGAGCACAAGTGTGAGATTAAAATGAGGTAGTAGCTCTAGATCTTAATTAGATGAGAACAAACCTAATAAGATCGATTTATCCTAATTAGTCTAATTAATTCTAGGGTTTAGCCCACTATCGGTCCATTTAATCTAATTAGATTTATGGTTTCTATGTGGTTAATTAAACTAGGGTTTTAAGTCCCTTTAAGATCCATGAAAATTATTATTATTAGCCCATTTTGATTTTCTCATAATTAATTCGAGGCTTATGCTAAGTATTGTAAATATATATTTTGTCAAAATGATATTTTAATCCATCTTTGTATTGCTTTGTTGTAAGGAATTCAATTATAATTATATTATTCTATATATGTCACACATATAAATATGTAAATGTCAATTTCTATTTAATTTGATTAACCGAGTTACTACACAGGAGGTAGCACTGAGTTTGAGTAAAGAAAAGAGGGGGCGACCCAACTGGAGGAAGCCTAGATGTTTGACCCAGGATTCCCCCCATACAACTATTTATAGACTCCACTTGGATTTTTTATAAAAGGGCAATGTTTGTTGCATCGCCCCCCTAACTACACCCTAGGGTGGTACAACAAGTTTTTTTTTTGAATTTTTTATGACGTGAGACCCCCCTAACTTACTGTGCAAGCCAGACCCCCATCCAATGGCCCAGGAAACCAAAAAAAAAATAAAATAAAAGACCATGTGAATATTAACTTCTTACTATTTACACGATCCATTTTTTGGGTTTCTTAGGCCTCTAATGTCAAGATTAGCTTGTACGACAAGTTAAAGGGAGTGGGCACCACATCCTAAAAATTAAAAAAAGGTTGTTACACCATCCTCGGGTGTAGTTAGGGGTAGTGCAACAACCTTTACTCTTCATAGAAACCCTCATAGGTCTATAATTGCATGAATACCACTGTCATCTATAACTGTAATGTATGTGACCGTTTAGGCCAAGTGTTAGACTGATTTTAGGCTCATTAAACTTGAGAACTATTTCTTAGCTTTTCTATATTAACACTTAACATGAAATTAATTATTTAATTATCTCATGACTAAATAAGTAATTCATTATCTCATGATGATTCCTTATTAGGCTTTCAGGTCACGGTAAGCACCAAGCAACACTTTGTGACCCAAAAGACAAATGGGTCAAGTAACTCACTTTGGGACCTTTCCATCAACGGTTGTCACATAGTTATAGTCCTTCATTCATACAATACCCTTGGCCATAAATAAGAATATGGTGACACTGTCAAACACTTCTTACTTATGGCTTGATCACTATACTTAAAGTATCACTGAAAAACTTCTTTTTCCTATGAATTGTGTAACCCTGGCCATGTTGTGTCTCCTCTGGATGTGTTATTTTGTTTTGATACTGGTAAGAGTATAATTGACCTATTATTCTGATAATGGCAACACTGTGATTATTTAGCAGTCTTTCTTAAATCAGATTGTGTTACTATTCTTAATCAGGTCAATTCATGCTCATACTATAGCATTATAAGGTCGATGCATATTCATGCATTTAGAAAGTCAGGTCGATGCACTTATTCACTTCGAGTCCAGAAGGTCAGTGCACATGTATCAGTGTTGTAGTATAAGGTCGATGCATCTCCCACTGCATTGAATAAACAGGTCGGTGCATACATGTCATTTAGTCTTGAAGGTCGATGCACATATGCATTACATTCTATAAGGTCGATGCAGGTATGCACAGTATATGCTATCAGGTCGGTACATCTTGTGCACTGCATATGCTAAGGTCGGTGCATACCATAGGTAGGTCGATGCTAGTTAGCTAGCGTGTGCAGCTAAGGTCGGAGCATACCATAGGCAGGTCGGTGCTAAGGTAGAAGCCTTGAACCATCAGGTCGATGCATATGAGCATTCTAGCATAGAATGTCGGTGCTAATGCAGAAGACTTGAACTATCAGGTCAGAGCATCATGTGCACTGGTCGATGTTGCTAGGCACCATAGGCTAGATGGTACAACATAAGGTCGGTGCACATCATATGAAGGTCGATGTTGGTGAGCCAGCGATTGCGTACATAAAGTCCGTGCAATCTTGGGTTATCATTCTTAAGGTCGATGCACCTTATGCTAAGGTCGATGTTGCTACGCATTTCAGGTAGGTATGCATTGGTGGGTAGTCAATGTCATTGTTCATGAAGTACTAACTTGCTCACACACAAGTTGATGCATCTCAATTATAGATTTAGTCAGTTTGACAAATGAGGTCTACCTGTGTCACTTAATGGTCGATGCTATTGCTTTAAATTTTCCTGCATGTTCTAGTCATGTTCAATAAACAAGATTGATGCACCCTGTTTGCGCATTGATGCATTTGCAGAGTTTTGTGCATTTATTTACATGACTTATCTGAACTTATGAAATATCCAAAACTGATCTACTTTGATAGTTTTACTTGCTTCATAAGTCTTTGAATGTATGCTAACAGAAAACACAAGTGTTAAGAAATAACCCAGACACATGCTCGAACACCTGGGTTGCATAAACGACAGAATCTCTAACTCTCACGTGGAATTGAAAGCGAATGATTTATGGGCACGTGATCCAAGGCTAGTGGCTGAACTAAATATTCTGCCACGTGGATCAACTTTTCTTCTGCTTCTGACACGCGGGCCTTTGAAGTGCACATTTTGGATAAATCATTAGGCGGGAATGTGCTTTCCACGCGCCCAATTCGAAATCGCATGGGGACCACTGGGATGGCGCTCGTCAGGTAATAAATACAGAGGCCAAGCTCCAAAGAGGTATATAGAAGAGGAAGAGAGCATCCTTGCATGCAAAGCAGAAGAGAGCAGAAGAGTTCATGAGCTGAGTCCAAGGAAAGTTTGAGAGAGAAAAAGTGTGTTGCAGATAGTAGGAAAGAAAAATAGAGTGTCAGAAGAGAAGAAGGGAGTCTGAGAGAAGAGTGTGATTGAGCAGAAGAGCAATTGTCTTGATGTCTGGATCAGATATAGAGTCAAATTGCTCCAGTGTAAGCTACATTTTTCTTCTATTATCATTTCTTCTTTCATGTCTTTCAATTTTCATCTGAATTTTCTGTAAGCTGTGTATCAGTGGGTCAAGCTGTGAGGCAGCGGTGAGGAGGATTCCTCAGATAGCAAGCTGTGTTGCTCAGCTGTAAGCAAGCTGTGAAGCTCATCAGATTGTAGAGATTTTATCTCCGAAGCTGTGGATCATCGGATTTCAAGCTGTTAGTCAACGGAAGCCATACTCGATTGAGTAAGGGGTGGACGCAGATCTCGAGGCCGAGATCGAACCACCTTAAAACTGTTGTGTTCTGTGTGTTCGTGGCATTAATCATTGCTTCAACTAGATGAATGTCTAGGATCACCTTCGACTGGCATTTGCTTTTGTGAGATTTCAATTCTTTCATCTGCAACCAAGGGGCATATAAAAAGTTATGGCAGGAAAGATTGGTTAAGCCAATCCAGAATGTCATACCATGCATGAGGGATCCTAGATCACACCTCCACCTCATACTCGAATTGGTTGTGGGATTGTTTACTTCAGTCTTATATGCTAATTCCTCCATTTTATCTTTTGGCTGCATAGAATTAATCAGCAACTATTTCCTTTTCATTTGAGTGATCGTCTCGCAGCAGTTATTTTATTCCACATTTCTTTGTCTCTGTTGTAGAGTTTTATTTTGGTATAGATCTATTCACCCCCCCTCTAGATATGTAGTTCATCTGTCATACATCACGTGGTATCAGAGCCTAACTCTCCTTAAGGGCTTAACATCCCGTAGAGATCTAGAAAATGGATGCTAAAGGTCTAATTGCTGAGGGTCATTCCACCAGTAAGCCGCCATTCTTTGACGGAACTAATTATGCTTACTGGAAGAACATAATGTAGGTTTTCCTTCGTGTGAAGGATTATGAGATTTGGAAGGTTATAAGTCGAGGTCCATTTAAGCTCCCTGAGGATGAGAGTGTTTGGACCCAGGAGCAGATTCGTATGTCAACTTTGATGTAGAGTGTTGTCAACACTATGCAGTTTGCACTACATCCCACTGAGTTCTCCAGAGTATCCTCCTGCTCCATGGCCAAGGAAATGTGGGACAAATTGGAGTTAATTTATGATGGAATGTCTCAGGTATGTGAAACTAAAGCCAACATGCTTGTCTCTGAATACGAAGCTTTCAAAATGAAATTTGATGAGACGATATCTGAGATGTATGCTAGGTTAATGGTACTCACTAATAGTTTAAGAAGTTTAGGGAAGATTTATAGTGAGTACGAGATTGTGAGGAAAATCCATAGGTCCTTGACACCGATCTGGCACACTAAGGCCATGGTTATGGAAGAGTCTAGGAGCCTAGCAACCACCAGAGTCGATGAACTCATTGGTTCCCTCATGACATACGAGCTGAATCTCAAGAGGGTCGATGAGTCCGAGAGGAAGAAAAAGCCTCTAGCACTTAAGGTAACTTGTAGTAGCAAAGGGTCATCAAGTGAGCACAGTTCTTCTAGTACAGATGAAGACCCAGATGAATTTGCAATACATACTAGAAAATTTAAGAAGTTCCTAAGGAAGGAAGGTAAGGGGTTCAGAAGAAAGTATTTCTCTGGGAAGAGGCAGTCAAAATACAAATCTGATACTGCCAAGAAGTCTGATGGTATTGTTTGCTATAATTACAGGAAAGTAGGGCACCTAAAGGCGGATTGCCCTGAGTTGCATAAGGAGAAACAATCCAGGTGGAAGAACAAGAAAGGAAAAGCTATGGTGAGCACCTGGAGCGACGAGGATGAAGGCAGTCAGAGCAGCACATCTGATAGTGAGAATGATGACAAGCTTTGTCTGATGGCCAAGAGAGAAGAAGAAGAGAAAGAAGATGATGAAGAGGTAACTTTCCCTTTCGAGAACATTACACATAGTGATTGGGAAGAAGCCTATGCTGAGATCTTAGATAAATATGATGATGTGCGTAGAAAAAATGGGCATCTGAAAAGAAAGGTAAATTCTTTAGTGAAAAATACATCTTTGAGTGACAGAATTGCATGTCTAGAAATAGAAAACTATGGTTTAAAGAATTCTCTTGCTGAATCTAAAAATGCTAAAACTGTTTTGAATGATTTGAGATGTGAAAATGAACACCTGAAAGACACCATTGATGAATTAAAAATCAGAATGCAAAAATTTGAGTAAGAAACCAGAATTGCAAATGAAAAATACGATGCTGTCAATGGTGTGAATAAAGAGTTGAAAAAGACTATTGAAAACTTAGAAAAAGAAAATAAGGATAAACAACATTCCCTTGAAGGCATGACACAAGGAACTAAAAATCTGAATGTCATTTTGGGAGCAAAGATAAACTTCAGAAGGGAAGGATTGGGTTTTAACCCAACAAATAAGAAAAGGTTTGATGAGAAGACTACTTCCTTTGTTGCTGAAAAAGGAACATCTAAACCTTTAATAAAAATGAATTCTGAAGAAAATAGCAATAAAAAATCTGTGAAAAATAATGATCAGAACAAGCCCAGTGCCAAAGACAAGGGCAAATGGAAGGTAGAGGTGCCTAGATGATCTAGTACACACACTACTACATCTAAGTCTAAGGGACATGTTAGGGGTCAATCAGCTAAAACCAGCGTCCAAGAAACCCCCAAAACCAAGGTAACCCAACCTCAATAGAAAGGTCAATGCAACAACCAACTTGCACTGACGCACATCTCTTCTGGGTTCAGGTCCTTTAGAAACCAAGGTCAGAGCAGGGGCACCTCAGGTCGATGCTACTACTATGGTGCACCGATCTATCCATTGTTCCAAAACTCTTATCATTACACCCTTGGTAGGAAATGTCGAGGTAGCCTCTATATGAGGTCGATGCAGCAGAACAACCTAAACTCACATCTATATCAGGTGCACCGACCTTACCACTAGAATACCTCTGTGCAGCCTAGGTTCAGAACCTTCATGAACCAGAACTCAAATGGCCTTGTCCATTCTATGTTTGTTCAGCCTAGGGTCTACATTGCAAACACACTTCCCAATGCCCATTGGACCAATCACTGGCACAAAAACTCTCAAGCCTTTAAGACTAAGAATGCCACACCAAAGAAAATGACAACAAAAACTTAGAGTGGCAAGAAAAGATAGACTAAGAAATCCACAACTCAAGTCAAGTCACAAAAATAAATGTGGATATCAAAATAGTTGCTGTCTTGTTTGCATGATTTAACTACTTTTATGGGGCCCAAACAGTCTTGGGTTCCAAAATTCTCTACTTAATCTTGTTTGTAGGTATGCATGGCAGCCAATCACAACAGATGGTATCTTGACAGTGGCTGCTCCAGGCACATCACCGAAGATAAAAGAAAATTCTGCATGCTGGTGGAGAAAGATGCTGGTCATGTTACCTTTGAAGGTAATACAAAAGGGAAGATCATAGGAATATGTAAGGTTGGTAAGTGCTCTTCCTGCTGTATAGAAGAGGTTTTACTGGTTGAAGGCCTTGCCTATAATCTTTTAAGTACTAGTCAATTATGTGATAAGAGCCATAAGGTAGTATTTGACTCTCTTGCATGCACTATTTTTGAGCCCAATTCTGAAATTGTGAAATTCATTGGAAAGAAAGTCAATAGCATCTATATGGTAGATTTAGATGATGCAACACATGCTGATTTATGTCTTACTGTAAATAAAGATGACTTAGCTTGCCTCTAGCATCATAGGTTAGGTCATGCCAGTTATAATGTGTTGCATAAATTGAATAAACATAGCATGGCGAGAGGTCTCCCTGAAATATCGTTCAAAAAGAACAATAAAATATGTGAGGCATGTACCCAATGTAAACAAACTAGAAAGTTATTTAAATCCATAATTGAAAACATGTCTTCTAAACCTTTTGAGCTGATTCACATGGATTTATTTGGACCTGCTAGATCAGCTAGCTTATCTGGTAGAAGATATGGATATGTTTTAGTAGATGACTTTTCTAGATTTACCTGGGTATTCTTTCTGACTCACAAAAATAATGCATTTGAAGAATTTCAAGAATTTCATCACAAATAAAATAGACAGATGAGCAGTCTATTTCTAATATTTTATCTGACCATGGTGGTGAGTTTGAAAACTCACAGTTTGAGGACTTTTGCAGGGAAAATGGGATCAAACATAGATTCTCTTCACCAAGGACTCCAGAACAAAATGGAGTGGTTGAAAGGAAGAACATAACTTTGGTGGAGATGGCTCGGACCATGCTAGTTGAAGGGAACTTACCTAGAAGGTTTTGAGCAGAGGTAGTGAATACTTCATGTTACATTATCAACAGAGCCCTGGTAAGACCTTCAATGGACCTCTTATGAAATATTGAAAGGTAAGAAACCTTCACTAGCACATTTCAAAGTTTTTGGTTGTAAATGTTTTATTCATGTTAACTCTAAAAAGGACCTTGATAAATTTGAACCCAAACGTGAACCTGAAAATTTTCTAGGTTATTCTGAAAAGTCTAGAGCCTATAGGATCTACAACATTAACTCTCAAACTACTGAGGAATCACCACACATTATCTTTGATGAAAATTCTAATAAACCTGAAACTGGTTCCTGCAGGGACAAAACTGATGGTGAAATCCTTGAGAATAAAGAAGAGCAGAATTCACAACCTGTAGATGGAGGTGAGACTGAAGGATCTAGAGTTCAGGGGGAGGTAAATACAGATACGGGTAATCAACTTACCAACATTAGAGTTCTTAGAGATCATCCTTTAGAGAATGTGATTGATAACCTGAATGAACTCCCTAGGACTAGATCATATTTCAGAATAGAAAATGAACTGAACTCTTTTGCTCTAGTCTCACAGATAGAACCCAAAAACATTGAGAGTGCCTTAAAGAATGAGCATTGGATAAATGACATGCATGATGAATTGAATCAATTTGATAGGAACACGGTATGGCAACTAGTTACTAAACCTTAACAAGGCTCAATTATAGGCACAAAATGGGTTTTCAGAAATAAAATAGATGAACATGGAAACATTATTACAACTAAAGCTAGGCTAGTGGCACAAGGGTACAATCAGGAATTTGGGATAGACTTTGAAGAATCATTGGCCACTATTGTCAGACTAGAAGCTATTAGAATTCTTCTTGCGTTTGCATGTAGCCTAGGAATAAAACTCCAACTTTAAATGGTTTAATAAAAGAGGATGTCTTTGTTAAATAACCTCCAGGTTTTGAATGCATTGACTTCCCTGATCATGTGTATAAACTAGATAAGGCACTGTATGGACTGAAGCAAGCCCCCAGGGCCTGGTATGATAGGTTGAGCTCCTTCCTCACAAGTAAAGGTTTTTCAAGAGGTGAGGTTGACCAGACTCTATTCACCAAGGTAGACAACAAATATATTCTTGTTGTTCAAATCTATGTAGATGATATAGTCTTTGAGTCAACTAAATCTTCTATGTGCGGGGAATTTTCTAAATTAATGACTATTGAATTTGAAATGAGGTCTCTCATTAGTATGCTGCTTTCAAACAGTTGGTCCTCTGTCCTTTTTAATGGCGCCACCGCATGTTTTTTTAAATCCACCCGCGGTCTGAGACCAGGCAACCCACTAGCCCCAACATTATTCGTTATCATGCAGGAGGCCCTCAGTAGAGGCTTGTCTAACCTCTATACCTCTAGTGCTCTTATGCCCTACAATGGTCCGCGGGTGTGCCCGGTTGTCTCACATCTTCTGTTCGCAGATGATACACTGGTCTTCCTCAATGGCCATACTGCTAATATCAGAAGATTTCTACAATTTCTTAATCGCTATGAAGCTTCCTCCGGTCAAAAGATCAATGCGGGGAAGAGCTCTTTCCTTATTTCAAGCAAGGCTCCCCCCACTCGATTACATCCATCTCTGAGCTCACTGGGTATAGGCATCAAACCGATGCGATCACCTACTTGGGAGTTCCCTTAAGGCCTAGGCGGGTTCTTCTATCGGACTACAGGCCTCTCATCCAGAAGATTAACCACTGCTTTCTATCTTGGAAATCTAAATTCCTTTCACAAGCGGGGAGGGTGACTTTGATTAATTCTATTCTCAGCTCCATCCTGATTTACCTGGCTGCTTCTACTTCTGTTCCCCGAACCCTTTAAAAATATATTGACAAGGCCTCAGCTAATTTCCTCTGGAATGGCACTGGGGATGCTCGAAGACGCCACTGGATATCTTGGGATACTGTGAAGCTTCCTCTTCATGAAGGCGGCCTTGGCATCAAAAGCTTTCAGCATGTTCAGGTTTCCCTCGCAGCCACGCAGTTCTAGAACATCCTCAATGGTAGCTCGCTTTGGGTTACATATGCCCGCTGCAGATATAAAGTTGGCAAGTCTTTAGCCGATTCAGCTCCTTTCCCACGTGGTTTGTTATCTGCCACTTTCAATGCGACATCTGCTATTATCCTCAACAATGCCAGATGGATCATTGGCGATGGCCGCACGGTTGATTTTCTTAACGACATTTGGATTGGCAGTGTTCCCCTCAGGGAAACTATAACTGCCCCATATACTGGTCCTCCTGCTATTGTGTTTCAAAATTTCAATGATAAAGACCACCCAGTTCGCAGGGTGTTCTTTCCCCCTCAGCTACTGGATGACATTACCCTCCAGAATGACTTCCCGGATGGGCGCATCTGGACCGGCAATCCTGATGGTTGCTTCTCTACTAAGTCAACTTACCATGTTGTCAGGCCTGCTAATGTTTACAGACCTCCTCTTCGGAAGCTCTGGCACTCTCACTTCTATCGTCGGGCCTCGCTCTTTTACTGGAAGGTCATCCATAGAGCAATCCATGTGGACAGCTGCGTAGCTGATTGTGGAGTGTACATGGCCTCCAAGTGCTTCTGCTGCCATGCTCTCAAGACTGAGGACATGAACCACCTCTTCCTCCATAGCGACATCGCTAAGGAACTCTGGCGCTGGTTCGCCCCACTTGCCGAACCTGGGTGCTTGCTCAATGAGCAGGTTACTACGCGGTTGTAGTCCTGCTTAGAGTCTTGCAGTGTTGCGTCCGTGATTGGCTTCATATCCATCTATACCTTGCTTTTAATGCTCTGGGAAGTCCGGAAAGCCAGATGCCTGATGCGTTTCCAGGAGGTGCGAACCCCCACCAGATGCATCATCTTCTCCATCAAAGCTAAGATTGATTGGGCATTTGAGAATATCACCTTCCATCAACGCCCATCTCCTGCGGATCTATCTATTCTGACATCTTTCAATTACCATCCGAGGTTCAAACAAAAAGTTCTAAAACTTGTCAGATGGATACTGCATGTTTCTAACTTCTGCCTCAACGTTGATGGAGCATGCAAATGAAACCCAGGCATCAGTGGTGGAGGCGGCTACATCCGATCCCCGACTGGTGACATTGTCTTGGCGTTTGCACATTATTATGGTGTTGGCACCAGCTTGCTTGCTGAAGTCCGAGCATTGTGTGATGGCTTACGGATGGCGTCCGCGATGGGCCTTCACCTTTCATCCATTCAGTGCGACTCTGCTGCCCTTGTCTGTTCCATTCGTGAAAATGTGATTCCTTCTTAGGAGTCCACTCGCTGGTGGAGGGTGATCTAGAGCTACCTCTCTTCATGCAGCTCCACCGTTACTCATGTCTACTAGGAAGCTAACCGTGTTGCGGACTCCCTTGCCTCCCACGCTTGTGCCTCGAGGACAAACAAGATTTTCCTTTCGGCATCTAGCCTTCCCAAGTTGTGTAAAGCTAATGTAGTTTTGGACAACTCGTCCTGCAATAGCATTAGATGGGTCTAGCCCTTCTACCTCTTTCCGAGTCTTGTTGTTCCCAGGGGTATGCCCCGGTGACCTGTGTAAACTCAAATTTTTCAATAAAAGTTCTCACCTTTGCTTTGATCTTGTGGAGTGGGAACATCCACTCCCTTTGTGATTGGGTGTACTCTCCTAGTTCAACCCAAAGGTTTTAATTAAAAAAAAAGAATTTGAAATGAGCCTAATGGGAGAGCTAAAATTTTTCCTTGGGTTACAGGTCAATCAAACTTCGAAGGAAGTTTCATCACTCAATCCAAGTACGTCAAGGATCTGTTGAAAAAGTACAAACTAGAGAACCTCAAGGCTATCACAACACCAATGGGTACATCAACTAGTCTTGATGCTGACCCAAAAGGTAAATTAGTTGATACCAAATTATACAGAGGTATGATCAGATCCCTGCTTTACCTCACTACTTCTCATCCAGATATACAATTCTCTGTGTGTTTATGTGCAAGATTTCAGGCTAGTCCTAGGGAATCACACATGAGTGCAGTGAAAATGTTTTTTAGATATCTATCAGGAACCCTTGACTTAGGACTGTGGTATCCTGCTAGGTGTGAGTTTGAACTAGTAGCTTACACTGATGCAGACTATGTAGGGTGTAGGATAGATAGAAAGAGCACTAGTGGGTATTGTCAATATCTAGGTGGTTGTCTAGTATCTTGGGCATCTAAGAAGCAACACACAGTTGCTCTCTCCATTGCTGAGGCTGAGTATGTTGCAGCAGGTAACTGTGCAGCCCAATTACTCTGGATTAAACACCAGCTTATTGACTATCACATTAAACTTGAATGCATTCCTATTCTCCGTGATAATACTAGTGCTATTTCATTGACTAAAAATCATGGTCATCACTCTAGGACTAATCACATTGAAATAAAATAGCATTTCTTGCGAGATGAAGTGAGTAAAAATGAAATTGAATTATATTTTGTAGAATAAAAAAATAGATTGCTGATATTTTTACTAAATCTCTTGGAAATGAAAGATTCAAATTCTTAAGAAGAGAACTTGGTTTATGTAAACTTCAGCATGATGACTGATTACTTAAGTTCATTCTTGTATGGAATAAATGCTTTTTCTATGATGTTTCATATGCACATGATTCAGTCTGTTAGAGGTTGTCATCGCATACAACATCTCGCATAAGTGTCCATCTTGATCTTAGAGGTATATCAAATGGTATGCTGGGAGAAGGGCAGATATCTTCTATCTGGAAACCCACACTATGCGTAGAGGCTAGACCTCCGCCAGGTATCCTGAGTCAAGAACTTGTGTATGTGTCTTGCATTTCATCATCTGTTCATATGTCATAATGTTGTGTTAGCAATAATGCATATAGACAGGGGGAGTAAGTGTTCAAAAATTTTCTATGCTCTCGTGCATGTTGAAAGGGGTAGTTCAAAATAAAATGCTCAAAGATTGAGTTTGACCAGGTCTAGGTGGCTATATCTAGGCAGTAGTATATCTTTAAAATGTCGACACCCAAAGTCGACACCTTTTTGCATACTTTCTGTCAATCCTGATTCTATCTTTTTGATTAACATAAACCCTCATTATTTCTGAACTAAAAACTCAGTAGCACATTGTCACTGAGTATTGCTTGGTAACAGATTCTCCTGGCACCCTCATCTATTTCATCTCGTGGTATCAAATTCTTGAAAGTCCTTGCACTTCCTATGAATCTGAAATAATGACAATCTGATAGTCAGTTCATTACTCTAAGCTACTAAAATCAGAAATGTGCTTTTATAAGACTCTGTAATGTTCTAAAAATGAACTGATGGTTTAAGTCTAATGAATTTTAGAGTCTAAAGATTGAATTTAATGAAAAAGGTTGTTGATCACACTTAATAGCTCTCAACCATTTCTCACATGTCATGTCTGGTGAAGTCTTTCAGATTCTGAAAGACTATAAGTTAAGGAGTTATTGGTTGAAAAACTTAGAAGTGTGTATTATTTTTAAACAAAGCTCTCTGTAAAACCAAAGGGCATCAATGTCAAAATAATGAGCCAACAAGTCTGAAGGCAGAGTAATAGCTGAATGCATAGAGAAACTTGGTTATTTATCAAAGAAATAAAGAAAACCCATGTCATGAAGTGCTTTAGTTAACTCTGCTCAAAAAATTAAAATTGAAGGATTAGTTTCACTGAGTAACTAGGGGTACTGGCGTCTAATCAACGTGTACCCTAACGCAAAAAGGTGTAAACTATACCTGAATATCTTAATGAAATAGAAAGGTAAATTCTACCAAGTAACTAGGGGTACTGGTGTCTAATCAACGTGTACTCTTACGTAAAAAGGTATGGATTGTACCTGACTATTCTGAAAAATGTGAAAGAAAAACAAAAATCATGCATGTTGTAACCCTACGGTGAAATAACAGAACTGTAAACTTTGTTTAATCTCAATACATGGTCTAGTCACTCCTAAGATATTCCCTAGTTTTGGGTAAGTAAGATGAAGTAAGACCAAATTTGACATAATCCATGTAGTTCTAGTTTATTGCTATTAAGGGTTAATGCAAACTTATTCAAAGAATACAGTTGCTAAACTCTAAGTTTCATCATTCTTAAACTAGATTTCTACCAGGATGCATTATATGGAGTCTTATATCTGAAGAATTTGAGCTATGGATGTTTGGTTAATGAAAGATAAATCAGTTTGTCAATCAGATTTCTCATGCAAATTCTTATTTTGTCATCTCATCCTTCTGTTGCTTCCCTTATACGCTCCAATTGTCTCTATCACTAATTTTTTGTTGATGGCAAAGGGGGAGAGAATTTGGTTTTTAATTTAGTTTTTAGTTTTTTGATTTAGTTTTTGATGGCAAAGGAGGAGAGAGAGTTAGATGTCAGGAGGAGTGTCTGGCAAGGGATAGAAAGTTCTGTCGAACGGTCCGTTAAGGGGGAATGTTGTCTGTTTGTTACCTGGTGTCCAGTCTGTTGTGGGGGAGAGTTTGACATGATAAAGAAATCTGATTATGTTTACTATTGCATGTGTTGTCATCAAAGTATTGTAGTGTTGCCATCATCAAAAAGGGGGAGAATATTGTGTCTCCTCTGGATGTGTTATTTTGTTTTGATGCTAGAAATAGTATAATTGTCCTTTTTTTCTGATAACGGCAACACTGTGATTATTTAGCAGTCTTTCTTAAGTCAGATTGTGTTACTGCTCTTAATCAGGTCAATGCATGCTCATACTGTAGCATTATAAGGTCGATGCATATTCATGCTTTTAGAAAGTCAGGTCGATGCACTTATTCACTTCAAGTCCAGAAGGTCAGTGCACATGTATTAGTGTTGCAGTATAAGGTCGATGCATCTCCCACTGCATTGAATAAACAGGTCGGTGCATATATGTCATTGAGTCTAGAAGGTCGATGCACATATGCATTACATTCTATAAGGTCGATGCAGGTATTCACAATATACGCTATCAGGTCAGTACATCTTGTGCACTGCATATGCTAAGGTCGGTGCATACCATAGGCAGGTCGATGCTAGTTAGCTAGCGTATGCAGCTAATGTCGGAGCATACCATAGGCAGGTCGGTGCTAAGGCAGAAGCCTTGAACCATTAGGTCGATGCATATGAGCATTCTAGCATAGAAGGTCGGTGCTAATGCAGAAGACTTGAACTATCAGGTCGGTGCATCCTGTGCACATGACGATGTTGCTAGGCACCATAGGCTAGATGGTACAACATAAGGTCGGTGCACATCATATGAAGGTCGATGCTGGTGAGCCAGTGATTGCGTACATAAAGTCTGTGCAATCTTGGGTTATCATTCTTAAGGTCGATGCACCTTATGCTAAGGTCGATGTTGCTATGCATTTCAGGTAGACATGCATTGGTGGGTAGTCAATGTCATTGTTCATGAAGTACTAACTTGCTCAAACATAGGTCGATGCATTTCCATTACAGATTCAGTTTTTCTGACAAATGTGGTCTACCTGTGTCACTTAATGGTCGATGCTATTGCTTTAAATTTTCCTACATGTATTTGTCATGTAAAATAAACAAGATAGATGCACCTTGTTTGCATATTGATGCATTTGTAGAGTTTTGTGCATTTATTTACATGACTTGTCTGAACTTATGAAATATCTCAAACTGGATCTGCTTTGATAGTTTTACTTGATTCATAAGTCTCATAAGTCATTGAATGTATGCTAATAGAAAATAAAAGTGTCAAGAAATAACCCAGACTCTTGCTCGAACACCTGGGTTGCATAAACGGCAGAATCTCTGACTCTCACATGGAATTGAAAGCGAATGATTTAAGGGCACGTGATCCAAGGTTGGAGACCGAATTGAATATTCTTTCACATGGATCAACTCTTTCTTTTGCTTCTGACACGTGGGCCTTTGAAGTGCGCTTTTTGGATAAATCATTGGATAGGAATGTGCTTTCCATGCGTCCAATTCGAAATCGCATGGGGACCATTGGGATGGCACTCGTCAGGTTATAAATATAGAGGCCGAGCTCCAAAGAGGTATATAGAAGAGGAAGAGAGCATCCTTGCATGCGAAGCAGAGGAGAGTAGAAGAGTTCATGAGTTGAGTCCAAGGAAAGTTTGAGAGAGAAAAAGCGTGTTGCAGAAAGAAGGAAAGAAAAATAGAGTGTCGGAAGAGAAGAAGGGAGTCTGAGATAGGAGTCTGAGAGAGGAGTGTGATGGAGCTGAAGTGCAATTTTCTTGACTTCTATATCAAATCTAGAGTCAAATTGCTCCAGTGTGAGCTACAGTTTTCTTATGTTATCATTTCTTCTTTCTTTGTCTTTCAATTTTCATCTGAATTTTTTGTAAGCTGTGTATCAACGGGTCAAGCTGTGAGGTAGCGGCAAGAAGGATTCCTCGGACAGCAAGATGTGTTGCTCAATTGTAAGCAAGCTGTGAAGCTCAGTAGATTGTAGATATTTTATCTCCGAAGCTGTGGATCAGCGGATTTCAAGCTGTTAGTCAGCGGAAACCTTACTAGATTGAGTAAGGGGTGGACTTCAATCTCGAGCTTAAGATCGAACCACCTTAAAACTTTTATGTTCTGTGTGTTCGTGGCATTAATCATTGCTTCAACTAGAAGAATGTCTAGGATCGCCTTCGACTGGCATTTGCTTTTGTGAGTTTTCAATTCTTTCATCTTCAACCAAGGAGTATATAAAAAGTTGTGTCAAGAAAGATTGGTTAAGCCAATCCTGAATGTCATACCTTCCATGAGGGATCTTAGATCACACCTCTGCCTCGTACGCGAATTGGTTGTGGGATTGTTTACTTCAGTCTTATATGCTAATTCCTCCATTTTATCTTTTGACCGCATAGAATTCATCAGCAACTATTTCCATTTCATTTGAGTGATCGTCTCAGAGCAGTTATTTTATTCTGCATTTCTTTGTCTCTGCTGTAGAGTTTTATTTTGGGATAGATCTATTCACCCCCCTCTAGATCTGTAGTTCATCCGTCATACATCAGGCTAGGGAATTTTCCAAGTCCAAGTACCATTCATAGGAAATTCTTTCTCATGCTATGCCTAAGAGTGAATGATCCACTGTTGTCACTCAATTATCCTTGCATGTATTCTTTTATATCCAAATATCGGAGCTTCCAAAAATTATGATTAAAGTCCATTTGTTAGAAATCAAAACATATCATTCCTCATGGAAAGTATCCTTGATGACTTATTACCAAGGACCAATTGTGTTATTATGATTAAAGAATATTATGGTTGATAGTTAGATATAATTACCATCTAGAGATTCGTAATCGAATCAATTCAATGAACCCTATTCTTATAATGGACACATTTCTCACACCATTGATTATAAAACCAGCCACCTTCATCATATGAGATAAATATCATGTGCATCAATCTATCCAGATCTTCAATGTTCCTATGATTAGGAACGTTTAGAATGCATATATCTTAAAGGATAATTTTATTATCATAATTCTATTATGATCCAACTTTTATTGTATGTATTCAAAGACTTTATTACGTCGAGCAGTAATACATATAAGGGATTTTTGGTTTTAAGCCCCTAAATTATTTCAAAATTAGGAAAAAGTCCCCCTAATCCATCTAATTAGTCGAAAGCCCTCACAATCTTCAAACCCTTAGTAAAAAACCCCTCGAGTTGTCAACCGTCCAAAAAATGGAATATTTTAAAAAATTCTCCTTCACCTACTCATTAATTTTTATATTTTTCATTTTACCCTCTCATTCTCTCTCTAGTCACTATCTCTCTCTTCTCTCTTTGTCTCTCTATGGAGTGGGGGGTTGTCAGTGCTAGGAGTGGGGATGGGGAGGCGTCCGCTGGGGATGGGACGAGATAGGGGGAATAGGGGGGTCCTATGGACGCACTTTTGGGATTTGTCTTTGTTTATTCGTTTGTTCATTTGTTTATTCGTTTATTTAGTGCGTGGGCATGCTAGTCACAATGTGACGATTTATTCGGGCTCCGAAGAAGCCATTGGTTTGCATAGTCTGACTGATTAGATGATAATGTGTATCGTGTCGGGACCAAAACCCACTGTGCCATAAAGGCCACAACGTTAATTACATCTCCCCAGAGGGGAGAAAACCCTTGATTAGTCTCCATGAAAAGGGGCGCTACGGCTTGAGATTAGTATTAAGGAGATAAGATAATGAAATTCACGAACTACGTCAAAATGCCCCCAGATTGGGGTGTAAACGTTCAAATCATGCTGGTCGCTTATCGGCCATTTTGTGTTCGGATGGAAGTCCATGTTGAAAGCGTGATGAAGACGGATATAAAACCCGTGTAAATGTCTGCCGAGTATACGACAAGTTTGATAAGAGAGTAGGATTGGATCCCAGTGGAAACGGGTCATGTTTAGTAAGCTATTGGCTCAGGCAATATCGAGTCATGGCTATAGCGGGGTGATCCCGAGGTCCAAATCCGACTTAGCGGGGCATCATTGATATTTCTTTCATACCGAGTCCGAGGAAGCGAGGGCTCCGGAGCGGACATTTTCTTTTTGTTGCTCTCGTTTGTTATTTAATACTATTTGAATGAATGCATGCATTTTTGGTTTATTCAACCACATATATATTTGTTTGTTTATTATTATTGTTCATTTGTTGTTATTATTACAATTTTCTTTGACTATTATTATTATTGTTATTTTAAATTTTCCTTCTTGGTTATTCTTTTGACTGTTTATTTATTTATTCATTTGTCACTTTTTTGTTGTTGTTGTTTTGTTGTTTGATTGATTGATTTTTTTTATTTCGATGCATGGGTGCATTTTTATTATTTATTTATTATTATTATTATTATTTGTTTAATCATTTATCACTTTAAATGTTGCTTCATTTTTTTGTTGTTATTGTTGGATTATTTATCACCTTTTGTTGTTGTGTTATTTTGTTTGTTTTGTTTTGTTTTTTTATGGCTTCTTTTCGTTTTACTTCTCTTTTGTGTTTTTTTTATTTGGAAACAAGAGAGGGAGGGGGGTGAACCGGCGGGCAACACTGTCGCCAGATCACTCCCACTTCTCTTCTTTTTTTTAGACGTGAGGGAGGGTGAGTCGGCGGGGAAGTGAGAGAGAGAGAGATGAGAGGAGGGTGGTGATCCGGCGCGCACCCTGCCGTTTGATCACCTCCCACATGCATTTTTTTTAACTAGAGAGAGAGAGAGGAGAGAGATGAGAAGGAAAGGGGGGTGATCCGGTGTGAGAAGGTCGCATGCCAGATCACTCCCATCTTGTTTCTTTTCTTCTTTTTTTTGAAGCAGGGGAGTCCGGTCGACCGAACCGATGTGGTCAGTCGACCGAACCTCCCAAAGGTGGGGGGGCTAGAGCTACGTCGACGCAGACTCACTCCCTGCGTCGACGTAGGGGTGTCCGGTGAGCGCCCGCCAGAACCCAGAATTGGTTGGGTCGACCCCACGCTACGCAGGGCCTTGGGCTCTCCATCCTACATTGCTCTTTGGACATATTCTTCTTTGCACTTGGATTGTTCGCTTAGCAACGTAGATTATGGGGTTATGGATTTAACGCAGTGGGCTGGGGGTTGTTAGCTCACATTCTCTTCTTTTGGTTCATACTCTTCTTATGTCTTTTTCTCCTCTCTCTTCTTATTCTTTTTTTATACATGATCTTGTGTGCATATGCATGTGTATGTATGGAAAAGAGGAAGGAAGGGAGAGGCTGGCAAAGGGACAAGCTTCTGTCATGACAAGGTAGCATATGTTAATGCATAAACTCTACCTAGGCTACGTGAGGGGGTTTATTATGCACTTAGAATGCATGTAACTTGATGCAGAGGGAGATACATGATGTGCTCTGTTTTATGGTGAATACATGAAGCTCCTCCTCCTTTTTAGTGCTACTTATAAAGGGGTAGCATGAAATCTATATGCAGTCTAATATGTGCATGTGGTTTTATTCATGTTCATGCTGGAGGAGACACATGTATGAAGAGGGGATGCTCAGTATGCACAAATGTCCAGGGGTGCAGGAGATATATGTTCTTGGTTCGTGAGAGCTCAGCAACAATCCTTTTGACAGTTCAAGGGTCCCCTTGTTCATTGTCCTTGTATATTTAGCCTTGTTCTTATGGTCATAATTGTTTAAACATTCATTATTTTTGCCATGCTCCCGACGGAACTTCGGCAGCATCTCCCCCGGATCCCGGATACATGGGGTGAAAAGTGGAAGCTATTCCACGGAGATCTCGAGATGGCTCCTAAAATTTGAGGTAAGCCAAGCATAGCCACCCCAACGTCCTAGCTTGGGTAGAGAACCCCGAGGACCAGTCTTCGAGGGGCTTCACTAATCCCATGGGTCGTTGCATCTCTAACTCTACGACGTGCATTTGACTGCCGCTGGCTCTATGGCCATTAATGTCCAGCCCTCTATAGAAAATCCTCTAGGGATCATGCTATAGGGAAGCAAACCCTAGAGATGCAAGGGTGGTCTAAACGGTACAAAACCTTTGATCGGGGGATTATTAAAACCATAGTGTATCCCCTCTCAACAATGGATATGAGAGAGACGATGGAGTCTCCACAACTCATGGGTATGTGTGAGAGGGCAAACTGTCATCTCCACTGAAGGCATATTACATATTCGTAGAACACGATAGTACACGTCTACAGAAACGGGAAGAGCTACTTGAGCTAAAATAAAAAAGAGGACAAGGTGGAAGTCATAATTTTTATCACAATTGATGCTTTTATTCAATGCAAGAGCCACAAGTACAGGAGAGGCCCACATTGTGCACAAAAAGGAAAAAGAGCAAAGGGAAACCAAGAAATATAGCGGTGGGGGGATGGGGACGGAGCATTGGCTTCTCCCCCCTAAAACATCACCTCTCCTACTCTCTTTTCTTCCTTTTCCTCACTCTGTAGACACCGGCGCAAGTGAGCTCTCTGCTCTCAAACCCCTCTGGATACGAAGAAGCCAACCTTTTTCTTTTTTTTCAGATAGCCAACCCCTATTTCATCAGCCAACCTCTTTCATCATGGGCCTTGTGTCCCTTTTATAGGGGTGGACGTGAACCCCTTTTAATCCCCAATTCTTCCTCTTGTCCTCCTCCCTGTCGGATGTTGCAGATGCCTGTGCATAGGGGGGAAAGAGAGTAGCGGAGTGTCCTCCTGGGATTGGTTGACGATGACCGATGCAACGTTGGTGTCATCGATAGGGCCCTAGACCTGTCGTGTACCAACTCTTAAAAGCTTGCCGCTTTCAAGAACCGGAGGCAACTGGATGACGGCAGACATTTTCCCGAATGAGGGAATATCCCACAGGCCATGCTGGCAAACTATTGTTCGAACGCTGGTGCAGGATTACCATTTCAGGCACCTAAGGTGCCGTAGCTTTAAATGCTTGCAGGGGATGTGCTTTAGCCACCAGCTAAGGGGAGGACCTCTAGTCGGACGGGGTCTCCGAATGGGGGCCACAACCCCTCTTTCTTTCTTCTCCTTCCTCTTTTCTTCTTCCCTTGCTCTTTGTTGCTTTGCTTGAGATGATCCAGCACGAAACAAAGTTCCGTGTGGGATGAACAGTGGGACGAAGTGACACTTCTCACTTCTTGTCATTTTCTGCCGCTGGATGTGGTGCTGGGCTTGCAGCCGACTCAATGGGTAGAGGGCCGCGCCGGTTCAAGAGGATGGAGAGGGCCTTGGCCGCCGTATCAGTTGCTAGAGGGGGAGATGGTTGGCCCGCCGATTCAAGAGGAGGAGAGGACCTTGGCCGATTCAACTCCCTTTTCTCTCTTCTCTTTCATTTCCTTTTTTCCCTTTTGTTTATTCTGTCACCAGTTTAGTGGGGAAGCCGCGCCGTATCACCTTGAAGAAGGGGGTTGGCCGATTCAGATGGATGGAGGGACCCCGCCGGTTCATATTCAAAGGAGGGGGTGTCCGGTTCACTTTGGCTTGTGGGGAGCTATCGATTCACTCCCCATTCTTCTTCTTCTTTTTCTTCTCTTTTGCCCATCCCTGAAAAATACAACATGGCAAAGTGTGAGTTAGCATCGAGAAAAGGGACACGTATTAACAGGCATCTCTTTTAGAGAATTATAAATTCTTTTTAGCGTTGATTTAAGGCCGCCTCAAGAGGCATGAATTTTTTTAGCGGTAATCTTAGCATTGGTTTTAGCGTGCCTAGAGAGGCAAGAATTATTTTAAGTGTTAATTTTAGCGTATCAACCAATGCCCCCCACTCGCAGGTGTCGCGAATGAGGGACGAGGGTGATGTAAAATCACCTAGGGATGCAGGGGGATGAGGCCAAATGACCCTATGACCTAGCACAAGCACACAATCAAGAGTAACGGACTCGATGTTGGAGAACACTCTATGTGCACTCTCTTCTCCATGGAGCGATTAGGTGCTGGTCGGAGGGAACTTTAGGGTCTGAACCTTAGAGGTTCAGAGAGCAAGGAAGGCCAAGAATGACCCTCCCTAGGATGTTGGTTGCTCGATTCGATGGGCGGCCCAAGTGTCCAAGGACATGGGACCCACTCGCACACTCTCACCACGATGGCCACTCGAGTTGAGTGTAAATCAGGGACGGGCTCCCTCACAATTCAACGTGGCAGTGAAAGGATACTAACAAATCAAAATTAAACTAAGGAAGCAAAGGGGCAGCGGCTCTGGTGCGGACACAGGCCGTAATACATGCCGGTGGATGAGGACACGTCGGTGCACGGTTAGCTCGCGGAGGACGTGGACGCATCGGCCAAGCCATCATCCTTATTTCACATTTTTTGGCCATGTTGGGCCCTATTTTAGTCCATGTTGGACAATTGTACTATTATAGGGCAAATGGGCTAGGCTAGGTAATGGGTTAGAGTTAATGGATTTTGGGCCTTAAACGGGCCAAAAGGGATTCAATGTGAACAAGTTAAGGGGTTTAGTGGCTATGTGTGAAAGGGGTTAAAGGATGGTGGGCTTGGTGGCTGGTGGAAGGGGGCGCCCCCCCCTCCTTGGTCTAAGGGGGAGACAGCCACCTACCAAAATTTGACTCCCCTCCCCTTAATTTTCAAAAGTTGGTGGCTCCTTGTCCCCCCCTTGGTCTCCCCTTCTCCACCATAGTCAAGGGGCCGCACCCCCTTTCCCTCCCCTCTCTCCCACACAATTCCAAGCCCCCCTACCCCTTTCCATTCTCTATATAATGAGGTGTATAGTGTCATTTGAGAAGTTGATGAAGAATTTGTGAGAAAAGATTGAGTTAAGAGAGAGATTCTCTTCCCCTCTTGGGTGTGATGCCCTTGATCAAAATCCTGTGACGGGATTATTCTGGCATGTGACTCGCCCTCCTTATCCTCCCTATCCTCTTCGCATCTGGTTCACAAAACACTCTCGGTGAAGCTTCTGTAAGTCAGGAAGAAGTTGGCACTGGTTTCACGTCGATCGGATCTCTAGATCTCCAGCAACAATTCTCCTCGTGAAGTCATGCCAATCTGCCGGAGCCTACTGTCCAGATCCTCAGTTTCCTGATTCCAAATTTCTCTAGATCTACTCCCAAGCTCTCTAGATCTGAGCTTATGACTGATCGTAGGATTTTCAGTCCTCTTCGCGTTGCCGCCAAGCTCGTGTCAATCAAAGGTCTGTGCTGATCGTGGCAAAGATTTTCATGAGACTGCGCCGACCCCTCTATGCAGATCCGACCCCGAAGCAGAGGAAAATTACAGAAGCTGCCCCATCTCCTTCCTTCCAGATCTATATAAGCCCTTTGGTCTACATTTTTCTTGGGACGTCGTCGATGATCTCCAATAATAAGCATCCCATTCTGAGGCCGGATTGGTTTTTACCATAATTTTTAGCCTTCCTGTGCAGTTCTATGAGCGCAGAACCTGAGGTTAAGCACAGTTGTGGCCATGCACAGATCTGAGTAGATCTGATCACGCCCTTCAGAGTAGAGAATCTTCATCACGTCACCGACGTTCTCCAAGAAATGTCACCCCGATCGGATGTCGGATCTTGGCGTACCGACCTTTGCAAGTTTGCTGCGAAGGGTGACCAGCGCGGGCAGAACTGGACGGTGGTTGATCTTCGCCTTCCGGTTGACTTCGGCTCGTCTCCTCGCCTCCAGCGAGTGCGGCCCGTCAACCCGAGTTCCAGCAGCCCTGAATTCAGCATTGTAGCATGTTATCTCCTTGCGAGGAGTGGGCGAAAATTTGTGGATTGTAATTATTCTTTCATTGTCGTGTATCAGGGTTGTCGGATCTGGCTGGGGTTTCTTCCCCACGCACTAGTCGTGGAGGTACGTGCACGTTCCTATACTGGCATTTGATGATCTAGTATATTGTTATATATGATGCGTTTGTGAGATTAGGGCCGTATCCAAATACAAATTATTTCCATTGTGAGTTGTGAGCGCCCGTTCCTTAGCTCCAGTCGAGCATCGAGCTCAGACTACATTACCCTAGGCGACAGTGGTTCCTTAACTGCTGTGATCCCACGTTTCCCTCATAAGGGATGATCATCAGGCTAGAGTGAGTTACTGTTGAGAGACGGCTCCACCCGTAGAACGCTACGGTAGTCAGCCGCTCGGCTTCCGTTCGTGTGCTCGTGCTGGCCGCACATCGGGTCCATCGTACGTCTTAGCCCAGTCGCGTCATCCGTCCCGCATCAAATTGGTATCAGTGCGAGTTGAGTCTAGGGTAGTCTTTGCTTGAAAAAAAAAGTCATCTAAGTCTAGGGAAGTCGGTCCAAGCTGTCGCATTGCATCCCAATAACCTGGTATATCAAAAGCTGTTCCCAGAACGATAGGTTACGCCTATTGGGAAGGTAGCACCTTGCGTCGAGAGGATCTTCAGATCCCTTAACTCCGCCAAGTATCGGATATTGGTCGTGTCTAGGTTCCTTAGTTGCATTAGTTAGTGGATTCCAAGCTTTGTGTCGTTGCATGCCCACCCAGCGAGGTACCCAATTCCATCGCCCCGCGCCTATGGCAAACCCACGGGATACCATCTCGGAAGATTTTCACTCCTTGCATGAGGCGATGATGGCCATCATGGCCCGGTTGGACCAGTCCGAGGCTACCTTTTGGAGCTTCTCCGACAATATGGATGGTTGCCTTAGGGCCATGGAGGAATGCCTGGAGTCATTCGACAAATCTGTCCAAGGTCTGGTTGGACGGTTGGATAGATTGTCACATGGGGACCCTCCTGGAATGGCCCAGGGCCCACCAGCACCTGCTCCCGCGGTGGCCCAAGTCCAAATTGCTCCCAAGGCCCAGGTCTAGCCTGTTCCCGTGGCATAGGAGCAGCATGCACATGCTCCTCAGCCTGCCCCTCACCGAGCCATCGAACCACAGCATCGTGACCTTGGTCTCGAAGACTATGGGTCCGATAATGCTAACCAGGGGTACGACCGATGCCATCGTGGCTATCAACAGTCGAGGGATGAAGAGGATGATAGAGTCCTCAGGACCGTGCGAGCAGACCCTCCCACATTTGATGGGTCCTTGGACCCAAAGGTCTATCTTGATTGGGAGGCCGACATGGGCCGGTACTTCGAGTGGTTCAAGATGACGGACCTTTGGAGAGTCAAGTTCGCTAAAATGAAGTTGCTGGGGCAAGCGCAAACTTATTGGCGCAATGTAGAGAGCTTGCTATATCAGCGTCGGGAGCCCCAGGTTGAGTCTTGGGATGAGATGAAGGATAGACTTAGAACTAAGTATCTTCTTGCCACGTACTGTCAGAGACTCATTGATAGATGGCAGAATCTCAACTAAGGGGATCGGTCTGTGTCCGAGTACATCACAGAGTTTGATGAATATTTTTTACGATGTGATGTCTCAGAAGAGAGCACGATGCCTATTTCCCGCTTCCGTCGTGGTCTGCGGGCCCACTTTTAGTATGAACTCATTCGTCGTAGTGTGAGCACCCTGGAGGCCACATATCAGGTTGCTCTCAAGCTAGAGCAGTTTGAGTCAGAGTTCGCTCCCGTCCAGCGACCGGGGACCATCTATCAGTGTGGGTCCGACTCTCGTACCACGCCCAGTTCTTATAGTCAATTTCTAGTGCTTCGTCCTCCGGAACCCCCTCGCCAGGACCCCACTGCTCTCGGGCCTCGCTCTCTCCCTCCAAGGGACCCTCCCCCTCGCCAACAGGCATCATTCCCCGCTCCCCGCCCTCAGTAGCCCACATTGCCTACCTGACCACAGCTTCCCCCACCCCCGGCCCGTCGAGAAGACAAGGGAAAGGGGCCAATGACTAGTGGAGCATCCTCTACCACAGGGCCGCGTGACCAGTGCTATAGGTGTGGTGGGATTGGCCACTTTGCGGCCAAGTGTCCCACTCAGGACTCGTTGGTTATTTCAGACACTCCAGCCTACGACCCCACACCAAAGCTAGTGCCGGTCAGCTATGAACCGGATCCAGAACTCGTGGAGGAGTTCTTTGATGAGCTTTTAGAAGAGCACGTTGCCGTCCCGGGTACTCAGACCCAGGACAACGTGCAATTGGGTGTGATCCTCCCAAACCTCTGAACCCCGTTAAGAAGTCAGTAGGCACATGTTAGATGTCTAGGAGTCCAAAACTTTGGGTTGCGTCGTTTGTATGCGAGTGTTACTTATGGTTGTCTAGGTTTGTCTAAGGTCATGTATTAGTCAGTTTTGCTTATATAGTTTGTTTGTCGTGCATTTAGAGTTTGCATAAAGTCGTGTCCTAATAAAAGGCCAGCCATGCACGTATAAAGGGTTAGCTGATGTACACCGACATGCCCGTGAGTTCAAAAAGGGAGAGTACGTCATGATCAGGGTCATACCTGAACGGTTTCCCCTCGGGGGATGTAAAGAAACTCCAGGCCTACGATACCCGCCCTGTCCGAGTCAAGAAACAAGTGGGTTCAAATGCGTACATTATTGAACTACCAGTTGACTATGGTGTCAGTTCGACGTTCAATGTTTCAGATCTGGTAGCATATCGGAACCCCACGATGATCCCTAGCGAGTTTTGGGCTTTCTCCTCCTATTGTGAGTGACACACCACCCGAGAGTCCACCTCTTCCAGCCTCAACGCAAGTATATAGATTGTATACTGGATAAGCAAGTGATCACCACCAGGAACGGAGCCTACCAACACTTCTTTGTGCATTGGAGAGGACGCCCCGTGCCAGACGAAGTCTTGATCACACGCGGAGAGCTCCAGCCTTGGGACCCTTACTCGACGAGGTCGAGTTTCTCCCACCCGGGGAGAATTGGTGCGGACACACGCTGCAATACATGCCGGTGGACGAGGACACGCCGGGGCCCGGTTAGCTCACGGAGGACGTGGACGCATCGGCCAAGCCATCATCCTTATTTCACATTTTTTGGCCATGTTGGGCCCTATTTTAATCCATGTTGGACAATTGTACTATTATATGGCAAATGGGCTAGAGTTAATGGGTTTTGAGCCTTAAATGGGCCAAAAGGGATTCAATGTGAGCAAGTTAAGGGGTTTAGTGGCTATGTGTGAAAGGGGTTAAAGGATGGTGGGCTTGGTGGCTGGTGGAAGGGGGCACCCCCCCTCCTTGGTCTAAGGGGGAGGCAGCCACCTACCAAAATTTGACTCCCCTCCCCTTAATTTTCAAAAGTTGGTGGCTAGTGTCATTTGAGAAGTTAATGAAGAATTTGTGAGAAAAGATTGAGTTAAGAGAGAGATTATCTTCCCCTCTTGGGTGTGATGCCCTTGATCAAAATCCTATGACGGGATTATTCTGGCGTGTGACTCGACCCCCTTATCCTCCCTATCCTCTTCGTATCTGGTTCCCAGAAAATTTTCGGTGAAGCTTCTGCAAGTCAGAAAGAAGCTGGCACTAGTTTCACGTCGATCGGAGCTCTAGATCGCCGGCAACATCTCTCCTCATGAAGTCGCGCCAATCTGCCCGAGCCTACTATCCAGATCCTCAGTTTCTTGATTCTGAATTTCTCCAGATCTACTCCCAAGTTCTCTGGATCTGAGCTTCTAACTTATCGTAGGATTATCAGTCCTCGTCGCGTTGCTGCCGAGCTCTTGTCAATCCGAGGTCTGCGCTGATCGTGGCGAAGATTTTTGTGGGACTGCGCCGACCCCTCTGTGCAGATCCGACCCCGAAGCAGAGTCAACTTACAATAGCTGCTTCATCTCCTTCCTTCCAGATCTGTGCAAGCCCTTTGGTCTGCCTCTTCCTCATGACGTCACCAACAATCTCCAATAAGAAGCATCCCATTCCAACGCCGGATTGATTTTTACCATAATTTTTAGCTTTCCTGTGTAGTTCTGTATGCGCAGAACCTGAGGCTGAGAACAGTTGAGGCCACGCCCAGATCTGAGTAGATCTGTTCGCGCCCTTCGGAGAAGAGAATCTTCATCTTGTCGTCGAAGTTCTCCAACAAACGGCACCCCGATCGGACATCGGATCTTGGCATACCAGCCTCCGAAAATTTGCTGTGCAGGGTGACCAGCGCGAGCAGAACTAGATGGTGGCCGATCTTCGCCTTTCGGTCGACTTCGGCTCGTCTCCTAGCCTCCTGTGAGTGCGGCCCGTCAACCCGAGTTCCAGATGCCCCAAAATTAGCATTGAAGCCTGTTATCTCCCTGCGAAGAGTGGGCGAAAATTTGTGGATTGTAATTATTCTTTCATTGTCGTGTAT
The DNA here is from genome assembly GCA_022559845.1 of Amorphophallus konjac. Taxonomy (NCBI): domain Eukaryota; kingdom Viridiplantae; phylum Streptophyta; class Magnoliopsida; order Alismatales; family Araceae; genus Amorphophallus; species Amorphophallus konjac. The sequence continues at coordinate 249,643,642 of CM040126.1, forward strand.
CGGGGTTGTCAGATCCGACCGGGGTTTCTTCCCTACGCGCTAGTCGTGGAGGTACGTGCACGTTCCTATACTCGCATTTGCTGATGTAGTATGCTGTTATATATGTTGAGTTTGTGAGATTATGACCATATCCAAATACAAATTACTGTGATTGTGAGTTGTGAGTGCCTGTTCCTTAGCTCTAGTTGAGCACCGAGCTCGGACTACATTACCCTAGGCGACAGTGGTTCCTTAACCGCTGCGATCCCACGTTTCCCTCGCAAGGGACGATCGTCGGGCTAGAGTGAGTTACTGTTCAGAGATGTCTCCACTCGGAGAATGCTACGGTAGTCAGCCGCTAGGCTTCCCTTAGAGTGCTCGTGCTGGCCGCACATCAGGTCCGTCGTACGTCTCAGCCCGGTCGCGTCATCCGTCCCGCATCAGGCTCACTTTGCCGGTTTGTAGAAACTGGTCCCGACCGGAGACGTGGGCGCGTGGGGAGGTGCGGGTTGATTCCCGAACCGGGTTGAGGTAGCTTGACCTATTTATTACAAAGCAACTCCTCACGCAGGAGGGGCGAACTCGGGGAAGGGATTGAGTTCTTGAAATACACACTTATACCTCCGTGCAAGGAGGGGCTTTCAGCCAGCCAGGCAAGGGGGTGGGGAGAATTATGTAACCTAAAGCCGATGTTGCCGACTAGTCGTGCTCAGCTGTAACTTGCTGCGTGTCGAGGCTCTGACCACGTTCAGATCATTCGAGCTGCTTGGTACTTCCTCCGGAAGGTGCGGGGGACCTCTGGTACTACTGTGGGGGCATGATAAACTCGACCCAGTGGGAAGAGCCACACAACACGACCGAGTGCCACTGCTCTGTCCAGAATAGGGCACTGGACAGCAAGCCGATTATGTGGCTCCCACGACCTCTTCAGGGCGTTGCTAAAGGTGGGACTGGCTCCAAAACATCACTGGCAGGCGTTGGGATGTCTGAGGGTAAGCCCCGACCATTTGGGCTCCGGCGAAGGGACGAGATGGTGCTCGAACGCCACTACTATTCTCATTCTGAAGTTCTGGACAGACTACCCGAGATGGATAAAAGGAGGGTGGGGGCGGGGTAAATGGAGCTCTAGAGGGCCGGTGAGGCTATGGGAGTTAAAGGAGTGTGTGAGGATCACCACGGCCAGGTTTCGTGGGCAACGGAGGGGGGTAAGGGGGCAAGAATATTATTTATGCAGGGTTCTCTCCTGTCGAGACTGTTCTGGGCAGAACCGCGCAGTTTGGGGAAGTGAGGCGGATGAAAGGCTTTAGGTGGTTGGGTGATGGTGAAATTTTTTCAGGATGATGGGGAAAAGTAAGGGGACAAGTGGTGAGGTGATGGGATCAACCAAAAATGAGGAAGTGGGGGTTTTCAAAGCTGGAGTATGGTGGTGCTCTGTCTGTCCAGAATCGAAGACTTTGGTGCAAGCGTCCTTCTCGAGCCTTCGGGGTGATGGGGGCGGCGGGGAGGCAGTCTCCACTTCATGTAGACTTTCAGAGGACGCCAAGGAAGGGAAGAAGTTGCCCGTTTCTATAGATCCTGGCGCTGAAAGTCATCCTTGATTGTGCTTGTTGTTGTTCGCCGCGTGTCGCCGAGAGAGATTGTGACCAGCAGCAGGAAACGGGGATGTGGGAGGAATAATGGAGTGATTTTGGTGCTGAAACTTGGTGGAAATGTGGCCAAGGGGATGGGGTGACTATTGGAAAGAGATTATGACAATAATAGCTAAGGAAGGGGTTGTTCTTGGTGGTGGAAGAGAGGGGGGAAGGTGGGTTGCGAAAATGGTTAAGGGGGAGGGGAAGAGAGGTTGCTTTGTAGGTTTGAATTTTCTTTGAATGGGGTATTCAATGGAAGTCTTGGGAAGTGGAGGGAGAGGTCTTGGGAAGGGGTGGTGAGTATTGGGAGATGGGTGTGTGGTTTTGGGAAGGTGGGTGATGGCTTGGGAGAAGGGAAGATGCTTTTAGGAAGTGGTGGGTAGTAATGAAGGTGAGTTAAGGCTACCTTGGGGAGAGGAAGGATTGGGGGGCTAGCAGGTGATGTGGCTCAATGGGAGAGGGTGTGGAGAAGTGGATTGGATTGTTGAGGTGGCAGTGGTAGGGTTGAGTTAGAGAGAGAAAGTGAGATAGAGAGAGATGGAGAGAGGGGATGGCACTTTCTCACTCCCAAGGGGGGACTTCTCACCCTAGGCCAATGGCTTCTCACCAAAACATACAAAATGGGTTTCAAAACTCAATTTCTCTTGCATTAGTTTCAAATGGAGGGAGTTGGGTCCTATTTATAAGAACCCAGCTTTTACATGGACACAAATGACTTTGACTAAAAGCAAAATGACCCTTGCTATCCAAGGAGTTCGGTTGGGCCCAACTGTGGTCCTAAAGGCCCAATTGACTCAAATTACATGAAAATAACTCAATTACCTAGATAATGGACTCGTCTAAAAAGCAAATTACATGAAATGACTCAAATAAAAGGAAAATACAAGATGTGACATGATCCTCCAAGATGATCTTACTGAAAGTCTGCGAGAGATCTAATGTGCTCCAAGCCAAAGGGATTGGTGGGAGATGTCCCCATCAAATCCCTCGGGGTGAGAAGAGCTCGACCCTGTCGAGTAAGGGTCTACCCCGCTATGATAGTGCTCCAGTAGATCTGGATCCATCCGCACTAGATCCTCCCGACTTACCCACGTGCCCTCCGATGGGGGCCAATCTTTCCACCTCACTAGGTAACGTTGATATGCTTTGCTCCTTGTGGTGGAAATATGATCATCAAGTATGCTCTCAATCTGCTCACGTCGGGCTCTCCGGTCTTTTTGTGGACTCTCTGGGGTGGGATCTCTTTCAACGGGAGGAATATGCTCAAACTCCTCACTAGGTGCCACCGTGGGGACCTTGTAGGGCACATGGTCTGCCACATTGAATGTGGTATGCACTCCATAATCCTGGGGAAGGTCCAATTCATAGGCATTGGGACCTATGCACCTGATGACCTGAAAAGGTCTAGACCCCCTGGCCTTCAACTTGGATCCGGCTCCTGGGAAGAGTCTCTCAATCCGCACCATAACTTAATCACCCACTTGGAATTAGAGGTGGTGCCTATGAGCATCCGCCTACTTTTTATATTGTTTGTTACTCTTGCCTATGTGCCTGCGGACTTGTTCATGCAACTCTTTAATATGATGGGCAAAAGACTCAGTTGAGAAAAACACTCTATCATGTGGAGGGAGGGGAATTAGGTCAGAGGGTTTTCTGGGCTTGTGTCCATGAACTACCTCAAATGGACTCATCCCTATCGACCTATTGACAGAATCGTTGTATGCAAACTTTGCTTGGGGGAGAATGAGGTCCCAATTCCCAAGATGGTCCCCAACTAAACAGTGAAAGAGGTTACCAAGACTTCAGTTGACCACCTCAGTTTGTCCGTCAGTTTGTGGGTGATAAGCAGTGGAGAACTTGAGAAGGGTTCCCATCAAATGTCAAAGGGTTTTCCAAAAGTAGCTACTGAACTTGACATCTCTATCAGAGACAATGGTCTTGGGTAACCCATGCAAGCGGACTACCTCTCAAAGAATATGCGGGCAATTCGGGAGGCATCCGTGGTCTTAGAACATGGGAGGAAGTGGGCCATTTTTGAGAATCTATCTACAACTAGAAAGATGGAATCATGTCTCCACAAGGTTTTGGGTAGGCCAAGGACAAAGTCCATACTCAAATCTTGCCAAGGTCGGTCCGGGATGGGAAGTGAAGTGTATAGGCCCGTGTTTTGTTTGACATGTTTGTCCGAGGCACAAGTGCGGCAATTGCCCACTATCTTGGTGACATCCTTCTTTAGGCTAAGTCAATGGAATTGACTCTCAACTTCCTCAATGGTCTTGTTAACCCCAAAGTGGCCAGCTAATCCTCCCGCATGTAACTCCCAAATGAGGAAATCTCAGAGCGAGGTCCGAGGTATGTAAAGTTTAGATCCTCTAAAGAAGTACCCATCTTGGATTGTGAATCCATTATGTTCTCCCATTGGGTGGGTGGACAATGAGGTGTAAATGGGCCCAAAGTTGGGACACTCAGAGTACTCACCCTTGATCCTCTCAAATCCTGTGACTTCCACTCGCATGGTGGAAAGCAAAGTGACCCTACGGCATAGCGCATCGGTGGCACGATTCTCACTCCCGGCTTTATGTTCTCTGCATATGCTTCGGCTTCGGCCCACTTGGTGAAGTACTTAGTGGCGGTGAGGATGAAAGACTTTTGCTTGGTCTGAGAATTAGGATCACCGAGTGGTCCGACAACGTCGAAAGCCCACATAGAGAATGGCCAAGGAGCAGAAAGAGGATGAAGAGATGAAGTGGGAGCATGGATTTTATCAGCGTGGAGTTGGCACTTAAGACACCTCCAGACATAGAGAGAGCAATCTTCCTCTAGAGTGGGCCAATAATAACCTTGCCTAAGGATCTTCTTTGCTAGAGCCTGGCCATTGACATGACCTCCACACTCACTAGAATGGGCTGCTTCAGTCACCTTCCAAGCTTCATCGTCATCTAGATATCTCATGAGCATCCCATTGGTAGCGCGCCTATACAGTTGTCCTGCAACGATAGTATACCTTGAGGCGGCTCTTCTTATTGGCTTGCGCTGCTCGACATTTGCCCCTTCCGGGAATGATCCATCTTTGCAAAACAACTCAATCTCATGATACCAAGGCAATTCTTCTTCCTCCAGGATCACTTCTAGTTCCATCAAAGAAACTTCCTTAAGCTCTTCCTTCTCAGCCCTCGCCTCTAAAGTTTTCCTAAGGTTGGCATACCAAGGATCCTGAAGAGAGGGTGCGTCTAATCCCAGAACGACGATAGTCTCAATGCTCCGACTGAGAGGGAAAGATAGAGAGGAAGCAAGGGATGCCAAAGCATCAGCTTGAATGTTCTGAGATCGAGGAGTGTGGATATAGATCAACTTGCGGAATTGCCTAGCTAGGAGTGTGACCAAATCTTGATATGGCTTGAGCTTAGGGTCACGGGTGCGGTAAGTGGACAGAACTTGCCGCAGGATGAGCTGAGAGTCTCTTATGATATTGAAGTAACGTGCACCTAAAAGATAGGCGTGCTTCAATCCGGCGAGGAGAGCCTCATACTCGGTGATGTTGTTGGTTGCAGGAAATCGGAGTTGATAAGTGAAGGGAATCGTTACTCCTTCTGGAGTGAGCAGAACATCGCCTATCCCTTGGCCTTGAGAATTGAGCGCACCATCGAAGTGCAGAGACCAGAAGGGATGATGAGTAAGGACAGAGAGATGCTCATCAGGGAAATCATCCTGAATAGAGTCAGTGCAGGGACTAGGAAGATGGGCAAGATGCTCAGCAATGGCATATCCTTTGACTGCCTTTTGAACAACAAACGTGATGTCAAACTGAGAGAGGAAGCTCTGCCAGCGAGCTAACCTACTAGAGAGGACAGGCTTTTCCAAGAGATAGCGGATTGGGTCCATTCTAGAGATTAACCTAACTGGGTGGGCTAGAAAATAGTGTTTGAGCTTCTGAGCTACCCACACTAAAGTGGCACAAGTCTTCTCCATAGCGGTGTATTTAGCCTCAGCCGGGTTAAACAACCTGGAGAGGTAATAAGCAGCCCGCTCTTTCCCTTTATCGTCTACTTGTGCTAAGACCGCCCCTAGGGAGTCCTCAATGACCGAGATGTATAAGATTAGGGGTTTCCCAGGGACAGGAGGTTGCAAAACCGGGGGATTGGATAGATAGACTTTTAAGTCCTCATAGGCCTTTTGACAATCTTGATTCCATTCAAATTTGACCCCCACCTTTAGCAATTCATAAAACGGGCGGCACCTCTGAGAATGTTGGGATATGAATCTTCTGATGATTTGTAATCTACCAATCAGTCCTCGAAGTTCCGTAATGTTCTTAGGTGGAGGCATTTCCATGACGGCCTTTGCTTTGTTAGGATCAATCTGGATCCCCTGCTGGCTAACTATAAAGCCTAGCAGCTTCCCCGAAGAGACTCCGAAAACACACTTCTTCGGATTCATTTTTAGCTTATACTCCCTAGCTCTCTGCAGCACCTTAGCCAGAATAGAGGGGTGTTCTTCTTTGGTTCTCGACTTCACCAAGATGTCATCCACATAAGCTTCCATATAAATGTGCATCATGTTGTGGAATATAGCCATCATCGCCCTTTGGTAAGTGGCACCCGCGTTCTTCAGACCGAACGGCATAACCACATAGCAATACGTTCCCCAGGGCGTGGTGAAGGAGCTTTTCTCTTGATCTTATGGAGCGAGACGGATCTGATTATAGCCTGAATAACCATCCATGAATGATAAAGCTTCGTGCCCGGCGATGTTATACACCGAAACATCTATGTGAGGCAGCGGGAAGTCATCTTTGGGACATACTTTGTTAAGATTCCTGAAATCGATGCAAATACGTACCTTTCCGTCCTTCTTGATAACAGGGACTATGTTTGCCACCCACTGGGGATATAAGACGACTCTAATGAACCTGACCTTATATAATTTATCGACTTCTTCTTTAATCCTCAAGGCCATGTGGGTGTGAAATCTTCTTGACCTTTGTTTTACGGGTGTTGCCCCTGGTTTAAGTACGAGTCGGTGTTCCACTAAAGAGGGGTCAAGACCCGGCATGTCCTCGTAAAACCAGGCAAAAGAATCACTATACTCCCTCAGAATTTTGATTAGATCATCTTCTACTCGCGGAGGGAGATTAGCGGCAATAATAATGGGCCTTGGGTCTTCTTCAGTTCCCAAATTTATTTCTTTCGTAGGTTCATCCACTGCCGATGATGGCTCGTCGAATCTCTTTAATCCTTGCACATACAGATCGGTAGTGTCACCTACGTTGCTGTCCTCATCATCGATTGGGTCCTTTTCATCCATGACTTCATAAACACCTAGTCCATCGTCGCTCCATATCCCTTCTATTTCCTCATCATCTTGTATCACGATTGTTGTAGCGACAAACTCCGGGCACTTCAAAAGAGCATGACATCGCTGAGCTAGATCCTGCAAGAATCTATTAGGAATGAATTTGGAATGACGTGCAAGCGAGCACGGCTCAGGCTCGGAAGGATTGGACGACCTAGAACAAGACCCTACTTCTCTAGACCTAATTGACTCTACTTCCCTAGACTCGACGGACCCTACGCCTAACCTAGGAGAAAAGAAATCTAGTGGAAAGGAAGGAGTAGGGGACTCGTGCCCCTGGGAGGATGATGGAAACAAGATAGCGTAATCTTCCACTGAAATCTCCGTTTCAAATTTGACATTTTTTTTGGAGATCAGTGGAGATCATGTAGCAGGAGGGAGGAGATAGTGGAGGAGAAAGTTGTCGAGGGAAGAGGGATGGGAACAAGACATCAAAGAAGGGATCAAAGGAAGAGAACCACATGTCAGAAAGACTGGAATGATCAATGGGCGGGCATTGCCCGCATGGACAAGGTATAATTAGCACCTCGGTTGGTAGTTCTGTGAAATACTGATCAATCATGATCGGAGGTGATCGAGGTATAGATTCTAGCCGTTGGAAAAGAGACATGAGATGGGAGGGAGACCAAAAAAAGACAATGGGTGAGCTCCCCTTCTCCCGTGGACGGTTGGCTGACTTCTTCAACTTCCACTGCACAAGCCGTACCTCTTGATTCTTCTGGCAGCTTTCTTCTTCATAAAATAGCCTCTCGAAGGCCTGGTGGTAATCAATCATATCATCAATTGGCCCCTTTCGCAGCAGAGGCGGACTGGCAACTGTGCAAGCTGTATCTTTCTTTTCTGACTGTACTGATGGTGGGCTTAATGCACCTGACTGGAGGGGCCCCCTTACGAAGTGTTGACGGTAATCCCAAGTAAGTGGTCCTGAGTCACCCAAGATTGATAGTGTAGATTCTTGGTAACCGAGACGTCTTCTGCCCATTTTTCTTCCTTTGCGCACCGGCTTGGTCCGTCCTTGTAATTGCACTCCGAGGCCACTTCCCGGTTGATAGCCCAACTTCAATATTATATCCCAGCCCTTGGAATCTCGGATCTGGGGCTTTACTTTGATGTTAACAGGTGTAGTGGCGGGCTTGCGTGGTGCGTAAGCCCAAGGGAAGTCCAGATCCAACACAGAAATAACGGGCCAACTACAAGGCCATAGTGTGGGCAAAATCTTCTCTGATATGGCTTTTACATACTGGACCGTGGATAAGCTTTTGACCATAACCACCCTCCCTTGAAAAGGGAACTTGAGACATTGATGCGCGGTGGATGGCATGGCGCTAAGAGTATCGATCCACGGACGACCTAAGATAGATTTAAACATAGGGTCAATGTCCAGCACATAAAATTCAATGGGCATAGTGAGAGGCCCAAGCTCCGCTTAAATAGTAACAACCCCGTGACATGCTCTCCTCGAGTTGTCATATGCAGCTATAGTTGTGGGGGTCGGCCGTAGAAGTTCCTTTGATAAATTGTAGGCCCTGAGAGTGCTGAGCGGGCACACATTGATAGATGCCCCTATGTCAACCAGTGCCGCATCAATGCTGACTTTGTTCAATATAATAGTGATGCAGAGCGGCATTTGTCGAGCTTCTGGGGGTGCTAGCTCAGTCTCAGAGAAGGTGTGATGCGGGACGGACACGCGAACCGATTCTAAGTGATGCGGACCTCGGACTCTAAATGCGGACATGACTAGCAACATACAACAATGAAGACGCTTTGGCCCGACACTAAGAGTTCCTATGGGCTATATGTCGCTAACAGAAACGCAAGCTCACTCATCATCCCAAGCGAGGGGAAACGCGGATCCGCTGGGTTGAGAAATCGGTAGCGTCAAGGGTGGTCGACTTACTTCCGTGCTCTGATCGAGCCACGGGACGGGTCACTCTCTTGTTCACAGCGGTGACATGGACTCACGGGCTAGGTTCCTATCGCACTCAGCAGCGGCACATGACCATATACTAGCTAAGCAAGTAAATGCCAAGAAGTTGAGATCATTACCTCCACGCTCCCGGCGTGAGGAAGACAACCCCGGCCAATCCTGTACTCCCGGTTAAACAAATACACTGCGGTACAAAGATTTGACCCACTCCACGCAGGGAGGTAATAGGTCACATGTGGGGCCCGGGAGTAGCTGGAATTGGGTTGACATGCAGCATCTTGATGTCGTCCGTCGGTGCTGAAACCCGCATGTTAGTGCTGTCCGGATGGTGCGATTTACGAGTTCATGGGGCCCACACGCTACCCCATCCTCAGGACCTGACGGAGTGGGTCCCACTATGATGGTGAGCTCTGATGGTGCACTTCCCTGGACGGCGGCTGGGCTAGAACATCGGTCGGTGGCCGATCGGCTCCGATCCCCAAGTCTTGGAGTTGCTGCCCACGGATCTATTGCTTCTATTTTACCGCACGCGATCCAGCAAGATATGCTGCTGCGATCATTCTCGACGTCGGATTGACGCGCAACAGGTATCGTTGGAAAGCTCTTTCGAAGTACTTCGACCATCTATTACTCCAGACACCTTGTTGGGATCGTACTTCTGATGGCGGATTTTAGAACTGGACTAATCTCAGTTTCAGATCTGGCCTGGCAGAACTGAAGTTTCATGAGAGTTGGCATTGACCGTGGGGTAGACCTCTGATTCAGACTTCGAGCTCTTCATGAACATTGTAGAGGGGAGAGAGAGAAAAATGGCAATAATTCTTATGACCAATTTGGTGGAGGTTTGGATGGGGAAAGGTATTTTATACTGGTGGGTGGTCGGATCTGGACAGAGGCAGACAAAACTGAGTGGGGATCTGAAAGTTATTTTTAGAAAATAGGTGAAGGCCTTTAGAAATTCCACGAAAATTCATGGATGGAGGGGGTGTTGGACAGAACCTCCAGTAAAATTGGAGGCTCAAGAAAAAAATCAAGGAGAGGTCTGAAAGGGGGAAACTTAGAGATACTGTGAATCTGGACCGAAAGTTTGCAGATCTGGATGGAAAGGAAGAACGAAAATGGAAAATTGCAAAATGGAAGCTAGAAGCCCAACCAAATTTTCTGGGACGTGTTAAAGACCCCTGGAACTCACCCTGAAAGTTTGGGCTCCAGATGAACTCGTGGCTGAGGGTTAAAAATCTGAGAATGGCCTACTATCACACGATTGGCAGAATACCGACGGAGGCGGTGCAACGGCGGCTCGATGGCGCCGGCGGCGGCAACGACGAACTCCACACCAGATAGATGAGGCTTCCCACCTCAAAACACAGCCTTTCCAGCTGCAAGAAGAAGAGAGGATAGAGAGAGAGGGGTGGCCCTTGCTTGGAACTCTAACAAAATTCTGATTTTCTTATGCATTAATTCCACTCAAAATGAAAATACAAGGTTCTTATAGAAAATACAAAAAGACTAGTTCTATCCCTAGATCTAGGATTGGTGGGGGGTAAAAGAGGAAGTCCATAATTTATTCTCCCATGTGATTTGGAACTAAATATAATAAACTAAAAATCCTAATAAACTACATTAAACATTGGGCGCCCCCTTGACTTTTATGGTTCCACATTTTGAATTTTTGTTCCCTTTGTCCCCCCCTTGGTCGAACGCTTCTAAAAGCCCACCATGGAGGGTTGACTGACCCCACATGGGCCCAAGAGATGAGGTGAATCAATGGGAGAAAGGATGGGGGGCCCGCGGGACCCAGGTGGTCCTATTACAAATAAACCCATGTTACAATCCGAATTACAAATCGAATAAAATACACACTACACACAAACAAGTCCAATGAATACTATAAATACCGAGACTCAAGGGGGAGTCTCCAGGATGTCTCCGAGCCAGATGGAAGCCGAGGTAGCCCGAGTGGTGCTCCGTGTACGGTACCGACGGCTCGCCGGTTCATGCTTCTCGCTCGCTCTGGTGTCCGCACCAATTCTCCCTGGGTGGGAGAAACTCAACCCTGTGGAGTAAGGGTCTGCATCGCTCTGGTAGCGCTCCAGTAGGTCCGGATCTATCTGCCGTAACTCTCCACGGGTGATCCAAGTATCCTTGTGGTGGGTCGCCCTCTCCATCGCACTAGGTAGCACGGGTAGGATCCACTCCTGGTAACTGTCACCTGCTCATCTAGTATATGATCGATATGCTCTCATTGCCGTGGAAATGTGGCTGGTGGTGGACACTCAGGTGTGGGATCACTCTCAATGGGGGGAGATGGCTCAAAAGGCTCACTAGGGATCACCGCTGGGTCCCTATATACAAATAGATCCGACACATTGAAAGTTGAGCTTATACCATATTCCTCGGGCAGGTCCACAACATACGCATTGGATCCAACACGTTTCAACACTCTAAATGGATCGGCTCCGCGAGCTTGCAATTTCTTTACGGTTCCAGAGGGAAACCGTTCAGGTCTTACCCTGATCATGACATATTCACCCTCTTGGAACTCTCGGTGGTGTCGATGGGCATCGGCTAACTCCTTATACCATGCATTGCTGGCCTCAATGTGACGACGGATGTAGTCATGCAAACTCCTAACATGCCTAGCAAAAGACTGGGCAGACTCAGACACTCGTGCATGAATGGGCATGGGAACAAGATCCACTGGCTTCTTTGGCCTACGACCTGTGACAATCTCGAATGGACTCATACCGGTAGACCTGTTAACTGAATCATTATATGCAAATTCTACCAGTGATAGTATGAGATCCCAATCCCCTACACGATCCCAGACAAGACACCTCAAAATGTCACCCAGACTCCTATTGACCACCTCGGTCTGACCATCTGTCTGGGGATGATATGCAGTGAAAAACTTGAGGTGAGTACCCAACATATGCCACAGTGTCTTCCAAAAATAACTGGTGAATCTAACATCGCGGTCAGACACTATGGTACGAGGCAACCCGAACTTGCACACCACATGAGTAAGGAATTGGCGGGCTACCCTCGAAGCATCCGAAGTCTTCGAGCAGGGAATGAAAAGGGCCATCTTCGAGAATCGGTCAACCACCACATAGATCGAATCGTGCTTCCTAGAGGTACGTGGCAATCCCAAAAGAAAGTCCATGCTAACATCATGCCATAGAGCATCAGGCACGGGGAGAGGCGTATAAAGACCCGAGCTTTGCTTCTTCATCTTGGCCATAGCACATGTACGGCATTGGGCCACAATATGGGCAACATCTCTCTTCAAGCTCGGCCAATAAAATCTATACTCAACAGCCTCGATAGTCTTGTTCTGACCAAAGTGGCTAACTAGACCTCCCGCATGTAGTTCCCAGACTAAGAAGTCTCGAACCGAAGTTCGGGGAACACAAAGCCTGCCTCCTCGAAAGAGGTAACCCCCCTGCAGCACATAGTCATCATGATCTCTCGAGGGTCCGGCCTGGAGAGTGGTATAAATCTGACCAAAGTCAGGACAGTCAACATAGGCCTCTCTCATCATCTCTAACCCTATGACCTCGGCACTCAGGGTGGTCAGCAGACAAGCACGCCGACTCAAGGCATCGGCCACTTTGTTCTCCACTCCAGCCTTATGTTTAAGCACAAATGTGTACTGCTGGAGATACTCAACCCATCGACTGTGACGCGCATTAAGCTTCTTTTGGGAATGGAGGTACCTCAAAGCCTCGTGATCAGATTATAAGACAAACTCCTTATGTAAAAGATAGTGCCTCCAATGCCTAAGAGCCTGAACAACTGCGTAGAATTCCTTATCATAAGTGGAGTATCACAATTTTGCGTCATTCAGCTTCTCACGGAAATATGCGATCGGGTGGGCCTCCTGACTCAACACTCCTCCTATCCCAACACCCGACGCATCACAAGAGACCTCAAACACCTTTGAGAAATCTGGCAATCGAAGGATAGGTGTCTGGGTCATGCGCTCCTTGATGTCCTTGAAGGCAGCAACTACGGCCTTTGTCCATACAAATGTGCCCTTCCAAATACAGTCCGTGATCGGGGCAGTGACGGAGCTAAATCTGCGGATGAAATGACGATAGAACGTCGCAAGGCCATGGAAGCTACGGACATCATGGACCGTACGGGGTTCCGGCCACTCAACAATGGCTCGGACCTTCTCCGGATCGGCGGAGACCCCAGTACTAGACATAATAAAACCCAAGAAGGTAGGCTGAGGTGTCATGAAGGCACACTTCTGTGGGTTTGCAAACAACTGCTCTCCCCTCAAAAGCAGACAGACCTATCGTAGATGGCCTAAGTGGTCCCCTTTTGTGCGACTATATATAAGGATATCATCAAAATACACAACCATAAAGACTCCAATGAATGGTCGAAGGACCTGAGTCATGAGTCGCATGAAGGTACTAGGGGCATTGGTCAACCCAAAGGGCATAACCAACCACTCATATAGACCATCCTTAGTCTTGAATGCGGTCTTTCACTCATCACCTGGCCTAATCCTCACCTGGTGGTAGCCACTCTTAAGATCGATCTTCGAGAAGATAGTGGCACCGGCCATCATGTCACGATATCATCTAGGCGGGAAATAGGGAACCTGTACTTCATGGTGATTTTGTTGATGGCGCGACTATCAATGTACATTCTCCACGTGCCATCCTTCTTTGGGGTGAGTAATGCGGGAACAACACACGGACTCATGATGTCCCGAACAGACCCTCTCTGCATCAACTCATCGACCTGCCGTTTTAGCTCGGCATGTTCCGTGGGACTCATGCGATAATGAGGAAGATTGGGCAATGAGGAGCCCAGAATCAGGTCGATAGCATGCTGAATATCTCGCATGGGTCGGAGTCCCTCGGAAAGCTCCTTGGGAAAAATATCAGCGAACTCCTGCAGAATAGGAATGACATCAGGTGGGAGTTCACCCTCGGACTTCGGCTCCACCTCTCGGACCGTAATAGCAAACACGGGGCAGCCCCTACTAGCCTCCCGCTCCATTTCTCGGGAGCTAATCATCATCAATCTCCTAGTCGAGGGCTCGCCTGGGCCAGATGTAACGTTCATAGCCCGAGCTGGGGGTGGGGTACTTGGCCCGGGAATGGAAGGATCCAGAGTACTAGGACCAGTAGGACCCCTAATCGAGGGCTTCTTGGTTTGAGAGGGTTGGAGGAGAATCCATTGGCCAGCATGGTCAAAGGTACATGTGTTCGGCCGGCCATGAAGTGTGGCATCCGGATCAAATAACCAAGGCCTACCAAGAATAATGCTGCCCACCTCCATGGGGAGGACATCACACCAGATCTCATCACGGTAGGCATGGAATTGCAGTGGGACCAGACACCGCAGCCTGATCGGAATGGAGGTGGAATCCACCCATGATACTCGATAGGGGCAAGGATGATCCACGGGTGTAAGAACAAGACTGGAGACAGTGCCCGTGGAGATTGCATTGATGCAACTCCCACTATCGATGATCACCTTACAAACTTGCTTGCCCAGCCTACAGAATGTATGAAAGATAGTGGTCCGACACCAGTCAACACTAGCCTGTGGCTGGGTGAGAATACACCTGACGACCCCCAAGTGGGTATCACCTGGATGCTGAGCATCCTGGCCATCACCTTCGGCCTCATAATACTCGTCAGCTAGCTCTCGATCTGCTTCATAGCTGACTAACACGAGATCTATAGGGGTGGCGTCCTCATCCTGTGTGTCCCCTATGACAAGAGATGGGCGAGTGGGACACTGGTTGGCGAAATGGCCAAACCCATTGCAGCGATAACACTACTGCCGTGATCCACTAGGCTCCCTAATCAAAGGTCCTTTCCCTTTATCCTCCCGACGGATAGGAGGTGAAGGCAACGAGGGACGAGCAGGAGGTGCGGGTGCCGGTGGACGGGCGACGGGTGCCGTAAGTTGTTGGGGACGAGGAAGGTCCCTCGGAGGTGGAGGGCGAGGCCTAGGAGCGAACGGCTCGGGGCGAGTGGGATCCTGAGGTCGGGCTATGGGTGCCCTCAGGTACGTGCCAGAAGAGCCACGGGGCTCGACACTACGAAGGGGGAAGGAGCCCAACCGATGGGTAGACTCGAACTCGGCCTCAAATTGCTCCAATTCGAGAGCAACCTGATACGCCTGTTCCAAAGTGGTCACATTGCGGTGAAAAAGTTCATATTGATAGTTTGGCCGCAGACCTCTCCGAAAGCGTGATATGGTCATGGTGCTCTCATCCGTAACTCCACACTGCAAATAATACTCATCAAACTCGGCGGTGTACTTGGTCACGGATCGGTTCCCTTGGGAGAGACTTTGCCATTTGTCTATGAGACGTTGGCGATATGAGGCAGGAAGGTACTTCTCCCTCAACTTAATTTTCATGTCATCCCAAGTGTCGATCGGGGGTTGACGTCGCTGATTTAGCAGGCTCTCCACATTGGTCCAATAAGTTTGGGCCTGCCCATGCAGCTTCATCTTCGCGTATCGAACTCTCCGGTGGTCCGTCATCTCAAACCACTCGAAGTACCGGTCCATGCCGGCCTCCCAATGTAAATAGACCTTCGGGTCCAAGGACCCGCTAAAAAGGGGAGGGTCCCCACGCACGCTCCGAAGAACGCAATCGTCATCATCGTCATCACAATTACGTCGTTGGTTACGACGACCATATCCCCCTTGCTCATTATCAGATGCATAGTCAGCCACCTCATGCACCTGTTGCCTCCCAATATCTACCGCATGAGCTCTTGGCGCAGTAGGTTGCTGAGCCGGCTCCTGTTGACCATTGGTCGGCGTGGGTTGCGCTGCCGCTGGGGCCCTCTCGAGGACGGCAATCCTCCCAACAAGACCCTGGATGGACTGGTTCGAAGTTTCGGCCTGATCCTCGAGGGCTTTCATCCTCCCTTCTAGACACATTTTTACGCCATCTAGACGCGTACTAAGGCCATCCATACGCGTATCAAGATGATCCATGAGGGCTCGGAACATCTCGGCCGTCAAAGGCTCATCAGAGCTACGGGCTTGGGAATCCGCCATAGGTGGAGGTGGTTAGTATTGGGTACCTCGACGAGTGGGCATGCAAAGACACACGAACTAGGAGACACAGACTAATGTAAACACCAACTAATGCACCTAGACCTAAACCAATATCCGGTACGTGGCGGAGTTAATCGATCCGAAGATCACTCGCGCAAGTGTGCGGCCTTCCCGATAGGCGTAGCCTAACGTTCGGACAACACCTTTTAAAATACCAGATTATCGGGATGAAATGAAATTTTAAAATATTTTTTTTTGAAAATAATGATGATCCTAGACTCGACTTAGACCGTGCAAGACTTATGCAATGACTACCCTAGACTCAACTCTCTCTGATACCAAACTGATGCGGGACGGACACGGGAACCGATTCTAAGTGATGCGGACCTCGGACTCTAAATGCGTGCATGACCAGTAACATACAACAATGGAGATGCTTTGGCCCGACACTAAGAGTTCCTATGGGCTATACATCGCTAACAAAAATGCAAGTTCACTCATTGTCCCAAGCGAGGGGAAACACGGATCCGCGCGGTTGAGAAATCGGTAGAGTCAAGGGTGGTCGACTCACTTCCGTGCTCGGGTCGAGCCACGGGACGGGTCACTCTCTCGCTCACAGCGGTGACATGGACTCATGGGCTAGGTTCCTATCGCACTCAGTAACGGCACACGACCATATACTAGCTAAGCAAGTAAATGCCAAGAAGTCGAGATCGTTACCTCCACGCTCCCAGCGTGGGGAAGACAACCCCGGCCAATCCTGTACTCCCGGTTAAACAAATACACTACAGTACAAAGATTTGACCCACTCCACGCAGGGAGGTAATAGGTCACATGTGGGGCCCGGGAATAGCGGGAATTGGGTTGACAGGCAGCATCTTGATGTCGTCCGTCGGTGCCGAAACCCGCATTTTAGTGCTGTCCGGATGGCGCGATCTTCGAGTTCATGGGGCCCACGTGCTGCCCCGTCCTCAGGACCTGATGGAGTGGGTCCCACTGTGATGGTGACCTCTTATGGCGTGCTTCCCTGGATGATGGTCAGGCTGGAACACCGGTCGGTGGCCGATCAGCTCCGATCTCCAAGTCTTGGAGTTGCTGCCCACGGATCTGTTGCTTCTGTTTTGCCGTGCGCGATCCGGCAAGATCTGCTGATGTGATCATTCTCGACGTCAGATTGACACGCAAGAGGTATCATTGGAAATCTCTTTCGAAGTACTTCGACCCTCTATGACTCCAGACACCTCCTTGGGATCGTGCTTCTGATGGGGGATTTTAGAAGCAGACTGATCTCAGTTTCAGATCTGGCCGGGCAGAACTGAAGTTTCCTGAGAGTTGGCGTTGACCATGGGGTAGATCTCTGATTCAGACTTCGAGCTCTTCATGAACATTGTAGAGGGGAGAGAGAGAAAAAAGGAAATAATTCGTATGACCGATTTAGTGGAGGTTTGGATGGGGAAAGGTATTTTATACTGGTGGGTGGTCGGATCTGGACAGAGGCAGATAGAACTGAGTGGAGATCTGAAAGTGATTTTTAGAAAATAGGTGAAGGTATTTAGAAATTCCACAAAAATTCGTGGACGGAGGGGGTGTTGGGCAGAAGCTCCGATAAAATTGGGGGCTCAAGCAAAAATCAAGGAGAGGTCCGAAGAGGGGAAACTCAGAGATACTGTGAATCTGGACCGAAAGTTGGCAGATCTGGATGGAAAGGAAGAATGAAAATGGAAAATTGCAAAATGGAAGCTAGAAGCCGAACCAAATTTTATGAGACGTGGTGAAGACCCCTAGAACTCACCCTGAATGTTTGGGCTCCAGATGAACTCGTGGCTGAGGGTTAAAAATCCTAGAATGGCCTGCTATCACACGATTGGCAGAATACCGACGGAGGCGGTGCAACGGCGGCTCGATGGCGGCGGCGGCGGCAACGACAAACTCCACACCAGATAGATGAGGCTTCCCACCTCAGAACACAGCCTTCCCAGCTACAAGAAGAAGAGAGGAGAGAGAGAGAGAGAGGGGCGGCCCTTGCTTGAAACTCCAACAAAATTTTGATTTTCTTATGCATTAATTCCACTCAAAATGAAAATACAAGGTTCTTATAAAAAATACAAAAAGACTAGTTCTATCCCTAGATCTAGGATTGGTGGGGGGTAAAAGAAGGAGTCCACAATTTATTCTCCCATGTGATTTGGAACTAAATAAAATAAACTAAAAATCCTAATAAACTACATTAAACATGGGGCGCCCGCTTGACTTTTATGGTTCGACATTTTGAATTTTTGTTCCCTTTGTCCCCCCCTTGGTCGAACTCTTCTAGAAGCCCACCATGGAGGGTTGACTGACCCCAAATGGGCCCAAGAGATGAGGTGGATCAATGGGAGAAGAGATGGGGGCCCGCGTGACCCAGGTGGTCCCATTACAAATAAACCCCTGTTACAATCCGAATTACAAATCGAATAAAATACACACTACACATAAACAAGTCCAATGAATACTATAAATACCGAGACTCAAGGGGGAGTCTCTAGTCTGTCTCCGAGCCAGATGAAAGCCGAGATAGCCCGAGTGGTGCTCCGCGTATGGTACCGACGGCTCGCCGGTTCGTGCTTCTCGGTCGCTCTGGTGTCCGCACCAAGGTGATTGCTGGCCCCTTAGAAATTGTTGCCAGTGCTGTAGGCAAATTGTCGGCTGCCACATATTCACTAACCATCACCTTTTGAAGAAAATTCCTGAGAGCATCTTGGTGAAGGGTAGATCTTTTAATGAGCTCCAGTACAGATATCTTGGTAGGCACCCGATCCAAATGATGTAGCAAATCGTATTGGGTACCTGGCAGTGGCTCGGCTTCCTCCTGATCGGCAGCCGGTTGGGAAGACTAGAGATTTGAAGTAGAAGCATAATTGTGATGAAACATACGCCCGCTCCGTAGGGCAAAATTATAGGCTACCGCGGCCTCTGATGGGCTCAAGATAAGTGACTTAATAGGACCGGTGGGGTGAATAAGTGGTGCAGTGGAAGGTGTGGTGGAAATAATGGGAGTGGGAGTAGAGGTAATGGGATGTGCTGACAGAATAATGGGCGGAGGGTTGGTTGTGGTCATGGTGGTAGCGGGTGCGAGTGGAAGTGGGGGTGTATGGGTGAACGGAGGTGTAATGAGTGGAGGGTTAGATGGAGGCGTGATGATGGTAGCGGGGGTGAGTAATGGGCGAGAGACGGGTGGTGGAGTGGAAGTGGAAGTGGATGAAAGGACAAGCGGTCTAGTAGGAGGAGTTTGGTGTGTGGGTGTGAGGATGGTGGAAGCGGAAGGAGTGCGATAGTTGTGGTGGAGGGCCATGACTTGTGGTGCGGAGCCATCATCATGAAAGGACCACCCAACATCGAGGGCCGGGGGTTGAACTACATTAACCTAAGCCGGTGCCAGCGGCTGAGGTTGCGGAGCGGGAGGGTGGTTCGGCATTGGATTTTGGCGGATCCCCAAGTCTTGAACCAGCTGCTGTTACTGTTGCGGCTGCTGCTGCGGCTGCAGTGCTTGTTGTTGCTGCACTTGCTACGTCGGTGCCTGCCCTCTCCTTTGTTCAATCTCTGTAATGGCCCAATGCATTTCGGCCCAATCAATCCTGTGTCCTTCATGAAGGTCATAGACCAAGTCCCTGAACTGAAAACACCCTTCAATAGTATGTCCCGGCTGCCTGTGGAACATATAGTACTTTGTCTGATCAACGGTCGGATTCCAGATGGGCCGTTCCAGAGGAAGTTGGATTGTGCTAACTTACATGAGAGCCGAGAAGGTGTCAGTGAGGGACTCGGGCAAAGGAGGGTACTGGGCTCTTTTGGGTCCGGGCGCTTGTTGTTGTTATTATAGCCGTTGGGTGGGGGGACGTTATGATATTGCGGAGGCTGTGGAGATTGTTGCGGAGCGGCAAAGGTAGGCGGAGGGTTTTGTGGAATGGATTGAATGTTTTGCGGAGTGGGGATTTGAGAGGTGCGGGTGTTTTACGGGAA
Organism: Amorphophallus konjac; assembly: GCA_022559845.1. Classification (NCBI taxonomy): domain Eukaryota; kingdom Viridiplantae; phylum Streptophyta; class Magnoliopsida; order Alismatales; family Araceae; genus Amorphophallus; species Amorphophallus konjac. The sequence continues at coordinate 249,663,580 of CM040126.1, forward strand.
GCGAAATGGTGCGGCTTGGAAGGGGAAGGTAATGGCTTGTACTTGTTCATTGGTCTGGACTCCCTCGGTGACAGGCCCTTGAGGTTTCTTGTGGTATTTAGGCTTTTGGTTCTCAAAGAGCGAGTGAATGGGAGAGTCTTTGAATTGTGTTTGAATGAACCGCGCCCATCTATACAATTGGTTCATGTTTGCTATATCATTCATGGAAAGAATGTTACGGAAGGTCGGAGTGGCATTAGAGATGAGTAGCTTAACCTTCTCTTCCTCCCGGATATGGCCTGGCACCCTGGCGGCCATCTGCCTCCATCTGTCTGCATATGTGGCAAAATCCTCATCCAGCTTCATCCTCTCGGCTACCAAATCTGTGAAGGAATATTCTGGGCCGACCCTGTCTTCAAACCACTGGATGAACTTATCCTTCACTATCTTGAAGCTCTCGGCATCCTCTAGTGGAAGAGAGTAGAACCATTCCAGTGCAACCCCATCTAGTGACCGGCGGAATAGATACGCCATAAGGCGATCATCATACTGAAATTGGGCCGATTCATATAAGAAATCCCTCACATGGATAAAGGGATTGCCGTTCCTGTCATACTTGCGGTAAGTAGGGAGCTCGGATTGGGGAGGGAATCGGATATTTTGGAAGCTCGGGATTGGGACATCTGCCAAGGATTGTGGGCCAACCCGCTTTTGGAGAAAGTCAAGCTGCTGTTGCATGGCGGCCCATTTATCGAGTAGTTCCTACTCCCTGGATGGGGTAGGGACAGTGAAAGATGGAATTTGAGGAGCAGAGGGGTAACCAGATGAAGGAGGTGCTCCATAAGAAGGATATTGGGCCGAAGGAACACCCATATTGGTGTGGACTTGGGCCGCCCCTTGATGAGGACGCATAAAATCATTTGGGCCCACAAGGACTTGCGGCACTGATGGGCCGGACGTCTGATGCTCCGTGATAGAAAAAGGAGGGACAATGGTCTTCCCTTATCCAAAAATTGTTGGGCCGAACTAGAAGACTGGCCCATTTCCAAACTAGAGAATCTGAGGGTCCTGGGTTGGACCGGAGTGAGATCAATCGGGTTGGGCTGAACAGCGGGTCCATCAATTCTCGGTTGAACAATGGAAGGATTGGATTGACCTTGCATGATTGTGGAAGGTGGGGTGTTGGACCCTTGCATGGCCTGATAGATAGCTTGAAGTTGGGTTGGATCCAATTGGGCCATCATTTGAAGAATAGAATTGGCGGAAGGAGGAGGAAGAGATTGAGTGGATTGGGCACCCTCCATAGGGATGGAGGATGAAGGAGGGATGTGCCCCTACCCGGGATGGAAGGAGATAACCCTAGAGGAGTCCTCTAGGAGCCCTTGAGGAAGAGACTCCTCTTGGGAACGGGGGAGATCAAAAGAAGCCATGGTGGACTCGAAGAGAGGATTGAAGTAGAAGTTGGAAAAGGAATTGCCCCTAGGTGATGAAGCTTCTAGAGATCGGAAGCAACTCCACATGCAACGAAAGGCCTTAAGCAAAAATGTAAACAACACACAACAAACACACAATGAGTGATTTAAACTAGATGATTTTAACAAAAGATGTAAGTGAAACAAAAGGCAACAACACTCAAGGTCAACCAAGTTGTTTAGAGGATGCAACAAGATTTTTAATCTCTTCCTTTTTTGGAACCTTAGTGACTTGACTAAAATGTGCTCTTAACAATAGGTTCCTAATAGGAAAGGATGTATGGCTTGGTTGACTCTAAGGGTAATCACACCTTCACTTATGCAATCCTAGACACAGGGTGGGAAGTGATACAACCGGCCCGACGTCTGTGTGGGAATCCATGGCTCGCGGGGACTTATGGAGGTCCCTGATGTGATCTCCTGGTCGGCCCCAAGGAATATGGAGATGAGAGGTTCACACACCAAGGTAGGAAAAATGCAATCTAAAGTATGAATATTTGAATGAGCCTATGTGCACCGGAGTGCATGTAAATTCTAACCTCAAATCTAGCAATCAAATATGCACACAATGATATGAATATGTAAATCAATCAAGGAGGAGACCAAATAGCACCCACGCATGAGAATCACAGCAGAAACTACGGAACAAACGGCACCTCGGGATGCGTACCTATTTGGAGTGTGACGGTCTAGAATACCTGCGCCAGAATATGTGACGGTCCAAGAATGTACCGTTAATATGATATAACTCGTGAAGGTACGACCGCCAGAAGAGCCAGAGAACCAGAAACAGCAGGAGATAAAAGGAAAATCCAGGGAAAACACGGGTAACTAAGGTAATCAAAGGACAGCAGGTTTAATAGAGATTCAAAGCACGATTGGCACTAGATATCCCACCGTGATCGCCAAAAAATTCTGTTGGTTATAATGTGTTCCTTCTTTGCAAGATAAGTATGATGAAAATAGTGATGAGGAATATGAACAAAATAGTGAAATCACTCAACCTATTAACATGAGCAACATGAACCTAGGCAACCAGCATAGACTCTAGCATGGGCATGCTATCTCAATCAGGAATAAGCTAAAGAGAATGAATAAAAACACATGCCGGGGCATGGAGCAAGGAAATAAAGAAAAACACACCGCGTAGGTGGAACAAGCAAAATAAATAAAAGATATGAGGAAAGAGAGAGTTATTGCCCAAACTTAAGAAAGATGTGATCGCCACTAAGGTAATAAACAAGCCAAAGACCTGAAAAGTACCTTAGAATAGGTGGATGATGCACCCGCCCATGGGAGAGAGAAAATAACCAGGAAACTGTAACTCTGCAAGATGTGATGGTCGAATACTGATGCGCCATAGACTTGTGACGGCCTCACGATAAGCCGCTACGTGAATATAACGCCTCTGCTATAGACCATCAGAGATCTACAGAATATGAACTTGGGAATCTTTGATCTCCAAGCTTTCCAGTTGGCCAGAAAGCTTGGGCCTCGTGTTGTGAGCTCTGTAAACCTGCAAAAGAGTGTAGAACACAAGAAAAAACACCCAGATTAGTCCTTGAGCAAGTAGTATCAATAAACCAAAAGAACTTAAGAACATGCAAAAGGAAAGGGAAATACCGGGGAGGTTGGTTTTTTTTTTAACCCCTCTGGCGTGTTTAAAAGATGAGAGGGATGTTTAAATGAGTGCAGAAGATGCAAGAACGTGGTAGAAGAAGAGGGACAATGCTATGATGCTTAGAGGAGGGAAAGAGACACTAAGATGACAACTTGACTGAACAAAACCCTTGGAAACAATACTCCATGGACTTTGGAGGCAGATGGACGTGGGATGCAGCTCTCCTTGGTTGGTTCTAGCTCTAGGATGCGGCAGCACTTCGATGCGAACTCCAGATGTCTCCTTTTCAAGCCATGAAGTCAAGGGTTCTATTTATAGACCCTCAAACTCTCAGGTCGAGTAAGAGATAATCCAGCTAGAAAGTAGGACGTTTCTTAGTAAACTCTTGAAGATAATACTCCCAAGAGTCCATAGAAACAAACAAAAGGTTCATAGGATCAGATTTGAAGGAGAAATCATCAGATCAAACTCTTAATTCGGCCACGGAGTAGCAGAGAAAGAGCAGTTCTGCTAGAACTCTCTGTTTGATGTAACGGCTGCACGATAGACCTCCACAAGGATGTAACGCTCCAGGAATGGACCGTCACATAACCTTATCCACCAAAAGATAAGATCAACGGGCGAAGTTTTCGATCATAGGACTCTGCAGGCATGTAACGGCCAAGGAGTGATGCGTCACAATAAAGGTAGCGGCCGCACGATAAACCGTCACACCCAACGGATAGGCTAAGAGATAAGCTTTGAAAGAAGCCTTCAGCTTAAGGTGTCACGCCCCGAGCGCGGAAGGAACCCGGAGACGCGTGACGAGTTTATATCGATCATGTCAATCAGAGCGTTAGTGTATTCGACACCAAGATAGAGTGCGCAAAAGTAAATTTAACCCAATCCTTTAATTCAACTATAACCTCAAAGTATTACTATTACAATTCATCTTGAAAGGAATACTAAGAATCAATAAAAAGAAAAGTACAAGGAATGACTCAAGGAAATAGAAAGATAAGTCTAGCCGACGCTTGGATAGATAGATGTAGCTCTAGTCTCTTCACTCTTGACCTTCCCCATCCGATTGAGTCTCATCCTCAGACTTATCTGAAAAATAAGGGAAAACACTATGTGTGCCAACGCTCAGTAGGGATTATATCTCAAGAGCTAGCTTGCTTTAAGTAAATTACAAGTTAGATTAATGCAATTTAGTTATGCATGTTCGTGTAAAATGACAATAGGGAATGTATAACAAGAGAATAGAGAATGTATATCAAGTGATAGTGAGTGAACTAGCAAGTCTTTCAAGATAGCAAGATAATCAAGCACGTATATCTATCATGTCAAGTGATCATGTCATGTCAAGAAATTGGCTATCATGTTTCAAGCAAGTACAATAAATATCCCTTCCGGGTCACGCAAGTCAAGTCAAGTCAAGTACGAGATTTGTGGAATGTCTATCAAGCTAGTCATGCACTTCGGTACAATGTCATACCGCGATCATTACAACTCCCATGGGCACTAGTACTTTTGGGTGCTCCTCCTAGGATCAGATCGGGCCCTATATGCACAGGCATTGATTGTGTATTTTCGACATCCACTGTAGTATAGCCAATATAGATTTTCAAAGGAATATGCTTGTAGGAACTTAAGGTAGATCTTGTGGAATAGAACCACAAGGATTGAACACGTAGGGACGGCAATAACGGTATAACCACGATTCATATTAAAACTAGGCGGAATCGACTCCCTAACTTGGGTGCCATGATATTTAAGAATAAGCGCTCATATAGAGATGGTCGCTCTTTCTTATACATGTTAAGGTAGATAGAATTGAGGTCCACAAGTATGGCACATAATTTATAGAACACTAATGGCAGGGTTTCCCATTCCATTAAATCTTAAGGATATTCTCATGACATCATGATTGCTATATGGATGTCAAGAGGGCCGGTATACCATGTTTCTCTAGAGTGACATGGCAATCAACAGTGTCATGGGTCTTAATGGTACAACCCGCTCGGCTGCCTTGAGGGAATCCAAGGCTAGCGGAGTCTTACGGAGGTCTCGATGATAAAGTCACCGGTCCAAAGGAACGGATTCATCTATCACCGAGAAATAACGGGTAATCGATAAATCATCATGAAACGTGGGACTATAATCACGGAATGGAATATAGTGCCAGTATACACAACCCATGGTCAAGGTTTATAGAAAACCACGAAAATCAGGAAATCAGGAGATCAGTAAATTGACGCATGAGCTTAAGTCTTCATTTTCTGAATTGGCGCCCTTGTCAGGGTCGTTAGTTCAGTAAATGACGACTGTTCACTCAGTCGTTACATCCAGATTCTATAAATATAAAAATCTATAAACATTTTCAATTTTTAGATATTATGAAAATGACGACTTACGTTAAGGCTTCAATTTAGTAAACAACACCCTAGTCAGGGGCGTCTCATATCAAATTAAAGGGCAGGGTGCATGTCGTCATTTCAATATTCAAGCAATTATGTCAGGCATTTCAAATTTTACAGTTTATCACTAATTGGCGCCCGTGTATAGGGACGTTCATTCAAATGATGACGTAAAAAAGGTCGTTAATTCTTTATCATACGATTTACACCGGGCATGTACAATCACAGACACATGATTTCTGGAGTATGTCTGAACAGGAATCCAATGACATGTACAGGTAAAAAAAAATAATAGGAATCTATGAATGTGATCATGCATTAGTTTACATATAAGGGTTCACAGTTATTAAATTTTGAACATCGTATAATTATTAAATAACTAGACAATTGACGACTGTTTGAACAGTCGTTAAATAAAATAGCGCCCTAGACTAGGTCGCTAATTTAATTCATGTAGTAAAACAACAAAAACCTCAATCCAGAGCGATCTCTGCAATGCCTTACAGACCTATATGCATGTATACAAGCCTAAAATTATTAAATTTGGCTTAACACTTGAGAAAACCTACCTTTTTGGTTGACAGACGATGAGGAAGATGGTGGAAATAACCACGCACGATACTCGATTTTCAACAGAGTAACTGGGTAGCCAGGATAACAAGAGCAGCAGCTCAATTTGCAACAGTAGTACCCCTTTGGAGAAGCTACAGGATGCCGATGTGAAGAGCAGCACGCGGCAACACCTTTGGAAGAAATAGAGAAGTAGAGGCTTCCCACGACAACACACCAAAGCAGCGCAGTTGAACAAGGAAGAAGAAGAAGTTGAAGAACTTCTTACGTTCTTCACGTACTGTGGAAGAAACAATAGCAGAGAGAAGCTTTAGCCTCTCCACGATGTGTCCACGGCCAAAGGATGCAGCTTAGCTTGTTCTTCTGTTTCAGCGGCAGAAGAAAACACAAGCAGCAGTAGATCGTATGTTTGAAGAATAATAGCCACCATGTTGGCTCGATAGAAGGGTTGGTATTTATAGGAGAAGGAATCTTAATGGGTTCCAGGAGTTTGATTAGAACTAAAACTTCCTATGTAGATTCCTGTTTAAATTGAGATATCCACGTATTGATCCTTTCCCTAATCAGAACTTACCCAGATAACATCCCTGTCCGAACCAAACACCAACATGTCCTATTTTGTAAATGACGCCTAAGGTTGGGGCATTATTTTAAAATGACGCCTCTGTACACGGTCTTCAATTCATTACATAACGCCCGTTAAGGGGGCATCAATTATTTAATTAGCACCTGCTTATTCAGTCTTCAATTAAATGACGACCTGACAGGAGGCGTTATTTACTTTGGCCTATTTGAATTTGAGTTTAAGTTTAAGGCCCATTAGGTGTATGTTTGTATATGGGTTGGGCTTTGAACATTGGTTTAATCCTTTAATCCATTTAGGATTTTATACCTTTAATTTACCAGGGTTGCTACACCCTCCCACACTTAGAAGAATTTGGTCCACAAATTCAATCGCACATATTCACGGAGGGTGCAGGACACATACCTTTAGAATAAATCCAGGAATCGCTTCCTCATGGACTCCTCAGTCTCCCATGTGGCTTCGTGCTCTGAGCACTTACTCCATTGCACCTTTAGCATGGGAATTGTTTTGTTCCTTAGAGTACGAACTTCATGATCGAGGATCTTCATAGGTTTTTATTCATATGTGAGATTCTTTTGAATCACCAGGTCTCCATGATCGATGATATGTGATGGATCGTGCACATACTTCTTCAGCATCGATATGTGGAAAATATTATGAACATCGAACAATTGAGGAGGCAAAGCGATGCAGTAAGCAACCTCACCCACTCTTTCTAGTACTTCAAAAGGTCCTATAAACCTTGGTGTAAGCTTGCCCTTAACACCAAATCTCCTTATTCCACGTCCAGGTGATATCTTGAGAAATACGTGATCTCCGTCTTGAAATTTGAGATCTCTTCTTCTTGTGTCAGTATAAGCCTTCTATCTGGACTGAGCTACTTGAAGTCTCTCTCTAACCATCTGAATCTTTTCAGTGGTATCCCTTACCATGTCTGGGCCTAATAGTTGTTTCTCGTCAACTTCATCCCAGCACAAGGGTGATCGGCAACTCCTTCCGTATAAGGCTTCGAAAGGTGCCATTTGTATACTTTCCTGGTAGCTGTTGTTGTATGCAAACTCGACTAATGGCAAGTGCTCATGCCAGCTTCCACCAAAATCGATGATGCAAGCTCTGAGCATATCTTTTACCACCTGATTCGTTCTCTCGGTCTGACCATCCGTTTGAGGATGAAAAGCGGTACTAAAGTTAAGTCTCGTCCCCAACAAATGTTGTAGACCCTTCCAAAAATGAGAAGTGAATCGTGGGTCTCGATCAGACACGATTGAGACAGGTACACCATGTAACCTGACTATCTCCTTAATGTATAATGCAGCAAGGACGTCAATTGACCATCGGCTCTTGATTGGCAAGAAATGTGCCGACTTGGTTAATCGGTCTATGATAACCCATATTCCATCATGTCCTCCGCTAGATTTAGACAGACCCATAATGAAGTCCATATCGACATCCTCTCATTTCCACTTGGGAATATCAAGAGGATGTAGCTTACAGGCAGGCTTTTGGTGTTCCGCCTTAACTTGTTGGCACGTGAGACAGCGAGACACGAAGTCTGCTACTTCTCTTTTCATGTTGGGCCACCAAAAGATCCTTTTCAAATCTTGGTACATTTTGGTAGATCCTGGATGAATCGTGTACCTTGATCTGTGAGCTTCATCTAAGATCTTCTTCTTTAGCTCTGGACAATCTGGGATGCAAGTTCTATCTCTGAATAACAACCTTCCATTGTTGTCTCTGTGATTTTGATGATAGCAAATACTATAAGTCATCCTGTGTTTGCATGATAGATTGACTGTGCATTGATTCTTTGTGCATGATTTCATATGTGTATGCACTTGCTCTGAGTTGATGTGATCCTGTGATCCATTTGCTTGATCTTTATTGCTGGTAGTGGAGTATGTGTGCATGCTATTTCATCAAAAAGGTTGTGCATATGAGGGCTGTGGTGCTTGCGTCTTAGCACATCTAGTGTCAGTGCATGTGCTGCATCTCAGTCTGTGTCATGTGCATTTGTGTCTCAGTGCATGTACTGCGTCTTACACTGTGTCTCATTCTGCGTCTCAGTGCATGTGCTGCATCTCAATCTGTGTCTCATGCTATGTCTAAGGGTGCGCAAACAAGGTCGGTGCAATGTTTTGTTTTAGCACGGTCGGTGCAAGTGTCTATCACGCATGATCAACATCGGTGCATATTCTGTCTCAATTGGTCTGTACATGCTCTATTTCTTGGGTACAACGTTTGGTGCAATCTTTGTTCCTAGTATCGATTGGGTCGGTGCAAAGAATGCTGCTGCATGAATATCATGGTCGGTGCTAGTTGCACCTTGTGCATGACTGAGGTCGGTGCAAGCTGCACCTTGTACGTACTAGGGTCGTTGTTAGTATCATCTACTTGCATATCACAACTATCTCAGGTCAGTGCATACCTGCATGCTACATAAAAAGGGGTCAGTGCATATCTTGCCTTTGCATCTCACCTCTCGGGGTCGGTGCAATTTTTAAGTCCGTGCAATTCTTGACCAGCACGCACTGTTTGGTGTCGTTATTTAGTGTCAGTGCATTCTTCTTCGCCATCTCGGTGCAAGTTCTTACTTGGACGGGATTTCTCGACTCGGTGCAAGTTCTGTCTTGCATCATTCTTTGTCCGTGCATTTTTCTTCGCCATCTCGGTGCAAGTTCTAACTTGGACAGGATTTCTTGACTCGGTGCAAGTTCTATCTTGCATCTTTTTGTCCGTGCATTTTTCTTCGTCATCTCGGTGCAAGTTTTCACTTGGACAGGATGTCTACATCTCGGTGCAACTCTTGCTTGGACTGCAAATCCAACTCGGTGCATTTTCTATCCTAGACATCTTTAGAGTCGGTGCTTCTACTATCTTGCACATTTTTTTTTGAGTTGGTGCATCTTCTGTTCTAGACACTTTATAAGTCAGTGCATGTCTTTAGACATTCGACTCGGTGCATAGTTTTCTTTCTGTGTCTCATGGAATCATGTTGGTGCATATCACTTGCACGTTTGGACACTAAGGTATGTGCATATGGTGTCATACACATTCATAAGTTAGTGCATTTCCCATTTTTTACTTATATCAACTCAGTGCAATTCATGCCGCTACCATTCCTGAGGTCGGTGCAAATCACTGATCACCTAGTACTAAGTCAGTGCAATGGTTGACTTACATACTTCTACTCAATGCAGGTTATGCTTACTTTCTCATTATGTCTGTGCAAACTGTGCTAAGTGTTTAACTAATGTCTTGTGTTTCTGACAGAGTTTTCTCTCCGAGGAGGGACACGTGATCCAAGGTAGATCGTCCTCTAAAAGAATGCCACGTGGAAGGTGTTGACACATAAAATATATACGTATATATAATAATAAATGAGAGAAAAGAGGAAAAGAAAATAAATAATAACAATAATAACAAAAGATAAAAAAAAGAGAAAATATATAGCGATAATAATAGAATAATAATAAAATGATAACACAAGTGATATAAATATTAATGCTAACATATTTTCATCTTATATCTCTTATTTTCCCAGGGATAAAGGGAAACGAAAGAGAAGCCCACGTCGAAAGCATCGGCGCCGATTGGTTCGTGGACCGAAGAAGGCCCAAGGCCCATGTAGAAGCCACATACGTCGATACCTCCACGACCTAGGGTGCGCCGAGACTCAGGATGAAAGGACGAAGGAAGCGCGCCGATAAGAATAGGGTTTGACACCCCCTATATATAACCCTCCAGCTCGATGAAACCAGAGGGGGATCAGCGGCCAAAGAAAAAAAGAAAGGGGCGGCGTTAGAAGAAGAAAAAAAAAGGAGATATCGAGAGGATAGCTAGAAACCCAAAAAAAAGAAAGAGAGAGCCCGAGGAAAAGGCGATCGAAGAAGCAAAGAGAAGATCTGAAGAGAAGGAAGAAGGGAAGGCTCCAGGTGGGCTTCTCCGGGGAGGGAGAGGAGTCAATGCTCCACCCTCCCCCATGGTTTTCTTTTCTTCTTCGTGTAATCCCGCCGAGTTTATCTCGATCTTTAGTTTTGGATGTAACCGGGATATCCCGATGTATATTCATCTCGCTTTCCCTCACTCCCTCCTTGTGGTCGGTGTTGGAATGATGTTATGAAATGAAATACTACCATGGCCCATTTGGGTGTCGATTGATTGATATATCTGCTCTATATCTTTCTATGTATATCTTTCATCAGGAATTTCCGATAGTTTAGACGCTCTCGGTTTCAGGATCTTTCTACGACTCTGTTCCTCGAAGAAGGATGAGGATAGGACCCCCACCCCTATCTAATGGATGATTGGGCTCTATTTCCTTCTCCCCTCCTGTCTCAATGGCAGATTCTCCCCATATAGTTCGAGTTTCCCCTCGAGCCCTTCATACAGTTCAGGAACCAGAGACATCAATCTCTTGGTTCCCTGAACTGCCGAGCTCTGATAAACGACAATATCGATCCCTAGGTCCTCCATTCTAAGCCTTGAATGCTTAGGGCCTGGAGTCTCGGTGCTGAAAGTCCCTCCGTCGCCGGTTTTCAATGCCATTGGGTTCGTCCAGGGGATCAGAGACAGTCATCTCTTGATACCCCAGACGGCTGACGGCAAACAGATAAAACCCTCACAGGATCTGGACGATGATCTCGATTCCCCCTACTGATCCTGCCTTATAATTCCCTTGGAATCCTTCTAACAGAAGCACCTATGAAAGCCCCCCTTTTCTGTGCTCCAGATCTTGCCTTAACCTGAGCCAGAAATCTCAAGAAAACCCCCAAACAGAGCATCGTTATCGAGCTCTGAAACCCTGAAAGCTCGTAGCATTTCAGCCTTCTCGGCGTGCTAAATTCCCCGCCGAAGACCCCTCAGCCGAGAGGCCTCCCTCTCTTGCTAAATGACAAAGAAACCAACAACCCCCTTTGGCCACTTCATAGCGCGCCGAGAAGCCCATTTTTGCCCTGGCCGAGATCTTCCTCTCCTGGCCAACAGAAACCACGCCGAGAGCCCTCTCTCTTGGCCGATTCAACCCATGCCGATACCCCTGCTTCGGCCAATGAAACCCAGACCAAGGTTCATCTCTGCACCATTATCCTTCAACTCTTTAACCTCTCCACACATCCGTCAAGAGGATGTTTAGAGATCATCAGATACACCCTGAGGAGATACAGCAATGGGGAAGACCTCCCCTACATTCCTATGTCCCGAACTGGATTCACATGCAACCCCGCGGGTTCGGCGGACCTTGTCTTTACAAGGGTCTCATCGACCTCCGAGACGGGGAATAGTGATTGATGATAGAGACATGTACAGTCTCCTTGAGCCTTAGTGCTCCCTTGCTTTTCGGCTTTCATCCCAGCACTCTGTGGATGTCAGCCTATATCATCCCCTGGCAGATGCTAAATCCAGGGGAGGTGCTGCCGAAATTCTCTCAAGATGATAAAGTCAACATTGAACTGCACCGATAACTGACACAAATGTTGTTACTGAATCTTAAATCCGAATTTTGTTCCGGGGGCTCCGCCCCCGGAAACCCCCGCAAGGGGCGCTGCCCCCTTGACCCCCACAAGGGGCGCTGCCCCCTTGACCCCCGCGATCCCCGCGACCTGACCGTGCAGGTCGATCCGCGTGCGAGGGCGCAACATTGAGCGTTCGCTCACTTTCCGTCGTCCCGCACCGGGTTCATGAATAACCCCTTTAGCTCGAGAGGGCTCTGCCACTGCATGAGTTCCGCCGGCTTCTTCAGGGAATATCAAACATTGCCCCATGGCAGATATGCGGTTCGGGAAGTTCAGCACTTCTCTCTTTCGGCTTTCATCCCGGCACTCCGTGGGTGATAGTCTATTTCCCCCTGGGCATAATCCAGATTAAGGGGAAATGCTGTCGAAATATCGATCGATGCTTTGAACCCCCATCATGGCCACGGCCCAGTCTGCCTGTGACTAAAATTTTCCCTTCCTCCCTAAGCCCGGTCGTTGAACCACTGACTTATCGATATCATCTGTTTCTATGGTTGATGTTATTATCTTGCCCGCCTTCCTGGCTCCAGTATGAAGTTCCATTTGCGCACATGAATATATGTTTGCCTCTCGAGGCCTCCTATTTTTGGCGTTTAATCAAGGGTTATCTTCCTTAGGGAGGACGTAATTAACGTCATAGCGTTCAGGGTATGACGGACTTCTAGTCCAGACACGATCACTCACAATCGACTGACCATGTCAGATCGAGCGCACAATAAAATCGTCACTCCGGTGACTGGCACGCCAATGAACCAATAAATCAATATATAAATAAATAAATGAATCTATAAATAATAAATAAATAATAAATAAATAAATAAATAAATCCGCATCCACAGAAGGCTACAACACTCAGATGGTGACACGTGGCTGAGAGCCTTCTGGAAGCATATGGGCGGGAGTTCTTCCTCCACACGCCCAATAAGAGAATATAAGAGGTTGCAGATCAAAGGCAGACAAGGAGAAGTTCTTGACAGCCCAATCGAGAGAGCCAGCAACAGAAGAAGAAGAAGAAGTCCAGAGAGAGCGAGAGAGCTGCAAAGTGAAGAGAGAGAGAGAAAGAATGCTAAGGAAGGAGAAGAGAGAGTTTCCCTTGAAGACTTGTTTTGGAATTGCTCTTCGGAGCTACAGTTGTTTTTTTTTTCTTTTTGTTTTTTGTTTGTTCTTTTCATCTGCTTAGTGTGTTCTTCCGATCCTCTGGTTTGAGGTTAGGGTTCCTCCTGTGGTCTCAGAGGAGGGAGACTTGGTCTTCGGTTTACTAGTGACCTGGTGTCGCTCGTGGTTGTTCCCTCTGGTGTGGAGGAAGAGAGGTCCTAGACCTCTGGTTTGGTGAATTGCTGGGAACAATTCACTGTTTCCCTCTAGTATGGAGGAAGAGAGGTCCGTGACCTCTGGTTTGCTAATGACACGGTATCAATAGCGGTTCCCCTCCTATTTGGAGGAAGGGAGGTGTGCCTCCGGTTCTAGTTCTGTGAGTAGCAGAGCTAGGGTGCTGATCTTGTGAGTTGCAAGATCAGGTTGAGGGATTTGTCTCCCTCGGTCCAAGCTGTTTGGTAGCGTCTGTTGCAGACTGAGTCTGCGGTTCTTACTTTTGCAAGTGAAGCCTCACTTCGGTTTGGGGTGAGGGATGGACGTAGGCAGACTGTGGGTCTGGCTGAACCACCTAAAAATATCATGTCCATCGTGATTTGCTTTGCGTACTGTTCCATATCATCTATCCCCCTTCTCAGGTTGTTTGAGAGTTCTATATCAGAAGCTTTTCTGTGTGATTTCACTTTGTATTTCATATTCATGTTAAGTGTTCGACTGAGTGCTTAATAGAGACATATGCTTCTTAGTGCTTCTTATTCCTTGAGTGAATGTGTGAGATGAGTCTGCGCGATTCCTTGGGATATCTATCTTCAGTTTTTATTTTGTTTCCTGAGCAAGAAAGCTCAGTAGTCTCATTAGATCTCATTGAGCGTAGGCAAAGTTTTATTCCGCTATAGTTTTTTTTAAGGGGATTCATTCACCCCCCCTGAATCCGTGGCTAGCATCACAACAATTGGTATCAGAGCAGGTTACTGTTTCATCAGATCCAACGATCCACAGTAGATCCTACAGTTTTTCTATTGTGGTGTTTTTCAGGTCACCGTTCAGTGTCTTGAAATTGTTTGTTGTTTTTCATCCATGGCTTATCCATCGGTCTTTGATGGTACTGATTTCAATCAGTGGTTCAACAACTTGCACATGTTTGTCAAGTCTGTTGATTCTGATCTGTGGAAGCTCATTTCACACGGTCCACATAGGTTACCAAAGAGCAAGTCCAAATGGACTGATAATCATATATCTATGTGTCGTAAAAATCAAAAAGCTATGGAACTAATGAAGGCAGCTACTAACAAGGCTTTGCACTCTTGTTTCCATAATTGCAGGTCAGCCAAGGAAATACTGGACAAGCTGAAAACTGCCAGCCATGGAAATGGAGACCAATGCATGATGGCAAATGGCAGTAATCAAAGTAGCAGCCAAAATGAAGAAGATGATGATGATGAGGTAAACCTTTTTGAGAATTTTACTCTAGATGATTGGCAGGATGCATATGCTAGTTTGTTGGAGTCTTGTGAAAAATTGAGAAAACAGAATAAATCTTTGAAAACGAAGTTAAATAATCATGCGAATGCTAATTATGGAAGTGAGGACACTGAAATCCTGAAAATAGAAAATGACATATGTAGAAGACAACTAAAAGATTTTGATTCTGTTACTTCAGATCTAGATCATTTGAAATCTGAAAAAGAAATGTTTAAGAATCAAATTGGCTCACTCAAAGAAGAAAATCAAGAGCTTGGATGTGAAATTTCTGAACTAAAGGAAATACTTGGCTCGATTGATGATAATCAGGCTCATATCAATAATGTAGTTCAAAATGAAAAACTCTTGAATGATTTTGAGTGCGTTAGCTCTGAATTTAATGCTCTGAAGTGTGAGAATGAATGTCTTAGGAAACAATGTGAAAAATACACAACTGAAACAACTTACTCTGATAAATCAGTTTGTAATAAATGTCAATTTTTGAAGGAATTAAATGAAAGCTTTCACAGTGATTTAGAATGGCATCAAAACTTAATTGCATCCTTGAGGGAAGAAAACAAAAATCTGTTGGATGAAAAATTGGAAACTGAACAAAGAGAGGAAAGGCTGAGTGAAGAGTTGAATTCAAAATCTGATGACAATAGTGAACAGATTGAACAAATGAAATTAGAAAATGAGAGACTCAAACATCTTAACTCTGCTATTTCTGAAAAACTCTTAATCATAGAAAAAGGAAAATCTGTCTGTATAAAAGAGTCTGAAAAATTGCACAATCTAAAACAAGAAGTTGAGAACTATAAAACTGCTAACAAAGTGCTAAATGAGTGTGTGAATTGCAGTGAACAAGAAATTGCTGGTTATGAATTACATATTGCATCCCTAGAAGATGAGATTAAGGACGTAAAGAACTCTTTGTCTAGATTTGTTGAAGGTCAAGATAGCTTGGATAAGTTGCTAGGGATGAAAGTGAATTTTCAGAAAGAAGGGTTGGGCTATAACTCTATGAATAAAAAGAAATTTGAAAGAAAACTTTATACTTATTTTGTGTGCAGTACTGAATTGAACACTACCTCCACTCCTAAAGTATTTCAGTTTACTGCTCAGAAATCTAATAATCAAACTGAGGAATCAAGAGAGAAAAATAATCTGAAGAAAAAGGCCACAAACACCCATGTTCCTATTGTGCATACTGAAATCAAGTTACCTACACACTCACATGCATCTAAACAGAAAATGATTTGTCATTATTGTCACAAGATTGGCCATCTGATGTATGAGTGTAAGATGATGGAAAAGGATGATCTGAATGCTAGTAGATTCCATGCAAGGAAAGACCATGTTAAGAATCATGCATTTCAAAATAAGGAAATTTCATGTTTTCATTGTGGCAAGATGGGCCACATTGCTGCCCGTTGCTAGCATGCCCAGGGAAAAGATCATTATAAACACCTTAGATTCTCTGCAAATAGAATGCCTTTGGTAAAGATAAATTTGCTTTCAAAGGAAAAGCCTCTAAGTGTTTCAACTGTTGGAAGCCAGGCCATCTCGTCAGTGAGTGCTGGTCAGTGATCAAGAGAAGAAATTTCTCTTCCTGTTTTGAATGTGGGAAAATTGGCCACCGAGCCTCAGACTGTTGGTATTTAAAAAGGAACAATAACCTCCATGGCAGAAATAACAGAATTCCTGTTTACCCACAAAAAATTCATACCTTTCATATAAAGAAAAACCTGAATGCTTTTGCTTATTGTCATTACTGTGGAAAAGTAGGACATATTATGCATGACTGTTATATTTTGAATCTGACAATTTCAATGCTACAAGGATAAGGAAAGTACCTCCCAAAGGTACAACTGACTCTTCAGGACCCAAGAAATCTTGGGTACCTCTAAATAGAAAATGCGGTTCAGTCTACTGGAGTGCCTTGGAGCTGAGAAATAAAAAGGGGTAAATAAACAAAGGCATATGAATATGGTAAACCCCACTCTTGCACTCTTTCATGTTAGTTATGTGAATTTTTCTCATTTCGGTCGTTATAGTTGCATGTCTTGATAATCCTGTCAGCTAGAATACATGTTTGCATTTTCATATGATACTTGCCTTGCTCTGATTGAAATTCTCTGAAAATCTGAATTGATTGATGCTTGCATATGTCAAATGCATTTTTAAAGTGTCTGTAAATGTCAAGATGCTTATCTTACATAGACTCTAATGCATAAATTTTCATCTGCATACATTTTCACATATGCATATCCAATTGCATTGTCTTGCACACTTTGAAATTGGACACTACATATAGGACTGCATTAGCATTGCATTATCATGCATGACCCAATGGTATATTAAATGGTAAGTTGGGAGAAAGGTAGATTATGTCTGTCCGAAAACTCACATCATGTGTGAGGTGGTCTTCTAGACCTAAGTACTCCGCCTAGCACCATGGGTCTTTCATTGCATATGTTGCATGCAATCAGGGGGAGTAAATCAAGTCATTCTGTCTCCATCATTAACCTCATAACATATGCTACACTTAGAATTCAGATACCCAATGCATATGCACTATATATAAATCACATTCTAAACATACAAAAAGGATTGATTGACTGCACTTTGTCAAGAGGAGTCATTGGATGATCATTCATATCATCGGCATCATTCATAATTATCTTGCTGCATACATATTGAGAGGGGGTGTTTTGTGTTTAATTTGAACCAGAATATGCCTCTATTCCGTTTCTTAATGATGTCGACACCCGGAGTCGACTCTTTTGAGAACTTCTTCTGTCAATTCATGATTCTATCTGAATTGTTTTCATCCTTGGCATCATATTTTTGAAAAGAATCTTTACAATCCTTTATGAATATGCTCTCTTGACAAACTAACTGTCATTTCATTATACATAGCTGCTAAAATCAGAAATGTTCACTTATAAGAAGCAGCATTGCTCCATGAATGAGCTAATGGTCTAAATTTAATACACCTTAGAGAGTATAGACCAATTTCAATGAAAAGAAATGTTGCTTATTCTTTAATAGCTCTCAATCATTTTGATCATGTAATGTCTAATAGAGTCTATCAGAATCTGAAATCATCTAATTTCAGGACAAATTGGTTGAGAAATCCAATAATGTGCATTGTTCTTAAACAACTCTTTCTGAAATTTAGAAGTGACAGTTGTGTATAAAATGCAGAGCAATGGCCAAATGCGCTGAGAAACTTGGTTCCTTATCAAAAGTATGTGAACCTATGTCATGATGCTTCTTGGCTAACTCTGTTCGAAAAATTATAAAGATAGTCAAATATGCTGAAACGAGAGCAATGGCCAAATGCGCGGGGAAATTGGGTTCCTTATCAAAAGTATGTGAACCTATGTCATGATGCTTCTTAGCTATCTCTATATTTCCTGAAACAGAATAGTAAAATCTGCTAAGTAACTAGGGGTATTGGCATCTGATAAACGTATACCCTTATATAAAAAGCATGGATTATACTTTACTGTTCTTAATCTCAAGAGCTTATTTCCTGAAATATATTACTGTCACCCTAGAGATAAATTCAGAAAAGTGATCTTTGTTTAATCTCAATACATGTTCTGGACGCTCCTAAGATATCTTGTGACCTTTAGATGATTAAGATGAAGTAAGATAAAATCTGATATGTTCTATGGTAGTCTAATTTATTGCTATTAAAAGAGTTCATACAATTATTTTTGTTCAAGAATGCAGTACTTATTCTCTACCTTGTATCATGTTTAAATTGTTGGGTTCGGTGCAGTATTCAGAGGGGGGGGTGAATGAATATAGCCCTTATAAAAATTTCACCCAATTAAAATCTAGAATGCTAACACGACAGATTAGACAATCTGAAGGCTAATTAAATCTAAAACTAAGAGCTGCGGAATTAAATCTACCTTCTTCAGAAGGACAAAGAGCAACAGCGGAATAACAAATCAAAGAACACTCAATACCACAGTCAAGCACATGGTATGCAATCAAGCCATATCGCCCCTATGCAAGCATCTAGCGCCAAACACACAAAGAGATCAAACCACAGTGCACAAGGGGTTTTTGGGTGGTTCGGTCCTGCAGACATACATCCACCCCACACTCAAACCGAGTGTGGATTCCGCTGACTCACAGCTTGAACAGCTGGGCATCACAGCTTGCCATACAACCCGCTGGGCAACACAGTTTGCCGTCCGAGGAATCCTCCTCGCCCGTTGAGCCTCACAGCTTGCTGTCCAGAGGATGCACCTCTGTAAACCGCTGGGGATTACAGCTTACCCGTCCAGAGGAGTCCACCACTACAGTCGCTGGCTAACAGCTTGAAGAAAGTATAAAATGAAAACATAAAATGAAACAAAACAGCAACGGAAAGCTGTAAATGAAGAACAAGAAATATAGCTCTCAACAGAGCAGACTAGCCTGGATTTGATCCACGGTCCAGTAAACAGATCTTCAGACTTCACTCTTCTTCTCTTGATCTCACTGTCTCTCTTTCTTTCTCTCTTTCTCTTCGTTCTCTTATTCTTCTGCTAATCTCTCACTCTCTGCTCTTCTTCTCTCTTTGGATCGAAGGCTCTCTGCTGCTCTCAGACTGGATGTATATGCTTTGCCTCCCTTCAGTCGATCCTACTCCTGTTGAAGACGAAGGCATCAATATATACTAGCAGCAGGTGGAAAAGGGGCGTGTGGCTTCCACATTTCCTGCCCTAAGAATTTAGACCACGTGGCAGCATCCAGCAGGCTGTCAGTACATGTGTCTTCGTCTGGACACTCCCATTATTCTCGGATCACGTGCCTTCATTAGGCTTCACGAAGGGTGCCTGTCAGATAGAGAACAAATTATCAGTCTATGTCTAAACCCTGTACACACTTTGAATATGAAATGCATTGTATATACTTGTGAAGGCGAATGCAGTGCACAGGCTTTGCCCCAATGTGTAGACTTCACATAAGAGGGCAACGGCTGTACATACTTTGAAGAGCATTCAGCATCCAACGTATAGACTTAGGCAATGTAAGAGGTTGCCAGTGTATGGACTTGATGAGCGTTCAACAATGTGCAGACTTCGACTCGATGTGAAGACTTCACAACTGATGAATGCAATGCAATGCAGACACTGACTGTATGGACTTGAATATGAAGGAATGCATATGACTCTGTACATACTTGCATTATGCACACTACGAGTGAATAGACTTGGCTATGGCATCAAAGTATGCACAATGTAAAAGACTTCATATGTGAAGCAGCCGCTGTACAGACTTAAGTAATATGAAGACTTGACAGACAACTGACGATGTATGGACTTCAAGTGTAAAGATGTTGTGAATGCAAATGCAATGTACAGACTTCATATGTGAAGCAGCCGCTGTACAGACTTCACCAGACTTCACTCGATGTACAGACTACCAATGTGTATACTTGCCAAGACAAATGAACGATGTACAGACTTAAACAAGGCAAGGTCTGTACATGCTTTGAGGTTCACAATGTACGGACTTTGGCAACCCAACGGCTGTACAGACTTCCACTCAACAATGTTGTATAGACTTGGAAATGTGAACTGGAGGATGTATAGACTTCACGAGCTCAGTTCAATGTATGGACTTTGAAGGCTTGAAGGCCCAATGTGCAGACTTGGAGGCTTGAGCTAATGTACAGACTTAACAGTCCCTTGGCTGTACAGACTTGGTCACAAACTGAACAGTCGGTTGTATAGACTTGCACAAACCAAAGTCTGTACAGACTTGAAAAGAAAACCAATGTATAGACTTCGTGAGCGCCTAGAGGATGTACAGACTTAGTGACTGTACAGACTAGGAAGGCTCAGCGAAGGCTGTACAGACTTCAACGAAGAGATGCACAATGTACAGACATCATTCAAAAGCCAGTGTGAAGACTTCACGATGTATAGACTTGCCAAGTGAAAGGATGTATAGACTTGAGCACAGAAGCTCTGTACAGACTTGATCAAGACAAGGCAGTCGAGTGTATAGACTTCCAGTGAAACGATGGTAAAGCCATCAGTGTATAGACTTCAAGGGAAACGATGGTAAAATTACCAATGTGTAGACTTGAAGGGCAACGTAGGTGAAACTTCCAATGTACAGACTTGGAAGAACACTGATGAAAGTACAGACTTCGAAGTTCAACGAAGGATGTACGGACTTCACCCTGATGTATAGACTTGCAAGCCTGAAGGCCAATGTGTGGATTTGCATAGTAGCCCAATGTATAGACTTGGTGGAAGGCATGCACTGTACAGACTTCATGATGAAAGCATGAACAGTCTGATGTACAGACTTGCCTTAAGCAATGGCTGTACAGTCTTGAAGTGAAGACCAATGTATAGACTTTGCATGAGACACTAGCCAAGACGATGGATGCAACAGTGCAATGTCTAGACTTGAAATCCAATGCAAACGGCTGTACAGACTTGAATGAGACTCTGCATGAGACGATACAGCTACAGTGATGTACAGACTTATGAATGACTTGCTGATGCACGATGTATAGACTTAGTTACTCATGATGTATAGACTTGGAGATCTGGGGGCATCGACGCATGATGCATGAGACAGACTTGCTGCGTTGACGCTGCATACTTGAGAATGCAATGTACAGACTTTATCCATGAACTGTGCACATGCATGAATGATGTATAGACTCTGAAATGCAAACAATGCAGCAATGTCTAGACTTCGGGGTTTACCCTGCAGTGTATAGACTTGCTAGACATCAAGCTACATGCAGACAGAAAAGTAATGTATGAACATAGTGTATAGACTTAGAAGTCTAAAGGGGCGTCGACTCATCTAATCAGAGGGTCGACCCATTGATGCATGTATGAAATGTACTTCCAAGGTGTAGACTTCGGACTTGCCATGATGTGTACAGCCTGGGCAATGTATAGACTTGGCCCAACCAATATATCAGTCATACACATGCATTCTCCATAGAACAAATCAAACATAGCACACTTAAGCATTCTCCAGACAATATATCATGTTGCTGTCATCAAAACATAATTTCATAAAGCACTCACTGTGTTGCTATCATCAAAATAAAACTAGCATGGCTATCATCAAATCATCAACACTAAATAGCACATGCTTGTGCCTAAGGGGCACAACATTCTCCCCCTTTTTGATGATGGCAACAAAGTGACAGTGAGTCACCAATCAAAATTTTCTCCCCCTTTGACATAATCAAAAAGAGAAAAATAGTATGAACATGAGTGCAACATGGCGGTATGCATGCAAATGCCCTTTCTCCCCCTGAATGTATGACTCCCCCTGAACTGTTTCTCCCCCTAAATAATTGCTCCCCCTTTGAGAAGGAATATGGACAGATATACAAAGGTAGAGAATGTAGGAAGGTCACTAGACAACAGCTGAATCATTGGTTCAGAGAATAAGCCTGATTATAAACAACAGTTAAAGTATAAGAATTAGCAACATACAAGTTTGACAAAAAATTCAGGTTTAACGGTGATAAATCTAGAGTAAGACAGCTGACTCCTGAAAAAGAGTTTTAGATTCCATTTATAGCAATGAATGTAAGGCACATGGTATTAATAGATAAGTCAGAAATAATACCCTTTTGTGATTAAACATGGAAGATCAAGAAAGGCAACTTGAATATGTATTGAGAAAAACAGTTTTCACTCAATGACTTTTGATTTTCGAAGGGTTACAGTAGATTAATTTTTCACTTTTTAATTTTTCAGAAACTGAGTTAAGTGAATAGACCAGTGGCATTTATGCTGTTGACATTAGATGTACACCTTGATCAGAGGTAGGTACCCCCAGTTACTAGGCATAAACTACTAGATCTATTTCAGATCAAAACCTACAAGGGACTATCTTCACCTTTGACATTAAGGGCACACCTTGATCAGAGGCCAGTGCCCCCAGTTACTTGGTGAGGACTCCCCCTATAGATTTGACCCTATGAACAGAGTTAGCTTGAAGCACTTCATGACATGTGAGTTCTCCTGCTTCTTTGGAAGAGATCACAGTTTCTCAGCGCAATCTGCCATTGCTCTGTCACAATGTTCAGTTCTTTACATTAATGTTCTTATTTACTGCTGCCCTTATTTCTTTTAGAGTGATTGTTTAAAAAACATTACATACTCTTATTCACCTATTCTAGACATTTCCAGTTTACCATTTTCAGGTATAAAAAAGAAAACTTTTTCTATTTTAATCATGAGACAAAGATTAAGAGCTATAAAAGTTTTCTTTTATCTCAAATTCTGAAGGCAGACACTTAACTCTTCAATTTATAAAGGTTAAACCTTTAGTTCCTTTCAATTTGTAAGAGTGATTCTTATAAATGAACAATTGTAATAACCATAACTCAATTCACTAAACCAGAGGCAATACTGTTGTTCAGTGAAGGTTAGGGAAATGATAGCAATAGGCATTATGGTCCAAAAGCAACTGATGTCAAAGAATATGAATGAATTATATGGGGACAGTGAGAAGTAGCAATGATTCAATGAATTTAACAGAACTCTCAGCTCCCCCTGACAACAAGATGCAACAGTATGCTATGCAATGGACTGTTCTACATGCAGATTATGCACCAATGATACATGAGTCAGGTAAGCAATCAATTCAAGTTTATGCATCCAAGTCATGAACATTTATATGCTTTTTCAGATTTTTCAGATTTAATGATATGCAATGAGTCATTTCTTTTCAATTTTCAATTTTTCATGATATGCAGTACACTGCTGTACATGAAGACAGGACCCATGGTACTAGGCGGACAACCTGGTCTCAAAGACCATCTCTCACATAGTAAGAACCTCCGGGCAGATTTTTCTGCCTTTTAGTAACTTACCATTTGATATACCAGGGTTATGCATGACAATGCACTGCAAAGCAGTCTTGATGCATTGAACAATTTTCTTGATTCAAATGATGAATGTAGACATTGGACACATGCATCAAATATATACACTAAATGACCCATTTAAAATCAGTGCAAGTTATGCATTTAACAACAAGCATGCAATGCAATAACTGTAAGAGAGAAGTGCATCATATATGCAGAATTAAAACTCAGTAGCTAAGTCTAGAATGCAGACTGATCAGCTAGACATGAAGAGATCATCAAAAATCAAACAAACAGAATAACAATTTCAGATGATGAAATTAAAACAAAGTTCAGAACTGACCTTAAGAGTTGAATCATAGGGTTTCCATTTGAGTGCCTTGGTTTGTTAACCCCTGTTTATTCTTTGACCCAAGGCACACCTGCAATATTATGATCATTTTGATCCTGCAGGGACCCAAGCAGCTTTGGGTCCTACATTTACCCTGACAGATGTTCTAAACATTCTTTTTGCAGCATTATCATCAAATTCCATTAGATAACAGTCAAACATGGAATGTCCAAATTTTCCACAATAGCAACATGAAGCCACAGAATTTTTGTCTTTATTATTCATGTTAGCAGAAACATGATGCCCATGTGCATGCACATGAGCATGAAAATTATGTGTATTAGCATGAGTATTTCTTTTATTAACATGAAAAATTTTCTTTCCATACACAGCCAGCCGACAGTTGGCAGCTTTATGGCCTAGCTTACCACATTCAAAACATGTAGAGTTTTTCCTTTTATCACTCAAGTTATTTCTAGCAGAATTATAGAAAGCAGGGAATTTTACAGATTTAGAGTTCAATCTATTTCCCTGAGCATGCCAGCAGTTTTTGACTGTGTGGCCATGCCTTCCACATTCGAAGCACCTTGGGTGCTTACCTCTTGAGCCATTATATCCCCATGAAGGCCTAAACCAACACTCAACAGCTTTATGACCACGTTTGTTACAATTATAACAAATGATGTGTTGGTTTGAAGCAGACATGTTTCTTTTGGGGTGATGATGATTATTTGAAAAAGATTTATCCTGCATCATATCATCACTTTTCATCACAATGCAGTCATCTATATAATGACCATGCCTACCACAGTAGTAGCAAGAGGCATCAGATTTCCTAGGAGCATGGTTTCTATCAGATGAATTCACAAATGCATGTGAATGAGTACAAGAAGCATGAGCATTTTGCATTGACCCATCAGATTCAGCAGAGCTAACAAATTTTAGAGTATAACCAGAATTATTCTTTGCCTTCTTTGTTTGACTCTTTCTTTTCAATTTCTGATCATTCTCAACAGGTTTTGTTTGCTTTTCAATTTTTTGGGCTTTGAACTGAAAGACAGATTTTGAAGGTGACTTCTGATTTTATTTTGGGGATTGCCTTGAGGTACCAGCTACATCAGAACTATGCACAAATGTAGTATATAGCTGGTTGCTGGTAGTTTCCTTAACATCAGGACTACAGCTTGTCCCCTTTCTTGAATTGTCATCCTTCCTTTTCACAACAGTTTTTACTTTTCTTTCATTCTTGGCAGAATTGGATGCTGATTTTTCTAGTTCCTGAATCTTATTTTCCAAAGATGTTATATGAAGCTCATAACTAGCTATCTCATGTTCACTACAATTGACACATTCGCTTAAGACTTTATTTACAGTTTTATACTTCTCAATTTCTTGTTCCAGAATGTTCAAAGTTTGTGATTCTTCATGATGGACAACTTTTCATTTTTCTATTGTAAGAAGTCTTTCAGATAAGCCAGTGTTTAACAGCTTTATTTTTTCAACTTTATCCTTCAGTTCATTGTTTTCTTCCTCAAAATTTTTTGCATGAATTTCATTACCAGCACATCTCTCTCTTCCAGATATCAGCTTCAATTTTTCAATTAGTTCCTCTTCTCTTTCTTCCACATTAATTCTCTCAGCAACCAAGTTTTTGTGATCCTCTTTAAGTGAGACTATTTGTTTGTTCAGCCATTCATTCTCACTATAAAGATCTTCATTACGTTCTCTTAGAGCTGAGCACATATGGCAGATTGATTCAGCAGAAGAGGAATGTGAACTTTCCCCATTGATTTCATTTAATCTAGCCATAAGGTTTTCATTTTTCTTTTGAAATTCTTTATTCTCAAGTTTCAGTTTGTTCAATTCAGAATTGACTTCAGTAAGTTCTTGCATGCTTTTTAGATGCTCATTTTTCTTATCATTCAGCTGATTCTTAATTTCTGACATTTTGTCCAAGCATGTTTGTTTTTCAATTTCTAGAGAATCATTTTGTTTCTTAAGGTTCTGAACGTCTAGCATACATGCATCATAAGATTGTTTCAGATTTAGACAGTTTTCACAGGAATCTTTCAATTTTATTTTATCACATTTCTTTTTCAACTTTTTGTTTTCAGATTTTAATTTCTTGGATACTTCTAACAAATTTTCATACATCACTATCAATTCATCAAAAGAGTATCCATCTGATTCGGAGCTTACCTGAGATGATGAATCCTCATTATCCTGGTTGGCCATTAAGCAGCTGTCCTGATGATCGTTATGAGTAGAAGTGATTCTGTCATAAATCTCCTTTCCAGATGTGCACCTAAAAACAATAGTATATATATCAGTATTGACAGCAGCTCTCAGGATATTAAGAATCAGGGTATTTTCACGGTCCTTCACTCTGTCCTCTTTAGACCATTTGGTCTCATCATGAGGTAATCGGTGTGGGCCTTTAGATATAAGACTCCACAAATTTGGACCAATGGAGTCTATGTACACACTTAGGCCTCCTAGCCAGCTATCGAGGTTAGAACCATCATAAACCGGAGGTCAAGCCATTAGAACAGATGACAAACAGATTCAGCACAGTAAAACAAATGACACGAAATGCACTAAAACCAGATGATCAAAATAAAGCACAAGTCAATGAAGCAAAACACAATTTCAAGCGACCCACTTTGAAATGCACCAAAACAATGCAGGATCTGCTACGGATTGTTAGATCCTATGCACAGCAACCCGCTCTGATACCAAGTGTTGGGTTCGGTGCAGTATTCAGAGGGGGGGGGTGAATGAATATAGCCCTTATAAAAATTTCACCCAATTAAAATCTAGATTGCTAACACGACATATTAGACAATCTGAAGGCTAATTAAATCTAATACTAAGAGCTGCGGAATTAAATCTACCTTCTTCAGAAGGACAAAGAGCAATAGCGGAATAACAAATCAAAGAACACTCAATACCACAGTCAAGCACATGGTATGCAATCAAGCCATATCGCCCCTATGCAAGCATCTAGTGCCAAACACACAAAGAGATCAAACCAAAGTGCACAAGGGGTTTTTAGGTGGTTCGGTCCTACAGACCTACATCCACCCCACACTCAAACCGAGTGTGGATTCCACTGACTCACAGCTTGAACAGCTGGGCATCACAGCTTGCCATACAACCCGCTGGGCAACACAGCTTGCCGTCCGAGGAATCCTCCTCGCCCGCTGAGCCTCACAGCTTGCTGTACAGAGGATGCACCTCTGCAAACCGCTGGGGATTACAGCTTACCCGTCCAGAGGAGTCCACCTCTGCAGTTGCTGGCTAACAGCTTGAAGAAAGTATAAAATGAAAACACAAAATGAAACAAAATAGCAACGGAAAGCTGTAAATGAAGAACAAGAAATATAACTCTCAATAGAGCAGACTGGCCTGGATTTGATCCACGGTCCAGTAAACAGATCTTCAGACTTCACTCTTCTTCTCTTGATCTCACTATCTCTCTTTCTTTCTCTCTTTCTCTTCTTTCTCTTCTTCTTCTGCTAATCTCTCACTCTCTGCTCTTCTTCTCTCTTTGGATCGAAGGCTCTCTGCTGCTCTCAGACTGGATGTATATGCTTTGCCTCCCTTCAGTCGATCCTACTCCTGCTGAAGACGAATGCATCAATATATACTAGCAGCAGGTGGATAAGGGGCGTGTGGCTTCCACATTTCCTGCCCTAAGAATTCGGACCACGTGGCAGCATCCAGCAGGCTGTCAGTACATGTGTCTTCATCTGGGCACTCCCCTTATTCTCGGATCACGTGCCTTCATTAGGCTTCACGAAGGGTGCCTGTCAGATAGAGAACAAATTATCTGTCTAAGTCTAAACCCTGTACACACTTTGAATATGAAATGCATTATATATACTTGTGAAGGCGAATGCAGTGTACAGGCTTTGCCCCAATGTGTAGACTTCACATAAGAGGGCAACGGCTGTACATACTTTGAAGAGCATTCAGCATCCAACGTATAGACTTAGACAATGTAAGAGGTTGCCAGTGTATGGACTTGATGAGCGTTCAACAATGTGCAGACTTCGACTCGATGTGAAGACTTCACAACTGATGAATGCAATGCAATGCAGACACTGACTATATGGACTTGAATATGAAGGAATGCATATGACTCTGTACATACTTGCATTATGCACACTACGAGTGAATAGACTTGGCTATGGCATCAAAGTATGCACAATGTAAAAGACTTCATATGTGAAGCAGCCGCTGTACAGACTTAAGTAATATGAAGACTTGACAGACAACTGACGATGTATGGACTTCAAGTGTGAAGACGTTGTGAATGCAAATGCAATGTACAGACTTCATATGTGAAGCAGCCACTGTACAGACTTCACCAGACTTCACTCGATGTACAGACTACCAATGTGTATACTTGCCAAGACAAATGAACGATGTACAGACTTGAACAAGGCAAGGTCTGTACATGCTTTGAGGTTCACAATGTACGGACTTTGGCAACCCAACGGCTGTACAGACTTCCACTCAACAACGTTGTATAGACTTGGAAATGTGAACTGGAGGATGTATAGACTTCACGAGCTCAGTTCAATGTATGGACTTTGAAGGCTTGAAGGCCCAATGTGCAGACTTGGAGGCTTGAGCTAATGTACAGACTTAACAGTCCCTTGGCTGTACAGACTTGGTCACAAACTAAACAGTCGGTTGTATAGACTTGCACAAACCAAAGTCTGTACATACTTGAAAAGAAAACCAATGTATCGACTTCGTGAGCGCCTAGAGGATGTACAGACTTAGTGACTGTACAGACTTGGAAGGCTTAGCGAAGGCTGTACATACTTCAACGAAGAGATGCACAATGTACAGACATCATTCAAAGGCCAGTGTGAAGACTTCACGATGTATAGACTTTCCAAGTGAAAGGCTGTATAGACTTGAGCACAGAAGCTCTGTACAGACTTGATCAAGACAAGGCAGTCGAGTGTATAGACTTCAAGTGAAATGATGGTAAAGCCATCAGTGTATAGACTTCAAGGGAAACGATGGTAAAATTACCAATGTGTAGACTTGAAGGGCAACGTAGGTAAAACTTCCAATGTACAAACTTGGAATAACACTGATGAATGTATAGACTTCGAAGTTCAACGAAGGATGTACAAACTTCACCCTGATGTATAGACTTGCAAGCCTGAAGGCCAATGTTTGGATTTGCACAGTAGCCCAATGTATAGACTTGGTGGAAGGCATGCACTGTACAGACTTCATGATGAAAGCATGAACAGTCCGATGTACAGACTTGCCTTAAGCAATGGCTGTACAATCTTGAAGTGAAGACCAATGTATAGACTTTGCATGAGACACTAGCCAAGACGATGGATGCAACAGTGCAATGTCTAGACTTGAAATCCAATGCAAACGGCTGTACAGACTTGAATGAGACTCTGCATGAGACGATGCAGCTACAGTGATGTACAGACTTATGAATGACTTGCTGATGCACGTTGTATAGACTTAGTTACTCATGATGTATAGACTTGGAGATCTGGGGGCATCGACGCATGATGCATGAGACACACTTGCTGCGTTGACGCTGCATACTTGAGAATGCAATGTACAGACTTTGTCCACGAACTGTGCACATGCATGAACGATGTATAGACTCTGAAATGCAAGAAATGCAGAAATGTCTATACTTTGGGGTTTACCCTGCAGTGTATAGACTTGCTAGACATCAAGCTACATGCAGACAGAAAAGCAATGTATGAACACAGTGTATGGACTTAGAAGTCTAAAGGGGCGTCGACTCATCTAATCAGAGGGTCGACCCATTGATGCATGTATGAAATGTACTTCCAATGTGTAGACTTTGGACTTGCCATGATGTGTACAGCCTGGGCAATGTATAGACTTGGCCCAACCAATATATCAGTCATACACATGCATTCTGCACAGAACAAATCAGACATAGCACACTTAAGCATTCTCCGGACAATATATCATGTTGCTGTCATCAAAACATAATTTCATAAAGCACTCACTGTGTTGCTATCATCAAAATAAAACTAGCATTGCTATCATCAACACTAAATAGCACATGCTTGTTCCTAAGGGGCACAACATAAATCATCATAATTTCAAGGCTGCAGTATATGATCTCTTATTCTTAAAGACACTGAGCTCAACATGCTTTGATAATGAAAGATTACTTAGTTTGTCAATCAGATTTTATCTGCTCTATGATATTCCTATTTGCAATTGTGAAATCTTCATCATTCTATTTGCCAAAGGCAAAAGGGGAGAAATGGCGTGTGTTGATGCTTTCTGTCTGCATGAGGAATGTTTGGTGAATGAGGGGTGTTTGACTAAGGGAGAGTTTGTCATGCTGATTGCATTTCAGAACTGTCAGATTAAGTCCCCCTACATAGTTCTCATGCCATACATGATTAGTTAATGAATTTGCATACATATAATTAATGACATATCATCCATATTCAAAATGCCAAAAAGATTGTTTAAGTGCTTGACTCTTTTTGTTCATTTTATGATCCCTGTTCTTCCAGGAATTCATCTCCAACATTGCTGGGCAGTTGGTTTCATGGCTCTAGATTTCTTTCATGTCTCTCTTGGCTCTATTTGTCTTGATCAATGCCCATGCATTTGCTGATACATTATTTTCATCTCTTCTCTCTCTATAAAGGTGGAGACTGATCACTCTGCATCCCTTCAAGACACTAAGGGAGCTTAGTTCATCCCTACATATTTTTTTTTTCTGACATCAAGTCATTGATATCTTTTTGCTGACGTCGAAGGGGGAGAATAATCATGCTTGCTTGTGTGTGACTCATAGTGTTGCCATCATCAAAAAGGGGGAGATTGTTGTCTCTGTGATTTTGATGATAGCAAACACTATAAGTCATCCTGTGTTTGCACGATAGATTGACTGTGCATTAATTCTTTGTGCATGATTTCATATGTGTATCATGTCATATGTGTATGCACTTGCTCTGAGTTGCTGTGATCCAGTGATCCATTTGCTTGATCTTTATTGCTGGTAGTGGAGTATGTGTGCATGCTATTTCATCAAAAAGGTTGTGCATATGAGGGCTGTGGTGCTTGCGTCTTATATAGCGTCTTAGCACATCTAGTGTCAGTGCATGTGCTGCATCTCAGTCTGTGTCATGTGCATTTGTGTCTCAATGCATGTATTGCATCTTACACTGCGTCTCATTCTGCATCTCAATGGATGTGCTGTGTCCCAGTCTGTGTCTCATGCTATGTCTAAGGGTGCTCAAACCAGGTCGGTGCAATGTTTTCTTTTAGCATGGTCGGTGCAAGTGTCTCTCACGCATGATCAACATCAGTGCATATTCTGTCTCAATCGGTCTGTACATGCTTTATTTCTTGGGTATAACGTTCGGCGCAATCTTTGTTCCTAGTATCGATTGGGTCAGTGCAAAGAATGCTGCTGCATGCATATCAGGGTCAGTGCTAGTTGCACCTTATGCATGACTGAGGTCGGTGCAAGCTGCACCTTGTACGTACTAGGGTCGTTGTTAGTATCATCTACTTGTATATCACAACTATCTCAGGTCAGTGCATACCTACATGCTAAATAAAAAGGGGTCAGTTCATATCTTGCCTTTGCATCTCACCTCTCGAGGTCGGTGCAATTTTTAAGTCCGTGCAATTCTTGACCAGCACGCACTGTTTGGTGTCGTTATTTAGTGTCAGTGCATTCTTCTTCGCCATCTCGGTGCAAGTTCTTACTTGGACGAGATTTCTCGACTCGGTGCAAGTTCTGTCTTGCATCTTTCTTTATCCGTGCATTTTTCTTCGCCATCTCAGTGCAAGTTCTTACTTGGATGGGATTTCTTGACTCGGTGCAAGTTCTATCTTGCATCTTTCTTTGTCTGTGCATTTTTCTTCGTCATCTCGGTGCAAGTTTTCACTTGGACATGATGTCTACATCTCGGTGCAACTCTTGCTTGGACCGTAAATCCAACTCGGTGCATTTTCTATCCTAGACATCTTTGGAGTCGGTGCATCTTCTATCTTGCACTTTTTTTTTTGAGTCGGTGCATCCTATGTTCTAGACACTTTATAAGTCGGTGCATGTCTTTAGACATTCGACTCGGTGCATAGTTTTCCTCCTATGTCTCATGGAATCATGTCGGCGCATATCACTTGCACGTTTGGACACTAAGGTCTGTGCGTATGGTGTCATACACATTCATAAGTGAGTGCATTTCCCACTTTTTACTTATATCAACTCAGTGCAATTCATGCCGCTACCATTCCTGAGGTCGGTGCAAATCACTGATCACCTAGTACTAAGTCAGTGCAATGGTTGACTTACATACTTCTACTCAATGTAGGTTATGCTTACTTTCTCATTATGTCTGTGCAAACTGTGCTAAGTGTTTAACTAATGTCTTGTGTTTCTGATAGAGTTTTCTCTCCGAGGAGGGGCACGTGATCCAAGGCAGATCGTCCTCTAAAAGAATGCCACATGGAAGGCTACAACGCTCAGATGGTGACACGTGGCTTAGAGCCTTCTGGAAGCATATGGGCGAGAGTTCTTCCTCCACATTCCCAATAAGAGAATATAAGAGGTTGCAGATCGAAGGCAGACAAGGAGAAGTTCTTGACAGCCCAATCGAGAGAGCCAGTAACAGAAGAAGAAGAAGTCCAGAGAGAGCGAGAGAGCTGCAAAGTGAAGAGAGAGAGAGAAAGATCTGAGAAGTGAAGAGAATACTAAGGAAGGAGAAGAGAGAGTTTCCCTTGAAGACTTGTTTTGGAATTGCTCTTCGGAGCTACAGTTGTTTTTTTTTGTTTTTGTTTTTCGTTTGTTCTTTTCATCTACTCAGTGTGTTCTTCCGATCCTCTGGTTTGAGGTTGCGGTTCCTCCTATGGTCTCAGGAGGAGGGAGACTTGGTCTTCGGTTTGTGAGTGACCTGGTGTCGCTCGTGGTTGTTCCCTCTGGTGTGGAGGAAGAGAGGTCCTAGACCCCTGGTTGGGTGAATTGTTGGGAGCAATTCACTATTTCCCTCTGGTGTGGAGGAAGAGAGGTCCGTGACCTCTGGTTTGCTAATGATAGGGTGTCACTAGTAGTTCCCCTCCTATTTGGAGGAAGGGAGGTGTGCCTCCTGTTCTAGTTCTGTGAGTAGCAGAGCAAGGGTGCTGATCTTGTGAGTTGCAAGATCAGGTTGAGGGATTTGTCTCCCTCGGTCCAAGCTATTTGGTAGCGTCTGTTGCAGACTGAGTCTGCGGTTCTTACTTTTACAAGTGAAGCCTCACTTCGGTTTGGGGTGAGGGGTGGACGTAGGCAGACTGTGGTCTGGCCGAACCACCTAAAAATATCTGTCCATCGTGGTTTGCCTTGGGTACTGTTCCATATCATCTATCCCCCTTCTCAGGTTGTTTGAGAGTTCTATATCAGAAGTTTTTCTGTGTGATTTCACTTTGTATTTGATATTGCTGTTAAGTGTTCGACTGCGTGCTTAATAGAGACATATGCTTCTTAGTGCTTCTTATTCCTTGAGTGAATTTGTGAGATGAGTCTACGCGATTCCTTGCGTTATCTATCTTCAGTTTTTTTTTTGTTTCCTGAGTAAGAAAGGTCAGTAGTCTCATTAGATCTCATTGAGCGTAGGCAAAGTTTTATTCCGCTATAGTTTTTTTTTAAGGGGATTCATTCACCCCCCCTGAATCCGTGGCTAGCATCACAACATCCATCTGATGCTAATTTGAAATCAGATTGCTCTTCTATCTTGCCCTTGATTTTCACTAATGCCGGGTCATTACCTTGCAGTCCTTGTATCTCTGAGAGTAGATCTGGCTTTATGCTCATATGAGATAGTGTAACACACTTGTTTTCCTTGTCCATGATTATGTCAAGTTGAGAGAATTGTTCTAGCAACTTCCACTCCTGAATCATACAATTGGCTAATAGTGCTCTCGGCTTTCGACTGAGGGCATTGGCTACAGGATTACCCTTTCCAAGATGATATTGTATAGTGAAGTCAAAGTCCTTGAGATATTCCAGCCAACGTCTCTGTCTCATATTCAATTCCTTTTGAGAAAAGAGATACTTGAGACTCTTGTGATCGGAGTATATAGTGAACTGTACTCTGTATAAGTAATGTCTCCAGATCTTCAATGCAAACACTACCGCAGCCAATTCTAGATCATGTACTGTGTAGTTCTCTTCATGCTTCTTTAGCTGTCGAGATGAGTAAGCTATGACTCTCTCTTGTTGCATTAAGACACATCCGAGGCCAATGCCAGATGCATCGGTGTATACCTCGAATTTCTCACCTTCAATTGATAAAGCTAAAACCGGGGCAGTAGTTAGGTGATCCTTGAGGGCTTCGAAGCTTCATTCACATTCCTCACTTCATTCATAACGGATCTCCTGGCGTGTTAGTCTAGTGAGTGGTACGGCGATCTTGGAGAAATCCTTGATGAATTGCCGGTAATAGCCCGCAAGACCCAAGAAACTACGGATCTCGCTAGCATTGGTCGGTCTTTCCCAATTCTTTACAGCTTCAACCTTTGACGGATCTACGGATAATGCATCCTTTGATATGACATGTCCTAGGAAAGATACTTCTTCTAGCCAGAACTCACATTTATTGAGGTTTGCATATAACTGATTTGTCCTCAATATCTGTAATGCAATCCTCAAATGCTCCTCATGTTCTTCCTTGGTCTTTGAATAGATCAATATATCATCAATGAAAACCACTACGAATTGATCTAGATGAGGCCTGAATATACTATTCATCAACTGCATAAAGGCTGCAGGGGCATTGGTTAGTCCAAAAGGCATAACAACAAATTCGTAGTGCCCATACCTACTCCTGAACGCGGTCTTATGAATATCCTCATCCTTGATTCTCAATTGGTGATATCCTGACCTGAGATCAATCTTCGAGAAATACTTGGATTCAGATATTTGATCAAATCACTCATTGATTCTCGACAGTGGATACTTATTCTTGATAGTGAGTTGATTCAACTGTCTATAGTCGATGCATAACCTCGTGGATCCATCCTTCTTCTTTACAAATAACACAGGTGCTCCCCATGGGGAAGTACTCGGCCTAATAAATCCTTTCTTAAGAAGCTCCATCAATTGTTCTTTTAACTCCTTGAGTTCGACATGGGACATCCTATATGGTGCCTTAGAAACTGGACCAGCACCATGGACCAAGTCGATGGTGAAGGCCACTTCTCTTTGTGGGGGTAGCCCAGGTAAATCTTCCGGAAACATGTCCGGAAACTCTTGCACAACGGGGATGTCTTCTAGCTTAGTCTCCTTAGTTTTCTTAATGGTGACCAAAGCAAGGAAAGATATACATCCTTTCCTTATTAGCTTGCTAGCTCGGAGGGCCGAAATAAGAGGCGACTTGCTCCGACTCTTAGGGCTAGTATAAACTAGTTCCGGGAACTCCTTGAAAGTAACCTTACTGTTACGGCAATCAACAGTTGCCTGGTACTTGGATAACCAATCAGCTCCTAATATGATATCATAGTCCTTCATATCTAGGCATATGAGGTCTATAGGGAGGTTTCTTCCTTTAACCAAGACTTCACAATTTTGGTAATGGTGAGCAATATCGGCCTCGTTTCCAAGTGGAGTTGAGATAACTAATTTTATCCACTCCGGTTCCATAGGTAGCGGATCAGCAAACTTCTTGGAGACAAAAGAATGCTATACACCAGTATCAAATAAGACATGTGCAGACTTGGAACAAACTTGCAGCGTACCTTCCACTAGTCCACCCTCATCTTGATCTGCCTCCTTAATAGCTTGGAGACGTGTATTCTTCATCACCGGACGTTTTCCATCACCGGCTTGATCATTGAGCAACGGGCAGTCGGGAATCCAATGATCACGGCTCCCACAGCGGAGACAAGCTCCAAGTTTCCTCCAACACTCAACGGCCTTATGTCCGGCCTTGTCACAATGTTTACATATCACTTTGGAAGGTGTGGTGGTGATGGAGAAAGGTTTGGTCTTCTTGAAGTTTTGCTCTTGGGAGGGAGTTCCTCCGTTACTTGGCCTCTTCTTGTTGAAATTGGGTTTAAAAAAACCAGAACTAGTGACATGTTCCTGATGTAAAACCGACCTAAGACCTATGATGATGTGATGAAGATGTTTTGATACACTTGATGTGAGACCAACTAGGATGCTATGATGATGATACCAATTGATGTGAGACCGACCTTGGACCTAAGTATGCAAGCATTCGGGTTAGGCAGCGGACTCACACTAGCGACTCACTCGCTTGGCGCACGTTAGTGCCCGAAGGTGACTCGGTGATGATGGAGAGGGTCCGAGGCGGGACCTTGGTTCTCCAAGGGTCGGCTAGCTTATTGCGGACCCCAAATGGGCCAAGGGAAGCCCAAATCATGGGCGGCCAACACACCAAGGGTGTGGGTTGAGTGGAATCTATCACAACTCGCCCGCGGTGGTCACTCAATTTGGTGGCAATTTAAAATCGGACACTCTCTCACCGCCGACGGAGTAACTATAGCAATACTAAGCTAAGCAAGTCCATTACAGCAATGAGAGATGTTCAGGAGCTCACCTAGCCGGCGTGAAGACACCGACTCCGGCCGGAGACGGGGGCGAGCAGGGAGGCGAGGGTATGCACCCGCACGCCCCGTCGGTGTCGTTTCAACCTGAAATTGAAAGGAGTAGAACACTACACCCCATGCAAGGGGGGGGGGATCTTGGGGAAGGGAAACCAAAGAATACACCGAATTACTACCTCCACACAGGGAGGGGCCTTCAGCCGGCCAAGCGGGGAGGGGAGAAAGCGATGAAAACACAAGAGAAGAAGCCGATGCCGAATCTGTCCAGTTCTGTGAGTGTTGATAGGGGACTGAAGAATTGACTGATGCAACTGCTACCGAATTTTGTTGGGGACGAGACCACCTGGAAAATCTTCATAGGAGGCCGGGGAAGTCGTCCAAATTTTGTTAATTTCTTCTGTCGCCGCTGTTGGTCTGGGTAGAGGCCCGAACAGTGAGGCAGAGTCTTGGACTGGCAGCTCCTGGTTTCCAACAGCAGGTTGCAGAGGATGCCCCGACAGCTCCCGAACTCGGAATCAAGCACCGTTAGAGTTGTTGTAACCGTGGATGAGTCCTCTTCGCAGAAAAACTGACAGGGAAGACAAAAAATGCCGGAGAAGACCAGGGGACTCTGAACAATGATGACAGGTCGGTGCAGACTATGGGTAGCAGACCCGCGTAGCTGAGGGAGAAAATTGATAACTCTGGATCATGAATGCCGATCGAAGTTCCGCTTCTTGATTCTGAAATTAGACAGGGTGAGGAAGAACTTTGCAGGAGCACTCTTGAACTGATTCTTCCAAGGTTCGTCGTGGTGAAGCTTCTACTCCGGTTCTGGTACTCAGCAGGGGTAGCTCTGCGCAGTTGTGGGAGAATGGAGCTCCCAGGCAGCACACAGCTCGGATGAAGATGAAACCACTTCCATTGTGAAGAAGACAGGAAGATGCTTCCGTGGATAGCTCTTGGGTCTTCAAACTCGCTGGGATGTGGTCAGAGTCGCTGCTGCAAGTTGCTGGTCTTCTGCTGGTCTTCAACTACGAACTA
The DNA here is from genome assembly GCA_022559845.1 of Amorphophallus konjac. NCBI lineage: Eukaryota > Viridiplantae > Streptophyta > Magnoliopsida > Alismatales > Araceae > Amorphophallus > Amorphophallus konjac. The sequence continues at coordinate 249,701,093 of CM040126.1, forward strand.
GGGCTGAGAGATGATGGAGAGGAGCAAGGAAGAATGGTGGAGAGGAGAGAGAGAGGGGGGGTGCGACCCTAACCAAGGGGAGGGGTCTTGGGGGTGCCCTAGGGCTGTGGAGAGAAGGGAGATTTGAATTCAAATGGCCTAGGGAAGTGGTGGGTTGTATGGGGGAGAGGGAAAGGTGCTTGGGGAAGTGGGTAGGGTAGTTGGGAGTTGGAGGGTGGCCTAGTGATTGGGGGATTCCACCTGGGGTTGGGGGGGAGTTAAATGAGTGTATGTGGAAGGGGAGGGGTCTTAATGAGAGGTGAATGGGGAGGAGAGAGAAAATTTTGAATTCTGGGGTTGGGGAAGAGAGAGAGAGAGAGAGAGAGATCTAGTGGGATTTGGAATTAGATTTCAATATTCATGCAATGGTTCATTAGTTCAAAATGAGGGGAATGGGGTCCTATATATAGGAAACCCACATTTCTACAAAAGTCCCTGACATTTGACTCAATGACAAATAACCGAAGGGGTAGGGGCGCCCTTGGGCCAAGCCCAATGAATTGGGCCCAATAGCCTAACAAACCAACCTAATGACACAATACTTAAGAAAATGACTCACTAACCTAGGTACATGACTCAAATAAGAGAAAATTACATGATATTGACTCAAAGAAAATGTGAAGATTTCATGACTAGACTCAAAAATACATGACTAACATAATGGCCCTTGTCGACGAACAATCCGAGTCCGGAGAAAATGTGTAGGGGCAAGGGATGCCCTCATCATACCCCCGGGGTGGGGAAAACTCGACCCCGTCGACTATGGGTCCACCAGGGAAGTAGTACATCGAACTGCGGCTCTGGGCGATCCACGATCTCCATACTCAACCCGCGACCATAGTCGGGGAACTGCGCTTCAGCTCGACAAAGTGACTCTGTCATACCCTCATGCTGGCGATGGGATCTTGCTTGCCTAGTATTGCTGCCATGTGCTCACGTCGGGCTCTCAGGCTATTTGTGGTGGCACTCCGAGGGTGTCTCTCACAAGGGTAGGTGTAAGCTCAAGGCACTCACTAGGATCCACCGCGGTTCCCTTAGAGGGTGTCGGATCCGCCACATGGGAAGTGGGGTGAATCCCAAAACCCATTTGAAAGTCCAACCCATAAGCTGGGTTGCCAAAGCCACTTAGATCTTGGCAAGGTCCAAGTCCTCGTGCCCTCAGATTGGAGGTGACCCTAAAGTAGAGCCACTCCAAAGCCATCATCACCAAGTTGTCAACTTGGAACTCAAAGTGGTGCTTAGGAGTTTGTGCTCACTTCTTGTGAATCCCACCGCTTGTTGCTTGATACTTGCTTGAATGCATATGCCATGCACTATGATGCGATGTGAGTTGACAATGTATGGTATGCAAAGGTGGTCCAGGACAGCCACATATAGACCTATCATGTATTGATGTTATGAGGACGTTGAATGATTTAGGAGGACCGGGGCATCCATAGGTATGCATGGTGGTGACAAATGTTGGGGGACCCGGACATCCATGTATGCTCCTTTCATGCTTATGACTCATGATGAAAGAGGGTGGACCATTACATCCAAATATGGTCCACTTATGCTTCCTACTTGACATGTGGGTGATGTGGATGAATGTACCCGACGGACTAATCATGCCAAGCGGTGTGATGTGCCAAGACATATGAATTCCTTTCCCAAAGATGACTTCCTCATGTGGGATGGTGGGGTGGCCTTTGAGCTTCCACTCAAAAGGGTCGAAGGGATCTAGGTAGGTGGATATGGGGTGGGGCACTTTCTTGATCTCTAGGCGGGTGTTGCCTAAGGTCATGATTTCTATGGTGTAACCTGGGTCATGGATGAGGTGGGCTTGGCCCAACATGGTGGGTGGGGGTAGGAAAGGGTGGGTGGTGGGTGATGTGGGTGGGTCACGTGGGTACCCATACTCCCAAAGGAAGGGATCAAAGGGGTCATGGACTGGGTTTCCTAGAAGAAGAGACTCTATGCCCACATGGTCTTCACACGGTGGGTCCTCCTCCCTCAAGGTAATTGGACCAAGGTCGTTAGTGGGTCAGTCGATCAAGGTACTTGGGATCTCAATGGAAGTGAAGTGGATCATGATGGGTTTTTCATCCATAGGGAGAATGAGAAGGAGGTCACTAGTGTAGCAACCAATGGTGAAGACCGAGGTGATAGAACCATCACATGGGTGGAAAAGACTAAGGCTTTTTAGGTGGGCCTTTCCTAAGGTCAATAAGCAAGTCAACCCTAGTTGCCATTCTAAACCCTTGAGGAGATCATCCCAACCTTCTACCTCATAGTAGGATTGGATTGTGGTGTGATAGGAGTGGAGGGGGGCAATTTGGGATGGATATCCAAATGGTGAGAGAGGTGGGGGTGAGCTAGGAAGGGTGGGTCCTTGTTTGAGCCATTGGAGTATGACTTCATTCATGGTGAAGGTGTGTGGCTTTTGAGGATCCGGACTAGGAGAGGTGGGTGGAAGTGGAGGTTCTTGGATTTCCTCTAGGGTAGGTTTTTGTTCAGGACTAGCATCTATTTTCATGTGGATGGGTGTGTGGGTTTCAATTCCTAGTGTTAATGGGTTAGGTAGGTCTAATGCGGGAGAATTGGTGATAGCTGGAGCATGGTGCACTTGGGGTGGTGGGCAAGGGTGGACTTGGATTTGGATAGGAAGGGGGAGTAGAGGAGGCCTAGGTTGGGGAAAGATTGGTGTAGGAAGCGGGAGGTGGGTTGGGTGAGGGGTTTTGGGTTGGGGGGTGATGGCCATTATGGGCCTAGGTGGAGGGGTGGTCATGGGGTCCACTTGGGTTTGAGTGGTGAATGTTGGATGAGTGGTGGTCCTTATGGAGGGAATCTGGCCGGTTAAGGGTCTCTTGCCCTTGGGATCGTTTGGGGTGGAGAAGGGGGTTAAAGGGGCTTGACTAGTGTAGGTTAGGGGAGGGGGTTTTGGTTGGGGTGTGGGGGACCTTATGGGGTTGGGTGAGGAGGTGGAGGCCTTAGATACTTGGGTTTTAGGGGTGAGGTTTTGGACGGGTGGGGCTGAGGGAGTGGGAGTGCTCCTTGGGCTTTGGTAACCCGGGTAGGAAGGGGACATATATTTTGCCCTAAGTTGCTCCTTCATGTCCTTCCAAGTGGTGATGGGAGTTTTCCTTCTAAGTACCTTTAGCCCAACAATTTGCATCCAATAAGTTTCTGCCCGTTTGGTAAGTAGCATTTTGGCAACCCATGCCTTTTCATCCTCGGACATAGGATACCAAGTGAAGTATTGGTCCATTGTAGCTTCCCAATCTAAATATTCTCTAGGAGAGGTTCCATCAAAGGTGGGAAGTGGGAAAGAGACCATCCTATCGTCCGTCCTTGGGGCGGGCCAATTTTCTCCAAGTTGGTTGAGTCGGCCCGATATGTTATCAAGCCGCTCATTGGCATAGGTCAAGACTTTCATGAAGTAGTTGACATGGCCAGGGAAGTTATGGGTGTTAGTGGTAGGCATCTCTTGGTGGCTTGGACTTATGGAGTGGGCCGATTGATAAGGTCAATATGAGGTGGCCATACTAGGGGACAAGAGTGATGCACTTGAAGACTCTAAATGCATAGACATGCCCTAGGACCAACTTGATAGAGACAAGTTGTGAACTTGCTCTGATACCACTTGATGTAAAACCGACCTAAGACCTATGATGATGTGATGAAGATGTTTTGATACACTTGATGTGAGACCAACTAGGATGCTATGATGATGATACCAATTGATGTGAGACCGACCTTGGACATAAGTATGCAAGCATTCGGGTTAGGCAGCGGACTCACACTAGCGACTCACTCGCTTGGCGCACGTTAGTGCCCGAAGGTGACTCGGTGATGATGGAGAGGGTCCGAGGTGGGACCTTGGTTCTCCAAGGGTCGGCTAGCTTATTGCGGACCCCAAATGGGCCAAGGGAAGCCCAAATCATGGGCGGCCAACACACCAAGGGTGTGGGTTGAGTGGAAGCTCTCACAACTCGCCCGCGGTGGTCACTCAATTTGGTGGCAATTTAAAATCGGATACTCTCTCACCATCGACAGAGTAACTATAGCAATACTAAGCTAAGCAAGTCCATTACAGCAATGAGAGATGTTTAGGAGCTCACCTAGCCGGCGTGAAGACGCCGACTCCGGCCGGAGACAGAGGCGAGGGTATGCACCCGCACGCCGCGTCGGTGTCGCTTCAACCTGAAATTGAAAGGAGTACAACACTACACCCCATGCAAGGGGGGGGGGGTCTTGGGGAAGGAAAACCAAAGAATACACCCAATTACTACCTCCACACAAGGAGGGGCCTTCAGCCGGCCAAGCGGGGAGGGGAGAAAGCGATGAAAACACAAGAGAAGAAGTCGATGCCGAATCTGTCCAGTTCTGTGAGTGCTGATAGGGGACTGAAGATTTGACTGATGCAATTGCTATCGAATTTTGTTGGGGACGAGACCACCTGGAAAATCTTCGTAGGAGGCCGGGGAAGTCGTCCAAATTTTGTTAATTTCTTCTGTCGCTGCTGCTGGTCTGGGTGGAGGCCCGAACAGGGAGGCAGAGTCTCGTACTGGCAGCTCCTGGTTTCCAACAGCAGGTTGCAGAGGATGCCTTGATAGCTCCCGAACTCAGAATCAAGCACTGTCGGAGTCGTTGGAACCTTGGATGAGTCCTCTTTGCATAAGAACTGACGGGGAAGTCAAAAAATGCCGGAGAAGACCAGGGGACTCTGAACAATGATGACAGGTCGGTGCAGACTGTGGGTAGCAGACCCGCGTAGCTGAGGGAGAAAATTGATAACGCCGATCGAAGTTCCGCTTCTTGATTCTGAAATTAGACAGGGTGAGGAAGAACTTTGCAGAAGCGCTCTTGAACTGATTTTTCCAAGGTTCGTCGTGGTGAAGCTTCTACTCCGGTTCTGGTACTCAGCAGGGGTAGCTTTGCGCAGTTGTGGGAGAACGGAGCTCTCGGGCAGCACACAGCTCGGATGAAGATGAAACCACTTCCATTACGAAGATGACAGGAAGACGCTTCCGTGGATAGCTCTTGGGTCTTCAAACTCACTGGGATGTGGTCGGAGTCGCTGCTGCAAGTTGCTGGTCTTCTGTAGGTCTTCAACTGCGAACTAGGGCTGAGAGATGATGGAGAGGAGCAAGGAAGAATGGTGGAGACGGGAGAGAGAGGGGGGTGCGACCCTAACCAAGGGGAGGGGTCTTGGGGGTGCCCTAGGGCTGTGGAGGGAAGGGAGATTTGAATTCAAATGGCCTAGGGAAGTGGTGGGTTGTATGGGGGAGAGGGAAGGGTGCTTCGGGAAGTGGGTAGGGTAGTTGGGGGTTGGAGGGTGGCCTAGTGATTGGGGGATTCCACCTTGGGGTTGGGGGGGAGTTAAATGAGTGTATGGGGAAGGGGAGGGGTCTTAATGAGAGGTGAATGGGGAGGAGAGAGAAAATTTCGAATTTTGGGGTTGGGGAAGAGAGAGAGAGAGAGAGAGAGAGATCTAGTGGGATTTGGAATTGGATTTCAATATTCATGCAATGGTTCATTAGTTCAAAATGAGGGGAATGGGGTCCTATATATAGGAAACCCACATTTCTACAAAAGTCCCTGACATTTGACTCAATGACAAATAACCGAAGGGGTAGGGGCGCCCTTGGGCCAAGCCCAATGAATTGGGCCCAATAGCCTAACAAACCAACCTAATGACACAATACTTAGGAAAATGACTCACTAACCTAGGTACATGACTCAAATAAAGGGAAAATTACATGATATTAACTCAAAGAAAATGTGAAGATTACATGACTAGAGTCAAAAATACATGACTAACATAATGGCACTTGCCGACGAACAATCCGAGTCCGGAGAAAATGTGTAGGGGCAAGGGATGCCCTCATCAGTTCCTTCTTATCTTTCCCATGAATCCTATCAGATAGTTCCGTGGCATCTTTTAATAGCTGGGCTCGTCATACCATCTCCGAATAGACTTGTATGTCCATTGGGGCCAGTTGTGTGATAAATTGGGGCCTGAGCCCATTTAGAAACCTTCTAGCTTTCATTTTCTCGGTATTGACTAAATGCTTAGCGTACCGGGACAACCTCGAGAATTATGCCTCGTACTCGGCCACCGATAATGATCGTTGCTTGAGTGTGGCGAATTCGGTGGCCTTTTTCTCCTAGAGTCGATATGAGAAGTACTTATTGTTAAAATGTTCAACAAATTCCTCCCATGTAACCTGAGCTTGGTCTAAGGTGGCTTCTACCGACTCCCACCAGCATCGAGCATCTCTTTCCAGTTGAAATGTTGCTAATAAGACCTTCTCTTGGTCTGTGCATTGCATAACTCTAAAGATACGTTTAGTTTCTTGGATCCAGTGCTCAGAGTCATCTGGATCACTGGATCCCATGAACTTAGGAGGGCTCATGTTCTTGAAGCTTTGGTAGAGATTTCCCGCTCCACGGTGTCCACCTCCTTGTGACACCTATTGAAGTGCCTGCGTCATGCCTTGAATAGTACGTTGCATGTTACGCCACTGAGCACGTTCGGCAGCCATTGTCCTACAAGGATTTTAAATAACTAATTAATAGGAGACTTGACCAAGAGTTTGAACACCTTAGTCACTTTAACCCATGGTTCTACCCAATCTCACCGGTTAAAGGTTTAAACCTATTCTTGGACTTGGGTTTCCTAGGAATTGAATATCCTAGGCTCTGATACCACAAAAATTGTCGTGCTCGGAGCACGGAAGAAACCCGAGACGCATGACAAGTTTATATCGATCATGTCAATCAGAGCGTTAGTGTATTCGACACCAAGATAGAGTGTGCAAAAGTAAATTTAACCCAATCCTTTAATTCAACTATAACCTCAAAGTATTACTATTACAATTCATCTTGAAAGAAATACTAAGACTCGATAAAAAGAAAAGTACAAGGATTGACTCAAGGAAACGGAAAGACAAGTCTAGCCGACGCTTGGATAGATAGATGTAGCTCTAGTCTCTTCACTCTTGACCTTCCCCATCCGATTGAGTCTCGTCCTCAGACTTACCTGAAAAATAAGGGAAAACACTATGTGAGCGAACGCTCAGTAGGGATTATATCTCAAGAGCTAGCTTGCTTTAAGTAAATTACAAGTTAGATGAATGCAATTTAGCTATAGATGTTCATGTAAAACGACAATAGAGAATGTATATCAAGTGATAGTGAGTGAACTAGCAAGACCAGATCGGGCCCTATATGCGCAGTCATTGATCGTGTATTTTTGACATCCACTGTAGTAGAGCCAATATGGATTTTAAAAGGAATACGCTTGTAGGAACTTAAGGTAGATCTTGTGGAATAGAACCACAAGGATTGAACACGTAGGGACAGCAATAACGGTATAACCACGATTCGTATTAAAACTAGGCGGAATCGGCTCCCTAACTTGGCTGCCATGATATTTAAGAATAAGCGCTCATATAGAGATGGTTGCTCGTTCTTGTACATGTTAAGCTAGATAGAATTGAGGTCCACAAGTGTGGCACATAATTTATAGAACACTAATGGCAGGGTTTCCCATTCCATTAAACCGTAAGGATATTCTCATGACAGCATGATTGTTATATGGATGTCATGAGGGCCGGTTTACCATGTTTCTCTAGAGTGACATGGCAATCAACAGTGTCATGGGTCTTAATGGTACAACCCACTCGGCTACCTTGAGAGAATCCAAGGCTAGCGGAGTCTTACGGAGGTCTATATGATAAAGTCACCGGTCCAAAGGAACGGAATGTCCCATGGAGGGTTCATCTATCACCGAGAAATAATGCGTAATCGATAAATCATCATGAAACGTGGGACTATAATCACGGAATGGAATATAGTGCCAATATACACAACCCATGGTCAAGGGTTATAGAAAACCATGAAAATCAGGAGATCAGTAAATTGACGCTTGAGCTTAAGTCTTCATTTTCTGAATTGGCGCCCTTGTCAGGGTCGTTAGTTCAGTAAATGACGATTGTTCACTCAGTCGTTACATCCATATTCTATAAATATAAAAATCTATAAACATTTTTAATTTTTAGATATTATGAAAATGAGAACTTACGTTAAGGCTTCAATTTAGTAAACAACACCCTAGTCAGGGGCGTCTTATATCAAATTAAAGGGCAGGGTGTATGTCGTCATTTCAATATTCAAGCAATTATGTCAGGAATTTATAATTTTATAGTTTATCACTAATTGGCGCCCGTGTATAGGGACGTTCATTCAAATGATGACGTAAATAAGGTCGTTAATTCTTTATCATACGATTTACACTAGGCAGGTACAATCACAGACACATGATTTCTGGAGTATGTCTGAACAGGAATCCAATGACATGTACAGGTAAAAAAAAATAACAGGAATTTATGAATGTGATCATGTATTAGGTTACATATAAGGGTTCACAGTTATTAAATTTTGAACATTGTATAATTATTAAATAACTAGACAATTGACGACTGTTTGAACAGTCGTTAAATAAAATAGCGCCCTAGACTGGGTCGCTAATTTAATTCATGTAGTAAAACAACAAAAACCTCAATCCAGAGCGATCTCTGCAATGCCTTACAGACCTATATGCATGTATACAAGCCTAAAATTATTAAATTTGGCTTAACACTTGAGAAAACCTACCTTTTTGGTTGATAGACGATGAGGTAGATGGAGGAAATAACCACGCACGATACTCTGTTTTCAACAGAGTAACTGGGTAGCCAGGGTAACAAGAGCAGCAGCTCAGTTTGCAACAGCAGTACCCCTTTGGAGAAGCTGCAGGATGCTGATGTGAAGAGTAGCACGCGGCAGCCCCTTTGGAAGAAATAGAGAAGCAGAGGCTTCCCACGACAACACACCAAAGCAATGCAGTTGAACAAGGAAGAAGAAGAAGTTGAAGAACTTCTTATGTTCTTCACGTACTGTGGAAGAAGGAATAGCAGAGAGAAGCTTTAGCCTCTCCACGATGCGTCCACGGCCAAAGGATGCAGCTTAGCCTGTTCTTCTGTTTCAGCGGCAGAAGAAAACGCAAGCAGCACTAGATCGTATGTTTGCTGAATAAGAGCCAGCAGGTTGGCTCGATAGAAGGGTTGGTATTTATAGGAGAATAAATCCTAATGGGTTCCAGGAGTTTGATTAGAACTAAAACTTCCTATGTAGATTCTTGTTTAAACTGAGATATCCACGTATTGATCCTTTCCCTAATCAGAACTTAGCCAGATAACATCCCTGTCCGAACCAAACACCAACGGGTCCTGTTTTATAAATGACGCCTAAGGTTGGGGCGTTATTTTAAAATGACGCCTCTGTACACGATCTTCAATTCATTATATAACGCCTGTTAAGGGGGCGTCAATTATTTAATTAGCGCCTGCTTATTCAGTCTTCAATTAAATGATGACCTGACAGGAGGCGTTATTTACTTTGGCCTATTTGAATTTGAGTTTATGTTTAAGGCCCATTAGGTGTATGTTTGTATATGGGTTGGGCTTTGAACATTGGTTTAATCCTTTAATCCATTTAAGATTTTATACCTTTAATTTACCAGGGTTGCTACATAAGGACTCTCGCATGATGTAACGGTCAAGGATAAATGCGTTAGAGCACTGTAACGCGCCAGGAAAGGACCGTTAGAGACAAGGGAGCAAAAATGAAATGAAGGTTTGCAAAGCTTTGTTCAGCGAAAAAGGATAAGGAACCAGACCCAACCAAGGAGACATGACTTCGTTAAATAAACCTTAAATTGACCAAGATGACCCAATAAGGGTGAACAACTCGGAGCATCATATAAAATGAATAAGGATATGACCCAACTTATTGGTCATAAAACGGGTGTCAACAGTTCTCTGCCGCAAGACTTCAGTAGCAGGAACTACGATGCGGGAAGAAGATGCCCATTCACGTCTTCCGAAGAAAAGAAGGGAGATATTCCCTTCTGCAGGTAGTAGAAGGTCGAGAACAACAGTAAGTATTGCATGTTCGATGAGGAATAATGTTTATAAGGATAAAATCGTAAGGGTCCATGGAAAACAAGATAACCTTGCTATTAGTGTTCCCTCAAGGGTCCATTGTTAGGGAAGGGTACAATGCCAGCGAAAACTTTTTGTAATTGTGTCAACCCATAATAGTAGCCAGAATGCCAGCTCGTCAGGGAAATGATGACCGGAAAGATGCCACGGTTTTGGAAATGGCGCCCTGGCAGAGGGGTGCCACATCCCTTGCTGTGTGTTTTACACTAGTTTTAAAAATAGCGCCCCTGTTTGGGGGCGCTATATCTTCTGCACCGTTAGAAATGGCGCCCAGGTCAAGGGCGCCCTATGAATATGGCGCCCTTGTCACGGGTGCTACATCCATTTGTTTGGGAAAATCATGGGCCCTTCACGTGTTGGTCAGGTCTTTAAGATATATATCGTTGATTCATAGCCCATATATATAATTGGTGGGGCGTTGATTCATAGCCCATATATATAATTGGTTGGTGGCCCCATGAAGGGAATTAGCGCCCTTGCATGAGGGCATTATTTAGTAATTGGCGCCGTAGTAAGGGGCGCCCATTCCATGTGTTCGAAAAAAAATGACAACCCCTATACGTGTTGTATATACGATGGCTTCTAAGTGATGTCTATCATTGGGTATTTTTATTTTTTATTTGGCCTTGTTATAGAGTTATTTAAGGTTTTATTTATTTAGGAAAATGTTGATTTCTCTATCATTTTTATCCGGGGTGCTACAACCTCTCCCACTTAAAAGAATTTGGTCCCCAAATTCAATTGCATATATGGAGACATGGAGGGTGTGAAGTACTTACAGACTAGAATAGCTCCGAAAATCTTCTTCTCATAGACTTATCGGTTTCCCAGGTGGCTTCTCGTTCTAAGTATCGATTCCATTAGATTTTCACCATAGGGATCATCTTGTTCCTTAGAACTCGGACTTCTAGGTCGAGGATCTTCATTGGCATTTGCTCGTAGGTCAGATCCTTTTGTATCACTAAATCAGTGCGCTCAATGACATGGCAAGGATCGTGAACATATTTCTTCAGCATTGAAATATGGAATACATTGTGCACTTCTGATAGTTGTGGAGGCAAAGCAATGCGATACGCCACCTTGCCTACTCTTTCCAATACTTCGAATGGACCAATAAACCTTAGTGTTAGCTTGCCCTTAACACCGAATCTTCTAATACCTCGGCCGGGAGATACCTTGAGAAAAATATGGTCTCCAACTTGAAATTCCAGATCTCTTCTTATGTTGTCAGCATAAGATTTTTGCCTGGACTGTGCTATCTTTAGCCTTTCTCGAATGAGGTATATCTTCTCGGTTGAATCTCTTACCATATTTGGGCCTAGAATTTATTTTTCACCGACTTCATCCCAGCATATTGGAGATCGACAACTCCTGCCATAAAGTGCCTCGAAAGGTGCCATTTGGATACTAGCTTGATAGCTGTTATTATAAGCAGACTCGACTAGCGGTAAGTGGTCGTGCCAGCTTCCGCCGAAGTCTATAATACACTCCCTTAACATATCTTCAATAACTTGATTTGTCCTTTCGATCTGTCCATCTGTCTAGGGATGGAAAGCAGTGTTGAAATTGAGTTTCGTCCCAAGAGAGTGTTGTAGACTCTTCCAGAAATGAGAGGTAAAGTGTGGGTCTCGGTCAGATACAATTGACATAGGGACTCCATGCAATCTAACCATCTCCTTGATATATAAGGCAACAAGTACATCAATCGACCATCAACTTTTGATGTGTAACAAATGGGCTGATTTAGTTAGACGGTCGATGAGTACCCAAATTCCATCATGTCCGCCCCTAGACTTGGGCAAGCCCATGATAAAATCCATGCCGATATCTTCCCATTTCCACTTGGGAATATCTAGTGGATGTAATTTTCCAGCGAGTTTTTGATGTTCTGCCTTCACTTGCTGGCATGTCAGGCAGCGAGATACGAAGTCTGCTACCTCCCGTTTCATATTAGGCCACCAGAAAGTTCTTTTCAAGTCTTGGTACATCTTGGTGGCTCTAGGGTGGATCATGTATCTTGATCGATGAGCTTCCTCAAGAACATTCTTCTTTAACTCAGGACAGTCGGGCACACATGTCCGTTCATGGAATAGTAGTCTACCATCGGGTGCCAGCTTGAAATCGGATCTCTCGTCCAGCTTGTCATTTATCTCTACTAGTGTAGGATCTTCTTCTTGTAGCTTCTTGATTTAAGGTAGCAAATCTAGATGTACGCTAATGTGCGATAGAGCGACACACTGGTCCTTCTCATCTATACTTATATTGAGTTAAGAAAATTTCTCCAGCAACTTCCATTCTTGAATCATACAACTTGTCAATATTACTCTCGGCTTTCGACTAAGGGCATCGGCTACAAAATTACCCTTACTAGGATGGTATTCTATGGTGAAGTAGAAATCCTTGAGATATTCGAGCCAACACCTCTGCCGCATGTTCAGCTCGTTTTGGGAGAATAAATATTTGAGGCTTTTGTGATCGAAATATACTGTGAATTGTTCTCCGTAGCGATAATGTCGCCAGATCTTTAAGGCAAATACTACCACGGCTAGCTCTAAGTCATGCACCGGGTAGTTCTCTTCATGCTTCTTTAATTATCGGGAAGAGTATTCAATGACTCTTCCATATTGCATTAATACACACCCGAGGCCAATACCAGAAGCATCGGTATATACCTCGTATTTCTCTCCTTCAATTGGTAATGATAAGACTGGAGAAGTGGTCAAGCGATCCTTCAAAGTATGGAAACTCTTCTCGCAGTCTTCATTCCACTCATAAGGCACTTCCTTGCGAGTCAACCTGGTCAGAGGAACGGCGATCTTGGAGAAGTGCTTGATGAAACGCCGGTAGTAACCAGCTAGTCCCAAGAAACGTCGAATCTCTGTTGCACTTGTTGGTTGATCCCAGTTCTTTATGGCCTCGACCTTTGAAGGGTCGATAAAAATTTCGGTCTTTGAAACTACATGGCCGAGGAAGGATACTTCCTCAAGCAAGAACTTGCACTTGCTGAATTTGGCAAATAATTTATTTTCCCTCAATATTTGCAATGCCTTCTTCAGATGTTCTTCATGGTCTTCTTCAGACTTTGAATAAATTAAGATATCATCAATAAAGATCACAATAAATTGATCCAGATGCGGCCTAAAGGAGTTGTTCATCAACTACATAAAAGCTACAGGGGCATTTGTTAGTCCGAAAGACATAACAATGAATTCGTAATGCCCATACCTGCTTTAGAATGCAGTTTTATGAATGTCTTCTTCTTTGATCTTCAATTGGTGGTAACCAGAACGAAGATCAATCTTGGAAAAGTATGTAGCTCCAGATAATTGATCGAATAGCTCATCAATTCTCGGCAGCGGGTACTTGTTCTTGATTGTAAGGTGATTTAGCTGCCGATAATCAATGCATAGTCTCATCGATCCATCGTTCTTTTTGACGAATAGCACGGGTGCTCCCCATAGGGAAGTATTTAGCTTGATAAAACCCTTTTTCAATAAGTCAATTAGCTGTTCTTTTAGCTCTTTCAGCTCCGCGGGGGACATTCTTTAAGGTGCCTAGGAAACAGGACCAGCACCAGGGACAAGGTTGATTGTGAACGACACATCCCTTTCCGGGGATAAGCCGGGCAATTCTTCTAGAAAAATATCAGAAAAATCTTGACATATACGGATGTCCTCAAGTTTAGACTCCTCGACTTCCGTGGCAATCACAAGGGCTAGGAAAGCCATACATCCTTTACTTATGAGTTTGCTAGCTCGGAGAGCTGAGATAAGAGGGGATCTATGCCGAGGGCTAGTATAAACCAGCTCGGGATAATCCACAGAAGTTATCTTGCCATTTCGGTAATCTACAGTTGCTTGGTATGTGGATAACCAGTCGGCACCTAGTATGACATCATAACCCTTCATATCTAGGCTTATCAGGTTGACAGGCAAATTGTTTCCTTTAATCATAACCTTGCAGTTTGGGTAATGACGTGTGATATCAGACTCATTCCCAAGAGGTGCAGATACGACTAAGTCTAACCATTCGGGCTCCTTAGAAAATGAAGCAGCAAAATTTCTCGGAAACAAAAGAATGAGTTGCTCTAGTATCAAATAAAACTTTAGCAGTCTTAGAACAAACAGTTAGTGTACCTTCCATGATTCCACCTTCTGTTGGTTCCGCCTCTTGGAGAGCTTGCAGGCGGCCATGTTTCTTTGCCAGACGCTTCTCATCCTTAGTGTTTTGCTCATTCATCAATGGGCAATCAGGGTTTCGATGTTCTCGACTCCTACATCGAAGACAGGCTCTGTTTGCGATGAGTTTTTTCATCCGACCGTCTTGTTGTTTTTATTTCATGTATATATATAGGTATATGTACATGTATACATGTCTTATTTCACGTATCGATCAGCCATTTGACTAACTGGTAGTCAACTGACCGATTGACGACGCGGGCGTGCGAATCACATGAGTGACGATTTTATTGTGCGCTCATGCTAACCCCTACTGGGCGACTGTGAGGTTCGGTCGGGACCAGCAGTCCGCCATACCATAAAGGCTATGGCGTTAATTACATCCCCCACGAAGAGGGAACACCTTTGATTAATTGTCGAGATAGCGAGCTGTCAAAGCCAGAATGAAAAGAGCTACATGGTGATCATGACGAAGGCATGCAGGATGCATTTGTTTCTCATACAGGGGATGCATAGTTCATTGAATTATGGACCCTTGGTATGTGGCGGAGGACGTAGGTCTGAAGACCACCATCGCGCATAGCGGAGACTTTCGGTTGGGCATAACCCGACCTTCTGTCAACACCATTTAATATACCCGAGGGTCGATGCAGACATACATGAGGAACCGTGATATGCGAGGTGTAATAACGATGTTATAGCACAAATTCGGCAGCATGCCCCACCCCTTTGGACTATGCCAAATGGGGATATAGGACATCTATCCACGGAGAGCCGGAATAGAAACCAAAAGAGAGTCGGGCGTAGCCCTGGGTCCGAGAAGGATCCAAATATGACGAGACGGTGTGCACCATTGCGCCATTCATTAATATTCCCCTTGAAGAACCATTGGAGGACATGCGGTGGCAGAACTCCGAGGGTCAGCGGGGTGACATAAGAAACGCCGTATTCGGTGTGATGTAAGGGTGAAACCCTCCTCATTAATGTATCTCCCATGGACCTAGATGAAGAACCCTAGTCCCCTCGTGAGGTAACGGGGGTTGACAGGGCAGTTGATAGTGACAAAATATTGAATTCAGGTTACGTTTGGGTTTGGTGAAATGGGGAAGACATCAGATATTCAGATGACAACCATTATTGAGACGAAACGGCACAGCACTGGGGTCAGCGCGAAGATCAAACGGCACGGTATGCTCTCAGCGTGATAGGAGGGTTGAGGGGTAGTCGGCACGATAGGTCTCGGCGCGCCAGGGTACTCGGCTCCCCCTCCACCCGGCGCAGGTTTGGCGCCGGGAGGCAGTGGTGCCGGGAGACGACGGCGCCGAGAAGTATAGGCGTCGGGAGGTGTTTTATGTGTTTTAAAGGGGGGTATTATGAGGTTTTTTCTGGGCATTCAATGGGGACTTCAGGGCATTAGGTGGGGGTGATGGGAGATGAGGATGGATTCATTCCCAGAGAGGGTCCAAAGAGCTCATTATCACGGAGATATGTTCTCTGCGATGGCAAGATGCCATGAGATGATATAGCTCAGGCTCCCACCATATTGAGGGGTTAAATATGCAATTCCGATGAAACAGTATGACAGGGTAAAGCTCTGGGTGAATTTTGACAGCATCTCCCCTTACTCTGGGAGTGTGCCAAGATAATATTATGGGCTTTATACTCACGCGTGCCGGAGTAGAAACCGAAACGAGTGCCGGGCGTAGCCCGTAATTCGAAGGTCTGGACCATATAAGACCTCATCCCCTGTGTTGTAATGTCCCCAATGCAATCCATCGGAAACCCTGCAATGGCAGGACCCCGTGGTTTAATGGGTTACAGAATGTAGGGGGAGGATTAACTCCTTTGATATAGCTCCCGTGAGGCCAGAGGGAGGGGCAATGCACACCCACGAGGGTAGGATATAATGGACGAGGTCTGTATGGCTCGCCGCGGTAACGAAGGCATCTCGATGGCCAGACGACGTAAGGGTATCAATGCAGAGAAGAGGGGTGGTTTCGGCACGGAAACTAGGCAGGCTCGACGCGATAGGGAGGTCCAACCGGCGTGGGGAGCTCTCGGCGCGAAACTCGCGCTGGGAGACACCGGCGCCGGGAGGCTTTCAGCAGGGGTTTTAAGGAGGTCTTCGAACAAGGTTTCGGGAGTTGTTCAGAGAGAGGTTTAATCCCGACTGTTTGGATGATCGGAGGAGGAAGACTTTGGGGGAACACCTTTCCTCTGGGCCTCATCAGGAGCAGAACCACAGACGGAAATCCCTGAACCACGTCCCCCTTTATTTCACATACGAGGAGCCATGAGATAGACTGTCTCAGGCCCTCAAAATGTGACTGGAGGGGGGGTGATAAATAATTGTAGCGAAGATGCTTCAGCAGAATTAGAAAACCAAACGATAAACACGCCTAGTTATCAGTATCCTTAGCATATAGCAAACTTCAGATGTGGAGACAGAAAGAAGAAGGTAATGAAAGGGCAGAATTCAACCCATTCTCTCATTCTTTAATTCATCCAGATGACTTACACGCATGCTACTTAAGAGAAAGAAATCTGACTCAACAGAGAAAGAAATCTAGGCTTAATCCCTGAAAGCAGGGTTACATTGGCATTCGATGCTATTGAAGCAAAGATGCTAGAAATCAGAAATACAGAGAGAAAAATTCAGACAGATAGGGAGGGGAAAGAGAAGGAGCTGCAACTGCCCGGCACTCCCACCTGGATCCCTCTTCGAGCCTCTGCCTCTCTCCCTTTTTCCTTTCTTTAGTTTCTTTCAAGGGCTCTCGAGCTCTCTCCTTCTCTTCGGTGGCTAGGCGCTCCCTTTTCACTCTTCTTTTTTTCCTTCTTTTCTCTTCGACCCCTCTCCCCTTTTCTTTTCTCTCTCTTCTTTTTATCCTCTCTTTTCGTTCGAAGGGCAGGCTTCTTATAGAGGCCAGTCTCTCATCCTTTAGGCATGGACTTCCCGGCGCGCCCCATCTCATATTTGGGCTTGGCCCATTTTCTTGTCATTCGGCCCATTCGACCCAGGATCCACTTGGTGGACTCCTTTCGACAGTGGGGCTCTTGGCATATGTATATTAAGACTTCGTGGGGCTTGCTTGCACCTTGCATTCACAAACACGTGCGAGGCATTGTGCATCCCTTCTTCGGAGAATCAGAGATGCCTGAACATCTGTTTCAGCAGGCAGATGGTTACCTGAATGTTGGTATAGTTTTATCAGCCTGACTATCTGAATGACAGCAGTACTGGACAGCGACCTAGCCAAAGATGGCTTTAGTCGAACAACATGATAGGGGTAGTGGGTTTCTTCTATTCAGACTCTCAGATCTCCCAGGGATGGTACGTGAGCTGTGCCCTCGACTGATCTTCAGAACTGTGAATCTGCTATGATCTCTTCTGACATATTTTAGGTGTCAACAAATGCCCCCCACCCGTAGGTGGCGTAAGCGAAGCATGAGTGACACGGGACATGCGGGTGTACATCACGTTCACACACTGCGCTTCGTGGTCTCTTCAGGTCTGCTCCTGTGCATTGGCTATTCTTTTGACTCTGAGTCTTCATTCTTCTTTGCGTGACTTCCATGCTTTACAGGCAAATTTGGACGAACACCAGCATTTTTGGCTTGATCTGTTGGTTACATCACCCCTGGTGGGCTAATCGGCTCCCTGGACGCTCCCGGCACTATCTTCTCGGCGCGGAGGTGGGCTTGGCATGGAGTTCCCGGCGCGACGCTCTTCTCGGCGCGGTGATCTTCTCGGCGCGGTGGTGACGCTTTTGCTTTTCGGCGCGGTGGCCATCTCGGCGCGCCTTTTGGCGCTTCCGGTCGTCGGCGCGACCTCCCTCTCGGCGC
The DNA here is from genome assembly GCA_022559845.1 of Amorphophallus konjac. NCBI lineage: Eukaryota > Viridiplantae > Streptophyta > Magnoliopsida > Alismatales > Araceae > Amorphophallus > Amorphophallus konjac. The sequence continues at coordinate 249,719,181 of CM040126.1, forward strand.
GCCTTTTGGCGGGGCCGATATAGGCGCCGAGAGGGGGAGGGAGAAGCTCATTTCTCCTTGAGCTTTCTCCCTCTCCCTCTTCCTCCCCTTTCTCCTTCTGTCGCCTCGGAGCAGCCGGCGTGGAATCCTTCCCTTCGGGGAATTTTTGTTCGGGACTCCGTCCCTTTTCATTTCGGAGTCACCCCCTCCTGGTGGGTGTTCTCCTATTTGACTTCTGGGCATGCTCCGAATAATGGAAGGTGCTGTCAAAATTTTCATCTGAAAATTTCTTTTCTAATAATTTTTTCCTTATATCACCTTCTTATTCTTTTTTCTTGGTTTTGTGTCTGCAGCTAGCTGGAAATGGCTTCTTCTTCTAGCCGCGTTGTCTCCGGCACTGCTGATGTTGACTCTTCTCCTCAAGGCAGTGCTTCTGGTCCCGTTGTGACTTGGAGGAATGTTGGACAGCTGGACCGGGGACTTGGGAGGATTGCCATAGTCGATGAATCCTCTGGCTACGAAACAGATACAGTATCCGCCTCTCGCATTGTGACTGTCGAGGGAGGACTGGACTTCAATCGCGATGACCACTACCGTGCGGACTTCCCGAAGGATCGTCACCTCGCGCCCTTCATTTGTACCTTCAACGTCTCTGGGAAGAGGGATGTCATGCTGGCTCGGATGGTGGAGCGGGCCATGCTGCTAGATCGAGACAGCTTAAAAGGTTCTGTGTATCGTGGCGATACCATCTACCTTCCGGGGGAGCGGCGCAAGTGGGACTCCGTCTTAGGGGTAACAGAGCTGGAGGCAGAGCTGAAGATGCTAACATGGGCCCCGGAGTTCACACCAGCCAGGAGGGATGACACCATAGGTCGGGTGATGGGGACATCACCTCCCATGCACACGATTACCATTCGTCTCCTCACCCCGGTTGCATCCGGCATGGTTTAGTCATTTAATTTTGAGTCCTATGTAATTTTATTTGAGTCATTTGATGTATTTTCCCTTTTATTTGAGTCATGTTCCTAGGTCTTGCATTTATTTTCCTAAGTTTGAGTGTCATTAGATTGTGTAATGTGCTATTGGGCCCAATTCTTCGGGCTTGGCCCATGAGCCCCCCCTACCCCTTCGGTTATTTGTTATTGAGTGTTTTGTAAGGGATTTTTGTAGAAATGTGGGTTTCCTATATATAGGACCACATTCCCCCCACTTCAACTTAATGAATGAATCAATGAAAAATGCCATTTGAGTATCCAAATCTTAGTTTAGTGGAGTGATTCTAACATTTTTTGGGTGAGAAACCCTAGGGGAGAGATTCCCCACCCTTCCCTCTCCTAATCCCTCTTTTTCACTCCACTTTCTCTGTCCTCAACACCCAATTTCAAATTTTCTTCTCTCTCCTCCTTTCCCAACCACCTCAACCCCCACCTACCATCATTAAAGCCCTCCACATCCCCATGGCCTCCATTACTCCACCCCCTAGTCCCAAGGAGATCCCTCACCATTCCAACACCATCCTCCACATTCCAACACCACTTTCCCCATTCCAACACAATCAACCCCTTCCCCACACAACCCCACAACTTACAAAGCATATTTGAATTTGAAATCCACCCTTCCCTCCACTCACTTGTGCCCCCCCTCACCTTCTCCTCTCACCCACCTTCCCAAATTCGTAGCTCCTCCTCCCACCACCTGTTAGACCCTCTTCCAGACCCCATTCTTTCCTTCCCCCACCTTAGAACACCCCCTCCTAGACCCCCTCACAGCCCGGGCTTTCCCCACACTCATCCACCCCCATTTCCCCTCCCATATACCCCATTCCCCCCCATCATCATCAACCTACAGCTCTCAACTGAAGATCTAAAGCAGAGCAGCAGCTTGCAGCGGCCACCACGATCACCTCCGGACGAGTTTGAAGACCCAAGAGCCATCGTCGGAAGCGTTTGCCAGTCGCCTTCGCAACCGAAGTGGTTTCGTCTTCTTCTGATCTCCGAGCCATCCTGGAGGTCCATTCTTCCACAGCTGTGCGGTTCTGCCTCGGCTAAGGACCTGAACCAGTTTAGAAGCTCTGTCACGATGGATCCTGAAGGAATCAGTCTTCCAGTTCTTCTTCAAAGTTCCTCTTTGGCCTGTCTAGTTTCCAATTCAAGAAGTGGAAGTTCATTCAGCATCCGGGAACAGAAGTTACCAATTTTCTCCCCCAAACGCGCGGTTCTGCCTTCTACAGTCTGCACCGACCCCTCTTCACTCATCTGGTTCCACAGATTGTCTCCGACCTCTTCTGGTGTCCCCGTTTCCTTTGCTACAAAGATAACTCACCCACGGTTCTAACGGCGCTGACGGCATCAAATTTGGAGTTCGGGAGCGGCAAGGACAGCCTCTGCATCCTACTGTTGGTGACCTGCCCCTGCTAGTCTGAGAAATAGAGGCCCTGTTCATGCTCCTGCCCTGACCTGCAGCGACTCCAGAAGAAATTAAGAAAATTCTGAAGCATTCCCCTTCCAGCTACGAAGGTTTTCCTTCTGGTTTCGTCATCAACAAAATTCCTGATCAAGATCTACAACAGCAAAACCGACTCTCTGTCCCGACTCGTAGACAGCAAGCAGATTCGGCGTCCACCCTTATTCCTCGTTCTTTGCTTTAGTTTCCCCACCCCGCTTGACCGGCTGAAGGTCCCTCCCTGTGTGGAGGTAGTATTGATTGTAATTTCTATTAACCCCCACCCCAAGATCCCCCTCCTACGTGAGGTGTAGTGTTGTAACTTGTTTGGGCAGGTCAAGCGAGACCGCCGCGGCGTGTGGGGATCCACTCGCCTCCCCGCTCGCCCTCGTCTCCGACCGGGACCGGTTTCTTCAATCCGGTCAAGTAAGTGCTCAAACCTTCACTCCACTTAGTACTTGTCTTTCAATATTAGTTCTAATTCCACTGGTTATGCGAGTGAGAGCCCGATCCTCAAGCCACATAAACTTGAGTGATCACCGTGGGAATATTGTAACCGTTGCCTTTGGCACTTTATCGGCCCCCTTGATTTGGACATCCCCACCCTTTGGGAATCAAGTCTTGGCCTTGCTGGCCCTCTACCAGCAAGGGCCCAACCCAACATCCTCCCCTTGGCATTGCCAAGTCACCCCGGGCTTGGGTGAGTGACGATAGAGCGGTGGCCCAATTTGGCCCGTTTTGAATGCGATTGTGCTTGCTTGCATTAGGTCCGAGGTCATGTCACATCAAGTGGTATCAGAGCAAGTCTTTGACTTGTCTCTACAAGTCAAGTCCTAGGGCATGTTTGCATTCTTGTCCGAACCGTGCATTGTTAACCCATCATTGTTAACATTGAGTCTTGGGTCACATGGCTCCTCTCCCAATCATATCCCATGCATGCTTACCTAATCGAAAGCCCGTAGAAATTGATTTCATTGACCTAGAATCTAAAAATTGGGTGTCCCCCGATATCGTTACCTCTCTTAGTAGGACCGGACAAATTATGCACAATGGAGACCAAGTCTTTATTGAATTCCATAAATGGTTCGGGAAGATTAAGTATTTGGATGGGGCTTGGTGTCAAAAGGGAACATTGGCAGGTCCATGTATAATCCTAGGTAAGAAATGGTTAGATGAAAGGAATGCCAACATCGACCCAACACGTCGGACTTGCCTTGTGCGTCCGCCACACCTTTCGGGAACCTTTAAATTCAACAACCTTTTATTCTCCCACCCGCGGGAATCCCACCCTCGTTCACCACCCCGGGTGCACCATACTCCGGCCATCATCACCCCACCATCAAAGAACCTTCTCACTCCATTAGTTTTGGAAGAAGTAGTCCACCCGCTTTGCCACATGAAGACAAATATCTCTCGGGAACCTATCCCCTCCATAGAGAGCACCCATGTCCCAATTGAAGAGGAAGCCTCGCACAAGGATCTTCACCCTACACCACCCCCTCTAGATAAGGCCGAATTCATCTTAGAAGAGTCCCTTGTTAGGTGGCTAAGGAAGAGCCTAATTAGAGAGACGTCGACCCATGTTTGCCCTCCCATAGAACAAAATTTTCCCCTAGTGCCCATCTTCTCCTATCACACCACAATCCAAGCATCCTATCAAGTGGAGACCTTAGAGGGTTTTCTTAGGGGCTTAGCATGGCAAATTGAGTTCACTAGCATGTTGACTCCTATGACCGAACAACCTAGGAGCCTTAGCCACCTACACCTATGCATTGGGTCTATCACCTCGATTTGCACCAATGGTTGCTACACTAGCGACCTCCTTCTATTCCTCCCTACACCGGATGAGCCCAACCTTCTCCTCGATTTAGAGCTTCTTATCTCGGGTAGAAAGCCAAGCCCTCCACTCATGGCCGACCCACTTGTCAAGAACATTGGCCCAACTATCATAGGGAAGGATGACTTAACACCTTTTAAGGATCTTGAGGACATGGAGTTCCTCCCTCTAAGTGACCTATTTTACGATCCATATGATCCCTTCCAATGGGAGTCAAGGGACTCATATGACCCAACCATCTTACCAACCACCCACCCTGTCCTACCCTCACTCACCATATTGGGCCAAACCCACCTCATCCATGACCCGGGCTGCACCTTGGGAGCCATAACCTTGTACCATATATCCCTAGGGAATAAGGTGGTGCCCCACCCCATGATGACCACCTTCTTAGATCCATTCGATCCTTTCCAATGGGAGTTCAAAGGTTGTCCCACACATATACACATGGAAGTCACTTTTGGGAAAAGCATGCATGTGTCTAGGCTTTCCACACCCCTTGGCATGAACATTATGTTGGGTCCATTCATTCATATCACTCACATGTCAAGTAGAAAGCATGAGTGGGCCACATTCGGATGTCATGGTCCTCCTTCATTTATCATGGATCTTAAGCATGTCAAAAGCATCTACGGATGTCCGGGCCCCCCCACATTCATCACCACTTTACATGATAGGTTAACCTACGATTGCCCCGGCCCACCTAGGCCCACCAAAGTCTACATGATAACATTGCATGATAAGTCCACAAATGGTTGCACCGGCCCACCAAGGTTCATCATGGTCCATCTGGCATCATGGCAGGATAGGTCCATCTATGTTTGTCCAGGTTCACCCATAACCACTAAAAGGATAGCATTCACAAAATTGCATGAAAACCTTTGCAAGCACATCAGCAAAAAGAATGAGGCTTATAAAAGGCTGGCCGACTCTCATCGGCATCACCAAGAATTCCAAGTGGGTGACCTTGTGATGGTAAGGATGGAGAGGCTCTCCCCGGGAGCCAACTCTAAACTGAGGCCACGTGGGGCTGGTCCCTTCCAGGTCTTGAGGTGCATAGGTGCAAATGCCAACGAGTTAGATCTCCATGAGGAGTATGGAATAAGTCCCACATTCAATGTTGCCGACCTAGTGCCATATAAGGGACCCACGGTGGTACCTAGTGAGGAGATTGAGCCTACTTCTTCCCTTGAGAGAGCACCCACCCATGATGATAAACCACCAGCCAAGAGAGCCCAGCGTGAACAAATTGAACAAATATTGGATGAACAAGTCACTACCACTCGGAGCAAGGTATATGAGCGCTATCTCGGCAGGTGGATGGATCGGTCTCGTTCGGGAGACTTGAGGGCGGTACCACTTCTACACCCTCCAAGGAGGGAAGGACACTTACTCGACAGAGTCGAGTTCTCCGCACCCCGGGAGTATGATGGGGACATCAACTCCCATGCCCACGTTTACCGTTCGTCTCCTCACCCCAGTTGCATCCGACATGGTTTAGTCATTTAATTTTGAGTCCTATGTAATTTTATTTGAGTCATTTGATGTATTTTCCCTTTTATTTGAGTCATGTTCCTAGGTCTTACATTTATTTTCCTAAGTTTGTGTGTCATTAGATTGTGTAATGTGCTATTGGTCCAAATTCTTCGGGCTTGGCCCATGAGCCCCCCCTACCCCTTCGGTTATTTGTTATTGAGTCTTTTGTAAGGGACTTTTGTAGAAATGTGGGTTTCCTATATATAGGACCACATTCCCCCCATTTCAACTTAATGAATGAATCAATGAAAAATGTCATTTGAGTATCCAAAGCTTAGTTTAGTGGAGTGATTTCAACATTTTTTGGGTGAGAAACCCTAGGGGGAGATTCCCCACCCTTCCCTCTCCTAATCCCTTTTTTTCACTCCACTTTCTCTCTCCTCAACACCCAATTTCAAATTTTCTTCTCTCTCCTCCTTTCCCAACCACCTCAACCCCCACCTACCATCATTAAAGCCCTCCCCACGCCTCCATTACTCCACCCCCCTTGTCCCAAGGAGATCCCTCACCATTCCAACACCATCCTCCACATTCCAACACCACTTTCCCCACTCCAACATAATCAACCCCTTCCCCACACAACCCCACAACTTCCAAAGCATATTTGAATTTGAAATCCACCCTTCCCTCCACTCACTTGTGCCCCCCCTCACCTTCTCCTCTCACCCACCTTCCCAAATTCATAGCTCCTCCTCCCACCACCTGTTAGACCCCCTTCCAGACCCCATTCTTCCCTTCCCCCACCTTAGAACACCCCCTCCTAGACCCCCTCACAGCCCGGGCTTTCCCCACACTCATCCACCCCCATTTCCCCTCCCATATACCCCATTCCCCCCCATCATCATCAACCTACAGCTCTCAACTGAAGATCTACAGCAGAACAGCATCTTGCAGCGGCCACCACGATCACCTCCGGACGAGTTTGAAGACCCAAGAGCCATCGTCGGAAGCGTCTGCCAGTCGCCTTCGGAACCGAAGTGGTTTCATCTTCTTCCGATCTCCGAGCCATCCTGGAGGTCCATTCTTCCACAGCTGCGCGGTTCTGCCTCGGCTAAGGACCTGAACCAGTTTAGAAGCTCTTCCACGATGGACCCTCAAGGAATCAGTCTTCAAGTTCTTCTTCAAAGTTCCTCTTTGGCCTGTCTAGTTTCAGATTCAAGAAGCAGAAGTTCGTTCAGCATCCGGGAGCAGAAGTTACCAATTTTCTCCCCCGAACGCGCGGTTCTGCCTTCCACAGTCTGCATCGACCCCTCCTCACTCTTCTGGTTCCACATATTGTCTCTGACCTCTTCTGGTATCCCCGTTTCTTTTCCTGCAAAGAGGACTCACCGACGGTTCTAATGGCACTGACGGCATCAAATTTGGAGTTCAGGAGCGGCCAGGAAAGCCTCTACATCCTACTGTTGCTGACCTGCCCCTGCTAGTCTGAGAAATAGAGGCCTTGTTCAAGTTCCTGCCCCGACCAGCAGCGACTCCAGAAGAAATTAAGAAAATTCTGAGGCATTCCCCTCCCAGCTACGAAGGTTTTCCCTCTGGTTTCGTCGTCAAAAAAATTCTGATCAAGATCTACAGCAGCAACACCGACAATCTATCCTGGCTCGTAGATAGCAAGTAGATTCGGCGTCCACCCTTATTCCTCGTTCTTTGCTTTAGTTTCCCCACCCCGCTTGACCGACTGAAAGTCCCTCCCTGTGTGGAGGTAGTATTGATTGTAATTTCTATTAACCCCCACCCCAAGATCCCCCTCCTACGTGAGGTGTAGTGTTGTAACTTGTTTGGGCAGGTCAAGCGACACCGCCGCGGCGTGTGGGGATCCACTCGCCTCCCCACTCGCCCTCGTCTCCGACCGGGACCGGTTTCTTCAATCCGGTCGAGTAAGTGCTCAAACCTTCACTCCACTTAGTGCTTGTCTTTCAATATTAGTTCTAATTCCGCTGGTTATGCGAGTGAGAGCCCGATCCTCAAGCCCCATAAACTTAAGTGATCATCGTGGGAATATTGCAACCGGTGCCTTTGGCACTTTGTCGGCCCCCTTGATTTGGGCATCCCCACCCTTTGGGAATCAAGTCTTGGCCTTGCTGGCCCTCTACCAGCAAGGGCCCAACCCCACATCCTCCCCTTGGCATTGCCAAGTCATCCCAGGCTTGGGTGAGTGACGATAGAGCGGTGGCCCAATTTGGCCCGTTTTGAATGCGATTGTGCTTGCTTGCATTAGGTCCGAGGTCGTGTCACATCAAGTGGTATCAGGGCAAGTCTTTGACTTGTCTCTACAAGTCAAGTCCTAGGGCATGCTTGCATTCTTGTCCGAACCGTGCATTGTCAACCCATCATTGTTAACATTGAGTCTTGGGTCACATGGCTCCTCTCCCAATCATATCCCATGCATGCTTACCTAATGGAAAGCCCGTAGAAATTGATTTCATTGACCTAGAATCTAAAAATTTGGTGTCCCCCGATATCGTTACCTCTCTTAGTAGGACCGGACAAATTGTGCACAATGGAGACCAAGTCTTTATTGAATTCCATAAATGGTTCGGGAAGATTAAGTATTTGGATGGGGCTTGGTGTCAAAAGGGAACATTGGCAGGTCCATGTATAATCCTAGGTAAGAAATGGTTAGATGAAAGGAATGCCAACATCGACCCAACACGTCGGACTTGCCTTGTGCGTCCGCCACACCTTTCGGAAACCTTTAAATTCAACAACCTTTTATTCTCCCACCCGCGGGAATCCCACCCTCGTTCACCACCCCGGGTGCACCATACTCCGGCCATCATCACCCCACCATCAAAGAACCTTCCCGCTCCATTAGTTTTGGAAGAAGTAGTCCACCCGCTTTGCCACATGAAGACAAATATCCCTCGGGAACCTATCCCCTCCATAGAGAGCACCCATGTCCCAATTGAAGAGGAAGCCTCGCACAACGATCTTCACCCTACACCACCCCCTCTAGATAAGGCCGAATTCATCTTAGAAGAGTCCCTTGTTAGGTGGCTAAGGAAGAGCCTAATTAGAGAGACCTCGACCCATGTTTGCCCTCCCATAGAACAAAATTTTCCCCTAGTGCCCATCTTCTCCTATCACACCACAATCCAAGCATCCTATCAAGTGAAGACCTTAGAGGATTTTCTTAGGGGCTTAGCATGGCAAATTGAGTTCACTAGCATGTTGACTCCTATGGCCGAACAACCTAGGAGCCTTAGCCTCCTACACCTATGCATTGGGTCTATCACCTCGGTTTGCACCAATGCTTGCTACACTAGCGACCTCCTTCTATTCCTCCCTACACCGGATGAGCCCAACCTTCTCCTCGATTTAGAGCTTCTTATCTCGGGTAGAAAGCCAAGCCCTCCACTCATGGCCGACCCACTTGTCAAGAACATTGGCCCAACTATCATAGGGAAGGATGACTTAACACCTTTTAAGGATCTTGAGGACATGGAGTTCCTCCCTCTAAGTGACCTATTTTACGATCCATATGATCCATTCCAATGGGAGTCAAGGGACTCATATGACCCAACCATCTTACCAACCACCCACCCTATCCTACCCTCACTCACCATATTGGGCCAAACCCACCTCATCCATGACCCGGGCTGCACCTTGGGAGCCATAACCTTGGACCATATATCCCTAGGGAATAAGGTGGTGCCCCACCCCATGATGACCACCTTCTTAGATGCATTCGATCCTTTCCAATGGGAGTTCAAAGGTTGTCCCACACCTATACACATGGAAGTCACTTTTGGGAAAAGCATGCATGTGTCTAGGCTTTCCACACCCCTTGGCATGAACACTATGTTGGGTCCATTCATTCATATCACTCACATGTCAAGTAGAAAGCATGAGTGGGCCACATTCGGATGTCATGGTCCTCCTTCATTCATCATGGATCTTAAGCATGTCAAAAGCATCTACGGATGTCCGGGCCCCCCCACATTCATCACCACTTTACATGATAGGTTAACCTACGGTTGCCCCGGCCCACCTAGGCCCACCAAAGTCTACATGACAACATTGCATGATAAGTCCACAAATGGTTGCACCGGCCCACCAAGGTTCATCATGGTCCATCTGACATCATGGCAGGATAGGTCCATCTATGGTTGTCCAGGTCCACCCATAACCACTAAAAGGATAGCATTCACAAAATTGCATGAAAACCTTTGCAAGCACATCAGCAAAAAGAATGAGGCTTATAAAAGGCTGGCCGACTCTCATCGGCATCACCAAGAATTCCAAGTGGGTGACCTTGTGATGGTAAGGATGGAGAGGCTCTCCCCGGGAGCCAACTCTAAACGGAGGCCACGTGGGGCTGGTCCCTTCCAGGTCTTGAGGTGCATAGGTGCAAATGCCAACGAGTTAGATCTCCATGAGGAGTATGGAATAAGTCCCACATTCAATGTTGCCGACCTAGTGCCATATAAGGGACCCACGGTGGTACCTAGTGAGGAGATTGAGCCTACTTCTTCCCTTGAGAGAGCACCCACCCATGATGATAAACCACCAGCCAAGAGAGCCCAGCGTGAACAAATTGAACAAATATTGGATGAACAAGTCACTACCACTCGGAGCAAGGTATATGAGCGCTATCTCGGCAGGTGGATGGATCGGTCTCGTTCGGAGACTTGAGGGCGGTACCACTTCTACACCCTCCAAGGAGGGAAGGACACTTACTCGACAGAGTCGAGTTCTCCGCACCCCGGGAGTATGATGGGGACATCAACTCCCATGCCCACGTTTACCGTTCGTCTCCTCACCCCGGTTGCATCCGGCATGGTTTAGTCATTTAATTTTGAGTCCTATGTAATTTTATTTGAGTCATTTGATGTATTTTCCCTTTTATTTGAGTCATGTTCCTAGGTCTTGCATTTATTTTCCTAAGTTTGAGTGTCATTAGATTGTGTAATGTGCTATTGGGCCCAATTCTTCGGGCTTGGCCCATGAGCCCCCCCTACCCCTTCGGTTATTTGTTATTGAGTCTTTTGTAAGGGACTTTTGTAGAAATGTGGGTTTCCTATATATAGGACCACATTCCCCCCATTTCAACTTAATGAATGAATCAATGAAAAATGCCATTTGAGTATCCAAAGCTTAGTTTAGTGGAGTGATTCCAACATTTTTTGGGTGAGAAACCCTAGGGGGGAGATTCCCCACCCTTCCCTCTCCTAATCCCTCTTTTTCACTCCACTTTCTCTCTCCTCAACACCCAATTTCAAATTTTCTTCTCTCTCCTCCTTTCCCAACCACCTCAACCCCCACCTACCATCATTAAAGCCCTCCACTTCCCCATGGCCTCCATTACTCCACCCCCCTAGTCCCAAGGAGATCCCTCACCATTCCAACACCATCCTCCACATTCCAACACCACTTTCCCCATTCCAACACAATCAACCCCTTCCCCACACAACCCCACAACTTCCAAAGCATATTTGAATTTGAAATCCACCCTTCCCTCCACTCACTTGTGCCCCCCCTCACCTTCTCCTCTCACCCACCTTCCAAAATTCGTAGCTCCTCCTCCCACCACCTGTTAGACCCCCTTCTAGACCCCATTCTTCCCTTCCCCCACCTTAGAACACCCCCTCCTAGACCCCCTCACAGCCCGGGCTTTCCTCACACTCATCCACCCCCATTTCCCCTCCCATATACCCCATTCCCCCCCATCATCATCAACCTACAGCTCTCAACTGAAGATCTACAGCAGAGCAGCAGCTTGCAGCGGCCACCACGATCACCTCCGGACGAGTTTGAAGACCCAAGAGCTATCGCCGGAAGCGTCTACCAATCGCCTTCGCAACCGAAGTGGTTTCGTCTTCTTCCGATCTCCGAGCCATCCTGGAGGTCCATTCTTCCACAGCTGCGCGGTTCTGCCTCGGCTAAGGACCTGAACCAGATTAGAAGCTCTGTCACGACGGACCCTGAAGGAATCAGTCTTCAAGTTCTTCTTCAAAGTTCCTCTTTGGCCTGTATAGTTTCAGATTCAAGAAGCGGAAGTTCATTCAGCATCCGGGAGCATAAGTTACCAATTTTCTCCCCCGAACGCGCGGTTCTGCCTTCTACAGTCTGCACCGACCCCTCCTAACTCTTATGGTTCCACATATTGTCTCCGACCTTATCTTGTGTCCCCGTTTCTTTTTCTGCAAAGAGGACTCACCCACGGTTCTAATGGCGCTGACGGCATCAAATTTGGAGTTCGGGAGCGGCCAGGAAAGCCTCTGCATCCTACTATTGGTGACCTGCCCTTGCTAGTCCGAGAAACAGAGGCCCTGTTCAAGATCCTGCCCCGGCCAGCAGCGACTCCAGAAGAAATTAAGCAAATTCTGAGGAATTCCCCTTCCAGCTACAAAGGTTTTCCCTCTAGTTTCGTCATCAAAAAAATTCCTGATCAAGATCTACAGCAGCAACACCGACTCTCTGTCCCGGCTCGCAGACAGCAAGCAGATTCGGCGTCCACCCTTATTCCTCGTTCTTTGCTTTAGTTTCCCCACCCCGCTTGACCGGCTGAAGGTCCCTCCCTGTGTGGAGGTAGTATTGATTGTAATTTCTATTAACCCCCACCCCAAGATCCCCCTCCTACGTGAGGTGTAGTGTTGTAACTTGTTTGGGCAGGTCAAGCGACACCGCCGCGGCGTGTGGGGATCCACTCGCCTCCCCGCTCGCCCTCGTCTCCGACCAGGACCGGTTTCTTCAATCCGGTCGAGTAAGTGCTCAAACCTTCACTCCACTTAGTGCTTGTCTTTCAATATTAGTTCTAATTCCGCTGGTTATGCGAGTGAGAGCCCGATCCTCAAGCCCCATAAACTTGAGTGATCACCGTGGGAATATTGCAACCGGTGCCTTTGGCACTTTGTCGGCCCCCTTGATTTGGGCATCCCCACCCTTTGGGAATCAAGTCTTGGCCTTGCTGGCCCTCTACCAGCAAGGGCCCAACCCCACATCCTCCCCTTGGCATTGCCAAGTCACCCCAGGCTTGGGTGAGTGACGATAGAGCGGTGGCCCAATTTGGCCCGTTTTGAATGCGATTGTGCTTGCTTGCATTAGGTCCAAGGTCGTGTCACATCAAGTGGTATCAGAGCAAGTCTTTGACTTGTCTCTACAAGTCAAGTCCTAGGGCATGCTTGCATTCTTGTCCGAACCGTGCATTGTCAACCCATCATTGTTAACATTGAGTCTTGGGTCACATGGCTCCTCTCCCAATCATATCCCATACATGCTTACCTAATGGAAAGCCCGTAGAAATTGATTTCATTGACCTAGAATCTGAAAATTGGGTATCCCCCGATATCGTTACCTCTCTTAGTAGGACCAGACAAATTGTGCACAATGGAGACCAAGTCTTTATTGAATTCCATAAATGATTCGGGAAGATTAAGTATTTGGATGGGGCTTGGTGTCAAAAGGGAACATTGGCAGGTCCATGTATAATCCTAGGTAAGAAATGGTTAGATGAAAGGAATGCCAACATCGACCCAACACGTCGGACTTGCCTTGTGCGTCTGCCACACCTTTCGGGAACCTTTAAATTCAACAACCTTTTATTCTCCCACCCGCGAGAATCCCACCCTCGTTCACCACCCCGGGTGCACCATACTCCGGCCATCATCACCCCACCATCAAAGAATCTTCCCACTCCATTAGTTTTGGAAGTAGTCCACCCGCTTTGCCACATGAAGACAAATATCCCGCGGGAACCTATCCCCTCCATAGAGAGCACCCATGTCCCAATTGAAGAGGAAGTCTCGCACAAGGATCTTCACCCTACACCACCCCCTCTAGATAAGGCCGAATTCATCTTAGAAGAGTCCCTTGTTAGGTGGCTAAGGAAGAGCCTAATTAGAGAGACCTCGACCCATGTTTGCCCTCCCATAGAACAAAATTTTCCCCTAGTGCCCATCTTCTCCTATCATACCACAATCCAAGCATCCTATCAAGTGGAGACCTTAGAGGATTTTCTTAGGGGCTTAGCATGGCAAATTGAGTTCACTAGCATGTTGACTCCTATGGCCGAACAACCTAGGAGCCTTAGCCTCCTACACCTATGCATTGGGTCTATCACCTCGGTTTGCACCAATGGTTGTTACACTAGCGACCTCCTTCTATTCCTCCCTACACCGGATGAGCCCAACCTTCTCCTCGATTTAGAGCTTCTTATCTCGGGTAGAAAGTCAAGCCCTCCACTCATGGCCGACCCACTTGTCAAGAACATTGGCCCAACTATCATAGGGAAGGATGACTTAACACCTTTTAAGGATCTTGAGAACTTGGAGTTCCTCCCTCTAAGTGACCTATTTTACGATCCATATGATCCCTTCCAATGGGAGTCAAGGGACTCATATGACCCAACCATCTTACCAACCACCCACCCTGTCCTACCCTCACTCACCATATTGGGCCAAACCCACCTCATCCATGACCTGGGCTGCACCTTGGGAGCCATAACCTTGGACCATATATCTCTAGGGAATAAGGTGGTGCCCCACCCCATGATGACCACCTTCTTAGATGCATTCGATCCTTTCCAATGGGAGTTCAAAGGTTGTCCCACACCTATACACATGGAAGTCACTTTTGGGAAAAGCATGCATGTGTCTAGGCTTTCCACACCCCTTGGCATGAACACTATGTTGGGTCCATTCATTCATATCACTCACATGTCAAGTAGAAAGCATGAGTGGGCCACATTCGGATGTCATGGTCCTCCTTCATTTATCATGGATCTTAAGCATGTCAAAAGCATCTACGGATGTCCGGGCCCCCCCACATTCATCACCACTTTACATGATAGGTTAACCTACGGTTGCCCCGGCCCACCTAGGCCCACCAAAGTCTACATGACAACATTGCATGATAAGTCCACAAATGGTTGCACCGGCCCACCAAGGTTCATCATGGTCCATCTGACATCATGGCAGGATAGGTCCATTTATGGTTGTCCAGGTCCACCCATAACCACTAAAAGGATAGCATTCACAAAATTGCATGAAAACCTTTGCAAGCACATCAGCAAAAAGAATGAGGCTTATAAAAGGCTGGCCGACTCTCATCGGCATCACCAAGAATTCCAAGTGGGTGACCTTGTGATGGTAAGGATGGAGAGGCTCTCCCCAGGAGCCAACTCTAAACTGAGGCCACGTGGGGCTGGTCCCTTCCAGGTCTTGAGGTGCATAGGTGCAAATGCCAACGAGTTAGATCTCCATGAGGAGTATGGAATAAGTCCCACATTCAATGTTGCCGACCTAGTGCCATATAAGGGACCCACGGTGGTACCTAGTGAGGAGATTGAGCCTACTTCTTCCCTTGAGAGAGCACCCACCCATGATGATAAACCACCAGCCAAGAGAGCCCAGCGTGAACAAATTGAACAAATATTGGATGAACAAGTCACTACCACTCGGAGCAAGGTATATGAGCACTATCTCGGCAGGTGCATGGATCGGTCTCGTTCGAGAGACTTGAGGGCGGTACCACTTCTACACCCTCCAAGGAGGGAAGGACACTTACTCGACAGAGTCGAGTTCTCCGCACCCCGGGAGTATGATGGGGACATCAACTCCCATGCCCACGTTTACCGTTCGTCTCCTCACCCCAGTTGCATCCGACATGGTTTAGTCATTTAATTTTGAGTCCTATGTAATTTTATTTGAGTCATTTGATGTATTTTTCCTTTTATTTGAGTCATGTTCCTAGGTCTTACATTTATTTTCCTAAGTTTGAGTGTCATTAGATTGTGTAATGTGCTATTGGTCTTAATTCTTCGGGCTTGGCCCATGAGCCCCCCCTACCCCTTCGGTTATTTGTTATTGAGTCTTTTGTAAGGGACTTTTGTAGAAATGTGGGTTTCCTATATATAGGACCACATTCCCCCCATTTCAACTTAATGAATGAATCAATGAAAAATGCCATTTGAGTATCCAAAGCTTAGTTTAGTGGAGTGATTTCAACATTTTTTGGGTGAGAAACCCTAGGGGGGAGATTCCCCACCCTTCCCTCTCCTAATCCCTCTTTTTCACTCCACTTTCTCTCTCCTCAACACCCAATTTCAAATTTTCTTCTCTCTCCTCCTTTCCCAACCACCTCAACCCCCACCTACCATCATTAAAGCCCTCCACTTCCCCATGGCCTCCATTACTCCACCCCCCTAGTCCCAAGGAGATCCCTCACCATTCCAACACCATCCTCCACATTCCAACACCACTTTCCCCATTCCAACACAATCAACCCCTTCCCCACACAACCCCACAACTTCCAAAGCATATTTGAATTTGAAATCCACCCTTCCCTCCACTCACTTGTGCCCCCCCTCACCTTCTCCTCTCACCCACCTTCCCAAATTCGTAGCACCTCCTCCCACCACCTGTTAGACCCCCTTCCAGACCCCATTCTTCCCTTCCCCCACCTTAGAACACATCCTCCTAGACCCCCTCACAGCCCGGGCTTTCCCCACACTCATCCACCCCCATTTCCCCTCCCATATACCCCATTCCCCCCCATCATCTTCAACCTACAACTCTCAACTAAAGATCTACAGCAGAGCAGCAGCTTGCAGCGGCCACCACGATCACCTCCGGATGAGTTTGAAGATCCAAGAGCCATCGTCGGAAGCGTCTGCCAGTCGCCTTCGTAACCGAGTGGTTTCGTCTTCTTCCGATCTCCGAGCCATCCTGGAGGTCCATTCTTCCACAGCTGCGCGGTTCTGCCTCAGCTAAAGACCTGAACCAGTTTAGAAGCTCTGCCACGACGGACCCTGAGAGAATCAGTCTTCCAGTTCTTCTTCAAAGTTCCTCTTTGGCCTGTCTAGTTTCAGATTCAAGAAGCGGAAGTTCATTCAGCATCCGGGAGCAGAAGTTACCAATTTTCTCCCCCGAACGTGCGGTTCTGCCTTCTACAGTCTGCACCGACCCCTCCTCACTCTTCTGGTTCCACAGATTGTCTCCGACCTCTTCTAGTGTCCCCGTTTCTTTTGCTGCAAAGAGGACTCACCCACGGTTCTAATGGCGCTGATGGAATCAAATTTGGAGTTCGGGAGCGGCCAGGAAAGCCTCTGCATCCTACTATTGGTGACCTGCCCCTGCTAGTCTGAGAAACAGAGGCCCTGTTCAAGATCCTGCCCCGACCAGCAGCGACTCCAGAAGAAATTAAGCAAATTCTGAGACATTCCCCTTCCAGCTACGAAGGTTTTCCCTCTAGTTTCGTCATCAAAAAAATTCCTGATCAAGATCTATAGTAGCAACACCGACTCTCTGTCCCGTCTCGCAGACAGCAAGAAGATTCGGCGTCCACCCTTATTCCTCGTTCTTTACTTTAGTTTCCCCACCCCGCTTGACCGGCTGAAGGTCCCTCCCTGTGTGGAGGTAGTATTGATTATAATTTCTATTAACCCCCACCCCAAGATCCCCCTCCTACGTGAGGTGTAGTGTTGTAACTTGTTTGGGCAGGTCAAGCGACACCGCCGCGGCGTGTGGGGATCCACTCGCCTCCCCGCTCGCCCTCGTCTCCGACCGGGACCGGTTTCTTCAATCCGGTCGAGTAAGTGCTCAAACCTTCACTCCACTTAGTGCTTGTCTTTCAATATTAGTTCTAATTCCCCTGGTTATGCGAGTGAGAGCCCGATCCTCAAGCCCCATAAACTTGAGTGATCACCGTGGGAATATTGCAACCGGTGCCTTTGGCACTTTGTCGGCCCCCTTGATTTGGGCATCCCCACCCTTTGGGAATCAAGTCTTGGCCTTGCTGGCCCTCTACCAGCAAGGGCCCAACCCCACATCCTCCCCTTGGCATTGCCAAGTCACCCCGGGCTTGGGTGAGTGACGATAGAGCGGTGGCCCAATTTGGCCCGTTTTGAATGCGATTGTGCTTGCTTGCATTAGGTCCGAGGTCGTGTCACATCAAGTGGTATCAGAGTAAGTCTTTGACTTGTCTCTACAAGTCAAGTCCTAGGGCATGCTTGCATTCTTGTCCGAACCGTGCATTGTCAACCCATCATTGTTAACATTGAGTCTTGGGTCACATGGCTCCTCTCCCAATCATATCCCATGCATGCTTACCTAATGGAAAGCCCGTAGAAATTGATTTCATTGACCTAGAATCTGAAAATTGGGTGTCCCCCGATATCGTTACCTCTCTTAGTAGGACCGGACAAATTGTGCACAATGGAGACCAAGTCTTTATTGAATTCCATAAATGGTTCGGGAAGATTAAGTATTTGGATGGGGCTTGGTGTCAAAAGGGAACATTGGCAGGTCCATGTATAATCCTAGGTAAGAAATGGTTAGATGAAAGGAATGCCAACATCGACCCAACACGTCAGACTTGCCTTGTGCGTCCGCCACACCTTTCGGGAACCTTTAAATTCAACAACCTTTTATTCTCCCACCCGCGGGAATCCCACCCTCGTTCACCACCCCGGGTGCACCATACTCCGGCCATCATCACCCCACCATCAAAGAACCTTCCCACTCCATTAGTTTTAGAAGAAGTAGTCCACCCGCTTTGCCACATGAAGACAAATATCCCTCGGGAACCTATCCCCTCCATAGAGAGCACCCATGTCCCAATTGAAGAGGAAGCCTCGCACAAGGATCTTCACCCTACACCACCCCCTCTAGATAAGGCCGAATTCATCTTAGAAGAGTCCCTTGTTAGGTGGCTAAGGAAGAGCCTAATTAGAGAGACCTCGACCCATGTTTGCCCTCCCATAGAATAAAAATTTCCCCTAGTGCCCATCTTCTCCTATCACACCACAATCCAAGCATCCTATCAAGTGGAGACCTTAGAGGATTTTCTTAGGGGCTTAGCATGGCAAATTGAGTTCACTAGCATGTTAACTCCTATGGCCGAACAGCCTAGGAGCCTTAGCCTCCTACACCTATGCATTGGGTCTATCACCTCGGTTTGCACCAATGGTTGCTACACTAGCGACCTCCTTCTATTCCTCCCTACACCGGATGAGCCCAACCTTCTCCTCGATTTAGAGCTTCTTATCTCGGGTAGAAAGCCAAGCCCTCCACTCATGGCCGACCCACTTGTCAAGAACATTGGCCCAACTATCATAGGGAAGGATGACTTAACACCTTTTAAGGATCTTGAGGACATGGAGTTCCTTCCTCTAAGTGACCTATTTTACGATCCATATGATCCCTTCCAATGGGAGTCAAGGGACTCATATGACCCAACCATCTTACCAACCACCCACCCTGTCCTACCCTCACTCACCATATTGGGCCAAACCCACCTCATCCATGACTCGGGCTGCACCTTGGGATCCATAACCTTGGACCATATATCCCTAGGGAATAAGGTGGTGCCCCACCCCATGATGACCACCTTCTTAGATCCATTCGATCCTTTCCAATGGGAGTTCAAAGGTTGTCCCACACCTATACACATGGAAGTCACTTTTGGGAAAAGCATGCATGTGTCTAGGCTTTCCACACCCCTTGGCATGAACACTATGTTGGGTCCATTCATTCATATCACTCACATGTCAAGTAGAAAGCATGAGTGGGCCACATTCGGATGTCATGGTCCTCCTTCATTCATCATGGATCTTAAGCATGTCAAAAGCATCTACGGATGTCCGGGCCCCCCCACATTCATCACCACTTTACATGATAGGTTAACCTACGGTTGCCCCGGCCAACCTAGGCCCACCAAAGTCTACATGACAACATTGCATGATAAGTCCACAAATGGTTGCACCGGCCCACCAAGGTTCATCATGGTCCATCTGACATCATGGCAGGATAGGTCCATCTATGGCTGTCCAGGTCCACCCATAACCACTAAAAGGATAGCATTCACAAAATTGCATGAAAACCTTTGCAAGCACATCAGCAAAAAGAATGAGGCTTATAAAAGGCTGGCCGACTCTCATCGGCATCACCAAGAATTCCAAGTGGGTGACCTTGTGATGGTAAGGATGGAGAGGCTCTCCCCGGGAGCCAACTCTAAACTGAGGCCACGTGGGGCTGGTCCCTTCCAAGTCTTGAGGTGCATAGGTGCAAATGCCAACGAGTTAGATCTCCATGAGGAGTATGGAATAAGTCCCACATTCAATGTTGTCGACCTAGTGCCATATAAGGGACCCACGGTGGTACCTAGTGAGGAGATTGAGCCTACTTCTTCCCTTGAGAGAGCACCCACCCATGATGATAAACCACCAGCCAAGAGAGCCCAGCGTGAACAAATTGAACAAATATTGGATGAATAAGTCACTACCACTCGGAGCAAGGTATATGAGCGCTATCTCGGCAGGTGGATGGATCGGTCTCGTTCGGGAGACTTGAGGGCGGTACCACTTCTACACCCTCCAAGGAGGGAAGGACACTTACTCGACAGAGTCGAGTTCTCCGCACCCCGGGAGTATGATGGGGACATCAACTCCCATGCCCACGTTTACCGTTCGTCTCCTCACCCCGGTTGCATCCGGCATGGTTTAGTCATTTAATTTTGAGTCCTATGTAATTTTATTTGAGTCATTTGATGTATTTTCCCTTTTATTTGACTCATGTTCGTAGGTCTTGCATTTATTTTCCTAAGTTTGAGTGTCATTAGATTGTGTAATGTGCTATTGGGCCCAATTCTTCGGGCTTGACCCATGAGCCCCCCTACCCCTTCGGTTATTTGTTATTGAGTCTTTTGTAAGGGACTTTTGTAGAAATGTGAGTTTCCTATATATAGGACCACATTCCCCCCATTTCAACTTAATGAATGAATCAATGAAAAATGCCATTTGAGTATCCAAAGCTTAGTTTAGTGGAGTGATTCCAATATTTTTTGGGTGAGAAACCCTAGGGGGGAGATTCCCCACCCTTCCCTCTCCTAATCCCTCTTTTTCACTCCACTTTCTCTCTCCTCAACACCCAATTTCGAATTTTCTTCTCTCTCCTCCTTTCCCAACCACCTCAACCCCCACCTACCATCATTAAAGCCCTCCACTTCCCCATGGCCTCCATTACTCCACCCCCTAGTCCCAAGGAGATCCCTCACCATTCCAACACCATCCTCCACATTCCAACATCACTTTCCCCATTCCAACACAATCAACCCCTTCCCCACATAACCCCACAACTTCCAAAGCATATTTGAATTTGAAATCCACCCTTCCCTCCACTCACTTGTGCCCCCCCTCACCTTCTCCTCTCACCCACCTTCCCAAATTCGTAGCTCCTCCTCCCACCACCTGTTAGACCCCCTTCCAGACCCCATTCTTCCCTTCCCCCACCTTAGAACACCCCCTCCTAGACCCCCTCACAGCCCGGGCTTTCCCCACACTCATCCACCCCCATTTCCCCTCCCATATACCCCATTCCCCCCCCATCATCATCAACCTACAGCTCTCAACTGAAGATCTACAGCAGAGCAGCAGCTTGCAGCGGCCACCACGATCACCTCCGGACGAGTTTGAAGACCCAAGAGCCATCGTCGGAAGCATCTGCCAGTCGCCTTCGCAACCGAAGTGGTTTCGTCTTCTTCCGATCTCTGAGCCATCCTGGAGGTCCATTCTTCCACAGCTGTGTGGTTCTGCCTCGGCTAAGGACCTGAACCAGTTTAGAAGCTCTGCCACGATCGACCCTGAAGGAATCAGTCTTCAAGTTCTTCTTCAAAGTTCCTCTTTGGCCTGTCTAGTTTCAGATTCAATAAGCGGAAGTTCATTCAGCATCCGGGAGCAGAAGTTACCAATTTTCTCCCCCGAACGCGCGGTTCTGCCTTCTACAGTCTGCACCGACCCCTCCTCACTCTTCTGGTTCCACAGATTCTCTCCGACCTCTTATGGTGTCCCCTTTTCTTTTGCTGCAAAGAGGACTCACCCACGGTTCTAACGGCGCTGACAGCATCAAATTTGGAGTTCGGGAGCAGCCAGGACAGCCTCTGCATCCTACTGTTGGTGACCTGCCCCTGCTAGTCCAAGAAACAGAGGCCCTGTTCAAGATCCTGCCCCGACCAGCAGCGACTGCAGAAGAAATTAAGAAAATTCTGAGGCATTACCCTTCCAGCTACGAAGGTTTTCCCTCTGGTTTCGTCGTCAAAAAAATTCATGATCAAGATCTATAGCAGCAACACCGACTCTCTGTCCTGGCTCGCAGACAGCAAGCAGATTCGGCGTCCACCCTTATTCCTCGTTCTTTGCTTTAGTTTCCCCACCCCGCTTGACCGGCTGAAGGTCCCTCCCTGTGTGGAGGTAGTATTGATTGTAATTTCTATTAACCCCCACCCCAAGATTCCCCTCCTACGTGAGGTGTAGTGTTGTAACTTGTTTGTGCAGGTCAAGCGACACCGCCGTGGCGTGTGGGGATCCACTCGCCTCCCCGCTCGCCCTCGTCTCCGACCGGGACCGGTTTCTTTAATCCGGTCGAGTAAGTGCTCAAACCTTCACTCCACTTAGTGCTTGTCTTTCAATATTAGTTCTAATTCCGCTGGTTATGCGAGTGAGAGCCCGATCCTCAAGCCCCATAAACTTGAGTGATCACCGTGGGAATATTGCAACCGGTGCCTTTGGCACTTTGTCGGCCCCCTTGATTTGGGCATCCCCACCCTTTGGGAATCAAGTCTTGGCCTTGCTGGCCCTCTACCAGCAAGGGCCCAACCCCACATCCTCCCCTTGGCATTGCCAAGTCACCTCGGGCTTGGGTGAGTGACGATAGAGCGGTGGCCCAATTTGGCCCGTTTTGAATGCGATTGTGCTTGCTTGCATTAGGTCCGAGGTCGTGTCACATCATCGGGTTAACAGGGAGAAACCTGGTTACGGTTTATTCTTGGCGCCCATCAAGTGGGGCTGCAGAGAGGAACCGTTTGTGCTGAACTGCTTGGCTGTTCAATTCAAATTTCAATTAGCAGCTGGGTGGTTTGCAGACACGAAGGTGACAGATGCTCATCTCTTTCGTGTAGGGGCAGTGGAATTCACAGAATATGTTCTGAAAGAGTATGCACCGCTGCTGGTCAGGGCCGGGGTGTACCATAGTGTGTATGCATCCCGCTTCAAGTATCCCATTTTAAAGGGGCTGTGCTGCGGCATGTTCGAAGTATTTTGCCCGCAGTTCAACACTTTCTATACAGCAGAAGGTGAGACCTCTCTGGATCTTTGGAGCCTATCACAGTTATCGGGCCTGCCGATTAACGGAGAGCCCTATGAGGAGGTCTGCATTCATGACTTTATCAAGGATGAAACAGACGGCGAAGGCGAATATTACTTTGGCTATTCATACCGGTACTTGATGAAGGCATACCGATCCCTCTGCCTGACGCTGAATAGGGGATCCTCGAAGGGATACCAGCCCCGGGAGAAGAGCAGTAAACTGAGAGTCCGAGCAGGACATTGGATTCAGTATTTCTTCGGGGGCCCTTTGAAGTACAGCGAGTTCCCTCACGTAGCTCCTGTTGTAGGTAAACCCAGCAGGCCACCTAAGTTCAAGTCAGAGCTGCCCGCTTCTCTTCGAGGGATAAGCCGTGGGGGGCCGAATCCGATGGGGGTGGATCCCCTTACCCATTGTGCTGCCTACCTTACCTTCTGGCTGTGTACTTTTGCCCTCCCGCAGGGGGATGAGACAGTTATTCGGCCGGAGGCAATATACCTGGCTTGTCAGATGGCTTGGGGCATACGGCTTGCAATATGTCCAGCCGCACTATGCCTGATTTACAAATCCATTGGAGATATTCATAGGCATCGGATCCCCCGCTCTTTCCGAACGGTGGGGCCGTTTCATTTTTTTAATGCCTGTGTGTGCAACATATTTCCGGAGCTAGCTCCCCGGACTTTGCAGACAATGACATTGTATCCCAGAATGCTGGAGTTTGCAAGTGCTGAACCGGGTCCAGTGTCCCAGCAACTCTTCTCCATCCGTGGCCGACTAGCAAGGGTTCCAACGGATTCAGCGGGGACTATTCACTTTTGGAATCTGGCTGCACATTCATCTCCATTAGTGAACCGTCAGCATGAGTGTAAGCTCGAGGCAGTGGAGACTTTCACACACTTCATTTCGGGCAACACCGTGACCCGACCAGTCTTGGAGCCTGAACTCATTGACTGGGCTTTATCAATTCGCCCCAGTGTTTTAGTATTCAGAAAGGGGGGGCGCAGTTTATTTGGAAACCTACTATCCCTTCAGGTTCGGTCGGAATTTCGGCTACGATCAGCATATTCCGCCTTCGGTCACCCTGTTCCCTTTAGACAGCAGGTCAAAACATGGCTCGACCGTTGTGGCCGAAGGTCGCTCCTGGTGGGACTATTTTCACCGCCGGGACGCCAATACTTTCATAGTACCGATGCCGAACCGAGTCCCCCGGGTCACTCCAGAGTATGTAAAGTGGTGGAATGCTCGCACGAGCTTCTACCGTAATGCCCGGATGACATGCTGGGATGTGGCTGAGCGCACCTTTCAGAGTCAGCAGCCTGGGCCCATTTTTGACATTGACGAAGCCCATCTGAAGAGGTTATTTTCCACCCCCCGAAGGAGGCAGAGACATACATAGCGAGCAGAAAAGCCATCAAGGAGGGAGTGGCTGAACCACTGATACCCGTGCTTTCTGACATAAGTGAAGATGCTTTTACGTAGAATTTAGAACACCTGTGCCAGATTGGTGGTTCCCGCCTGGAGCTTCAGCAGTATCCGTTCCCTATCGAGGAGCCGCTCTCCAAAGCAGTTTCATGGAAGTGCGAGGTGGATCGCTTTTGCCCGTGTCGGGCGTTTGTTAATAGAGAGGACAGAACCCCGACATACTATCAGCATACATCTTGGCTGTTCGTCCTGATGAGCATTCACGGACTGACCCTTGAGAGTCCCGCAGCTAGTGTTCTGGACAAGCCTCTATTCGTATCTTTTCATTATGCCGATGTCTGGGGCTTTGACCACCTCGGCTTGTATCATTGTATAGCTTCCCACGGACATGCGGACCTGGCCGACCTGGTCGACAAGTGTAAGAAGATTGGCGACGTCTGCTGGCTCGTTCGGGAGGCTGCATCCCGAAGCAAGGAAGTGGCTTATCAGTATTGGCCACTCTCGTCTTTTTACAACGGCCGGGCAGGTAAGTGCTCCTCCGTTGACACGTAGATTAGTTTGTTGCTTCGCTCCTTCATAACGGTGTGTGCCTCACTTGACAGACCGTCCGGATATCAAGCAGCAGGGGCTTTATAGAAAAAATCATCTCCCAGGCACAGAAGCCGGAATATTTTGAGGTCCCTGTACCAGCGCCGACTACTACTCCACTACCGCCTGGCAAAAAGAGAGCGGCTTCTGCAATGAAAGTTGCAATAGGCCGAGCGAGGAAAGCTCGGAAAACTTCTTCCAAGCAGCCTTCGACTGACGGGGCTGAGACTCCCCTGCCCGAGGTGCCATCATTTGAACAGTTTGCCGCTCGGAAAGAAGCTACTCAGCAAGCAGCTGAAGGTGACATCATTTTCCTTGTATAGTATAAAGGAATGCTCTTTTCACGGCATTTTCATTTTTCTGATGTCTTCTTTGTATAGCTTCAGCTCAAGGAGCGGCTGACACCACATGTGCTGAGGAAGCCGCCCTAGAGGCCGGAGAGATAGGGCCTTCCATCATAGCCCCGGTAGGGGTGACCGAGATAGCTGGAGCTGCAGGGGAGAGTCTCCCCGCTATTGAGGAGGATGTCAGACTTCCTTCTCCTACGCCTGCCAGCGAGGCTGAGGGTGAGCTGCACAATTGTGGTTCTTTAGGTTCCCCTTTTTATTGAGCTTTCCATCCTGCCTTACGCACTTGTTTTATTGTGACGGCAGGAGTGGTCAGCACGGCGGTTAAGGCGCCTGTTGTGGAAGCTCCTTCACAGCCCGCGGGACATAAGACTGTGCTGAAGAAGGGTGCTATCCCATTGCGGCGCGTGCTCACCCGCTCAGCGTCCCGTCAGGCGACGGAGGAGGCGGGCCAACCCGAGATCAGCATAGATATTTCTTCGAGTAGCTCTGCCACCCCTTCTGACGAAGAGACTGACCATCATTCTTCAGAAGGTGATGAACAAGTGTCTGCAGTAGATAGCAAAGGGGCAACGGCTCCCTTCATACTGTCAAGCGATGCTTTGATTTTCAGTCCTCCGAGGCTACCGAGGGCACCATTCGAGGGAGTGTTACAGGAGGAATTTGTTGGATTGGACGTGGAGGTGGAGATAACCCCTCCTTTTGCTGCTTCGTCTGTAGGGTTGGAATCTTCTATTCAGGGGCTTGAAGAGATGGATGCCGTCATCATAGTAAACTCTATTCGCCCCTTTACAGAGCCGCATATCCCCCTCTCTTTTTTTTTCACCTTGGTGTTTACATGAATTTTCATTCCAGGAACCCGAAGCCGCTATTCATTCCCCGGCACCGACTTCTGGTACTACTGTGGTCTCATCAGAGGCCTCGGATCTGCTACCGCTGGCCACCGCATTTCCTTCATGGAAAATCACCCTACTCCGCCCCGTGCCGGTGAGGATACATGCGGCTGTTGGGGGATTACCCTCGGAGCCGAGCCAGTCGGGGGAGAGTCTCGCCCTGGCGTCGACGACAGAGTTGAGGTCTGAGGCTGACCCGCAGAGGGGGTCTGCTTTTATATCGGCGGCCATAATGACGATCGCGCCTGATTCTGCAATTCCATTTGTGCCGGAGCCAGAGTCAGAACCTCCGTCCCTCCTAGGCTTCGTTGAAGGAAGCCCTAACAGAAGTCTGACGGAGCAGGAACATGTTGCCGTGGTATCTGCTTCTTCGGCTTTGACGGTCGTTCCATCTTCCTCTTTCGAGCTGGACACCGGCTTATGGGCCGCCATAGACAGGGAAGTGACCTTCGAGGTGTCTCCGGCGGCTTCCCTGGGCATTACCTCATCGGAGGAATTTGTCTGGCAGCATCTAGAGATGCTGCGTCAGGTTGTGGAATCTCAGCCAGTGCTGTCTTACTCCCAGTTGAAGGAAGTGGCTGCGCGACTGACGATCGGGCTGCAGGCACTAGGCTGCCCTCTAGATATCTGGACCCAGCGGGTGCTTTTCTTGTTGAAGTTTGTGAATCACCGGGACTTTCTCGAGAAGATGATGGGCGACCAGTTGGCGGCCCTCAAACTGCAGAGAGTTGACTGTCAGGCAGAGCTGACGTCTCTGATCTCTGATCTTCAGGAAAGCAGGGCTCAGGTTGAAGCTTCGTAACCCAGGCGCACATTCTACGTAGCCGACGGGAAGAACTCCGCGCTGAATTGGCTACTATAGAAGCCGAGATACCGCGGCTAGAGGCTGCGGAAGTCCAAGGCATCGAAAGAACTTCTTTGCTGGAGGGCCGAGTCGCGTCTCTGGAGACTGAGGTGACTCAGGTTCAGGAAGAGGAAGTGCAGCTCCATGAACTGGGGGCGGCTCCTCATGTTGGGCTTATTGACTTTGCTGATATCTTCAGGCGGCCTTAGCTGATCCGCCTTTGTAATCTGTCCCCTCAGAGGGGCTCCTTTTGTATTCACTTCCCCTTTTTGTAATGAAGATAGAAGTTTCCTTCACTATTTTTTTTTTGCGTTCACATCCACACTCGCATTTTGTTGTGTCTTGTGGCAATTCTGGCGACCTGCTTGGAAGTACCTCCATGTCCGTGTCACAGGAGAGCGTCCACCCTCTCAAGGAAAGGATGGGGGCCTCGCTCCACCGCGGGATGATGTTCCAGACGTTGCGAGGTTGGCGCAGACGTAGGTCTTGCTGACAAGAGGCGTCGAAACCGTGACTGCTGGCTGCTCATGGTAATTCCATTATTGACCCTGATTGGGGGAGATGTTGACCGACCTTGTCGATGGTGACACGGGTAGAAAAAGGTAGATGGTCTTGCCGATGGTGACAAGAACCGGGAGGGTAGCGACCGATCTTGCCGATGGTGACAAGGGTCGAAAAGGTAGACGGTTTTGCCAACGATGACAAAAACTGGAAGGGGTAGCGACCGATCTTGCCGATGGTGACAAGGGTCGAAAGGGTAGACAGTCTTGCCGATGATGACACAAACCGGGTAAGGATAGCGACCGATCTTGCCGATGGTGACAAGGGTCGAAAGGGTAGACGGTCTTGCCGATGGTGACAAGAACCGGAAGGGGTAGCGACCGATCTTGCCGATGGTGACAAGGGTCGAAAGGGTAGACGGTCTTGCCGATGATGACACAAACCGGGTAAGGATAGCGACCGATCTTGCCGATGGTGACAAGGGTCGAAAGAGTAGATGGTCTTGCCGATGGTGACAAGAACCGGAAGGGGTAGCGACCGATCTTGCCGATGGTGACAAGGGTCGAAAGGGTAGACGGTCTTGCCGATGGTGACAAGAACCGAAAGGGGTAGCGACCGATCTTGCCGATGGTGACAAGGGTCGAAAGGGTAGACGGTCTTGCCGATGGTGACAAGAACCGGATAAAGGTAGCGACCGATCTTGCCGATGGTGACAAGGGTCAAAGAGGTGGACGGTCTTGCCGATGATGACAAAAATCGGGTAAGGTTAGATGTATGTAAGTGGGATATCGGATGAAGACTCCGCCTCGACCTTGTAAATGGCCTTCTGGACGGAGAATGGTTCATCACTATTCATCATTCATTTTTTATTCACATTACTGACCTAAGCGCCCTTTCGGGTTTTCGTCGAAGCCAGCCCCCTCTTGCTTTTGCCCACGCGCCCTTTCGGGTTTTCACGTGGCGGGGTACCTGATTTTACCTGCGACGCCCTTTCGGGTTTTCGCCACAGCTGGGTTACGGCCATTTTTGCACTTGTCCTGGCATAGGAGCAAGTCTGGCGGGGTATCTCTATTTTTAACCCCATTTTTCTTTCTTTCTTTTTTTGATTCGGGATGCAGAAAAACTGGACCGTGAAGATATTGACTGGCCTTGTCAATGATGACAAGGATCGAATCATGTTTCGATTCGTCGACACTAGTTAGACGTCGAAGCAAAGGACATGGTCTATTAACGAGGATGTAAGATCCGTGTCAAGGGTAAAGGTCGACCGATCTCGCCGACGATGACGAGGATCGAAAGTGGGTTTATTAGCAAGGAGGGATTGTTAACAGGGACGTAAGGCCCAAGTTGAGGGTAGAGATCGGCCGATCTCGTCAAGGATGACGAGGGTCGAAAAGGGTTTGTTCGTCGGCATATGTTACTGCCGAAACAAGGATGGGGTTGTCACCAGGGACGTAAGGTCTGAGTTGAGGGTAGAGATCGACCAATCTCGCCGATGATGACGAGGGTCGAAAAGGGTTTGTTCGTCGGCATATGTTACTGCCGAAATAAGGATGGGGTTGTCAACAGGGACGTAAGGTCCGAGTTGAGGGTAGAGATCGACCGATCTCGCCGATGATGATGAGGGTCGAAAAGGGTGTGTTAAAGGATTTCCAGCGAGACTTTGATGATTGTCCCTTTCGGAGTTTTGTTGGGTGGAGAATAGGAGAGGCATTTGGAAATTACCACTTTACTGACTCAAGCGCCCTTTCGGGCTTTCGCCGAAGCCAGCCCCCTCTTACTTTTGCCCACGTGCCCTTTCGGGTTTTCACGTGGCGGGGTACCCGATTTTGCCTGCGACGCCCTTTCGGGTTTTCGCCACAGTTGGGTTACGGCCATTTTTGCACTTGTCCTGGCATAGGAGCAAGTCTGGCGGGGTATCTCTATTTTTAACCCCATTTCCTTTCCTCTTTTTTTTTATTTGTGTAGGGTGGCAGGTCGAAGTGCGACGTTCAACCCTTGGTTGACAGTAGATGGCTGTCGGTTGGAGCAGCAGACCTTGCGCTGGGCAGAACAGATCATTCGTTAGCAAGGGCTGAATGCCAACGCAAAGGAGTGACATCTCGCCGATTCGGGCGTAAGGTCGGTAATGGCAACAGCGTGGTGTATTCTTTCGGGAGCTTGGTCAGGGCGGAGTGCCACTAGACCGAGGAAAGGGTAGTTCGGTTAAGGCGAGATGCCATTAACTAAGGGAAGGTAGCTCGATCAGGGCGAAATGCCACTGGACCAAGGGAAGGTAGCTTGGTTAGGGCGAAATGCCACTAACCAAGGGGAGGTAGCTCGATCAGGGCGGAATGCCACTGGACCAAGGGAAGGTAGCTTGGTCAGGGCGGAATGCCATTAACCAAGGAAAGGGTAGCTTGGTTGGGGCAGAATGCCATTAACCGAGGAAAAGTAGCTCGACTAGGGTGGAATGCCGCTAATCAAGGAGAGGTAGCTTGGTTAGGGCGGAATGCCATTAACCAAAGGGGAGGTAGCTTGATTAGGGCAGAATGCCACTAACCAAGGGGAGGTAGCTTGATTAGGGCAGAATGCCACTAACCAAGGAAAGGTAGCTTGGTTAGGGCGGAATGCCATTAACCAAAGGGGAGGTAGCTTGATTAGGGCAGAATGCCACTAACCAAGGAAAGGGTAGCTCGGTTAGGGCAGAATGCCGCTGACTGAGGAGAAAGTAGCTCGATTAGGGCGGAGTGCCACTAAACCAAGAAAAAGGTAGCTCGATTAGGGCGGAATGCCGCTGACTGAGGAGAGGGTAGCTTGATTAGGGTGGAATGCCGCTAACCAAGGGAGGTAGCTTGGTTAGGGCGGAATGCCATTAACCAAGGAAAGGTAGCTCGATCAGGGCGGAATGCCACTGGACCAAGGGAAGGTAGCTTGGTTAGGGCGAAATGCCATTAACCAAGGGGAGTGTATTCCGACCGATCACTCGGGGAATGCTGACTGCGCTGCATGATACAACATAATATGCTTTCCGTTGAGGGGAGAGAACTGGATAACCCCTTTGTGGTCTACAAGGACGTAGGCACCCCCTTCATATACTCGGCGGACGATATACGGCCCGACCCAGTTTTCGACCAGCTTCCCTTTGGGGTTGGAGGCCATCACTTCTTTTCTTTTGACCATTACCAGGTCTCCTTTCTTGAATTCTCGACCCTTGACTAGCTTGTCAAAAGTACGGGCCATGCGAGCTTGGTAAAGCTGGATGTTTTGCTGCGCCCGGAGGCATTTTCCTTCGAGCTCAATGAGCTCTTCCAATCTTCTTTTTGCATTGGTCTGCTCACCATTGACTAGTCCGTGCTGGATGGCAACTCGCAATGAAGGAACCTCAAGTTCAATTGGCACCACAGCTTCTGACCCGTAGACAAGGGAGAAGGGGGAACAGCCAGTTGGGGTCTTGTAGACAGTACGATAGGCCCAAAGTGCTTCGTACGTCCTTTCTTCCCAATCTTTTTTATTAGACTTGACAGTCTTTGCCAGCAACGTGCATAGTGTCTTGTTAAAGGCTTCTGCGAGTCCGTTGGCTTGAGGGTTGTAGGGGGAAGATGTCCTCCAGTCGATTTTGTATTTGTCGGCCAGCCGATAAACCTTCTGGTTCCTAAAGTGACTGCCATTATCAGAGATGATTCGGCTGGGGATTCCGAATCGGAATATTACATTTTGCCGGAAGAATCTTGCAACTAGCTCTCCCGTCACATCTCTTAGTGCTACTGCTTCTGTCCATCTGGAGAAGTAGTCTGTAGCTGCTAAGATGTATTTGCACCGTGATGAAGATGCTGGCAGCGGCCCTACCACGTCCGTGCCCCACTGAGCAAATGGCCAGCTCGGTAGGGTGGGATGCAGTGACACTGGAGGTCTCCTTGCCACATTAGCATGTTCTTGACACTTCTGACAAGCCTTGGCAAACCTGCAGCAATCGTCAAATATAGTGGGCCAATAGTAACCCAGTTTCTTTATCTCAATTTTCATTTTTGGGCCAGCTTGGTGTGCTCCAGCTGATCCTGCATGGACCTCCTGCATCACCTGTCCTGCTTCTGCTGAAGACAAGCAACGAAGTAGGACTTTCCTTCGGGCATCTGCCATAATT
This sequence comes from Amorphophallus konjac, assembly GCA_022559845.1. Lineage (NCBI taxonomy): Eukaryota > Viridiplantae > Streptophyta > Magnoliopsida > Alismatales > Araceae > Amorphophallus > Amorphophallus konjac. The sequence goes on from CM040126.1 coordinate 249,750,768, forward strand.
TGGAACAAGGTCCCGCTTCTCATCTCGTAAGAATCCTTGATCCTTAGGAGCTTCATTCTCTGTTCCTTTTCTTTTGGAAGTTGCTGGTGTTGAAACAAACGCAGGAGATGCTCTCGCCAATCGGGCTGCTGAACCCCTTCGATGACTGCTGCTTCCATCTCTTGTTCGTCGGTCAGGACCTCTGTCACGTTGGGGACCTGTCGGCGGTTGATCACTGTTACATTCAGGCCTGTGTCTGGCGGGACCGCCAATGAACTGGCCAGCTTAGCGAGGGCATCCGCCTGAGCATTTCGGCCTCGATTGATGTGCTTAATGCTGATGAAGTAAAATTTTGACATCAGGCGAGTTGCCAACTGGTGATAGGGGAGGAGCTCTTGCTTTCGTACATCGAACTCTCCTTCCAGCTGTTTTATAACTAGCATGGAGTCTCCGAATGCTTCCAGCATCTAAATTCCCATGGATAGAGCAATTTGCAACCCGATTATCAGGGCTTCATATTCTGCTTTATTGTTTGTGCATTGCTTGTTTATGGAACAGGATGTATACACCACTTCTCCTTCTGGGGATTTCAGGACTACGCCTGCTCCTGCTCTGACCCTGGCTGACCCGGTGGCAGAGGTGTCAATTCTGGAAGCGCCATCAAAGTATAGTTGCCATAAGGAGGGTTGTACTTGCACGGCTTCTAAAGTTTCATCTTCAGGAAGCTCCGGCGCCAACGGGCAATCCCCGGGCACTGGGTGCTCAGCGAAGAAGTCTGCAATAGCTTGGCCCTTGACGGCCTTGCGCGGCACGTAGGAGATATCGAACTCCATAAGGATTACCGCCCATTTGCCCAGGCGGCCTTTGAGTGCCGGTTGAGACATAATGTACTTCAGGGGATCCTCTTTGGATACCAAGCTGATTTCATGCGACAACATATAGTGTCGGAGCTTTTTAACTGCGAAGACCAGCGCCAGACAGATCTTCTCAATATAAGTATATTTCTCTTCAGTTCTGACCAGTCTCCGACTGAGGTAATAGAGGGCTTGTTCTTTCCCTTCTTCATTATTCTGGGCCAGCATTGCCCCCAGAGAATTATGTGTAGCTGCTATATACAGTATCAATGATCGTCCTTTCACCGGTGCGCCCAACACTGGAGGTGTTTTCAGGTAGTCTTTTAGCTTGTCGAAGGCTGCCTGGCAATCTTCATCCCAATAAAAGGGGACATCTTTCATCATCAACTTGTGAAAAGGCTGGCACCGCCCTGACAAATTGGAAATGAAACGCCGGATATAAGCCAAACGGCCCTGTAGTGATCTCAGCTCAGAGATGTTCCTTGGCGGAGGTAACCCCTGAATCGCCTTGATCTTTGCGGGGTCTATCTCGATTCCCCGATATCGGACGATGAAGCCCAAGAATTTTCCGCTCGACACTCCGAACGCACATTTCATAGGGTTCATTTTTAGCTCATGCTGCCTCAGCCTCTGAAAAACAATCCGGAGGTCTTGCAGATGATCTTCTTCTCTTCTGGTTTTGACCACCAGGTCATCTATGTAGCACTCGACCTTGTGGTAGAGCAGTTCATCAAAAATTTTGGTCATTGCGCGCTGATAGGTTGCGCCAGCATTCTTTAATCCGAACGGCATTCTCTTGTAATGATAAATGCCTTTAGGAGTTCAGAAAGCAGTATGGACTCGGTCATGCTCCGCAATCCAAATCTGATTGTAGCTGGAAGACCCGTCCATGAATGATAGGGCCTCGTGGCCGGTTGTAGCATCAATCATGACCTCGGTTATCGGCACCGGGAAGTCATCTTTGGGGCAGGCCTTATTTAGATCCCGAAAGTCGACACATATCCGGATCTGTCCATTCTTCTTCTTCACGGGGACGATATTCGCCAGCCATGTAGTGTACTAGTTTTCTTCAACAAATCCCACGTCAATGAGCTTGTCGACTTCAGCACAAATCTGGGTGATGAGCTCTGGCCTCATGCGCCGCGGTGGTTGCTTTATCGGCTCGGCTTCAGGGTTGATTGCCAGCTCATGTTGTGAGACAGCGGGGCTTAGACCTGGCATCTCTTTGTAAGTCCAGGCGAAGCAATCCCGGTATTCTAGCAGTAGTTGAATGTACAGCTCCCGTTCTTTTGGGGATAGTTGGGCACTGAGGAAGGTAGGCCTAGGGTCCTTTTCATTTCCCAGGTTGACTTCTATCAGTTCATCGACTGTGGCTTGGCCTCCGTCTTCTATCTCCGGAGGTGCCGGTTGGAGGTCAACGAAGTCTGGAACGCCATCTTGAGGGTTGAGCGCTTCGACTTCCTCGTCGGACACCGCCAGAGCTTCTTGAGGTTTCTTGATCTCTTGTGCCGGCGGCTGAGTGGATTGTTCTATTAGCAGATCCATTGCCGTCGCAGCTTCCAAGGATGAGGGAGCAGCCTTGGTGTTTGCAGATGAGATTGCAGCCATGACGGGCTGGTAACTGTTCACTGCCAGGCCCGGACAGCATGCTGATTTTGCAGCAGAAGTTGAGGATGGTTCGCCTTCTGGGACAGTTGTATCTTCCGCAGAAGTGGCTTTTTCTTTCCTGGTAGCTGGCTCCCCTTGATTGGAGTTGACCAAGGCTTCCCTGATGGGCAGAAAGGGTGTTGAAGTTGTCATCAATAGGACCTCTATGGGGGGAGAGACTCCTGCTCCTTGACTATCTTCGGCTTCGCTACTGCTAGCCGTGTCAAATTCGGCTTGAACGGCTGCTTCTTCAGGATGAACCTGCTCCTAGCATCGGCAAGGGGCCGAGGTTTCTGCTTCTTGATTCCCGGACCGAGCCAGTTCAGAATATTCGGCTTCCACCGGATACTCATCAAAGGTTGCCCTAAAAGGGCCATCTTCAGTAGGATAGAAGGCGGAGATAGTATCCACCTCGTACCGCCCACTGTAATAATATTCTTCCAGGGTGAAGCCCAACCCCGGATGTTGAGAGACACATATCATTTCCTTATCCAGATTTGCAGGATGCCACATCTTCTGGAAAGCTTCTTTGTGCTTTTGAGACTGATCGGGAAGGATGTGTTGCTTCTGAAACATCTTAGCCATCCGATTAGTTGTAAATGCCAGGCCTTGAACAGGAACCCGCGGGTTGCCTAGATCTTCAGGGAGGCTGCAATCTGTATCTTCCCGAGTGGGATGCTCCTCAGCTGTATAGAACAAGCTGCTGGGCCCATCTTCCTGTGTCACCTCCCAAGCTTTGAAAGGTTCGACAGTGGGGTCGTTGAGGCCGGAGACTGGCTTGGTGAGGCCGGCCGGGACTCTGATGCGGTCGTGCTGTCGATCGACCTGCACTTCCTTAGCTTTGGGGTATAATGGTGGGGGTGTTACCCTGCCGACATCTCCAGAGGCTGTGATGTGGGAGACCACCTTCGGCTTGACATATCCGCGAGGCGGTGGTGGATACCAACCGTCACCCGATTTATTCTTCGAGGCCCCTACAGGGGCTTCAGCTTCAGAAACCTTCCGGGGAGACCCCGTATATAGGTTGGCATCCGCCAAATGACATTCAAACACCTCGAATGGGTGGATATCAGCAAATATCCTCTCCTCCTTCCCCTGGAGGCTGTATTTGATGCATTGGTGGAGCGTGGAGGGCACCACCATATTTTCATGCAGCCATGGACGGCCGAGCAGTGCTTTGTAAGAGGTGCGAGAGTCAATGACATGAAACTGCACCGTTGTAGTGAAATCTGCCAGGGTCAGTGTGAACTCTGCCACCCCCATAGATACTTCACATTTTTGGTTGAAGCCAGTGATACGCATATCCCCGACTTTCTCGAGATGCACATTGAAGTGGTATCTCTCGTATATTCTGTATGGCAGGATGTTTACTGCTGCACCAGGATCGACCAGAATCCGGTTCAGTTCTCTTCCATTCAGATGCCCTTTCATATATAGCGGCCTGTTGTGGCTGGCAGTAGGTAGTAGCATGTCTTCTGGAGAGAAGGTCATACTGGCTTCTGGTATAGCTTCAGCTATGCAGGCTTCAAAATGAGCAGGTGTCTGCAGAGTAGTGATGATCGTCTGTCGAGTTTCTTCACTCAAAGAGAGAATTTCCCAGATCGTAAATCGAGCGGGGAGCTTTTTAAGCAGCTTCATTATTCGACTTCCAGCCCGGACATTGGAGAGCTTCATCTCTTCAGCCCATCTGGGCTTGGGGAGGTTTTTATTTGTGGGTCCAGACGGACCTGCTTCATCTTCCTCGGACTCGGTACCCTCTTGACTGACACCGGCTGTCGGGTCTTCTTTATTAGTTGCCGTAGGGCAAGCTCCAGCTGCATTCGCATCCTCAGTAGATTGCGCTGGCTGCGGGTGAATGGCCCTGGATGTAGGGTTAGCATCTTGGCAGGGCTGCTTCCCTTTTGACATCTTCATAAATTCAAGGAATGAAGGGACTGCCTTGTCCCCACTCTTGTTGTATAGGCTCGACGGAGGAGGGATTTGGACTCCCTTAACCTCCAGCGGAGGTGTCTTGTAGGGTTGCTCCCCTCTGAACATAATGTTGTGATTGGGTGGTGGCTGGCGCCCCCATTTTCGGCCCGACCGAGTGGCATGCGCAGCAGTTGCGGCCTCGGCTTTGCCTCCCCCAACATGGGGTGTGAAGCAAATTTCTTCTTCTTCCTCTTCTCCGGGTAGGTTGAAGAGTGCTGACAGGGTATTGTAGGAGACAACCTGTGTTTTATTGGCCCCAGCGGCCTTTCTTTTCTTCTTCTTTTGCTTTTTCTTCTTTTTGGTTTCTGCGGGTGCCTGCCCCCAGAACAGGCTGCCCTCTTCAGGGGATGCTGCTTCAGCTTCCTCCACCTGTTTGAGTGAGAGTTGTTCCAGTTCTTGCCATGGGACGTGGTCCCGTACCAGCAGAGGTTTCAATTCGGGCTGCACATATTCATCTAGCCCTTCAATCAGGTGCTGCAGTCGAAGGACTCCAGGATTGGTTTCCTTGATTACTGGCAGCGGAGTTTGTCTCCTCCTGTTAGGTGTATGTATTCTGACCGCTGTAGGTGGAGTGACCCATACGGGTGCTACCACTGGCGGAGCAGGCCGGGGTGTAATGCCACGGATATGTGCCCCCTCTTTTGGGCGGGGTGCCCTCTTTTTCTTGTGCTTCATAAGGATCTGCTGCCACCCCTACTATTCTTTCACGGGCTCCAGGAAATGGATTTCGTAGGTGCTCCGTGTGCTTGCTTCAGAGATCTCCTCAGGTAATGCCTGGTAGAGGGAGATCATGTTGACTGCTGCCTTCCTGAAAGGGGCTTCATGTGGCTGAGGAGGGTCCACTTTGTACTCTCCCAGCTCTATCTCATTCTTCTTCACCATCCCTTCGATGACGTCTTTGAAAACATAACAGTCTTCGATTGGATGTCCCAACATCTGGTGGTAGGGGCAGAATCTTGGGCTGTCTTTTCTTTTCAGGTCCTCCGGCCTCCTTGGCTCGGGCAGAGTGACCATGCTGTATTCTGTTACCCAGTCGAACAGGACTCGGGTCTTGTCTTTTGGAAAGGAATAAGCTTTCTTCATTTTGTCCCTCAGCGAAGGACCTTCTTTATCATCTGGAGCTTTTGCAGGTTGCGGGGGAGCCGCTTTCTTGCCTTTCTCCTTCTGTTGTTCGAACGCCTTGATATCAAGCGCATTCGCTTCTTTAGGTGTGGGGCGCCGTTCCGCAGCCTTGCCTTTCTGGGCTGTGCTGGCAGTTGACGCCGGGACAGGCTTGGCTAGAAAAGCCTCCACCTCGGCCACCACATTATTCAGCCGGTCGAACGACCGTATTTCCATACCAATCATCTTTTCCAGGACCTCCCTCCTGAGATTTTTTTTACATATTTGCACAGCGTCCTCCTGATGCGGGGGCCGCTTGCACCTCATTCCGAGGTTCCTCCACCTCTTGATGTAATCAAGGGCTGTCTCATCTGCCCTTTGTTTTGTTGAGTAGAGTTCGGCCACTGTGACCTCCCTCTCTGTGACATGGAATCTTTCTCTGAATTTTCTCTGCATATCCGACCAATCATTGATTGACCCGGCCGAGAGGCTGGAGTACCATTCAAATGCGAGCCTCGTCAGCGAGGACCCGAAGAACTTCAGCAGATATGACTCCTCGGTGGCCAGCTCACCCATAACGGTCATATAATATGCAATATGCTCTTTAGGGGACCCTTTCCCGTTGAATTTTTCGAATTTGGGCGGCTTGTTGACCCCTGGGGGAAGTCGTTTAGCCGCATGGTGTTGCGGGTAGGGCACCCGATAGGCATCGAATGCGACGTAGTCGCCTTCACTTTTTTCTGCGAGCTTCAGCTCGATCATCCTTTCCACCATCATCCGATTCACGACCGTGGGGTCGACTGGCTCCGGATAGAAGTGCGTTGGCTGAAGGTATGGGGTGACCAGGGTGGTCGCCTGTGGAGGATGCAGCAGCGGGGGTGTTGGATGCACCTGGGGGAGCACCGGAGGTAGCAGCGGCTGAGGCTGTGGCGACCGCTGTTGTGATGTCGCCATGCTTGGCTCTGACGGCTGGGATAGTGTATAGAGCTGTGGAGGGTCGTCACGACGAACCGCTCCCCGGGATGATTCACCCTGGACTTCGGGTGGTTTAGAAGCCGATGAATGCTTAGTCTTTTCCATCAGCTGTTTCTTCAGAGAATCTATCTCCCGTTGATATTTCTACAGCAGCATCAGAACTGATGGATCTATAGTGGTGGGGATACCCTCTGTCGTTTCCCCGAACGTACCCTCAGGCAGGATGTCGAGGAGGACGTCTTCTTCTTCTTCCGTCGTCACCACATTAGCGGTCAAGACGGGGGCCTTATCATCCCAGCGGGGATAGACCTGGGGTTGTTTCCCTCTCATGATCATCAGAAGCTCTCTTGCTGCTTCTGTTCTGCGAGTAGTTGGCCCGGGCCGTACGGCCAATTGAGCCAGTTCTTGGGGGTCTTCAGGAAGCTCCCCATATCGGCTGGATATACCAGCCATGTTGCAAGTAAAGACCTGCATCCTTCTTCTCTGTCGATGGACCCTCCATCTGGCTTGTTGCGGAAAGGTCAGCCTCTCGAACACAGAAACTCTTCTTTTTCCTTCCCGCTCGGGGACAGCTCTATCGGCTTCTATCTCAAAGCCGTCATCATACCCATTGTCGTCGACTAACGACACCATCATTCTATCTTCCATATCTTCTTCATCCGCTGCTGATGGGAAGTAGTCTTCGTCAGTGGCGATTGTCTGCATTAGTCGCTGCTGACCCAGCGAGGGGTTGCCCAGCCCTCGAAAGTAGTTCCTGATCAGACAGGTTACCTCCTCCTGATCCCGCTCTTGATAGAGTACGGGGGATAGTTGTCGACCTCCAGCATGAGGGATATAGGCCAGTAGAGCTCTGTCGGTCGGATGTTGGAATCTTCGTCCCGTGACTGGGACGTTGGCTTGGCGGGCAGCAGCCCAGAAACTTCTGCGGCGCGGAGGATCCGCAACCACCTCTTCTTCTTTCTTCGGGGGCAAGCCCCTTTCTCTTCTCACTTCCGCCTCGTCGTTCATAGGACGGCGGCGGATGGGTGTTAGATGGTGGGCAGGTCGGGTCTGCTTGGGAACCCACACCTGCTTGAACTTCTTCGGCCTGAGTGCCGAGCTTCCTTGGCCATAGGGGCCGGTTTCTTCTCTTTCTGCCCTCCTTCCAGCGAGAGCTTGATAGGTATTGCGGACAGGGATGTTGGGGATGACTTGGTCCGGGGTCACCCGGGCCGTGCATCCGTCGAGGAAGACGCGCATGCCGCCGACCATCATAGACTTCCCAGACGGAGATAGGGTTCCGTGATTGTAGCAGCATTCTGGCGGACCTGGCGACGCTGGCGTCCTCCAGGGTGTTCGTTGATGACACTGGGGTGGGTCCCACGTATGACGTGGTGCACCAAGCAGCTAGCAGCCGGGGCCAGGCTTTCAGGTAAGTCTTCGCAGCAGGGAACCTTCAGAGGCTCTATTTTCTCTGCGACTTCCTCGGCACGTTCTGGGGCTTCGACCTCCAGGATATCGACGAAGGCTAACCCCAAAAAGTTGGGGAAGCCTACAACGGCAGGGAAGCTGCCGAATTCCATGTGTACCGCCAAGTACCCTTGCGCGTGTCCAGCAACGATCGAATGATCGAAATCGACGCCGGTTATCCTGTGGATCGTAATTGATCTGCCTGCAAAGACAAACAGGGAAATAATCAGTAGCCTTTGAGAGGGCTTCGAAGCCCGAATATCACGACAAAGAGATGAAAGGTGACACTAGTCCCACCGAGCGTGCCAGACTGTTTGCGACGGGTTTTTTTTATCCGATCGTCTTGTCGTTTTTATTTCATGTATATATATATGTATATGTACATGTATACATGTCTTATTTCACGTATCGATCAGCCATTTGACTAACTGGTAGTCAACTGACCGATTGACGACGCGGGCGTGCCAGTCACATGAGTGACGATTTTATTGTGCGCTCATGCTAACCCCTACTGGGCGAGTGTGAGGTTCGGTCGGGACCAGCAGTCCACCATACCATAAAGGCTATGGCGTTAATTATATCCCACACGAAGAGGGAACACCTTTGATTAATTACCGAGATAGCGGGCTGTCAAAGCCAGAATGAAAAGAGCTACATGGTGATCATGACGAAGACATACAGGATGCATTTGTTTATCATACAGGGGATGCATAGTTCATCGAATTATGGTCCCTTGGTACGTGGCGGAGGACGTAGGTCTGAAGACCACCATCGCGCATAGCGGAGACTTCCGATTGGGCATAACCCGACCTTCTGTCAACACCATTTAATATACCCGAGGGTCGATGCAGACATACACGAGGAACCGTGATATGCGAGGTGTAATAACGATGTTATAGCACAAATTCGGCAGCATGCCCCCTCCCTTTGGACTATGCCAAATGGGGATATAGGACATCCATCCACGGAGAGCCGGAATAGAAACCAAAAGAGAGTCGAGCGTAGCCCTAGGTCCGAGAAGGATCCAAATATGACGGGACGGTGTGCACCATTGCGCCATTCATTAATATTCCCCTCGAAGAACTATTGGAGGACATGCGGTGGCAGAACTCCGAGGGTCAGCGGGGTGACATAAGAAACGCCGTATTCGGTGTGATGTAAGGGTGAAACCCTCCTCATTAATGTATCTCCCATGGACCTGGATGAAGAACCCTAGTCCCCTCGTGAGGTAACGGGGGTTGACAGGGCAGTTGATAGTGACAAAATATTGAATTCAGGTTACGTTTGGGTTTGGTGAAATGGGGAAGACATCAGATATTCAGATGACAACCATTATTGAGGCGAAATGGCACAGCACTGGGGTCGGCGCGAAGATCAAACGGCACGGTATGCTCCCGGCGCGATAGGAGGATTGAGGGGTAGTCGGCACGACAGGTCTCGGTGCGCCAGGGTACTCGGTGCCCCCTCCACCCGGCGCGGGTTTGGCGCCGGGAGGTAGTGGCGCCGAGAGACGACGGCGCCGAGAAGTATAGGCGCCGGGAGGTGTTTTATGTGTTTTAAAGGGGGGGCATTATGAGGTTATTTCTGGGCATTCAATGGGGACTACAGGGAATTAGGTGGGGGTGATGGGAGATGAGGATGGATTCATTCCCAGAGAGGGTCCAAAGAGCTCATTATCACGGAGATATGTTCTCTGCGATGGCAAGATGCCATGAGATGATATAGCTCAGGCTCCCACCATATTGAGGGGTTAAATATGCAATTCCGATGAAACAATATGACAGGGTAAAGCTCTGGGTGAATTTTGACAGCATCTCCCCTTACTCTGGGAGTGTGCCAAGATAATATTATGGGCTTTCTACTCACGCGTGCCGGAGTAGAAACCGAAACGAGTGCCGGGCGTAGCCCGTAATTCGAAGGTCTGGACCATAAAGACCTCATCCCCTGTGTTGTAATGTCCCCAATGCAATCCATCGGAAACCCTGCAATGGTAGGACCCCGTGGTTTAATGGGTTACAGAATGTAGGGGGAGGATTAACCCCTTTGATATAGCTCCCGTGAGGCCAGAGGGAGGGGCAATGCACACCCACGAGGGTAGGATATAATGGACGAGGTCTGTATGGCTCGCCGCGATAACGAAGGCATCTGGATGGCCAGACGACGTAAGGGTATCAATGCAGAGAAGAGGGGTGGTTTTGGCACGGAAACTAGGCAGGCTCGGCGCGATAGGGAGGTCCAACCGACGTGGGGAGCTCTCGGCGCGAAACTCGCGCTGGGAGACACCGGCGCCGGGAGGCTTTCAGCAGGGGTTTTAAGGAGGTCTTCGAACAGGGTTTCGGGAGTTGTTCAGAGAGAGGTTTAATCCCGACTGTTTGGATGATCGGAGGGGGAAGACTTTGGGGGAACACCTTTCCTCTGGGCCTCATCAGGAGCAGAACCACAGACGGAAATCCCTGAACCACGTCCCCCTTTATTTCACATACGCGGAGCCATGAGATAGACTATCTCAGGCCCTCAAAATGTGACTGGAGGGGGGGTGATAAATAATGGTGGCGAAGATGCTTCAGCAGAATTAGAAAACCAAACGATAAACACGCCTAGTTATCAGTATCCTTAGCATATAGCGAACTTCAGATGCAGAGACAGAAAGAAGAAGGTAATGAAAGGGCGGAATTCAACCCATTCTCTCATTCTTTAATTCATCCAGATGACTTACACGCATGCTACTTAAGAGAAAGAAATCTGACTCAACAGAGAAAGAAATCTAGGCTTAATCCCTGAAAGCAGGGTTACATTGGCATTCGATGCTATTGAAGCAAAGATGCTAGAAATCAGAAATACAGAGAGAAAAATTCAGACAGATAGGGAGGGGAAAGAGAAGGAGCTGCAGCTACCCGGCACTCCCACCTGGATCCCTCTTCGAGCCTCTGCCTCTCTCCCTTTTTCCTTTCTTCAGCTTCTTTCAAGGGCTCTCGAGCTCTCTCCTTCTCTTCGGTGGCTAGGCGCTCCCTTTTCACTCTTCTTTTTTTACTTTTTTTTCTCTTCGACCCCTCTCCCCTTTTCTTTTTTCTCTCTTCTTTTTATCCTCTCTTTTCGTTCGAAGGGCAGGCTTCTTATAGAGGCCAGTCCCTCATTCTTTAGGCATGGACTTCCCGGCGCGCCCCATCTCATATTTGGGCTTGGCCCATTTTCTTGTCATTCGGCCCATTCGACCCAGGATCCACTTGGTGGACTCCTTTCGACAGTGGGGCTCTTGGCATATGTATATTAAGACTCCGTGGGGCTTGCTTGCACCTTGCATTCACAAACACATGCGAGGCATTGTGCATCCCTTCTTCAGAGAATCAGAGATGCCTGAACATCTGTTTCAGCAGGCAGATGGTTACCTGAATGTTGGTATAGTTTTATCAGCCTGACTATCTGAATGACAGCAGAACTGGACAACGACCTAGCCAAAGACGGCTTTAGTCGAACAACATGATAGGGGTAGTGGGTTTCTTTTATTCAGACTCTCAGATCTCCCAGGGATGGTACGTGAGCTGTGCCCTCGACTGATCTTCAGAACTATGAATCTGCTATGATCTCTTCTGACATATTTTAGGTGTCAACAGGCTCCCAATTTCCTCCAACATTCTTCAGCTTTATGACCAGCCTTGTCAAAGTGTTTACACACTTCCTTAGATGGTGTAGTGATGGAGGAGGGCTTGCCATTCTTCTGAAATTTCATTTTTTTGGAGGACTCCCCTCCATTATAGAACCTCTTATTGTTAGATGATTGTTTGAATCTTCATGGGCTTGTGACAGGTTCATTCATGTCCTTTCCCCAAATCCTGTTGGATAGTTCAGTGGCGTCCTCTAACAATTGGGCACGTCGAACCATTTCCGAATAGACTTGGATGTCCATCGGCGCAAGTTGGGTAATGTATTGGGGCCGAAGCCCATTGAGGAACCTTTGTGCCTTCATCTTTTCAGTACACACCAAGTGGGGTTCATAGCTGAACAATATTGAGAATTGGGCCTCATACTTGCCCATAGTCAGGGTCCGTTATTTTAGTGCGGCAAATTCTGCGGCCTTCTTTTCTTGAATGCGGTCGAAAAAGTATTTGTTGTTGAAATGTTCAAAAAAGTCATCCCATGTGACATGGTCATTAGGCAGTGTTGCTTCTACGGATTCCCATGAACCTCGAGCATCCCACTCCAGTTGGAATATAGCCAGTAACACCCTTTCCTCATTAGTGCATTGCATTACCTGAAAAATTATATCAATATCCTTCAACCAGTTTTCAGCATATTCGGGGTCAGACCAGCCCGCGAATCTGGGTGGGTTAATGTTGCGAAAACCTCTGGGGAGATCACCAACTCCACGGTTAGCTCCACCTTGCTTCACTTGCGGTAGCGCCTGCGTGAGACCTTGCACGTTGCGTTGCATCTCGCGCCATTGTGTTGTGACCCCTCTATGTTGATGATGTTGACACTTGCTTTATTTCATTGGCAACACCATTGTTTTGATTGACTGGCAACTGCTTTTGATTTGATGAAACTGCTCTATCAGATTGACTATGTGTTCTTTGCATTTAATACACTGATGTCTGCATTTCTCACTGTCATGGGTCGACACATCAGAGAATGGGTCGACTCCTCCAGCAGACTTGTTTGGACTGAGTCTATACACCGGAAACTCTCACATCGATTGAGTCTATACATCGTCCATTTCAGATAAAGTCCACACACTGCATTTCATTTGAATTGGTTAAGTGTGTACAGCGTCAACACATCTCACTGGCTCATGTTACAGCGTCAACGCACTTCATTGGATGTGTGTACAGCGTCAACTCGCTAAGTGTGTACAGCATCAATGCATGAAGTCTGTACATCAGTCTTAATATTCTAAGTCTGTACAGCCGTTGGCTTTGAACCTCAGAGTCTGTACATCCGAATTGCCCTTGATCTGGTCAAGTGTATACACTCTTTCACTGTAGCTTTCACATATTCAAGTCTACACATCGTGAAAGTCTATACATTCATCACTTACCTTTCGCTCAAGGCAAAGTCTATACACTGAGGTCTTTCCCTACGTTTCTTAGGCGAAGTCTGAACATTCGGTTCTGAAGCCTGAAGTCTATACACTCCAGCCTATTCCTACATTCAAGGCTTCAGCTACACATTAAGTCTGTACATTGGCTTCGCTTCATCAAGTCTGTACATTGACTCGCCAACTTCTTTGAAGTCTGTACATTGCTTCATGTCCCCAAAGTCTATACATCCACAGTGATCTATGAAGTCTGTACATTGCTTCAGGAGCTTCAAGTCTACACATCGCTTCGCTCCATCAAGTCCGTACATCCACAGTGTTACTTGAAGTCTGCACATTGGTCTTCGAATCCAAAGTCTCTACAATGGTCTTCACACTTGAAGTCTATACATTCGATGTGCAGAGTTGATGTCTATACTGTGCATTATGCTGATCGAGTCTATACACTGGTCGGTGGCAAGCCAATACACTGGACTGTTTGGCAAGTCTATACATCGGCCCTTGTCTTCGATGTCTGTACAGCCCTTTAGCTTTTCAAGTCCATACATTGGCTTCAAGACTTTCAAGTCTATACACTGACGGCTGAACTGAGAACTCTATACATCGTCTGTCTGCACTAGAGTCTCATGGAGTCTATACATTGCACTCGTCTTTTAAAGTCTATACAGCCGTTGCCTCCTTTGTTGAAGTCAACACATTGGGCAAGTCTGTATGTTGCATTCGCCTTCACAAGTCTATACAACGAAGTATATACACTGCAATGTACATACTTAAATCTTATGAATTCATTCTTGTTGCTGAAGGGAACAGGGTCGACGCTGGGAGATTAAAGCGTCCACGCATCAGTTGACGAAGCCTTCACGATATCTTCCACTGCATCAACGCCACAAGCAAGCAGCGTCGACGCAACAGTTAAAGAAGCAGAGACCTTCACAGGCTATTCCACTGCGTCAACGCCACAATTGAGCAGCGTCGATGCAGCAGCTAAAGAGACGAAGCTAATGGCTTACTGGAATGCCTCACTGCGTTAACGCCATTGATTGAGAGTGTCGACGCAGCACGCCCATCTGCTGAAGACTTGATCACTGGATCGCCGATGCGTCAACGCAGCAGGCTGATGGAGTCAACGCAGCAGACTTGAGTTTTGCTGGTCGAATGTCTTTGAAGGTTGCGTCAACCCTTTGGAGCAAGTGTGTTGACGCCACCTCAACTCCAGTTGCTGAGCGTACTGATGAATGGGCACGTGATCCGAAGCTGGCACCTGACACGTGATCCGAGGAGGAATCTTCTGGGCAGGAGCTGTGGAACCCACACGCGCCCTAGCTGCTGCTGGCGCTGCTATATATATGAGTCTTCATCCTCTGTAGAAGTCTGATCGATAGAGAAGAGAGAAGCCGTGAAGAAAAAGCAGAGTGGAGAGAAGTTGTCGATCCAGCACAAGAGAGGAAAGAAAAGAGAGAGAAGAGAAGAGCAGAGAGTGAGAGACTAGCGAAAGAAGAAGAGAAAGAAGAGCAAGAGAGAGATTGAGAGCTCGAGCTGAGAAAGAGAGAGAGTTTGAGGTTGTTTGGCTTTTGGATCAAATCCAAGCTAGAGCTGCTCCTTCGAGAGCTATATTTGTGCTTCATTGTTTCAGCTTTCTGTTGCTGTCATTTCCTGTCTTTTGTTTTATCTTTTACATCCTTGTTCAAACTATTAGTCAGCGGATTGCACAGGTACTGCCTCTGGACGGCTAAGCTGTATTTCCCAGTGGTTTGCAGTGAGGATTCCACTGGACAGCAAGCTGTGTTGCTCAGCGGGGCGAGGAGGATTCCTCGGACGGCAAGCTGTGTTGCCTAGCGATGTATGGCAAGCTGTGATGCCCAGCTGTTCAAGCTGTGAGTCAGCGGAATCCACACTCGGTTTGAGTGTGGGGTGGATGTAGGTCTGCTGAACCGAACCACCTAAAAACCCCTTGTGCATTGTGGTTTGTTTTGTTCTATTGTGCTTCCGCTAGATGAATGCATAGGGGCGCTCCATGTGTTTGGGTTCTGGTTGAGCAGAAGAGTTAATTAGTCTTCTTAGAGTGTTTTAATTTGTCAAGAGAGCGAAATTCTAGTTGAGCTATATTTTGTCTAAATCTGTCTTGTTAGCACTCTAGTGATCTTAATGTGTGTTTGTTTAGTTCCGCATCTGCCCATTAGCATTTAAGCTTGTCTAGTTTGTGAACTAGTAATTCTAGTGAGCATCATATTTTAATTGGGCGAAAGATGTTTAAAGGGCTATATTCATTCACCCCCCCTCTGAATATTGCACCGAACCCAACAATTGGTATCAGAGAGGTCTCTGACTTAACAGATCTAACAATCTGCAGAGGATCCTGCTAACTGTTTAGTGCATTTCAGAGTGGGTCATTTGGAATCGTTTTGATTTACTGTCTTAGTGCTTTACGTTGATCATCTGGTTTAGTGCATTTCTGTTTGGTGCATTTCATAAGTGTGCCTCTTGTGTTCTGTATTTATTTTCACTGAGTTAGTGCCGTGTCTTGCTTATCTGGTTTTGTTGTCTATTGTTTTGTGCTTTGAATTTGGTTGTTATCTGATTCGATGGCTAATCCTCCGATATTCAGAGGTGATAACTTTGACTCTTGGTTCGAAAACCTCCATCGGTATGTAAAATCTACTGATCCAAAATTGTGGAAGGTAATGACTCACGGCCCATACAAACTGTCGGAGGATAAATCTAAATGGACCAAGAAGGATAAGCTGAAAGACTCTGTCAATAATAGAGCTGTAGTTTTATTAAAAGAATCAATTGACAGATCTCTAATTGAATGCATTTCATCTTGCAGGTCTGCCAAAGATATTTTTGAAAAATTGAAGCTAATCAGAAATCACAGCAAATGCTTGATGGCTGATAGAAGAAATGCTGTGATGAAACTTCATCCGAGGTAAGTTCTGAACCTGAAGAACTTTCAATTGATGATCTATGGAATATAAATGAGGAACTCAATAATAGATGTGAGAAATTGAAATCTGAGAATAAAAGACTGAAAAAGGAATGTGATCAGATAACTTTGAAAGTTCCTTGTAAAACTTGTCCAGATCTGAAACAATCTTATACTGCATGTATGTTAGATGTTCAGAATTTTCAGGAACAAAATGGCTCTCTAAAATTTGAAAATCAAACATGTCTGGACAAGATATCAGAACTTGAGAATTAGCTGAATGAGAAGAAAAATGAACATATAAAAGGGATGCAAGAACTGACTCAAGTTAATTCCGAATTGGATAAACTGAAACTTGAGAATGAAGAACTTCAAAAGAAAATTGAAAATCTTATGGGTAGAATAAATGAAATCAATGGGGAGGTTTCACATTCTTCTTCTGCTCAATTAACCTGCCATATGTGCTCAGCTCTAAGAGAACGAAATGAAGATCTCTTTAGTGAGAATGAATGGCTAAATAAATAAATTGCCTCACTTAAAGATGATCACAAAAACCTGCTCGCTGAGAAAATTAAAGCAGAAGAAAGAGAAGATGAACTGATTAAAAAATTAGAGCACATGTCTAGAAGAGAGAGATGTGCTAATAATGAAATTCAGGATAAAAATCTTGAGAAAGAAAACACTGAATTAAAAGCTGAAGTTGAAAAACTGAAGTGGTTGAACACTGGCTTGTCTGAAAGACTTCTCACTACAGAAAAAGGAAAAGCTGTCTATGATGAAAATTCAGAAATTCTGAACAGTCTAGAACAAGAAATTGAGAAGTATAAAACTGCAAACCAAGTTCTAAGCGAATGTGTTAATTGCAGTGAACAGGAAATAGCCAGTTATGAACTTCACATTGCTAGCTTGGAAGATAAAATTCATAATCTGGAAAATTCAGCTATTGAGTCTGCCAAGATTAAAGGAAAAATAAAAACTGTTGGGAAGAGGAAGGATGATAACTCTGAAGGGAGAAGAAATTGCTGTTCTGATGTTAAGAAAATCACTAAAAACCAGCTATATACCACTTTTGTCCAAAGCACTGATGTAGCTGGTACTTCAAGGCAATCCCCAAAACAAAATGAAAATCAGAAGTCACCTTCAAAATCTGTCTTTCAGTTTAAAGCTCAGAAAATTGAAAAGCAAACAAAACCTGTTGAGGATAATCAGAAATTGACAAGAAAGAGTCAAACAAAAAGGGCAAAGAATAATTCTGGTTATACTCTGAAATTTGTTAGCTCTGCTGAATATGACGGGTCAATGCAAAATGCTCATGCTTCTTGTACTCATTCACATGCATCTATGAATTCATCTGATAGAAACCATGCCCATAGGAAATCTGATGCTTCTTGCTATTACTATGGTAAGCATGGACATATCATGGATGATTGCAGAATATTAAAAGAGGATGAGCATGCAAATAAAACAATGCATTCTAGGAATCTATCTGAAAGAAACCATGCCTTCAGGAAAACTAATGCTTCATGCTATTATTGTGGTAGGTATGGTCATTTAATGAATAAGTGCTATGCTTTGAAATCTGATGACAGAATGCATGCCAGATACACCCCAAATCATCATGAGCACAAAAGAAACAAACTCAAATTTAATCAGCATATCATTTGTTTCACTTGCAATAAGCCTGGGCACAAGGCTATTGAGTGCTGGTCAGGAAATCATTGGGGTAAAAATGAATCTAGAAGCAAGCATCTTAAATGCTTCGAATGTGGGAGGCATGGCCATACAGTCAAGGACTGTTGGCATGCTCAAGTAAGTCATGTTAATAACAAAGTTTTTAAATTCTCTGCAAAATGACCTGTGAACTTTTCATGCTTTAATTGTGGTAAATCAGGTCATAAATTTGCTGAATGCTGGATGAAGAAGAATAAGAAACAGAATGTTCATGTAAATAACAGAACAACTCATGCTCAATCTCATAGGTCTCATGCTTCTTTTGATAAGCATCATAGGACCAGACAATCTGTTGTTTCATGTCATTATTGTGAAAATTTTGGTCATTCTATGTTTGATTGTTCTTTTATGGAATTTGATGATAATGTTGTAAAAAGAATGTTTAGAACACCTGATAGGGGTAGTACAAGACCCAAGACTGCTTGGGTCCCTGCAAGATCAAATTAATTGCAATGTTGCAGGTGTGCCTTGGAAGCTGATGAATAAAGGGGTTAATGATCCAAGACACTCAACAGAAAACCCCAGGATTCTACTTGTCAGGTCAGTTCTGAACTTTACTTTAAATTCCATCATCTGGAATTGTGAGTATGAAAAATGAGAATTTCATGTTGATGTGTGTGTCTGATGTATGATCTTCTCTTGCCTAGCTGATCAGTCTGTATTCCAGACTCAACTATTGAGTTTTAATTCTGCATATATGATGTTTTTCTCTTGTCATATGTTGAACTGAATTCGAATGGTCCTTGTCACCAGGTTCTCCACCTAGAACCATGGGTCTAGTCCTGATGTAGAACTGTCCTGCATTGCATATATTCAGGGGGAGCTTGTCGAGTCTTTGCATGTCTTTGCATATCATTCATTCATGACCTATGCATAAGCTCTCTCTCAATTAATTCTTGCCATGTTGCATGCATATAGACAGGGGGAGTATTGCTAGAAATTCAGAGTGGTTTCAACCTTCTTGAAGTCATTCAACCGTTTAAATCAGAATACTTGTCTCTGACATTATGGCAATCTGTTGGTCAGTTCTGATTTCTAAGCAGTAGAAAATGGACTTCTTCATTTATAAGAATTTGAATTGTTCAAAGACTGATGTAATGGTTTAAATTTTATAGTGGTTGGAGTTTAAAGATTGCAATCAGTATATAAGTAAGTTGAAAATTGATAAAATTTTCAACCTCTTTCTTATTTCATGTCAGACAAAGCTAATCATATCTGAAATCTGAAAACTCATCTGAAATCATGTTAGAGAGGTTAAGTATGTGTATTATTCTTAAACAAGTCATTCTGAAACATAAAAAGGACAGTTAAGAAAGATATTGAAAAATATTGAAAATCATTAAATATATATATATTGGCAGAGCAATGACTGGTAAATCACTGAGAAACTGAGTGATCCATCAAAGAAGTGGACAACACTCATCTCATGAAGTGTATCAGCTATCTCTGTTTAAAATGCTCAAAATAGCATGCTGGTTTCACTGAGTACCTGGGGGTAACTGGCGTCTGATAAATGTGTACCCTCACACAAAAAGGTGTAACAAAGTTTTGTTATATTTGATCATAGGCAGAATGGTCCATCTTGTTGAGTATCTAGGGGTATTAGCGTCTGATAAATGTATACCCTTACGTAGAAAGACTTATGGTACCTGAATGCTCAAAATGATCTAATACTGATAATGCTGCTCCTTCAAAAGAAAAGTTCATGAGTGTCAATTTGCTTAGTTTCAATACATGACTTGGTTTCTCTCAAAAAATTTTTATGAGACTATGAAAGTAAGATATTATGAAACTGAATCTTTCATGCAAATATGATTCTGGTTTATTGTTTTATCATGCACAGTGATCTTATCTATTGCTTGTAGTGCATGAACTCTAAATTTTATCATCCTTAAACCAGAACTCTTTCTGACAGCAAATTCTAATTTCATATGACTGAAAACTCTATGCTTTAGAATGTTTATTCATGAACTACCTGTTCAGAATGCCAGTCAGTTCTTCTCTTGATTCCTCCATTCTATTTATTTTTTCCCTCCTCTTTGTTGATGGCAAAGGGGGAGAATATTGTCTAGGGGATGTCTAGGGGGAGAATACATATTTGTCTGAATTCTGAACTCAATTCTGAATTCATTCCAAGGGAGAGTTTAAGGCAGTGAGTTGCATGCATTCATAGCATCTGCATGTCAATCTACATAACACATCATGTCCTTCTTCAAACATATATCTATATGACAGGATGTTGCTATTCTACTTCATATGGGGTTGCCATCATCAAAAAGGGGGAGATTGTTGTGACTCCTCTATGTTGATGATGTTGACACTTGCTTTATTTCATTGGCAACACCATTGTTTTGATTGATTGGCAACTGCTTTTGATTTGATGAAACTGCTCTATCAGATTGACTATGTGTTCTTTGCATTTAATACACTACTGTCTGCATTTCTCACTGTCATGGGTCGACACATCAGAGGATGGGTCGACTCCTCCAGTAGACTTGTTTGGACTGAGTCTATACACCGGAAACTCTCACATCGATTGAGTCTATACATCATCCATTTCAGATAAAGTCCACACACTGCATTTCATCTGAATTGGTTAAGTGTGTACAGCGTCAACGCATCTCACTGGCTCATGTTACAGCGTCAACGCACTTCATTGGATGTGTGTACAGCGTCAACTCGCTAAGTGTGTACAGCGTCAATGCATGAAGTCTGTACATCAGTCTTAATATTCTAAGTCTGTATAGCCGTTGGCTTTGAATCTCAGAGTTTGTACATCCGAATTGCCCTTGATCTGGTCAAGTGTATACACTCTTTCACTGTAGCTTTCACATATTCAAGTCTACACATCGTGAAAGTCTATACATTCATCACTTACCTTTCGCTCAAGGTAGAGTCTATACACTTAGGTCTTTCCCTACGTTTCTTAGGCGAAGTCTGAACATTCGGTTCTGAAGCCTGAAGTCTATACACTCCAGCCTATTCCTACGTTCAAGGCTTCAGCTACACATTAAGTCTGTACATTGGCTTTGCTTCATCAAGTCTGTACATTGACTCGCCAACTTCTTTGAAGTCTGTACATCGCTTCATGTCCCCAAAGTCTGTACATCCACAGTGATCTGTGAAGTCTGTACATTGCTTCATGAGCTTCAAGTCTACACATCGCTTCGCTCCATCAAGTCTATACATCCACAGTGTTACTTGAAGTCTGCACATTGGTCTTTGAATCCAAAGTCTCTACAATGGTCTTCACACTTGAAGTCTATACATTCGATGTGCAGAGTTGATGTCTATACTGTGCATTATGTTGATCGAGTCTACATGCTGGTCGGTGGCAAGCTAATACACTGGACTGTTTGGCAAGTCTATACATCGGCCCTTGTCTTCGATGTCTGTACAGCCCTTTAGCTTTTCAAGTCCATACATTGGCTTCAAGACTTTCAAGTCTATACACTGACGGCTGAACTGAGAACTCTATACATCATCTGTCTGCACTAGAGTCTCATGGAGTCTATACATTGCACTCATCTTTTAAAGTCTATACAGCCGTTGCCTCCTTTGTTGAAGTCAACACATTGGGCAAGTCCATACGTTGCATTCGCCTTCACAAGTCTATACAACGAAGTATATACACTGCAATGTACATACTTAAATCTTATGAATTCATTCTTGTTGCTGAAGGGAACATGGTCGATGATGGGAGCTTAAAGCGTCCACGCATCAGTTGACGAAGCCTTCACGATATCTTCCACTGCGTCAACGCCACAAGCAAGTAGCGTCGACGCAGCAGTTAAAGAAGCAGAGACCTTCACAGGCTATTCCACTGCGTCAACGCCAAAATTGAGCAGCGTCGACGCAGCAGCTAAAGAGACGAAGCTAATGGCTTACTGGAATGCCTCACTGCGTTAACGCCATTGATTGAGAGTGTCGACGTAGCACGCCTATCTGCTGAAGACTTGATCACTGGATCACCGATGCGTCAACGCAGCAGGCTGATGGAGTCAACGCAGCAGACTTGAGTTTTACTGGTCGAATGTCTTTGAAGGCTGCGTCAACCCTTTGGAGCAAGTGTGTTGACGCCACCTCAACTCCAGTTGCTGAGCGTACTGATGAATGGGCACGTGATCCGAAGCTGGCACCTGACACGTGATCCGAGGTGGGTGCTGAGCACGTGATCTGAGGAGGAATCCTCTGGGTGGGAGCTGTGGAAGCCACACGCGCCCTAGCTGCTGCTGGTGCTGCTATATATATGATTCTTCATCCTCTGTAGAAGACTGATCGACAGAGAAGAGAGAAGCCGTGAAGAAAAAGCAGAGTGGAGAGAAGCTGTCGATCCAGCACAAGAGAGGAAAGAAAAGAGAGAGAAGAGAAGAGCAGAGAGTGAGAGACTAGCGAAAGAAGAAGAGAAAGAAGAGCAAGAGAGAGATTGAGAGCTCGAGCTGAGAAAGAGAGAGAGTTTGAGGTTGTCTGGCTTTTGGATCAAATCCAAGCTAGAGCTGCTCCTTCGAGAGCTATATTTGTGCTTCATTGTTTCAGCTTTCTGTTGCTGTCATTTCATGTCTTTTGTTTTATCTTTTACATCCTTGTTCAAGCTGTTAGTCAGCGGATTGCAGAGGTACTGCCTCTAGACGACTAAGCTGTATTGCCCAGCGGTTTGCAGTGGAGGATTCCACTGGACAGCAAGCTGTGTTGCTCAGCGGGGCGAGGAGGATTCCTCGGACGGCAAGCTGTGTTGCCCAGCGGATGTATGGCAAGCTGTGATGCCCAGCTGTTCATGCTGTGAGTCAGCGGAATCCACACTCGGTTTGAGTGTGGGGTGGATGTAGGTCTGCTAGACCGAACCACCTAAAAACCCCTTGTGCATTGTGGTTTGTTTTGTTCTATTGTGCTTCTGCTAGATGAATGCATAGGGGTGCTCCATGTGTTTGGGTTCTGGTTGAGCAGAAGAGTTAATTAGTCTTCTTAGAGTGTTTTAATTTGTCAAGAGAGCGAAATTCTAGTTGAGCTATATTTTGTCTAAATCTGTCTTGTTAGCACTCTAGTGATCTTAATGTGTGTTTGTTTAGTTCCGCATCTGCCCATTAGCATTTAAGCTTGTCTAGTTTACGAACTAGTAATTCTAGTGAGCATCATATTTTAATCTGGCGAAAGATGTTTAAAGGGCTATATTCATTCACCCCCCCTCTGAATACTGCACCGAACCCAACACATTGTGCTCTTTCAGCGGCCATGAACCTACAAGAGAAATTTAGTACAATAAATATCGGGTTTAATTACAAGGTAGGGTGTTATTATAGAACTTAACCCGTGGCTTTATCCATCTCACCGAGTGTAAGGAGTAAACCTATCCTTGGACTTTCGTTCTTCCAAGATTTTGATCATGACTTCTAATTTCCTAGAGTTGAAATCCTTGGCTCCGAAACCACGAAAATTGTCACGCCCCGAGCGCGGAAGTTACCCGGTGGCGTGGCGAGTTTATATAGGTCCGATCAATCAAAGCAATAAAATATTTTTTTGACAAAAGACAGAGTGCGCAAAAGACTAATTAATAACTAAGATTTAATTTCTAAATGATACCAATAGTCCAAGATGACAATTATCCAAATAACCAAATGGTGATAATGCTGGTCCACGTCATTCCTTATTCAAAATCCAAACACCAGGCTACAAGCCTTAACAAGTTTTAATCAACTACATTGACATAATTGGAAGTACAAAGATAAGGACTCAATAAATCAAAAGACGCGACTAGCTGATAGTAGATGATCAATGACTCTAGCACTCTTCACTCGGTCTCATTCCCATTCATATGGTTGTCGCTATTCAAGTTACCTGAAAAAAATGTTAGAATGAACTAGATGGGCGAATCGCTCAGTAGGAATTATATCTCAAGTTCGAGCAATCTTTAAGTAAATTACATATTACATGCATTGCAAGTATAACCATGCATGATGGACAAGTAAGGAATCAAGAGTTGTATAGAAAGAATATCGCATGATTTCAAGTACTATCAAGTGTTGATAAGTAAGATATCAAGAACGTTCAAGCAAGTAAGAATCATGTTCAAGCAAGTACTTTTGCCCTTCTGCGGGCCGCATGTCAAGTCAAGTCAAGTAAGTCATGTCACGGGAGAGTGAGTGTGATGTGTCAAGTCTAGAAAGCAAGCACTTCGGTGAAATGCTTAAACACCGTGATCATTCAACTCCCATGGGCACAAGTACTTTCGGGTGCTCCTCCCAAGACCAAATCAGGCCCTATATGCACAGCATTATTTCATGTATTTCTTTCGACATCCACTCTCCTTTATAGCCAATATAGAATTCCAATGGTTTAACTATTGTAGGAACATAAGGTAGATTCCATGAATGGAGTTCAAGGACATTTTATCATGTATAGATGAGCTATGATTAAAACAACACAAAGCACGAGACAAGTCAGGAACCTGGATGGAATTGGCACCTCAAGGGCTGCCACAGGTCACTAAATTTGTGCCCTTTGGGCTGCCATTATATCAGGAATTGGTGCCCTAATGGCTGTCATTATTTCTAGAATTGGCGCCCTCACTGAGGGGCACCCATTCTACAGACAGAACAGAGGTTCTGTTATTCAAGAGAAATGGCGCCCAGAGGGCTGCCATTATTTCATAAAATGGCGCCCTAGGGTCTGCCATTATTCAGGTAATGGGCGCCCTAGACAGGGGCGCCCATTCCCTCTAAAACTCTGGGAATCAGGCAGCATCAGGGGAAATGGCACCCAAAGAGCTGCCATTATTTAAATGGCACCCAGGGGACTGCCTTCATTTCATTAATTGGCACCCAGAGGGCTACCTTCATTTTAGTAAATGGCACCCCTATGCAGTGTCTTCATTTAAATGAAGACTCTGCAGAGAGTCTTCAATTCTTTAAGTGGCTGTAAATAGCGCCCCTCTACAGTGTCTTCATTTAAATGAAGACTTTGCAGAGGGTCTTCATTTCTTGTGAATGGTTGTAAATAGTGCCCTCTGCAGTGTCTTCATTTAAATGAAGACTCTGTAGAGAGTCTTCATTTCTTGTAAATGGTGCCCTGGTCAGGGGCGCCCTTCATTTTGGGTTATCTACGCACCGGGTAGGTGTGTTTTCAAGCATAAGACACTATTCATATTTTCAAAGGTTCACGAAACCATGAAATAATGGCATGGATAGATAGAGTAAATTATCAGGATCTCCGAATCATGCTCATGCAAGAATATTATGGTTTTCTTTCATAGATATTAATTTTATAAGCATGGGTGGTTATTAAATATGGAAATGAATAGACGACCGTTTACAGGGTCTCCAATTAGTCGCCATTTACCTTAAAAAGGCAGGCTATAAATTTTGAGGTAAAACATGTTATGTAGTTAATGTAAAATAGGTTATATATATCTGACGTAAAACATGTAAAACATGATATATATATATGGCGACTAACATGTTTTCCATATTAAATGGCGCCCCTATGCAGTGTCTTCATTTAAATGAAGACTCTGCAGAGAGTCTTCAATTCTTTAAGTGGTTGTAAATAGCGCCCCTCTACAGTGTCTTCATTTAAATGAAGACTCTGCAGAGGGTCTTCATTTCTTGTAAATGGTGCCCTGGTCAGGGGCGCCCTTCCATTTATTAAATGGCACCACTTAAAAAATTAAATGTTTTCCATATAAATAGGTTATATATATTTGATATCTATAAAATAGTGTGACAGGCTAAACAGGTTATGTATTTGATGAAAAACATGTTATATATTTGACGTAAAATATATAAAACAGGCTATACAAGAGATAGATTATACCAATCATGCATGATATGTTACCCTGTTAGCTACATGTTAGGTCAGATCTTGAGAACACCTACCTTTTTGGTGCGATATACGAGGTATAGGTAGGAGAGAATAAAGAAAGCCAAGCCCCATTCACGTTCCATTCAGGAGAATAAATAATAACGGAAGCCACACGTTCTTTGCCGCAAGACTTCAGTAGCAGGAAGTAGGATGCGGGAAGAAGATGTCCCTTTACATCTTCCGAAGAAAAGAAGGGAGATATTCCCTTCTGCAGGTAGCAGAAGGTCAAGAACAACAGTAAGTATTGCATGTTCGACAGGGAATATTGTTTATAGGGAATAAAATCGTAAGGGTCAATTGGAAACAAGATTCAAAAATCTTGCAGTTAGTGTTCCCTCAAGGGTCCATTATCAGGGAAGGGTACAATGCCAGCGAAAACTTTCTGTTATTGTGTCAACCCATAATAGTAGCCGGAATGCCAGCTCGTTAGGGAAATGACGACAGGAAGGATGCCATGGTTTTGGAAATGGCACCCTAGCAGAGGGGTGCCACATCCCTTGCTGTGTGTTTTACACTAGTTTTAAAAATAGTGCCCCTGTATGGGGGCGCTATATCTTCTACACCTTTGGAAATGGCGCCCAGGTCAAGGGTGCCCTATGAATATGGCACCTTTTTCAGGGGCGCTATATCCATTTGGTTGGGAAAATCTTGGGCCCTTCACGTGTTGGTCAGGTCTTTAAGAGATATATCGTTGATTCATAGCCCATAAATATAATTGGTAGGGCGTTGATTCATAGCCCATATATATAATTGGTTGGTGGCTCCATGAAGGGAATTAGCGCCCTTGCGTGAGGGCACTGTTTAGTAATTGGTCCCCTAGTAAGGGGCGCCCATTCCCTGTGTTTGAAAAGAAATGCCAACCCATATACGTGTTGTCTATACGATGGCTTCTAAGTGAAGTCTATCATTGGGTATTTTTCTTTTTTTTTGGCCTTCTTATAGAGTTATTTAAGGTTTTATTTATTTAGGAAAATGTCGATTTCTCTATCATTTTTATCCGGGGTGCTACACCTTTTGACGTAAGGATACACGTTGATTAGACACTAGTACCCCTAGTTACTCAGTATAGTTTACCATTCTATCTCAATTTTCAGAACATTCAGGTATAATTTACACCTTTTGACTAAGGGTACACGTTGATTAGACGCCAGTACCCCTAGTTACACAGTGAAGTTATCCATTCTATTTTACTTTTTGAACAGAGATAACTAAAGCACTTCATGACATAGATTCTCTTCATACCTTTGATGAAGGACCCAGTTTCTCGGTGCACTCAGCCATTGCTCTGCATATAGAGTTGTTGACTCAAAATTTTGACATGGCTGCCCTTAGGTATTCAGTAAGATTTATGTTTAAAAATAATACACACTCCAACTTTCTCAACCAATATTATCATGAACTTTAAAACTTTCAGATTTTGAGAGACTTTACAAAACATACCATGTTAGATGTGGTTGAAGACTATTAAGTGAACTGTAGCCTTTTCATTGAGTTCGATCTTTAGACTCTTTAATTCATTAGACTTAAACCATCAATTTTACATGGTGCATCATAGAATCTTATAAGAGAAGATTTTTTATTTTCAGTAGCTTAGAATAATGAAATGAAGATCAGATTGTCATAATTTCAGATTCAGAAGAAGTGCAGGGTTTTGGAAACTTTTCGGTGGACAAGAGTCTTAAAAAAATGGATGAGGGTTACAGGAGAGAGATATGAGCAATACAAAATGACAAGGTGCCACTAGGATTTATTCAATTCAAGAACAATGAGGATTTCAGTTGACCAGAATCATGATTGAAACTTATTCAAAAAGGTGTAGCAATATTGACCTAATCTGACTCAACATCTGAACATCCTATCATGAACTCCCCCTATTAATATGTAAGAAATGAGATGGACACAGGATGTTTTTGACACTAGCTCCCCCTATTTATATGCACTACAGCTTGACACAACATTTACAGCACATGTATGAATTTCGAATGTCATGTTCAAAACAAGATGCAGACTCTAGACAAACCCTTGACCCAAGGTACCTGGTGGAGGACTTGCCTCTACACAAGGCGTGAGTTTCTTGACAGAAGAGATCTGCCCTTCTCCCAGCATACCTTTTGATATACCTTTAGGGTCAAGATGAACAGAATGCAATGCAATGTATGTAATGGCAACTACTTTTTACTTGTACAACCCTCATGAAACATGTGTATTTTCAATATGAAATATAGAAGGCATTTTTTCTATGTGAGAAAGCTCAAGCAATCAGTTATCATGATGAAATTTACATAAACCAAGTTCTCTTCTTATGAACTTAAATCTTTAATTTTCAAGAGGTTTAGTAAATATATCAGCAATATGTTTTTCTGATTCTACAAAGTTCAATTCAATTTCATTCTTACTTACTTCATCTCTCAAGAAGTGGTGTTCTATCTCAATGTGCTTAGTCCAGGAATGATGAACATGATTTTTAGTCAAGGATATAACACTAGTATTATTACAAAAAATAGGAATACATCCAAGTTTAATGTGATAATCAATGAGCTGGTGTTTGATCCAGAGAACCTGGGCTGCATAATTTCTTGCTATAACATACTCAACTTCAGCAGTGAAAAGAGCAACAGTGTGTTGCTTCTTAGATGCCCAAGACACTAGACAACCACCGAGATATTTACAATACCCACTAGTACTTTTTCTATCTATCCTACACCCTGCATAGTCTGCATCAGTGTAAGCTATCAGTTCAAACTCACACCTAGCAAGATACCATAGACCTAAGTCAAGGGTGCCAGATATATATCTAAAAATCCTTTTCACTGCACTCATGTGAGATTCCTTAGGACTAGCCTAAAATCTAGCACATAGACACACAAAAAACTGAATATCTTGACGAGATGTAGTAAGATAAAGCAATGATCCAATCATACCTCTATATATCATGGAATCAACCAATTTACCTTCTGGGTCTGCCTTAAGACTAGTTGATATACCCATTGGTGTAGTGATGGCCTTGAGGTTTTCCAGCTTGTACTTCTTCAACAGATCCTTGATGTACTTTGCCTAAGTGATGAAGCTTCCCTCTGAGGTTTGACAGATCTGTAAACCAAGGAAAAATTTCAATTCTCCCATTAAACTCATTTTAAATTCACCAGTCATTAAATTTGAGAATTCGTCACACATAGATGGTTTAGTTGACCAAAACACTATGTCATCTACATAAATCTGAACAACAAGAATATCCTTGTTATCTATTTTAGTAAATAGAGTTTGATCAACCTCACCTCTTGAGAAGCCTGTACCTATGAGGAAAGAGCTTAACCTGTCGTACCAAACTCTGGGAGCTTGCTTCAGTCCATATAATGCCTTATCCAGTTTGTACACATGATCAAGAAAATCAATGCACTCAAAACCAGGGGTTGTTTGACGAAAACTTCTTATTTTATTAAATCTTTCAAGAATGCAAATTTGACATCCATCTACTGAAGTTTTATTCCTAGGCTACAAGCAAATGCAAGAAGAATTCTAATGGCTTCTAGTCTGGCTATAGGAGCAAAATATTCTTCAAAATCTACCCCAAATTCTTAATTGTACCCCTGTGCCACCAGCCTATCATTATTTCTAACAATCTTTCCATGTTCATAAGTTTTATTTGTGAAAACCCATTTTGTGCCTATAATGGAACCATGTATAGGTTTGGGAACTAGGTGCCATACCTTGTTCCTCTCAAACTAACTAAGTTCATCATGCATGGCATTAATCCAATGTTCATCTTTTAAGGTATTTTCAATACTTTGGGGTTCTATTTGAGAGACAAGAGCAAATGAATTAAGTTCATTTTCAATTCTGAAATGAGACCTAGTCCTAGGGGGTTCAAGCAGATTACCAATAACATTTTCTAATGCATGATCTCTAAGTATTCTAATGTTGGTAAGCTGATTACCTGAATTCCCATTTACCTCCCCCTGAACTCCTGACCCTTCAGTCTCACCTTCATCTGATTGTTCTGTATTTTTTTTTAATCCCAAATCACCTAATGGACTTAAAGGGAGAGTGCACCCATTTCCAGAGGAAAGGAATGTTCCCACTCCACCTTCATGCCATTAGATGAAGTTTTTATTGCATAAAAGTTGTATAGTGTTAAGTGGGACAAAGCCCCTTAGGTACATGCTGCAGAAATGAAAAAAGACTATACAGCTCCAATTAGGAGAGAAAAGGAGACTAAATCAAAACTATACATGTCTAATGCGTATGTTTGGTATGTTGGCAGCATCGGCTGTAGCAGCTCCTCTAGCAATAAGTGGCAGCTCCTTTGTCGATACAAATTCAGTATTGTGGCCTACACTGACAGCATGATTTGCCAATGCATCCGCTAGCATGTTAGTTTCCCTGTATGTATGTACAATCAAGCATTGAAACTTGTTGAATATATCTTTGAGTTTATACCACCAAGGAAGAAAAGACCAAGGGGGGCTTCTTTTGTCCTTTAATAATTCCACCAAGACTAATGAATCAGTGTATATAACCGAGATGGGTATCTTGTGCTGTTGTGCTAATCTGAGTCCATCAAGAAGGGCTCTACCTTCTGCAACCATGTTGGAACCCAATCCATAGAAATAGGAAAAACCCAGTAGCATCATCCCTTTATTGTTTCGGAAACATCCACCTCCTCCAGAGGGTCCCGGATTACCCTTACTAGCACCATCCACATTAAGGGAAAAGTTTAGTGATGGAGCAACCCATCGGACAATGATGCAGCTAAGTCTTTTGTATTTGATGGGGATACTCATCTTTTGATATCTGTTACAGGTAGAATGGCCAATTCCCTGTTTAAAAGAAATCTGTTGCATGACTAGAGTGATCTCACCATGGATTTGTTCATCAATGTGAGAGAATCTGACTTTCATTCCTTCAAATCTGCTTTTGCATCTATATTTCCATGTTTCCTAGACAATTAACATGGTAACCAACAAAGTAACAAAACCTTGCGGGCTATGTATAGTTACCTCATTAATGATTTTTTGTAACCTGTCTTGAATGGTGATAGTTTCCAGAATTGAATTATCAATAATAGTAGCAAAGTTTTTCCACAGATATGCTGCCATTTCACTATTGAGAAAAAGATGATCATAATCTTCAGTGGAATGAAAGTGAGTGCAGCAATTACAACAAGATACCATTTGTATTCCCATTTTTTGAATTCGGTCATCTGTTGGAACATCATGATTTAAAATCTTCCAGTAGAATAGTGCTGCACGAGGAGGAAGTTTTTGATGCCATAATTTGGCAACTGAGTTACATGCCACTTGTCCTTTGATATGTCTATATGTAGACTTGGTATCAAATTTTCCATTGCTAGTGAAAGGCCAAACTGATGTATCATTCCCTTCCTGAGTAGCAAATCTAAGTATATCATTTCTCAAGTTACTATCTTCAATACATTGCCAGATCAAATGTTGATGATCAGCTAATGCATCTTGTACTGAGCAATCCATAATTTGTGACATGTTAGAAGAAATATAGTCTTTCAAAGGCTTGTCCTTGAACCATAAATCCTTGAGGAAATTTGTATTAGCTCCATTGAACACTATCTTCCTCATTCCGGCTAATAAAACCTTTCTAGCCTTTTCAAAATCCCTGGCTTTGATACCAACAGGAAAAGGAGTTTTGCAGTCTGAGATGTGCTAATTTTGTATATATTTACTCTTGGTAAAAGTTGCCCAAAAAGAATTACTTTGTAAAGACAGCCAAAGTTGTTTCACATGTGCACACAATTGAATGTCAACTAATTTGCGGATGCCTAGGCCACCATCGTAGTGTGGTCTGTAGACCTTAGTCCAAGATACCCAATGTTTTCTGTGTACACTTTCAGCTCCTTGCCATAAGAAATTGGAACAAATTTGCTCAATTTGTTTGTGTATAGTGTAAGGAATAGCAGCAGCACTTGCTGAATAAATGGGTATTGAAGATAACACTGATTTAATGAGAGTGATTCTGCCTGCCTGGGAGAGTAGCTTGCTTTGCCATCCAGCAAGTTTTGCATTAATTTTATCAAGCAGATATTTAAAATGTAGAACTTCGGTCTTACCTTTGAATAAAGGAATTCCCAAATAGCTGATGCTGCCAGTTTTATATTGAAAGTCAGTTCTCTGTCTAATTTTTTCTATAGCATTTCTTGGCATATGTTTAGAGGCCATGAATGAACTTTTTTGAGAGTTAATCCTCTGCCCTGATGAAGCTTCATATCTTCTCAGTAATAGAAGCAGATGCTTAATTGTATGCATTTCCCCATCTGAGAAAATGATAGAGTCATCTGCATATAGTATATGAGATATGGGCATAATATTCTGAGGCATATGGTAGAATCTACAATGACCAGAGCTGAATATATGACTGAGGCCCCGGCTCAGAGCATCCTCTGCTATGATAAACAAAGCCGGAGCTAAAGGATCCCCTTGTCTCACCCCCCGTGTAGACTTGAAATATCCATGTGACTGTCCATTAACAACAACAGTGAACCAGCAGTTCATTAAAATCTGGGATATCAAAGAATTAAATCTGTTTGAAAACCCAAATCTTTTCAAGACTAAAAGTAAGAAATCCCATTCCAGTCGATCATATGCTTTGGCCATGTCCAACTTAATTAGAATGTTGTGCCCTCTAACTGGTCTATCAAATTCCATGAACAGTTCTTTGGCCAATAAAAAATTATCAGTGATGAGTCTGCCACTTATAAATCCACTTTGCTGCTCAAAAATTATGAATGGAAGAATTTGACGCATTCGATCACTGATTATTTTAGATACAATTTTGCAAGTAAAATTACATAAACTGATTGGCCTAAAATCAGCATATGTGGTAGGACTCTTTACCTTGGGGATCAGACATAATGTTGTAGATGTAACTCCCTTCGGAAGCCCCCACCCTTGGAAAAAGCTTTGGATAGCACTTATTACATCATTCCCAACAATGTTCCAACAGTGAGTAAAAAAATTCCTAGTGAAGCCATCAGGTCCGGGGGAGCTATTTCCTGAAAGAGAGAAAACAGAGTTTCTGATTTCCTCTGATGAAGGAATTTGGCATAATCCCATATTTTGCTCCTCTGTAACTAAATTGGGAATGACTGATAACAGATTTTCATCTATACAATGAGTTTATGTAGATAGTACGTTCTTAAAGTATTCCACTGCTCCATTTAGTAAGACTGCCTGATCCTCCACCCAAGTGCCCTCCAGTTTTAACCTTTGAACAAAGTTCATCTGTCTTCTGATTTTGGTATAATGATGGAAGAATTTGGTGTTGCGATCCCCATAAGTAATCCACTGTAACCTGGATTTCTGAAACCAAAAAATCTCCTCTCTATGCAGAATAAGTCTCATTTCAGCATTAGCTTTTTGCAGATTTGTCCGGTTTTCCACTGATGGATTGTCATCATAATTCTCTTGCATCCTCTATAATTGGATCTCTGCATTTTCTTTAGCTTTGTGAATATTGCCAAATACTTCTTTATTCCATTTTTCCAATGCAACTTTTAATTGCTTGATTTTATCCAGCAAAGCATAAAAAGGATGGCAGTTTTGAACCTGTTGAATCCAATGATGTTTGACAAACTCCATAAAGTTAGAATGAGTATGCCACATTTGCTGATAAATAAATCTTCCTGGTGCAACTTTCGAAGGAAGCATATTCATAAGAATGGGAGCATGGTCAGAAGGACCTCTGACTAAGTGTTTTACAGATAGACTAAGAGAGGAATTAGACCACATTTCATTATGGAGGATTCTGTCCAAGCGAGATCTAATGTGTGCTGTCCCACTTTGATTGTTTGACCATGTATAAGCAGATCCAGAATAACCAGAATCAAATAATCCAACAGCTGAAATAAAACTTTGGAAGTCTAACATAGCTCCAGTTGATGGCATAATCCCTCCCATCTTTTCTTCAGGAGTAATTATGCAATTGAAATCACCACCAATAATCCAGGGAATGGTTACCCCTTGACTGAAATTCATCAAAGAGTCAAACAAGTCCCTGCGAATTCTAGCATTACATGAGGCATATACCGCAGTGAAAAACATATAGACAGAATTGCCTTCTTTCAGACCAATTGTAAAATATTGAGGATGCATCTCAACTACATCAAGATTTATGTCATTGCTATGGAATATCCATATTTTTGAACTATCACCATTATTCCCCAAAACTGATTGAAGTTTTATTCTACTTGCCACCTTATTAGCACGACTAACTTCAATGTGAGGTTCTAAGATAGCTGCTAAGCTAATCTTTTGATCCTTTATAATCTGTGCAAGACTTCTTACAGTGGCCATGTTTCCTATACCCCTTACATTCCAAATGAGAGCAGAATTAATCATGGGCATAAGAAGAAGAAGAGTGAGCTGCCAGAACCTTGGCCTTTGCTCTAGTCAATCGGGCATCATTGATAAGGTCTCCTGAGAAAGCTGAAATCACATTATTTTCTTTGACTTGAAAGAATTGTGAAGAATTTCGGTTATTCTGACTTATCATCCGAGAATTTTCTGCAGCTGATAGTTCAGACACTTCCTTTGATCTGATTATTTGAATATCTTTGATGCCCAATTGCTGAATTGGCATCTCAATATCCTTTACTTTTTGATGCATCATGCTAGTTTGGGATGAAGGGAGTTCCTTTTGAATTTCAACAGAGAATAGCTCAATATCCTCATTCTGCATATTTGAAGCATTTTGACAATCGGCTGTGGGGCATTTCTTTAACTCTCTTTCTAATATTGAAAGACCATGATCCTGATCATTATTCTTTAATCTTGCTGAAGTATTGATCATAATCTTTTCAACATTCTTCTCTTGCACTGGATCTCCATCAAAGCCAGATTCTGCCGACAAATTAGACAAGGCAGAGAATCTATTAGTATCATTATACATACTCTCATAATATGGATTCTGTAGTACTCGTGGTCTATATATTTGTCTGACCACTTTCTTTGCACCATTGACATCAGTGTTATCCGTAAATGAATTTCGATTCATGTGCTTTTTCTGTATTTTTTTACAATCATTTTTCATATGCCCGATTTTATGACAATGTAAGCACAGATGTGGCACTCTGTGATAGTTAATTGTTTGCCAAAATCCTCCTCCTTCCATCCCAATCCATATGCGATTTTTTCTCTCCATAGCAAGGTCAAGTTCAACACATACCAGTGCCTTTGATGTTTCAGTCACTGTGGAAGTAGCTTCATGTATTCGAAGAACAGTACCTACATTCCCTGCAATGGATCTTAGCATGTCATCATGATAAAAATTCACTGGAAGAGAAGGGAGGCCTATCCATACAGGAACGATCGAAGGATCTGACTCAAAATCAAAATTATTCGACCATCTGAAGAACCTGAACAAGAAGCCTTTGATATATAAGTTCTTTTGAAGAAGAATTTTGAGGAAATCAGCCTCACTTCCTAACCGGATAAGAATATGCCTAGCATTCATCCTGCTAAGAATGAAATCTGAATTTAAGTGCAGCCGTTGAACTAGACACTCTTTAATTTCCGGAATAGAGGGGCGACCATATGAACATTTAGCAATAATAGAATTCCGAAGAAACGAGCATGATTTCTGTATCTCATCCTGTGTAAAGTAAACTATAGATTCTCCCTTGTCTGTATAAGCCGGAGCTTTCACCTGAAAAGGAATATACGGCCGATTCTGAGCATCCATGAGACTTTGTGCATAGGACTTTCGAGGAGCTGAGCTTGCGAGATCCGATCCAGCATCTTTGAACATAGGAGGATGAGCATCCCCCACCAAACCAGCCATCGCCGGCAAGGTGGGGATGCTCCGATATTATTGAGAAGAACACAGGCGGGAAGAGCACGAACGGACGAAACTGGAGCTTCTCACTCTAGGATTTAGAGAGAGAAAAAAACAAACCCCTTGTTCCGATTGTTCTGCATTTTGCTCTTCTTCATTCTCCAGAAACTCTCCTTCATTCTTGTTTCTACAGAAATCAATTTCAGATCTGTTAGTTGTCTCATCAAATACAACGTGTGGTGATTCTTCAACATTTTCTGATTTAACATTATACATCCTATAGGCTCTAGAAGTCTCAGAATACCATAGAAAAATTTCTGGTTCACTTTTGGCCTCAAACTTATCAAGGTCTCTTTTATAGTTAACATGAATAGAACATTTAGATCCAAAAACCTTGAAATGTGCTAATGAAGATTTCTTACCTTTCAATATTTCATAAGGAGTCTTTTGAGTAGAAGGTCTTACCAAAGCCCTATTGATAATGTAGCAGGATGTGTTTACTGCTTCAACCCAAAACCTTCTAGGTAAGCTATTCTCCACTAGCACAGTTCGAGCCATCTCCACCAAGGTTCTATTCCTTCGTTCAACTACTCCATTTTGTTCAGGAGTTATTAATGAAGAGAATCTGTGGATTATCCCATTATTCCTGCAAAAGTCATCAAACTGTGAGTTCTCAAACTCACCACCATGATCTGACAGAATACTAGATATAAAAGACATATCATTATGATTTATTTTGTAGAAAAATTCCTGAAATTCATTGAAAGCATCATTTTTGTGAGTCATAAAGAATACCCAAATATATCTAGAAAAGTCATCTACTAAGACAAATCAATATCTTCTGCCATTCAAAGTAGTTGATCTAGTGGGTCCAAACAAATCCATGTGAATCAGCTCCAAGGGTTTAGAAGATATGCTTTCAATTCTTGATTTAAAAGACTTCCTAGTCTGTTTGCATTAGGTACATGGCTCACAAATTTTATTGTTCTTATTAAATGAAATTTCAGGTAAACCCTTTACCATGCTAAATTCAGTCAACTTATGCAACACATTATAGCTAGCAGGACCTAATCTACGATGTCACATATATGCAATGCCATTTTTATTTACTGACAAACATAGATTAATGTGTGCTGCATCATCTCGATCAACCATATAGATGTTATTGACTCTTTTTCTAGTGAATTTTACAGTTTCTGAATTAGGTTCATAAATGGTGTATGCAAGAGAGTCAAAAACTACTTTATGGCCTTTATCACATAGTTGACTAATGCTGAGAAGATTATATGCAAGTCCTTCAACTAGTAAAATATCTTCAATACAACATGATACACACTTACCGACCTTACCTGTCCTAATTATCTTGCCTTTTGTATTACCCCTAAAAGTGACATGACCAGCATCTTTCTCCACCAGCATGTAGAATTTTCCTTTGTCCCCGATCATGTGCCTAGAGCAGCCACTATCAAGATACCACCTATTGTGGTTAGCTGCCAGGCATACCTGCACACATAATTAAGCAGAGAATTTTGGAACCCAATATTGTTTGGGCCTCATTTCAATAGTCAACTCATGCAAACAAGACAACAATTATTTTGGTATCCACATTTGTTTTTGTGATTTCACTTGGGTTGTGGATGTCTTACTATTTTGATTATTCTATTTGTTGTGCACATTCTGAGTTGTTGTTGTTGATCTTTGATTTTTCACAATTGGGTGTTTTTTAAAAACATAAGAGTTTCTGTGCCAGATTTGGAATCTAAAATCATTGGGATATGTGGGTGCAGTAAAGAACCTAGGTTGGGCAGACTTAGGTTGAATAAAACCATATAAGTTATGGTTTATAGTGTTGTGTCCATGAGGTCATTTGAGTCATTATGTGGTCACTTGGGTCATTCGACATCATTCCATAGTCATATGAGTTTCTTGGTTTTGATAATGGCTAAACACTATTAGTCATTGATATCTTCCACTCTCATGTGATTGACATATATGATGTTTTTTTTCATGACAGATATGCTAATGAATGGACAAGGAATCAAGTGACAATGACCAAAGTGAAAGCTCATTGATCGCGCCCAAGCAAGGATGCAAATCTCATCTTTCCTACAAGCAAAAGTCGACATTTCATATTCGGCTCGTCACTCATCCAAGGTCAATGCACAAAGAAGTATAGCCAAGAGAATCCAAGGTTAAAGACTCAGTTGATACCTTCTAGACTATCAAGGGCGATGCCACAAACATGCATGGGCTGCTAATGGAGTTGAACGACGGAGTTCAAGACTTAACGGACCGACCCGGGCAAGCCCGGGTTCTGCCCAGCTGGCGGTCGACCGCCAGCACAGGGGCGGTCGACCGCCCCAGCCAGGGAATCCCAGCTCGAAGTTGGTTCAGCTGTCGGTCGACCGCCAGCCCGTAGCGGTCGATCGAAAATTCCAGTGGCCATCCGTCTATAGTGTTTCTCAGTGGAGGTCGACTGCCAGAAGCTGCAGGTTGACTGCCAGCCCCGATGCAGCCTTGTTTGACTTCGATTTCCACCTCGTGGCCAACCCCTTTCCATGGATTTGTTTAATCAAACCTTACCTAATCTTCCATGATTTATGGATCTGGTCTGGAGGGTGTCTATGGACCATTCAAGGTCTATAAAACCAACACTTGAGGGGTTAGAAACCCTAATGCTTCAAGGCTTCAAGAGAGATCAAGGGAGGCCATTTTCGAGGCACTGCATCACCTCCGTGAACAGTGTTTCGGGAAGGAGTTCTTCATCCATTCCAAGGCATTCAAGTTCAGATCTGAAGCCATCTCAACCTCCAAGGAAGAAGAAGTAATCAAGGGGATCAAAGGTGATCTAAACTACATCCTTCTTCCTCTTCATCAACTCAAGAGGATCAAAAGGAAGATCAAAGCTACATCCAACACTCTCTCCATCAACTCAAGGTGATTCAAGTTCATATCTCAATCTAGCAACCTCCAAGGAAGAGTAGAAGCAAGAAAGGCTAATAAGGGAGATCAAAGGAGGCTGCAAGGGTGTGTTCAAGGGAGAAGAGTTCGAGTACTGTAGCTGTGAACAGTACTCCGGGAAGAAGTTCTTCATCAAATCTCCAAGTGATTCATGCTACTTCAAAAGAAGATTCAAGCCCCAGCAATCTCAGACAAGATCCTTCTCCTTGAGCATATTTCATATCTTGTTTGAGTATTTTCATATCTTGTTCTTTTCCATTTCATTCAAACATTTGGAACTGAAGATCGTCCCTACCGGTGGTTAGTAGGAAGGCAATCGGAAGTTGTCCGATCTACGGTGTTGACGTCCCTACTGGTGGTTAGTAGGAAGGCAATCGGTGGTCTTTCCGATTTACAGTTCAGTGCGTGGAACTAGTGGAGCCTCACCGGATTTGGTGAGGGGTGGACGTAGGACTGGGGATTCAGTCCAAGCCACCTTAAAATCCTTTGTGTTGTGGTTTGATTGTGCAATTGATATGTGTTAGATGCATGCTTAGGTTCAATATCTATATTGCGTAATCATCTTGCCAAGCAAATCATTTGTGTTCTACGTCAAGCTAGTTATATTCCGCTGCTTATTTCATCATCTAGCTTTAAAGAGGGTTGCATTGCGAAAAGAGGGGCAGATCTATTCACCCCTCCCCTCTAGATCCGATGTCCACTACACAACAAGTGGTATCAGAGCCTAATCTCTCATTATGGGGTCCAACGACTTTGAGAGAAATGGTGGATCAACGTCTAAGGGTTATTTACCTGAAGGACATTCTGTTAATAGGCCTCCTTATTTCACTGGATCTAATTATCCCTATTAGAAACATCGTATGCAGGTGTTCATTCGCGCACAAGACTACGAACTTTGGCGAGTGATCAGCAAAGGTCCGTATGAGCTTACGGATAATGAGGACTTGTGGACCAAAGAACAGATAAGGCAATCCACTGTCAACTGGTGTGCCAAACACATCATGCAATGCTCACTCCATCCAGTTGAATTCTCAAGAGTGGCTACCTGCGCATCTGCAAAACTAATGTGGGACAAGCTAGAGGTAATCTACGAAGGAACCTCTCAGGTATGAGAAATAAAAGCCAACATTTTAGTTTCTGAATATGAAATGTTCCGCATGAAGCCTGATGAATCAATTCAAGATATGTATGCTCGATTGACTATGCTTACTAATAGTTTAACTGATTTGGGAAAGAAATATTCAGAGCAAGAAATTGTAAGGAAAATTCTCAGATCATTAACTCCAGCATGGGACACAAAGGCTACCGTGGTTGAAGAATCGAGAGATCTCACAACTACCAAGGTAGATGAACTCATTGGGTCATTGATGACCTATGAGATCAACCTCAAGAATAAAGAGGCTGAGGCACCTAAGAAGAAGTCCCTAGCTCTTAAAGCAGGACCTAGCGGTCATGGCACTTCTGATGAAGGTGAGGATTCGGCAAGTGAGCGAGAAGAGGATGACGTAGCCATGCTCACATGTAAGTTCAAAAAATTCTTGAGAAAGGAAGGTAATAGCTTCATGAGAGGAAGGTCAAAGGTAAGAAATGGTTTCAAATCTAATTCTGAAAACTCTAAGAAATCTGACAAAATCATTTGCTATTCTTGCAATAAACCAGGACATTTCAAGAATGATTGTCCCAACAGATTCAGAAAAGCTGACAAATGGAAGGGCAAGAAGAAGAACAAGGCCATGGTGTCCACATGGAGCGATGAAGAGGAAAGTGATGACGGAACTAGCTCCTCGGACAAAGAAAAAGAAGATTTCTGCCTTATGGCCAAAGGTGATGAAGAAACTGAGGTAAATTCTCCATTTGAAGATTATACAATTGATGATTGGGAGGATGCATATATACAACTCATTGAAAAATATGAAATGTACAAAAAGGAGAATAAATCATTGAAAAAGAAAATTAACTCATTTGTGCATGATCATAATATGAATGATAAGAATGCTCTACTTGAGACTGAAATTGAAGATCTTAAAAAAATGATTGAGGATTTGGAGGAAGGAAGAAAAGAAATGGCTGACTTAGAAACTGAAAATGAGGATTTGAGAAATGAGATTGATAGCATGAAGCTCAAAATGCAAAGCTAGGAAAAAGATAATAAATTGAGCAATGAAAAATATGAAGCTGTCAAACAAGTCAACATTCAACTTCTTCAAAATATTGAAAACCTACAAAAAGAGTTGAAGGATAAACAACAATATTTAGAAAAGTTTATGAATGGAAGAGAAAACCTAGATGCATTGCTAGGTACTAGAATGAATTTCAACAAGGAAGGGTTGGGTTTTGAACCAACAAATAAAAGGCCAATTGGGCTAAAAACTGTCACATTTGTTTCATCTTCCGAAGCTTCCACCTCAAACACAACTCCCACACCAAACCAGCAAAAATAAAAGGAGAAAGGGAAAGAAAAGATTGAAGAGGCAGTCAACAACATTCCCAAAAAGCCTGTCCAAAAACCTAAGAAAGGTCGACCTTCCCCGCAGCATAGGTCAACACTTCCTTGGCCATTGCATGCTCAACCTTCCAGATTTCACCACAATTGGATTGCACACTCATATAGGCCAGCATCACCATATCTTTGGGGAAATTGTGATTTCAGTGTTCATCAATCCCATAGGTGGCAAAACAATCAGTTTCAACCCAAAACCAACCAACGGCCTCAATGGTTTAAGAAGTAAACCTCCTCAAACTTCCACAAAATCCAACAAAGAGCTTCTAAACAAAAAATGAATGTCAAGATGGAAAAGAAAAATCAAATTCCTGCTCTAAGCAAATAAAGCATAAATGTTAAGAAGGTTTGGATTCCAAAAGAAATGGTTTCATGTTTTGAAATTCTGAAAAGTTTGAAGGGACCCAAATTGGGTTGGGTTCCAAACACCATTGCTTAATTACTTGTGCATGAATGTCTTGCAGCCATACATAACAGGTGGTACCTTGATAGCAGCTGTTCAAGACACATGACTGGAGATAAATCAAAATTTTGTCTCTTGGAGGAAAAGGAAGGAGGATATGTCACATTTGGAGGAAACAATAAAGGAAAAATCATTGGAACAGGTAATGTAGGTAAGAACCTCTCCAACTCCATTTTTAACGTATTGTTAGTTGAAAGATTGAAATATAACATGCTTAGTGTAAGTCAATTGTGTGATAAAGGACACAAAGTGTTATTTGACTCTCATGAATGTAGAATTCTTGAACCAAAATTTGACAAGGTAAAATTTTCTGGTAAGAGAGTCAACAATGTTTACATGATTGACTTAGATGATCCTGCTCATTTAAACCTTTATCTTGCTGCACCAAAATCTGAAATTGCTTGGTTATGGCATCGTAGACTAGGACATGCTAGCTACAATGTCTTACATAAACTGTTAAAGCATTCAATGGTGAAAGGGTTGCCTGAATTATCATTTAAACAAGAAAATAAAATGTGTGATGCATGTGCCTTAGGTAAATAAACTAGAAAATCATTCAAGCGAAGATCTGAAAATACATCATCTAAACTACTCGAGCTAATTCATATGGACTTGTTTGGTCCAACCAGAACTGCTAGCTTAAGTGGTAGAAAATATGGATATATCTTGGTGGATGACTTTTCTAGGTTCAAATGGGTTTTCTTTCTCACACACAAAAATGATGCTTTTGATGAGTTTCAGGCACTCTACATGAAGATAAAGTAGGACAGTGAGTTTAAAATTTCCAAGATTTAATCTGATCACGGTGGTGAATTTGAAAATGCTAACTTCTATATCCTTTGCAGGGCCGAAGGGATTTCACACCGATTTTCTTCACCAAGAACGCCGGAGCAAAACGGTGTGGTTGAAAGGAGAAACCGGACACTTGTAGAGATGACAAGAACCATGCTTGCTGAACGGTAACTTCCAAGGAGGTTTTGCGCTGAAGCGGTAAACTTGGCATGTTACATTATCAACCGCTCCATGGTAAGGCCACACACCAAAAAGACTCCTTATGAGTTGCTAAAAGGTAAAAAGCCCTCTCTCTCACATATGAAAGTGTTTGGATCGAAATGCTTCATTCACAACAATGACAAAAGAGACTTAGATAAATTCGAGCCCAAGAGCGATGAAGGTATATTCCTTGGATATTCTGATAGATCTAGGACTTATAGAATTTATAATATCAAAAATCAAACTGTGGAAGAATCACCCCATGTTTCCTTTGATGAATATCATGATTCAAACA
Organism: Amorphophallus konjac; assembly: GCA_022559845.1. Taxonomy (NCBI): domain Eukaryota; kingdom Viridiplantae; phylum Streptophyta; class Magnoliopsida; order Alismatales; family Araceae; genus Amorphophallus; species Amorphophallus konjac. The sequence continues at coordinate 249,793,297 of CM040126.1, forward strand.
ATGATAACTCTTGCAGGAAAAATGATGAAGATGGGGAATTCCTAAGCATAAAGGACAAGAGTGATCCTCCACAAGAAGAAATAAAAGAAGATGGTGACCTAGCTGAATCAAGCAATGCAAGGGATCAAGCTCCAGGAGAAGGTAACGATTCTACAAACATTAGAATTCTTAAGGATCATCCCTTGGAAAATGTCATTGGCAGCTTGAATGACCCACCTAGAACAAGGTCACATTTTAAAATTGTGGAAGAATTAGATCAACTTGCTCTTGTCTCGCAGCATGAACCCAAAAATATTGATGATGCTTTAAAATATGAAAATTGGATAAATTCCATGCAAGAAGAGCTAAACCAGTTTGAGAGAAATAAAGTTTGGCATCTTGTTCCTAGACCTTCATCACAATCTGTCATAGGCACTAAATGGGTCTTTAGGAACAAACTAAGTGAGGATGGCAAGATAATAAGAAATAAGGCTAGATTGGTGGCTCAAGGGTATAATCAAGAGTGTGGGGTAGACTTTGATGAATCGTATGCCCCAGTTGCTAGACTCGAAGCCATCAGAATTTTACTTGCCTTTCCATGCTCCCTTAGAATAAAGCTTTATCAAATGAATGTCAAAAGTACTTTCTTGAATGGCTTCATCAAAGAAGAGGTCTATGTTGAGCAGCCCCCTGGCTTTGAGAATTCTAACAATGCAGATTTTGTATACAAGCTAGACAGGGCACTTTATGGACTTAAGCAAGCACCAAGAGCTTGGTATGAGAGACTAAGCTCGTTCCTCATTGAAAAACGGTACACACGAGGTAAAGTAGATCAAACACTTTTTACCAAGAAGCAAGGTAAGAACCTCTTGATTGTTCAAATTTATGTTGATGACATTGTGTTTGGATCTACAAAATCTAAAATGTGTGAGGAATTTGCTAACCTCATGACTAGCGAATTTGAGATGAGCCTAATGGGAGAACTTCAATTCTTTCTCGGTTTGCAGGTCAACCAAGGACAAGATGGGTGCTTCATAAGTCAAGCTAAATACATCAAGGAGCTGCTGAAAAGATTTGACATGACGAATAGCAAAATCATTGCAACTCCTATGAGCACCACAACATCACTGGATACGGATGAAAATGGTAAATTAGTGGATGCAAAGGTCTATAGAGGTATGATTGGTTCTTTGCTTTATTTGACTACATCCCGACCAGATATCTAGTTTAGTGTATGTCTTTGTGCTAAATTTCAAGCTAGTCCTAGAGAATCTCATTTGATTGCCGTCAAACGTATCCTTCGATATCTTGCTGGCACTCAAGATTTGGGATTGTGGTATCCGTCATCATGTGATTTATCTCTTATATCTTATTCTGATGGGGATTACGCTAGATGCAAACTGGATCGTAAGAGTACTAGTGGCTATTGCCAGTTTCTAGGCAGGTGTTTAGTTTCTTGGGCCTCCAAGAAATAACACTCGGTTGCCCTCTCAACCGCGGAGGCAGAATATGTTGCTGTGGGGAGCTGTGGCACCCAAGTGTTGTGGATTAAACAACAACTCCAAGACTACTTGGTGGATCTTGGTTGTGTCCCAATTTCGTGTGATAACACTAGTGCTATCAACCTTACAAAAAATCCAGTCCAGCACTCTAGGATTAAGCATATTGAGATTAGGCATCACTTCATTAGAGATGAGGTCGGTAAGAAAATTTTTGAACTGCACTTCATTGATACTCTAAATCAAATTACTGATATTTTCACCAAGGCCTTGTGTAATGACAGGTTTTCAACACTCAGAAGGGAGCTTGGTCTTTGCCGACCTCCGGCCAATAAGAATTTGAAATGATGATCATGTTCAATTTAGTGTGTGTTTTTGCAGATTGGTGTTTCATCCATTATTGATATGTCAATATGTCATTTTGCATATGTGTCGCATTGCATGTAGATGCATAATAATGAATTGAGTTCATGTTCATAATGCATTGTATGGTTTATGTAGCATCATTCTTGCATGGCCATGGTATATCAAATGTTGATGTATGGAAGGGCAGACTATGCTTATCACGAAGCACTCAATATGCGTCAGGTTTCACCTCCGCCAAGTACCATGTGTCAATGTCGCATATAGACCATATAGTAAGGGGGAGTTGTCCTTGTGCAACATTCATGCATATGTTTCATCTTCATTCTGTTGCATTTAATAAGTGTACAACCAGGTGTTGGGTCATGCATGTCATGTCAACCCCTGCATGTTTCAGGTCATTCTCCTCTTGACAATTATCATTACACTTGCTTGCAAACATCAGTCCTTCGCGCATTCATTACATATTCTTAGGGGGAGTCATGTTATTTTTCTTGGGTCATTCATCCTTTTTGTATCTGAACCTCAATGGCCTTCAGTGTGAGAATAAGTTCAAGAGACAGACATCACTACGGTGTAAGAGCTTTCTATTATATGAACTAATGTTTGTCCATTCAATGAAAATGGTTCAGATTTAATGATTTCCTTGTAGTTCTGATATATCTTGTTTGAAATCGTCTATGATATGTAGTTTTAATAGACCTTAACTAGAGATTGCATATTATGCTTTGAATGACTATTCTGATATCTGAAAATCCAGACTTCATGACAATCTTGGTGATACTCTAGAGCTTAGTATTGTTTCTAAACATCTTGATGAGCTGGAATTCTTGAACATCAATTAGCAGAGCAATGATAGTGTTGCACGGAGAAATATGTCCCGTCATCAAATCAAGTGATGAATGATATGTCATGATGTGCCCCTGTTATCTCTGTCTTACTTCATTTGGACTCTAGGCAGAGTAATGGCATAATTGCTGAGAAACATATCTTCTCATCAAAGAAATGAGATCGGCTATGTCATGACGTGATTTTACTATCTCTGTTCATCCTGAAGCCTGAAAGTCAGTCTTACCAAATACCTAGGAATACTGGCGTCTAAACAACGTGTATTCTTACGGCTTGGAGGCATGTACTAGACTTCCTTACTCGTAAAATATGAGTCATGTGCCCTCAAATACAAAAGTTACTGAACAATCAAACATGCTGCAATCATACAATTCCATGCTTCAATCTTGCTTGTTTAGCCTCAATACATGCTTTTGTGTTATTCCGTTTGTCGTTACTGAATATAGATATATAAGACAAGGGACGGTTAAACATTGTCATGATATGCATCTTTGGTTCATTTCTATTACATCTTGGATGTAGCTGCTTTTCGAACTCTGTTGATGATCTCGGATCTCATTAGCTTTGAACCATATATGTTGCTCACGGTCTGTTTCAGGTTTGCATATAATGGCTTGCTCTTCCCTTCTTTCAGCTTTGGTCTCATAGACATTTTACTTTATCACTCCTTTTTGCTGTTGGCAAAGGGGGAGAATGCTTTGTGAGTTGTCATGGGGGATGTGTGAATGGTGTACGGGGGAGATCTTATGTGCTTTGTGAGTTGTCATGGGGGATGTGTGAATGGTGTACGGGGAGAGTCCAAGGGGAGAATCTATTGTTCACTTTGCATCTCATATGTGTATGTGATGAGGTTTGCATAATTGCATAGCACTCATATCATACTTGCCTTCACATGATATTACTATCATGGATCTTGAGCTGCATATGTTGCATTTGTTATACCTTGTGCCATTTTAGACATTTCTATCACATAATGACTCACAGTGTTGCCATCATCAAAAAGGGGGAGAATGTTGTGTCCATGAGGTCATTTGAGTCATTCTGTGGTCACTTGGGTCATTCGACATCATTCCATAGTCATATGAGTTTCTTGGTTTTGATAATGGCTAAACACTATTAGTCATTGATATCTTCCACTCTCATGTGATTGACATACGTGATGTTTTTATTCATGACAGATATGCTAATGAATGGATAAGGAATCAAGTGGCAATGACCAAAGTGAAAGCTCATTGATCGTGCCCAAGCAAGGATGCAAATCTCATCTCTCTTACAAGAAAAAGTCGACATTTCATATTCGGCTCGTCACTCATCCAAGGTCAATGCACAAAGAAGTATAGCCAAGAGAATCTAAGGTTAAAGACTCAGTTGATACCTTCTAGACTATCAAGGGCGATGCCACAAACATGCACGGGCTGCTAATAGAGTTGAACGACGGAGTTCAAGACTTAACGGACCGACCCGGGCAAGCCCAGGTTCTGCCCAGCTGGCGGTCGACCGCCAGCACAGGGGCGGTCGATCGCCCCAGCCAGGAAATCCCAGCTCGAAGTTGGTTCAGCTGCCGGTCGACCGCCAGCCCGTAGCGGTCGACCGAAAATTCCAGTGGCCATCCGTCTATAGTGTTTCTCAGTGGAGGTCGACCGCCAGAAGCTGCAGGTCGACCGCCAGCCCCGATGCAGCCTTGTTTGACTTCGATTTCCACCTCGTGGCCAGCCCCTTTCCATGGATTTGTTTAATCAAACCTTACCTAATCTTCAATGATTTATGGATCTGGTCTGGAGGGTGTCTATGGACCATTCAAGGTCTATAAAACCAACACTTGAGGGGTTAGAAACCCTAATGCTTCAAGGCTTCAAGAGAGATTAAGGGAGGCCATTTTTGAGCACTGTAGCACCTCCATGAACAGTGTTTCGGGAAGAAGTTCTTCATCCATTCCAAGGCATTCAAGTCCAGATCTGAAGCCATCTCAACCTCCAAGGAAGAAGAAGCAATCAAGGGGTTCAAAGGTGATCTAAACTGCATCCTTCTTCCTCTTCATCTACTCAAGAGGATCAAAAGGAAGATCAAAGCTACATCCAACACTCTCTCCATCAACTCAAGGTGATTCAAGTTCATATCTCAATCCAGCAACCTTCAAGGAAGAGTAGAAGCAAGAAAGGCTAATAAGGGAGATCAAAGGAGGCTGCAAGGGTGTGTTCAAGGGAGAAGAGTTCGAGTACTGTAGTTGTGAACAGTACTCCGGGAATAAGTTCTTCATCAAATCTCCAAGTGATTCAAGCTACTTCAAAAGAAGATTCAAGCCCCAGCAATCTCAGACAAGATCCTTCTCCTTGAGCATATTTCATATCTTGTTTGAGTATTTTCATATCTTGTTCTTTTCCATTTCATTCAAACATTTGGAACTGAAGATCATCCCTACCGGTGGTTAGTAGGAAGGCAATCGGAAGTTGTCCGATCTGCGGTGTTGACGTCCCTACCGGTGGTTAGTAGGAAGGAAATCGGTGGTCTTTCTGATTTACGGTTCAGTGCGTGGAACTAGTGGAGCCTCACCGGATTTGGTGAGGGGTGGACGTAGGACTGGGGATTCAGTCCAAACCACCTTAAAATCCTTTGTGTTATGGTTTGATTGTACAATTGATATGTGTTAGATGCATGCTTAGGTTCAATATCTATATTACGTAATCATCTTGCCAAGCAAATCATTTGTGTTCTACGTCAAGCTAGTTATATTCCGCTGCTTATTTCATCATCTAGCTTTAAAGAGGGTTGCATTAAAAAAAAGGGGCAGATCTATTCACCCCTCCCCTCTAGATCCGCTGTCCACTACACAACATATAGATGATCTGAACCTAGGCTGAACAGAGACACTCCATGGGTAGCATCGATGCATCCAGTAAGGATTAGTTTTCTGGATGTTCTATTGCATCGACCTCACATAATGGCTGCCTCGACCTGTCCTCCAGAGTTGTGATAAGAAGAGTAGTAGCTTTGACCTGAAGTCTTCTTGCTCAGACCCTGGCTTCTAAAGGACTGGAACCCAAATGATATGTGTGTCGGTGCAGTGTAGTTATTGATTTGACCTATCTTTTATGACTAGATTGTTTTGTTCTTGTGGGTTCCTTGGACTTGGGTTCTAACTGGCTGACCCCTAACTTGACCCTTAGGCTTAGGTGTAGTGGTGTACGTGCTAGGTTCTGTAGGTTCATTCACCTTCCCTTTGCCCTTGTCCTTGGCACTCACTTTTCTTTGTTTGTCATTTTTTTACTAATTTTTCAAGATTTTCGTCATCTCCATTCATTTTTATTAGTGGATTGAATTTTGTTTTTCCTTTCTTAGCAATGAATGAAATAGTTCTAACCTCAAAATTCTTCTTATTTGTTGGATTAAAACTCAACCCTTCTCTTCTGAAATTGACTTTAGTTCCCAGAATTGCATTTAGATTCTCTGTTCCTTGAGTCATGGCCTCAAGGGAGTTCTGTTTGTCTTTCGTTTCTTTTTCTAGATTTTCAATATATCTTTTCAATTCTTCATTCACACCTTTTACAGCCTCATATTTCTCAATTGTAGTTTTTGTTTCTTCTTCGAATTCAATTCATCAATGATATTTTTCAAGTTTTCATTTTCACATCTTAATTCATTCAGAACAATTCTATATTCATCTATTACAACAAGAGAGTTTTTCAAATCAGTGTTTTCAACTTCTAGATATGCAATCCTATCATTCAAAGTGGTGTCATTAACAACAAAGTTTATTTTTTTTTTCAATTGCCTATTCTCCCTACGAATATCATCACATTTATCTAAAATTTCAGCATATGCTTCTTCCCAATCACTATGAGTGTAGTTTTCGAATGGGGAAGCTACCTCATCATCTTCTTTTTCTTCTTCTTCTCTTCTGAACATCAGACATAGCTTGTCCTCCTCCTCACTGTCAGATGAGCTGCTCTGACTGTCTTCTTCATCACTCCAGGTGCTTATCATGGCCTTGCCCTTCTTGTTCTTCCACCTTGGTTGTTTCTCTTTCTACAATTCAAGACAGTCTGCCTTCAAGTGCCCTGACTTCCTGCAATTGTAACATACTATGCCATCAGTCTTTTTGGCAGTATCAGATTTATATTTCGTCTATCTCTTCCCTGAGGAGTATCTTCGTCTGAAACTCTTACTTTCTTTCCTCAAAAATTTCTTAAACTTTCTAGTTAGCATAGCAAACTCACCTAAGTCTTCTTCGGAACTAGAAGAGCTGTGCTCACTCGAAGACCCTTTGCTGCTAGAATTTACCTTAAGCGCCAGGGGCTTTTTCTTCTTCTCCGAATCATCGACTCTCTTGAGATTCAGTTCGTATGTCATAATAGAACCGATGAGTTCGTCGATAGTGGTAGTTGCCAGGTTCCTGGACTCCTCCACTATAGTGGCCTTCGTGTGCCAGATCGGTGTCAAGGACCAGAGGATCTTCTTGACCAGCTCATACTCACTATAGATCTTACCTAAACTTCTCAAACTGTTAATAAGCACCATTAACCTAGCATACATCTTAGATATTGTTGCATCAGATTTCATCTTAAATGCTTCATACTCAAAGACTAGCATATTCACTTTGGTTTCTCTTACCAGAGATGTTCCCTAATATATTACCTCCAACTTATCCCACAGTTCCTTTGCTATGGAGTAGGAGGACACTTTGGAAAACTCGGTGGGATGTAGAGCACATTGCATAGCGTTGACCGCACTCCAATTTAGAGTTGGTCTTTGATTTTGCTCCCGAGTCCAGACATCTTTATCTTCGGGAACCTCGAATGGACCTCGGCTGACCACCTTCCAGATCTCATAGTCTTTAGCTCATAGGAAGACCTGCATTCAATTCTTCCAGCATGCATAGTTAGTTCCATCAAAGAATGGTGGCTTACTTACGGAATGACCTTCAGCTGTAAGTCCTCTAGCATCCATTTCACCAGATCTCTCGGGGATGTTAAGCCCTTAAGATAAGTTAGGCTTTGATACCAAGTGATGGTTATGGATGAACTACAGATCTAGAGGGGGGTGAATAGATCTAACCCCAATTTCTGATTCTACAGCAGTAAAAAAAATGTGGAATGAAAGTACTGGTGTGAAACGAGCAATCAATTCAAACTGAAGTAAGCAATGAGTATATCCAATGAAGGCTACCGTCAATTCTAGATGAATTAGCACACACAAATTCAAGAAACAATCAATAACCAATTCTAGTACTGGGCGAAGGTTCGATCTAGGATCTCCTCAAGCAAGAGGTGGCATTCTAGATAGGCTTAACCTTTCTTTCCAACCACGCCTTTATATATACTCTTTGGTTGATGACACATGCACATTATACGAATGGAAATGTCAAGAGCAATTATATGTCTACTGAGAACAGTCCTAGGCATACATCTAGATGAAGCAATGAAGAATTAAGCAATCACACAGGGGACAAAGCGGTTTTAAGGTGGTTCGACCACAATCTTGAGATCTACGTCCACCCCTCACTTAATCGAGTGAGGCTTCCGCTGAATCACAGCTTTGAATCCGTTGATTACATAGCATACAACCCGCTGAGCTTCACAGCTTGCTGTCCCGAGGATCACACCTTACTACTGCCTCACAGCTTGCACATGGTTGAGCTTCACAACTTGCTGTCCAAGGATTACACCTTACTACTGCCTCACAGCTTGCACATGGTTGAGCTTCAAAACTTGCTGTCCAAGGATTACACCTTACTGCTGCCTCATAGCTTACAAATGTTCAAAAATGAACTGAAAGAAGCGAAGGAAAATAATGATAGAATAAAAGAATGCAGCTCTCTCTCTAGAGTAATTCGACTCTTGATCTGATCCAGAAGTCGAGATCAAATCTGCATCTCCTCAAACTCTCTCTTCTCTCAAACTTCTTCTCATTCTTTCGATACTCTACTCTCTCTCTCTCTCTCTCAGACGCTTCTCAACTTCGAAACTCTCACCCTTAGGCTCGCAATGGCTCTCGTAACTCTCCTCTTCTTCTCCTTTTCTCCATCTCCTTTTTTCTGATCTTCTATAGCTTCTCTTTATTTTGTTGTTCTCTAATACTTTTTCTCAGCCTCTCTGTATATTGTCTTCGCTCGTGCTGTGGCCTCTATTTATCCTTGCGAACATGAGTTCTTGTGGTCCCCACAAGATTTAATTTGGGCGCGTGGAAGGAACACTATCGCCCAAGGCCTTTTAAAAAATGCTTGGTCACATGTCAGATGAAAAGGTGAAGGTTCTTTCAGAAACAGCCACGTGGAAAGGTTATTTCGTTAAGAATCTCCGAAGTGCTGGGAGATAGCCTCGGATCATGTGCCCCAACAGTTGTACTTTCGAACCCATGTGACAATCAAAATTTCTACCTCCAGTTGATCAATGAGGTTGCTTCGCAGCAAGGAGGCTTAACCATTAACTTTTAATTGAACTTTGTACTTGGCCTTTCTTCTCATATCTTTATGTATCTAAGGTGTTTGAGCATGAATCTGAATTATTACTTGATCACCTGACAAGAAACAAGTAGTAGGTTTCTAAGAAATGCAGGCTCAGATAATTCATAAGAACAGGCAAATCATATGAAAGGATGTGTGAAGATTTGCACATGCATCGATGCACAAACTGTTGGCCCAGACTAGATGGCGGACAAGAAGGGGGGTTGAATTGTCCCCCAGCCGAGATGGCACATTTTAAAAACTTACTCAACTAAACACAACGGAATTAAAATTAACTATGTTAATTCACCCGATCAGAACTAAAGTGAGATTTAGGTTCACACAGTCTTTCTGATCTCACTCGAACAATCTATGCAGTAAACGATTAAGCGTAAACTAAACACAAATAGTAGAGTAGCAAGGTGTAGTGGTGCAGTGAATAAAAATCTACAAGTTGACCTGTGAATGGAGATAGAAGAAATGGACCAACACATAGGCATGCCACAAAGAACACAGAGATTTTTAGGTGGTTCGGGACCACAACGGGCTCCCTACGTCCACCCCTCACCAAACCCGGTGAGGCTTCACTACCACGCTACGAATCGTAGCAAGATGGGGACGAGCCCCAACACCACACACGCTACGTCTGCAGCAAATCACACACACGGGGCCTGGCCCCAAACTGTTGTCACTGCAGCATACACACAAACGAACGGGGAACCCACCCCGGACACTAAACCCACACGGAGACGCAGCTCCGTCTACCTCACAAACTCGGGGAAACTCACCCTGCAATAGATTCACACACTTGGAGACGCAGCTCCGCTCACACACAGTAGTATATTGAGTTCTATGAAATAAAATGATATACAATGACCGCCCAGAACATTAATCTATACTCAGATAAAAGGATGCAAATGAGAGAAGAAAGATCTCCCCTCAAATCTTTAGTGAAGCCCGTCCATAAGAGTAGTAGGGTGCGATGTATATCATTCCTCAGAGTGGAAGTCGAACAAACTTGTCGGAGACGCTGTAGGTATAGTCTTCAGCTCGCTCACTACTGCGACTCAGATCGGCAAAAATGGCATGAAGATGATGTTCCCCTGGTCTTCATCTTCCTCCTCCTTCAAGGTACGTCGCATGTCGCCCCTCTCCTTGTTCTTCTTTTCCTGCAAGAAAAGATAGAACAATAAGCCTACAGGATTATTCTCCTTCAATGGAGATCGCTGGGTATAAATAGAGCATGAATATAGAACAAAAGACCACAAAACCCCTTGTAAAACCCTTCAGAAAACACACAGTTGATGTGAGAAACCCTAAGGGTATTAGGGTAAAAAGCTCAAGTCAATCAGATCGTTAAATTGGCATTTTGAAACCAAAATGGAAATCACGATCCGGACAACCCAGGAGAAGTGTCGACTCTTGGAGTCGACATTCTTTTCAAAGCATTCTGTCCTGTTAATGGAAAACAGGACCCACAGTGAGAGTGTCGACTCCCAGAGTCGACACTTTTCACTAGGGGTTCTGTCAGTGTGGAGGACAGACCCCAGGACACTAAGTGTCGACTCTTAGAGTCGACACTTGCTGCCTAGCGTCGAGCACAGCTGGGTAAAAACAAAACTAGCACCGACCCTATACTAAACATGCTCTGACTTCTACATGAACATGCTCAAACTATGAATGCATGTGCACTAACCTAGAATGGCATGTGCACTGACCTTGAATATAAACAAACTAAAACTAGCACCGACCTCATATAGACAAGCGTTAAACATCCACCGACCTGAAGTCTGAAATGAACGTGAACTGCACTGACCTCATATAGCACCGACCTCAAACTGACAAACGTAAAACAAGCACCGACTTCATATGCAGATTAGCACTGACTTTACATCAAATATGCTCATACTTCTGTATGCACAATGCATAGCAAATAATGCACCGACCCTAGTGTTGATTGTAAATATGTTCCTCCACCTGATCATTTCTTTTGTTATCCTTCCTTATCCCTCTACTTTGCCAATGTAAGACACAAATGAAATGAAACTAGAAGGGCAGAAAGGTGTGAGTGTGTGTGTGGATCGTGATCACCACCAAGGCTCCGAATGTAAATAAATACACCGTACCTTGGAAAAGGGGGACACTCGCCTGTAAGCAGCACTGCGAAAATAAACGGCCCGAGAAGAACTGCCCTATTAATGAACGGTCGATCGACAGACAGCCCACCAGTGCTGGGACGAACGCGGGATGAAGCCTGGCTTGGCAGGAGAACGGTCCAGAGGAAGCCGCAGAGGAACGAAGGACGGCCCTGTGAAGACCGCTCTCGTGCTCGGACGGACGGGAAGATGACCGCTCAATGCCACCAGGTTTTAAGTTGTAGGATCTAGACCTCCACCCCTTCCGACCGGCCAGAGGGGATGGGCCTCGTGCTAGTATAATGCTGACCTGTGAAACACAATGGAAAACACAAAGGAAAACCCAAGATCAGAACTATGAAGTGTAGTAACTATAAGAACGAACGAAAATAAACATAATAAATCGGAATGGGGGATACCTGGGAGTTTTTAAACCCCTAGGGGGCGTGGAAAAACAATAGGAGGGTGTGGGAATGACGTGCAAGAGTGAAAAATATGGGAAAAGAGCGAAGAAAACGATGCATGCAATGAAGAAAAGGATGGTGGGACTATTAAAATAAAGACTCAAAAATGAATACTCCCTGAACCGGAGGCCTGAGTGGAAGTAGAAGGCCTCCCTCCCTGACTGTAGGTCGCTCGAAAGTTCGGCAGAGCTTCGCCTTCGACCTTAGATCTCTCCCCTTTCAAAGCCTAGACTAAGGGTCCTTTTTATAAAGCCCATAAACCTAGCCCCGAAATTAGGATTTTCAGTGAAAATTAGGTCGAGATATCAAAACATAATTCATAGATAATTGATTTATCTCCCACCAGGATCGAACGGTATCTCATTTGGTTGAGAAACCTTGGAGAAAATGATGGGAAAAGTTAAGGGTTTAGCCACGAATTGGAGAGAGAAAATTCATTAAAACCTCAGAAATCGGGCCATTAAGCGGTCGCTCGATAGGCCGCCCAATCTATTGCACGGTCTATTGCTAGACCGTTCAAGGCTATCGGTGGAAATTAGATAAATAGTAAAATAATCCAAAATATCCATCGAACTGACCGACTATTTCGCCGTTGGACTCTTATGGATTGAACGGTCTCGTGATAGACCACTCAATTCATGGGGCGGCCCACCTCCAACCGTTTTGGGCCTGTCGGTGATAAATTCAAATGAAATGATAAATAGATAATTATCCGAAAAAATAACGCCTTGGGGACTCTGGGAACTGGACAGCCATATGAATACCATTCCATTAATTTGGACGGCTTCATGAGGACCGTTCAACAGCATGTCGGTGGAAATTCAGAAAATCACCTAGATATCCAATAAATGGAAGAACGGCTCAAGACCATCCGCTCATTGACTGAACGGCCAGGCGATTGGCCGTGCAAAGGCTGGACGCTTGAAATTGATAAAATGTGATAAATGAAGCAAAATCAAGACCCCTTAAGTCCTGAATTGAAGCAGACCGAGTCAGGGAGGGAGGTACCCATAAAATAGGCCCAAGGTTATGCATGAAAATGGCCCAACGAGCAATGGACAACTCGAGTCATCAATAAATGGTGGTAAAAGGAATGACTCAACTTATCGGTAAAAAATGGGTCTCAACAGATGCCCCTCCTTAACATCCTCTTTGCAGGGGAGCGAGCGGAGGTGAAGCGAAAGTGAAATGGAACATGGAGATGAAGCAGAGATGAAGTGGAGTGGACTGAAAAAGCGGGCGTTAAGGTAAAAGACACCCGTTTCGTTGCCAACGAGCGATAGGAATCTTCCGAAAAACTCTAAACCAAACACAAGGAACGATCAGACCAAAACGATGCCAGTCTGGAGGAACTAACTAAATGAAAGGAAACACACGATCATCCTCATGGGGGACACAATCCCTTGGACCAATGAGGAAACTAGAATAAGCAGCAAAAAGTAAAGAAACGGACTAAAACTCCAGACGGGGACCTTCAGTCAATCAAACTAGGTGAATAGATTAAATAAAAACCTTCCAACTCTGAGTGGAATAGTTTTCTGTTACTCAAGATCATGAACACATAATTATCCATCACAAATTGGACACTTTCAGACAAACCATGGGTCATGAATGCTCAAAAGATGCGTATGATGCATGCTGGGCTAAAATAAAGAAATCATTAAAACGAATGCAAAGAGAGTGATAAAATAGAAAATACTCGAGAATAATATTGCTAGACCGGGGCAATTAGGGTCAAGAAACTATCTGCAACCACGGCGTGCGAGATAGAACCATCATCCCCTAATTTTCCCAACCTGACGGCCTATCCGATGATTAAATACGTGAACCTGGATCATCATCATTTTTGTTAAAGGGGAACATCAGATCCTGGAACGCGTAGATAACCAACTGGTCCTCGAGATAATATAGCTTAGATACAATATAGTAATGCAATGAGAGGTATAAGGATCAGAATACTTACCTGACTTACCTGACGGCGGCCGAAAGGCAAGATGACGGATGCTACAAAGGAGATCATGAACGAGATATGCAATATTTATCATGAAATCAGATTCATCAATGAATCACATAATGCAGCATAGAGGGGCTCAAAAAACATTATTTAAGCACGTGAACGGTCAAGAGTAGGCCGCTCAGAACATAGAAGGGCCCATTCAAGGCCGTGCAAACATAAGTGATTTGAACGTGAATGTGAAGCTACACGGCCCATAAGTAGGCCGTACAATTACATGCACGGCCACATTCTAGCCGCTCAATGGCAATGCCCCGTTGGGGATTAAGCGGTTAAATGAAGACCGTCCAGATAGTGAACGGTCCATCGATAGACCGTTCAATACCTGGGGGCTTCAAAAAACAAAAGCCCTTCATCTCCCTCCTTCCCCACCGTAACCGACGGCGGGATGGAAGGAGAACGCCCCTCTCCACGTTCTCTCCCCCTCTCAATCACCCCCTCAATCTCCCCCACTCTCATTTCTCCCTTTCCTATTCTCACTCTCTCATCTTCCCCGTTCATGCGCACCAAACGCTAGGCGAGACGCCCAGCGATGTCTGGTGAAGAGGGTCCCCCACCGCCACCGGCGGCGGCCGTGGGAGAGCTGAGAGAGATTAGGCCTCGCGGGGATGCCCGTCTGAGGATTGAGTGATTTTCTAGTTTTCATGATGTTGAGATAGAGACTTATGTTTGGAATGTTTGCATATGAATAAATGAATAAAATTGATGATTGGATTGATTTGAGCTTGGCCTTTTTCTGTATGTGATTGAATGAGCTTGAGGTAGGATCTCGGGGTGAACACGGCCGTATCCAAACCGCTCTATTGAATAAACGGTTAGAGATTAACCGTCCCATGAATTGAACGGCCAGATCTGAATCGCTCATAAGATCAACCGCAGGGTTAAGAACAAAGACCTTCGGAGAGTAGAACGGTCTATCGATGGACCGTGGAAAGAACAGAATGGCCATGAGTGAACCGTTTGGTTTGTGAACGGTCTGGTGAAGACTGTGGATTCTTTGCAGGTACTAGAGATTGGAATGGTCTGGAAGAGGCCGTGTGAATGATGGAACGTTCTTATGTTTGACCGTTGGAAGGAATAAGACGGTCGCCAGAGGATCGTTCAGTGATAGAAATGCTGAACCTTGTCTTCAACCTGCCCCTGCACACACGTAAACAAAGAACATATTAAATCTATTTTAAGCTTAACCCCTTGCCTGTAGCAAGTTAGGAAGTGTCCAGTTCTTGATTTCTGGTCAAGGGGGTAAGCCTTATTAAATAGGAAAATAACACGAAAGAAATGAATGCAATGCATGCCATGAATGCAAATCATGATGATGAAAATATTTGTGGTTTTGAAAACATTTGA
Source organism: Amorphophallus konjac (assembly GCA_022559845.1). Lineage (NCBI taxonomy): Eukaryota > Viridiplantae > Streptophyta > Magnoliopsida > Alismatales > Araceae > Amorphophallus > Amorphophallus konjac. The sequence goes on from CM040126.1 coordinate 249,808,386, forward strand.
TTTTTGATTTTGAAATATTTGATTTTTTTTGATTTTGAAATATTTGATTTTTTAGGTTTTGAAATATTTGATTTTTTTAGATTTTGAAATATTTAATTTTTTTGGATTCTGAAATATTTGTTTTTTTAGATTTTAAAATATTTGATTTTTTTTAGATTTTGAAATATTTGATTTCTTTGGATTTTAAAATATTTGATTGTTTTGGATTTTGAAATATTTGATTTTTTTATTTCAAAATATTTGATTTTTTAGATTTTGAAATATTTGATTTTTTGGATTTTGAAATATTTGTTTTTTTGTTTTTTGTTTTTTTGGATTTTGAACTATTTGATGATTTTTTTTTGGATTTTTGAGCCAACTCAAACCCGACGACGAGGGACCTTCCTATCTCATTAGGGGTTTCCCGAGTTCAACGTGCGTTATGGGTGACCACCAATGGCCGGGGCCCAATTCTACTTAACGGTGCTTCTACCGAGGCCATACCCGGAGTACGATCCAGTCCTTGGAAAATAAAAGCGAGAATTTGGTAGGAAAGCCGGCAATAGGTATAAAGGTTTTTAGGGCTTGAGTTCTTCTCGCGACAACCCCTTTTCAGAGAATTTGGTCTGTTGTGCCGGGGCTTTGTGTCCGTCATCGAACCTGAATCCGCTCTAGGCACGCATACAACCGGGCTCATGACGTCCCGCGGGGAAACTGTACTGCTGCTCTTGCCATGCCTAGTTTCATTCTTTTGGGAGCATTTTTTTTTGAGCTTCGAGCTTTTGAATGAGCTTTTTAGCTTTTACCTTTGATTTTTCCCCTTTTCTTTTATTTCTTTTGCTTTTGCTTTCTTGAATGCGGAATTAGGTCATAACGGACTGCCCCTATTTGAGACCTTCCTTTTGTCGGGGTGTCTAGATCGGTTGTCACCCCCTTATTCACCACTTGCCCCTATTTTCGGCCGAAAGAGGAGGAAACAAAGATTTTCACTTACCCCCAGGCATGGCCAAGGGAGAAACGTTGTCGCGAGAAAAGGGAAAACCGGACCACGAGGTGTCGTGTAGTGTGTGAATGCTGAACCGGGGATCCCCCTCCAAGATCAAGTGGAGGAAACACCCTGCCACCGGGCCGTTGCTGGCTTGACTCTATAGATAAAAACGTTCTAAATACAACCTATTCCACGGATTAGGCAATTCCTCACCCTCCCCATTAACAAGACGGTATGCGTCCCCAGTATAGATTTCTTTAATTACAAACGGCCCTTCCCAATTGGGTTGTAGCTTAGCCTAGGACCCGCTGATCTGATAAATTTGCGCTTCAAAATCATGTTACCCACTTGAAATTTTCTTTCGATAACCTTCTTTTGAAAATGCCGCGAGACACGTTTTTGGTAAACAGAGACGTGATTGGCCGCGTTAAGCCTCTTCTCATCTAAGAGTTCCAGTTGTACTAGCAATGCCTCTCGACATTCATCGAGATTAAGTTCTTTGTCCAACTGCACTCTTAGGGAAGGGATCAAGATCTCGTACGGGAGTATCACCTCCCATCCCACGTGGGAGTATGGACGGAGGTGCGATAAGCCCATAGAGCTTCTATCAATTTGTCGGCCCAATCAGCAAATTTGTGTGACTCGCATGTTTTCTTAATGATTTTAAGAAGGGTCTTGTTCGTGGCCTCGACTTGACCGTTGCCTTGAGGGTAGTATGGTGATGAATGATGCAATGAGATATTAAATTTCTTACAAAGGTTCTGGAGTTCTTGAGACACAAATTGAGGTCCATTGTCAGTTATTATATCACTTGGTACTCTTAACCGTGAAATGATATTCTTGAGGATGAAGCGGTAGACAGTGGTGGCTTTAATTTCTGCATAGGTTTAAGCCTCCGCCCACTTGGTGAAGTACTCCGTAGCGGTCAGAATGAATGACTTTTGCTTAACCTGGGAGTTCGGATCACCTAGTGGGCCTACAATATCGAAAGCCCACATGGAAAATGGCCAAGGAGCAGAAAGAGGATGGAGAGAGGAAGCAGGAGCATGGATTTTGTCCCGCATGAAGTTGGCATTGAAGACACCTACGGACATAGGTGGAGCAGTCCTCTTCTAGGGTTGGCCAATAATAGCCCTGCCTCAGAATCTTCTTCGCCAAAGCCTGACTATTAACGTGTGCTCCACATTCACTGGCGTGAGCTGCTTCAACAACCTTCCCGGCCTCATCGTCATCCAAACACCTCATCAAAACTCCGTTAAGAGCCCGCCTATACAATTCTCCTGCAACAATCATGTATCTGGAGGCGACTCTTCTAATGGCCTTGCGCTGTTCAGCATTTGCCATCTCTAGAAAAGATCCATCCTTACAATACTGCTCTATTTCATAATACCACGGCAATCCCTCTTTTTCTATAATCGCCTCAAGCTCAGTTAATGATACTTCTTTCAACTTTTCCTTCTTAGCTTTCCTCTCCATAGATTTCCTAAGGTGGTCAAACCAGGGATCTTGAAGGGAAGGAGTGTCTAACTGCTAGACCATAATGGTCTCAGTAGCGCGACTAAGAGGGAAAGAGAGGGAGGAAGTAAGTGATGCAAGTGCATCAGCCAGAATGTTTTGAGAGCGAGGAGTGTGAATGCAAATGTGTTTACGGAACTGCCTGGCCAAGAGCGTGACCAAATCTTGATAGGGCTTGAGTTTAGGGTCACGGGTGCGGTACGTTGAAAGAACTTGACGCAACACCAATTGAGAATCTCCTATGATGTTTAGGTATCACGCGCCTATAACATAGGCGTGCTTCAGTCCAACAAGGAGAGCCTCATACTCGGCTATATTGTTTGTGGCACGAAAAAAGAGCTGGTAAGCGATGGGGATGGTTACTCCTTCCGGAGTGAGGAGAACGGCGCCGATTCCACGGCCCTGAGAATTGAGAGCACCGTCGAAGTGCAAAGACCAGAAGGGGAGATGAGTAAGTACAGCCAGGTGCTCACCAGGAAACTCGTCCTGGATTGAATCAGTGCGAGGGATAGGAGAATGAGCAAGATGTTCAGCAATCGCGTATCCCTTGATCACTTTTTGGACAATGAAGGTGATATCAAATTGGGAAAGAAAGTTCTGTCAGCGAGCTAATCTGCTAGAAAGGACAGGTTTTTCTAAAAGATAACGGATTGGGTCCATTCTAGAGATCAACTTAATTTCATGGGCCAGAAAATAGTGCTTGAGTTTCTGAGCTACCCATACTAATGCTGCGCAGGTCTCTTCCTTCGTCGTCCACTTGCGCCAGGACAGCTCCTAGGGAGTCATCAATAACAGAAATGTATAATATCAAGGGTTTCCCAGGGACAGGTGGTTGCAGAACAGGGGGATTAGATAGGTAAACCTTAAAATCCTCATAGGCCTTCTGACACTGTTCGTTCCTTTCAAATTTAGCTCCCACCTTCAGCAGTTCATAGAATGGGCGGCATCTTTGCGAATGCTGAGATATGAACCTTCGAATGAATTGAAAATGGCTGATCAATCCTCTAAGTTCAGTGATGTTTTTAGGCGGTGGCATTTCCATAACGGCGTTTGTTTTATTCGGATCAATCTGAATCCCCCGCTTGCTAACTATGAACCCTAGCAATTTCCCTGATGCAAATCCAAACACACATTTCTTTGGATTCATTTTCAGCTCATATTCCCTAGCCCTTTGCAACACCTTAGCTAAAATGGCGGGGTGTTCCTCTTTGGGCCTCAACTTTAACAAAATATCATCTATGCAGGCTTCCATATATACATGCATCATGTCGTGGAAGATAGCCATCATTGCCCGCTGATACGTGGCACCTGCATTCTTCAATCCAAAAGGCATGACAACATAGCGGTACGTGCCCTAGGGCTTGGTGAAAGAGGTTTTCTCTTGGTCCTCAGGAGCAAGACGGATTTGATTATATCTGGAATATCCATCCATAAACGAGAGGGCTTCGTACCCCGCCGTGCTGTCTACCAACACATCAATGTGAGGAAGTGGGAAGTCATCTTTTGGACATGCCTTATTTAAGTCACTGAAATCAATACATATCTGAATTTTTCTATCCTTTTTCATTATAGGGATGATATTTGCCACCCATTGTGGATATAATACAACTCTCATAAACTTGGCCTTGTGTAATTTGTCAACCTCTTCCTTTATCCTTAAGGCCATTTGAGGGGTTGAATCTTCTTGATCTTTGTTTAACGGGTGTTGCCCCTGATTTAAGGACAAGTCTATGTTCAACCAGAGCGGAGTCAAGACCCGACATGTCCTCATAGGACCAGGCAAAAGAATCGCTGTACTCCCTCAAAATCTTGATTAGCTCCTCTTCAATCTGAGGAGGGAGATTAGCGGAAATGATTATGGGCCTAGGGTCCTCTTCAGTTCCAAGATTGATCTCTTTTGTGGGTTCATCCACTGCCGATGACGGTTCATCAAATCTCTTTAAACCTTGTGCGTATAGATCGGCAGTGTCATCCACGTCACTTTCCTCATCATCGACTGGGTCCTTCTCATCTATGATTTCATATACACCTAACCCGTCATTGCTCCACACCCCTTCTACTTCCTCATCATCCTCTAGGACAATTCCGGTCTCTACAAACTCAGGACATTTGAGAAGGGCATGACATCTTTGAGCTAAATCTTGAAGAAACCTATCTGGGATAAATCTAGAATGACGCATCACAGGGTGCGCCGCAGACGTGGATGGGCTGACAACACTAGAGCTAGACTCTACCCCAACTGACTCTACCAACCTAGGGGACTCTGCACACTGTACATCTAATCTAGGAGATAAGAAATCTATAGGGAAAGAAGCAAGGGCCTCATGCCCTTGGGAATATGGACAGAACATAGCGTAATCCTCCAGTGAAACCTCAGTTTTAAAATTGACATTTTTTTTTGGAGGTCGGAGGTAATCATGCAGCAAGAGGGGTTAGAGGTGGAAGGAGGAGGAGGAAGTTGCATGGGAAATAGAGAGGGGAAGAGACAATCGAAAAAGGGGTCGGAAGATGAAAACCACATTTCATCGAGATTATTGGTGGGGGTCCACATGCTGGACAAATCAAGTGGTGGGCACTTCCCACAATCACAAGGAGCAAATAGAATTTTAAGTGGTCTTTCCGTAAAGTACGGGTCGACCATAATAAGAGGGGAACGGGGAATAAACCCCAATTGCTGAAACAAGGAGGCAAGGCGGGACTGGGACAAAGAAAAAGTAGTGATGGAGCTCCCCACTTCCTGCGGCCTCCGGTAAACTGGCTCAATCGGAGAATGCTTTACCAGCTGCATTTCTTTTATTTTCGGACAAGCTTCTTCTTCACGGAACATCTTCTCAAAACAGATGTAAAAGTCATCCATATCGTCCACCAGCCCCTACAGCAGCGGTGGTGGGTCAGCAACAGCAAACGCGGCATCGGTCTTCTCATCAGAACAGGATGGTGACCTCTTTAGAGTGTCAGGCTGCAACGGACCTTTCATGAAATGCTGACGGTAGTCCCACGTCAGCGGCCCAGAGTCCCCCAATATAGACAATGCTGACTCCCGGTAGCCAAGGCCTCTTCGACTCATCTTTCTGCCCCTGGGGATGGGATTAGTCTGCCCTTGCAACTGTGCACCGAGGCCCATGCCCGACTGATAGCCTAGCTTCAAGATCATGCGCCATCATTTCGAATCTGTAATCTTGGACTTGATTTTGACGTTAATTGGTGCAGTGGTGGGCTTGCATGACTCATATGCCCAAGGAAAGTTCAAGTCCATTACTGACAAAACTGGTTTATTGCTTGGCCATAATGTAGGTAGAATTTTATCGGCAATGGCATCCACCATCTGGACCGTGGAAATGCTTTTCACCTTGAGTACCCGCCCCTAGAATGGGAACTTGAGGCACTGGTGGGCGGTCGAGGGTACTACATTCAAACTATCAATCCATGGATGACCCAGAATAGCCTTAAACATTGGGTCTATGTCCAACAAATAGAATTCCACGTCCATTTTTAAAGGCCCTAGCTCGGCCTGAACTGTCATAACCCCGTGGCAAGCTCTCTTGGAGTTATCGTATGCTGCAATGGTCGTCAGCGTCGGCCTCAGCACGTCTTCAGATATGTTGCAGGCACGCAGCGTGCTCAAGGGACACATTAATAGAAGCCCCTGTGTCCACTAGAGCTGAATCAACATCCACCTTGTTCAAAGAAATTGTAATGCATAGTGGCATCTGACGTGCCCCTAGGGGTGCTGGCTCCGACTCAGAAAAAGAAATAGATGGCCCCTTTGTGATAGTGGCCAACACCGATGGCAAACTGTCTACTGCCACGTCCTCGCTAACCATAACTTTATGCAAAAAAGCCCTCAGGGCATCTTGGTGTAGCGTGGACCTCTTAATTAACTCCAAGACAGAAATCTTGGCCGGCATCCGGTCCAAATGCTGTAGCAAATCATACTTCATGCCTGGCATGGGATCAACTTCTTCTGCTTCAACTGTTGAGGAAGGAATCTCGGGGTTGGGTGTAGGGGCACCAGTAGAGGGGTAACTTCTGTGGAATAAACGCCCGCTCCGAAGGGCGTAGTTGCGTGCCGACATGGCATCAGATGGACTCCCGATTGGCCCGGTAGGATGAGTGGAAGGGACAGAAATGGGGGTGAGGATGGCGGAGGCTGGCCTGACGGGCCCTGGCGGAGTGGTGATGGGTGAAGGGCTGAATGGAGGGGTAACGATGGAGGGTATGGCGGGTGATGGTGAAAGGATTGGCGGAATGGTGGGGAATGTGGCTGGTGCGATAGGTGACCTGGAGGGAATGGAGGGTGGAGCGGTTAAGGTGGTGGGCCAGAGGTTGGAAGGAACAAAAGGTGTGGAGGAGTTGGCGTGGTGGAAGGCCAAGAGATGAGCGGGAGTCTCATCATCAAAAGACCACCGAGCATTAGGGGCTGGGCGGTGAACTACATTTATTTGTGACGGTGCCGGCGGCTATTGTTGAGGAGCGGGTTGTGGTCTGGCATGGGATTTTGATGAATCCCAAGTTCAGGTTGCTGTTGCTGCTGTTGAGGTTGAGGTTGGGGTTGCTAAAACTGTTGCTGCTACTGTTGTGGCACTGCCTACTGCGGCCTTGCCTGTCTTCTCTTCTCTTTAATGTCCTCTATCAATTTGTGCATCTGGGCCCAGTCAATCCGTTGCCCTTCATGCAAATCATACACTAAGTATCTAAACTGGAAGCATCTGTCTATAGTGTGCCCAGGCTGCCGATGATATATGTAATATCATGATTGGTTGGCGGTCAGGTTCCAGTTCTGACGTTCCGGCGAGAGCTGTATGTCACCAGTGTACATCAAGGCTGAGAATATATCTGGCAAAGTTTCTGGAAGTGGAGGATAATGGGCTCTTCTCGGACCTGGTCGAGCAGGTCCATAACCAGTAGAAGGAGGAACATTGTGGTATTGGGGTGGTTGCTGAGGCTGTTGTGGTGGTGGTGGTGGTTGTTGTGGGTGTTGAAGAGTTAGAAAAGAAGGTCGAGGAGCTTGCGGAGCGGAGAATTGAGGGTTTCATGGATGTTGCTGGAAACGGGGTGGAGTGGACTGGTTGGGGAATTGAACAACCTATACTTGCTCGTTGGTTTGTACTCCCTCAGTAACTAGGCCCTGGGATTTTCTCGTGGTTTTAGATTTCTGGGCCTCAAAGAAGGAATGGATGGGGGAGTCTTTGAATTGAGTCTGGATAATCCGGGCCCGACTGTACAACTGGTGCATATTTGAAATATCGTTCATTGCCAACATGTTTCGGAACGTCGGAGTGGCATTGGAAATTAACAATTTCACCTTTTCTTCCTTTAAAATCTACCCGGGCACACGTGAGGCCATCTGCCTCCATCTATCTGCATAAGTAGAAAACTCTTCATCTGGCTTCATCTTCTCTACTACTAAATCAGTAAAGGAATACTCCGGGCCCACCCGGTCTTGGAATCTGGTTATGAACTTCTCTTTGACTATCTTGAAGCTTTCTGCCTCCTCCAACGGTAATGTGTAGAACCATTCTAACGCCACCCTGTCCAATGATCAGTGAAAGAGATATGCCATCAGGCGGTCATCATGCTGGAATTGTGCTGATTCATACAGAAACTCCCTTATGTGGAACGGGTTGCCATTCCCATCGTACTTACGATATGTGGGGAGCTCTGACTGAGGGGGGAAGTGAATGTCCCGGAAGTTAGGAATAGGTACATCAGCAAGTGACTGCGGGCCGACCCGCTTATGGAGGAGGTCAATTTACTGCTGCATGGCAGCCCATTTATCGAGAAGTTCCCATTCCCGAGAAGGAGAAGACAAAGCAAGAAGAATGGAGCCAGTGTACGAAGCTGAAGGATAAACTGACGAAGGGGGAAGCCCATAAGATGGATAATGGGCCAAGGAAGGGCCCATATCCGCATGAGCCAACTGGGCGGCCCCTGGTTGAAGATGAATAAAATCAGCCGGGGCCACGAGGGCCTGCGGCGCTGAAGAGACAATGGTGTATGCATCGGAATAAGAAGTGAATGGGATCTGGGTCTTCCCCTTGTCAAGAGACTGATGGGCCGAGGTAGAAGCCTGGCCCGCTTCTATGTTGGGGAATCGAAGAATCTGAGGATGAATAGGGGTCAGATCAATAGCAGCAGCAAAGGTAGCTGATCCAACAACTGGAACTGTAGAAGTGGCGGCAGTAGTCACGCCAGAAGAAAGCACTAAAGGTGGGGCATCTGCCCCTTGCAAAGCTTGTTTAAGGAGATGAAGTTGAGTAGGGTCCAACTGGGCCATCATGTGGAGAACATGACTGGCCGAGTTGTGAGTGGATGAATCAGAGAGAGAGGGTTGGGCACCCTCAATAGTGGCAGATGGAAGAGGAGGGGCGGGCCCCTCTCTCCCCTAGAGAGAAACGACCCTAGGTGGGTCCTCCAAGAGCCCTTGAGGGAGGGAGTCCTCATGGGTGTGAGAGAAGTTATAAGATGACATGACTAGAGGAGAATCGAACAGGGGATTGAAATAAGAGATGAAATGGGAGTTGCCCCTAGGAGACGATCTTATGGGGAAGAAGCAACTCCACATGCACTAAACACTTGGGGAGGGGAAAACAATCAACCCTAAAAAAGGTCTAAAACAAACAATCCAACCAAAAATGCACACCAGAGAGGGGAGAGATGAAAAGAGAGACAACCAGTTAACCACTCAAGTAATGAATGATGCACGAAATGTTTTATAGATTTCCTTTTAGGACCTTAGTGGATTAATTAAGATGATAATTCACTCAACCACAAGGGCAACTAACCAGGGCAGGATGGGAAACTGGGTTGACTCTAAGGGACACTCCCTCTCTCGGATGCAAACCCTAGGCTGGTATGGTACGGTACAACCTGCCCGGCGTCCGTGTGGGAATCCACAGCTCACGGGGACTTACGGAGGTCCTGGGCAAGGTCACCTAGTCGGCTCCAAGGAATATGGAGACAAGAGGATCCCCCACCCAGGTAGGAATGCAACTAATATGAAAAGTATGTATGACCCTAAGTGCACCGGAGTGCATGCAAAGTCTAGCCTAGATCTATCAATCAATGATCAACAAATATGAAAAGAATGAAGACAATCATGCAAAAGTATGATGACAGTAAGGGGAGATCAATAGCAGCACCAAGTAGATGTGAACTAATATGAAAGGTCAACCAAGATGAAGGTCTCATGTGCATTGTAGCAGACATAAACGGTCTGTGGGAGACCATGCAGGGAGGTCAACAGTCTTGTGAGGGCCGTTCAATGGCAGGGAGTAATAAAAAAAATAGAACTAACAATTAGATAGAAACTGGAATGGACTAAAGGAATGGGAAGATAGGCGTACCTGATAGCGCGGTCTGACGAAAGACCGTGCGAACTCTGGGACAGACCTGAAAAGATCACAGAATGTCAACAGAAATCACCCGTGTAAACGCAGAAGCTTACCTGAGCCAGCAGTAGTAGACAGCCTGCAGCAGACCGTGGAACAAATGGATGGCCTCCGTGAGACCGCTGAAGGCAGTAGGTTCGCAGAATGATCACTATTGGTGGTCAGAACAGAACGGCTGCCTCCCGGCCGCGCAGGTACGCGAATGGATATAAAGGAACCGTGTAAACTCTAGAGAACAGAGACGCAAGATGACGAGATAACGACCTGAAATCACTTAGAAGACAAACCTAACAAAGACAGAAGGTGGTCAGAAAAACACCAACATGATGGGCACTAGGCGTCCCACCGTGATTGCCAGAAATTTGTTGATTGTAAATATGTTCCTCCACCCGATCCTTTCTTTTGTTATCCTTCCTTATCCCTCTACTTTGCCAATGTAAGACACAAATGAAATGAAATTAGAAGGGCAGAAAGGTGTGAGTGTGTGTGTGGATCGTGATCGCCACCAAGGCTCCGAATGTAAATAAATACACCATACCTTGGAAAAGGGGGACACTCGCCTGTAAGCAGCACTGCAAAAATAAACGGCCCGAGAAGAATCGCCCTGTTAATGAACGGTCGATCGACAGACTACCCACCAGTGCTGGGATGAACGTGGGATGAAGCCTGGCTTGACAGGAGAACGGTCGAGAGGAAGCCGCAGAGGAACAAAGGACGGCCCTATGAAGACCGCTCTCGTGCTTGGACGGACGAGAAGACGACCGCTCAATGCCACCAGGTTTTAAGTTGTAGGATCTAGACCTCCACCCCTTCCGGCCGGCCAGAGGGGATGGGCCTCGTGCTAGTACAATGCTGACCTACGAAACACAATGGAAAACACAAAAGAAAACCCAAGATCAGAACTGTGAAGTGTAGTAACTATAAGAACGAACGAAAATAAACATAATAAGTCGGAATGTGCGATACCTGGGAGTTTTTAAACCCCTAGAGGGCGTGAAAAAACAATGGGAGGGTGTGGGAATGACGTGCAAGAGTGAAAATGTGGGAAAAGAGCGAAGAAAATGATGCATGCAATGAAGAAAAAGATGGTGGGACTATTAAAACAAAGACCTAAAAATGAATACTCTATGAACCGGAGGCCTGAGTGGAAGTAGAAGGCCTCCCTCCCTAACTGTAGGTCGCTCGAAAGTTCGGCAAAACTTTGCCATCGACCTTAGATCTCCCCCCTTTCAAAGCCTGGACTAAGGGTCCTCTTTATAGAGCCCATAAACCTAGCCCCAAAATTAGGGTTTACAGTGAAAATTAGGTCGAGATATCAAAAGATAATTCATAGATAATTCATTTATCTCCCACCAGGATTGAACGGTATCTCATTTGGTTGAGAAACATCGGAGAAAATGATGGGAAAAGTTAAGGGTTTAGCCACAGATTGGAGAGAGAAAATTCATTAAAACCTCAGAAATCGGGCCATTAAGCGGTCGCTCGATAGGCCACCCAGTCTATTGCACGGTCTATTACTAGACCGTTCAAGGCTGTCAGTGGAAATTAGATAAATAGGAAAATAATCTAAAATATCCATCGAACTGACCGACAATTTCACCGTTGGACTCTTATGGATTGAACGGTCTCGCGATAGACCACTCAATTCATGGGGCGGCCCACCTCCAACCGTTCAGGGCCTGTCGGTGATAAATTCAAATGAAATAGATAAATAGATAATTATCCGAAATACTAACGCCCTGGGGACTCTGGGAACTTGACGGCCATATGAATACCGTTCCATTAATTTGGACAGCTTCATAAGGGCCGTTCAACAGCATTTCGGTGGAAATTTAGAAAATCACATAAATATCCAATAAATGGAAGAACGGCTCAATACCAACCGCTCATTGACTGAACGGCCAGGCGATTGACCGTGCAAAGGTTGGTCGCTTGAAATTGATAAAATGTGATAAATTAAGCAAAATCAAGGCCCATTAAGTCTTGAATTGAAGCAGACTGAGTCAAGGAGGGAGGTACCCATAAAATAGGCCCAAGGTTATGCCTGAAAATGGGCCAACGAGCAATGGACAACTTGAGGCATCAATAAATGCTGATAAAAGGAATGACTCAACTTATCGACAAAAAACGGGTGTCAACACCTAGTAGGATTAAGGATATGCACCGACTATGCTCTGACTCTTGTATGCACAAACCTTGAAATTGTATGCAGCAAAATATGCACCGATGCAAAAGATGCACTGACCATGTATGCACCGACTCTAGACAAACCAAAACATGCATGGGCCAAAAGGTGCACCGACGCAAGAGATGCACTGACCTTGTTCTATAGAAGGATGTGCTACACCGACCTGTGTGCAATGCATATGACACTAGCACCGACCCTAGATGCATGCATTCTATACTAACATCGACCTTAATAAGCAAACACAACATACTAACATCGACCTTGGTCATGCCTAAGGCACAACTAACATCGACCCTAGATGCATGACACATGAACTAGCACCGACTACATGTAACATGCAAACCTTGCACCGACTATGTGCCAAGCAAAACATATAAAAACAACTCACAGGAAAACCACCCAGGGGTCGACCCTCGTGACATCCGAGCCTAGACCCGTGGGGTTTTGAGAAAAGAACCCCCAGGGGTCGACCCTTGGGGTAGACCCTTGACCATATTCTTGAACACTTAAAGACATGCATTAAATAGACTTAAACCCATTTAAAGCACATGCTCACATATCAAAGAATTGATCATGCATGGAATCACAAGATCAACCCAGTTCATGAAAATTACTTCAAACACATTCATGGAAACTATAAATCAGATTCAGAAATGAAATTTTACCATGGATCCATTGGTTTGAAGGCAATGTGAACCTGCACTAGGTGAAAGCAAATCACTCAAGTCAATTCAGTCCAAGGCAAAACCAACCAGAAAAGGGTCGTTAAACCTCGTTGAAAAACATTCAAAGGCATGCTTAACCATGTCTTAGAACTATCATTTAAACCAGGTTGAAACCCAAACACAAAGAGTATAGTGTAAGATTCACATACAAACTTAATCAAGTTTCTGCATGAAGAGACCCACACAAAAACATGCATTTTAACTTAACAAGGCCAACTTGATGTTAGCACCAACAATACAGAGCAAACAAGCAACCCGTTTAACAGTTCACTGTAAAACAATGTATTCATGAAGGACCATGAATTTCAACCTGCAAAACAAGATATTAACCTATGAGCTCATTTGGCATTAAGATGTTTTCCACAAGACATACACATAATATATTGTTATCATCAAAATCATCACCAAAGACAAAGAGGGAGCGCATCGAACCCAACAATCTCCCCCTTTTTGATGATGACAATATATTGTGGCAATCGAAAACTCTCTCCCCATTTTACATTATTAACAAGTGGGGGTCTAGAGCAAGAACCAAAAATGAAATGAGATTGAAAAGCGCACGAACTCAGCAATAACCTTGTAGATTCTAAGAAATCCACTTAGAATAATTAAAAGGGAAAAAGAAAAAATGAATAGAAGAAGAATGGGAAAAGAGGGAGAAAAGGGGAGCATGCGAGGATGCTAAGGGGAATGTGATCGCCAGAGACGCGAGGGCCTCAAAGGATATAACAAATAATCAATGGAGGGATCGCGATATAAATACCTTAAATGTGGGGGAGATTGTGAGTGCACCTTCTCTTTCTATCGGCCGGCCGATGAAGAGAGTTTTCCTTGATTGATTACCCTTGCAAAATTAACAAACACCAATAAACAAACATGGATTAGAAACCAAGATGTGTAGCATCAAATCCAAATGTAAATATGGACATAGAAAGCATGGATATGAACACACCTTATTGGTGTTTGGCCTTTAAACCCCTATGCAAAAGGGTATGGGAGATATGATGAATGATATGCAAATAGGGAGGTGTGCAAGTGTTGCACTAAGGAGATCTCAACATGGAGATAAAAAGAAATAAAAGGAAGAGATGGAATAATGATGCATGCAATTAACTAAAGAAAAATAAGAGATAGGAGGGGGAAAGCTTAGTGGTTTCTCCAATTGGCTTCAAGATCTTCAATAGAGGAAGAAGAGGATGTAGAATTCCATGGATGTAGAGGCTCCAAATCTTCAATAGAGGAAGAAGAACTCTGTGGATGTAGAGGTTTCAAATCTTCAATAGAGGAAGAAGAACTCCGTGGATGAAGCTTTTAGGTGCATGGGAGTCTTCCTCCTTGAGCCTTTGGTCCGACAGCACCTCCCCTTGAATTGATCTTGATCTCTTAACACAAGGGAGAGAGGAGTCCTATTTATAGGGTTGAAATTCGGAATTAATTCCAAGAGAAATTAGGAAAACATGTTTTAGTGGGATTTGGAATGAGATAAACATTAGGCAAGTGTCCCTTCAACCTTGGAAAGTCATAAGAACCCTTTCCTAAGTGGAAAAAGAGATTAAATGAGGAAAGGAAGTGAAATTCAGAATTAAATCAAGAGAAAATAAGAAAACATGTTTTAGTTGGAATTTGGAAGAGATAAACATTAGGCAAGTGTCCCTTCAACTTTGGAAAGTCATAGGAACCATTTCCCAAGTGGAAAAAGAGATTAAATGAGGAAAGGAAGTGAAATTCGGAATTAAATCCAAGAGAAAATAAAAAAACATGTTTTAGTTAGATTTGGAAGAGATAAACCTTAGGCAAGTGTCCCTTCAACCTTGGAAAGTCATATGAACCCTTTCCCAAGTGGAAAAAGAGATTAAATGAGAAAAGGAAGTGAAATTCGGAATTAAATCAAGAGAAAATAAGAAAACATGTTTTAGTTGGAATTTAGAAGAGATAAGCATTAGGCAAGTGTCCCTTCAACCTTGGAAAGTCATAGGAACCCTTTCCCAAGTGGAAAAGGAGGTTAAATGAGGAAAGAAGGGAAACTCGGAATTAATTCCATAAAAAATTAGAAAACTTAGTTTTGGTAGGATGGAAAGGGGGATCCTTCCTCCAAGTGTCCTTTCAATATTAGGAAGTCATAGGAACTCTTTCCCAAGTGAAAAAAGAGTGTAAGTGAGGAAAGGAAGGGGTGCTTCTGGAGTTCGGAATTGAACAAGAATTGACGACCGAACAGACGGTCGCTAATTAAAGAATTGACGCCCCCTGACGGGGCGTTACTTAAATGACGCCCGGGTCCCTTCCCCCATTTGATTTAAGGCCCGAAAAAATGGAGAAATGGCTCAGAAAAAACTGGAGAAAAATGGAAAAACATGTGGAAAGCTTGGGGAAGTTGGATATTCAATAAAAAGGAGGAAAATCACTCAAATAAGTCGATTTGAGGGTCAAATGGGGCATCACAGTGTGATAGGAGATATGTTCAAAATGATGTCAATTTTAGTGTGTCTACAGCTGCCCCGTCTTGGCATCTGCTTTGCAAGGGAGTGACACGGAATGAAATAGAATAGAATGAAGTGAAGCAACATGGAATGGAATGGAATGGAATGGAATGAAGTGAGAGCAAACTGAAAAGTAGATGCCAAGGTGTGATGAGACACACAATCAACATCACTTGATGAGAATGAAATCAAAAGCTCGACATGAAGTAAATCTCGGGAAATCCAACGAAATCAACAATGTTTGGATAAAAGGGGAGATGTGCACGCGGTGCACGAAGGAGATAAAATAAAATGATCAACTTCCAGCGCGGTGGAAGTACCCCAGGTCACAAACCTGTAGATTTCACCATTGGGGAGCGGTTACCAGCCAATGTGGACGTGCTGCAGCCAAGGTGGATCAAGGGGAATGATTGAAAAAATAAGATGATAAAAATCCAAACAAGGAGTTCTCGAGAAAAGACCCAAAACAGCGATAAAACGAACTGAGGATCCAATTCGGCAATGAAAATCTCATATCGAGAAAGATTAAGATCAATTCAACTCTCAATATCAGCTTATCAGAATGATTTTCCAACGTTAATTCAAAGTCCTACATGAATGCATGCTGGGCTAAAGGGAAAATAACAAATGAAAATATAATATAATCAAGGATAATATTGTTAAACTGCCCAGATTGGGTCAAGAAACCAATTCTGCGAGCTGATACTAAGCCGAAGCCCGTTTATCCACGCACCAACTCGTAAAAAGGGAACCATCGTCCCCAGTCTTGGACGGCTCAACGGCCTATCCGTGTGACTAAGACTTCTCTGGAATCATCATTGTTTTTGATGAAGGGGAACTCAAATCCCAGATTTACCAAAGCCACAAGGTCCTTGATATAATCTAGTAACATATGTAACATATAGTAGAATGCATACAGGGAGATGGTGATATCAATAAGCATGGAAACTGAGAAATGAGCTACAAGCACCGTGGGACTTTGATGATGATGCCCAGTCGGCGGGACCAAGAGCTTCTTATCCTGCGCTCAAAAATTCATTAGCCAAGATATAAAAGATAACAAACAATGAAGAAAGCATTTAAGCATAGCAATCATCAAAGAATCAATTATAGCATGTATATGGCATGAATAGCATAAGTCAAATCATAGCATTGTTTGTTGTTTTATCATGAGGAGACAATCTGGCTAATCAAGATTTGGAGATGAATGATCAAGATCTGATATAATGCCCATCGGCGGAGTGATCAGATGAAATTAGCAGGAGTTGATTAAAAAAGATTTGGAGATGAATAATCATGAGATATGATAATCAGAATGATATAGGGAGATGATAATCAAAAAAAATGCCCCTGGTGGCATGTCATGAAAATATCGAGAAAGAATCAATAGATTGATAGCAATAAGTAGAGAGAGGACCCATCCCGTGTTTTTGGTCTCTGCAAAGCTGTTCCTGCAAAACACCATCAGAAAATACAATGCAAATTTTTGGATTTTGGAAATATGCAAATTTTTATGAGTTTTGAAAAATATATGAATTTTTATGTGGATTTTGAAAATATTTTGATTTTTTATGAATTTTTGAAAATATTCAATTTTTGTTGGATTTTGATCAGGAAATATTCAATTTTTGTTTGATTTTGGCTTAGACAATGTTAATGCAGCATCAAAGGGTGTTTTGAACCACTGGCTAGGGGTCATTGTTCCTTCCCTTTTCGCTAAAAATTGCCCAAAGCTGGACGTGCATTGAAATTGGCATCTTATAACCGACCGTCTTTGATCAACGGTGCCCCTACCAAGGCCATACCCGAGAAACATTCGGTCTTGGAGGGAGAAGAGAAGAATAATTGAGGATAAACTTTGTGCAGGATGGGAGATATCGGGACTTGAATTCCTTCCAAGGTGTTCCCTTCAAAGAGGTAGTCTGTTGTGCCGGGGCTTTGTGCCTTTAATTTTTAGACCCTCGACATGCATACGACCAGGGTTTTCCCTGCGGGGACTTTGCCACTCTTGTCATGTCATAATTCATACTTTTGCTATTATCGAAATTTTGACTTGATTTTCATAATAGCCCTTTTGGCGAAATGTATATCATGAAAACTCATTTAATTTGGGTCAAGACTGCCCCTATTTAAGACTCCACTCGTATTGGGGATTACCAAGGTTGGTCATCTCATCCGTCAACCTCTTGCCCCTGCATGCGGCCGAGTAAAGAAGAGAAAAGACTTTCAGATATACTCATGGCATGGCCAAGGTAGCAACGGTGTTTAACCAAAGGAGCCGGCTAAGGACGCCGTGAAGTGTGTGGAATGCCCAGCTAAGGGTTACTCTTAACAAGCGGGGAAAGAATGTTGAATTCCCAACACGGGTTTTTATTAACCAGAGGTGCTGCAAAAAAAATAAGCCTAAAGGACTCTTTTGAGAATGATTTCAATTAAACAAAAGCTTAAGATAAAGGTTTAAAACACCATTCTTAATCTCGTTAAGAAGCACTTGATTTTGAAAATCATGTGTGAAGTAATGAGAAAATGATATCATTAAAATGCGTACTTACGCCAATATGTTACCTTGCAACCTTTATAGAAGCAGCTGTCAGAGGCGAGGTTGATCATCATGAGATTTGTCATCTTTGGCAGTCAAAAGGATTGGAAGCAAAAGATTTTGGGAGTGGCTTAACAAGAATGAGTGATGCTCAAACCAGACTCAGACGAATAAGGAGAAAAGGAAAAGAGGCGAGGGCTAGAACTCCCTCACTAAGGTGCGGAGACCCTGATCACATGGAACAGTCTACAGAAGAAGCGGAGAATTAGAAGGTGGAGTGAGGACTAAAGCCTCGGAAACAATGGGAGAAGGGGCAAATGCCCAAAGCAGTGGATGTGGAAGAAGTTGGGTCGGACCCAGAATCAGGATGAATTGGAAGAAGAAATTGGTAGATAGAAAGAGGCGGATCCGGAGGGTCCGGAGATAAAGGAGGAGAATCGTGATAGAAGGAATCATCCGGAGGCTCCGGAGGGATAACGAAAGAAGGGACGCGATGTCCTGGGAAGAAATAAAGAAAAAGATGATGAAAAAGGAGGAAGAAAATGAAGGATGTGATATCCCGGAGGAGCAAAAAGATGAATTGAAAGAAAGATGGAGGGTCCGGAGGTTCCGGAGGAAGAGGATGGAAAGGGGCGTGATGCCCTGGAAAATGATAGAGAGAATAAGATGAAGAATCCGGAGGTTCCGGAGGAATGAAATCAGGGAGATGGAAAGGAGGGACGCGATGCCCAAGAAGGTCCAGAGGTTTCGGAGAAATGAGGTGGAAAGGGGCGTGATGCCCGAGGGGAAGGTCCGGAGGTTCCGGAGGAAGCAAATAAAGAAGGTGGAGAGAGGCGTCGTGCCCAAAGGGAAAATCCGGAGGTTCCGGAGGAATAAGGTGGAAAGGGGCGCGATGCCCTGGGAGAAAGTCCGGAGGTTCCGGAGGAAGAGAATCAGAAAGGGCGAGATGCCCAAAGAGGAGGGATAAAATTCCTGGAGGTTCCAGGGAAATGGCAGGAAGGGGGACGCAATGCCCCAAGGGGAGTGGATAAAAGGATGAATATGAATAAGATGGGAAATGCGGAATATCCGGCGGTGCCGGAAGGTGAGGAAGATACGGGTTTGGAAACCCGGGAAGCAGGAGGTGCAAATGCATGTAATGGGATGGATGCGATGAATGCATGAAATGCAAAGAATATGAAGAATGTGAAGGGCGAGAGGATGTGATCCTCCTCCTAACCCTGGGAATGGCCCATGAAGAAAAAGTGATAGAGATGGATGAATAGAAAGTGGAGCAAATAAGGGATGGCCCCTTAGCATTAAGGTAACTGCCCCTCCATGGCAGTGAACATGTACGGCCGATTGGCCCAATAAAGGAAGCTTCAATAAATGACAACCCCTTTGGAAAGCGAAGATCAATAAAGTGAGGGAGTCGTAGAGTTGGAACGGGAAGCATCATGTTGCCCATTGAATGTGGTGTATATGGAATGTTGAGCAAAATGGGCATTCGCCCCTTGTAAGGAATAATGAATTCTGGATTGGAAAGTTTGGACAAGGGGTGCCCTGCCCGGCCCTTAGATGGCATCAATGCCCGGCATTCTCCTCTGAGCAAGGGCAGCGGCTTAGCCTCTTCAATCGTGCTCGGCACAATAACCCGGATTGGCATCCGGTAAATGAATTCTTGTATCTTGAACGGCATAGCCACGGCCAAATCCTTCTTGCCCGGCTCTTGATCATCCTTGGCGCAAGTACTTATAGCGGTGCTCCCCTTTCGAGTAGTAAAGGGAGGTGAGGCAGAGGCGGAAGGCTTCATGAATGGTGGAGGTATAATAGAAGGTGTTGGAGAAAGGATAAGTGGAAGTGGAGGTTCAGACACGTCGAGCTTCTCCCTTTGCTCGGGAGCAGTCGGGATGGGCTCGAGTGCAAAAATTGGTGGATCCTGCTCAGGATTAGCCATGGGTAAAGGCGAAAGGTTAAGTGGTGGAATAGGTAAAGTGGAGGGTTGAAGTGTCAAAGGTATAATGGAGGGTTGGATTGGTGGTAATGGTAGGCTAATTGGGGAAGTGGAGGCCGGTGATATGGAGGTTAATGGCATAGCTGGTGGAGGTGTAATTGATGGGGGTTTGATTGGTGAAGGTGTAATCGGTGGATGTATAATTGTGGGAGGTGTAATTGGTGGGGGTTTGCTGCGGAGAAAATGCCGAACGGGGCGAGCGGCGTTGGGAGTGGGAGGAGACTCAAGATGTGTCGACGTGGGTGATTGAAGTATCGACCCATCATCGTAACACCAATTAGTCTCATAAATAGGGATTGGATCGGGGATGGTTTCATCCTGAGCAGGAGGTTCATCGAATGAAAGTGGAGGGAGCGGGAAATTAAGGAAACTCGAAAGGGGTGCCTGCGGAGCTTCATCATCATCGTACGCTGCCTCAGATTTTTCAATTGCCGGCTCTTCCTCGCTTGGAATGCCGAAGTCATAATCATCCATCCTGTCTTTCCATTCATTCTCCATCTTTGTAATTTCGTCTAAAGCGGCATGGAGAGGATTGACTGGAGTAGGAGGAGCCGTGACCCTCTTTATTTGTTCCTCCATCAAAGTAATCTTATCGAGCAGAGTTTGCTGGAGGGGTGTAACATGAACAACAGGAGGTTGGCAGGGCCTTGAAGGAGGAGGGGCCGCATAAAAAGGCCGTGGAGGGGAGTGGACGGGATGACCCGTAAAAGAACCCGGACGGGCCGGATTGCAAGGAGTAAAAGGGCCTCGGGGCCGTGATGGAGGAGGAATAGAAGGAGGCGGGTGTCGGACCACCCGAGGAGGTGTGTGAATAGAAGGGGATGGGTAATGGGCTACCCGAGTAGAATGAACAGGAGGAGATGGGTAATGGGCTACCCGATCAGGATTGGAAGGAGGAGGGGGGTGATGGGCCACCCGAATAGAATTGGAAAGAGGTGGGTGATGGGCCACCCGTGTAGAATTGGAGGGAGATGGGTGATGGGTCACCCGAATAGAATTGGAAGGAGGTAGGTGATGGGCCACCCGTATAGAATTGGAAAGAGGGGGAGATGCATGAGATGTACCCTCAACGGCAGCCTTAAGGGCTTGGATCTGTTGAGGGGTAAGATGATCTAATGCATGGATGATTCGAGAGACCTTCTCGTCATTGGGAGGAGACGGTCCCGAGGGAATAATGGCCTGAAATTGAGTAGGTGGACCATGAGAATGGACATTGCCCATGGGTTGGGTATGACCATGAGAATAAGGACGTGGTCCCTTGAAAGAATGGTGAGAATGCTGATTAACATGTTGAAATTGAGGATATGAAGTGCTAGGTTGTGCATCCTCATGAATTGAATTGAACATGTTTCTATCATGGTAAGCCATTATATAATCAAAATTTCACAATAATATGCAAAGAAGCACACAAGTTGGAATGGTTACCGTGATTTTGATTGTTTAAACCTTGGTGAATTAATGAATTTTATGCAAATTGATATGATTCACACAAGGGGAACCTAGTTTCAATATGATTTAACTCCAATGCCAACTAGGAACACTCTCTCACCACGTGTAGGCCAACTAAACTCGGGACTCCAAAAAGGGTACAACCTGCCCGGCGTCCGTGAGGGAATCCACGGGTGCGGGGACTTATGGAGGCTTGGTTTAGGAATTTCCAATCCAAAGAGACGGAATGCTCAATGGAGGGTCGTTCCTTCACCAAGGGGGTGTGTGGCTCCTAATATGTGGAGAGAGGAAGTCTCCCAAACCAATGCAAAATGAATGAATGAATGAATGCAAGATATAAGCAAAAATATGATACAGTGATAAACAAAGGGGTTCGGTGAAAACACAGGAATAAGACGCCCTGGGGCAGGGCGCTACCAATCAAAAGACGCCCTTTGGCAGGGCGTGAATCACTGTGGGAGGCCCACAGGCAAGGTAAAACACGCCTTGATGAGAGGCGCTACCAATAAAAGAGACGCCCTGGGGCAGGGCGTTAATTATCAACGATGCTCAACCAAATAAAGAGACGCCCAGGGGTGGGGGCGTCAAATCATGAAAACGCGCCCTGATGAGAGGCGCTACTAAATAAAGAAACGCCCTGTGGGAGGGCGTGAATTCACATGCATCAATATAAAGCAAGAACACCCAGAAATGTGCTGGAAAACGCCCTATCAGAGGGCGTGAAATAGGAAGCAGACGCCCTTGCTTAAGGTGTTAAATCAAGAAAAACGCCTCTTCCAGAGGCGTGAATTCACTTTCCCCAGAAAAACTTCGCGGCCGGCAGTATCAACACCCAATCACACAATCATGGCAATCAATAGAATAAGCATGCTCATCAATTTTATTTAAAAAAAAAGGACTTTCTAAACAAAAACCTATCAAACTAACAAATCACAAGTGGGAGAGTACAATGCAAGTGGAGGGTGCCCGAGGGGCACAAAAGGAGACGCACCGAGGGTGCAATAGGGGAGACGGCACGCGCGGGTGCCTAAGGGGAAAGGGTAATGAAAGAAGAACACAAAGGGTCCCACCGTGATCGCCAATTTGTAGATTCTAAGAAATCCACTTAGAATAATTAAAAGGGAAAAAGAAAAAATGAATAGAAGAAGAATGGGAAAAGAGGGAGAAAAGGGGAGCATGCGAGGATGCTAAGGGGAATGTGATCGCCAGAGACGCGAGGGCCTCAAAGGATATAACAAATAATCAATGGAGGGATCGCGATATAAATACCTTAAATGTGGGGGAGATTGTGAGTGCACCTTCTCTTTCTATCGGCCGGCCGATGAAGAGAGTTTTCCTTGATTGATTACCCTTGCAAAATTAACAAACACCAATAAACAAACATGGATTAGAAACCAAGATGTGTAGCATCAAATCCAAATGTAAATATGGACATAGAAAGCATGGATATGAACACACCTTATTGGTGTTTGGCCTTTAAACCCCTATGCAAAAGGGTATGGGAGATATGATGAATGATATGCAAATAGGGAGGTGTGCAAGTGTTGAACTAAGGAGATCTCAACATGGAGATAAAAAGAAATAAAAGGAAGAGATGGAATAATGATGCATGCAATTAACTAAAGAAAAATAAGAGATAGGAGGGGGAAAGCTTAGTGGTTTCTCCAATTGGCTTCAAGATCTTCAATAGAGGAAGAAGAGGATGTAGAATTCCATGGATGTAGAGGCTCCAAATCTTCAATAGAGGAAGAAGAACTCTGTGGATGTAGAGGTTTCAAATCTTCAATAGAGGAAGAAGAACTCCGTGGATGAAGCTTTTAGGTGCATGGGAGTCTTCCTCCTTGAGCCTTTGGTCCGACAGCACCTCCCCTTGAATTGATCTTGATCTCTTAACACAAGGGAGAGAGGAGTCCTATTTATAGGGTTGAAATTCGGAATTAATTCCAAGAGAAATTAGGAAAACATGTTTTAGTGGGATTTGGAATGAGATAAACATTAGGCAAGTGTCCCTTCAACCTTGGAAAGTCATAAGAACCCTTTCCTAAGTGGAAAAAGAGATTAAATGAGGAAAGGAAGTGAAATTCAGAATTAAATCAAGAGAAAATAAGAAAACATGTTTTAGTTGGAATTTGGAAGAGATAAACATTAGGCAAGTGTCCCTTCAACTTTGGAAAGTCATAGGAACCATTTCCCAAGTGGAAAAAGAGATTAAATGAGGAAAGGAAGTGAAATTCGGAATTAAATCCAAGAGAAAATAAAAAAACATGTTTTAGTTAGATTTGGAAGAGATAAACCTTAGGCAAGTGTCCCTTCAACCTTGGAAAGTCATATGAACCCTTTCCCAAGTGGAAAAAGAGATTAAATGAGAAAAGGAAGTGAAATTCGGAATTAAATCAAGAGAAAATAAGAAAACATGTTTTAGTTGGAATTTGGAAGAGATAAGCATTAGGCAAGTGTCCCTTCAACCTTGGAAAGTCATAGGAACCCTTTCCCAAGTGGAAAAGGAGGTTAAATGAGGAAAGAAGGGAAACTCGGAATTAATTCCATAAAAAATTAGAAAACTTAGTTTTGGTAGGATGGAAAGGGGGATCCTTCCTCCAAGTGTCCTTTCAATATTAGGAAGTCATAGGAACTCTTTCCCAAGTGAAAAAAGAGTGTAAGTGAGGAAAGGAAGGGGTGCTTCTGGAGTTCGGAATTGAACAAGAATTGACGACCGAACAGACGGTCGCTAATTAAAGAATTGACGCACCCTGACGGGGCGTTACTTAAATGACGCCCGGGTCCCTTCCCCCATTTGATTTAAGGCCCGAAAAAATGGAGAAATGGCTCAGAAAAAACTGGAGAAAAATGGAAAAACATGTGGAAAGCTTGGGGAAGTTGGATATTCAATAAAAAGGAGGAAAATCACTCAAATAAGTCGATTTGAGGGTCAAATGGGGCATCACAGTGTGATAGGAGATATGCTCAAAATGATGTCAATTTTAGTGTGTCTACAAACCTACCATAAAAGGAAGGTGTGAAAACCATGAGCACCAAGCAAGAAAATGAATGTTGATGTGCAATATGCAAGATGTTTGAAATATGTCCAGATGCCCAATTTTTGAGATATGTTCAAAAAGTATAACCAAACTGTGCACAAAAAGTATGACTAAACTGAACTATGTGTAAGTGCCATGCTAAAGAGCACATTATTTTTCCCCTATTGTCAAGAACAAAAACCGACTGACAATGGGATTTTTTAACCTATTATTTACATGTATAACCTAAAGATGCATCTGTGCGAGCTGAAGTATGAAATGAGGTATGCAGGCAAGCAGACAAGCAAGCAGGCATTAGAGTCACACAGACAAATATCTCTATTACTCCCCCTTAGTGGGGTAAGAGGATAACAATAGAACAGTTCATTCAAAATCAAAATGTGAGACATGAAGCCAAATCAAAAAAGATAGTGCATGCATATGCTAAAGGTATTGCATAAACTATGATAAGAACAAATTCAAGATATAAAGTCATCACAATAATACCCAAAATTAAAATTTGTGTAAATGAGCAATGAACTTCAAAATATGGATATGAACAAAATTTCTAGAAAACACTAGATGGTTATTTCCTTCCTACACTTCCATTTCGATCCTCGACTTTTGGTAGCTTCGCACAACCCTTTTTGTTTGCTTTTCTTTTATTAGATTTCACCATTCGACGCGAGTCACCTCATGTGTCTCAATGGGATTTCCCGACTACTAAGATTCATCACTCAATGTGGATTTTTGTTTCACCTTTCGACACGAGTTTCCTCATTTATTTCAGTGGGGATTCCTGGCTACTTAGTTAGACATTCCACTTATTGAAGCTGGCGGGGTAGACAGCTTTTTCCTCACGATTCTCTCAATTTTCATGTAGAAATTTGTTTCCCTTTAAGTGTTAAAAGGAATTTTTGAAATCCTTATCAATCAATGTCATATGCATCATTTTTTGAATAAGGTATGGGCAATTACTTTGTATGTAGAAAGTGAATTTACCTAGACATAGTTATGACTCTCCCTAAATGTATGCACAGTTAGAAATAAATCCTCCTCCTTTGTATATGTCATGGTTCACAAAAGATTAAGAACACTCTAATTTATTTATCAAGGAGGTGAGGTCTTAGAAGATTTTCAAGAAAATGTTTTCTTAAAATATATACATGCAATCAACCATGGATATGACAATATGTTCAAGCAAGGTGATTTCCAGTACGTGGCGGAGGTGGAGGTCCGAAGACCCTACTCACGCATAGGGAGTGCATCCAAGTGGACGTAATCCACTCTTCCACAAAGGCCATTTTATATACCGAAAAGTCTTGACATTCAAGCACACAAAACTAGAGGGTATGTACAAGCATATGCACGTGAATGCAAAGTTGATTATAAATTATTTCTATTCACAAGTATGCAAGGATATGTGCATGTGTTTTCTATGTATGCAAGAACACGCTTTTAAATGAACAGATGATGGAAGATAATCCCTAGTTACAAACATGCAAGGATGTGTATGATATGTGCTAGAGGTTAAGTATGTAAACTGTGTAAACAAAACTACATTGTTATTCACAAAAAGTGAACAAAGAGTAAGAGATTTTGTGCACAAAGTAAAGCATTCAAAAACCAGATTTATTCACAAAATGTGAAATAGCTCCAAACTCAATTTTTACCTTTGTAGATCTTTCAAAATGAGCTTAAGCAAAATGAATTTCAAAACAAACCATTTTTGTTCCTCGCCTTGAGAGTCCTTTATTTATTGACTTTCCTTGGCCTCAAGACGCCCCTGTAAAACATATTCTCATTTTGGAGATTTGGGTACCCAAGTCATCTTGGGTCCCGAGGGGTTAGTGTTAATACGAACAGATGGATTCTTGTATCTTCAAGCAAACCAATCATCATCAGTTCTCATTGTGGAATAGTCATCCATAGAATGACCATTCTCACCACAATAAAAGTAATAAAAAGTTTTTCTTTTCATGGACCATTTATCATCATTTTTCTTTAAAGAGTAGTTATTCATCATATGTCCAACTTCACCACAGTAATGGCACGAAACATTCCCATTGATAAAGCACTCATCATCATTTTTCTTTGTAAAACAATTTTAAAAAACATGACCATGTAAATCGCAATAGAAGAAATGAGAGTTGAATGTTTTCTTTATGGGTTTCTCATGGTTTTTAGAACCAGCATCTATTTTCATTTTTGATTTTAATGCCTTATCATCATCAAATTTCATCAAAAAGCAATCATACATTTCATTTCTAAATTTACCACAGTAAAAGTATGTAACATTTGTTCTCTTTCTTGAGGCATGTTCATATTTGTTGGATGGAAGTTTTTCATGCACATAAGAACAGTCAACAACATTTTTCAATTTTTGATTTTCTTTATCACTACTGGAGAATGACTCATTCAAATTCTTGATTTCATTTTGCAATGAGAAAATATGCACTTCACAATCAACAATTTCTTTTTCACATGAAGTGACTTTTTCATTCAATAAGACATTGATAGCTTTGTAACTTGCGACATCTTGTTCTAGAACATGAGAATTTTCAAGATCATTAACAACAAAATGTTTTCCTTTTTCAAACTTATGTAGTTTATCAACTAGTAAACTGTTTTGATCTTTCAATTTCTCAATCTCTTCAGCAAGTTTTTCATTCTGCACAAGTTCATTGAGCAAAATCTGATCACTAATCGAACAGCTCAATTTGCCGCTGGGTTCTTTTGTTTTCAAGTTCTAAAACTTTAGCCATGAAGGTTTCATTTTTAGTTTTTAGAATTGAAATAGTTTCTTTATAACTATCGACCTCAAGCATGGAAAACTTACTTAATTTCTCAAATTTAGCACATTTTTCACATGAAAAAAATTTAACATGAGAGCATTCAACTTTCTTTTTCAATTTCCTGTTTTCAGATTTTAATGTTTTATACCTGTCTAACAATTTATCATAGGCATCCATCAGTTCATCATAACTCAGTTCAACTTCCTCATCGGAATCGGAGTTTACTTGTGAGCTTTCTTCACTATAACGATCATTGTCTTTGTTTGCCACAAGGCACTCGTCATTGCGGCTTTCTTTTTGAGCTTCATTCAGCCCATCCCAGATCTCTTTGGCTGACCTGCAAGATGAAATAGAAGGAAATACATCATTACTCACTGCAACTATAAGAGCATTCAAAACAAACAAATTATCAGAATTTTTTTTCTTATCCTCATCATTCCACTTTGACTCATTTTTAGGACGACTGTGAGGACCATGAGTGATTAGATTCATAAGCTTTGGATTAGTATTAGTAATCCACACACGGAGTTTTCCAAGGCACAAAGCATAATCAAAACCATCGAAGACAGGAATTGAATCCATAGTAGCCATCATGAATAGATCTTATCTCCTAGACCGTGAGGTCCGCTGAATAAAAATCAGAGACTAGGCTCTGATACCAATTGTTGGCCCAGACTAGATGGCGGACAAGAAGGGAGGTTGAATTGTCCCCCAGCCGAGATGACGGATTTTAAAAATTTACTCAACTAAACACAACGGAATTAAAATTAACTACGTTAATTCGCCCAATAAGAACTAAAGTGAGATTTAGGTTGACTCAGTCTTTCTGATCTCACTCAAACAATCTATGCACTAAACGATTAAGCGTAAACTAAACACGAATAGATCTACAAGTTGACCTATGAATGGAGATAGAAGAAATGGACAAATGCACAGACATGCCAAAAAGGTGTAGTGGTGCAGTGAATATCATCTACAAGTTGACCTATGAATGGAGATAGAAGAAATGGACAAATGCACAGACATGCCAAAAAGAACATAGAGATTTTTAGGTGGTTCGAGACCACGACGGGCTCCCTACGTCCACCCCTCACCGAACCCGGTGAGGCTTCACTACCACGCTACGAACCGTAGCAAGACGGGGACGAGCCCCCCAACACTACACATGCTGCGTCTGTAGTAAATCACACACACGGGGCCTAGCCCCAAACCGCTGCCACTGTAGCACACACACACATGAACGGGGAACTCACCTCGGACACTAAACCCACACGGGGACGCAGCTCTGTCTACCTCACAAACTCGGGGAAACTCGCCCCGTAATAGATTCTGTTATGTCCCGAATGGTGGCAATCAAGAGGGGAGGGGTGAATTGATTGACCAAAAAAATATAAATGCTTGTGGTTCATGCCTGTATGGTTCCTTACCTAGTCATGCATGTATGGTTTCATGCAATCACTGCAAATTTTGACCCCAAGAGTGACAATGGGATATTTCTTGGGTACTCCCTTGGCTCAAGAGCCTATCGAGTGTACAACTTGATTACTCTTGTAGTTGAAGAAAGTCCCCATGTCATTGTGGATGAATCATCATCCAAGAGAACTGATGAAAAATCTATCTTGCAGGATGAAGAATTGAATGATGATGATATGAGGAAGATGGAAGAGAGAACTGAGAAACAAGAAGTTGAAGAACAACAAGAAGTTGATGGAAATCAGGAAAATCAAGTTGTACAACAGCTACCAAGGCAATGGAGCTTTGCAAAGAACCATTTGCTGGAGAATGTCATGGGCAAAGTAGAAGAAGGAATAAGGACACGATCCTCCTTCAGGGAAGTTGAAAATTTGGATTACATAGCCCTACTTTCACAATCCGAACCTCACTTCGTAGAAGATGCCTTGAAAGATGAGTCATGGATCATGGCTAAGCAAGAAGAACTACACCCGTTCCAGAGGAACAAAGTGTGGTTCCTCATGCCATGTCCTAGAGATCACTCTGTGATCGGAACAAAATGGGTTTTTCGAAACAAAATGAACGATCAAGGGGTGGTAACTAGGAACAAGGCCAGGATCGGAACAAAATGGGTTTTTCGAAATAAAACGAACGATCAAGGGGTGGTAACTAGGAACAAGGCCAGCCTAGTAGCCAAAGGCTATAGCCAGGAACTAGGGATTGACTTTGATGAGTCATTAATTTGCTCCTGTAGCAAGACTCGAGAAAGTGAGGATTCTTTTAGCATTTGCATGCTGCAATAATATAAAACTGTTTCAAATAGATTTTAAGAGCGCATTCTTAAATGGATATATCTAGGAGGATGTATATATGGAGCAACCGTCGGGGTTTGAAGATACGGAGCATCCAGACCACGTGTACAAGCTAGACAAAGCCCTTTATGGTTGAAACAAGCACCCCGTGCATGGTATGAACGGTAAAGTGAATTCCTTATTCAAAATAGATTCAAACGAGGTAATGTTGATCAAGCTCTTTTTACACAATTGAATGGTAAGGAAATTCTAATCGTTCAAGTGTATGTAGATGACATCATTTTTGGCTCCACTAAGGATGCTCTAAGTAAAGACTTCGCTAAATTGATGCAAAGTGAGTTTGAAATGAGCCTTATGGGAGAGCTAACGTTTTTCTTGGGATTGCAGGTGACACAGACGGTTGATGTTTTATTCATTAACCAAAAGAAATATGCTATGGAGTTGCTCAATAAATTCAATCTGACCACAACCAAACCACAACCAACTCCCATGTCCACATCATTGAAACTGGATCAAGATGACCAAGGTAAAACAGTCAATCAAACCCTTTTCAGGAGTATGATAGGATCTCTGCTATATTTAACTACCAGCAGGCCTGACATTCAATATGCAATATGTTTGTGCATTGTTACATGGAACTCACTTTAGTCACCTTGTTTGAATCGTAGCACATAGCATTATTGTCATCATCAAAAAGTGTGTTAATCTGTTTGCCCACAAGGTTATGATGTGTGGATTGATGAGTTTTGATGATGATCAAATGCAATGTGACTCGATATTATTTTACGTGGCTTGGCTCCTTACTCTTTAAATTCCAAATTTATTCTATCATGCAATGGTGAATGATATTTGGAACTCCATGACTCTATGCATGGATGATTCAACCAATAAACAAGAAATTGAGGATCAATGGTGAATTCAGGTAAAACGATGAGGTAGATACTGATATGTTTTTGATATGTAATATATCTCATCCTTTTCTTCTTGAATGGGCAATGGAAACAATCTTGGATAAGATTCCACATGGTTATAATTTCACAAGTCATCATGGCTCCATTAAAGAAGGTGAAATGCAATGGTTGGTTTATGAGGTTAATGTTGAAGCAAAGCTAATTTTATCTTTGTGTTTTGTAGGCTGAAGAACTCCTCACAACACCCTCTCTTCATCCCAAAACCTATGGTGGAGTTATAGCTTTCATTCTTAGCAAAATAGGTCACAGGGTTTTCTGAAGGAGCAGGTGTCGACACCTGGTGTCGACTCTTGCATCCAGAATGCTCTGTTTGAGCATTTCCAGAAGAAAGTAAAGGAGGTGTCGACACCTGCATTCACTTGTTCTGGCTGGCTGTGTTTCCAGCAAGCCAGGGGAACTGGTGTCGACACCTAGCCCCCAGGCATTCTGTTTGGGCGTTTTGCTCACAACAGGGACAGCAAGTGTCGACACCAGGTGTCGACACCTGTGCGGTGCCATCAAAAGATGACTTTCACGCACCGGGCCTAATCTCCACCAACTCCAATCCCACTGCCATCAATCACACCAGGATTCATGGATCTGGTCCCTAGGCTGTACCTTGACCAACCCTAGACGTATAAAAACTTCTCATTGGGGTTATAAACCCAAATCAACTAGAGAGATCTGTGATTTTGGGCTGTTCTTAACCCTTGTGTGTGTAGGACGGCTGCTGTAGCTCCAGGGCTTCTTCCATAACATTCTAGGCATAAAAGCTAGAGGAAGAAGACTGCTTCTCAATCTCAAAACGATCTTCTACTGGAAGCTGCGTGGGAAATCACGCTACAACTTCATTTTTGCAAGAATCGTTCATCTTCTTTCAAGAACCGTCCTCATCTTGCAGATGCATTCAAATACGTTCGAAGGAGAGAAAGGGGGAGCTCTAATCACTACAAAATCTTCATCATTCTGATTTCTCAAAGTCTTTGTTGATAGACCTTGAATATCTATTGTAAGACTTAAACATCTCGAACCGTATTCTTGTGTGTTTGCTCGTGATCGGAGATACGAGCGTGTGTGTGTGTGTGTGGTGGCCCAGATCGGCTGCCGTGTGTGTGTTGGCTGTTGTATACAGCGTGTGTGGCTCACATCTTAGTGGAGCGTTAATCCTCACGTGTGAGGGCTGGACATAGGGGACACGTTTGTGTACCCGAACCACCTAAAAATCTTGTGCTTCATTTGTGGTTTGGTTCTTCGTGTATTCTAACGAGCGGGCCTTGCGTTAAGTCGAGTGATCCTTGAATCCATTGTAGATCCTCTACATTCATCCGCTTGTGCTTACAAGAGAGATCATGTTCGAGTAAGATTGAGTGCTTGTATGCCTAGAACATATTGAGATCTGTGATCTAAAGCATCTCGTTCGTTAAAGAATAAGATGGAAAGAGGAGAAGATGGGGCGATCTGTTCAACAATGGAGCCCTTACTGCAGATGGGAGGAGTCTCCACAGGTTCACCCACACTCCAGGTAACAAGGGCCGAAGAAGCGGCCGCGTATGCTCATCCAAGGTGAGGGCGCGGGTGCCGCGGTGTCGTCCGCTCTCTCTAGGGCTTGAAAGGGTGAAGGGAATGGCAAGGAGATGGTTTGGGGACGAATGGAGGGCGGCACAGGTTGTGTATGGGCATTAGGGCATAAGGTGGAAAGGTTTTAAGGGGGTTAGAAGGGATTTTAAACTCTTTTGGACCGGTTTGTGAAAAGTTGTGACCGAAAGCTGTCAACACTAGATGTCGACACCTTACGGTGCCCGTTTTTGCCCGAGGAAAAATGACAACACCCAGGGTCAGGTGTCGACACCAGGTGTCGACACCTCCCTGTATTCAAAAAATTCAGGTTCAGCAGGACCTTTTAGGGGTGTTTTAGAAGTTCAATGCGGAAGGCTTGAGCCCCAAATGACTTTAGGAGTAATGTGAGCAATTCACCAGAGATATGGAGTGGAATTGTCAGTTTGGGGTAGTCCTTTGCCATATTTAATTATATAAAGCCTAATTCCATATCTGATTTCCTAGTACGTGTCTCATCCTAAACTTCTTGTGGCTGTGATTTATTTTCCAATGAGTAAATAGCCGTAGAAAATCAAAGGGGGAATTGTTTTGGTTTTTCAATAAGGTATATATACACACACCATACATGGACATTTTACACACAAGCATGCACAATGCAACACACATATCAACATGATGAACATGCATGATCCAAGGAGATTACAAATGCAGAAATCTAGTGGTGAATTGAAGCAAATGCAGATGCATGATACTAACTAAACAAGTGTTGGACAATCACTAACCTTCTAGATGACAAATGCCTAATTTTCTCCTAAAAGAAGTGAATTTATCTTCATTGAGAGGTTTGGTGAAGATATCAGCAATTTGATTATTTGTATCAACAAATTTTATTTCAACATCTCCTTTGCCTACATGATCACGCAAAAAATGGTGCCTAACTTCAATATGCTTCGTGCGAGAGTGATGCACCGGATTCTTTGATAAATTTATTGCAGCACAAAGAATGGCTGTGTTTTTAAGTGTGATGCCAAAATCAATCAATTGTTGCTGTATCTAGAGCACTCGGGCAACACAACTACCTACGGCCACATATTCAGCCTCGACAGTTGATAATGCCATAGAATTTTATTTCTTGGAAGCCCATGAAACCAAGCAACCTCCAAGAAACTGACAATACCCACTTGTGCTCTTTCGGTCTATTTTGCAACCTGTAAGTGGCTTGGTCTTCTCGCATGCATGAAGTTTCTTCTGCAAATAATTCAATCTTAGACACAAGAGTTTCATTTTCATGTTTCAACTTTTTAGTTTCAGATTTCAGAACATGGCAACTCTCACAAGAACTTCCAGCATGCACAAAATGCTCAATCTTCTTTTTCAGATGTCTATTTTCAGATTTAAATTTTTTGCATTTTTCAAATAATGACTCATATGCAATCTGCCATTGTTCACATGTAAGAGATTCGATTTCAGAGTCTACCTCATTTGTGTCGTCTTCATTTTCCATGAAGCACAGATTTTGAACCAGCTCATCCAATTCATCTTTATTTCCAGACTCTTCCTCATCCCCATCACTCCATGTGGCGACCATGGCCTTTGGCTTCTTAAATTTTTTCATCAAATCGAGGCACTCACCCCGCATATGACTAGGTTTCTTACATTCATAGCAGATGACTTCATCCTTCTTGCCGCTTTCACCTTTGTTAGGACCTTGCTTTCTTGGTCCTTTTCTAAACTGACCACCGAACTTCCTAGTTCTCTTAACAAACCTTCTTGCCCTTCTGGTGATCATAGCGACAAGCTCCTCATCCTTGATATTACCCGTGGAATCTTCCTCACTTCCTTCAGAATCCTGTGGATTCACCTTCAAGGCCAATGTTGTAGCCACCTTCTTCTTTTTGTGATCCTCGTCGCTCCTTTTGATATTGATCTCATATGTCATCAAGGAGCCAATTAACTCATCCAGTGTCAAGGTGCTGAGATCCTTTGAATCATCAATTACAGTAGCCTTTGTATGCCACTGTGGTGACAAGGATCTTAGTACCTTCCTGACAAGTTCCTTGTTAGAATATTCTTTACCAAGGCCCTTCAGTCCATTGGTGATTTCCATCAGTCTTGCAAACATGTCTGAGATGGATTGCTCTGGTTTCATAATAAATAGCTCATAGTCTCGGACTATCAAATTCACCTTGGTTTCCTTCACTTCAAACATTCCTTCGTATATCAACCGCAACTTATTCCACATCTCCTGCGCTGAGGAACACATAGAGATCGTGAGTATTCGTTAGGATGTATGGCACACCGAATTATATTCATGGCTTTAAAGTTAGCTGAGCAATTTTTTATTTCTTCTTCTTCCCACTCATCCTCATTTTCAGGTAGAACATAAGGACCCTTGCTGATAACACGCCACACATCATAATCCTGAGCTCGCAGAAAAATGTACATCCTATTCGTCCAATAAGGGTAGTTTGTTCCATCAAGAAATGGAGGCCTTTGAAACGAATGACCTTCGGGCATCAACCCCTTGTTTGCCATCTACTGGGATCTTACTCTACGACCGTGTGGTCGAGTCAAACAGAGACCAAAGCTCTGATACCAATTGTTATGCCCCAAATGGTGGCAATCAAGAGGGGAGGGGTGAATTGATTGACCCAAAAAAATTCTTTAACGAATGAGATGCTTTAGATCACAGATCTCAATATGTTCTAGGCATACAAGCACTCAATCTTACTCTAACATGATCTCTTTCATAAGCACAAGCGGATGAATGTAGAGGATCTACAATGGATTCAAGGATCACTCGACTTAACGCAAGGCCCACTCGTTAGAATACACGAAGAACCAAACCACAAATGAAGCACATGATTTTTAGGTGGTTTGGGTACACAAACGTGTCCCCTACGTCCACCCCTCATACGTGAGGATTAATGCTCCACTAAGATGTGAGCCACACACGCTGTATACAACAGCCAACACACACACGGCAGCCGATATGGGCCACCACACACACACACATGCTCGTATCTCCGATCACGAGCAAACACACAAGAATCTGGTTCGAGATGTTTAAGTCTTACAACAGATATTCAAGCTCTATCAACAAAGACTTTGAGAAATTAGAATGAGGAAGATTTTGCAGTGATTAGAGCTCCCCCTTTCTCTCCTTCAAACGTATTTGAATGCTTCTGCAAGATGAGGACGGTTCTTGAAAGAAGATGAACGATTCTTGCAAAAATGAAGTTGTTGCGTGATTTCCCATGCAGCTTCCAGTAGAAGATCATTTTGAGATTGAGAAGTGGCCTTCTTCCTCTAGCTTTCATGCCCAGAATGTTGTGGAAGAAGCCCTGGAGCTGCAACAGCCGTCCTGCACACACAAGGGTTAAGAACAGCCCAAAATCACATATCTCTCTAATTGATTTGGGTTTATAACTCCAATGAGAAGTTTTTATACGTCCAGGGTTGGTCAAGGGACAACCTAGGGACCATGTCCATGAATCCTGGTTTGATTGACGGCAGTGGGATTGGAGTTGGTGGAGATTAGGTCTGGTGTGCAAAAGTCATCATTTGACGGCGCCGCACAGGTGTCAACACGTGTTGTCCCTGTTGTGAGCAAAACACCCAAACAGAATGCATGGGGGCTAGGTGTCGACACCTGGTGTCGACACATGTTCCCCTAGCTTGTTGGAAACGCAGCCAGCCAGAACAAGTGAAGGCAGGTGTCGACACCTCCATTACTTGCATCTAGAAATTCTCAAACAGAGCATTCTGGATGCTGGAGTCGACACCAGATGTCGACACCAGATGTCGACACCTGCTCCTTCAGAAAACCCAGTGACCTATTTTGCTAAGAATGAAAGCTATAACTCCACCGTAGGTTTTGGGATGAAGAGAGGGTGCTGTGAGGAGTTCTTTAGCCTGCAAAACACAGATAAAATTAGCTTTGCTTCAACATTAACCTCACAAACCAACCATTGCATTTCACCATCTTTAATAGAGCCATGATGACTTGTGAAATTATAACCATGTGGAATCTTATCCAAGATTGTTTCCATTGCCCATTCAAGAAGAAAAGGATGATATATATTACATATCAAAAACATATCAGTATTTACCTCATCATTTTACCTGAATTCACCATTGATCCTCAATTTCTTGTTTATTGGTTGAATCGTCCATACACAGAGTCATGGAGTTCCAAATATCATTCACCATTGCATGATAGAATAAATTTGGAATTTAAAGAGTAAGGAGCCAAGCCATGCAAAATAATATCGAGTCACATTGCATTTGATCATTATCAAAACTCATCAATCCACACATCATAACCTTGGGGGCAAATAGATTCACACACTCCGAGACGCAGCTCCGCTCACACACAGTAGTATATTGAGTTCTATGAAATAAAAGGATATACAATGACTGCCCAGAACATTAATCTATACTAAGATAAAAGGATGGAAATGAGAGAAGAAAGATCTTCCCTCAAATATGTAGTGAAACCCATCCATAGGAGTAATAGGATGCACTAGATATCATTCCTCGGAGTGGAAGTCGACCAAACTTGTCGGAGATGCCGTAGGTACAGTCTTCAGCTCGCTCACTACTGCGACTCAGATCGGCAAAAATGGCATGAAGATGATGTTCCCCTAGTCTTCATCTTCCTCCTCTTTCAAGGTACGTTGCACGTCACCCCTCTCCTTGTTCTTCTTTTCCTGCAAGAAATGATAGAACAATAAGCCCGCATGATTATCCTCCTTCGATGGAGATAGCACAGTATAAATAGGGCTTGAATATAGAACAAAAGATGACAAAACCCCTTCTAAAAACCCTTCAGAAAACACACAATGGATGTGAGAAACCCTAATGGTATTAGGGTAAAAAGCTCAAGTGAATCGGATCTTTAAATGGGCATTTCGAAACCAAAATGGAAATCATGATCCGGACAACCCAGGAGAAGTGTCGACTCTTGGAGTCGACATTCTTTTCAAAGCATTCTGTCCTGTTAAAGGAAAACAGGATCCACAAGGAGAGTGTTGACTCCCAGAGTCG
This sequence comes from Amorphophallus konjac, assembly GCA_022559845.1. Taxonomy (NCBI): domain Eukaryota; kingdom Viridiplantae; phylum Streptophyta; class Magnoliopsida; order Alismatales; family Araceae; genus Amorphophallus; species Amorphophallus konjac. Next base: position 249,845,262 of record CM040126.1, read on the forward strand.
ACACTTTTCACTAGGGGTTCTGTCAGTGTGGAGAACAGACCCCAGGACAGTACGTGTCGACTCTTAGAGTCGACATTGCTGCCTAGCGTCGAGCACGGCTGGGTAAAAACACAACTAGCACCGACCCTGTATCAAATATGCTCTAACTTCTACATGAACATGCTCAGACTATGAATGCATGTGCACTGACCTAGAATGGCATGTGCACTGACCTTGAATATAAACAAACTAAAACTCGCACCGACCTCATATAGACAAGCGTTAAACATGCACCGACCTGAAGTCTGAAATGAACGTGAACTGCACTGACCTCATATAGCACCGACCTCAAATTGACAAACGTAAAACAAGCACCGACTTCATATGCAGATTAGCACCGACTTTACATCAAATATGCTCTGACTTCTGTATGCACAATGCATAGCAAACAATGCACCGACCCTAGTAGGACTAAGGATATGCACCGACTATGCACCAACTCTTGTATGCACAAACCTTGAAATTGTATGCAGCAAAATATGCACCGATGCAAAAGATGCACAGACCATGTATGCACCGACTCTAGACAAACCAAAACATGCATGGGCCAAAATGTGCATTGACGCAAGAGATGCACCGACCTTGTTCTATAGAAGGATGTGTTGCACCAACCTGTGTGCAATGCATATGACACTAGCACCGACCCTAGATGCATACATTCTATACTAACATCGACCTTAATAAGCAAACACAACATACTAACATCAACCCCAGTCATGCCTAAGGCACAACTAACATCGACCGTAGATGCATGACACATGAACTAGCACCGACTACATGTAACATGCAAACCTTGCACTGACTATGTGCCAAGCAAAACATATAAAAACAACTCACGGGAAAACCACCTAGGGGTCGACCCTTGGGGTCGACTCTCGTGACATCCGAGCCTGGGCCTGTGGGGTTTTGAGAAAAGAACCCCCAGGGGTCGACCCTTGGGGTCGACCCTTGACCATATTCTTGAACACTTAAAGACATGCATTAAATAAACTTAAACCCATTTAAAGCACATGCTCACATATCAAAGAATTGATCATGCATGGAATCACAAAAACAACCCAGTTCATGAAAATTACTTCAAACACATTCATGGAAACTATAAATCAGATTCAGAAATGAAATCTTACCATGGATCCATTGGTTTGAAGGCAATGTGAACCTGCACTAGGTGACTGCAAATCACTCAAGTCAATTCAGTCCAAGGTAAAACCAACCAAAAAAAGGGTCCTTAAACCCCGTTGAAAAACATTCAAAGGCATGCTTAACCATGTCTTAAAACTATCATTTAAACTAGGTTCAAACCCAAACACAAAGAGTATAGTGTAAGATTCACATACAAACTTAATCAAGTTTCTGCATGAAGAGACCCACACAAAAACATGCATTTTAACTAAACAAGACCAACTTGATGTTAGCACCAACAATACAGAGCAAACCAGCAACCCGTTTAACAGTTCACTGTAAAACACAATGTATTCATGAAGGACCATGAATTTCAACCTGCAAAACGAGATAATAACCTATGAGCTAATTTGGCATTAAGATGTTTTCCACAAGATATACACACAATATATTGTTATCATCAAAACCATCACCAAAGATAAAGAGGGAGTGCATCGAAGCCAACACAAACAAAGTACATTGACTTGTCTTATTGATGTGAAGAAAAGAATGCAGCGACTATGTCACTAAAGCATCGACCTGTATATCATACAGGTAGACCTCATTCAGTCAGAAAGACTATATCTGCTTTGTTGATTATGCATGGTGCATCGACATGATGATGCAACAGTTAGTGAATAGTGCATCGCGACATCGACCTGTGTATAATGTGCATCGACCTGATAGTGCATGACTTCTGTTGCCGCATCGACCTTCTAGACCAGAATGCATATATGCATCGACCTGGTGTTCTATGCACTGGGAGATGCATCGACCTTACAATGCATCCGCATGAATGTGCATCGACCTGATGGTGAATAGGTACTAAATTTGACTTAGTGAAAAGACAATATAGCATACATTATTAAATCCAAACAGTTTTGCCAGCATCAATCAAGATCAATCACACTATTACCAGCATCAAAACCAGAGGAGACACAACTGAGAGTAAAATGAAGAAGATGGAGTGCATGCTCTGAACTTCCAGTAGAAAAACATGAGAGTAAGAGAGGTGGAGAAAGAGCCGCAGCTAGGCCAGTCAACCATGTTTTTCTTGAAGCATTGATTCGCACCACCGTTTGTTGTGTTCTTCATTCTGTAGTAGCTGCACTTGTAGTTTGTTGTTTTGTGTTTCTTGTTTTGGTTTTTCTACCACAAACTATTCTGCGTGTGGGGTGTTGTCCCCGTATGATCTGCGTGTTGTAGCGTGTGTGTTTCTTGGTCCTTGTTTTTCTTTTGGGGCTTGTCCCCGTGTGCTGTGTGTTTCCTTGTGAGGACTTCATCATTGTGTGTGTGGGGGGGGGGGGGGAAGTGTCCCCGTGTCTTGCTGGGTTCACCAGCATGTGTGTGTGTGCTCGCTTTTGGCCAAAGTGTGGAAGCCTCACCAAATTGGTGAGGGGTGGAGGTAGGCATGCTAGGTTGCAACCGAACCACCTTAAAACTCTGTGTTGTGGTCTGTTATGTGTGAAATCTATATCCTCTACCTCCCTTTCGGAGGTGCCCTGATTTGTTAAGTGCATTTCATATCATTTCGCTACTAACATTTCACGTACTAGCCAAGTATTGCGCTTGAATTGGTCTCACTATCTTACTATTTTTGATAATCTTTCAAAGTGGTCAAAGGTTGAGTGTAGGATCTATTCACCCCCCTCTAGATCCTCTTATCCCATCCAACATGAGTATGTCAGGCGATGTGGGGGTCATATGCAGGACGTCATCCCCACCGTCTGCAAGCGATTGGTGTTTGTTTTACATCGAACGGAATCTGAAAACCTTTATTTCTTTTGTTGAATGAGGACTAGATACCCTTGAAGCCGTGATGTCGGGAGGGCTTGATTTACGCTACCATCGCAGTATCGTCATTTAGCCAAGAAGATGGGGAAGAAAGCGACTAATTTCTTGGTTTGACTGGGCAAGACATGAGCTCGGGAAGAAAGGCTACGGACATTGGCTCAGCAAGGAGCTGGCAGGTGCTGGCCTGAGAGGATAAGCAGCTGAGACTGGGTCAACAAGGAGTTGGCAGGTGTTGGCTCAAGAACTAGACAAGGTGGGGTCTGGTGACAGATAGAAGTCCAAGAGTGAGTCAGAAAAATGAGCTAGGCTTCTGAATATACTTCATTATAGAGTGCCGTAAAAGGCATTACAGAGAGACACTACAGGCCCAAATACAAGGAGTGCAAGCCGCAAGACAATTATGACATTTACGATGGTCCTCGGGTCATGATATCATGCCATATGACATCCATGTGGGTGTATTAACCCTTCACACATATCATATTCAGCTAAGTGTTTTGCGAGTGACTATACGCCATTAGAGGGGTGTTGATATGACATACCCTCGGCATGTACTTAGCCAAGAACGTAAAACAACAACAAGTCTCCATGCTTCCACACACTGCAAGGGTACTCCGTGTGTTTTCTTGTTGCAATGCTGGATCTAGATGTTCCTTGTATTGGATGTGTGTGTGTCCCTTAGCCTTGTAGGGGATTTTATAGGCTCAAGGTTGGAAAGGGGGGCTGGAATTGGCCCGCTGTAATGACCCAAGATCCGGATACTGGGACTAACCCGATACCATTCGAATCATGGCCAGCCGCCCACGACCCGGAGGGTTTGGAAGGGCTAAAAAGATGTGTGTGGAGGTACATAGAAATATGAAATAAAGTAGGAAATGACTATAATAACATAAATAAATAATCTAAGTACAGAGTCCAGTCAAAATAAAGTACAATCTACAGGGAAAGAAACGTGCTCTAATACCGAGTGAACACTCAGCCCGGCGAGCTAGCAATTACGAATCTTTGTGCTACACCCTGGAACCTCGACGAGGAACCGCTACACCTAAAAAGCAGGGGTGAGCCTCCTATCATTGGCTCAGTAGGGGTCCCACGAAACCCCAACCGTAAAACAACGACGGTAAAGAAAGTAACAACAATAGTAGGCACAACAAACACGGTGGCCGATATAACCTCGGCTCTACAGCTACTCATACTGTACTAGAAAACACACCCCGATCTCACAATCGGGGGACCATCAAACGAATGGAAAACCTAGGCTAACCTGCCAGAAGAAATGCCATGACAGCTCTGTCATGAAGGCCCGCCATCACAGGGGACGACTAACCCAAGATCACACGGTCTGGGGAAACCGGTCACGACCTCGCCGTTGTGAACCCTACACCGTCTAGGGAAAACCCTCGGTAGCCTCTACAGGAAACCCTAGACCTCTACGTCGAGAAAACATGAGGAAACTTCCCGAAGAAACACGAAGAAGCATGTCTCGTGTGGCAGGAGCACTGCCCACTAAAAGCAAGCCCAGATGCATCCACTGATGACTTAGTTTGTGCCCCAGGTGTCTCCCTCGCCCCAGGTAAAACTGAGACATCGTAATAGTAACCACGAGACAAGGGTCTAGTCGGGATCGTGCTCGTCAGCACGTGTCTGATGTCCCCGACCATGTGTGCACACACTGACTAACTACACTACTTCAGGCCCTCTAGCTGGTTTTCCTCTTAGCCCGGACTCGAGCCACTACAGGGGAGGCCCTATGGCAAACCAGCCTAAAAACTATCACTCTCGGGTCTAGCTCTCCACCTACTCCTAGGTGGGTCGGCACTCGAGTGCCCTGGCAAGCTACGACTACTGTGAACGGTCACTCGAGAGAAAGACTCTCGGAAGGAACAAACAAAATACTGACATGCTACCCTTGAGCCCATCATACGTAGCTTGGAACACGGGGTGGCACGATGCCACCGGACTAGGGACAGTCAACTAGACCTACTAAAACAATAGTCCTTGAGTCACAAGACTCAGGGCCAAGACCGTCGTACAGGAGAACTCCATGCCATCAATCTACCCTAATATTGGGGTCAAAACCACAGTCTGATATAGCTTTTAAGGTGGGACACGACCGCTAAGAAGAAACCCTCCAGCCTCAGGCTGGGTCACTGAACCTACAGTTCACAGGCCATACGCATGGCCCACACGGAAACCACTTTCCAAGAAGGCTAAGAACATGCGGGGATAGCCCTCCATACACCTGTCGGTATATGGCGACTCGATCAAGTGTAACATGGAAGCTCGGAAAGTAAGAGGGTCACCCGGAGCCTTGAAACCCACGGGCATGCTAATCGAGGTAAAATGATACCTCTAGACACCCAGAAACATGCTCACAGTACCCACGGGGTGTTTGGGACATCCACGAGGCCATAGGTCGACCATTGGGTCTCAACATGGTTGATCGGGGGCCAAAACGGGCCAAGGGACTGAACTTCGGTCGACCAAAACCCCTGGGTCGGTCGACCGACCCTCCGGGTTTGATCGATCGAACCCTACTGGGTTCAGCCCTACACGTTGTGCCGTTCGGTCGACCGTCCTCAACCGGTCAGTCGACTGAAAATGGCAGTGACCCCGTCCGAACCCACCTAGGGGTTCTATTTCACGCCCCAATCACCCCCGGGTGATGGTGAAAACATGGGGAAACCATTCCGCAACCTCTAGGCCTCCGAGAGGACGCGTTTAAACCCCAAAAATGTGATTAAAACGAAAGATCAGTTACTCACCCTAAAATCATGCTTTTGAACCGTCAGCGTGAAATAAACCCTCTCGGCTCACCTCGATCTACCAAAACCATGGGAAATGAAGTAAATGGGTTAGTGAACCATCCCCTTACCTCCACCGAAGATTTCTCACGCCGAGGACGCCGTTTCATCGCGAAAATGCCATTTGAACGCTTCCGAGTTCACGAACTCGTGAACGAACGCCACTGCCTCGATCCGCGTCCATCCTAGCCGCTCCTCACCTGACGAACCTTGCCACCTCGCCCCCGCCTTCCTCTATCAGCCACCGGAGAAGAGAGAGCTTGAGAAGTGAGAGGGAGAGAAATGAGAGTGAGGAGAGAGATGGGGGTGGGTTGGTTTAAATAGAAAGAATTTTAGGATTTAGAAAATCTGAAAAATAAAAAATTAGGGACAAATACTCCCCACGATCCTCAGAAGATGCACAATGCGCTTGCAATGTCATGGAGCCTGACAACACGTCGGTTCACCCTGCACAGGGTTCCGAAGGCTCTACAGCCAAAAACACTAGTAAAGCATAAAACATGTTCCGAGACTCACAAAGGCACTCCGAACTCATGGATTCAGATCCAGAAAAATGAAAAAAAATCTGAGGCGTTATAGTTCTCTCCTCCTTATAGAAATTTTATCCTCAAAATTTTAGGCAACCATAATCTCAAGGGGAAGAACGACATGTTGTGTCACTGTGGTTTTGATGATGTCAAACACTATTGTTGACACTCGTTTTATGACCGATAAGTTGGGTCATCTCCTTGTTCATTCTATATGATGCTCCGAGTTATTCCCTTTTGTTGAGCCTTCTTGATCAGTTTGAAGTTGATTTCATGGGTCTTAATTCCTTGGTTGGGTCTGGTTCCTTGATTCCTTGCATTGGACGAAGCTTAGCAAGCTTTTATTTCATTTTGGATCCTTATTATCTCTAACGGTCTATACCAGGCGCGTTACATTCCTCTGACGCAGCAGTCCTTGGCCGTTATATCTTGCAGAGTCTTTAGCCTCAAGGCTTTCTCCCAATGCTTATATTTTGGCTATCCGTTGTCTCTGACGGTCTATCGTGCAACCGTTATATTCCTCTGATGCGTCTTTCCTCGACCGTTACATTCTTCAAGAGTCCAACACTTTTGAACTTCTCCCGTTGATCTTATCTTCTTAAAGGATAAGGTTGTGTGATGGTCTTCTCTGGGAGCGTTACCTTCCTGTGGCGGTCTGTCGTGCAGCCGTTACATCAAGCAGAGAGTCCTGATAGGTCTGCTCTTCTTCTGCTACTCCGTGGCCGACTTGAGAGTTTGATCTTGTGATTTCTCTTCCAAATCTAATCCTCAGAACCTTCTGTTTGTTTTTATGGACTCTTTGGAGTATTATCTTCAACAGTTTGCTAAGAATCATCCTCCTTTTTGGCTAGATTATCCTCTGCTCGACTGGAGAGTTTGAGGGTCTATAAATAGAACCCTTGACTTCATGGCCTGGAGGAGAGGAATCTGGAGTTTGCGTCAAAGTGCTGCCGCATTCGGGAGTCACATCCAACCAAGAATAGCTATCTCTCACGTCCATCTGCTTCTCAGTCAAGGGAGTATTCAGTTTTCCAAGTGTTTAGTTCCATCATTGGCATACTTGTGTTCTTACCTTTTCCTTTTTATCATAGCATTGTCCCACTCCTTCTTTCACGTTCTTCCACTCCTTTTAATCATTTAAACATCCTTCCTATATTTTAAAACACCCAGAGGGGTTAAAAAAACCAACTCCCCGATATTCCCCTTTCCTTTTGCATGCTATTGAGTTCATTGGGTTATTGATACTACGCTTGATTGAAAGGCTAATTTGGGGTTGTTTTTCTTGTGTTCCACATTCTTTGGCAGGTTTACAGGGTTCATAAGGCAAGGCCCAAGCTTTCTGGACGGCTGGAAAGTTTGGAGTTTGAAGGATTCACAAGCTTGTTCTGCAGACACTCTGACAATCTTCATCAGACGCGTCAGGTTTCTCTAGCGGTCTATCGGGCGACCGTCACACTCGCTGTGACGCGTGGGCATTGGACCGTCATATTCTACGGAGCTGCAGTTTCCTATTGGTTTCTCTCTCCCGTCGGCGGGTGCATCATCCCCCTATTCCAAGGTATTTCTCAAGTCTTTGGCTTGTGTTTACCTTGGTGGCGATCACGTTCTTTCTTGGTATTGGGCATTAGCTTTCTCTCTCTCATATCCCTTATTTACTCTTGCTTGCTCCACCTCTACGGTGTGTTTTTCTTTATTCTTTATTCCACGCCCCGGCATGTGTTTTTCTTTATTTACTTAGCTTAGTCTTGATGGAGATAGCATTGCCCATGCTAGAGCTTGTTCTGGTTGCCTAGGTTCATGGTTCACATGTTCATAGGTTGATTGACTTTATCACTTGGCTCATATTTCTATTTAGTCGGCATCATAAGCCCATCTTGCAAAAGAAGGGAGACATTGAAACCAACAGTTTTTTTTGGCGATCATGGTGGGACAACTTGTGCCAATCGTGTTTTGATCTCTGTTTAAACCTGCCATCATTCCCTTGTTTGGTTTTCCCAGATTTCCCTTTTATTTCCTATTGTTTCTGGTCCTCTGGCTCCTTTGACGGTCATGCGTTACTGCGTTACACTGCTTCTGACGGTCTGGTCTTCGACCGTCACCTTCCTCTGACGTAGGGGTTATAGACCGGTACACTCCAGACAGGTACGCATCCCGAGGTGCATTTTATTTCCACAGTTTCTGATGTGATCTTTGTACTTGGGTGTTATCTGGTTTCCTCCCTGGTTGGTTTACATACTCATATCATTGTGTGCATAATTGTTTGTTAGATTCTATGTTAGAATTTACATGCACCCCGGTGCACATAGGTTCATGCATATTTTCATACATTAGATTGCATTTTCCTACCTTGGTGTGCGGACCTCTCGTCTCCATATTCCTTGGGGCCGACTAGGAAATCACACCAGGGACCTCCATAAGTCCCCGCGAGCCGTGGATTCTCACACGGACGCCAGGCTGGGTGTACCCTTCCCACCCCGTGTCTAGGAGTGCATAAGTGAAGGAGTGAACATTTAGAGTCAAACCAAGCCTTATACCCCTCTCCTATTAGGAACCCATTGTTGAGAGCACATTTTAATCAATTCACTAAAGTTCCAAAGGAGAAAACCATAAAATCTTGTTCCATCATCTTAAAACAACTTGGTTGCCTTTGAGTGTTTTCATTCTTTTATCACATCTTTGAAAGTCATCTTAGTTTGGTCACTTATTGTGTGATTGTTGTGTGTTGTTTGCATCTTGTTAAGGTTGTTCGTTACATGTGGAGTCACCTCCATCCGTTAAGAGCGTCATCACCCGGGGGCGAGTCCCTCTCCTCATCCTATTTCAACCCACTCTTCGAATCTACTATGACTTCCTTTGATCTTCCTCGGTCCCAAGAGGAGTCTCTCCCTCAAGGGCTTCTAGAGGATCCCTCTAGGGTTGTCTCGTTCCAGCCCAGGGAGGGGCCCATTCCTTCCTCATCTTCCATCCCTATGCAGAGTGCTCCATCCACTCAAAATCCTCCTCTTCCTTCTGCCAATTCTGTCCTTCAGATGATGGCTCAATTAGACCCAGCCCAGCTTCAGGCGGTCTATCAGGCTATGCAGGGGTCCAACTCCCCGCCTTCCCCAATTTTGCAAGGCCAATCCAATCCTTCCGTTGCTCAGCATAGAGCTGATGGGCCCACTGTCCAGCCCATTGATCTCACTCCGGTCCAACCTAGGACCCTCAGGTTCTCCAATCTCGAGATGGGCCAGTCTTCGGGTTCGGCCCAGCAAGCTTTTGATAAAGGTAACACCATGGTTCCTCCTTCTTTCCCGTCGGATCATCATGTCTCAGGCCCAGCTATGCCACAGATTCTAGTTAGCCCGAATGATTTCATGTACCATCAGCAAGGGGCAGCCCAGGTTCCTACCAATATGGGTCATCCTTCGATCCAGTATCCCTCCTATGTGCCGCCTCCTCCATCTGCTTACCCTGCCGTTCCTCAAAACTCATCTTTCATTGTCCCTGCTCCCTCCCGAGAGCAGGAGTTGCTTGATATATAGGCCACCATGCAGCAGCAACTTGACTTCCTTCAGAAGCGGGTTGGCCCTCAAACCTTGGCAGACGTTCCAGTCCCGAGCTTCCAGAACATCCGATTCCCTCCACAGTCCAAGCTCCCCAACTATAGAAAGTATGATGGGAACAACAATCCCTTTATTCATGTAAGGGACTTCTTATACGAGTCGGCACAGTTTCAATATGACGATCGCCTCATGGCATATCTGTTCCGTCGATCACTAGATGGTGTCGCACTGGAATGGTTCTATTCTCTGCCACTAGAAGATGATGAAAGTTTCAAGACAGTAAAAGATAAGTTCATCCAGCGGTTCCAAGATAGAGTCGGCCCGGAATATTCATTTACGGATCTGGTGGCCGAGAAAATGAAACCAGATGAAGAGTTCGCTACTTACGCAGACAGATGGAGGAAAATGGCCGCCAGAGTGCCCGGCCACATTCCGGAGTAAGAGAAGGTCAAGGTGCTTATTTCTAATGCCACTCCGACCTTCCGCAATATTCTAGCTATGAATGATATAGCCAACATGCATCAATTGTATAGCCGAGCGCACTTTATTCAGACTCAGTTCAAAGATTCCCCCATACACTCGCTCTTTGAAAACCAAAAGCCCAAGTATCATAAGAAACCTCAAGGGCCTGTTACCGAGGGGATCCAAACGAACGAGCAAGTTCAAGCCGTTACTTTCCCTTTCCAAGCAGCACCCTTCCGCTTCCCCCAAAACCCCCGCACTCCACAGAACCCCGCTTGTCACGTCCCGAACCGATAGCAGCGGAACGTGTCGTTCGGAACGCGGCAGTGATACAGTCGTGAATAGTCAGAGCATACATAAGACAAAAATTACAAATTGTACAATGTGGGCCAATTTAACCTCTATTGATGATCAAATATTCAAATTACATACCTTGACTCAACTGTCATAAGTGAAGAAAGGTCTCACTATTACACTCTAATAAAGAGAAATGACTCAAATAACAGGACGAGACTCAAAGAAAGATAACAGACATCGACATGATTCTCCATAATGCTCATCACTCTTGCCCTTCCCTTTCTGATGGACTATCTTCAATGTCGTTACCTGAAAAATGTTAAAGATAGGCTGGTGAGCGAAACGCTCAGTAGGGATTATATCTCTTCATCAAGCAGGATAAAAGTAATTAGCCAATTTTACATGTTCATGAGATGCAGTGCATGAAATGCAATAACTAAAGAATCGTGATAGTCGATCTAATAGAGATGATGAATAACAAGCCAAGGGTAATTTACGAGCTCAAGTGGATTTAGGAAATACATTCCCAATTTACAGAACCAAAGTCGAGCTAACAGAACATAACAAAGGACAGATGCTCAGATGAACATAACTTCAGAATTGGCCAGAATATAACAGAGTTCCAATAAATATAAGCAAAATTAAACAATCTAGCAGAATATCTAAATTATCAGAATAACCGAACAACAAAGTATCAGAATAACATAATTTTTAGAATATAACAGAATAACAGAATATAACAGATGTACAGAGTTTGGTGCAATGCCACACCCAGAATTGCCATGGTTTACAGAATTGGACTTCCGTCCTACCTGGCACTGAAAAGTCGCGGACCCAGAGCCCTTTAATATTTCAGAATCAGATATGGCCAAATACAGAGTCAAAGGGTTATGTTCTCAATTAAGAATAGATTCCAAGGATCCCAGTGTCATAGAACGCTAGAGAAAATGACCATGATTATGCATGATATCTAACTCGAGATAAATCCGAGATGAACCGGTTAACAATACTTCATGTGGTCACTTGATCGTAAGGCAAAGTAGGCACGTAATCTTTCCAGAAATATCAATGGCATGGTTTTCCATTCTATTTGTTCAAAATAATCTCATGGCGTCCAAAAATATGTCATGAGGACCGGTATACCATGTTTCATTAGAGTGACATGGCCATCAAGTAGTAACATGGGTTTAAAGGGTACAACCTACTCGGCTGCCTTGAGGGAATCCAAAGCTAGCGGAGTCTTATGGAGGTCTCTATGATAAAGTCACCAGTCCGAAGGAACGGAATGTCCGACTGAGGGTTCATCTATCACCGAGAAATATGGGCAATCGGTAAAATAATGTAAAACATGGAACTATGTGTCAAAACATAACTTACTAACAGTAGGTTATAGAAATCCACGAAAACAAGAAACAGGGAATTGACGCCTTAGGTAAAGTCTTCATTTTGGAAATTGGCGCCCTCATTAGGGTCGTCAATTCAATAATTAACGACTATTCTCACAGTCGTTTCATCCAGATTACTGTTAATTTACATCCTGTAAATACTTTCGAAAAAAAAAGGTGACTTAGACTAAGTCTTCAATTTAGTAAATAACGCCCTTGTCAGGGGCGTCATATATCAAAGAGACGGCAGGATGTATGTCGTTATTTCCAAGATCCAGGTGTTTATGAACATCTTCATAATTATCTTAGAATCTCACAATTTGACGGCTGCGTGCGAGGGCGTCCATTCAATTTTGACGACATGGATAGGGTCGTCATTTATTCTCATGTGGTCAGATCACAGACACATGGATTTTTTTTTGGAGTATTTCCAATCAACAAACTAGAGACATGGACAGATTGGGAAAAATAACAGGAACTCACTAATATAATCATGCATTGGTTATTATATTAGGGTTTGTAGTTATTAATTTTTGAACATATGTAATTATTAATTATCTGGTCAATTGACGCCTGTTTGCACGGCGTTAAATCAAAATGACGCCATAATCTAGGGCGTCTTTTAATGAAATCCTTTAAACTTGTAAAACTTTCACAGATATCAAACTATAGACTTATATGCATGCTTGACAGGAATACAGAGGATTATTTAGCACTTGTTTAACTATTAGAGAGATCACCTACGAGAAACTAGATACTATGAACTCGAACATGAGCATACTGTTTATGATCATAAGAGCATGTACCATCTTTGTTAATTGAGTTTAGCCATAAGAGAGAACACCTACCTTGGGTGTCGATTTGGTTGTCATACAATGAAAATTAGTGATGAAATATGTAATATTCCGATACTCTGTTTCCAACAGAGATCTTGACAGCAGTAGTATGAAGACGAAGCTTGGATGAATCAACAAGAGCAACAGCTCTTAGCAAAGGCAATAGCAGCACCCCCCCCCTTCGGAAGAATTAGAGAAACAGAGGCTTCTCACGTCGTAGGATGAAGACAACAAGAGCGTCCTTCGTGCGGAAGAGGAAGAACTGTGACGTTCTTCTCGTAGCAGTAGATTTGACGAAGAAAAGAGCCAACAGGTTAGCTCGATAGAAGGGAGTATTTATAGGAAAGGAATCCTAATGAGTTATATTAGAACTAAAATTTCCTTGGTAGAGTCCTTACTAATGTTGATTATATACGTAGCAATCTCTTTCCCTAATCAATACTTACCCCGGATAACGCCCCTATTCGATCCAAATACCAATGGGTTCTGTTGGAAATGACGCCTAGGATTGGGGCGTTATTTCAATAAGTGACGCATGTATACATAGTCGTCAATTCTTTAATTGGTGACTTGCTCAGAGGCGTCCTTCATCTTTCAGCATTTGTTAATTTAAGGTGTAATGATCTTCCTGGATTTTTATCTTTTTTTTCTTGATGTGATCTTATTGGGAAATTTTTGGGGTATGCGTTTTCCATTTTTCTCTATTTTTCCATGTAATTACTTTTCCAAAATTCTTTAATTGAAAAATTAGCACTATTCATTTACAACAAAATAATGACTTTGTTTAAGTCGTTTCTTACGGAATCAACGCTCATACGTATGGGCGTCAATTGGCAATTGGCATTTCTCCATGCCCTTCAGAAGACTATTATTGTATATATATATCCCTGTTACTCTGCACAGGTCCATACATTCTCCATAGAGTCTATACATCGCATTCTTCATCAAAGTCTTTACATCCATCTAATCCAAGTCTATACATTCCACAAGCCTAAGCATCTAAGTCTGCACATTCCTAAGTCTGTACATTCCAGAGCATCTCACTCCCCAAGTCCATACACTCTTCAAGTCTATACATTCATTCTCCAAGTCTATACATCCATAAGTCCATACATCATTCAAGTCCATACATTCCATTACACAAGTCTATACATTGTCAAAGTCTTTGCATTCCTGAAGTCTATACATTCCTGAAGTCTATACATTCTACCCACTCAAGTCCACACATTCCTTCATCCAAAGTCTATACATTCATTCCTTCATCCAAAGTCTATACATTCCTCAAATCTATACATTCTACCAATCATTCTCCAAAGTCTACACATTCCTTCATCCAAAGTCTATACATCCATCCATTCATTCTTCAAAGTCTACACATTCCTTCATCCATAAAGTCTGTACATCAGTCCAAAGTCTATACGTAAATCTTATATTTATATATCCTCCCTTTATAATGTAATAAATGTGGAATATTAAATTTGCTAAATTAGTAAAAAATATAAATTGACCCTTTTCTTCAAGATTTAATGATTCTTAATTCAATAAAAATTATGTTGTGCATTTAATGCTTACATAAAATAACATGTTATTCTTAAATTTAGTATAATACTATAGTAGTGTCCATGTGTTCTTTTGTCAGACTTTTTAGGGTGTCGGGGGTTGTGACTCAAGGGCCCTTACAGTGTGTGTGGGTTTCGATTGCGTACAATGGTGTTTGGATTGGTCGGTTGCACGAGTGTTTGGGTTTTAGATATCTTGTGTTAATGGACCAAGATGATCAATTTATCATGGCCCATTAAGTTTTTATATTTATAAATTATTTGTCCTTCTCATGTAAGTTTAATTTATTTAGGAATTTTATTTCAGGGGTGCTACACCCTCCCCCACTTAAAAGAATTTGGTCCCCAAATTCAACTGAAATTTCTCTCCAATATATATCAGTGGGGTATCTAGTTCTAGTTTCCATTCATAAGACAAAATCATCTATGCATGCTAATAAAACAACCTAATGAACTAGGCCAAGGTAAAAGGGTTACCTCTAGTTACTTCATCATCAGCAGGTTTGATTTGTCTTATTGCTTGTAATTGTCCTCGATGCCGTGCTTCCTTGTGATCATTTACCTGCTGAGGTTGATCCTTGGGAAGGGGCAGTCGGCTACCTTATGTTCTTGGCTTCCACAACGAAAACAAGCTCCACTCTTCCAGTGACACTTCTTGGATTGATGACCCTCATTCCCACAATGCTTGCACTTCTCTCCTTTAGGCTTCTTGCCACTCGGTACTCCATTCTCATTATTGGGCTTTTTGTTGCCATTATCTACCTTTTTCTTTTCCATTCTAGCCTTGACCTTGTCAGATAATTCCATGGCATCTTCCAATAGTTGAGCTCTCTTAACCATCTCGGCATATGATTGAATATCCATTGGTGCTAATTGGGGTATATATTGTAGTCTTAACCCATTCAAGAATCTTCTAGCTTTCATTTTCTCTGTTGAAATCAAGTGAGGTGCATACCGTGATAACCTCGAGAACTGAGCCTCATATTCTGCCACAGACATGCTTCTTTGTTTGAGCGAGGCAAATTCTCCTACCTTTCTCTCCCGAACTCTCTCCGAGAAATACTTCTCGTTGAAGTGTTCTAAAAATTCTACCCATGTTACTTGAATGTTTGGCAGAGTGGCTTCTACGGACTCCCACCAAGCCCTTACATCCTTCTCTATTTGAAATGTTGCTAAAAGAACCTTATCTTGGTCCGAACATTGCATTACTCAGAAAATTCTTTCCATCTCCTTCGTCCATCTTATGCCGTGTCAGGATCAGGGGTTCCACTAAACCTAGGGGGATTGAGGCTTCGGAACTCATGATGCAACTCTCCAGCTCCACGATTGGCTCCACCCTCGGCTACCCGTTGAAGAGCCTGAGTCAATCCTTGAACTGTCCTTTGCATCTCACGCCATTGGGCACGCTCGGCGGCCATTGTTATCTATCTAGTTCTACAAGACATAAACAATCTCATGTAAGGTTATCAAGTAATTCTCGTGAAATTTTTACTAAAATATTTTCATGAGCTAATATTATTCGTATTAAAATTCCTTTTTTTTAACCCAAGGTTCTACCCAATCTCACCGAGCAATAATGGGGTTGAACCTAGAAGTTATGGCAACCTATAGTCAAGACCTAGGATTTAATATACCTAGGCTCTGATACCACAAACTGTCACGCCCCGAACCGATAGCAGCGGAACGTGTCGTTCGGAACGCGGCAGTGATACAGTCGTGAATAGTCAGAGCATACATAAGACAAAAATTACAAACTGTACAATGTGGGCCAATTTAACCTCTATTGATGATCAAATATTCAAATTACATACCTTGACTCAACTGTCATAAGTGAAGAAAGGTCTCACTATTACACTCTAATAAAGAGAAATGACTCAAATAACAGGACGAGACTCAAAGAAAGATAACAGACATCGACACAATTCTCCATAATGCTCATCACTCTTGCCCTTCCCTTTCTGATGGACTATCTTCAATGTCGTTACCTGAAAAATGTTAAAGATAGGCTGGTGAGCGAAACGCTCAGTAGGGATTATATCTCTTCATCAAGCAGGATAAAAGTAATTAGCCAATTTTACATGTTCATGAGATGCAGTGCATGAAATGCAATAACTAAAGAATCGTGATAGTCGATCTAATAGAGATGATGAATAACAAGCCAAGGGTAATTTACGAGCTCAAGTGGATTTAGGAAATACATTCCCAATTTATAGAACCAAAGTCGAGCTAACAGAACATAACAAAGGACAGATGCTCAGATGAACATAACTTCAGAATTGGCCAGAATATAACAGAGTTCCAATAAATATAAGCAAAATTAAACAATCTAGCAGAATATCTAAATTATCAGAATAACCGAACAACAAAGTATCAGAATAACATAATTTTTAGAATATAACAGAATAACAGAATATAACAGATGTACAGAGTTTGGTGCAATGCCACACCCAGAATTGCCATGGTTTACAGAATTGGACTTCCGTCCTACCTGGCACTGAAAAGTCGCGGACCCAGAGCCCTTTAATATTTCAGAATCAGATATGGCCAAATACAGAGTCAAAGGGTTATGTTCTCAATTAAGAATAGATTCCAAGGATCCCAGTGTCATAGAACGCTAGAGAAAATGACCATGATTATGCATGATATCTAACTCGAGATAAATCCGAGATGAACCGGTTAACAATACTTCATGTGGTCACTTGATCTTAAGGCAAAGTAGGCACGTAATCTTTCCAAAAATATCAATGGCATGGTTTTCCATTCTATTTGTTCAAAATAATCTCATGGCGTCCAAAAATATGTCATGAGGACCGGTATACCATGTTTCATTAGAGTGACATGGCCATCAAGTAGTAACATGGGTTTAAAGGGTACAACCTACTCGGCCTGCCTTGAGGGAATCCAAGGCTAGCGGAGTCTTATGGAGGTCTCTATGATAAAGTCACCAGTCTGAAAGAACGGAATGTCCGACTGAGGGTTCATCTATCACCGAGAAATATGGGCAATCGGTAAAATAATGTAAAACGTGGAACTATGTGTCAAAACATAACTTACTAACAGTAGGTTATAGAAATCCACGAAAACAGGAAACAGTGAATTGACGCCTTAGGTAAAGTGTTCATTTTGGAAATTGGCGCCCTCATTAGGGTCGTCAATTCAATAATTAACGACTATTCTCACAGTCGTTTCATCCAGATTACTGTTAATTTACATCCTGTAAATACTTTCCAAAAAGAAAAGGTGACTTAGACTAAGTCTTCAATTTAGTAAATAACGCCCTTGTCAGGGGCGTCATATATCAAAGAGACGACAGGATGTATGTCGTTATTTCCAAGATCCAGGTGTTTATGAACATCTTCATAATTATCTTAGAATCTCACAATTTGACGGCTGCGTGCGAGGGCGTCCATTCAATTTTGACGACATGGATAGGGTCGTCATTTATTCTCATGTGGTCAGATCACAGACACATGGATTTTTTTTTGGAGTATTTCCAATCAACAAACTAGAGACATGGACAGATTGGGAAAAATAACAAGAACTCACTAATATAATCATGCATTGGTTATTATATCAGGGTTTGTAGTTATTAATTTTTGAACATACATAATTATTAATTATCTAGTCAATTGACGCCTGTTTGCACGGCGTTAAATCAAAATGACGCCATAATCTAGGGCGTCTTTTAATGAAATCCTTTAAACTTGTAAAACTTTCATAGAAATCAAACTATAGACCTATATGCATGCTTGACAGGAATACCGAGGATTATTTAGCACTTGTTTAACTATTAGAGAGATCACCTATGAGAAACTAGATACTATGAACTCGAACATGAGCATACTGTTTATGATCATAAGAGCATGTACCATCTTTGTTAATTGAGTTTAGCCATAAGAGAGAACACCTACCTTGGGTGTCGATTTGGTTGTCATACAATGAAAATTAGTGATGAAATATGTAATATTCCGATACTCTGTTTCCGACAGAGATCTTGACAGTAGTAGTATGAAGATGAAGCTTGGATGAATCAACAAGAGCAATAGCTCTTAGCAAAGGCAATAGCAGCACCCCCCCCCCTTCGGAAGAATTAGAGAAACAGAGGCTTCTCACGTCGTAGGATGAAGACAACAAGAGCGTCCTTCGTGCGGAAGAGGAAGAACTGTGACGTTCTTCTCGTAGCAGTAGATTTGACGAAGAAAAGAGCCAACAGGTTAGCTCGATAGAAGGGAGTATTTATAGGAAAGGAATCCTAATGAGTTCTATTAGAACTAAAATTTCCTTGGTAGAGTCCTTACTAATCTTGATTATACACGTAGCAATCTCTTTCCCTAATCAATACTTACCCCGGATAACACCCCTGTTCGATCCAAATACCAATGGGTTCTGTTGGAAATGACGCCTAGGATTGGGGCGTTGTTTCAATAAGTGACGCATGTATACATAGTTTTCAATTCTTTAATTGGCGACTTGCTCAGAGGCATCCTTCATCTTTCAGCATTTGTTAATTTAAGGTGTAACGATCTTCCTGGATTTTTATCTTTTTTTTCTTGATGTGATCTTATTGGGAAATTTTAGGGGTATGAGTTTTCTATTTTTCTCTATTTTTCCATGTAATTACTTTTCCAAAATTCTTTAATTAAAAAATTAGCACTATTCATTTACAGCAAAATAACGACTTTGTTTAAGTCGTTTCTTATGGAATCAACGCTCATACGTATGGGCGTCAATTGGCAATTGGCATTTCTCCATGCCCTTCAGAAGACTATTATTGTATATATATATATATATATATATCCCTGTTACTCTGCACAAGTCCATACATTCTCCATAGAGTCTATACATCGCATTCTTCATCAAAGTATGTACATCCATCTAATCCAAGTCTATACATTCCACAAGCCTAAGCATCTAAGTCTGCACATTCCTAAGTCTGTACATTCCAGAGCATCTCACTCCCCAAGTCCATACACTCTTCAAGTCTATACATTCATTCTCCAAGTCTATACATCCATAAGTCCATACATCCATTCAAGTCCATACATTCCATTACACAAGTCTATACATTGTCAAAGTCTTTGCATCCCTGAAGTCTATACATTCCTGAAGTCTATACATTCTACCCACTCAAGTCCACACATTCCTTCATCCAAAGTCTATACATTCATTCCTTCATCCAAAGTCTATATATTCCGGAAGACTATACATTCTACCAATCATTCTCCAAAGTCTACACATTCCTTCATCCAAAGTCTATACATTCATTCCTTCATCCAAAGTCTATGCATGCATCCATTCATTCTTCAAAGTCTACACATTCCTTCATCCATAAAGTTTGTACATCAGTCCAAAGTCTATACGTAAATCTTATATTTATATATCCTCCCTTTATAATGTAATAAATGTGGAATATTAAATTTGCTAAATTAGTAAAAAATATAAATTGACCCTTTTCTTCAAGATTTAATGATTATTAATTCAATAAAAATTATGTTGTGCATTTAATGCTTACATAAAATAACATGTTATTCTTGAATTTAGTATAATACTATAGTAGTGTCCATGAGTTCTTTTGTCAGACTTTTTAGGGTGTCGGGGGTTGTGACTCAAGGGCCCTTATAGTGTGTGTGGGTTTCGATTGCGTACAATGGTGTTCGGATTGGTCGGTTGCACGAGTGTTTGGGTTTTAGATATCTTGTGTTAATGGACCAAGATGATCAATTTATCATGGCCCATTAAGTTTTTATATTTATAACTTATTTGTCCTTCTCATGTAAGTTTAATTTATTTAGGAATTTTATTTCAGGGGTGCTACACCGCTCCCCAAAACTTCCAAGTCACTCCACAAAACCCTCCGCCTGCCTTCGCCACTCCACAAAATACCTTCGCCGCACCACATAAATCACCACAACCCCCGCAATATCACAATGTCCCTCCACCCAATGGCTACAACAACAACAACAAGTGTCCGGCTCCTAAAAGGGCACAATACCCACCCTTGCCAGAAACCCTCATGGATATCTTCTCAGCTCTCATGTCAGTTAATGCTATACAACTTCCTCCGAACGGCCCAACTGGAACTCGACCGTTGACCAGACAAGGTACTGCATGTTCCACAGGCAGCCAGACCACACCATTGAAGGATGTTTTCAGTTCAGGGACCTAGTGTATGACCTTCATGAAGGACAGAGGATTGATTGAGCCGAGATGCACATGGCCATTGTTGAAATCAAAAAGAAGAGAAGGCAGCCGCCAAGGCAGCAAGTGTAGCAGCAACAAGCACCGCAGACGCAGCCACAGCAACAGCAACAGCAGCCAATTAAGGATTTGGGTATTCACCAAAACCCGATGCCAAACCACCCTCCCGCTCTGCAGCCTCAGCCGCCGGCACCGGCTCAGGTCAATGTTGTCCAACCCCCGGCTCCTAATGTCAGGTTGTCTTTTGATGACGACGGCACCACGCCGTAGATAATGGCCCTCCACCATAATCACCGCAATCCCCTTGTTTCCTCCATCATTTTACCTACACACCCAACACCTTCACCACTTGTTCTCCCATTCACACCCGCTCCAGTAAATCCGCCACCACTCGTAATTCCATCACACCCGCCACCAGTCATCCCCGCTACCATCATTTCTCCGTCACCCACTTCACCTATCACTACACCTCCGCTAACCTTTCCTTAGCCCGTGCCAACGCCCATCATCACTACCCCACCTTCCACTAATCCCTCACCCATCATCCGTCCATCACCACTTATTACCTCCACCAACACCACATCCCACCAGATCCTTTTTCCTACACTGCTTATCCCACTCATCCACCCCACCGGGCCAATCATATCGCCTCTTGATGCCGTGCTGGCACAAAACCTCACCCTACGGAGCGGGCGTTTGTTCCATCGGAATTATCCTACCACTTCCAATCCTCAGTCCTCCCAACCAGCTGCCGAGCAAGAGGAAGCTGAACCTTTGCCGGGTACCCAATATGACCTGCTACATCATTTGGACAGGGTGCCCGCCAAAATTTCTGTTCTGGAGCTCATTAAAAGATCTACCCTTCACCGGGATGCTCTCAGAAATTTCCTGCAAAAGGTGATGGTTAGCGAAGATATGGCAGTTGACAGCTTACCTACCGCACTGGCAACAATCTCCAAGGGGCCCGCTATTACCTTCTTTGAAACCGAGCTAGCACCTCCAGAAGCTCGGCAAATGCCGCTTTGCATCACTATTATTCTGAACAAAATCAGTATTGAGGCGGCAGTAGTTGATACAGGGGCATCTATCAAAGTATGTCACTCAGCACTCTCAGGGCCTGCAATATACAAGAAGAACTTCTACGCCTGACTCCCATGACTATAGCTGCATATGACAATTCAAGAAGAGCATGTCACGGGGTGATCACCATTCAAGCTGAGCTTAGGCCTCTTACCATGCCCGTGGAATTCTATGTGCTAGACATTGACCCTATGTTCAAGGCTATCTTGGGTCGTCCGTGGATTGACACTCTCAGCGCCGTACCGTCCACCGCGCACCAATGTCTTAAATTCCCTTTTCAAGGGAGGGTGGTCAAGGTCAAGAGCTTATCCACGATCCAGTATGTGAAAGCCATTTCAGAGAAGATCTTGCCCACAGTGTGGTCCAGCAGCCGGCCCGTCATTTCTGTGCTGGATCTAGATTTCCCTTGGGCATATGCACCTCACAAGCCCATCTCTACCCCCGTCGATGTCAAGGTGAAACCCCAGATACGAGATTCCAAGGGTTGGGACATCATATTAAAGCTGGGTTACCAACCGGGGAGAGGCCTCGGTGTGCAATTACAGAGGCGTACTAAGCCAGTGTCCAAAGGAAGAAAGATGAGCAGGCGGGGTCTCGGTTACCGAGAGTCTGCGTTATCAATTTTGGGCGACTCAGGGCCACTTACCTGGGACTATCGTCAACACTTTGTTAAAGGTCCTCTTCAGCTAGGTACCCTAAATTTACAGCCAGCACAGCTAGAAAAGGATGCAGCTTGCACCATCACCGGGCCACCTCTCCTACCAAAAGGGCCCATTGATGATATGACAGATTTCAGCCCATCATTTGCTAGAATGTTCAGCGAACCAGATGGCCATGGTCAGAGGAAGAATCGAGAAACCCGGCTCGTCCAGTGGAGGCCGAAGAAACCAGCTGATTATCTGCAAGAAAAGGGGAGCTCACCCGGCATCATTTCTTGATCTTCCTCCCATCTTACATCTCTCTTTCAACTATTGGAACCCATTCCCCGTTCTCCCCCTATGATGGTCGATCCATACTTTACGGAGGCGCCACCGGAAATCTTGTTTGTCCCATGTTCATGTGGGCGCTGCCCACCCATTGATCTGTCAACTCTATTCACTCCTCCTTCCTCCACCACTCCACTCCACGAGATGTGGTTTCGATCCTCCGATCCATTCTTCGATTGCATCTTCCCCGAGTTGTTCCCCATGCAACTCCTGCCTCCTCCATCCTGCTGTGTGGTCTTCACTGTTCTCCAAAAAAAAAAACGTCAAATTTGAAACGGAGATTTCGGTGGAAGATTATGCTACCTTGTCTCCATCCTCCTCCCAGGGGCACGCGTCCCCTGCTCCTTCCTTTCCACTAGATTTTCTTTCTCCTAGGTTAAGCGTAGGGTCCGTCGAGTCTAGGGAAGTAGAGTCAGTTAGAACTAGAGAAGTAGGGTCATGTTCTAGGTCATCCAATCCTTCCAAGTCTGAGTCACGCTTGCTCACGCGTCAATCCATCCCGGATAGGTTCTTGCAGGATCTAGCTCAGCGATGTCATGCTCTTTTGAAGTGTCCAGAATTTGTTGCTATGACAATCATGATTGAAGATGAAGAGGAAATAGAAGGGGTGTAGAGCGATGACGGACTCGGTGTCTATGAAGTCCTGGATGAAAAGGACCCGATTGATGATGAGGACAACAACGTAGATGACACTGCCGATCTGTATGCACGAGGATTAAAGAAATTCGACGAGCCATCGTCGGCAGTGGATGAACCTACGAAGGAAATAAACTTAGGGACTGAAGAAGACCCAATGCCCATCATTATTGCCGCTAATCTCCCTCCGCAAGTAGAAGAAGATCTAGTCAAGGTTCTAAGGGAGTACAACGATTCTTTCGCCTGGTGTTATGAGGACATGCCGTGTCTTGACCCCTCTTTAGTGGAACATTGACTCATGCTTAAACCAGGGGCAACACCCATAAAACAACGGTCAAGAAGATTTCACCCCCACATGGCCTTAAGGATCAAGGAAGAAGTTGATAAGTTATACATGGCCAGATTCATTAGAGTTGTTCTATATCTCCAGTGGGTGGCAAACATAGTCCCTGTTATCAAGAAGGATGGAAAAGTACGTATCTGCATCGATTTCAGGGATCTTAATAAAGCATGTCCCAAAGATGATTTCCCGCTGCCTCACATAGACGTCCTGGTCGATAGCACCGCCGGGTACGAATCTTTGTCATTCATGGATGGTTACTCAGGATATAACCAAATCCGTCTCACTCCTGAAGACCAAGAGAAAACCTCCTTCACCACCCCCTGGGGCACGTACTGCTACGTGGTTATGCCATTCGGACTGAAGAACGCAGGTGCCACCTATCAAAGGGCGATGATGGCCATCTTCCACGACATGATGCATATCTATATGGAAGCTTACGTGGATGACATCTCGGTGAAGTCACGGACCAAAGAAGAACACCCCTCTATTCTGGCTAAGGTGCTGCAAAGAGCCCGGTAGTATAAGCTGAAAATGAATCCACAGAAGTGTGTATTTGGAGTCTCTTCAGGGAAGCTGCTCGGCTTTATAGTTAGCAAACGGGGGATCCAGATTGATCCTAACAAAGCACAGGCCGTCATGGACATCCCTCCGCCGAAGAACATTACAGAACTTCGAGGACTGATTGGAAGATTGCAATTCATCAGAAGATTCATATCCCAACATTCTCAGAGGTGCCACCCGTTTTATGAATTGCTAAAGGCGGGGGTCAAATTTGAATGGAATCAAGATTGCCAAAAGCCCTATGAGGACCTAAAAGTTTATTTATCCAATCCCCCGGCTCTGCAACCTCCTGTCCCTGGGAAACCCCTAATCTTATACATCTCGGTCATTGAGGACTCCCTAGGGGCGATTTTAGCGCAAGTAGATGATGAAGGAAAAGAGCGGGCAGCTTATTACCTCTCTCGGTTATTTAACCCGGCTGAGGCCAAATACACCGCTATGGAGAAGACTTGTGCCGCCTTAGTGTGGGTAGCTCAGAAGGTTAAACATTACTTCCTTGCCCACCCAGTTAGGTTGATCTCTAGAATGGACCCGATCTGCTATCTCTTAGAAAAGCCTATCCTTTCTAGTAGGTTAGCTCACTAGCAGAGCTTCCTCTCCCAGTTCGATATCACATTTGTCGTTCAGAAGGTAGTCAAGGGATATGCTATTGCTGAGCATCTTGCCCATCTCCCCATTCCTCACACTGATTCGATTCAGGACGACTTCCCCGATGAGCATCTCTCTGCCCTCACTCATCATTCCTTCTGGTCTCTGCACTTTGATGGTGCACTCAATTCTCAGGGCCGAGGGATAGGCGCTGTTCTACTTACTCCAGAGGAAGTAACGATTCCCTTTGCCTATCAACTCCGATTTCCTGCTACCAACAATATTGTTGAGTATGAGGCTCTCCTAGCCGGATTGAAGCACGCTTACCTTTTAGGCGCATGTTATTTGAATATCATAGGGGACTCTCAGCTCATCTTGCGGCAAGTTCTGTCCACTTACCGCACCCGTGACCCCAAGCTCAAGTCATATCAAGATTTGGTCACGCTCCTTGCTAGGCAATTACGTAAGCTGATCTATATCCATACTCATAGGACTCAGAACATTCTAGCTGATGCCTTAGCTTCGCTCACTTTCTCTCTATCTTTCCCTCTCAGTCGAAATACTGAGACTATCGTCGTTCAGAGATTGGACGCACCCTCTCTTTAGGATCCTTGGTACATTAACCTTAGGAAAGCTGTAGAGGCGAGGGCTGAGAAGGAAGAGCTTAAGGAAGTATCTTTGATGGAGTTAGAGGAAATCTTGAAGGAAGAAGAATTGCCCTGGTATCATGAGATCTAGTTGTTTTGCAAAGACGGATCATTCCCTGGTATCATGAGATCTAGCTGTTTCGTCGTTCTCTTCCACTTCCTCTTGCCACGGACGCACTTTGCTGATCTCCCACATGGTCAGCGCATTCCGAACTACTTTTTTATCCTCCTCGGTCCCCATCTTCCTAGGTAGAAGGGGAGGGTAGTGTGATAGTGCAGGAACTTCAATTCGAGGTAGTCCGATCTGAAGATGACACCTGTGCGGGTTGTAGATTGCCATGGTAGTATTCCCCACTATCTGGCGGTCAAGGCCTCGACGCCGCGGTATTCTAAGCAAAGTGCTCCGAAGGACTTTTGGTTGCATGGTGAACTTCTCTAATGGCAAAGTGTTGAGGAAGAGGCGCCATTCATCCCGTGTTTTTTTGTCCGACGTCCGGCATTCAACCTGTGAAGAGAATCCAAAGGCACCTCCAATGAAGAATAAAGGGTGGCTCCCGAAGGTTCGGCTAGCAGAAGTTATATCTTCCTTGGGTTGGAATTTTATTCTCACGCCAATCCAGCATTCGAGGAGTATCATGGAACCAAATAAAGGTCCTCCTAAGCAAGCAGAGCTTAGTCCTTCGCAGAGATATGAGAGGATTGCTTGAGAGATGGACATTCTTCGCCACAACCTGCTAATAATGCTAAGATTTTGAGTATCTAAGAGGTGGTCGGTAGTTGTGAAAATGAAGACTCCACATAAGCAAACCGACACCGCCTTGGCTATTGCTTCGTATCTCTCCCACTTGTTTTTGCAATGAGAGACTATCCACTGAGCCATGGGTATCAAATGAATGTGGTGTGGGCTGATCATGGTCCTCACATCCTTTGGATTGTGAATGAAATCGCTCAAGATCAAGGACGGGTCAATAGGCTCCACTGTATGGCAAACTAGATCTTCATCCCCCGCCTTAGTCTTAGGAAGGGTTAGGTAGGTTTCTACCTCCTCTAATAGGACTGTAGCTTCAAAGGAAGGGAAGATGAAAGTATGTGTTTGAGGATGCCACAATTCTATGAGGGCTGAAATGCTTAGCCAATCCAAAGATAATTTCTGAAAGTTTTTGGCTAAGACCAATAGAGGTTGGAGGTGCCATGCCCTAAGGATTGCTAAGACTTCTAAAGGGAGTTCTTTGATCATGGGAGCCACCCACTTCAAGTTGGAGTAGCATCTGGGACCAGGAAGGGGCTGGAAAGAAGAAAGAAGAAGAAGAGAAGATCATGAGGAGTTGAAGTGCAGAAATTATTGAACTTGATTAAGGATATAGAACTCACCACTCTTTGAGCACTTGAGCTCAGATGCTTGGGGATTGATGTCAGCCTTTGCAACTCCCCATGTTCTTTCCTGGCAGCTTTAGGTCTGGTGTTGTCACGCCCCGAGCGCGGAAGATACCCGGAGATGCGCGACGTGTCTATATCAATCATGTCAATCAGAGTGGTCATGTATTCGACACAAAGACAGAGATGCGCAAAATAGCAAGATAACCCAATCCTTTATTTCATAATGGATAGACTATTACAAATCCAATACTCTGTTAAATAAAAAGGAAAAGAATACATAGTTGACTCAAGAAACTATAGAAAAGACTAGACGACACTTGTAGAAGCTCTATCACTTTCACTCTTGACCATTCCCATCCGATTGACTTCCATCGTCGTCGGACTTACCTGAAAAGTAAAAAGGGACAAACGGAATGAGCGAACGCTCAGTAGGAAATTATATCTCAAGTACTAGCAAGTGGTTTAAGTAATTACATTTTCATGGATGCAATAAAGCTATGCATGCTCGCATGAAACGACAAGATAGAGAGAATGTAATATCAAAGAAATAAGATGAACTTTCATGAACAAGATACAAGTTATTCAAGATATTCAAGCAAGTACCATTATCGAGTCATGTCAAGAACTTTGGCTATCATGTATCAAGCAAGTAAATTACCCTTTTTCGGGCCACGCATTTCATTTCATGTCAAGTACGAGTCAAGCACAAGATGTGTGTGGAATGTCCAATCAAGCAAGTCAAGTACTCGGTATAATGCCAGATACCTTATCATTTTAACTCCCATGGGCACAAGTACTTTCGGGTGCTCCTCCCAGGACCAGATCGGGCCCTATATGCGCAGGCATTTATCATGTGTTTTGACATCCACTCTTGTTTATATAGCCAATATAGAATTTCAATAATCAAGCTTGTAGACACGTATGACAACTTTGATAGAATAGAGTCCAAAATATGACAAAGGACATAGAATGGCGATAATAACGGTATAATCACGATGTCGATAAAACTAGGTAGATTATGGTTCCCTTAACTTAGGTACCATGACAAATCAATATGGACATTCTTTATATAGAATTGAGGTCCACATGAATATTAGATCAAGCAAGATACCCTCATTCTTATCATAGAATTGGGGTTTACAAGAATGACACGATATGGCATGATATCATCATCCCATCAAGAATTTCTTATGATATACTCTTTGTATAATCATAAGGGCCGGTATACCATGTTTCTTTAGATTGACATGGCAAGGATCGTGTAATGGGTTTTTAGGGTACAACCAGCTCAGTCGGCCTTGAGGGAATCCAAGGCTACGAGGAGTCTTACGGAGGTCTCTATGACTAACTCGCTAGTCCAAAGGAACGGAATGTCCAATGGAGAGCTTGTATGTCAATGAGAGTTGAGTGTGGTCGGTAAATCAACATGAAAACATGGGACTATACTCACGGAGTGGAGAATAGTGCCGATATATATATATATGTATAATATATAAACCATCGGTTAGCAAATCAGAGGAAAAATCAGTTTACAGTAAAATAACGACTTAGGTCAAGTCGTGTATTGAATAATTAACGCCTAACAGAAGGGCGTTTACATATATTGCCAATTTGCGGAATTTCCATTTATTTCATTAATTTATAAAAAACACGCCTTTCCTGGGGGCGTTTCTTAAAAGTGGACGACTGCAGGGGCAGGCGTCTCATCATTTACATATTCGACAGGATATAATTATTCTCAGAAATTTAAAAAAAACGCGCCCTTGGAAGGGGCGTTACTTTCTAATTCCATTTTACAGAATATGTGAGTTTCAGGATTTTAACAGATACACGCCCTAGTAAGGGGCGTTTATTTTTAATTCACGCCCTATGATGGGGCGTTTACATATGGAAAACGACTTTGTCCAAGTCGTGAATTTCAAGATTTTAACATATACACGCCCTAGTAAGGGGCGTTACTTTTAAAGT
The DNA here is from genome assembly GCA_022559845.1 of Amorphophallus konjac. Lineage (NCBI taxonomy): Eukaryota > Viridiplantae > Streptophyta > Magnoliopsida > Alismatales > Araceae > Amorphophallus > Amorphophallus konjac. The sequence continues at coordinate 249,874,055 of CM040126.1, forward strand.
CACGCCCTATGATAAGGCGTTAATACGTGGGAAAACGACCTTGTACAGGCCGTGAATACAAGAAATTGCAGGACATTAGATTTGGAGACAGGATCATGCATTAATAATCAAGGTTTCATATATAATCCGTTCTTAACATGCTTAAGTCATGATCTCGTAAAATTAACGCCTGTGTACAGGACGTTTCTTAATAAATTGACGACCGCTGTTATGGTCGTTTATTTTAAAATAGCGCCCTATTCCAGGGCGTCTCTTTCAAACAATTCAGAAAACACACCGAAACCATATGTATATAGACCGTATGCATGCCATGCTTATATAATATCTTTCACTAATTTTATTTGGGCTACAGTATCTTGAGAAAACCTACCTTAATAATGGATTTGAAGATGACCGTGAGGGGTTTGACTAGCAGAGGATGATGCTCGGTTAGGCTCCTGAAGACCACGGCTATTGGTTGATGGAAGAAGACGATGGCTTTGATTGTAGAAGAAGAACTGCAGTTATCCTATAAGAAAATAAAGAAACTGTATCAGTTTCTTTGTGATCTGAACATCATACGAAGGTAAATAATTTTTTACCCGGATGAAGAACTATGCTTCTTCAAAACGTAGGGGCTTCTTAACCTGTAACAGAAGAAGATGAAGAACTGTTAGTTCTTCATGTAACAGACGTAGGGATTTTAAGGAAAATAAGAAGGAATGCTCCTCTTACGTACCTCTGCAGACGAACGAATCAAATAGGTTTAGGGTTTAAATGAACGAGAGTTTTTATAGGATTTTGGGTGTCCTAGTAGGGTTGGTGATTGTGTGGAAGTAATACTTCTATGATAGAGTCATTACCACGTTTGAACTCTTTCTAATGCTTATCACTTACCCTGGATAAGTTCTGGGTTCGATCGGTTCACGAACTGAATTAACGCCTTAGGTCAGGGCGTGTATTCTTGAATTGACGCCTTGCATAAGGGCGTTTCTTAAAAAGCGCCTTGAAAAAGGGCGTTTCGTGTTTTAAAACACGCCCAAGATAGAGGCGTTTCTTTTACTTGCCTATTTGGTCGTGAGAGTTGACGACCGCACGTGTGGGCGTCCTTTCTTTAGTCACGCCTTTGATAGAGGCGTTTCTTTTTGAATTAACGCCCTAATAAGAGGCGTTATTTTTAATTTGTCTTATTTCGTCCAATTAACCCTATTCCTTTTATATATTTTACTTATGTAATATATATGTTTTAATTCATTTCAATTATTCATTTATTAGGGTTGCTACACCCTCCCCCACTTAAAAAGAATTTGGTCCCCAAATTCAATATATATATAATTATACACGCGGAGAGTGTAGGACATATACCTCTTAGAATAACTCGGGAAATCGTTTCTTCATAGATTCCTCGGTCTCCCATGTCGCTTCGCGTTCAGGATTCTTATTCCATTGCACCTTGATCATGGGAATAACCTTATTCCTTAGAGCTCGTATTTCTCGATCTAATATCTTCAAGGGCCTTTGTTCATATGTGAGATCTTTCTGGATCACCAGATCTCCATGCTCAATAATATGTGACGGATCGTGTACATACTTCTTCAACATAGATATGTGAAATACATTGTGTACCTCGGACAACTGAGGAGGCAACGCGATGCGATAAGCAACCTCGCCAACTCTTTCGAGTACCTCAAATGGTCCGATAAATCTTGGCGTAAGCTTGCCCTTAACACCAAATCTTCGTATGCCACGTCCAGGGGATATTTTAAGAAATACATGATCTCCAACCTGGAATTCAAGATCTCTTCTCCTGGTATCAGCATAAGCCTTTTGCCTTGTCTGAGCAACTTGTAATCTTTCTCTGATTACTTGTATCTTCTCGGTTGTATCCCTTACCATGTCTGGACCTAATAGTTGTTTTTCTCCAACTTCGTTCCAACATATGGGAGATCGGCAACTCCTTCCGTATAAGGCTTCGAAAGGTGCCATTTGGATACTAGCTTGGTAGCTATTATTATATGCAAATTCAACTAAAGGTAAGTGGTCATGCCAGCTTCCTCCAAAGTCAATAATGCATGCTCTCAGCATATCTTCAACAACTTGATTAGTTCGCTCGGTCTGACCATCCGTTTGTGGGTGAAAAGCAGTACTAAAGTTGAGCCTTGTCCCCAACGAATGTTGTAATCCCTTCCAAAAATGAGAAGTAAAACGGGGATCCCTATCAGACACGATTGAGACAGGAATTCCATGTATCCTGACTATTTCTTTAATGTATAGTGCAGCTAGTACATCAATCGACCATCGGCTTTTGATTGGCAAGAAATGTGCCGATTTAGTCAATCGATCAATGATAACCCAGATTCCATCATGTCCTCCTTTAGATTTAGATAAACCCATGATGAAGTCCATACCAATATCCTCCCATTTCCACTTAGGAATATCTAGAGGATGTAGTTTTCCCGCAGGCTTTTGGTGTTCCGCCTTGACCTGTTGGCATGTGAGACAGCGTGATACATAGTCCGCTATTTCTCTTTTCATATTGGGCCACCAAAAGTTCCTCTTTACATCTTGGTACATTTTAGTTGATCCAGGATGAATAGTGTATCTTGATCTGTGAGCTTCATCTAAGATCTTCTTCTTTAATTCCGGACAATCGGGTATACAAATTCTATCTTTGAACGATAACCTTCCATCAGAAGTTAGTTGAAAATCAGATTGTCCTTCTAATCTGCCTTTGATTTCTACTAACATGGGATCATCATCCTGAAGTGTTTGTATTTCAGATAATAAGTCTGACTGTATGCTTACATGAGATAGTGTGACAAATTTGGATTCCGTGTCCAAGCTTATATTGAGCTCGGAGAATTGTTCAAGTAACCTCCATTCTTGTATCATACAATTGGCTATCCTTGCTCTCGGCTTTCGACTAAGGGCATCAGCCACATAATTACCCTTTCCGGGATGGTATTGTATACTGAAGTCGAAGTCCTTGAGATATTCTAGCCAACGTCTTTGTCTCATGTTCAGCTCCTTTTGTGAAAATAGATATTTGAGACTTTTGTGATCGGAGTATACAGTAAACTGTACCCCATAGAGATAGTGTCTCCATATCTTTAGGGCAAATACTACCGCGGCCAATTCCAAGTCATGGACGGGGTAATTCTCCTCATGCTTCTTCAGTTGACGAGAAGAATATGCTATGACCTTCCCATGTTGCATTAGAACGCATCCGAGGCCAATGCCAGAAGCATCAGTGTAGACCTCGAATTCCTCTCCTTCAATTGGTAGGGCTAAGACCGGAGCTGTGGTGAGATGATCCTTGAGAGTTTGGAAACTGCTTTCACATTCCTCACTCCATTCATATCGGATCTCCTTACGAGTTAATCTTGTAAGTGGTACGGCGATCTTAGAGAAATCTTTGATAAATCGCCGATAATAGCCTGCAAGACCCAAGAAACTTCTGATCTCGCTTGCATTAGTGGGTCTCTCCCAGTTTCTCACAGCTTCAACTTTTGACGGATCCACAGATAAACCGTCCTTGGATATGACATGTCCGAGAAAAGCCACTTCTTCAAGCCAGAACTCGCATTTGCTGAGTTTAGCATATAATTGATTTGTCCTCAAGACTTGCAATGCAATCCTCAAATGCTCTTCATGTTCTTCCTTAGTCTTAGAATATATCAATATATCATCGATGAAGACTACTATGAATTGATCCAAGTAAGGCCTGAATATGCTATTCATTAACTGCATAAAGGCAGCAGGGGCATTTGTTAGTCCAAAAGGCATAACAACAAATTCGTAATGGCCATACCTGCTTCTGAATGCGGTCTTGTGAATGTCATCATCCTTGATCCTTAATTGATGATATCCCGACCGGAGATCAATCTTGGAGAAATATTTGGATCCTGAAATCTGATCAAACAATTCATCGATTCTCGGCAGTGGATACTTGTTCTTGATAGTAAGATGATTCAACTGTCGATAGTCAATACACAATCTCATGGATCCATCCTTCTTCTTTACAAATAAGACTGGTGCTCCCCACGGGGAAGTACTTGGTCTAATAAACCCTTTTCGGATTAGTTCCATCAACTGCTCCTTCAACTCCTTGAGTTCAGCAGGGGACATTCTATATGGTGCCTTTGAAACCGGACCAGCACCAGGGACTAAGTCGATGGTAAAGGCCACATCTCTTTGCGGGGGTAATCCCGGCAAATCTTCTGGAAATACGTCTGGGAATTCTCGTACTACTTGAACGTCTTCTATCTTGGTTTCCTTAGCTTCTTTAATAGTGACAAAAGCAAGGAAGGATACACATCCTTTCTTGACGAGCTTGCTTGCTCGAAGAGCCGAAATAAGAGGGGATTTGCTTCGACTCTTAGGACTAGTATAAGTCAGTTCCGGAAATTCCTTGAAAACAATCTTGCTATCACGGCAATCAACCGTTGCCTGGTATTTGGATAACCAATCTGCTCCTAGTATAACATCATATTCTTTTAGATCTAAGCAGATAAGATCAATAGGAAAATTCTTTCCGCGAACCAATACCTCACAATTTTGGTAATGATGTGTGATATCCGTCTCGTTTCCGAGAGGAGTAGACAATATTATCTTCATCCATTCTGGTTCTAGAGGTAATGGGTCAGCAAACTTCTTGGAAATAATGGAATGCGATGCACCCGTATCAAATAAGACATGTGCATATTTGGAACAAATTTTTAATGTACCTTCCACCAATCCGCCTTCTTCTTCTGGTTCGGTCTCTTGGATTGCATGAAGACGCGCGTTCCTCGTCACTGGGCGTTTACCCTCACCGTCTTGGTCATTCATTAATGGACAATCGGGAATCCGATGTTCACGACTCCCACAACGGAGACATGCTCCCAGTTTCCTCCAACATTCTTCTGTTTTGTGACCAGCCTTGTCACAATGCTTGCATACTACGTTTGAAGGGGTAGTGGTGATAGAGAAAGGCTTGGATTTCTTGTACTTCTGATCTTGAGAGGAAGAACCTCCATTATTGGGCCTCTTCTTAAAGTTGGGTTTAAAAGAACCCGAACTTGTGACTTGCTCCTTTTTGTCTTTCCCACGGATCCTATCAGATAGTTCCGTGGCATCTTCAAGCAACTGAGCTCGGCGCACTATTTCAGTATAAACTTGAATATCCATAGGCGCCAGTTGAGTAATGTAGTGGGGCCTAAGCCCATTAAGAAATCTACGGGCTTTCATCTTTTCCGTGCCAATTAAATGCTTAGCATATCTAGACAGTCTAGAGAACTGTGCTTCATAATCAGCCACCGATAAAGATCTTTGCTTTAATGCGGCAAATTCGGCGGCCTTCTTTTCCTGGACCCTATCAGAGAAATATTTGGCGTTGAAATATTCAACGAATTCTCCCCATGTAACTTGAGTTGGGTCAATTGTAGCTTCAATCGACACCCACCAGCATCTAGCATCCTTTTCTAACTGGAAAGTAGCTAATAAGACTTTGTCCTGATCCGTGCATTGCATGACACGGAATATACGTTCAATCTCCCGAACCCAATGCTCGGCATCGTCTGGATCGGTCGATCCCATGAACTTCGGGGGATTCATATTCTTGAATGCTTGGTGTAAGCTTCCAGCTCGTGGAGCACCACCTTGTGCTACCTGTTGTAGCACTTGGGTCATCCCTTGAAGGGTACGCTGCATGTTGCGCCATTGAGCACGTTCGGCAGCCATTATCCTACAATTACAATAGCTATGTTAGTATTATATCACTATGATCTTATAAAGGACTCATTGATCAGTTAACCCTTGGTTCTACCCACTCTCACTTGGTTAAAGGTTTTGAAACCTATCCTTGGACTTGGGTTTCCTAGGAATTGAATACCTTAGGCTCTGATACCACAAAGACTGTCACGCCCCGAGCGCGGAAGATACCCGGAGATGCGCGACGTGTCTATATCAATCATGTCAATCAGAGTGGTCATGTATTCGACACAAAGACAGAGATGCGCAAAATAGCAAGATAACCCAATCCTTTATTTCATAATGGATAGACTATTACAAATCCAATACTCTGTTAAATAAAAAGGAAAAGAATACATAGTTGACTCAAGAAACTATAGAAAAGACTAGACGACACTTGTAGAAGCTCTATCACTTTCACTCTTGACCATTCCCATCCGATTGACTTCCATCGTCGTCGGACTTACCTGAAAAGTAAAAAGGGACAAACGGAATGAGCGAACGCTCAGTAGGAAATTATATCTCAAGTACTAGCAAGTGGTTTAAGTAATTACATTTTCATGGATACAATAAAGCTATGCATGCTCGCATGAAACGACAAGATAGAGAGAATGTAATATCAAAGAAATAAGATGAACTTTCATGAACAAGATACAAGTTATTCAAGATATTCAAGCAAGTACCATTATCGAGTCATGTCAAGAACTTTGGCTATCATGTATCAAGCAAGTAAATTACCCTTTTTCGGGCCACGCATTTCATTTCATGTCAAGTACGAGTCAAGCACAAGATGTGTGTGGAATGTCCAATCAAGCAAGTCAAGTACTCGGTATAATGCCAGATACCTTATCATTTTAACTCCCATGGGCACAAGTACTTTCGGGTGCTCCTCCCAGGACCAGATCGGGCCCTATATGCGCAGGCATTTATCATGTGTTTTGACATCCACTCTTATTTATATAGCCAATATAGAATTTCAATAATCAAGCTTGTAGACACGTATGACAACTTTGATAGAATAGAGTCCAAAATATGACAAAGGACATAGAATGGCGATAATAACGGTATAATCACGATGTCGATAAAACTAGGTAGATTATGGTTCCCTTAACTTAGGTACCATGACAAATCAATATGGACATTCTTTATATAGAATTGAGGTCCACATGAATATTAGATCAAGCAAGATACCCTCATTCTTATCATAGAATTGGGGTTTACAAGAATGACACGATATGGCATGATATCATCATCCCATCAAGAATTTCTTATGATATACTCTTTGTATAATCATAAGGGCCGGTATACCATGTTTCTTTAGATTGACATGGCAAGGATCGTGTAATGGGTTTTTAGGGTACAACCAGCTCAGTCGGCCTTGAGGGAATCCAAGGCTACGAGGAGTCTTACGGAGGTCTCTATGACTAACTCGCTAGTCCAAAGGAACGGAATGTCCAATGGAGAGCTTGTATGTCAATGAGAGTTGAGTGTGGTCGGTAAATCAACATGAAAACATGGGACTATACTCACGGAGTGGAGAATAGTGCCGATATATATATATATGTATAATATATAAACCATCGGTTAGCAAATCAGAGGAAAAATCAGTTTACAGTAAAATAACGACTTAGGTCAAGTCGTGTATTGAATAATTAACGCCTAACAGAAGGGCGTTTACATATATTGCCAATTTGCGGAATTTCCATTTATTTCATTAATTTATCAAAAACACGCCTTTCCTGGGGGCGTTTCTTAAAAGTGGACGACTGCAGGGGCAGGCGTCTCATCATTTACATATTCGACAGGATATAATTATTCTCAGAAATTTAAAAAAAACGCGCCCTTGGAAGGGGCGTTACTTTCTAATTCCATTTTACAGAATATGTGAGTTTCAGGATTTTAACAGATACACGCCCTAGTAAGGGGCGTTTATTTTTAATTCACGCCCTATGATGGGGCGTTTACATATGGAAAACGACTTTGTCCAAGTTGTGAATTTCAAGATTTTAACATATACACGCCCTAGTAAGGGGCGTTACTTTTAAAGTCACGCCCTATGATAAGGCGTTAATACGTGGGAAAACGACCTTGTACAGGCCGTGAATACAAGAAATTGCAGGACATTAGATTTGGAGACAGGATCATGCATTAATAATCAAGGTTTCATATATAATCCGTTCTTAACATGCTTAAGTCATGATCTCGTAAAATTAACGCCTGTGTACAGGACGTTTCTTAATAAATTGACGACCGCTGTTATGGTCGTTTATTTTAAAATAGCGCCCTATTCCAGGGCGTCTCTTTCAAACAATTCAGAAAACACACCGAAACCATATGTATATAGACCGTATGCATGCCATGCTTATATAATATCTTTCACTAATTTTTATTTGGGCTACAGTATCTTGAGAAAACCTACCTTAATAATGGATTTGAAGATGACCGTGAGGGGTTTGACTAGCAGAGGATGATGCTCGGTTAGGCTCCTGAAGACCACGGCTATTGGTTGATGGAAGAAGACGATGGCTTTGATTGTAGAAGAAGAACTGCAGTTATCCTATAAGAAAATAAAGAAACTGTATCAGTTTCTTTGTGATCTGAACATCATACGAAGGTAAATAATTTTTTACCCGGATGAAGAACTATGCTTCTTCAAAACGTAGGGGCTTCTTAACCTGTAACAGAAGAAGATGAAGAACTGTTAGTTCTTCATGTAACAGACGTAGGGATTTTAAGGAAAATAAGAAGGAATGCTCCTCTTACGTACCTCTGCAGACGAACGAATCAAATAGGTTTAGGGTTTAAATGAACGAGAGTTTTTATAGGATTTTGGGTGTCCTAGTAGGGTTGGTGATTGTGTGGAAGTAATACTTCTATGATAGAGTCATTACCACGTTTGAACTCTTTCTAATGCTTATCACTTACCCTGGATAAGTTCTGGGTTCGATCGGTTCACGAACTGAATTAACGCCTTAGGTCAGGGCGTGTATTCTTGAATTGACGCCTTGCATAAGGGCGTTTCTTAAAAAGCGCCTTGAAAAAGGGCGTTTCGTGTTTTAAAACACGCCCAAGATAGAGGCGTTTCTTTTACTTGCCTATTTGGTCGTGAGAGTTGACGACCGCACGTGTGGGCGTCCTTTCTTTAGTCACGCCTTTGATAGAGGCGTTTCTTTTTGAATTAACGCCCTAATAAGAGGCGTTATTTTTAATTTGTCTTATTTCATCCAATTAACCCTATTCCTTTTATATATTTTACTTCTGTAATATATATGTTTTAATTCATTTCAATTATTCATTTATTAGGGTTGCTACAGGTGTAGACCTTCTCTTCCATGGCCGCCACTTCCAAGCTTCTTTTCATGGTGTCTCTACCCTTAAGAGAGGCTTTTCAGCCCTTCTAGCAGAAAATTCAGCAAAGCTACGATTTTTGGCTAAGTTCCCAGGTTTTAAAGGCTTGCTTTTGGCTCTAGAATGATAAGATTTGGGTTAGAAGACCTTATCTCAAGTCTGGGAGAGTTCTAGTGGGGGTTTGGATGGTTAACCTTCGGGTTTGGCCTCTCACGGCGTAATCCATCTCAGAGTACACCTCGTTCTCTGGCGGTCTATCGTAAGGCCGTTACTTGGCTCTGACGCTCCAACTCTGGGCCGTCACATTTCCTGTGGGTTTCTTTTGGCCCAACCTCGTTCTATCAAGCCTAACGGTCTAACAGTAGACCGTCACATGTTGTGACGCATGCTTCCTGGACCGTCACATTTTTTGCAACCTACTTCAATATAGCATTGTTCTGCCATCTTTAACGGTCTATCATTTGGCCGTTAAATCATTCTGGCGCTCCACCTATGGACCGTCACATTTTCCTGCTGATCAGTTTGCAGTCTGGCCTGACATCTCTGACGGAGTTACGTTGGTGCGTTACGGAATTCTGACGCGTCCTTCCTAGACTGTCACAATGTCTGCTGCTGGATTTGTGCTATTCCTTTATGCCTATGGTCCTTCATTTACACATACCACTCCATTTACATAATTTCAGTCATCCCACACATTTCCACACCCATTTCCACATGCATTTCCCTTGTACATTTACACATATTCTTGCATTTCATTCGTGCAATTCACTTCATCCATGCCATTCATTCGTATTCCATTCACACATACAATCATTCACATAAAACAACACAAAAACGTAAAAAAAGAGTTTTTCACTCCATTTCATTCATTCTCATTCCATTTTCATATACAAGTGTAATAAAAGAAGATAAATGCAAGCTCACTCGGCCGGCTTGTCTGCCGGGCCGCCGTCATCATCTCCACCCTCGAGTCTCCGCGCTGGTGGCGCTATGGAGGCACTCTCCTCCTGCTGTCCCCTCTCTACCCTCTCATTCCTCCGCTGGCTGGAGGAACTGACGAGGAAGTCAGCCGCTGATCCGGTACGGGCAGCGCTCCTCGGTGCTCCACTCTGAGAGGCGCTCCGCTCTGGTCCTCGGCCCATCATCCGTATAGTCCTCTCCAGGGTTTGTACCTCGACCTTCATATCATGTGCCTGGAGCCGCGCTGCTCGTGCCTCGGACCGGTATCTCTCTAGGTCCACCGTCTGCGTGACCGTCCGCTCAGGCTCTCCTCTCAATCGGGCCACTTCCGCCCGTAGTAGTTCTGTCTCTGCTCGAGCCCACTCAGTCTCAGCCCGATTTCTCTCTGCCTCTGTCTGAGCCTGCCTCGCCTCAGCCACCGCTGTGGCTAGCTCTCTCGCCTGTAGTTTGCATTTCATCATGATTAGTCAAATAAGCATTTAGTTTTGCATGAGCATTTTAAGTCAAAGGTTAGCGTCTCACCCGCTCTGCAAGGGTAGCCTTCGCCTCCTCGGCCCAAGCAACCGCTCGGGTGAACTCGGTGTCTCGCTCGGCTCTACCTCCCGCAGGCTGCGATGATGACGGTGGGGCATCCGGTCCGACTCTTTGGGCTCCCTCAGCCCGCTGCATTTATGAATCATAGTTAGTCAGTCACATTTGCATCATCTGCATCATAAGCATAAATCATTCAAGTCTTAGGTTTTGGGGATCTCACCAGGAGCTCCAGGGCGGTCCGGTACTCGTCCCGCTACTGGATGGTGGCATGGAGTAGCCCTTCGAGCTCGGCTATCCTCCCCTCAGGGTCTAGCTGCATTTAGAGAGCATGGGTCAGTGCATATAGAATTTTTGCATATTGGAATAGAAGAGTTTAAGTTTAGGGTTTCGTACCGGTCACCAGGTACCTCGGTATGTTAGCGCAACGAAGAGTGATATAGAAGGGGGGGATGAATAGATCACTCCCGATTTAGAAAACTTCAGCGGAAAATCACTACTTCGAATTTCGACCCTTTAGATACAGCAAAACAATATAGCTAACGCAGTGAATAACTAAGACAGAATAAGAAGGTGCGATTGAAAAAGGCTGTCCACAGTCAAACACAATGCCAAGCAGATGGAGAGCACAACCGATAACAGCAAACCACAGAGGAGACAAGAAATTTTAAGGTGGTTCGATTGTAGTCCACAATCTACATCCACCCCTCACTCCAACTAGAGTGAGGATTCCACTAGCCACTGCTAGAAAACTGCAGACTCAGTCTGCGAACAAGATGCTGCCACACAGCTTGAACAACCAAGGGAATTAAATCCCTCAACCAAACTCTGCTACCCACAGAGCTTGACACCTGGACCTACAACCAGCAAGACCAGAACCGGAGATGGCTCTCCCTTCCTCCAACCTGGAGGGAACCTGCTAGTGACAGCCCGTCACTGGCAAAACCAGAGATCACAGATCTCTCTTCCTCTGCAGCCCAGAGGGGAACTGGAGTAACTCTCCCTTCCTCCAAACACTAGAGGGTAACAATTCGGAATCAGAAATGAAGAAATGAAAAACAGAAAGGAAAACAAGACCAACGATGAACGATAATCGTTTCTGAAAACCCAAAACAAATGTAGCTTCCGAAGAAGCAAATCTTCACAGCACGATTTCTTCTATCTCTCAAGGACTTTTCTCTCAGTTCATATCTCTCAAATTCTTCTCTCTGTCTTTTCTCTGGAACGTGGAGGCTCTCTCTTTTCTTCTTCTGCTTAGGGATTCTTCACTTCAGCCCTTTTTTTTTCATTCTCTTCTTCTGTTCACAGAAGACACCTTTTATATGGCATCGACCTGAATTCCAGGACTTCACACGAGTGGGTCTCGTTCCCTCCTTTTCCAGAGCATCCTCAGATCACGTGCCAAGCCTCATCCTCGGTTCACGTGCCCAATCATTAACCTGAGTCATCTACAGGCAGAGACAAAAGAAATGAGTCGAATTAGTTAGTTCAGGCTTATAACAACGAGTGTATATACTTTAGAAGCAGCAAATGAATAAGTGTGTACAATGTGAGAATGTATACACTTGAGGGCCTTCAGCATCCTCAGTGTATAGACTTGAAAACTGATGCATTACATAGCAGAGGGGGATGTATAGACTTTTGGTAATGCATGAAGCAATCGAGTGTATAGACTTGCAACCAAGGGACTATACAGACTTGATGAATGAGTGCATGTGAAAGGCAGTGTATAGACTTGAGATGAACGCTGCATGAACGAGCCTAACCAATGTATAGACTTTACGATGCTCAGCCACTGTATAGACTTCACGATGCTCAGCCACTATATAGACTTCACGATGCACAATCACAGTATAGACTTCACGATGCTCAGCCACTGTATAGACTTCACGATGCTCAATCACTATATAGACTTCACGATGCTCAATCCAATGTATAGACTTTAATGCAAAAGCTGAAGTTGAGCGAACGATGTATAGACTTACCCCTTGAAGATGTGAGAGAGACAGTGTATAGACTTGGCCCTTGAAGGATGTACAGACTTGAAGATTCGAAGCCCCATGATGTATAGACTTTGTAAATGTGAACACGTGGACAATGTATACACTTGGCCCTTGAGGAATGTACAGACTCTGAACGATGAAGCAGGTTGTACAGACTTGTAACGCTTGAGGACCGATGTATAGACTTGGGAACCCTGAACCAGTGTATAGACTTGAAAGGCTTGAACACTGCGATGTGCAGACTTTGTGATGTATAGACTTAGGAGCATATGTCAAGGCTGTACAGACTTGGGGTTCAACCGTGGATGTATATACTTGGAAGATATGAGGCGATGTACAGACTTGGGGTTCAACTGTGGTAAAGGCTGGGAATGTATAGACTTCTAATGAATGCAACCGCTGTACATGCTTGATCAAACAGACCGATGTATAGACTTGATCTCAAGGAATGGCTGTACAGACTTTGAAGGAAGGCATGAACAGTGAATCAATGTATAGACTTGGATGCCCAACGCCAATGAACTGACTTGCGAATCTGGGGGGTCGACCCATCTGGAAGGGGGGTCGACCCACTACTGTCCAGACTATGCTGACAGAGTATGGACTTGAACAAGTAATGCATGTCTATATGACAACCACAAGAACTGCACTGTCCTACATGAAGCATGAATTAATCTATTGATAGAAACCGATTGATTTATAGTGTGAGACATCATCAAAACCGTAGGGATGCAACAATCTCCCCCTTTTTGATGATGGCAACACTATGAATCAAGCAATATCAAAGCTTAACAGGAAATTAACTGCAGTTTCAACAATCAAAGCAAATTCAAGGCATGCTCATGCAGACGATTTAAACACTCCCTACAACACACTCTCAGCTCCCTCACAACTCATTCTCAAAATTTTCCATGACAAGAATTCTCCCCCATAGCTCATAAACAAAACTCCTCCAAAGCTCATGACAATTCATGACTTACAGATATTGCAGAACCTCTCTCCCCTTTTGACATCAATAAAAGGAAATGCAGAATATATGAAAGTGCTGGAGACATGAAGATGAAGTACAGTAACTTCTTAGTGCAGAAAGGCACGAGCAAGTCTTAAGAGAATAAGTGAGGTGCTAAACTCAAGTGAAGGTTCTTGAACTCCAATAAACAATAGAGAAATAGAATGATAGAAAAGTTTATCAGCATACATAATGTATGATTTAGAGCAGGAGTTAACAAGTATGGCTAGATATAGCTGAACAGTCAACTATCCCACATGACAACAAGAGACAAAGTCAGAGAGGTGTTCTCAAGGTATTGAGGACAAGCAATCCATTAGTTGCATAACAACAAGGAATTTTTTGAGATGATTTTCAAGAAGATCAATGAGTAAGTTGGTAATTCACTCTTTTGACATTAGGGAGACACCTTGATTAGAGACCTGAATCCCCAGTTACTAAGTGTGAGTACCTCATTACTTCCTCCCTTTTTTTTATTAAAGGAACAGAGTTAGTAACTGTGGCTTTTGACATGAGGAAACACCTTGATTAGAGGCCAGAGTCCCCAGTTACTCACTAGCAAGCCACTATTGCTCTGTCATGACTTTTCATTCATTTTAAGCATTTGACACCTCATGACATAGGAGAAAACTTCATTTCATTGATGAAGCTCCCAGTTTCTTAGTGACCAAAATAAGACATGTTTGTTCAGTTAAGCCCTTGTGTTGAAGAGATGGAATGATTGAAAATAATACTAGAAGGACTATTTCTTGAAGTGAATCTTGAAGTCTAGATTTCAAGTTGATTGGGTCAGATATCAAGACATACATGTTTTGACCTGAACCAGAATCATTCACAATGTAGGAAGATATACTTTATACGATTAATCCAGATCTCTGAAGGAATACCAGAGAAAAGATTCTAACTGGACTTTAGTATCACTAACTTATAGACTTAGAAATAAGTGACATTCTACTGTCTGAGAGAACCACACTAGATCTGTCATGAAAACCAATAATGACACACATCTGGTCAATCTTTTTGAATCTGTCAAAGAACTCTTCCTCTCACAGCTCAACCAGCTCCCCCTCACTCAAAGCATTCCTGAAAGCTAACCAACAGACATACATAACTCCCCCTCATAAATAGAATAGACTTCACATTTAAGACAATTTGTATAAGCCTAATTCTCTTCTCAATGATGTGAATTTTTCATTATCTAGAGGTTTAGTGAAAATGTCAGCAATCTGATTATCAATGCCTACATGAATCAGTTCAAAGTTATTTTTATAAACCTCATCTCTTATGAAATGATGCATTATCTTTATGTGTTTGGTGCGTGAATGCAAAACAGGATTTTTGGCAAGATTAATGGCACTGGTATTATCACAATAGATAGGTGTGCACCCCAGGTATACTTGGTAGTCTTGAAGCTGGTGTTTAATCCAAGTGACTTGTGTACCACAACTCCCTGCAGCCACATATTCAGCTTCTGCAGTGGAGAGAGTCATAGAATGTTGTTTCTTGGAACCCCAAGACACTAAACACCCACCCAAAAATTCACAATGACCACTAGTGCTTTTCCAGTCTAGTTTACATCATGCATAATCAGCATCTATGTATGCAACTAAGTTAAATGTGTGTGATGCAGGAAACCATAAACCAAGAGAATGAGTAGCTGACAAATATCTGAAAATTCTTTTTACTGCAGCTAAATGTAATTCAGTAGGTCTAGACTAATACCTTGCACACATTCCTACACTGAACTGTATATCAGGTCTAGAAGCTGTCAAGTAAAGAAGAGATCCAATCATATCTCGATAGAGCTTGGCATTTACTTCTTTACATGTCTCATCTGTATCCAGTGAGGTATTGGTACCCATGGGTGTTGTAATGTGCTTCAGGTTTTCCATACCAAACCTCTTGAATAGTTCCATTGTGTATTTGGTCTGGTTGATGAAGTATCCATCCTCTGACTGTTGTACCTGCAAGCCAAGAAAGTACTTTAGTTCACCAACCAAACTCATCTCAAATTCAGCAAACATCATTTTAGAGAATTCATCACATAGTTCATGCTTAGTTGATCCAAATACAATGTCATCTACATATACCTGAACTATGATGAGATCTTTATTTGTACCCTTGGTAAATAAGGTTTGATCAACTTTACCTCTTTTGTAGCCCTTGTTGATCAGAAATTTAGTCAATCTTTCATACCATGCTCGAGGAGCCTGCTTTAGACCATACAAGGCTTTGTTTAACCTGAAAACTTGGTTAGGTTGAGGAGAGAATTGAAATCCGGGGGGTTGTTCAACAAAAACCTCTTCTTTAATGACTCCATTTAAAAAGGCACTTTTAACATCCATTTGTTGGAGTTTTATATTCTTTGAACATACAAAAGCAAACAACAATCTTATAGCTTCCATCCTAGCAACAGGTGCATAGGATTCATCGAAATCTACACCAAATTCCTGACAGTAGCCCTTGGCTACTAATATGGCCTTATTCCTAGAAATGATTCCATCTTCATTCATTTTATTTTTGAACACCCACTTAGTTCCTATGATATTAACATTATCTGGTCTTGGAACAAGTTCCCAGACATTATTTCTTTCGAACTGGCCCAATTCCGCACACATAACATTGACCCAAGCTTGATCAGCTAAGGCCTCTTCTACTGATTTGGGTTCAATTTGTGAGACTAAAGCAATTAAGTCTTCATTATTCACATTCCTAAAATGAGACCTAGTCCGAAGAGGATCTTCATGATTGCCTATGACATTATCTATCGGATGATCTTTAAGAAATCTAACATTTACTAAAGAGTCACCTGTTTCTCTTGGCTCTTCCAGGTTGGGAGGATTTGCTGTTCCACTCGGCTGAGTCTTCTCTTCTTCTTGGTCTTCTAGGAATTCCCATCATGATTGGAATCCCTGTCAACATTTTCAATGTTAGTGACACCTTTCTTTTCACTAAAAATGATGTGTGGAGACTCTTTAACTTTCTGGTCTGATATGTTAAAGACCCTATATGCCCTAGACACTTCAGAGTATCCTAAAAATATTCCAGGGGAGCTTTTAGCTTCAAACTTATCTAAATTTTTCTTGTCATTGTTATGAATAAAGCATTTAGCTCCAAAAATTCTGAAATGAAACAAGTTTGGTTTCTTACCTTTTAGAAGCTCATAGGGTGTTTTCTTGTGAATGGGTCTTACCATGGCCCTGTTGATTATGTAAGTTGCTGTATTGGCCGCCTCTGCCCAAAACCTCCTTAGTAATTGACTTTCAATTAGCATGGTTCGGGCCATCTCCACAACAGTTCTATTTCTTCTCTCCATAATTCCATTCTGTTCAGGTGTCCTAGGAGAAGAAAATCTGTGTGTTAGTCCCTCTCTTTCACAAAGATCAGAAAACATGGAGTTTTCAAACTCACCTCCATGGTCAGATTGAATAGAACAGATCTTGTGCTTTCCTTCTTGTTTAACCTTATTAAAAAACTGATTAAACTTTTGAAATGCATCACTTTTATTTGCTAAGAAAAAGATCCATGAATATCTAGAGAAGTCATCTATGATGACATAGCCAAACCTGTTCCCATTAAGACTCTGAGTTCTAGTAGGATCGAAAAGGTCCATATGGAGAAGTTCCATTAGTCTAGATGACAATGGCTCAGATCTTAGCTTGAAAGAATTCCTGGTCTATTTGCCTAGAGCACAGGCATCACATGATTTTGAAATAGAATTGATTTTAATTCTAGGCATGCCTCTAACTAAATCATGCTTGACCAATTTATTTAAAGTAGTAAAGCTAGCATGGCCTAAACGTCTATGCCATTCAAAAGCATCATTTTCAGAATTGGCAGATAAACAAATATTAGATTCAGATTCCTCATCTAAGTCTACCATATAAATATTATTAATCCTATTGGCTACAAATTTAACCACATCAGAATTTATTTCAAAGATTTTGCATGAATTATCATCAAACACAACCCTGTGACCCTTGTCACATAACTGACTAATGCTAATCAGGTTGTGTTGAAGACCTTCCACAAGTAGAACTTTTTCAACGGAGTTTGTGGAAGTCTTACCTACTGTGCCAACTCCAATTATCTTACCTTTGTTCTTTCCTCCAAACTTGACCAGACCCCCTGTAGCACCCCGTATAAAAAAAAATTTATTATTAATAATATTTTTCAAATAAAAAAAATATTAGATAAATTCTATGGGAAGCTTAAGTAAGAAGTTGGAACACGGAGCTATCATATGTAAAGAGTATTCACTTAACAAGTGGCTTCCTAGTGTAGTTGGTTATGTGATTTGCCTTTCAACCCAATGACCAGGGTTCAAATCCTAGCATCCACCATTACTTTTTATGCCAGATAATTATATGCTATAGGCTAGCAAAACTTGCACCGACACGGGGCCACAGGGCCCCTATAATTTAGCTTACATACAAACCTTCATTGGCATTTGTCCTTCTCATACATGAATAGTAGGTTTGAGCTGGACGTTTGAGCTGGCATCGCACTGAGATGCGAATTATGTAGGATCTTGTCCTCCTCCAACGCTATAATACTCCCTATACTGAGACTCTCTTCATTCTTCCGAAGACTTGCTACAGAGAAGGGGGAGCCTCCTTTGACGTTGTAGAAGAAAGCTGCCCTTTTTCTTCCATCTATACGCTGTCGTCTCAGAGAGGTAGGTGTTCTCAATTTTTAACTAAACTAGTAGCTAATCTAGGATGATTAGTCTAGGCAGTTAGTCTTAGGCTCATCTCCATGCGATCTTTCACGTTTATACAGCATGTGTTAACCTCATAGTTATCATGTATTAGCTTTAATCTAAGAAAAGTAGTAAAATTAGTAAAGTAATTAGTTTCACAACGAGGATAATTAGCATGCAATAGCTTCAATCTTGGACAATTAGCAAGTATTAGTCTCATGCCCTAGATAACTAACATGAATGAGCTTTATTAACTAATCTAATAGCATACCTAATCTATTAGCATGCTTAATTAACCTGTTAATCTACCAAATCACTCAATGTCAACACCTCACATAACACTTCCATATATATATATAATGCAGGTGTTGACACCTCGTGTCAACACTTCCATACATATGTCATACATATGTCGACACTTGCATTATAGGTGTTGCACAAGTGTTGCACAAGTGTTGACACCTACGCAACACTTACCCGAGGTGTCAACACTTACGCGACACCTACACAACACTTACCCGAGGTGTCAACACTTACGCGACACCTACGCGACACCTACGCGACACTTACCCAGAGTGTTGACAAAACCAAAATTAAACCATGGATTAAAACCTTAAACACTTGATTAACAAGATGATTAAACCAAAACAAGACTTAATTAATAATAAACACGAAGACATAACCACAGGTGTCGACACAGGTGTGACACACACAAAACATTGTGAACAATAGGTGTCGACACTAGTGTCGACACATACTGTAAACTTAATGAAAACAACGTACGTGAACCTCATGTGTCGACACAGGTGTCGACACAGGTGTCGACACATACAATATTAACGGTATATGTAAGCCGTAGAAGAATCTCATGTGTCGACACAGGTGTCGACACACAAAACATTGTAATATTAACTATACAACAGAGACGAAAAATGAACAGGAAGTGTCGACACTAGGGTGACACATGCAGTGAACTTAATGAAAAATACCGTAAAGCCTCTTAACAAGTGAAATAAAGTATGAACAATTTATGAACCTCCATTATACCTCTATTAACAGTATATATATATAACACCTGCATATGCAAGTGTGCATATATACACCCGACACCTTAAATAAATAAATATATATATATATATACTCACATTAATTGTATATACAAAGCACCTTCATTATATATGTATATAAATTCATATATATACTTCCATTAATTGTATATACAAAACACCTTCATTATATATTGTTAGACAAGAATATATATATATATATATATATATATATATATATATATATACATATATAACTAATGTCTACACCTCCATTCTCACCGAATATATATAGAGAACAGAATACAATATAAAATGGACTCCTTCATTCTTACCGAGTATATATATATATATATATTTGTAGAATGAAATTATTTTTTTTGAAAAAAAATCTAATTTTCACCACATTAGTTTATACATACTAAAAATTATCTCCACCATGTTAAAACTATTTCCAGCATTTTAAAAGTGACTTCCAATGTGATAGAATTATTTTATACATACTGAGATATAAAAATTATTTTCAGCATGTTAAAATCTATTTAAAGCTATTTTGTGCATATAAAACTTACTTTCCTATTAAATAAAGTAGGAAATTGATGCATGAAAATTACTTCCAGCATGATAACATTTCTTCCAGTATGGTAAAATTATTCTAGCATGTTATAATTATTTTTGGCATGTTATAGTTATTTTCAGTGTATTAAAACTATTTTTCAGCATGATAATTATATTTTCCTATCAAATAATTAGCAAATAAATGTAGAAAAATAAATTTTTGAATCATAAAATTATGTTGTTATCAGAAAATTTCTGTAATCCACATGGCAACCTTATCTTATCATACTATCAGTAAGTTAATTAATTTTAGCATGTTAATAATTAATTTTAGCATGTTAATAATTAATTTTCAGCATGTAAAAAATTAAATCCAGCATGAAAAATTTATTTTTATCACCTTACAAGTAAAATAACATATGAAACTCATTCTCAACATGTTAATATCATTTTTAGCAAGTTAGAACTATATTCAACATAAAAACTTATTTTCATAATTAATTTCTGATTATTATAATAAATCACCATTTTGGTTAACTCATATATGTATATCGGACAGAAGATATACATACCTATAACCTCCATTATATTGGACAGAATTCTATAATCGGATATATATATATACATATACATATTGGATAAAAATAATATATATATAACTAATATCGACATTTGTGTCAACACCAGCAAGTTAGTCTCAAACTCCTATTGTCATTAGCATGTATCGAACGTTATGGGTTTTACTCCTAGTTCGTCCCTACATAACGATACGCCTTGGATTCTATTCTATAACCCACCTTATATACATCCTACTGGGTCAATCCTTGAAATTCCATATTGGCTATAAATGAGAGTGGATGTCGACAAACACGACCAATGTTGTGCATATAGGGCCCGGTCTGGTCCTGGGAGGAGCACCCGAAGGTACTTGTGCCCATGGGAGTTTATTGACCACGGTGTTTGGCATTGCACCGGAGTACTTGCTTGCTAGACTTTAGGCATTCCACTCATTCTCGTGATATTATTTGATTGATTGACTTGAGACCCGCAGAAGGGTAAAAGTGTTTACTTGAATGCATTATAAATAGCCAATTCCAGTTATACATACTTGAAACTACTTTGCTTACTATTGCTAGCTTGATTAACATGTTGCTATTCTAGTTATTACTTCTCAGTTATCACTGGCCTGATATCATTTGCTATCACTTGCTACTGCTGCTTGAAATTGTGCAATCTATATACTCTCACTTTCTACTCCTATCGATTTTACGATTCTTTGATATCTATATGTTTGCATGCATAGTTTACCTACATTAAATAAATGGGTAATTCACTTAAAGCATGTTAGAACTTGAGATGTAAATCCTACTGAGCGATTCGCTCATCTAGTTGTTTTCTAACCTTTTCAGGTAGTTCGGATATCAGCCAAAACTCGGAAGGGAATGAGTCTGAGTGATGAGTGTAGAAATAGAGTTATCATGTTGTCTTGTTAATTGTGGTGTAGTAATTATGTCATTTGTATCCAGTTATGTCAGATGTCAGTTGTATTAGTCTAATTTATTAGAACTGTAATAAGGGCTTGAAGCCTAGTAGTCGGACTTGAGAAATGTGTGTAATTATCATTTGGTTAGTGGTAACAATTATCATCTCGGATTATTTGTATTAATTTTAAGTTAAATCTTAGTTATTTGCGCACCCTATTAACTATCAAAATGAAGAATTCCATCGAATAGCTAGCTCGCTTTGGTTCTATATAAAACTGTCGCGCCACGGGTAAGCTTCCGCGCTCGGGACGTGACAGCTTTCTTGGTATCAGAGCCTAAGATTTTAATTTCCTAGGTAAAAACCTGAGTCCAAAGATATAAATGTCTAATAGAATTGTCTATGGATAGGTTTAGATCTTACCTGGTGAGATGGGTAAAGTCAAGGGTTAAGTTTAACAATGACAATTGACTCCATAATAACGAAACCCAATATTTATTACACCTTAATTCTTTTGTAGGATTATGGCCGCTGAAAGAGCACAATGGCGCGAGATGCAGCGCACTGTGCAGGGACTTACGCAGGCGCTATAGCAAGTGGCGCAAGGCGGTGTTGGCGGTGCTCACCGTGGAGCTGGTGACCTTCACCGGGATTTTCGTAACATGAACCCACCAAGATTCACGGGTTCGATGGACCCCGATGATGCCGAGAATTGGCTGAAGGAAATTGAGAGGATCTTCCGTGTAATGCAATGCACAGATACAGAGAAGGTTCTATTGGCTACGTTCCAATTAGAAGGGATGCTCGATGCTGGTGGGAATCCGTAGAAGCAACACTGCCCGACAACCATGTCACCTGGGCGGAGTTTGTTGAACACTACAACAACAAGTATTTTTATGACCGTGTTCAAGAGAAGAAGGCCACGGAATTTGCCGCGTTAAAGCAACGGAGCCTGAAGGTGGCCGAATATGAGGCCCAATTCTCAAGACTTTCCCGTTATGCACCCCACTTGGTGTGTACGGAAAAGATGGAAGCAAGGAGATTCCTCAACAGGCTACGGCCCCAATATATTACACAACTTGCGCCAATGGACATCCAAGTCTATTCGGAAATGGTTCGGCGTGCTCAATTGTTGGAAGATGCCACTGAATTCTCTGAAAGGATTCGAGGCAGGGACAAGAAGGAACCCGTCCCTAGTATGGGAAACTTCAAACCACCATTTGGTAAGAAGCGATTCTTAAATGGAGGAGAATTTTCCAAAGAGAAGAGGTTCCAGAAAAGCAACAAGCCCTTCTCTACAATCAACAATAAGCCTTCCTCCGCCATCACACCTTCCAAGGAAATCTGCAAGTATTGTGACAAGGCTGGTCATAAGACTGAGGAATGCTGGAGGAAACTGGGAGCATGTCTCCGATGTGGGAGTCGAGAGCATCGAATCCCCGACTGCCCCTTGATGAAGGAACAAGCCAACAAAGACGAGAAGCGTCTGGTAAAGAAACAAGGCCGTCTCCAAGCTCTTCAAGGGATGAAACCCATGGAAGGAGGAATCGTGGAAGGTACACTAACTGTTTGCTCTAAACCTGCAAAAGTTCTATTTGATACTGGAGCAACTCATTCATTTGTTTCCAAGAGATTTACTGCCTCATTTTCTAAAGAACCTGAATGGTTAGATTTAGTAATATCTACACCTCTTGGAAACAAGTCTGATATCATGCATCACTACCCAAGTTGTGAGGTTATGGTCCAAGGTAACAATCTGCTAGTCGACCTGATATGCCTTGATATGGAGCATTATGATGTCATATTAGGAGCTGACTGGTTATCCACCTACCAAGCAACAGTAGACTGCCGGCATGGCAAGATAACTTTTGCAGATTATTCCGAGTTAGTTTATATTAGCCCTCGGAATAAATCCCCTCTCATCTCAGCTCTTCGAGCTAGCAAACTTGTGAATAAAGGATGTGTGGCTTTCATAGCTTTTGTGACTGCCATGGAAGTCCAGAAGACTGAAATTGAAGACATCCGTGTAATTCGGGACTTTTCAGATGTTTTTCTTGAAGAATTACCAGGTTTACCCCTGGAGAGGGAAGTGTCGTTCACTATCGACATTATTCCTGGTGCTGGTCCTGTGTCTAAGGCACCCTATAGAATGTCTCCCGCCGAGTTGAAGGAGCTAAAAGAGCAGCTAATGGATTTACTGAAAAAGGGATTCATTAGGCCGAGTACTTCCCCCTGGGGAGCACCCGTGCTCTTTGTTAAAAAGAAGGATGGAACATTTAGGCTATGCATTGATTATCGGCAGTTGAACCATCTTACAATCAAGAACAAGTACCCGCTGCCGAGAATTGACGAGCTGTTCGACCAATTGTCTGGAGCTAACTATTTCTCAAAGATTGATCTTCGGTCTGGTTACCACCAATTGAGGATCAAAGAAGAAGACATATATAAACCTGCATTTCGAAGCAGGTATGGGCATTATGAATTTACTGTTATGCCTTTTGGACTAACAAATGCCCCCGCAGCTTTTATGCAGTTAATGAACAACATCATAGGCCTTATTTAGACCAATTTATTGTGGTCTTTATCGATGATATATTGATCTATTCAAAAACTGAAGAAGATCATGAAGTGCATCTCAAGAAGGCATTACAGATATTGCGAGACAACAAGCTATATGCCAAATTCAGCAAATGCCAGTTCTGGCTTGAAGAAGTGTCCTTCTTAGGCCATGTCATATCAAAGAATGGAATTTCTGTTGACCCTGCGAAGGTCGAAGCTGTACAAAATTGGGGACGACCAACGAATGCAACGGAGATTCGAAGCTTCTTGGGTCTAGCTGGTTACTACCGGCGTTTTATTAAGGACTTCTCCAAGATTGTTGTCCCTCTTACCAGATTAACTCGCAAGGAAGTGCCTTATGAATGGAGTGAAGACTGTGAGAAGAGTTTCCTAACTTTGAAGGATCTCTTGACTACTGCTCCTGTCTTATCTCTACCAATTGAAGAAGAGAAGTACGAGGTATATACCGATGCATCTGGTATCGGCCTCGGATGTGTATTGATGCAGAATGGAAGAGTCATTGCATACTCTTCCCGGTAATTAAAGAAGCATGAAGAAAACTACCCTGTGCATGATTTGGAACTAGCCGCAGTGGTATTGGCTTTAAAGGTCTGGAGGCACTATCTCTACGGAGAGCAATTCACCGTATACTCCGATCATAAAAGCCTTAAATATCTATTCTCTCAGAGAGAGCTGAACATGCGACAAAGGCGTTGGCTCGAGTATCTCAAGGATTTCGACTTCACTATACAATATCATCCTGGTAAGGGTAATTCCGTAGCAGATGCCCTTAGTCGGAAGCCGAGAGCCCTAGTAACCAACTGTATGGTTCAAGAATGGAAGCTGTTGGAAAAATTTGCTGAACTCAATATAAGCATGGATGAGAATGACAGGTGTATTACTCTATCTCTCTTAAGTGTACGTCCGGATTTGCTAGCTGAAATCAAGAGGTTGCAAGAAGAAGATCCTACCCTAGTGGAAATAAAAGAAAAGCTAGACGAGAAATCTGATTTCAAGTTGGCACTCGATGGCAGATTATTATACCATGAACGGACATGTGTACCAGACAGTCCTGAGCTGAAGAAGAGGATTCTTGAAGAAGCTCACCGATCGAGGTATACGATCCACCTTGGAGCCACTAAGATGTACCAAGACATAAAAAGAACCTTTTGGTGACCCAACATGAAAAGGGAGATAGCGGATGTAATGCCCTGGATCTGTGTTAGGTCCTGTTGGATCTTTGTAGGATCTTTTGGATTGGTTTCGTTGAGTTTCGGTTCGCTTTTGTGGCTTCCGAGTTGAGTTTGACGAGCCGTGTGGGTTTTTCTAACGTACTAGTTACGGAACCCTACGGTGAGTTTGTTTGTCAATTCTCGAGCTCGTGGATGCTACAGCAACGATGTACTCTTCGAGCCGGTCGTTTCGCCTATTTTTACGTATTTTTCTGAATTTGTGCATTTTCGACGCATTTCAGAATTTCTGGAAATTAGGAAAAATTCCTAATTTCTTTTCTTTTATTTCTTTTCTTCTCTCTCTCTCCTCACTCTCGCGATCTCACTCTCTCTCTCCCTTTCTCTCTCGTTCTCTCCCCCTTTCGGCTCCGGCTGCAGACGGAGGCGTGCGTGGGCGAGGTGGCGACGAGGTGGACCTGTCGAGGTGCGCGATGGGGCGAGCATCGGATCGATTCTGGCGCGATCCCGAACGGTGGATTCAAAGCCGGTGAAATCGGTTCGCGAGTGGTTTTCGGCGTGGTGTAGTCCTTTCGGGGCTCGGTTTCTTCGGTGGAGGTAGGGTGACTGATCCTTACTTCGTCCTCTCCGTTTTCCCTGCCATTGCACGGCGTTCGGCTAGGAAACGGTCGAGTTTGGGCTTGTTTTGCCTAAACCGTGATTTTCGTGATTTTTAGGGTCGGCCGGTAAACGGCGACTGTTTGCGGCGTAGTTAGTTTCTAACTGACCGCAGGGATGTTAGGATCCCGTCCACGTTGATTTCATGTGGTTTGGTGTTCATTCGAGGCCGGTAGAAGCCCGGGAACCTCGGTGACCCACTTTGGGTGGATTTGATGAAATCGCCCGGATCGTGCATTTTTGAGCTTGCATGTGGGGTCTTTTGTGCCCTGATGTTGTTATTTGTCGTTGTGGTGTGTTTCTCCTGAGTTTCGGCGTGAATGGGGCGTGGAACGGGCCGATTTGGCCATTCCTCTGTTTTCCCGCCGTATGGGAAGTAGCGGTCCTTCCAGTGGCCGTTACTTGCTTCTGACGGCCCTACGATAGGCCGTTACTTCGTCTGAGGTTTTTGAGCTTGTGGCTTCTGGGTAGGCGACGGCCCTAGGGTGGCGCGTCATTTCCTAGTGACGCGCCTAGGCTGGCGCGTTGCTTCCTCTGTCGTTTTGGTTTTGGGGTTGAGTCGGTTGGTCTAACGCGCTTGACCCAGTGCGTTGGATGAAAGTAACGCGCCATGCCCTGGCCGTTGCTTGCTGTTTGACCGACGTTGACCGGTTGAGGCGGTGCCTCCAACGGTCGTGCCTCTATCTGTCGTTTGAGTGTAACGCGCCTGCCCCTGGCCGTTACATTCTGTTTTGGCCGAGCTTGGGTGGCTATGTCCGTTGGAAGTAACGGGTGAGCCCCTGTGCGTCGTTATTATACAACGCTCCTGCTCCCGTCTGTTATTTGTTGTTTTGCGCTGGGTTGGGGGTGGCTGTGCACGTTGAGAATAACGCGCCTACCCCTGCGCGTCGTTTGGTTGTGACGCGTCTCCCTTGCCGCGTCGTTTGCGTGTAGCGCGCCTGGCTTTGCACGTTACTTGGCTTCCTGTGTTTAGTAGAGTGTTAGGGTGGTGGTGCGATGGCTTAGTCTTCGTCCGTCGTTGGTGAGTAACGACCTGGTCTAGACCATCATTTGTTAATAGCGGTCTAGGTATGGTGCGTTATTAGCCTTATGCTTCGATTTCCGCCTGTTGATTTCTGTTGTGGCTTGGCTTGGCCTTGTGGTCTGCCCGTTGTCCCGTGGATGTCTTCTGACATCCTATGAGGGTTAAGACTATGTTGTAAGGTAGCCAGGAGTCTTCTTACTTGAGGTAGGATTCTCCATCCTACTTTTTTTGTAAGCTGCTGTTTTGGTTCTGGTTGACCCGGTGTGACCCAGGGGTTGACTAGTAGCCTTGTGTGCGGGTGTCTTGGTGGCTTTGTCTGACCCGAGACACTGGTTCTGGATGCCTCGAAGTGTTGTTCTACCTCAATTTGCGTGTAACACCCTCAAATATAGCTAAGTTGTACTCTATATCATCGAGGCGCCTTTTGAAGTATCGGCTCAGTTCTTGAAAAGAACTCCGAAGTTAAGCGTGCTTAATGGGGAGCAGTACTGGGATGGGTGACCTGCCCGGGAAGTCCTCCATTCTGGAGCCGATCACTGTTAAAAAGGGATAAAACCGTGAGGCCGGTAGGCCAAAGCGGACAATACCTCGACGGTATAGAGTACGGGGCGTGACAGAATGGTATCAGAGCCATACCCCAGCCGGAAGTGTGGGAACTAAGTGCCATACAGGGCAAAGTGCTACGCTATGGGAGCCACCTCTTGAGTCCGTAATGGAGCAAAGTGCTACATAGTGGGAGCCACCTCTTGAGCCTGTAGGGGCCACCTCTAGAGTCCTACCTGCCTGGGGGCTTGATTGCATGATTGCGTGCTATATGTGCCCAGCGACGAGGACGTCGCCTATATAAGAGGGGTAGATTGTAACACCCTCAAATATAGCTAAGTTGTACTCTATATCATCGAGGCGCCTTTTGAAGTATCGGCTCAGTTCTTGAAAAGAACTCCGAAGTTAAGCGTGCTTAATGGGGAGCAGTACTGGGATGGGTGACCTGCCCGGGAAGTCCTCCATTCTGGAGCCGATCACTGTTAAAAAGGGATAAAACCGTGAGGCCGGTAGGCCAAAGCGGACAATACCTCGACGGTATAGAGTACGGGGCGTGACATTGCGTGTCCAGCTGTGCTGAGGGTTTCTGTTGTTCCCTCAGGTCTCCGTGTGTCGCTTTATGCGGAGCGTTGTTTTGTTGGCTTAGGATTAGACTGATTGGCGGCTTGTTCCGCTGTTGTGACGATCTTGCCTTTGAGTCATCCGACTCAGGGATCGTTACGTTGTAGGTCTAGTTGCCTGGTCCTGAGTCTGTTGGCGGTTGTTTGACTGCCTTGGTGCTTGGTTGTGCACGAGACAGGGCTTTTCTTAGCTGTCTATGCAGTAGCACCTGTGTTTCAGAGTTCGTGCCTTGTGAGCCTCCCCTGGTTGTAGCCCTAGGCTTTTACCGACCCACCGGGAGTGGTGGAGGGGTGTTTCCTGTGGCGTTTGGTACGTACGATTTTTAAGCTAGTTCCGTAGGCCCCGGCCAACGGTAGCATCCTACCGAGGGGAATACTAGCTAGAGGCCTGACCTAGGTAGAGGTCGGTGTGTGCACACGTGGTCAGGGACTGGGGACTTGCGCCAACGGGCGTGGCCCTGACTAGTTACTCGCAGTGGTGCTGTAGTCTTGTGTTGTGGTGCCGTGTTTTCTTGGAGCTGCTGTTCCTTGGACCTGGTTCTTGGTGTGTCTTGTCCTTGAGAGACATGACACTTGTAGCGCAGTGTAAGTCGTCAGTGGACGCTTCTGGCTGTTCTTCTGGGAGGAGGGTGCTCCTGTCACTTGGTGCTGTGACTCTCGCGTTTCTTGCGCGTTGTGACCTTTGCGAGTTGCCCGCTCGTGGCTGTACTCGAGGTCAATGTCCTATTGGTTGCATGACGTTTTAGTCATGTGTGGGGCTGTGTGCACGACGTTTCCGGTCGTGTACGTGTTTGTGTGGCGTCTGTCTGGGTCTTGTCTAGACCTTGTTTGTTTGGGCTGGCTGGCAGGCTAGTGTACCCTTCTGTGTGAGTTTAGGGTCAACCGTCTGTTGCCTTTTTGTGTAGCTTAGGGTGCCGAGTCCTTCTCGGTGGCCGTGTTCCGTGTTTTACGGCCTCGCTCTTCTTTGTTGTTGAGCTCCCCTTGCTCTTTGCCTGTTCCCCACTCCTGCTGTCCCTGTTCTATTTACAGCTTTGTAGTGTAGCTTTTACTGCTTTGCTACACTTGTTGTTGAGTTGCTTCCGTTGCACTGTGTGTTTTCCAGTGGGGATCCGCGTGACCCCTACTGAGTTTCTGTTGAGACTCACCCCTGCTTTTTCAGGTGAGCCGCGCCCGTCGTCTCCCGGCGCTTCGTGAGCTGTTTCGGAGACCGTGTCTAGCTGCCAGCTTTAGTCGAGCCGCCTTTTGAGGCTTTTGTGGTACCTTTGCCGGGGTATGCCCCGTGTAGTTGTACTCTCTTTGGACTAGTGCTCTTGTTATCTGGACTAGTATATATATATATCACTCTGGTCATCTCGAATTGCTTCTGCACTTGTGTTAATTTCTTTACTTATTTGTAAAATGCGCGTTCTAAATTGCAATTCATTATGCATACCCCTCAGCTTACCCCCATTAACCCTTCAGGGGCCTCATCAGCCTCTTGGGTGGCTTCCCCAGTTCTTGGTATCGGTGTATCGATGTTATCGGTATATCGGTATCCTGAACTCTGGGTCGTTACAGTTGGTATCAGAGCATTAGTTGAGGATTGTATAAGGAATTGGAATTTGTGCTTGTCCAGAGCTAGTCCTTGGTGTCGTCTTTTGCTGGCGTAGGTGTTGCGATGTTTATCGCGGTGCTTTTTGTGTGTGGTCTTGTGCGTGCTTGGTTGGCACTGTATGAGATGGGTTTTGCTCTCGTCTGGATGTGACTAGGTGCTTCGTTCGGTTTTAGTGTTGGTCTCGATCACATTGCGCTTGGCAGTGTTTGTCGGTTGGCATGAACATGCAGTGCACTGTTCGAGCCATTTTCTGTATTTTGCTCAGGTGGCTTATGACTTTTAGCGTTAGTGCGATGGCCATGCACGTTCTTACGTTGCTTTGGTTGTCCTGGCTTTAGTCTGTTTAGCTCCTGATGTGATTCGCTTCTGTTGAAGTGCTCGATTAGATCCCGTATTGGAGAAGTTGCTCAGGCGAGCCTAGGATTTTTCCCTTCCTGGTGAGCTTTTTGTGGTTGAGCCTCTTGCTTCTCGTCCCTTCTGGTGGAATCTTTTCGAATTTTTCCTTGGAATTGTTGCCTTAGTGATGCCTTTGTCCTGTGTCTGCTTAAGTGTGGACAGCTTTGTTTTGAGCCTGATTTGCTCGTTATGGTACGGTTGCTTGGCTTTCGACTCCATGATGGTGTTAAGAGCTGTTGTGCACCGTGTTGTCGTGCTGTATTCGTTAGCCGACGTGTTGTGAAGGCTCATTTATCGTTTCAGGACGTGAAGGTAAGCTGAGACTGATGCTTTTCCTTGTACATTGTGCTGAAGTTGGTGCTCTTCTTCTGTTGCACTTAGGCTCCTTGTAATCGGTTGTTCGCGAGATCGGTACTCGTGGCGTGTTAATTGTGATTTTTGTTGATTGCGATGATGCCTGGTGTGTGCTGAGATGCGATTTCCGATGTTGTTCTGTTGCCTGTGCGCGTTGTTGAGAGTGCAGCTACTTTGTGTGGGTTGGCTACCCGCTTGTCGAGAGGTTTGTTCTTTCTCGATGTGACTTTGTCTTGGCTCTTGTGCCTTGACTTTGTCCGTTGCCGTGCCTGTGTTTGTGGTTTTCCGTTGTTGGCATCGGCATGTTGCGAGTGTTGGGGAATTTGTCGGCGATCCTTGCTGGTTGAGTACCCTTGCTCTGTATTTCTTTCTTGGGTGTTGTGCTCTCGAGGCGTGTTTGTAGTCCTTGAGGTGCGTTCCCGAGATTGTTGTTGTTGTTTCTTGTTATTGTGGGTCTTCTCTTGGTGAGCAGTCTGGTGCGTGACCTGTCTCCAGTGGTCGTGTGTTCAGTTGTTCATATGCCTTGATGTGACCTTGCTTGCAGTGGTGTTCCTTGGCCCTGTGTGTTATACGGAGCCGGAATCCTGCAGGTGTTGCCGTTGTGTTGTCTTGGTGCTGTTTCTTTATGATTTTGTGTCCTTGCCTTGGACCATTGTCTTGTCAGTTAGCTTGCAGTACTCCCTTTGCTTGGGTAGAGTTAGCTTGCGACTCGACCCGATGTAATGTCTGGGTGGATGCTGACTTGATGGTGTCTGTGGTCCAGTGTTGTTGCCGTTGGTGTCCTGTGTGCCAGGTGTTTCCTGTTACCTTTGGCACTGAAGCCGATGATGTTGCAAGCTGTCAGCTGTGAGGACTGTGTTTCCTGGTGTAAGCTGCTTCTTGTTGTGTGCTATTGTGTTTTTCGGTGTTGGTTCTTTGTTGTTGTGGCAGTCGTGTCTCCTGTCTGGTGAGACGTAAATGACATTGCCTTTGCTTTGGAGGTGTCAGGTGTGTTCACTTTGGTGCTATGCTCGTGCTGTGGACTTGCTGTCTGGGAAGCTAGAGCGTGTACCTGTAATTGTGATCTGACGGTAGTCCTCTGAGCTATGTTTCTCGAGATTTATGTCGTTGGGTTGTTCTTCCCTGCTTCTCCTTTGTTAGTCCTTAATTTCGAGGGCGAAATTTCTTAAAGGAGGGGAGGATGTAATGCCCTGGATCCGTGTTAGGTCCTGTTGGATCTTTGTTGGATCTTTTAGATTGGTTTCGTTGAGTTTCGGTTCGCTTTTGTGGCTTCCGAGTTGAGTTTGACGAGCCGTGTGGGTTTTTCTCACGTACTAGTTACGGAACCCTACGGTGAGTTTGTTTGTCAATTCTCGAGCTCGTGGATGCTACAGCAACGATGTACTCTTCGAGCTGGTCATTTCGCCTATTTTTGCATATTTTTCTGAATTTGTGCATTTTCGGCACATTTTCAGAATTTTTGGAAATTAGGAAA
Organism: Amorphophallus konjac; assembly: GCA_022559845.1. Taxonomy (NCBI): domain Eukaryota; kingdom Viridiplantae; phylum Streptophyta; class Magnoliopsida; order Alismatales; family Araceae; genus Amorphophallus; species Amorphophallus konjac. Next base: position 249,905,814 of record CM040126.1, read on the forward strand.
AATTCCTAATTTCTTTTCTTTTATTTCTTTTCTTCTCTCTCTCTCCTCACTCTCGCGATCTCACTCTCTCTCTCCCGTTCTCTCTCGTTCTCTCCCCCTTTCGGCTCCGGCTGCAGACGGAGGCGTGCGTGGGCGAGGTGGCGACGAGGTGGAGCTGTCGAGGTGCGCGATGGGGCGAGGATCGGATCGATTCTGGCGCGATCCCGAACGGTGGATTCAAAGCCGGTGAAATCGGTTCACGAGTGGTTTTCGACGTGGTGTAGTTCTTTCGGGGCTCGGTTTCTTCGGTGGAGGTAGGGTGACTGATCCTTACTTCGTCCTCTCCGTTTTCCCTGCCATTGCACGGCGTTCGGCTAGGAAACGGTCGAGTTTGGGCTTGTTTTGCCTAAACCGTGATTTTCGTGGTTTTTAGGGTCGGTCGGTAAACGGCGACTGTTTGCGGCGTAGTTAGTTTCTAACTGACCGCAGGGATGTTAGGATCCCGTCCACGTTGATTTCGTGTGGTTTGGTGTTCATTCGAGGCCGGTAGAAGCCCGGGAACCTCGGTGACCCACTTTGGGTGGATTTGATGAAATCGCCCGGATCGTGCATTTTTGAGCTTGCATGTGGGGTCTTTTGTGCCCTGATGTTGTTATTTGTCGTTGTGGTGTATTTCCCCTGCGTTTCGGCGTGAATGGGGCGTGGAACGGGCCGATTTGGCCGCTCCTCTGTTTTCCCGCCGTATGGGAAGTAGCGGTCCTTCCAGTGGCCGTTACTTGCTTCTGACGGCCCTACGATAGGCCGTTACTTCGTCTGAGGTTTTTGAGCTTGTGGCTTCTGGGTAGGCGACGGCCCTAGGGTGGCGCGTCGTTTCCTAGTGACGCGCCTAGGCTGGCGCGTTGCTTCCTCTGTCATTTTGGTTTTGGGGTTGAGTCGGTTGGTCTAACGCGCTTGACCCAGTGCGTTGGATGAAAGTAACGCGCCGTGCTCTGGCCGTTGCTTGCTGTTTGACCGACGTTGACCTGTTGAGGCGGTGCCTCCAGCGGTCGTGCCTCTATCCGTCGTTTGAGTGTAACGCGCCTGCCCCTGGCCGTTACATTCTATTTTGGCCGAGCTTGGGTGGCTGTGTCCGTTGGAAGTAACGGGTGAGCCCCTGTGCGTCGTTATTATATAACGCGCCTGCCCCTGCGCGTCGTTTGGTTGTGACGCGTCTCCCTTGCAGCGTCGTTTGCGTGTAGCGCGCCTGGCTTTGCGCGTTACTTGGCTTCCTGTGTTTAGTAGAGTGTTAGGGTGGTGGTGCGACGGCTTAGTCTTCGTCCGTCGTTGGTGAGTAACGACCTGGTCTAGACCATCATTTGTTAATAGCGGTCTAGGTATGGTGCGTTATTAGCCTTGTGCTTCGATTTCCACCTATTGATTTCTGTTGTGGCTTGGCTTGGTCTTGTGGTCTGCCCGTTGTCCCGTGGATGTCTTCTGACATCCTATGAGGGTTAAGACTACGTTGTAAGGTAGCAAGGAGTCTTCTTACTTGAGGTAGGATTCTCCATCCTACTTTTTTTGTAAGCTGCTGTTTTGGTTCTGGTTGACCCGGTGTGACCCAGGGGTTGACTAGTAGCCTTGTGTGCGGGTGTCTTGCTGGCTTTGTCTGGCCCGAGACACTGGTTCTGGATGCCTCGAGGTGTTGTTCTACCTCAGTTTGCGTGTCCAGCTGTGCTGAGAGTTTCTGTTGTTCCCTCAGGTCTCCGTGTGTCGCTTTATGCGGAGCGTTGTTTTGTTGGCTTAGGATTAGACCGATTGGCGGCTTGTTCCGCTGTTGTGACGATCTTGCCTTTGAGTCATCCGACTCAGGGATCGTTACGTTGTAGGTCTAGTTGCCTGGTCCTGAGTCTGTTGGCGGTTGTTTGACTGCCTTGGTGCTTGGTTGTGCACGAGACAGGGCTTTTCTTAGCTGTCTGTGCAGTAGCACCTGTGTTTCAGAGTTCGTGCCTTGTGAGCCTCCCCTGGTTGTAGCCCTAGGCTTTTGCCGACCCACCGGGAGTGGTGGAGGGGTGTTTCCTGTGGCGTTTGGTACGTACGGTTTTTAAGCTAGTTCCGTAGGCCCCGGCCAACGGTAGCGTTCTACCGAGGGGAATACTAGCTAGAGGCCTGACCTAGGTAGAGGTCGGTGTGTGCACACGTGGTCAGGGACTGGGGACTTGCGCCGACGGGCGTGGCCCTGACTAGTTACTTGCAGTGGTGCTGTAGTCTTGTGCTGTGGTGCCGTGTTTCCTTGGAGCTACTGTTCCTTGGACCTGGTTCTTGGTGTGTCTTGTCCTTGAGAGACATGACACTTGTAGCGCAGTGTAAGTCGTCAGTGGACGCTTCTGGCTGTTCTTCTGGGAGGAGGGTGCTCCTGTCACTTGGTGCTGTGACTCTCGCGTTTCTTGCGCGTTGTGACCTTTACGAGTTGCCCGCTCGTGGCTGTACTCGAGGTCAGTGTCCTATTGGTTGAATGACATTTTAGTCATGTGTGGGGCTGTGTGCACGACGTTTTCGGTCGTGTACGTGTTTGTGTGGCGTCTGTCTGGGTCTTGTCTAGACCTTGTTTGTTTGGGCTGGCTGGCAGGCTAGTGTATCCTTCTGTGTGAGTTTAGGGTCAACCGTCTGTTGCCTTTTTGTGTAGCTTAGGGTGCCGAGTCCTTCTCGGTGGCCGTGTTCCGTGTTTTACGGCCTCGCTCTTCTTTGTTGTTGAGCTCCCTTGCTCTTTGCCTGTTCCCCACTCCTGCTGTCCCTGTTCTGTTTACAGCTTTGTAGTGTAGCTTTTACTGCTTTGCTACACTTGTTGTTGAGTTGCTTCCGTTGCACTGTGCGTTTTCCAGTGGGGATCCGCGTGACCCCTACTGAGTTTCTGTTGAGACTCACCCCTGCTTTTTCAGGTGAGCCGCGCCCGTCATCTCCCGGCGCTTCGTGAGCTGTTTCGGAGACCGTGTCTAGCTGCCAGCTTTAGTCGAGCCGCCTTTTTGAGGCTTTTGTGGTACCTTTGCCGGGGTATGCCCCGTGTAGTTGTACTCTCTTTGGACTAGTGCTCTTGTTATCTGGACTAGTATATATATATATCACTCTGGTCATCTCGAATTGCTTCCGCACTTGTGTTAATTTCTTTACTTATTTGTAAAATGCGCGTTCCAAATTGCAATTCATTATGCATACCCCTCATCTTAGCCCCACTAACCCTTCAGGGGCCTCATCAGCCTCTTGGATGGCTTCCCCAGTTCTTGGTATCGGTGTATCGATGTTATCGGTATAGCGATATCCTGAACTCTGGGTCGTTACAGCGGACTTCGTGTCTAGATGCTTGTTTACATGCCAACAGGTGAAGGCGGAACATCAGAAGCCCGCTGGAAGATTGCATCCACTAGATATTCCCAAGTGGAAATGGGAAGACATCGGCATGGATTTCATCATGGGTTTGCCCAGGTCTAGGTGCGGACATGACGGAATATGGGTAATCATCGATCGCCTTACTAAATCGGCTCATTTCTTGCCTATAAAGAGTCGATGGTCAGTTGATGTTCTTGCTGCCTTATATATCAAGGAGGTTACTAGATTACATGGAATTCCTGTGTCTATAGTATCTGATCGAGACCCACGCTTTACTTCTTATTTTTGGAAGGGTCTACAACATTCTCTGGGAACGAAACTCAACTTTAGCACTGCTTTTCATCCCCAGATAGATGGTCAGACTGAAAGAACAAATCAGGTTGTTGAAGATATGTTAAGGGCATGTATTATAGATTTCGGCGGAAGCTGGCATGACCACTTACCCCTAGCCGAATTTGCCTACAATAACAGATACCAAGCCAGTATCCAGATGGCACCTTTCGAGGCACTTTATGGCAGGAGTTGTCGATCTCCAATATGTTGGGATGAAGTCGGTGAAAGATAACTTCTAGGCCCAGATATGGTTAGAGATTCAACTGAAAAGATACACCTTATCCGAGAGAGACTCAAGGTAGCTCAGTGCAGGCAAAAATCTTATGCTGATAACAGAAGGAGAGATTTGGAATTTCAAGTGGGTGATCATGTATTTCTCAAGGTATCTCCCGGCCGAGGTATTAGAAGATTCGATGTTAAGGGCAAGCTTACACCAAGGTTTATCGGTCCATTTGAAGTATTAGAAAGAGTGGGCGAGGTGGCTTACCGCATTGCCTTACCTCCTCAACTATCGGAAGTGCACAATGTATTCCATATTTCTATGCTGAAGAAGTATGTGCACGATCCTCTCCACGTCATCGATCACACTGACTTGGTGATACAGAAGGACCTCACCTATGAGCAAAGGCCAGTAAAGATTCTCGACCAAGAAATCCGAGTTCTAAGGAGCAAGACGATCCCTAAGGTAAAAATCTAATGGAATCGATGCTCGGAGCAAAAAGCAACTTGGGAGACCGAGGAATCTATGAAGAGAAGATACCCAGAACTATTTTAGTAGGCAAGTATCTTATACTTTCTACAGTATCCTTATGTAGTTGAATTTACCCTTATACAATTGAATTTGGGGACCAAATTCTTTTAAGTAGGGGAGGGTGTAGCACCCCGTATAAATTTTTTTTTATTATTAATAATATTTTTCAAATAAAAAAAATATTAGATAAATTCTATGGGAAGCTTAAGTAAGAAGTTGGAACACGGAGCTATCATATGTAAATAGTATTCACTTAACAAGTGGCTTCCTAGTGTAGTTGGTTATGTGACTTGCCTTTCAACCCAATGACTAGGGTTCAAATCCTAGCATCCACCATTACTTTTTATGCCAGATAATTATATGCTATAGGCTAGCAAAACTTGCACCGACACGGGGCCACAGGGCCCCTATAATTTAGCTTACATACAAACCTTCGTTGGCATTTGTCCTTCTGATACATGAATAGTAGGTTTGAGCTGGACGTTTGAGCTGGCATCGCACTGAGATGCAAATTATGTAGGATCTTGTCCCCCTCCAACGCTATAATACTCCCTATACTGAGACTCCCTTCATTCTTCCGAAGACTTGCTGCAGAGAAGGGGGAGCCTCCTCTGACGTTGCAGAAGAAAGCTGCCCTTTTTCTTCCATCTATACGTTGTCGTCTCAGAGAGGTAGGTGTTCTCAATTTTTAACTAAACTAGTAGCTAATCTAGGATGATTAGTCTAGGCAGTTAGTCTTAGGCTCATCTCCATGCGATCTTTCACGTTTATACAGCATGTGTTAGCCTCATAGTTATCATGTATTAGCTTTAATCTAAGAAAAGTAGTAAAATTAGTAAAGTAATTAGTTTCACATCGAGGATAATTAGCATGTAATAGCTTCAATCTTGGACAATTAGCAAGTATTAGTCTCATGCCCTAGATAACTAACATGAATGAGCTTTATTAACTAATCTAATAGCATACCTAATCTATTAGCATGCTTAATTAACCTGTTAATCTACCAAATCACTCAATGTCAACACTTACGCGACACCTACGCGACACCTACGCGACACCTACGCGACACTTACCCAGAGTGTTGACAAAACTAAAATTAAACCATAGATTAAAACCTTAAACACTTGATTAACAAGATGATTAAACCAAAACAAGACTTAATTAATAATAAACACGAAGATAGAACCACAGGTGTCGACACAGGTGTCGACACACACAAAACATTGTGAACAATAGGTGTCGACACATACTGTAAACTTAATGAAAACAACGTACGTGAACCTCATGTGTCGACACAGGTGTCGACACATACAATATTAACGGTATATGTAAGCCGTAGAAGAATCTCATGTGTCGACACAGGTGTCGACACAAGTGTCGACACCGGTGTCGACACACAAAACATTGTAATATTAACTGTACAACAGAGACGAAAAATGAACAGGAAGTGTCGACACTAGGGTGACACATGCAGTGAACTTAATGAAAAACACCGTAAAGCCTCTTAACAAGTGAAATAAAGTATGAACAATTTATGAACCTCCATTATACCTCTATTAACAGTATATATATATATAACACATGCATATGCAAGTGTGCATATATACACCCGACACCTTAAATAAATAAATATATATATATATATACTCCCATTAATTGTATATACAAAGCACCTTCATTATATATGTATATAAATTCATATATATACTTCCATTAATTGTATATACAAAACACCTTCATTATATATTGTTAGACAAGAATATATATATATATATACATATATAACTAATGTCTACGCCTCCATTCTCACCGAATATATATAGAGAACATAATAAAATATAAAATGGACTCCTTCAGTCTTACCGAGTATATATATATATATATATATATATATATATATATATATATATATATATATATATATATTTGTAGAATGAAATTATTTTTTTTTGAAAAAAACTAATTTTCACCACATTAGTTTATACATACTAAAAATTATCTCCACCATGTTAAAACTATTTCCAGCATTTTAAAAGTGACTTCCAATATGATAGAATTATTTTATACATATTGAGATATAAAAATTATTTTCAGCATGTTAAAATCTATTTAAAGCTATTTTGTGCATATAAAACTTACTTTCCTATTAAATAAAGTAGGAAATTGATGCATGAAAATTACTTCCAGCATGATAACATTTCTTCCAGTATGGTAAAATTATTCTAGCATGTTATAATTATTTTTGGCATGTTATAGTTATTTTCAGTGTATTAAAACTATTTTTCAGCATGATAATTATATTTTCCTATCAAATAATTAGCAAATAAATGTAGAAAAATAAATTTTTGCTTGATAAATTTATGTTGTTATCAGAAAATTTCTGTAATCAGCATGGCAACCTTATCTTATCATACTATCAGTAAGTTAATTAATTTTAGCATGTTAATACTTAATTTTAGCATGTTAATAATTAATTTTCAGCATGTAAAAAATTAAATCCAGCATGAAAAATTTATTTTTATCACCTTACCAGTAAAATAACATATGAAACTCATTCTCAACATGTTAATATCATTTTTAGCAAGTTAGAATTATATTTAACATAAAAACTTATTTTCATAATTAATTTCTGATTATTATAATAAATCACCATTTTGGCTAACTCATATATGTATATCGGACAGAAGATATACATACCTATAACCTCCATTATATTGGACAGAATTCTATAATCGGATATATATATACATATACATATTGGATAAAAATAATATATATATAACTAATATCGACATTTGTGTCAACACCAGCAAGTTAGTCTCAAACTCCTATTGTCATTAGCATGTATCGAGCGTTACGGGTTTTACTCCTAGTTCGTCCCTACATAACGATATGCCTTGGATTCTATTCTATAATCCACCTTACATACATCCTACCGGGTCAATCCTTGAAATTCCATATTGGCTATAAATGAGAGTGGATGTCGACAAACACGACCAATGCTGTGCATATAGGGCCCGGTCTGGTCCTGGGAGGAGCACCCGAAGGTACTTGTGCCCATGGGAGTTTATTGACCACAGTGTTTGGCATTGCACCGGAGTACTTGCTTGCTAGACTTTAGGCATTCCACTCATTCTCGTGATATTACTTGATTGATTGACTTGAGACCCGCAGAAGGGTAAAAGTGTTTACTTGAATGCATTATAAATAGCCAATTCCAGTTATACATGCTTGAAACTACTTTGCTTACTATTGCTAGCTTGATTAACATGTTGCTATTCTAGTTATTACTTCTCAGTTATCACTGGCCTGATATCATTTGCTATCACTTGCTACTGCTGCTTGAAATTGTGCAATCTATATACTCTCACTTTCTACTCCTATCGATTTTACGATTCTTTGATATCTATCTGTTTGCATACATAGTTTACCTACATTAAATAAATGGGTAATTCACTTAAAGCATGTTAGAACTTGAGATGTAAATCCTACTGAGCGATTCGCTCATCTAGTTATTTTCTAACCTTTTCAGGTAGTTCGGATATCAGCCAGAACTCGGAAGGGAATGAGTCTGAGTGATGAGTGTAGAAATAGAGTTATCATGTTGTCTTGTTAATTGCGGTGTAGTAATTATGTCATTTGTATCCAGTTATGTCAGATGTCAGTTGTATTAGTCTAATTTATTAGAACTGTAATAAGGGCTTGAAGCCTAGTAGTCGGACTCGAGAAATGTGTGTAATTATCATTTGGTTAGTGGTAATAATTGTCATCTCGGATTATTTGTATTAATTTCAAGTTAAATCTTAGTTATTTGCGCACCCTATTAACTATCAAAATGAAGAATTCCATCGAATAGCTAGCTCGCTTTGGTTCTATATAAAACTGTCGCGCCACGGGTAAGCTTCCGCGCTCGGGACGTGACACCCCCTACCTTCATCTCTATCTTGCTGAACTTGGATCGGTCTCCTGTCATGTGCCTGGAGTAGCCACTGTCGAGGTACCACTTGTTGTCTTCAGCTGCCAGGCCGACCTACACAAATAAAATCAAGCAAAATGATTTGGAACCCAAGATGAGTTGGGTCCAAAGATATTGTTCAAATATCTGATCAAATGTTTAGGTATCCAGATTTGCTTCAGCATGGTTTTCTCTGGCACCTTTACTTCTGGTTTGTTGAAATTAAGTCTAGCTGGTCTGGAGAAGTAAGCTCTATTCCATTCATTAGGCTTCCCATTCCTAGGAAATCTTCTGTGAGCTTTTTGATTAACAAATTTTTGAAGATGATAATTATTTCTCCAGTAGGTCCTGTTTGGACCCATCTGATTGTAGTAATTCCAGCTTTTCTTCAGATCCACTTGCTTGGTCCATTTACCATTTATGTTCTGATGAGTGGGCTTAGTGAAGTTCTTCACAAAATTCATTCCCATTTTGAATGGTTGACCAACACTGTTCTTTAAAGTTTCTTTCGGACATTGAGCTCCTTTACTGCTGTTTGAGCTGGATGGTGTGCCCAGCTTCTCTTTTTCTTTCTCTGGGCAGAAGGTGATGATCTTGAATTGTAGGGGTCTCTTGTTAGTTGGGTCATAGCCTAGACCCTCCTTATTGAAGTTAACCCTTGTCCCTAGAATAGCATTCAGACTAGTTTTTCCCTGAACAAATCTTTCCAAAACCATTTGTTTGTCTTCCAGCTCTTTTTGCAGTGACTCAGAATTTTTTAACAGTTCAGCATTCACTATCTTAACAGCTTCATATTTCTCTGAGTTCACTCTAATTTCATTCAGGCTTTCTTCAATTTTAGTTTTCAGTTCATTGAGCTGGGTGTGACTCTCCTGGTTTTCTCCCTTGAGCTTATAATTTTCTTTTCTTAGTGAGGTCATTTCTTCTAGTTGCTCTTTTAGTTTCTGATTTTCCTCACAGACCTGGGTTTGTTCTTCAACATTAGTATTAAATTTTCTTTTGAGGACCCTATGCTCTTTACTGAGAGAATTAAACTTGTCTAACAATTCACCATAAGCATCTTCCCAGTCATCAATAGAGAAATTTTCAAAGACATTTATTACCTCCTCTTCGCTATTTGCCATAAGGCAAATTCCTTCTTCATACATACTCCTCTGAGGAAGTGTCTTCGGGATCTTCTTCCTCCTCGCTCCACGTGCAGACCATCGCCTGTGGCTTCTTCTTTTTCTGCACCTTTGAGCTCTTCTTCTGAAAGTAGGGACCCTTCTTTTGGAGATCTGGGCATTCGCCTTTCATGTGTCCCTGTTTGTTACAATGAAAACAAGTCAGTCTCTTAGAATTTCTATCCTTATGATTGGTAGATTCAACATTCTTGTTAAAGGAGTATAGCTTCTTCCTCCTAAAGGTCTTCCCCTTTCTCCTTAAAAATTTACTGAACTGTCGAGTGAGCATTGCCTGCTCCTTCTGGTCGAGATCAGAAAAATCATCAGACTCACCGCTACTGCTGCTGCTGCTGCTGCTGCTACTGCTACTCTTGTTGCGGGATGCCTTGAGAGCTACATTCTTATCCTTCCTATCACTTCCTTCACCACCTCCTTTGAAATTCATCTCATAGGTCATGAGGGATCCTATGAGTTCATTCACTGTCAAGGTCGTCAGATCTTTTGACTCCTCTATCACTATGGCCTTAGTGTGCCATGCTGGGGATAAAGATCTAAGAATTTTCCTGACTATATCTGCCTCAGCTAGATCCTTCCCTAGCCCCTTAAGAGTGTTTGTGATCAAGGACAACCTGGCATACATTTCAGTAATATTCTCCTCTACATTCATCCTAAATAATTCATACTTAGAGGTGTAGAGATTTACCTTCGAGGCTTTCACTTGAGCTGTACCATCGTAGATTAATTGCAGATCATCCCACACTCGCTTGGTAGTCTTGTAGGCAGATATGCGGACATATTCCTCGGGGTGAATAGCACACTGGATGATGTTCAGCGCCGTCCAGTTGAGTGAAGATAGCTTGACATGATCATCTGTCCACGCGTCCTCGTTCGGTGGCAGATCATACGGCCCAACAGTAATTACCCTCCACAGCTTGTGGCTCTATGCCCTGATAAACACTTCCATTGTCACGCCCCGAGCGCAGAAGATACTCGGATATGCGCGACGAGTTTATATCAATCATGTCCATCAGAGTAGTAGTGTATTCGACACCTAAACAGAGATGCGCAAAATAGAAAGATAACCCAATCCTTTATTTCATAATGGATAGACTATTACAAATCCAATACTCTATTCAATTAAAAAGGAAAAGTACATAGTGGACTCAAGAAAATAGGAAAAAAAACTAGATGACACTTGGAAAAGCTCTAGCTCTTTCACTCTTGACCATTCCCATCCGATTGACTTCCCTCGTCGTCGAAATTACCTGAAAAGTAAGGGACAAACACGGAGTGAGCGAACGCTCAGTAGGAAATTATCTCAAGAACTAGCAAGGGTTTAAGTAGTTACATCTTTCATGAATGCACTATAGCTATGCATGCTCACATAAAATGACAAGATAGAGAATTTATCAAGCAAGACAGCAAGATGAACTAGTCATGAGTTTTCAAGAAAAAAGATGACAAGATATTCAAGCAAGTACTTTTTAGCAAGTCATGTCAAGAACTTTGGCTATCATGTATCAAGCAAGTAAGTAATTACCCTTTCTCGGGTCACGCAATTCATGTCAAGTCAAGTACGAGTCAAGTACAAGATTTGTGTGGAATGTCCAATCAAGCTAGTCATGCACTCGGTATAATGCCAGATACCTTATCATTCAACTCCCATGGGCACAAGTACTTTCGGGTGCTCCTCCCAGGACCAGATCGGGCCCTATATGCGCAGGCATTTATCAAGTATATTTGACATCCACTCTTGTATATATATATATATAGCCAATATGGAATTTCAACAATTTAAGCTTGTAGACACGTAGGATAACTTTGAGAGAATGGAGTCCAAAAATACGACATTGGACATAGATAGGCGATAACAACGGTACAATCACGACGATCGATGAAACTAGGTGGAATTAGGTTCCCTTAACTCGGGTACCATGACAAACAAGTATGGACATTCTTTATATAGAATTGAGGTCCACATGAACAGTACATCAAAGGTAAGATACCCTCATTCTTATTATAGAATTGAGGTCCACATGAACAGTACATCAAAGACAAGATACCCTCATTCTTATTATAGAATTGAGGTCCACATGAACAGTACATCAAAGGCAAGATACCCTCATTCTTATTATAGAATTGAGGTCCACAAGAACATCAACAAATGGCATGATATCATCATCCCATTAAGAATTCTCATGATATACTCTTTGCATATCACAAGGGCCGGTATACCATGTTTCTTTAGAGTGACATGGCTTTTAATAGTGTAATGGGTTTTTAGGGTACAACCAGCTCAGTCGACCTTGAGGGAATCCAAGGTACGAGGAGTCTTACGGAGGTCTCTATGACTAACTCGCTAGTCCAAAGGAACGGAATGTCCAATGGAGAGCTTGTATGTCAATGAGAGTTGAGGGTGATCGATAAAATATCATGAAACGTGGGACTATACTCACGGAGTGGAGTAATAGTGCCTACATATATATATATATACATATAGTGAAACCCTCGGATAACAGCAATCGAAAAAAAATCAGTAATGCAGAAAGTAGCGACTCTGGTAAAGTCATTTTTCGTAAAATTAACGCCTTAATCAGGGGCGTTTATATTAAATTTGACGACATATAAAGAGGTCGTCCTTTCCAATATTGCTATTTTACAGGATATTAAAAATCTATAATTTTGTTGAAAACGCGCCTTGGATAGGGGTGTTACCAGGAAAAAGGCGCCCTAGTCCGGGGCGTTAGTTAAACAAGAGACGACCTGGTCAAGGTCGTGAATTCACAATTTTACAAATTTCGAGGTAATGAATATTTCAGGAACATGGTATATAGTCAGGACCAGAAAAATAGCAGGATTACAAGAAATTGACCGTGCATTAATTTAGGATCATGTTTGCATTGATAATTACTTTTTAAACATGCTATTTATTAATTAACAGGAATTAACGTCCATGTGCAGGGCGTCAAATCTGGAATTGACGACCTGGGCATGGTCGTGTCTTTTAAATTAACGCCCTTGTTAGGGTCGTTTCTTTCAAACATTCTGTAGAAAATAACCAGAACGCATGAAAAACTATATGCATGAACTTCCGATGATAATTATCTATAGTTATATGGTAGTTTGGGCTACGTTCCATGAGAAAATCCTACCTTGATGATGATAAACTGATGATCTGAAGATGAACCGTATATGCTCTGCTTGTGGCTTCTAACAGTAATAAGGTCAGGAGAAGGGCTTTACGAAGGAAGAGTTTGTTTTGATGAAGAACCCCCGTTCTTCGTTTTGTCAATTTGCTGTAGATCCTACAGAAAAAAGAAGAAACTGATATTAGTTTCTTCACCTTACCTATCCAGAGGAGAAAGAAGAACATTACCTTTGTTCTTTCACAGGAGCTTCTCAACCTGTATAGAAGAAAAAGATGAAGAGTCGTTATTCTTCATGAGTTGATCGAATGCAACATAGGAAAGAAGGAAGAAGAAGAACCGTTGTTCTTCACGTACCGTAGCAGCAGCAGATCGACCAAATAGCTTTAGGGTTCGATCGGCAGGGGTTTTTATAGGATCCTTAGAATCCTAATAGGGTTAGTGTTTGATTGGAAGTAATACTTCCATATTAGAGTTATTACTACATTCGAACTCTTTCTCATAGTTATCAACTTACCCTGGATAGACTCCTGGGTCGAACGAAACTCGAACTGAATTAACGACCTAGGTAACGGCGTCGAATTTAAATTGACGCCTTGGCATGCGTCATTTCTTGTTAAACTGCGTCTATGTCAAGGGCGTTACCCTTTTTACTTATTTTGGTCGCCTGAGATTTGACGCCATGATGCGTGGGCGTCACTTCTTAAAACACGCCTTGATCAAGGGCGCTTATTCGTAAAGTCGCGCCTTTTCCTGAGGCGTTATTTTTATCAGGGTTTAATTCTTTTTATTCTAAGCTCTTTCGTTTATTTATTAAATCTTTTAATCTATTTTGATTTATTTATTCCTTTTTATTTTATCAGGGTTGCTACACCCTCCCCCACTTAAAAAGAATTTGGTCCCCAAATTCCATAGCATATATATTCACATATGGAGAGTGTAGAGTATATACCTTCTAAAAAGTCTGGAAATTGTTTCCGCATAGATTCCTCGGTCTCCCATGTAGCTTCTTGTTCTGAATTCTTATTCCATTGTACTTTTAGCATGGGAATAACCTTATTTCTTAGGACACGTACTTCTCGATATAAGATCTTCATAGGCTTCTGTTCATACGTGAAATCTTTCTGGATCACTAGGTCTCCATATTCAATAATATGTGATGGGTCATGTACATACTTCTTCAACATAGATATGTGGAACACATCATGTACTTCGGACAGTTGAGGTGGCAATGCGATGCGATAAGCAACCTCGCCAACTCTTTCTAGTATCTCAAAAGGTCCGATAAATCTCGGTGTAAGCTTGCCTTTAACACCAAATCTTCGTATTCCACGTCCAGGCGATATCTTGAGAAATACATGATCTCCAATTTAGAATTCGAGATCTCTTCTTCTTGTGTCGGCATAAGCCTTTTGCCTTGTCTGAGCTACTTGCAATCTTTCCCTGATTACTTGTATCTTCTCAGTTGTATCCCTTACCATGTTTGGACCTAACAGTTGTTTCTCTCCAACTTCATTCCAGCACAAGGGTGATCGGCAACTCCTTCCGTATAAAGCTTCGAAAGGTGCCATTTGTATACTAGCTTGGTAGCTATTATTGTATGCAAATTCGACCAGAGACAAGTGATCATGCCAGTTTCCATAAAAATCAGTGATGCATGCTCTAAGCATATCTTCAACTACTTGATTTGTTCTCTCGGTCTGACCATCCGTTTGAGGATGAAAGGCTGTACTAAAATTAAGTCTCGTCCCCAACGAATGTTGTAGTCCTTTCCAAAAATGAGAAGTAAATCGGGGATCTCGGTCAGACACGATTGAAACAGGAATACCATGTAATCTGACTATTTCCTTGATGTATAGTGCAGCTAGGACATCAACTGACCATCGACTCTTGATTGGCAAGAAATGCGCGGATTTGGTCAATCGGTCAATGATAACCCATATTCCATCATGTCCTCTTTTTGATTTAGATAAACCCATGATGAAATCCATACCAATATCCTCCCACTTCCATTTAGGGATATCTAGAGGATGTAGCTTTCCACCCGGCTTTTGGTGTTCCACCTTGACTTGTTGGCATGTGAGACAGCGTGATACATAGTCCTCTATTTCTCTTTTCATGTTGGGCCACCAAAAATTTCTTTTCACATCTTGGTACATCTTGGTAGATCCAGGATGAATCGTATATCTTGATATGTGAACTTCATCTAAGATCTTCTTTTTCAATTCTGGGCAGTCCGGTATACAAGTTCTATTCTTGAACATTAATCTTCCTATCAGAAGCTAATTGGAAATCCGATTGTCCTTCTAATCTGCCCTTGATTTCTACTAATGTAGGATCATCATTCTGAAGTGCTTGTATTTCAGACAATAAATCTGACTGTATGCTTACATGAGATAATGTGACACATCTAGGGTCCGTGTCCATGCTTATATTGAGTTCAGAGAATTGTTCTAGCAATTTCTATTCTTGAATCAGACAATTGGCTAACAGTGCTCTCGGCTTTCGACTAAGGGCATCTGCTACATGATTACCCTTTCCGGGATGATATTGTATATTGAAGTCGAAGTCCTTGAGATATTCCAGCCATCGTTTTTGCCTCATATTTAGTTTCTTCTGTGAGAAAAGATATTTGAGACTCTTGTGATCGGAGTATACAGTAAACTGTACTCCATAAAGATAATGTCTCCATATTTTTAGTGCAAATACTACCGCGGCCAATTCTAAGTCATGGACGGGGTAGTTCTCTTCATGCTTCTTTAATTGACGAGAAGAGTAGGCTATAACCTTCCCTTGTTGCATTAGAACACACCCGAGGCCAATGCCAGAAGCATCAGTGTATACCTCGAACTTTTCTCCTTCAATTGGCAATGCTAAGATAGGAGCTGTAGTAAGATGATCCTTAAGAGTTTGGAAGCTTCTCTCACATTCCTCATCCCATTCATAACGGATCTCCTTGCGAGTTAACCTTGTAAGTGGCACGGCGATTTTAGAGAAATCCTTGATGAATCGCCTGTAATAGCCGGCAAGACCTAAGAAACTTCGGATCTCGCTAGCATTGGTCGGTCGTTCCCAGTTCCTTACAGCTTCAACCTTTGATGGGTCTACAGACAAGCCATCCTTTGATATAACATGTCCAAAAAAAGTCACTTCTTCAAGCCAGAATTCACACTTGCTAAGTTTTGCATATAATTGATTTGTCCTCAATATTTACAATGCAATCCTCAAATGTTCCTCATGCTCTTCTTTGGTCTTGGAATAAATCAATATATCATCAATAAAGACTACCACAAATTGATCCAAATAAGGCCTGTATATACTATTCATTAACTGCATAAAGGCAGCAGAGGCATTTGTTAGTCCGAAGGGCATAACAATGAATTCATAATGGCCATACCTGCTTCTGAATGCGGTTTTATGAATATCCTCGTCCTTGATTCTTAGTTGGTGATATCCGGACCTAAGATCAATTTTGGAAAAGTACATGGATCCTGAAATTTGATCAAACAATTCATCGATTCTCGGTAGTGGATACTTGTTCTTGATAGTGAGATGATTCAATTGTCGATAGTCGACGCATAACCTCATGGATCCGTCTTTCTTCTTCACAAATAACACAGGCGCTCCCCACGAGGAAGTACTTGGTCTAATGAATCCTTTCTTAATGAGTTCCATCAATTGCTCCTTTAATTCCTTGAGTTCAGCAGGTGACATCCTATAAGGTGCCTTTGAAATCGGACCAGCACCAGGGACTAAGTCGATGGTGAAGGCCACTTCTCTTTGCGGGGGTAATCCCGGCTAATCTTCCGGAAATACGTCCGGGAATTCTTGTACTACTGGAATGTCTTCTAGCTTAGCTTCCTTAGCTTCTTTAACTGTGACAAAGGCAAGGAAAGATGTACATCCTTTCCTAATGAGCTTGCTAGCTCGAAGAGCTGAAATAAGAGGGGATTTGCTCCGACTCTTGGGGCTAGTAAATATTAGTTCTGGAAATTCCTTGAATGTAACCTTACCATTGCGACAATCAACCGTTGCCTGATACTTGGATAACCAATCAGCCCCTAGTATAACATCATACTCTTTCAGATCTAAACATATGAGATCAATAGGGAGATTTTGACCATGAATCAATACCTCGCAGTTTTGGTAATGATGTGTAATATCAGTCTCATCATCCAGAGGAGTAGACAAAACTAACTTTATCCATTCCGGTTCTAGGGGTAATGGGTCAGCAAACTTTTTAGAAACAATAGAATGCGATGCACCAGTATCAATTAAGACATATGCATTCCTGGAACAAACTTTCAATATACCTTCCACTAAGCCGCCTCCTTCTACTTGCTCGGTCTCCTTGATTGCATGAAGACGAGCATTCTTGGTTACTGGGCGCTTCCCGTCAACAGCTTGGTCGTTAAGTAATGGGCAATCGGGAATCCGATGCTCACGACTCCCACAACGGAGACATGCTCCTAGTTTCCTCCAGCATTCTTCTGCTCTATGACCCGCTTTATCACAATGTTTGCACACTGTATTTGGAGAGGTGGTGGTGATAGAGAAGGGCTTGGTCTTCTTGAACTTTTGGTCTTGTGAGGATGCTCCTCCATTGCTAGGCCTTTTCTTGAAGTTGGGTTTAAAGGACCCCGAACCTGTAACTTGTTCCTTCTTATCCTTACCACGAATCCTATCAGATAGTTCCGTGGCATCTTCTAATAATTGAGTTCGGTGCACGATTTCGGAATAAACTTGGATATCCATCGGCGCCAGCTGAGTAATATAGTGGGGCCTAAGCCCATTAAGAAATCTACGGGCCTTCATCTTCTCCGTGCTAATCAAATGCTTAGCATATCTAGACAACCTGGAGAACTGAGCTTCATACTCGGCCACGGACAAAGATCGTTGCTTCAGTGCAGCAAATTCTGCAGCCTTCTTTTCCTGAACTCGATCTGAGAAATATTTCGCGTTGAAGTGTTCAACGAATTCCTCCCACGTGACTTGGTCTTGATCGAGAGTAGCCTCTATTGATTCCCACCATCATCTAGCATCTCTTTCTAACTAGAAAGTGGCTAATAAGACCTTATCTTGATCCGTGCATTGCATAACACGGAATATACGTTCTATTTCCCTGATCCAGTGTTCAACGTCATCTGGATCAGTAGAACCCGTGAACTTGGGTGGGTTCATGTTCTTGAAAGTCTGGTGGAGACTTCCTGCTCGTTGTCCACCTCCTTGTGCTACTTGTTGCAGCACTTGAGTCATGCCTTGCAGGGTACGCTGCATGTTGCGCCATTGAGCACGTTCGGCAGCCATTATCCTACAATTATAATAACTAGATTAATACGTGATTTGTATCTTAAAGACTAGCATTCTATGTTAACTTTAACCCTTGGTTCTACCCAATCTCACTGGTTAAAGGTTTGAACATATCCTTGGACTTGGGTTTTCCAAG
Source organism: Amorphophallus konjac (assembly GCA_022559845.1). Classification (NCBI taxonomy): domain Eukaryota; kingdom Viridiplantae; phylum Streptophyta; class Magnoliopsida; order Alismatales; family Araceae; genus Amorphophallus; species Amorphophallus konjac. The sequence goes on from CM040126.1 coordinate 249,923,947, forward strand.
GAATTGAATACCCTAGGCTCTGATACCACAAAAACTGTCACGCCCCGAGCGTGGAAGATACTCGGATATGCGCGACGAGTTTATATCAATCATGTCAATCAGAGTAGTAGTGTATTCGACACCAAAACAGAGATGCGCAAAATAGAATGATAACCCAATCCTTTATTTCATAATGGATAGACTATTATAAATCCAATACTCTATTCAATTAAAAAGGAAAAGTATATAGTGGACTCAAGAAAATAGGAAAAAAAACTAGATGACACTTGGAAAAGCTCTAGCTCTTTCACTCTTGACCATTCCCATCCGATTGACTTCCCTCGTCGTCGGAATTACCTGAAAAGTAAGGGACAAACACGGAGTGAGCGAACGCTCAGTAGGAAATTATATCTCAAGAACTAGCAAGGGTTTAAGTAGTTACATCTTTCATGAATGCACTATAGCTATGCATGCTCGCATAAAACGACAAGATAGAGAATTTATCAAGCAAGACAGCAAGATGAACTAGTCATGAGTTTTCAAGAAAAAAGATGACAAGATATTCAAGCAAGTACTTTTTAGCAAGTCATGTCAAGAACTTTGGCTATCATGTATCAAGCAAGCAAGTAATTACCCTTTCTCGGGTCAAGCAATTCATGTCAAGTCAAGTACGAGTCAAGTACAAGATTTGTGTGGAATGTCCAATCAAGCTAGTCATGCACTCGGTATAATGCTAGATACCTTATCATTCAACTCCCATGGGCACAAGTACTTTCGGGTGCTCCTCCCAGGACCAGATCGGGCCCTATATGCGTAGGCATTTATCATGTATATTTGACATCCACTCTTGTATATATATATATAGCCAATATGGAATTTCAACAATTTAAGCTTGTAGACACGTAGGATAACTTTGAGAGAATGGAGTCCAAAAATACGACATTGGACATAGATAGGCGATAACAACGGTACAATCACGACGATCGATGAAACTAGGTGGAATTAGGTTCCCTTAACTCGGGTACCATGACAAACAAGTATGGACATTCTTTATATAGAATTGAGGTCCACATGAACAGTACATCAAAGGCAAGATACCCTCATTCTTATTATAGAATTGAGGTCCACATGAACAGTACATCAAAGACAAGATACCCTCATTCTTATTATAGAATTGAGGTCCACATGAACAGTACATCAAAGGCAAGATACCCTCATTCTTATTATAGAATTGAGGTCCACAAGAACATCAACAAATGGCATGATATCATCATCCCATTAAGAATTCTCATGATATACTCTTTGCATATCACAAGGGCCGGTATACCATGTTTTTTTAGAGTGACATGGCTTTCAATAGTGTAATGGGTTTTTAGGGTACAACCAGCTCAGTCGACCTTGAGGGAATCCAAGGTACGAGGAGTCTTACGGAGGTCTCTATGACTAACTCGCTAGTCCAAAGGAACAGAATGTCCAATGGAGAGCTTGTATGTCAATGAGAGTTGAGGGTGATCGATAAAATATCATGAAACGTGAGACTATACTCACGGAGTGGAGTAATAGTGCCTACATATATATATATATACATATAGTGAAACCCTCGGATAACAGCAATCGAAAAAAAATCAGTAATGCAGAAAGTAGCGACTCTGGTAAAGTCATTTTTCGTAAAATTAACGCCTTAATCAGGGGCGTTTATATTAAATTTGACGACATATAAAGAGGTCGTCCTTTCCAATATTGCTATTTTACAGGATATTAAAAATCTATAATTTTGTTGAAAACGCGCCTTGGATAGGGGCGTTACCAGGAAAAAGGCGCCCTAGTCCGGGGCGTTAGTTAAACAAGAGACGACCTGGTCAAGGTCGTGAATTCACAATTTTACAAATTTCGAGGTAATGAATATTTCAGGAACATGGTATATAGTCAGGACCAGAAAAATAGCAGGATTACAAGAAATTGACTGTGCATTAATTTAGGATCATGTTTGCATTGATAATTACTTTTTAAACATGCTATTTATTAATTAACAGGAATTAACGTCCATGTGCAGGGCGTCAAATCTGGAATTGACGACCTGGGCATGGTCGTGTCTTTTAAATTAACGCCCTTGTTAGGGTCGTTTCTTTCAAACATTCCATAGAAAATAACCAGAACGCATGAAAAACTATATGCATGAACTTCCGATGATAATTATCTATAGTTATATGGTAGTTTGAGCTACGTTCCATGAGAAAATCCTACCTTGATGATGATAAACTGATGATCTGAAGATGAACCGTATATGCTCTGCTTGTGGCTTCTAACAGTAATAAGGTCAGGAGAAGGGCTTTACGAAGGAAGAGTTTGTTTTGATGAAGAACCCCCATTCTTCGTTTTGTCAATTTGCTGTAGATCCTACAGAAAAAAGAAGAAACTGATATTAGTTTCTTCACCTTACCTATCCAGAGGAGAAAGAAGAACATTACCTTTGTTCTTTCACAGGAGCTTCACAACCTGTATAGAAGAAAAAGATGAAGAATCGTTATTCTTCATGAGTTGATCGAATGCAACATAGGAAAGAATGAAGAAGAAGAACCACTGTTCTTCACGTACCGTAGCAGCAGCAGATCGACCAAATAGCTTTAGGGTTCGATCGGCAAGGGTTTTTATAGGATCCTTAGAATCCTAATAGGGTTAGTGTTTGATTGGAAGTAATACTTCCATATTAGAGTTATTACTACATTCGAACTCTTTCTCATAGTTATCAACTTACCCTGGATAGACTCCTGGGTCGAACGAAACTCGAACTGAATTAACGACCTAGGTAACGGCGTCGAATTTAAATTGACGCCTTGGCATGCGTCGTTTCTTGTTAAACCGCGTCTATGTCAAGGGCGTTACCCTTTTTACTTATTTTGGTCGCCTGAGATTTGACGCCATGACGCGTGGGCGTCACTTCTTAAAACACGCCTTGATCAAGGGCGCTTATTCGTAAAGTCGCGCCTTTTCCTGAGGCGTTATTTTTATCAGGGTTTAATTCTTTTTACTCCAAGCTCTTTCGTTTATTTATTAAATCTTTTAATCTATTTTGATTTATTTATTCCTTTTTATTTTATCAGGGTTGCTACATCCATCCTGTTCTTCCAAAAGAGATAGTTATTACCATCAAAAAATGGAGGGCGACTAATGGATTGACCTTCAGGCATGAAGCTTCTAGGACCATTAGCATTTCCCTGACCGTTCGTCCACATGATGTAAACCTGCTCTGCTACCAAATGTTAGCGCAGCGAAGAGTGATATAGAAGGGGGGGATGAATAGATCACTCCCGATTTAGAAAACTCGAGCGGAAAATCACTACTTCGAATTTCGACCCTTTAGATACAGCAAAACAATATAGCTAACACAGTGAATAACTAAGACAGAATAAGAAGGTGTGATTGAAAAAGGCTGTCCACAGTCAAACATAATGCCAAGCAGATGGAGAGCACAACCGATAACAGCAAACCACAGAGGAGATAAGAAATTTTAAGGTGGTTCGATTGTAGTCGACAATCTACATCCACCCCTCACTCCAACTAGAGTGAGGATTCCACTAGCCACTGCTAGAAAACTGCAGACTCCGTCTGTGAACAAGATGCTGCCACACAGCTTGAACAACCAAGGGAAACAAATCCCTCAACCAAACTCTGCTACCCACAGAGCTTGACACCTGGACCTGCAACCAGCAAGACCAGAACCGAAGATGGCTCTCCCTTCCTCCAACCCGGAGGGAACCTGCTAGTGACAGCCTGTCACTGGCAAAACCAGAGATCACAGATCTCTCTTCCTCTGCGGCCCAGAGGGGAACTGGAGTAACTCTCCCTTCCTCCAAACACTAGAGGGTAACAATTCGGAATCAGAAATGAAGAAATGAAAAACAGAAAGGAAAACAAGACCAACGATGAACGACAATCATTTCTGAAAACACAAAACAAATGTAGCTTCCGAAGAAGCAAATCTTCACAGCACGATTTCTTCTATCTCTCAAGGACTTTTCTCTCAATTCATATCTCTCAAATTCTTCCCTCTGTCTTTTCTCTGGAATGTGGAGGCTCTCTCTTTTCTTCTTCTGCTCAGGGATTCTTCACTTCAGCCCTTTTTTTTTCATTCTCTTCTCTTGTTCGCAGAAGACACCTTTTATATGGCATTCGACCTAAATTCCAGGACTTCACACGAGTGGGTCTTGTTCCCTCCTTTTCCAGAGCATCCTCGGATCACGTGCTAGGCCTCATCCTCGGTTCACATGCCCAATCATTAACCTGAGTCATCTGCAGGCAGAGATAAAAGAAATGAGTCGAATTAGTTAGTTCAGGCTTATAATAATGAGTGTATATACTTTAGAAGCAGCAAATGAATAAGTGTGTACAATGTGAGAATGTATACACTTGAGGGCCTTCAGCGTCCTCAGTGTATAGACTTGAAAACTGATGCATTACATAGCAGAGGGGGATGTGTAGACTTCTGGTAATGCATGAAGCAATCGAGTGTATAGACTTGCAACCAAGGGACAGTATAGACTTGATGAATGAGTGCATATGAAAGGCAGTGTACAGACTTGAGATGAATGCTGCATGAACGAGCCTAACCAATGTATAGACTTTACGATGCTCAGCCACTGTATAGACTTCACGATGCTCGGCCACTGTATAGACTTCACGATGCTCAATCACTGTATAGACTTCACGATGCTCAGCTACTGTATAGACTTCATGATGCTCAATCACTGTATAGACTTCACGATGCTCAATCCACTGTATAGACTTTAATGTAAAAGCTGAAGTTGAGCAAACGATGTATAGACTTACCCCTTGAAGATGTGAGCGAGACAGTGTATAGACTTGGCCCTTGAAGGATGTACATACTTGAAGATTCGAAGCCCCACGATGTATAGACTTTATAAATGTGAACACGTGGATAATGTATACACTTGGCCCTTGAGGAATGTACAGACTCTGAACGATGAAGCAGGCTGTACAGACTTGTAACGCTTGAGGACCGATGTATAGACTTGGGAACCCTGAACCAGTGTATAGACTTGAAAGGCTTGAACACTGCGATGTGCAGACTTTGTGATGTATAGACTTAGGAGCATATGTCAAGGCTGTACAGACTTGGGGTTCAACCGTGGATGTATAGACTTGGAAGATATGAGGTGATGTACAGACTTGGGGTTCAACTGTGGTAAAGGCTGGGAATGTATAGACTTCCAATGAATGCAACCGTTGTACAGACTTGATCAAACAGACCGATGTATAGACTTGATCGCAAGGAATGGCTGTACATACTTTGAAGGAAGACATGAACAGTGAATCAATGTATAGACTTGGATGCCCAACGCCAATGAACTGACTTGCGAATCTGGGGGGTCGACCCATCTGGAAGGGGGGTCGACCCACTACTGTCCAGACTATGCTGACAGAGTATGGACTTGAACAAGTAATGCATGTCTATATGACAACCACATGAACTGCACTGTCCTACATGAAGCATGAATTAATCTATTGATAGAAACCGATTGATTTATAGTGTGAGACATCATCAAAACCGTAGGGATGCAACACGGTAGACCTAGTCCCCGTACCGCCGGGCGAAGGCTTTCAAATATGCCTCATCGCCATCAGCCCGCTCCTTCACTGCCCGACCCCTCTTGTTCCAATCATGGACGTATTTCACCTTGCGGGCGCACCAATCCACGTCACCACTGATGCCCTTTGATGATTTGCCCGTGCGCTCGTCGCTTCGGCGCGGGAATGTCACCTCAGGCTGGTGTAATCCTCGGGTTCGCAAGATCAGGCGGTAGTGCAGTGGCTCGATGACGTTGATGCAGTGCAACCACACATCTCGCCCGCGGTATGATAGGGATGTCTGGACCCATGGCTGTCCCTCGATACCCTCATCCTGGTACGGTGTCCACCTCACCTGAAAATCATGTTAGTTTGTCAGCATATAAAACCATTTAGAACATTCATGAGCATTTAAAAAGCATTTAGAGTCCTGGGCTTACCGCCGTATGCGGGAAGGAATCCAGCTCATCCTGGATCGCTCGGGTCAATCTGGTGATTGACCCTGAGTCCCTGGCAACCACCCATCTCCTCGCGATCGGGATCCACCTGGGATGTTGTAGTGTGCCTCGTCCAATCCAAGGGAGGTACACGAAGCTCCAGATCTACATTTAGGAGTCATGTCAGTCAATTGCATTGCATAATCATTTGCATAATCATATAGAAGGCATTTAAGTCAAGTATACCTGTAAGAAAGGCGAGAAGCCGCCCAGCATCGCCTACCGGTCCGTCATGCTGAGCGACTCGAATAGGAAGGCCAGGACTACTGCTCCCCATGCATACTTTCCTACTCTGCCCAAGTCCTCGAGCAATGGTAGTAGTCTGCAACTGATCACGTCCGCTCGAGTCGCGAACAGCAGCTTCCCGAATAGCAGCATGAGGAACCACCTCAGCACGCGATCTCCCTCCAGTCCTGTCTCTGCTGCCACATGTGGGCGCACCTGCTCAATCACTTGCCCTAGATGCTCCTCGGGTAGCTCTCCCACTGCAATAGCAGCTCCTCTCAGTCCCAGATTGTCCTGCAGTCTCGATCTCGAAAGCTGGGAGGAAGTATGGCCCGGTCTGATCAAATCCAAGCCCAGCAGCTCCTGGGCGAACTCCCTGTAGTTCCCGTAAGTCCACCCGGTCACCGCTGCTCCGTAGACTCTCAATCCAGAAATTCTTGCCATGTCTTCTAGTGTGGGGATCATGTGGCCCCATTGGAGGATGAATGCTCTACTAACTGGGTCCCACCGCTCATGCAGCGCATAGAGCAATGGCGTGTCCATCCTGATCACCTCGATGCTCAGCACCTCGGTGAAGCCCATCGCGGCCAATCTCTCTCTCTAGTAGTCGGGCAGTGCCTGGTAGACCGCTCAGATCTGAAGCCATGAGATTCTTGTTCTTCTTTTTCCTTGCATACATTTAGATCATAAATTAGTCAATTGCATCATAGAGTCATTGCATAACATTCATATAATGAAAACAAACAAAAAAATTGAATAATTGAAAATCTTAAAAACAGTTCTGGTCTCTGGTGACTGTGACGGCCCTGGGGTGGTGCGTCACAGGGCTCTAAGGCACCAGGGGTGGTGCGTAAGAGTTGTGACGGTCACTGGTAGGACCGTCACAGCCTCTACACAGGGGTGGTCTTCGTTTCCGTTTCCTTGGCTTCCCACTTTGGCTAAATGGCCTACATGTGATCCTAATGGGTTCATAGACCCATTTTCTACCCCCCATTCATCATGCAAACTCATAAAACTTATAAAAATTGAAAATTGAAAATTAGGGCGAACGGGCCTACGCCTTGTTTCCTCCTCTTCTCTGTTGTCACGGCTTCTCCTTCGTCCAGGGGAGCTTCCCCTTGGTCCTCCTCAGCCGTGGGGGCCTCTTCTTCCGCTGTTGGCTCCCTCGCCGTTGTTTCTTCTTACTCGGGCGGTGGGATCACCTCGCGCTCTATCCGATGGTGGAGGCGGCGTATGGCCTTCCTCTTCATCCCTTTCTCCCTCCTAAGTGGCCGTGGGGCCTCGTCGCCGGCCATCTCCAGTGGGTGGTTGCCGGTGGTCCTCGGTGTTCTCGGTTGGGGTTTTTTTTTGGGTGCTTAGGGCGTTGAATGCTTGAATGAGGCTTGAATGATGTGTGTGACCGTTCGGTTTGTTTTTTTTGAATGCTCAGAAAATGTGACGGTCTATCGCCAGACCATCACAGTCTCTGACGTGTATGCCTTAGACCGTTAGGTCAGTTTGAATCATGCATTGAAGGATGTGAACCGCCAAAGCTCTGACGGCCCAGATTTGATCCGTTAGAGAGGTGTGACGCACCATTCCTAGACCGTCACAGTTTGTAGATTTATTGATGAATAAAATGGTCTATTTGATGCTTGAATGATGGCATTTTCTTCTATGACTTATACTTTTAATGTAATTCATGTGTACCAATGGTTATGCCTTGTTTTATGCTCATATTAATTATCGTTGGCTAACCACTTTTTGCTCATGGATGAAGTTATGAAAATAATTATCATTCGCCAGTTCGCCGGACAGGTAAGTCAGGTATTGTATCTCGATCCCTTATCCCTTAATGCATTACTATATGTTATCTATGATATATTATCTCAAGAACCAGCTGGTCATTCATGTGTTCTGGATCTGATGTTCCCCTTAAATAAAAATGATAATGATCTAAGTGCACATGTTTAATCGTTGGATAGACCGTTAGGTTGGAAAAGTTTGGGGACGATGGTTCTGTCTTGCACGCCATTGTTGCAGATGGTGTCCTGACCCTGATTTCTCCGGTCTAGCAATACTATTCTCGAGTATCTTGTTATTTTATCTTTCTTTGCATTTGTTTTGATGATTTCTTTTATTTTAGCCCAGCATGCATCATACGCATTCTTTGAGCATTCATGAATCTTCATCTGTTCAAGATGTCTCACTGATGGTGAATAGTTGTGTTCTCAATCTCGAATGAGGAGAGTCATTTCGACTCCGAATTAGAAGGTTTTCTTCGATTTGCTCACTTGATTTGGTTAGTTGAAGATTCCTATCTGGAGTTTAGTTAATCGTCTTTTCCTTTCCGTTGCTTCCGGCGGCTAGCCTGTTTTCCTTTCCTTAGTTGTTAGTTCCTCCAGACATGTGTCCTTTTGGTTGGCTATTTCCTTGTGATTAGTTCAAAGTTTTCCAGAAAATTCCCGCCGCTTGTTGGTTCGAACGGGTGTCGTTTGCCTTAACGCCCGCTTTTCAGTCTGCTCCGCTTCATTTCCGCTTCATCTCCATGTTCCATTTCGCTTGCGCTTCACCTCCGCTCGCTCCCCTACAAAGAGGGCGTTAAGGAGGGGCATCTGTTGACACCCATTTTATGACCGATAAGTTGGGTCATCTCCTTGTTCATTCTATATGATGCTCCGAGTTATTCCCTTTTGTTGAGCCTTCTTGATCAGTTTGAAGTTGATTTCATGGGTCTTAATTCCTTGGTTGGGTCTGGTTCCTTGATTCCTTGCATTAGACGAAGCTTAGCAAGCTTTTATTTCATTTTGGATCCTTATTGTCTCTAACGGTCTATACCAGGCGCGTTACATTCCTCTGACGCAGCAGTCCTTGGCCGTTATATCTTGTAGAGTCTTTAGCCTCAAGGCTTTCTCCCAATGCTTATATTTTGGCTATCCGTTGTCTCTGACGGTCTATCGTGCAACCGTTATATTCCTTTGATGCGTCTTTCCTCGACCGTTACATTCTTCAAGAGTCCAACACTTTTGAACTTCTCTCATTGATCTTATCTTATTAAAGGATAAGGTTGTGTGACGGTCTTCTCTGGGAGCGTTACCTTCCTGTGGCGGTCTGTCGTGCAGCCGTTACATCAAGCAGAGAGTCCTGACAGGTCTGCTCTTCTTATGCTACTCCGTGGCCGACTTGAGAGTTTGATCTTGTGATTTCTCTTCCAAATCTAATCCTCAGAACCTTCTATTTGTTTCTATGGACTCTTGGGAGTATTATCTTCAAGAGTTTGCTAAGAATCATCCTCCTTTTTGGCTAGATTATCCTCTGCTCGACCGGAGAGTTTGAGGGTCTATAAATAGAACCCTTGACTTCATGGCCTGGAGGGGAGGAATCTGGAGTTTGCGTCGAAGTGCTGCCGCATTCGGGAGTCACATCCAACCAAGAAGAGCTATCTCTCATGTCCATCTGCTTCTCAGTCAAGGGAGTATTCGATTTTCCAAGTGTTTAGTTCCATCATTGGCATACTTGTGTTCTTACCTTTTCCTTTTTATCATAGCATTGTCCCACTCCTTCTTTCACGTTCTTCCACTCCTTTTAATCATTTAAACATCCTTCCTATATTTTAAAACACCCAGAGGGGTTAAAAAAACCAACTCCCTGATATTCCCCTTTCCTTTTGCATGCTATTGAGTTCATTGGGTTATTGATACTACGCTTGATTGAAAGGCTAATTTGGGGTTGTTTTTCTTGTGTTCCACGTTCTTTGGCAGGTTTACAGGGTTCATAAGGCAAGGCCCAAGCTTTCTGGCCGGCTGGAAAGTTTGGAGTTTGAAGGATTCACAAGCTTGTTCTGCAGACACTCTGACGGTCTTCATCAGACGCGTCAGGTTTCTCTAGCGGTCTATCAGGCGACCGTCACACTCGCTGTGACGCGTGGGCATTGGACCATAATATTCTACAGAGCTACAGTTTCCTATTGGTTTCTCTCTCCCGTGGGCTGGTGCATCATCCCCCTATTCCAAGGTATTTCTCAAGTCTTTGGCTTGTGTTTACCTTGGTGGCGATCACGTTCTTTCTTGGTATTGGGCATTAGCTTTCCCTCTCTCATATCCCTTATTTACTCTTGCTTGCTCCACCTCTACGGTGTGTTTTTCTTTATTCTTTATTCCAGGCCCCGGCGTGTGTTTTTCTTTATTTGCTTAGCTTAGTCTTGATGGAGATAGCATTGCCCATGCTAGAGCTTGTTCTGGTTGCCTAGGTTCATGGTTCACATGTTCATAGGTTGATTGACTTTATCACTTGGCTCATATTTCTATTTAGTCGGCATCATAAGCCCATCTTGCAAAAGAAGGGACACATTGAAACCAACAACTATGACTCATCATGAGTCTGCATGTGCATGCATGGGATTGATTCATATTTTTAATAATGATGTCATATGTTTAATGTCCAATGCATTGGATTTATGGTTTCAATAATGCCATGCTTTAATGCTATGTGATGCCTTAATCCTATATGTGTAACTGTTGAAGAACAACAGACAGGCTAACAGAGATATTGTGAAGCACAATTCTACATGATAAGCCAGTGGCGGGGTGGACATCCCCCTCCCCCCTCCTGCGCAGGTGGCAGGAGGGCGCGGGATCGAGTCCCGCCTCCCTGCAGGAGGCTTGGCCCCCGCTTTCCCCTCCCCTTATATAAATAAAAAATAAAAAAAAAAGGCAAAGTAGCTCAGAAGAGGAGCCAATAGTTTAGAAGCTAAGCCTCAGTTCAGATTGGCCGACCGTTTTACGAATTTCAATCAACTGAAGTCACCAGATGAACCCAGCAACATAAAGGTGAAAAATAGCTCTTGGAGGTGAAATTGGGTCACAGCAACCAACATGTGAGCAAGTGTGACAAATGGCCAGGTAGCCGTGACAAATGGGTCGCAAGGCTAAATAATATAAGCTAGTGGTGACAAATAGCTAATGGCAATGACTCGAAGCTAACACAAAAACACCTAAGGCGACGACTTTTAGTGATAAGGGTGACAAATGTGTGATACGGCTATCAAATAGTCGTTAAGGGCGAAAAAGAGCTCGGTAAGGCTGACAAATACATTGTAAGGCTAAAAACTTGTATTCTACCATGCGTGCTCCATTACCAAGCTCAAAAGCTAATCTGTGGGCATGTGATCCAAGGTCATCTGACGTGGTATCTCTCAAGAACATTCTCACTGACAGATGGACAAATGGCGGGAAGTTACTTCGAGTAATTTTACTTCAAATCTGGTTTTGTCTGCTCTATATATAGATCATTTCTTCGTGAGGAGAAAGGGGCTGCAGATATAAGAGCTATGAAGAGAGCTGCTACTAGAATCAAGAGAAGAGAAAAGAGAGAGAGCAAATCAGTTCGAACAAAATCTGAGAGATAGTATGTGAGAAGAAGAAGATAAAAGAGAAAGAGAGATAGAAAGCTCAGTTTGAGTAGTGCAGTCAGAGCCACATTGAAGACTTAATCATGTGTTGGCCTCTAGATCAGATCCAAGCCACTTTGCTCCTTAGGAGCTATACTATTTTCTGGTTTCATTTTTTGTTCTTTTTGGTTTGTTTCTTTATTACTCTTGGGTACTTTCGATACTCTGTTTAAAGATCGGGTCAAGCTGTGTGTCAGTAGTGCAGAGGATTTGTTCCTCTGGTCAGCAAGCTATGTTGCTCAATGGTGCAGAGGATTTGATCCTCTGGTCAGCAAGCTGTGTTGCTCAACAGATTATAGGGATCTAATCCCCGAAGCTGTAGATCAACGTTTTCAAGTTATGAGTCAATAGAAGCCTCACCGGGTTTGGTGAGGGGTGGATGTTGGCAGACTGGGTGTCTAGTCGAACCCCCTAAAAATCATTTGCGTTCTGTGGTTTGATTGTGCGGTTGTGTTCGCTAGATATTTGCTTAGGCTCGTTTCTTTCACATCCATTCAGCACTGCAATCTTAGTTACACACTAAGTGTTCGAGTGTTGCTCTAAGTAGAGCGTGAGTTTTTAATAGAGCCATATTTTGATAGAGGGATCTATTCACCCCCCTCTAGATCTCATCCTTGCACCCAACAATTGGTATCAGGGCAGATCCCTGATTGATCAGATCTAACCATCTGCAGAGAAGATCCTACTATTTCTTGGTGCATTGTCGTTTTCGGATTATTGTTTTGAATTGTTTTTAAATGGCTCGTCCACCCATATTTGATGGTTCTAACTTCAGTGAATGGCTAGGCAGCCTTTGTGTTTTTATAAACTCCATTGGCCCTAACCTATGGAGTCTTGTATCTCACGGCCCATTTCAACTGTCTCATGATCAGACCAAGTGGTCTAATGAGGACAAATTGAAGAACTGTAATAATATCATATTTCTTAATATTTTAACTACTACAGTTGATATTGACATGTTTCCTTCTATCTTCAGATGCATGTCTAGAAAGGAAATCTTGGATAAAGTGATTGTCATCCATGAGAAGAAGAAGGAACAAAAGTGTCTGATGGCCAATGAGAGTGATCACAACAGTGATCAAAAGGATAAATCATCCTCTCAGGTAAATTCTGAATCAGACAAAAATTCATTTGAAGAATTGTCTGAAGCATATGATAAATTGTTAAGCAGATATAAGAAAATAAAGTTTGAAAATAGAGTACTAAAAAAGAAAATTGAAAACACATGATGTGATAGCTCTTCATGTAATAGTTTCTCTAAGCTACAAGAGCTAAATAAATCCCTTCAGTCTGATGTTGAAAATTTGAAGGAATTAAATAGTGCCATGTCTGAAAGACTGGTGACTTTGGGAAAAGGTAAATATGTGGCTTCCTATAATTATGAAAAATTGCATGTTCTTGAACAAGAAATAGAAAGTCACAAAGTTGTTAATGAAATGTTGAATAATAAAATAACTGAATGTGGGGAGGGAATTCTTACCTCTGAGCTGCATATTTACTCTTTGGAGTGTGAAATTTCAAATCTGAATAATTCTTTGAATAGATCGGTTGAAGGAAAGAAAAATGAAATTTTGAAAAAGAAAAATTGTAGGAAAAATAAAACAATGATGCCACTAAGGTTAATGTGCATGCTAGGAACATTCAAGTGAGACACCATGCTCCAAAACCAACTAATGTTAGTTGCTTTTACTGTGGGGTGCGTGGTCATGTTATGAATAATTGCTATGTACTAAAGAAAGATGATCTAAAGGCATGCATAAATAAATCTGCTATCAAACAAAGAAGAAGTGCATCTTGTTTTTATTGTGGGCAGTCTAGTCATATCATGCATAACTGTCTTACCATGAAAAATGATCACATGAAACCTTGCAAAAAGATCACAGCCCAATGTCCAAAAAAATTATTTAGAAACAGAATGTCTTTCTGTTGTTTCAAATGTGGACAGTTTGGCCATACAGTCAAGGACTGTTGGCAAGCAAAAAGAAAAGAAAATTTTCATGATAAAAATGATAACAAACCTGAACATTCACAGAAATTTAGAAATAATGGTTATCAGAAAAATGTGAGAAATTCAAAATGTTGTCATTATTGTGGTCAATTTGGGCATTCAATGGTTAAACTATTATTTGTTGCAATTTGATAGTCTCAATGCCCTGAATTCATGGAGAACACCCATTAGAGGTGTTGCTAACCACTCATGACCCAAGAATTATTGGGTACCTCGATATGAAAAATGAGAGTTGTTTTGCAGGTGTGCCTTGGAGCCAAGAAATAAAGAGGGGTTCAATAAGCCAAGGCACCCGTAGACTAGTAAAAACCCCAGTTCTATCTCTTATATTATTGAATCTATTAATTTTCATTTCCCTCTAGTTAGTTGCAGTTCTAGTTAGATTAGATTCATCAATTCATTATTTCCATTGATTGAATAATTGAGAGGGAGTCTAGTTAATTTGAATTGCCATGCAAATTCTGCTCCTAAATTGAAAATCAACTGCATACATTTTTTTATGTGCATACGGAATTTGCATAGGTTGCTTAGGTTGAAAATGTCATTGTTCACATATAGGATTGCATTGCATTTGTTATGCATGACCACTTGGTATATTAAATGGTTGTGTGAAGAAGGACAGTAATTGCATATAGAGCATTTTAGATATTCATGTGCATAGTTCAATAACCCCCTGCATGATCTTCATGTCATAGTTGATGTCTCAATGCATTTAAATAGGGGGAGTCCCCGCATTTCACACCTTAGTAATGTGCATTTATTTGCTCTCATGCATATAATGTTTTTAAAATTGATTGCATACTAATCATGCTGAAAATTCAAAAAGCTCATTTGAAAAGCATGCATACATTTAAGGGGAGTTGGCATTCTCATAAGTATGCACACATACTTGATGTTGTCTGAATAATTTGCATATCATTTGTGTCATAAATTTCAAAAAGATTGCCTGAATGCATGCAAATTGTTAGGGGGAGTTAGGTTGAATAATTGTTGTTCAAACTCATTACTATTGTTCTGTGAAAGTCTCTTACGTCGACTCTCTGTTGAGCCTAAGTCTCTTGTTCTTCAAACCAATCTGGATGCTTGATTATTTTTCCTTCACTCTCATTCCATGATTTGGTATCTTTGAAATCACTTGAGCTCATAATTGTCATGTCTCTAAAATCTCTTAGTTGATTAGCTCTTGCATTTGCTGAGGGGGAGCTTCATATGTAAAATTCTTGAATTGCCTTGCATGTAATGATCATAATTTCCATACAAATTGATCATATCTAGTTCTCTCTAAAAATTCAATATCCTTGATGTCTGCTGAAGATTCTTCTGGTAGTCTTAGTTCACATTTTAGGAAGTCACCCTGAAACTCCTTCATGTCTGCTACATGCTTGAAATTTTTTGCTATCTATTTGAACTGATCACCATGGAAATCTTTCACCTAAATTGGTATCACTTCTAAAATAGTTTCTGAAATTTGCACACTCTTGCCATATCCTTGAAAATCAATTTTTTTGCAATATTTTCAGATGTATGTTTGTGACGACCCAGAGTTCAGGATACCGATATACCGATAACATCGGTATACCGACACCAAGAACTGGGGAGGCCACCCAAGAGGCTGATGAGGCCCCTGAAGGGTTAGTGGGGGGTTAGCTGAGGAATATGCATAATTAATTGCGAATTGGGGCGCGCAATACAAATAAGTATTTAAGATTTAAACACAAGTGCGGAAGCAATTTTTAAAATAACCAGAGTGATATATATAACTAGTCCAGAGTCACAAACACTAGTCCACAGGGCACAACTACGCGGGGCATACCCCGGCAAAAGTACAACACAAGCCTCAAAAAGGCAGCTCGTGCTCAGCTGGCAGCTAAGGAACGGTCCCGAAACAGCACACTAAACTCCGGGAGATGTCGGGCGCGGCTCACCTGAAAGGAGAAGGGTGAGTCACAGCCAGACTCAGTAGGGGTCACGCGGATCCCTACCTCGCACTAAACAAGCGAACATGCATAAATAACCGCAATTAAAGCATGCATTTAAATAAATACACAGGCAATGGCATGAATATCTAATCACAAGAAAGCTGTAAACTCTATCTAAGCAAGTATAACAGCTAACACATGCCGCTACTAATTAAATGCAAGCGATTAAAGCTAAAACTACCAATTAGAATGAGCTGCAACTAGTCCAAGCAACAAGGAAGGACAACCACTGGAGCAGAAACCAGAAGCGTCCACTGACGGCTTACACTGCGTCTCAAGCACTCGCAGTCGACAAGCGACAAGCTAAGCGCGCAAACAGTACCAAACCAAGTGACCAGTCGGAGTGACACCCGTCGGCGTCAGTCCACAGTCTCCGACCACGTGTGCACACACTGACTCTAGCCTGAGCCAGGCCCTCTAACTAGTTTTCTCCCTTGGCAGGACGCTACCATTGGCTGGGAGCCCACGGAACTAGCTTACAAACCGTGAATGGGAAATATACCCCTCCGCCATCCTCAAGCGGGTCGGTACTCAACAGACCTTAGGGAAACATCAGTGGCTCCATTGCCTGGAAAGAAAAGCTACTCTATTGGCACATAAAACACGCCACGATATAGTAAAACAATACAACTATGGCATGAATATAGAACGGAACGCATAAGCAATGGGCTGGGAATATAATGCAGCCATCAGGGAAGTGGCGGTCAAGGACCCACGCGCCACATGCAAACGACGGTCGGGGGTCGGCGCGTTACTTCAAGAATGACGCTCCAGTCCCCATCCGTCACTCCCGTCAGGATTCCAGCTCAAGAGGCACCAAAGGCATGTAACGGTGGGGGCCCTGCGCGTTACTTCGAAGCGACGCGTGGGGTCACCGCCGTCACATCCACCCGAGGCTCAAAACCACCTATCAGCGTTCTAAATGATAACAGGCGAAGTAACGCCCCGGTCTAGGCGCGTCGGACCGAAACGACGGTCGGCCGACTGGCCGCCGGGCGCACCGCCTGACCAAAATCACGGAAAACAGTTGATGAGTAACGGATGGGAGCCCCACCGTTACTCTCCAAGTAACGCACCCCTATTGGGCCGCTATTTGGTAGTGACGCGTCCACCTTGGACCGTCGGGCAAGTGACGGTTCCTGGCAGGACCGTCACTGCACCTGGGTTACGGGCGGGTGCGGTTTGTAAACCGAAGCCCTCCCGGACGGCTGAAAACGCCGGGTATCGACGAAAAACCTGATAACCTGTCAAACCACGCATGCTAGACAACAATTTAACATCTAAATCTAGCGCATGCAAGGCCTAAAACGCATTAAACTCAAGATTTAGGCTAAAACCCCAAAAATGGAAATATGAACATCATGCATGCTACGGGGTGCTAATCAATAAGCGGGCTAAAGGAAACGATCCTAGCAAGATCGAGGTTCCATCCCCCTACCTTTCGCAAGCCGAAACCGTCGAACGGGCCGCATGCAAGGAGGAATAGCCACGGAGCTTCCACGCTCCACCTCGCTCCCACGATCACCGATCCACGCCGAAGTGGACACCCACGCGCTCTACTCGACGCGAGGAATCCAACGGTGCCAACCTCGTCTCAATCCGACGCCGTCTCGACCCCGATCCCTAAGAGAGGAGAGGAGGTGGCCGCACGGAGGAGAGAGAGAGGGAGAGGGTGAAATGAGAGATCGACGGGGGAGAGAGAGAGTGAGGGTGAGAGATATAAAAAAAATAAAAATAAAATTAATATATATATAATATAATCATTATATATATAAAAATCTTATTAATATTCAATAACCCTCAAACAGCTCCGAACAAATCCGGAAAAATGCCAGACAAATTCCTAAAAATCCAGGAAAATAGCCGGAATTTCCAGAACAATTAATAGAACAAATATCACGAAGGATCCATTAAGGCACGGGCCTTACAGTCCCTCCCTCCTTACAGAAATTTCGCCCTCGAAATTTACAATAACCGAAAAGGAGGAAACTGAGAAAGGACTTATACCTCACTGGAACAAGAAAGGAAAAAGCTGACGCATCTCATCTTCACGCTCCCAAGTAGACTCGTTACCAGAGTGACGCTGCCAAGCAACTCTTACCAGAGGAATAACCTTATTTCTCAACCGCTGCTCACGACGGTCTTCAATTCGGATAGGAAACTCTGGCGTGGACAAATCAGCAGTCACCTCGGGCCACACTGAATCATCGAGAACATGAGAAGCATCAGACACATATTTCCTCAACTGAGACACGTGGAACACATTATGAATAGCTTGCATGGCCGCCGGCAGTTGCAAACGATAAGCCACTGAACCAATAGCTTCAACAATCGGAAAAGGGCCAACATACCGCGGACTAAGCTTTCCACGCTTCCCGAACCTGGAAACACCCTTCATTGGAGATATTTTAACAAACACCATATCTCCCGGCTCAAATTGTAGTGGACGTCTGCGTCGATCTGCATAACTTTTCTGTCGACTCCGAGCCGTCAACAATCTCTGTCTGATCAGACGAACCACATCAGAACACTGCTGTACCATGTCCGGTCCTGTCAACAGTCGGTCCCCAACATCAAACCAGTTCAGAGGAGTACGACAAGGACGACCATACAGCGCTTCATAAGGAGCCATGCCAATACTGGAGTGAAAACTGTTATTATAAGCAAACTCAACAAGTGGCAAATGCTGACCCCACGAACCTTGCCAATCAAGGCAACACGATCTTAGCATGTCTTCCAAAGTCTGAATAGTTCTCTCTGACTGTCCATCTGACTGTGGATGATACGCTGAACTGAAAGCTAACTCAGTGCCCAAAGCTTTCTGGAAACTACGCCAGAAGCCAGAGGTAAAACGCGGGTCACGATCTGACACAAGTGAAACAGGAATTCCATGCAATGGCACGATCTTCTGCACATAGAGCTCGGCCAATCTCTGCACACTCCAAGTAACTTTAATTGGCAACAATCTGGCGGTTTTCGTCAATCTGTCGACAAGCAGCCAGATTCCATCAAAACCTTGAGAAGTTCGAGGCAAACCCACCACAAAATCTGTAGTAACATGGTCCCATTTCCACATCGGATTTCCAATGGCTGAAGCAGACCACCTGGCTTTTGATGTTCGGCTTTAACTAATTGACAAGTCAAGCACTTAGAAACAAAAATAGCCACGTCCTTCTTCATGCCGGGCCACCAGAACTGCTTCTTCAAATTCTGATACATCTTGGTGACACCAGGGTGAATAGCAAAACGGGAACCATGGGCTTCACTCAAAATCTCATTCCTCAAATCATCATCAACAGGAATATACAATCTGCCCTGGAAACTGACGACCAGCTCGTCATCAAATTCCACATCATATCTTGATATAACACGGGCCAAATCAGAATCAGCTTGTTGGGCTTCTAGAATCTGCTGATACAAAGCTGAACCCAAAACCAAGCTAGCACAAACTGCCATCCTCGGATCGGCAGGAATCTCTACACACAATGCCTCGCTCGGAAGCTGTTCCCACAATTTCCATTCACGAAGCAACAAATGACTGATTTGTACTTTCCTGCTCAGAGCATCGGCCACAACATTCATTTTACCTGGCTGATAGGAGAGTGTAAAGTCATAATCTTTCATGTATTCCATCCATCGCCTCTGCCTGAGATTCAGATCTTTCTGGGAGAAAATATACTGTAAACTCTGATGATCAGTAAGAATCTGAAATTTCTCACCATACAGATAATGTCTCCAGATCTTCAAGGCAAAAATAACTGCAGCTAGCTCTAGATCATGAGTGGGATAATTTCCTTCATGCTGTTTCAATTGCCGAGATGCATATGCGATAACCTTACCATGTTGCATCAGCACTGCACCCAAACCTACTCGAGACGCATCTGTACAAACAAGAAAACCACCCGAGTCGGAAGGCAAAGTCAACACTGGAGAAGAAGTCAACAGCCTTTTCAATTCAACAAAGCTAGCCTCACACTGATCCGACCAGACAAATGGCACACCCTTCCGTGTCAATTTAGTCATCGGTGCTGCAATCTTCGCAAAATCCTGAATGAATCTGCGGTAATACCCAGCCAATCCTAAAAAACTTCGTATCTCCGTGATGGTCCTCGGTCTCTGCCAACTCAAAACGGCATCAATCTTTGCAGGGTCTACTGCTACTCCATCACTAGAAATCACATGGCCAAGAAAATGAATCTCCCGAAGCCAGAATTCACATTTACTGAGCTTCGCATAAAGCTCGTGATCTCTTAGAGTCTGCAGAACGATCCTCAAATGCTGCACATGATCATCAACAGAGGCAGAATATATCAAGATATCATCAACAAAGATCACCACAAAATGGTCCAGAAATGGACGAAAGATACGCTGCATTAGATCCATGAAAGCTGCTGGGGCATTAGTCAAACCAAACGGCATGACTAAAAATTCAAAGTGACCATATCGAGTACTGAAAGCAGTCTTCTCCACATCAGATTCCCGGATCCGCAACTGAAAATAGCCAGACCGGAGATCAATCCGTGAAAAGACAGCAGCAGACTGTAACTGGTCAAACAAATCATCAATCCTGGGGAGCGGATACTTATTCTTGATAGTCGCCTGATTCAGCTGCCTGTAATCAATACAAAGCCTCAGGTTTCCATCTTTCTTTTTCACAAACAGTACTGGGGCACTCCACGGAGAAAAACTGGGACGAATATAGCCCTTCACCAGTAACTCTAGTAGCTGTGCACGCAGTACTTTCAATTCAGCTGGAGCCATTCGGTACGGCGGCTTTGCTAAGGGGCCAGTACCTGGAATCAGTTCAATCACCATCTCAATCTCTCGCTCTGGGGGCAAGCCTGGCAACTCGTCAGGAAACACATCAGGGAACTCACAGACAACCGGAATATCACAAACATCCCGTCGTGGTTTTTCAACAGCCACCACTGAAGCAAGGAATCCCTGACAACCTGCGCTAAGCAACCTATAGGCTCGAATAGCAGAAATAATCATACGAGAAGAACGGGATCGAATACCTTGAAAATAAAAGGCTGATTTTCCCTGGGGCTGAAAATAGACTTTCTTCGATCTGCAGTCAACCACAGCTCCATAATGCTCCAACCAATCCATTCCCAGAATAACATCATAATCTGCCAGCTGCAACGCATACAATCTCGCCGGCAACTGGTGATCATCAATCATCACAGGAGACTCATCCAAACACAAGGGAGTAACCATGAAATCTCCAGAAGGCAATTCCACAAACAACTCACAAGACAGCTCAGAAGTTGGTTCCTCAATACAAGCCATAAAATCCTCAGAAATAAAAGAGTGAGAAGCACCAGAATCAAATAAGACATGAGCTGAATGACCATAAAGCATAATCGTACCTTCCACAAGATGGGACGCAGCAGCATCAGCTCTTGTCAAATGAGAAACTTTGCCTTTCTGCTTCTTAGAACCAACTGAAGATTGCTGAGAAGACGCCGACGCCTGAGAGAAAAATTGCTGTGGAGCTTGAGGTGCAGGAGGTCTAAACTGCGGCTGAGGTTGAGAAAACTGAGGAGCTTGCAATGGATTCGGCCTCAGCGGGCAATCTCGAACCACATGACCTGGCTGGTCACACCTAAAGCAAACAACAGGAAGAGAACACGGTTGGCCCTTATGATGACCACCGCATCTCCGACACGTCCACGGCTGACTAGCAGCTGAGCTCTGTCGAGTCTGAGAAGAAGGTGCTGTCGGCTGCTGAACAGAATCTGCACCGGACGGCTGCTGAACAAACTTCTTCTTCTTCTTGAACCTTTTGAACTTGGGCTTAGAAGGAGAGGAAGCACTGGAAACCTCTGACTGGACCGAAGGAACACTAGGCACGGGCTGTCGGTAAGCCTGCTGAACCTGAGCCACCGGCTGCACTGACCCTGCCTGGGGATATCCACCCGGTCTCGCCATCTCCAGTTCTAAAGCTACAGCTGTCTGGCACGCAGTATCAAGATCCGCAACACGACTCGCTATCAACGGCATCTTCAACTCTGGCCTCAACCCTCGCAAGAATTGCTGGGTCTTCAAAGCTTCACTGGCCAGCACATGGGGCGCATACTGACCCAATTCCAAGAACTTATTCCTGTACTGAAGCACGGTCATACTGCCCTGGGTCAATTCCATAAACCGATACATCTTATCCATCTGCAAGCAGGCAGGAGTATAGGCACGCTCAAAAGCAGCGACGAACTCTGCCCAAGTGATTTGCCGAAGAGGTCTGGATCGAAAGGAAATCTGCCACTCGGCTTTCCACCACGCAATGGACGTACCCTGGAGTTGAAAGGCAGCGAGCATGACTTTCTCATCTTCAGCACACTCCATCGAGACAAAAACACGCTCTAACGCATCCATCCATTGCCTCGCGACTTCTGGATCAGCTTGGCCATCGAAAGCAGGCGGATTGAACATCAGAAATTCCTTCAAAGCCTTGCCTCGACTGCCAGGCACTTCAGCTTGAACGATCGGCACCGGAGGAGCAACTGGAACGACAGGAACAGCGGGAACTGCAGGAGGAGGTGCAGAACCGCTATCTTCCCTGGGCGCATCTCGAGGAACACGAGGAGCTCGAGGAGGTCTTCCTCGACGAGGCGGCATAATTATGCTGCCAGAAACACAATCAACAATGAAATCCATCAATCATACGGAAAACATCCTATGCCAGCAAGAGACAACAACAGGACTAGCTCTGGACCAAGCGTCAATTCCAATTCTTTACGCAAATCCTCAACTTCAAGCTCTGATACCACCTGTGACGACCCAGAGTTCAGGATACCGATATACCGATAACATCGGTATACCGACACCAAGAACTGGGGAGGCCACCCAAGAGGCTGATGAGGCCCCTGAAGGGTTAGTGGGGGGTTAGCTGAGGAATATGCATAATTAATTGCGAATTGGGGCGCGCAATACAAATAAGTATTTAAGATTTAAACACAAGTGCGGAAGCAATTTAAAATAACCAGAGTGATATATATAACTAGTCCAGAGTCACAAACACTAGTCCACAGGGCACAACTACGCGGGGCATACCCCGGCAAAAGTACAACACAAGCCTCAAAAAGGCAGCTCGTGCTCAGCTGGCAGCTAAGGAACGGTCCCGAAACAGCACACTAAACTCCGGGAGATGTCGGGCGCGGCTCACCTGAAAGGAGAAGGGTGAGTCACAGCCAGACTCAGTAGGGGTCACGCGGATCCCTACCTCGCACTAAACAAGCGAACATGCATAAATAACCGCAATTAAAGCATGCATTTAAATAAATACACAGGCAATGGCATGAATATCTAATCACAAGAAAGCTGTAAACTCTATCTAAGCAAGTATAACAGCTAACACATGCCGCTACTAATTAAATGCAAGCGATTAAAGCTAAAACTACCAATTAGAATGAGCTGCAACTAGTCCAAGCAACAAGGAAGGACAACCACTGGAGCAGAAACCAGAAGCGTCCACTGACGGCTTACACTGCGTCTCAAGCACTCGCAGTCGACAAGCGACAAGCTAAGCGCGCAAACAGTACCAAACCAAGTGACCAGTCGGAGTGACACCCGTCGGCGTCAGTCCACAGTCTCCGACCACGTGTGCACACACTGACTCTAGCCTGAGCCAGGCCCTCTAACTAGTTTTCTCCCTTGGCAGGACGCTACCATTGGCTGGGAGCCCACGGAACTAGCTTACAAACCGTGAATGGGAAATATACCCCTCCGCCATCCTCAAGCGGGTCGGTACTCAACAGACCTTAGGGAAACATCAGTGGCTCCATTGCCTGGAAAGAAAAGCTACTCTATTGGCACATAAAACACGCCACGATATAGTAAAACAATACAACTATGGCATGAATATAGAACGGAACGCATAAGCAATGGGCTGGGAATATAATGCAGCCATCAGGGAAGTGGCGGTCAAGGACCCACGCGCCACATGCAAACGACGGTCGGGGGTCGGCGCGTTACTTCAAGAATGACGCTCCAGTCCCCATCCGTCACTCCCGTCAGGATTCCAGCTCAAGAGGCACCAAAGGCATGTAACGGTGGGGGCCCTGCGCGTTACTTCGAAGCGACGCGTGGGGTCACCGCCGTCACATCCACCCGAGGCTCAAAACCACCTATCAGCGTTCTAAATGATAACAGGCGAAGTAACGCCCCGGTCTAGGCGCGTCGGACCGAAACGACGGTCGGCCGACTGGCCGCCGGGCGCACCGCCTGACCAAAATCACGGAAAACAGTTGATGAGTAACGGATGGGAGCCCCACCGTTACTCTCCAAGTAACGCACCCCTATTGGGCCGCTATTTGGTAGTGACGCGTCCACCTTGGACCGTCGGGCAAGTGACGGTTCCTGGCAGGACCGTCACTGCACCTGGGTTACGGGCGGGTGCGGTTTGTAAACCGAAGCCCTCCCGGACGGCTGAAAACGCCGGGTATCGACGAAAAACCTGATAACCTGTCAAACCACGCATGCTAGACAACAATTTAACATCTAAATCTAGCACATGCAAGGCCTAAAACGCATTAAACTCAAGATTTAGGCTAAAACCCCAAAAATGGAAATATGAACATCATGCATGCTACGGGGTGCTAATCAATAAGCGGGCTAAAGGAAACGATCCTAGCAAGATCGAGGTTCCATCCCCCTACCTTTCGCAAGCCGAAACCGTCGAACGGGCCGCATGCAAGGAGGAATAGCCACGGAGCTTCCACGCTCCACCTCGCTCCCACGATCACCGATCCACGCCGAAGTGGACACCCACGCGCTCTACTCGACGCGAGGAATCCAACGGTGCCAACCTCGTCTCAATCCGACGCCGTCTCGACCCCGATCCCTAAGAGAGGAGAGGAGGTGGCCGCACGGAGGAGAGAGAGAGGGAGAGGGTGAAATGAGAGATCGACGGGGGAGAGAGAGAGTGAGGGTGAGAGATATAAAAAAAATAAAAATAAAATTAATATATATATAATATAATCATTATATATATAAAAATCTTATTAATATTCAATAACCCTCAAACAGCTCCGAACAAATCCGGAAAAATGCCAGACAAATTCCTAAAAATCCAGGAAAATAGCCGGAATTTCCAGAACAATTAATAGAACAAATATCACGAAGGATCCATTAAGGCACGGGCCTTACATATGTTAAACTTGAATTGTCTAAAATTTAGGAAGATTTCAATCTGTGTACCATGATCATAAATCTGAACATTCAAAATTAGGAATCTTCTATTATACAATTTTATGATTGTCCAAAGAATTTGTTGGTTTTATTTTAATGGCTTCATGGAGTTTAGAAATGAATCTCTTGGAAGTATATGTGTTCACTCTAATAGACCTTAACCATCTATTTCATGTTGTGCCCTGGATGATTTTTTTGAACTCTGAAAGTTCTGAAATCATGACTAATTTTGGTTGAGATACTTAGGTTAAGTATTATTTTTAAACATGAGAGAATCTGAAAAACTCTTAAGGGTTAAAATTGTTAGAGCAATGACAATTATTTACTGAGAAACCATGTCCCTTGACCCTTGAAGTCTAGTGGACTCTGTCATGAAGTGCCATGTTAACTCTGCAGAAAACTAATGAAAATCTAGGCATAGCAATGGCTAGCTTATTGAGAAATATATATCACTCATCAATGAAATGAGTTGAGGTATGTCATGAGGTGAAAAGCTACCTCTATACATGTTGAGACACGATAGTCAGTCATAATTGAATACTTAGGGACACTGGCATCTAAACAATGTGTGTCCTCTAGCTACAACGTATGTAATAGACTTGACTACTCTTAAAAAGTTTGTTGAACAAAAGAAAATCAAAATTAGGCAACAAAAAATCAAAAGAAAAATTGCTAAAACCCTGGTATAATATCAGAAAACTCATGCATGTTTAGCCTCAATACTATCTTTGGCAACTCCCAAGGGAGTCATTGAACTTGGATGAGTAAGATTAGGGAAGGTTAAGCAAAGTGCTAATATGAAAACTTGGTTCATTTCTATTAAACATGAATACAAAATTTTTTCAAAGAAATTTCATTGATAAACTCCGAAGTCATCATATTTGAACTATGCTATTAAATAAAGAACATATCATAAGATTTTTATAATGGAAGAATATGCGAAAACAATCTTCTCTGATTTATGAAACTAGTATCAGATTGAAAATGTTCCTGAATGATCCCATTCTTTGAAATCCCTGCTGGAATTCTTGTGCTCAATGTTTTATGCCTGCTAGAAATCATTTGCTCTTGTTCATGTTAGACTCACTGTTTCATTATCTTTTTAATTGATATCATACTCTGCTTTGATCATCACTTCATGATCTGCTTTGTTCATGACCTGCATTATCCATGTTTGAAATAATTTCATACATGTGCTTTTGCTGATATCCTCATTGACTGTGTTTATGAAGTCTTTCATTGTCATAACTCCCTTCTTGCCTTACTCATCTCCAGCTTTTACACTTCCATTCAAATCATTTTGTTTTGTCAAAGGGGGAGATAGTTTGATTAGTCTGGGAGATGTGTTCATTCATGAAGGGGGAGAATAATTGGGAGAGAATAGCTTTGCATATTTCATGGCTAAGCATTTAATTCCATGTCTAAGGGGGAGAACGTTTTCACTGAGTATATCAAACTATTTCATCTTTTTGATGATGTCAAAGGGGGAGAATAGTTTGATATGAGTCAGTATGTTAGCATGCCTTGTATGTTAATTTGGTGATAATGGTCATAATCACTCAGTGTTGCCATCATCAAAAAGGGAGAGATTGTTATGTCCCTGTGATTTTGATGATGTCAAACACTATGACTCATCATGAGTCTGCATGTGCATGCATGTGATTGATTCATGTTTTTAGTAATGATGTCATATGTTTGATGTCCAATGCATTGGATTTATGATTCCAATAATGCCATGCTTTAATGCTATATGATGCCTTAATCCTATATGTGCAACTGTTGAGGAACATGCAGGCTGACAGAGATATTGTGAAGCGCAGTTCTACATGATAAGCCTTAAGTCAAAGGCCAATCAGCTCAGAAGAGGAGCCAACAATTTAAAAGGTAAGCTTTAATTCAGATTGGCCGACCATTTTATGAATTTCAATCAACTGAAGTCATTAGATGAACCCAACAGCATAAAGGTGAAAAATAGCTCTTGGAGGCAAAATTGGGTCACAGCAACCAACAGGCGAGCAAGTGTGACAAATGGCCAGCTAGCAGTGACAAATGGGTCGCAAGGTTGAATAATATAAGCTAGTAGTGACAAATAGCTATTGGCAACGGCCCGAAGCTAACGCAAAAACACCTAAGGCGACGACTGTCAGCGGTAAGGGTGACAAATGTGTGATACGGCTAACAAATAGCCGTTAAGGGTGAGAAAGAGCTCGGTAAGGTTGACAAATACATTGTAAGGCTGAAAACTCATGTTCTACCGCACGTGCTTCATTACCAATCTCAAAAGCTAATTTGTGGGCACGTGATCCAAGGTCCTCGGACGTGGTATCTCTCAAGAACATTCTCACTAACAGATGGACAAATGGCGGGAAGTTACTTTGAGTAAGTTTACTTCAAATCTGGTTTTGTCTGCTCAATATATAGATCGTTTCTTCATGAGGAGAAAGGGGTTGTAGATAGAAGAGCTATGAAGAGAGCTGCTGCTAGAATCAAGAGAAGAGAAAATAGAGAGAGCAGATCAGTTCAAAGAAAATCTGAGAGAGAGTATGTGAGAAGAAGAAGTGAAAAGAGAAAAGAGATAGAAAGATCAATTTGAGTAGTGCAGCCGAAGCTACATTGAAGACTTGATCGTGTGTTGGCCTCTAGATCAGATCCAATCGACTTTGCTCCTTGAGGGCTACATTGTTTTCTGGTTATATTTTTTGTTCTTTTTGGTTTGTTTCTTTATTACTCTTGGGTACTTCTGATACTCTGTTTAGAGATCGGGTTAAGCTATGTGTCAGCAGTGTAGAGGATTTGTTCCTTTGATCAGCAAGCTATGTTGCTCAGCGGTGCAGAGGATTTGATCCTCTTGTTAGCAAGCTGTATTGCTCAGCGGATTGTAGGGATCTAATCCCTGAAGCTGTGGATCAGCGTTTTCAAGTTATGAGTCAGCGGAAGCCTCACCGGGTCTGGTGAGGGGTGGATGTAGGCAGACTAGGTGTCTGGCCGAAGCACCTAAAAGTCCTTTGCGTTCTATGGTTTGATTGTGCGATTGTGTTCGCTAGATGTTTGCTTAGGCTCGTTTCATTCACATCATTCAGCGTTGCAATCTTAGTTACACGCTAAGTGTTCGAGTGTTGCTCTAAGTAGAGTGTGAGTTTTTAATAGAGCCATATTTTGATAGAGGGATCCATTCACCCCTTTCTAGATCTCATCCTTACACCCAACACGACACACCCAACTGGCAACACTCCCAAAGCTCCAACAAAACCTTGACATTCGTGGGAACACAGTTCCTGAGGGACGCAACTAGACATTGATTACAAACAAATGCCTCGCTTCATACACAACACACATCGATCATCAGAGTAGACATAACACACACAAGGATACAAGTCTGGCATCACCTCAGGCACAACGAAGATCCAATCATGGCATCACTGCCACCATCTGGCTCCCCGAGGACATAGAATCCTCGTTACGAGAAACTGCCACCAATAAAACCCGACGCTCGGTGGACCAATCAAACATCAGCTTCGCTACCAACTGACTGATCTCACACCCTATACCGGAGACGACCATTACTGAGCCTCAACCAGCTCACATAGTCATCTCAACTGACTGCAAAAAATCCGTCGATTCCACATCATGTACCATCTCACACCTGGCAAGCCGAACGCCGATAACCGCACTAGACCAGCTCTGGTCCAAGCACAAGCCTTCAACAAATCCCAGATCCAATTCTACGAAAGGTACATCTTACAATCAGCCACTCAAGGCCTTGCTTGCACATGGCTCTCACTATTCTCAGCTCGCTACAACTAGCATCTTCTGTCTATGATAGACCATTCACCGGTCACCAGATACTCGTGAACGAGAACCCTTACTTGCTCAACATATGTTGGCCTGATAAGCACATTACAAATCTCGACAGGCCATCTGTTGACTCATGCACAGACCAATACTACGTCACGAGCCAATCCTCACTCAGACTTCGCATCCGATCCTGATCCTCGTGCCAACTCTACCCTCTAAGGGGAGCATGGCGAAACCAAACGATGTGATTCCACCACCCTTGATCCTCACAGCACTCGACTCAGGCTTACAGGGAAATCCTCTCATGCTGGTCACATGACCAAGGTCCACCATTCGTCGATGATGTCCTTCCAGGGACATCCATACGCAGGAATCGTTCATCGCACTGTCTCATCAAATCTTCATCATAATTATTCCAAAAGGACACCTGCCAATCCTCGGCTCCGCTCTCGCTACAGAGCCACAGGACACAACTTGAATAATTCACGGCACATATCTACATAACAGACAAGTGTCATTTGCTACCACAGTAACCTGGTTGATGACACTGCAACCAATGCACACAAGTCTCCAAACATAACATATCTTGCCATAGCCCACCACTCGGCTAGCCTTACCAGCCACTTGCAGCTACTAACTGGGACCCATAATCATCTCTTGCAGATCACATCTTGGGAACCATGATCCCATCCGAGGACACAACTTTTGACATAGGTTGAGCACACGACTTACCGACTCCGACCATCACGTCCTCATCCTTTGTCAAGCTATTTCTTTAGCAACCTTATTCGGGTCTAACTCCAATGCTTGACATGACTTCCAACGCATGAACAAGGTACTCATGCGGCAAACGTGCCATCATATTTCCCCAATTCTCCATCCTGCCAGTGCCACAAGCCATAATGCCTCAAGCAATGGCATGGCAGTCGGCATGGCTCACACAGCCAGAGACAACTCACACCAAAGAACCAATCCTCCGATGCTCTACTCATCCTATGAAATCCACCCGTAGCAACCAACGCTACGATCTTGGGCTTGTGGGTTATGGGCCCACCAGGCTTCCGTTGCACACTCTGATTCACGCACGCAACCATCATAACAACTCAGGATCCGCCATCCCGACCATCCTCAACTCGGCTGGCTAACTCCAAAAAATAGGAAAACCCAATTACCTCAAATCTAGAGCACAGATTCTCTCTCTTAATCTGGCAATCCTCTGCAACTCCAAAGGCTCCGATTCACGATGCATCAGAAATCACAACATCGGCCATAAGTCTCACAAGCATAGCCCAACTTGCAATCATCCTTCCGAAATGATGCCAACGCATCCTTACACATAAAGGGAATGGGCATGGCTTCTCACAGGCAACCACATTGCCAAAACATCGAACACGTCTTGCACGGATTTCGTGGCACACGAAAAGGTGAACCAATCCGACATACAATGCAAGATGATGAACTTGGAAAACATGATTCTCTTTGACCATGGAGAAAACAACATACCTTCGACCAAGCGGATATCTCCATGCTTGACCTGACCCTGAATCTCACGCACGCTGGGAACCACACCTTCCAGCACAAAAAAAAATATTACTACCATCAAGTCAACTCCTCCGACAACACTCGCCAATTGTCTTGTCGGACCACGCTCGGAGCCTCTCCCGGTGCACCATCATTGCAATTCCCCGAACTGCAACTCACCATGCCTCGAGCACTGGCTCTGTTGATCGCCAGCCACACTCTGCCACATCGGTTGAGCTAGCCACTGCCACACGCTCCTCACCTAGGCCTGTCTCTGATCCCGGAACCATTAATACGCCAGAACGCTTACCGAGGAGCGAAGAAAATCACTAATAGATGCCACGCTCGAAGGCTGTTACACCTCTAGTTACTGGACATGATTCCCTTAAATCTGTCCTTGCTAACACCAATCCATTCTTGACTCTCGGATCCACAAAATATCCATCTCCTGAGCTGCTGCCATGCGGACCACCACAACAAGAGCCACAATACGAACCACAGTTGACACTTGCCAATGCTCATCCTCAGATCTCGAATCTATCATGGAACCTCCACATCTCATCTGTCGGCACACACGGTGCATCCAAGGTGGCACATAATGGCCCTAAATTCCGCAATCTGGGCCAAAACCAAGCCACTACCACACAATCTCGAACCAAATCTAGGACTAACACAACCCATTCACACATAGAAGCGCAGGACTTGGGACTTACTGGGACAACTCTTCCCAATCCTGTCTCAAAATCTACAAAATAATTGGGACTAGCACGTCATTTCTGACGTAACAGAGCACTATGAGCACATTAGGATCTACAATTTGTAGCTCATCAGGAAGATCCTCCGCTCGTCCGAGCACATCTCTCGATCAAAGCACCCGTTCTGCCACCTTAAACCATGATCTTGGCACCTCAGGGGCTAGATAAACCTCAAACTAGGGTGGTCAAAATGATAATAACTACCTCAGAGCACCCTCATGGCCAACTAACCCCAAGCAATCCTCGCCAACCACCTAACCTCGCTGTAGATCCCTCGAATGCTGCCCCACAGCACCACACCTGCCGGCAACTCTGCCTAACGCAGCACAACTGGGCCCACCACCAATGGGGAAGAAAGCTCTCTATCTCATTCTTCAGGTCCCACGGCGGTACTTCGACGAAAACAACAACTGCGTTCACAGCGCCACACCAGGCACTCTAGCTCTCAAGCGAGAAACAAAGCAGTAGACAAACACAAAACCTTATGCCAGCTACTGACTGTACTAGACCTTATGGACTCTGATCACTGTAATATCTCTAATTCCCATGTACACACCACAAACACTCGCTCTGATACCATTTGTAACGACCAAAGATCCGAATATTGGGAATAACCCAATACCATTCGAATCCTGGGCCATAGCCCACGAGTCGAAGGGCTCAGAAGGGCTAAAAGGATGTGTGTGGAGGTACATAGAAATAGTAAATAAAGCAGAAAATAACAATAATAATAGAAACAAATAATTTAACTACAGAGTCCAGTCCAAATAAAGTACAGTCTACAGGGAAAGAAATGTACTCTAATGCCGAGTGAACACTCGGCCAAGTGAGCTGGCAACTACGAACCTCCGCACTGCACCCTTGAACCATGAGGAGGAACTGCTACACCTGAAAATAAGGATGAGCCTCCTATCACTGGCTCAGTAGGGGTCCCGCGGAACCTCAACCGTAAAAAAACGGCGGTAAAGAAAGCAGAAACAATAGTAGGAATAGCAAACATGGTGGTCGATAAAATCTTGGCTCTACAGCTACTCCTATTGTACCGGAAAACACATCCCGATCTCACAATCAGGGGACCATCAAACGGACGGAAAACCCTGGCTAAGCCGCCAGAAGAAATGGCATGACAGCTCTATCGTGAAGGCCCACATTCACAGGTAACGACCAACCCAAGACCACACAGTCTGCGGAAACTGGTCATGACCTCACCGTCGTGAACCCTACACTGTCTAGGGAAAACCCTCGGTAGCCTCTACCGAAAACCCTAGACCTCTACGTCTGGAAAACATGAGGAAACTTCTCTAAGAAACACGAAGAAGACCGTCTCGTGTGACAGGAGCACTGCCCACTAGAAGCAAGGCCGGATGCGTACACTATCGACTTAGTCCATGCCCCAGGTGTCTCCCTCACCCCATGCAAAACTGAGACACTGTACTAGTTACCACGGGACAAGGGTCTAGTCGAGGTCATGCTCATCAATACGTGTCCAAAGTCCCCGACCATGTGTGCACACATTGAGTGACTGCACTCTGTCAGGCCCTCTAGCTGGTTTTCCTCCCGACCCGGACTCGAGCAGCTACAGGGGAGGCCCTACGGCAAGCCAGCCTAAAAATCATCACTCTCGGGTCTAGCTCTCCACCTACTCCGACGTGGGTCAGCACGCGAGTGCTTAAGCAAGCTACGACTAGTGGGAACGGTCACTTGAGAAAAAAGACTCTCGGAAGCAACCGATAGAATACTGATAGACTACCCACGAGCCCGTCATACGTAGCTTGGAACACGGGTGGCACGATGCCACCGCACTAGGGATAGTCAACTGGACCTACTAAAACAACGGTCCTTGAGTCACCAGACTCAGGGTCAACACCGTCGTACAGGACAACTCGATGCCGTCAATCTACCCTAATCTTGGGGTCAAAACCATGGTCTGATATAACTTTTAAGGTGGGACATGATCGTTGAGCTTAATCCCTTAAAAAGGGAAGCTAAGAAACCCTCCAGTCTCAAGCTAGGTCACTGAACCTGCAGTTCATAGGCCATACACATGGCCCACAGAGAAATCACTTCCCGAGAAGGCTAACAACGTGCGGGGATAACCCTCCGCACTCCTGCCACTATACGGTGACTCGATCAAGCATAACACGGAAGCCCACCCGGACCCTTGAAACCCATGGGCAAGCTAATCGAGGTAAAATGGTACCTCCAGACACCAAACACGCTCACGGTACCCATGGGGTGTATGGGACATCCACGGGGCCATAGGTCAACTATTGGGTCTCAGCCGGATCGACCGGGGGCCAAAACGGGCCAAGGGACTGAACTTCAGTCGACCAAAACCCCTGGGTCGGTCGACTACCCAGCGGGGGTGTCGACGCAGTGCGGGCTGCGTCAACGTCCCCAACAGGTGTCAGTTGACTGACCCTTCGGGTTTAGTCGACCGAACCCTGCTGGGTTCTGCCCTCACACTGTGCAGTTGGGTAGACCATCCTCAACCGGTCGGTCGACAAAAAATGACAAACCCTCTCGGCTCACCTTGGGCTACCAAAACCACGGGAAATGAAGTACAAGGGTTAGGGAACCATCCCCTTACCTCCACCAAAAATTTCCCTCGCCGAGAACGCAGTTTCATCGCGAAAACGCCGTTTGAATGCCACCGGGTTCACGAACTCGCGAACGAATGCCACCGCCTCGATCCTCATCCATCCTCGCCGCCCCTCGCCTCACGAACCTCGCCACCTCACCCCCGCCTTCCTCGATTGGCCGTCAAAGAAGAGAGGGAGAGAAGAGAGAGCATGAGAAGAGAGAGGGAGATAAATGAGAGTGAGGAGAGAGAGGGGTGGGTTGCTTTAAATAGAAAGAATTTAGGGATTTAGAAAATCCAGAAAATACAAAATTAAGGAAAAATACTCCCCACGATCCTTGGAAGACGTACAACGTGCCTGCAATGTCCCGGACCCGACAACGTGTCAGTTCATCCTACACAGGGTTTTGAAGGCTTGACAGCAAAAAACATGTGTAAAGCACAAAACATGTTGTAGGACTCACAAAGGAGCTCCGAACTCACGGATTCAGATCCGAAGAAATGAAAAAAAAATCTGGGGCGTTACCCCCGCGTAAAGGGTTGAAGGCTGGGAGAGGCCCACGTAAAGGGGATGATAGTGGCTGGATTGGGTCTAGGCGGACCAGGGCGGAGGGGCTGGGGTTTAGGCGATCAAGACTAGGATGCGTTTAGGCTATCAATGGCTGGGTGGACTAGGGGTTTAGGTGGTCAAGATAGGGGGGTTGGGTTTAGGGTTTTAGCTGTCAAGGTGGAGTTGCTTTATGCGATCAACAAGAGCTGGTTTATGCAGTCAAGGGGGTTGGGTTTTAGGCAGA
This sequence comes from Amorphophallus konjac, assembly GCA_022559845.1. Taxonomy (NCBI): domain Eukaryota; kingdom Viridiplantae; phylum Streptophyta; class Magnoliopsida; order Alismatales; family Araceae; genus Amorphophallus; species Amorphophallus konjac. The sequence continues at coordinate 249,958,284 of CM040126.1, forward strand.
CCATTTTCTTCTTTTCTTTTCTTTCTTCTTCTTTTTTATTTGGTTTAGGGTTTAGGTGGACTGGGGATAGGCGGACCAGCCACCCAGCCCGCCTAAACCCCCCTCCCCAGGGTTTATGCAGACTGGGCGACTAGGTTGCCTTGGTCCACGTAAACCCCTAGGGGGTTTATGTGGGCTAACAGGAGAGAGAGAAACATGTAAAAACCTCCCTCAGGCCCCTCTTGTGACCCATGTGTACTCCCTTGAACACCTAGACGACACTGGTTGGTTGGTTCTATGGTGGACCACTTCGACTATGCTTAAACCTGCTTGGACTGTGCTTGAAGCTTGTGCTTCACCTCAGACAATCCTTGCACGGAGTCTTCACACAATGAGTTGACCTTTCTTCAACACTGACTGGGCAAGGCTAGGGCCATATAAAAATTGACATTGGTTAGGATGCCCTGGGGCTCGGGCAAGATTCCGACGTTGGGCGCACCCCTAGTCAAAGGTTATTTTGGGGTGGCCCCGAGGTTTGTCCTTATTGTTTTTATCAAGCCGTGTGATCCAATCACGTGCCTTAGAGTCTGGGCTTTGACCCAAGCCTCAAACTGAGGCCGCCTTCTTGTCACCTTCAAGGTGTTCGGGTAATTCCCAACCCTTAATGGCATGTTGAACGGCATGGCTAGTGGACCCCGTGACTTGCACATAGCACAGTAGTCGGGGCTAGTAGCTCTTGGCCATTGAAGAAAGACATTTTGGGTATGAAAACATAGTCTTAGTGTAGGGCGCCATGCTATGCGGCGGGTTGTTGTGGAGTCCTAGGTTGGCCAGGTGGCTGTAAAGTTGACGGCTCAAAGATGTGTGTAAGGGGATCAGTGGTGGTCCCCGCGTCTTGTAGAGTCGTTGCATGGCGTAATAACTGTTTCTGAGCCGTCGATTGGCTCCGGATCGTTGTAGAATGATTGAGAATTAGGCACCCTTAAGGTGTTCAGGAAAATTTCCAACCCTTGATTAGGGGCCATATGGGCTGGCTAATGGTCCCCGGGGCCCAAACTTGACTGGGCAGTGGAGTCCATTAGTGTTGATATGTTGGGAAGAGGTATCTTGGGGGTGATTCCTAAATATTGAAGTTGAATGCCGCATGACGTGGGTGGTTACTGGGAGTCCCAGGGTTGGCTTGAAAGATGAAGTGTTGGTGGGCCAATGCCGCATGCTGGGTGGTCGGGGGTAATCCTCGCTTTGTCTTGAAGTTGACGTGGGAGACAGCAAGCTGATTGTGGTCCGAAGTCGGGTCCAGGTTGCTATAAAGACGCTAGGCAAATAGCGCCTACAAGGTGTTCAGGAGAGGTCCGACACCTTTAAATCTTGAATTTTCTTGGGAAAAATACTTGTGTACAACAAATGACCCCCATGGGGCGTGCGTCAGAGTCAAAGACGTGGGCGGACGGTCCATGAGTCTTGTCTTTTGCATGTTGTAGTGCATATGTTTGCTGCATTTTTTCTTTATTTATGCTAGCAATATTTGTATGCATTGCTAACATTCTTCTTGTTAATCATGCAGTAACCTAGCAACCATGCCAAAGTTTGCAGGGATGGTCGGGCACATAGGTGTGTTGGGGATGGTGAATGTAGATCGGATTAAAAATCCTCACTTTTGGGAGTGAAAAATATATAACATGACAACAACATGTATAAGACGTGATAAAAAATATATAGCACGAGGTGCTAAAGGGGAGTTGTGATCGCCAGAGGGTTTACCTCAATAAGAAGAAAATGAGATCGCATGTACCTGGTGAAGAGTGGGATGCGGGATAAATGTGGATTTCCTCCTCCAACTCCAATCGGCCGGCCGATGAAGTGGGTTTTCTTGATTGATTACCTTGTAAAAAAGACAATGAAAAACAAGCAAAAGAGAGGGGGATCAGCCAAAGTGCAATAGTATCAATCCAAAGCTAACCTAAGATGATGAAAAGACATCAACATGCGCACCTCTTTTTGGTTTTATAAACCCCTAGCAGAGAACTAGGGAAGGGAAAAAAATGCTTAATGCAATAAGAAAAACTGATGGTATGACAATGATGGAACTCAAATAAAATAAGCACAATATAGCCCTGCTCTCCCTGACGAGAGTGGAGGGAAACCGTGAATGATGTTGGATGGATTGTAGAAAGATGGATGCAGTAGGATGAAGCCCGATCGGATGCAGTAGTACACCACGCTGCAGCAGGATGAAGTGCAAAGAAGGGGAGATTGTGATCTTCTGGGTTTAGGGCGTTCAACAATAATGATGATAATCAACAAACAACAACAACAACCCTGCAACCTTTCCAACCTTTTCCAACCCTTCTTACGCTCGACAAGGAGCCTCTTATATAATGTTCAATCGGATGTGATCAAACAAGGGAATTGATAAGAACGGGTAATGAGGCATCCACGGAAGGATTAAGATCGGGCAAGAGTCCAAGGATAGCAGGGAACTGTGGGGGAAAGATGGAAAAAAGGACTCTGGAGTAAAACACGCCTTAAGACAGGGCGTCTATTTATGAATTGACGACCTGAGATTGGGACGTTTCTTAAAACACGACCTAGTAAAGGCCGTTTCTTCCTGGGTTTAATTTTGGAAATGAAAACTTCCTCTGTTTGGAAATTAATGGAACACGCCTAAGGTAACGGCGTTTCTTCAAAACACGCCCTGAGGAAAGGCGTTACTCACAAAATGCCTTTTATTTTGAAAATAGATAATTCCAGAAATTAACGGATAATACCAGGAATTGACGCCCTCACCTACGGTCATTCTTTCCTTGAAAACGCCTTATGACAGGTCGTTACTTTAAAAAGTAACGCCCTTCGTCAAGTCTTTATTCACAAAAATGCAGGAAAAATGCAGAAAAACTCACAAAAATAGAAAAACTTTATGTTATAGGAATATTGAAGTCCACTTGGGGCGTTTATATAATAACATGAGATTTGATCAACAAAACGTCAATTTTGGCGTGTCTACAGTGAAGATCACTGGGTTAGGCACACAGACAGTTCCATGCTACCCTTGGATCCACCCACTATGACGTAGGCCAGCTTCGAGAATATTGATCGTGGACTTGTTCTGGTGGCTGAGGGCCTGTTGGGCTAGAGTGATGATAGAGCAGGAGCTGTGGATGTTTCATGGATCTCTAGGGTGAACGAGATCTACCACTATGACCGTTCGAAAAACTACTTGAGGGAGTATCCACTATATCGCTTCCTATTTCAGTTCGTGAAGAGCTTTGTCCCGGGAGGGATGGAGGAGGATGACCCCCTGGTTGCCAGAGAGTACCGTAGGTTGGAGCAGGCCATACTTCTGGGCAAGGACAGCCTACAGGGTGCTTGTTCCTTTAGTTATATGAGCTTTTCCAGAGACTTCGAGAGACAACAGTAGCTTTAAAGTGCTGAGTGTCTAGGCTTCTTTAGCCAGGCAACAAAGTTTAGAGTTAGGGCAGCAGTGTTCACTCCGGCCACTTGGGACCTCGACGACCACCACCGAGCCGACTCTGATAAGGTGGATGGGTTGAACTTGACACTATCCAGATTAGCATTTGCAAATTATAGCTTTAATTAGTAGTGCATCTTGGACATGATTCTACGGCAGATGGTGGCAAGCTGGTATGGGAGCTGGTTGTTGTAGTTCCTTCTCATTACTATCGTTCAAGAGCCACTAAATGGCTGATGGGAGTGATCCACCATTACAGAGTGCTACTGGAGAGAGCCGAGATCTGCCATGCAGTTACGGCGGCTTTGTATGGATACCTGTTGTTACACCGAATTGTTGCAAGCACTCGTAGAGCGGTTCAGTTGCCGATGGAATACTTTTGGGAAAGTTGAGGGGGAGACTTCTCTGGATTTGTGGTCTCTCCATCGGATTTCAGGTTTGCCGGTGTTTGGTGAAGGCTATGAGGATGTAGTGTTGGATGACCTCCACTGCAGCCACATAGATGGACTGGGGCAGTATCGGATGGCGCACAACTATAGGTACCTTCTGATGACATGGCAAGACTTGGTTCAGGCCGTGAAAGAGAAGCCAACATATACGGAGCGAGTGACTTTGAATGCATGGGTCTATCATTTCTATAACGGCCATTCTACTTTTACAACAAGTTTGCAAGTGACCAAGTCCCTCGGGAGGAATACCGACAGATAGAGCTTTACTTTTGGACATATTTGAGATATATCTATGCACCGAAAGAGGGGTGGAATGCACATGGCCTTCCAAATGTGACATACTTGGTAGCCTATCTGGCTTACTGGCTGGCGACGTTCGTGATCCCCTATAGAGAGGACATGCTATTGTGGGTAGAGTTGTTACTGCTTGCATGTTTACTGGTAGACGAGAGGAGGCTGGCCTTGGCTCCTACAGCATTGGCCAACATCTACCATGTGATAGTTGGAAGAGTAGATCTAGAGGGGGGGTTGAATATATCAACTCCAAAAAAAAAACTTAGTTACACAACTCCAAAAGCACACGAGAGCTTGTTCAGAGAATAGATCAGACACTAAATCTATCCTTGGATAGAACAATAGTAGTATCACTTGCGATGACTGTGGAATGTGTATCTTCAGTGCATAAAACTACTTAAAGCCAAATGTGTGTGGAGAAAAGATATATCGAATGCAGTAAGTAGTGAAGTTAGTAACCTGTGAGTGAAGGAAGAAGAAAAGAGATCAAACACACAAGGATCAAATCACTGCACAAAGTTTTTTAGGTGGTTCGGTTGCAGACCCGCAACCTACGTCCACCCCTCACTAGATTAGTGAGGATTCACTACTTGCAATTAACACACACACATAAGCGGATTCAGTCCGCAAACAACCGCTGACTAATAGATTGAGCTAAGGAACAACCTCCTCACACCGCTGACCAACAGCTTGTAATCAAAAATTGATCCCAAGATAGGGTATCGAAAAAACACACACTCGTAGAAAAATCTGAAATGGAAACAAGTAGAAAATAAAAGCTCAAAGAAAGAAATGAAAATGATGAAACACAATGTTGCTCCAGGCAAGGATCTGAGAGCTTTTCTGATGGACACCCACAGAACTCTCAGTCAAAACTAGAAAATTCTCACGTCCAGTTGTGAAGAGCTCTCCCTTGAAAAGCTTTCACACTAACCCTAGTGGCTTCTCTCTCTTATCTCCACACTCTTCTTCCTCTTCATGTGCTCTTCGAGGATGCTCTCTGATTTCCTTCAAGGATGCCCCTTCTCAATAGCACAGGGCGACACTCTCCTTCTTGAGCATCTAGCTTCTTCTCCAAGGCGAATGGGTGCTATTTATAGTAGAGCAAAATGGATAATCCTCCATTTCCAAAGTATTTTCTGATTGGTCTAATGATAAGAGTGGAATTATAAAACATTCTGTCCAAGGACCTTACTAGAAACCTAGGCAAGTGACCTTGGAGCATGCGCCAATGATTGGACCTTGGACCATGTGCCCAAGAAGGCCCACACTTAAAGTTTGTAAACCTTTGTTGCCATGATGAGTCGACTTGGTTTGGATGCTGAGTCGAGTTTTTCCTTGAATTGGGCGAGGCTCAAGGCGTTTGGAAGTCAGTAAGTTGACTTTGTATTGAGCTTGGGTTGACTTGCTCTTTGAGATGTGCGAGGCCCAAGCTTCTGGGAGACTATAAGTCAACTTGGTATTGAGCTTGAGTCGACTTGCTTGGTGCTTTGACAAATGAGATCTTTACTGGATGAGGTATTGAGTCGACTTGTTACTTAGTCCAAGTCAACTTGTCCTTTGCTGTTGCTAATGATGTTGCTTGCACTGTTGTTGATGTTGTTGCTGGACGCTGCTATTGCGTCGACCCAGCCTTCATTGGGTTTAATGAATATGCACTATATGTTCCAAAGCGTGTCGATGCATAAGCACATTACGTCGACTCACCCTTCAATTCTGCTTGGATTTTTTTCTTCAGCTGCGTTGACTCATTGAGTACACTGTGTAGCACCCTGAGAATTTATTTTAACAAAATTTAGAATTTATTTAAACAAAATTTCTAATTTCAAAAATTTCTGATTTATTAAATTGGAAACCCCATTTTTGGTTAAGATTCAACTAATTTATAAAAATCTGGAAAAAATTATAATCGGGTAGAGGACAAAAAGTTTAGACCACTATCCTCCTAAGTCAAACCCTAATTAAAATATTAACCAAGCTGAATTAAGGAATTTAGACTAAAAACGGATCTTAGAGTAACCAGACCTTAAATCGCTTAATTCGAGCCCAAATCGCGATCATTTAAGCCCAAATCAAGCCCATTACATCCGTCTTGATTGGAAGCCCAATAGACCTCTCTTTTCTCTCCGAAACCCTAACTCTAGAATTCAAATTTGGGCGAGTTGTGGCGGTGTGACTTGGTCAAGCGTGAATCGCGCGCGACCGTGGGCGTGGGAATCTATCCTCTTCGATCGATCCTTCCAGAATCAATTGGCCCTATAAAACTAACCCTAGCCCGACCTAGTATCAACGTTTGTTGTGGCTGTCGATGAAGAGCGAGGACGTGGGAGTATTTGGCGACGTAAGCGAGGGTGTTCTTCGTGCGGTTCGGGTGCTTGAGTTCATCTTCTTCCTTCGATTAAGGTAGACCCAACCTCAAGTAAAATATACCTCTGGATTCATCTTCGAGTCTTCATTCTTTTGATAGTAAAAGCCCCAATTATGATTCAGTATAGCGCGTGTATTGTCCATTTTAGTCAGAGCATGTAAATTAGGGCATCGATCTCGTTACCCCCCTTTATATCGATTGAATGCTAGGATTTGCAGGCTTAAATATTAAATTGATCATGCTATATTGTGTAACTTTTTGTCTTCTTCCTATCATTATAATTTTGCCTAATTTTTATGCACTGTACCGCTCGCATTCCTTGTCGCAATCAAGTTCTATTAGAGTTTGCCAGAGACTAGAGTAGCGATCATTTTACAGTCTCACAGAAACCATTTCTGGTTCAGGCGGCTCCGCGATAGACCGTGTTTCATATTTTGAAAACTTGAAACTTCCTGTCAGTTGAGCGACCCCTCGATAGACCGCAACAGTCCTGTGTGCGACCATACCTTGACCGCTACAGAACCCTAACTGCTGCGCGATAGACCGCCTTACTCATGGTTGGATTTGAAAACTCGTGCCCCTAAGAGGCCTCGTGATGGACCGCTTAACCCTATCTGGCGGCTCTGGTCAGACCATTTTTGGCGCACAGCCATACTTATTCCATGCTATTTTAATCTTGTTAGATTTTATTAATAGGGTAGAAACCCACAAAAAAATGGGATATATGAAACATGATTTGACTTAACTATGGTCATGATCGAAATTGTACCTTGTCCATCTACAAACTTAGTTCTTTTCTCTTATCAATTAATAGAGCTTAAATTATAAATTTTGTTGCATTAAATATCACGTATGGAAATTACTAAGATTGTTTGACAGTCACTCCACTCCGATGGTACTGACTGACCGATCATCCCCCGTTTTCTGATGTTTCATTAAACCTTTAATCTTGTAATGGTTGGGACTCTCCGCCGGATATTCCTTCCGTCGGACTAGGACCTCCATTATGAGACCTCCGTAAGATCCCGCGAGCCTGGGATTCCCACTAGGACGTCGGGCGGGTTGTACCCACAAAGCCTGAACCTTTCAACTCATTCGAATCGCTTGTTTTACCCGAGCCAGCGTCGGGATTGTCATGTTTATTGTGGCCCTCCTGAGACCGTTTCTGTCAATGTGCGGTCCAGTCATGACCGCCGGACTTTTTAAACGGACCTCCTGTGATCGTAATCAACCGGCTATGCGTCGACCTCCCTTGGGTGCGTCGACCTTAGTCCTCTGGACTCAGTGACGTATGCGGTCGTTAGTAGACCGTTTACCTCTTCAAGCGGCCCCTTGGTGACCGCATTTATCTGGCTATGCCAAGACTTGTGCGTCGACCTTAGTTTGGAAGTGGCCCAGCTAGGACCGTCTAGTCCTGATTACGGCCCATATTGGACCGTTTATACTCTTTCACCCTGAGCTTGGACCCTTGGCCCAGCTAGACTTTTGCGGTCCAGACTAGACCATTTTCTCATCTAGGCGGCCTGATCATGACCGCATATATCCAAAACTTATTTTTATGTGTTTCCTGCTTGTATTGTACTCCTAAATCTTTTGACATCTCAGTCAATCATTGAAATACCACTTGATCTTAGATGGTAAGTTACATAGCTTAGCCTTGGAATTTTGGCCGATTCCAAATGAATGTCTAAGACGGTTACTTGGGATCTTGGATCCACCAAATCAATGCCAACGCATCATAAGAGCCCGGTCTGGTCCTGGGAGGAGCGCCTGAAAAGTACTAGTGCCCCGGGGAGTTGTAATGACATGGTGAGGCATTGCACCGAGTGCATGACTAGCGTGATATCTATGACATTCGTTCATTCTGATATTCTTGGAATTCCTACATGGAATTATTTCTACTTGACTTGCTTGTTTTCTTGTTTGATCGGCCAAGTACATGGAAATGATATATCTCGGTTCTATTTTATTCTCATTCCATTCTTGCTTATGTTAGTTGTTCATCGCCATTTATTTTATTCACATGAAATTAAATTAAATTATTAATTACTTAAACCTTGCCTGCTATTACCTACTGAGCGTTCGCTCACCCATTTTTTCCTCATTTTTAGGTAGCTCCGATGAGGATATGCAAACGGACGGGGATAGGCAAGAGTAAAGACCTGGAGTGGACCCCGTTAGGAGTGAACCTTGCTAATGTCATAGATAGTCGTCGGAGTAGTCTTAGAGTTGTTTTAAAGTCGTTGTTTATTGTTAACCTGGTTGCTCAATTCGAGTTATAATCTTTTCTTTCTTCTTTTTCTTCTTCTAGTCAAAATGTAAGATGTTGGAAACATTTTATTCTCTATTCATGAGTAAGTTGGTAAATTTAGAGTAATTCCTTTCTCTTTGAAATTATGTTCTTTTAATTTCGTTATCGATCTGTTTATCATGAATGCATATAACTGTCGCGTTCCGATAGTCCGCGTCGGGGCGTGACACACTGAGTCGACCCAATCTTCTTGTTGCCTTTGCTACTATCTGGTGGACCATCAGTTAGGTTGACCTACCACGAGGGTTAGGTCGACACATTCTGACCTCTGATAGCTTGGTTTGTTCTTGCGTTGACTCCATAGCTTCATTGAGTTGACCCAATCTTCTTGTTTTTCATTTCTGGGAAATTCGGTCGATCGGACCCTTCCTGTTGGTCTATCGGCCAGCCACTTTGCTCTAAAGTCTATCGACTCAACAACAAGTCAGTCGACTTGTGTGCGTATCTGTCGACTGAGTTCTGTGTCTATCGACTGATTTTTGTGTCTGTCGACTTGAACCTGTTACATGTTAGCCTACAATTTAAACACTTAGTCAATTTGACTTTAAGGTATTCGACTAAGTTTTATGTGCCTTGCAAGAGGACTCATAATGAGTCATAGTTGAACATCATCAAAACAAAAAACCCAACATTCTCCCCCTTTTTGATGATGGCAACTACGAGTCATTGTGCTCACATTTTTTGACATTCAAATCCAGGACTGAGTTTAGGCAAACAAAAGACTTTCAACATGAATAGCAGAAACACTTTGTAAGGTAGAAGCAATTCAGCAACATGAATAGCAGAAACACTTCATTTGTGAAAAGGTCATCAAGATTTTCATCTAAAACAGACTGACAGACAAAATTAACTGACACAACATATTACCTTCTACAAACTATGACAAATTATGACTCATTCTCATTTCTCCCCGTTTGACATCATCAAACATTAGGAGTGATTGGCAGGTTGATGTACGGAAGCAGTTAGGGATGATTGTACAGGGTGTCTGGAACGAGGGTTGGACACTAGTGCTTGTGGAGTTGAGGAACAGTCGACATTGGTGGGAGTTCAGTCAAATGACATTGGAGTTTAACTGACCGATTGGTTTGATCCAATGAAAAGATTCAACCCTAATAAAGATCTCATTATTGTTCAATACTGACTCTAAATTCTGACACCTTCTTCCATAAGAGCATTGCATGGTTTTTCATTATTTATTGAAGGATTTAAAGTAAATATGTAACATCCTGGATTTTTGGATCGTGTCTCTGCGGGTTACGGATCATGTCCGAGTGAGCTTCGGACATTTTTACCAGATTGTCGGACCCTTCACGGTTTGTTCTTGAATTGTTCTGGGTCTGTGGCGTTGTAAGGAACGCGTCTGTATTTTTATGGAATTTTTTGGAGTCCGGTTGTATTTTGGGGGTCTTTTTCCGGAGCTATTGCATTTTTAAAAAAATATTTTTTTATATAACCCTCCCCACCCCCTCTCGTCTCTCACTCTCATCTCACTCTCTCCCTCTCCCATTTCCCCCCCTCTCACTCCCATGCTCTCCCTCTCCCTCTCGTCTCTCTGGCGATTGACGGGGAGATCGATGGCGAGGTGGTGTGCAGTTCGGGAGTGGTTCGGGGAGTCCTGCGAAGGTTGCCGGAATCAGTCGACCAACCGGTCGACCGATTCGGGCAGCGTGTAGGGGTCGCCTTGCTGTAGAGTTCGGTCGACCGAACCCTGTAGTTCAGTTGACCGGCCCAGTAGAGGTTCGACCCCCTATGATGGTGGGATGACCCCTGTGAAAGGGCTTTCAGCCCAAGGGATTTCGGTCAACCGACCAGCCCTCGCTAGTCGACCGAACTGGGGGCAGGTTTTAAAGCCCGTTTGACCCCCGTTTGTGTGGTTTTTACCACAGACATGAATATGGGTATTTGACCCATCTAAACCCATGGGAATGAGACCAATTGGGCCTCATGAGGGTGATGGTCGCTCGAGGATTAATTCTCATGGTTCGAGGATTTATGGGTTCTCTGTATTGGGTTTTAACCATGTAATTATGGCATGGTTCCCACGTGGCTTGTGTGCCTGTGGCGAGGTATTCACCTCGTGAGTTTGTGGGCCGGTGTCCACCGGTGCTGCCATGTGGTGTGATGGTGATTCCTCACGAGGGTGGCTCCTCAACGCCCTGATGTGGGACGACAATGAGACTCGATGTTGTTGGTGCGATCCTTGGACGTCTACTAGACGACGTGACTTGTTGGATGACGCGACCAGCAACAACACGAACAACTCGGCACCTAACGTGGCTCCTGAAGAGGTGAATGTGCCCAAACAAGAAGCACTCAATCACGGTCATCCCAGGCGAGGGAAACGAGTCGATCTGCACGGTTGAGAAACCGGCAATGAGTCTCGGGTGGTCGGCTCACTCTCGTGCCTGGATTGAGTCACGGGACAGGTCTCACACTCACAACTTACAGCGGTGACTAATTTGAATGATCTAGGGGCCTAACATGCTCACGAGCAGTGGCATCAAGAGCCTATACTAGGAAAGCAAGTGGTTAAAGAGAGGCAACGAGTGTACCTCCACGCTCGGGACATGGGGAAGACGTCCCGGCCAAGACGGTGACTCCCGGTACAAGAGTTAAAATTAATTACTGCAATGAACTACATGCCCACTCCACGCAGGGAGGTAACAGGCTACACATCGACTCCGGGGGGCACCGAACTTGGGTTGGCGGGCAGCATTTTGGTGGGTCCCGTGCGGCGGTTCCGGCTTGGCGATTTGCTGGTCGGCAGGAGAGCAACCACGGACGTACAAAGGAGTCACATCCTTCGGGAGGCTTCTGAAAGCGACGGCCCATCGGGACGACGGAAGCAGGTTCCCGGACGATCTCCTGGAGCGGCAGTGGCTGAATCTTCTCCGACATATTTTTGCTGGATTTTTCTGTTGACCCCTTTCAGCGGGCCAACCTCGGGACAGACCCAGGCAGCTTTGCGCATCCTGGCGAGATCGGCCGCCACGACCAGCCCCGACGTTGGATCGAGACACAAAAGATACCGTTGGAAAGAGGACTCAAAATCCTACGACATACTAAAATCACAGCTTCGTGAAACGGTTTAATTAAAAATAGCCGCGACTGGAAATTGACTGAGCACACTGTCCCGAAATACAGAACAGGCTGGACAGAACCTAACCTCCCTGATCAAGAGCTTTGACCAAGGACCAAATGAACGAATAAGGACTCGAAATTTTTATGGTGGATAGAGGAGAAGGAGTCGATCACGCACATGGGTCTTATGCCTCAACCTGACATCATTTGGTGGGTGAGAAATTTTGTCTTCTAAGATCTATCCCGCTGGTCTGCTCGCAGGCCGACTTTGAGAAGTAAGAATAGCGGGCTGGAGGAGACCTAAACGGTCTCTGATTCGGGTAAAAATTGAACTGAGATTTCCCTATCACGGTAGGAACCTACCCTCAATGTTTCATTGCGATACAACGGTCGGATCTCCCATACTAGCCCCTTCACCAAGATGCTATCCCGCAACTCCGAGCTTGGGGTAGCAAGAAGAAGGCCGGCTTGTAGTGGCTCAACGGCGGCACGAACGGTGGTGGCGGTGGTGGTGAATGATCACAGATGATAGAGGAAGAAGAGAAGCAGAAGAAATGTGACGGAGATAGGAGATTTGGGATCATATCTAGAGAGAGTTGGGGGTGGGAGGAGGAAGAACACCAAGAACACTCAAGAGGGAGAGGGGAGTGCACACCAAGCAATATTCTCTTCAAATTTTCATTAGTTACACCAAAATACAACAAGAGACTATAAATATTAAAACCCTAGATCTAGACCAAAGGATATCCACTAACACCAAAGGACATCCATTAACATTGGTCAAGGGTAGGTGGGGGACAAACATGGGGGACAAGGAGGGGACACCCCCCATTAAGGGTAGGTGGGGGACAAGCATGGGGGACAAGGAGGGGGCATCCTCTACCTTTGTCTCCTTGGTCCAATGGTACAAGTCTTCTAGAAACCCATCTTGGGCCTTGGACCAGTCTTTTGGGCCCACATGTGTAGAAGCCCACATGGGAGAGAGAGGCCCAATTAGGCTCCTAAAAGTTTAGAGGCCCAATTTGGAAATTGGGCTCCTTACATGAAGTGTAACCCTTTTTACAACCTTGACCCATTACACTCATAAATACTCAAATAAATACACACTAATACACTCATAATAAACATAAAGAAACTCAATTCCCAGGTGGGGACTCCATGCTATCACCCAGCCACAAGGCGGTCGGCGTCGCTCGAGTCGTGCTATGTGTCTGATAACGACGGCTAGGTCTGGTGTCCTCACCAATTCTCCCCAGGTGGGAGAAGCTCGACCCTGTCAAGTAGGGGTCCTGATTGCTCTGGTAATGATCCAGTAGATTTGGATCTATCTGCTGTAACTATGCCCGGGTGATCCAAGTGTCATCGGACACATGCCGTCCCCTCCATCGCACCAGATAGCGTTGGTACACTCCACCCCGGGTAGTAGTCACCTGCTCGTCTAGTATATGCTCTATCTGCTCACGCTGCTGAGGTGACAAAGCTGGAGGTGGACGCTCAGGGGTGGGGTCGCTCATAATGGGTAGAGACGGCTCAAAGGGCTCACTGGGTATCACTGCTGGGTCCCTATAAGTGACTAGATCCGAGATGTTGAAAGTGGAGCTGATGCCGTACTCCTCTGGAAGATCTACAACATATGCATTAGGACCAACTCGTTTCACTACTCAGAAAGGACCGGCACCGCGATCTTGTAGCTTCTTCACGGTTCCCGAGGGAAATCGCTCAGGCCTAACCCTGATCATGACATACTCGCCCTCCTGAAATTCACGATGGTGCCTGTGGGCATCAGCCAATTCCTTGTATTGTGTATTGCTGGACTCAATGTGACGATGTATATGCTTATGCAACTGCCTAATATGAGTGGCAAAGGACTCAGCTGACTCAGACCCACAGGACTGGATGGGAGATGGGACCAAGTCTATAGGCTTCCTAGGTCTACGGCCAGTGACAATCTCAAAGGTGCTCATGCCTGTAGACCAATTGACCGAATCGTTGTAGGTAAATTCTACTAAGGGTAAGACCAAATCCCAATCTCTAACTCGATCACAGACTAGACACCTCAGAAGGTCCCCCAAATTCCTATTGACAACCTCAGTCTGAACATCGGTCTAGGGGTGGTATGCAGTGGAGAATTTCAACTGGGTGCCCATCATGTGCCATAGGGTCTTCCAAAAGTAACTGGTGAATCGAACATCCCTATCTGATACTATGGTACGGGGAAGGCCAAATCTGGAGACACAATGGGAGAAGAACAGATGGGCAACTCTAGTGGCATCCGAGGTCTTGGAGCATGGAATGAATAATGCCGTCTTGGAGAACCTATCGACAACCACAAAGATCGAGTCATGCTTTCGGAGGGTGCAGGGTAATCCTAACACAAAGTCCATACTAATGTCCTGCCATGGACTATCCGGGACGGGAAGGGGAGTATAGAGGCCGGTATTTTGCTTCCTCTATTTGGCCATAGCACAAATGCGGCACTGGGCCACAATACGAGCAACATCCCTCTTTAGGCTAGGCCAGTAGAATCCATGCTGAACTGCCTCTATGGTCTTGTTCTGGCCAAAGTGACCAGAAAGACCTCCCGCGTGCATCTCCAATGTAAGAAAGTCACGAACAGAAGTTCGTGGGATGCACAACTTGTCACCCCGGAATAGGTGACTCTCCTGCAGTACAAACTCACTATAATCACGTGAGGGACCGGCTTGAAGGATGGCATAGATCGGACCAAAGTCCGGACAGTCAACATAGGCGTCTTTCAGCCTCTCTAGCCCTACCACCTCAATACTCGTGGTGGTCAACATTATCATCCGACGACTCAGTGCATTGGCCACCTTGTTCTCCGCCCCTGCCTTGTGCTTGAGCACAAAGGTGTACTCCTGGAGATATTCCACCCAACGACTATGGCGAGCATTCAGCTTCTTTTGGATATGGAGGAATCGTAAGGCCTCATGGTCAGAGAAGAGGACAAACTCCTGGGGCAACAAATAGTGCCTCCAATACCTCAATGCCTGGACAACTGCGTAGAATTCTTTGTCCTATGTGGAATATCGCACTTTGGCATCATTAAGTTTCTCGCTAAAGAATGCAATGGGGTGGGACTCCTGACTCAAAACGCCACCAATACCCACACCAGAAGTATCACACGTGACCTCAAACACCTTAAAAAAATTAGGTAAAGCAAGTGATGTGACACAACCCCTCGGACTTAAATTTGCAAGCAATCGAACTGAACGGCGGACCCACTCAAGCGGATTCACCCGCGTCGCGCACACCAGGGTCCGTAGGTGGACTGGCGATAGTGGTGACGGTCCGAGGATGGACCTCGCCTTTCCGGGGATTTGACTAGCTTGGGCTGAACCCCTAAGGGCCTGGGATGCCCCAATTTCGTGGGCGGCCAGCACGCCAAGGGCGTGGGATGTAGTGGCTCTCTCACAACTCGCTCCGCGGTGGCACTCAAATTGATGATATTTTGAGATCGGGCACTCACTCACCGACCGACGGCACTAAGAAGCATTACTAAACAAGCAAAGTAATTCCAGTAGATTAGGGCAACCCGAAGCTCACCTGATCGGTGTGAAGACACCGATCCCGGTCGGAGATGAGGGCGAGCGGGGAAGCGTGGGCTACCCGCACGCCGCGCCGATGTTGCTTCAGCCGACAACCTGCTACTACAAAACTACTCCTCGCACAGGAGGGTGATCATGGGGTGGGGGTTAAGCTTATTACAATCAAAACTACCTCCACGCAGGGAGGGGCCTTCAGCCGGCCAAGTGGAGTGGGGAATTATGCAAGGAAAACTCGACTTTCCGAACTCCGCCGGTTCTACCGATCTTCAGGTTCGCTGGACATGGAGTCGATGATGATGCTGCCAAGGACTCCACAGAACTCCAAACTTGACGAAACTGGTGCCAAAAGTTTTCTAACTGACAGAGGATGATGTCTGAATTTTTGAGAAAGCTCTGAAACTCGAGGCTGACCAGTCCGGCGACTGGAACAGGACAGCAACGTTCTGTCTCTGGCTGGTGCAGAACTGGTGCAGTAGATTGCAGAAGGCGCTGCGGATGCTCCCGAACTCCAATTGGAACGAAACTGGCGGTGACATGATCTTGGTCGGAGTAACTTCGAACATAAGTTGACGGGGCCACAATCCCAGGTCGGAGAAGAGAGTGGTGGCCGGAGAAGTGGGGACTGGTCGAACCTGGAACCACTAAAAGCAGTCTGCACACTCCGGCGAAGAAAATTAGAACTGAGAGCTCCGGTGGCCGATTGAGTCCCTCCTTCTTGGAGATGGAAGCTAACTGGATGTAGTTTCTGCCCTCCGAAAATGGCACTCAGATCGTTCCCGTACGGACCGTGGTGGCTTCTGCTTTCAGCTTCAGGTCTTCATACAGGGGCAGAACGCGCAGTCGGACGAGATCAGCTTCCCTGAACAGCTCCGACCTTGGACGCCCGCGAGACCACCACCGTTGGAAAGTAGACTCGAAGATGATTCCAGCAATGTAAGGCTTGCCACCTGATTCCTGAAGAGGAGGTCGTGGCAGCTTCTGCAAGTTGAGCTCCTGCTGCTGCCTGCGAACTGGATAGAGCAGGTTGGTGAATGAAGTTGATAATGGTGGGAAGGGGTGAAGGGACTGCAATGGGGAGAGGGCTAATGGCTGTGGGGCTTGGATGGGGGTGGATGGAGGTGGTGGAGAAGCTGGAGAAGAGGGCTGGGTCGCAGATAGCAGGTGGAGGGGGAGGGGGTTGCGGCCAAGGGTGGAGGGTGAGAGGAGGGGGGGGCGCAAGAGGCTTGGAGGGAGAGGGAAATTTGAACTTAGTTTAATGTGGGGATGGTTAATGTGGTCTTGGGAAGGGGAAGAGGTGTGTTGGGTATGTGGAGAGGTGTTTGGGGAGGTGGGATTCTCCCTTGGGAGATGGAGGGGTGGCTTGGGAAAGGGAAAGGTTGTCTTGGAAGGTGAAGGGATGCTTGGGGCATTGGGGTGAGTAATGGGGAAATTGAGTGGACCTTGGGGAGGTGAGGGGTTGGGATGAGGTGGAGGATGATGTGGCAAGGAGAAGAGAGAGAGAGAGGGGCGAAATTTGGAGAGAGAGGGGAAGAGAGAGTGAGGGGTTCGCCCCCTTTAGAGAGAGAGAGAGCTAGAGAGAGAGGGGGGGCACAATTCTTGTGGCAAATTTTTTTACTCAATAATTCATTACCTTACAAATGAGGGATTGGGGTCCTATTTATAGGAATCCCACAATTTAACTTAAGTCCCTGACTTTTGGACTACTAACACTAAACCAAGGGGAAGGGGGCGCCCCTGGGCCTAGCCCATATAATTGGGCCCAATAACACACATAAAGACTTAAGACTTAGGTAAATAGCTACCTAACCTAGGTATTGGAGTCAAATAAATGGAAAAGTACATGATAAGAAAATGAAAATTACATCATATGACTTGAAATAAAGTGGTGAACAAGATGTAGCATGGGTGGCGAGCATCGGGATCCTTGATCAAATGAAATTGCTGGTGAGGTCCTCATCATACCCCCGGGGCGCGGAAAACTCGACTCCGTCGCGTATGGGCCCACCGGGGAAGTGGTCCTCTCAAGCAGCTCAGAGTGAGCCTCAACCTCCAAACTCAACCCTGCGTCCGCAACCAGGGGACGGTCCTTCATCCTCTCGAGGCGGCTCAGGCGCACCCTCTTGCTGGCGATGGAACCCTGCTTGCCTAGTATTGCCTCCGTGTGCACACGTCGGACTCTCAGGCTGACTTTTGGTGGCTCTCCGAGGGTGTCCCTCTCAAAGGAAGATAAAGGCTCGAGGCACTCACTAGGATCCACCGCGGTGCCCATATAGGGTGTCGGATCCGCCACGTGAAAAATGGGGTGAATCCCAAAACCCATTAGTAAGTCCAACCCGATAGCCGGGTTGCCAAAGTCACTCGGAACTTGGGAAGGTCCAAGTCCTCGTGCCCTCGAATTGGAGGTGACCCTAGGGTAGAGCCACTCCAATGTCATTATCACCAGATTGCCTACTTGGAATTCCAAGTGGCGCTCGCGAGCTCTTGTCCGCTCTTTGTAAACCTCACCGCTCGTCAAGAATTGCTTGCGTGTATGCTCATGCCATGCATCATAATGCGGTGAGTGGGTGTGAAAGTGGATAGCATGCAAAGGTGGACCGGGACAACCGTACATAGACCTATCATGCATAGATGTTATGAAGACTTTTATGGACTCAGGGGGGCCGGGGAAACCATAGGTGGATCTATCGTGCATGGTTGTGATAATTACCGGGGGACCCGGACATCCATGTATGCCCCTTTCATGCTTAAGAGCTATGACGAAAGTGGGAGGACCAGCACATCCAAATGTGAGCCAGTCATGCATTGGGCCCGCAGTGTGTGTGACATGTATGAGATGACTGGGCTTACTAGCCCTACCAAATGATGCAAAATGTAGTGGCACATGCATTCCCATCCAAATGTTACCTTCTATGTGTATGACTTGGTGTGAGATTTTCCACTCATAGGGGTCAAAGGGGTCTAGGAAAATGGAGTGGGCTTGGTCCAATAAGGTTGGTTGGGGTAGGAAAAGGTTGGTGGTGAGTAAGGTGGGTGGGTATATGAAGGGATCCAAGGGGTCATGGTAAGGGTCATCTAAGGAGAGGAACTCTAGGTCCTTTTGGTCCTCACAACATGGTGGTGGATCCTCCTCCTCTAGTAAAATGATTGGGCCAAAGTTTTTGGTGGGATGGTCGGCCATGAATGGAGGGCTGGATGTTCTACCCGAGACAAGTAACTCTAGTTTGTGGATAGCATCGGGCTCGTCGGGTGTAGGGAGGAGTAAAAGAAGGTCGCTAGTGTAGCAACCCACAGTGTAAATGGAGGAGATGGATCCGACACATAGGTGTAGGAGGTCAAGGCTCCTAGGTCGGTCAGCTACTATAGTCAACATGCCAGTTAGCTCCATTTGCCAAACTATACCCTTAAGAAGATCCCCTAATGTTTCCACTTGATAGGATGATTGGATTGTGGTGTGATAGGTGTGATAGGTGGAGAAGGGTACTATGGGGAGGTGTTGTTCCATTGAAGGGTAAGCATAGGGCAGGATAGGGTGAGCCCGATTTTCCACAAGCCATCTAACCAAGGGTCCACTTATGATAAGTTCACTCCAAATTGGGGGTGACATGAAAGGTGAAACATCTTCCTCGTTTTGGCCATCACTTTCCTCCAAGATGGGGAGTGGTTCTGGGATGTTCCCTACTAGGGGGTCGGGTGTGGGTATCATGGTTTCCTCTACCAAGGAGGTGAGTAGGTCCTTTGTGGGTGGGGTGATGATGACTGGCCTATGGTGCTCTTTGGGTGGTGGGTAATGGGGGACTTGGGATAGAATGGGGAGGGGTAGTAGTGGAGGCCTAGGTTGGGGATCTTGTAACTCATGGGGGAGGGTGCACCTAATTTGGCTCAATGGGTTCTCTTTGGGAAGGAACGAGTTCTCTTGACCTAATTGGGCTTCATATTCTTCTTCCCAATCTAGGAGAGCCTCATAGACTTCGGTCACCTCTTTAAGTTCCTTTTGGGAAGGGGTGGGAGGAGGATTTGTGGGTTGGGTGGTGGTCAATTTGGTTTGAATGGTGGTGGTGATCGGGGTTGGAATTATTTGGGGTGGTGGAGTTTGGGCCCTAAGGGAGGTCTTGGGTTGACTGGGAGGGAAAGGGGGAGTGAAGATCTTCTTAATCTCATTCCTCATCTCTTCCCATGGGTATCTGGGTCCTTTGGTTTCCCATTCAAATTCATCCCGGGGAGGCAAGACTCTAAGGCCATTGCTCCTAAGTGGGGGTTCATTGGCTCTAAATCCATCCCGAGGTGACCAAGCCCTAGGGCCGTGGTTCCCTTTTGCTTCAAGACGATCAAGCCGGGAGTGAGGGTATCTATACAGTTATGACATTTGTTGATGAAAGCGTCAAATTGGTCCATAGATAGTTGGGGTGTCTCCCTAGGGTGGTCATGCAAGGGAGTGATGGAAAACATGATGCAAGGGAGACTCAAATGTCAATGCCCTAGGACTAGACTCGTAGAGACAAGTCTAAAACTTGCTCTGATACCAATTTGATGTGACACAACCCCTCGGACTTAAATTTGTAAGCAATCGAACCGAACGACGGACCCACTCAAGCGGATTCACCCGCGTCGCGCACACCCGGGTCCGTAGGTGGACTGGCGATAGTGGTGACGGTCCAAGGATGGACCTCGCCTTTCCAGGGATTTGACTAGCTTGGGCTGAACCCCTAAGGGCTTGGGATGCCCCAATTCCGTGGGCGGCCAGCACGCCAAGGGCGTGGGATGTAGTGGCTCTCTCACAACTCGCTCCGCGGTGGCACTCAAATTGATGATATTTTGAGATCGGGCACTCACTCACCGACCGACGGCACTAAGAAGCATTACTAAACAAGCAAAGTAATTCCAGTAGAGTAGGGCAACCTGAAGCTCACCTGATCGGTGTGAAGACATCGATCCCAGTCGGAGACGAGGGCGAGCGGGGAAGCGTGGGCTACCCGCACGCCGCGCCGATGTTGCTTCAGCCGATGACCTGCTAGTACAAAACTACTCCTCGCACAGGAGGGTGATCATGGGGTGGGGGTTAAGCTTATTACAATCAAAACTACCTCCACGCAGGGAGGGGCCTTCAGCCGGCCAAGCGGAGTGGGGAATTATGCAAGGAAAACTCGACTTTCCGAACTCCAACGGTTCTACCAATCTTCAGGTTCGCTGGACAGAGAGTCGATGATGATGCTGCCACGGACTCCACAGAACTCCAAACTTGACGAAACCGGTGCCAAAAGTTTCCTAACTGACAGAGTATGATATCTGAATTTTTGGGAAAGCTCTGAAACTCGGGGCTGACCGGTCCGGCGACTGGAACAGGACAGCAACGTTCTGTCTCTGGCTGGTGCAGAACTGGTTCAGTATATTTCAGAAGGCGCTGCGGATGCTCCTGAACTCCAATTGGAACGAAACTGGCGGTGACGCGATCTTGGTCGGAGTAGCTTCGAACAGAAGTTGACGGGGCCACAATCCAAGGTCGGAGAAGAGGGTGGTGGCCAGAGAAGTGGGGACTGGTCGAGCCTGGAACCACTGAAAGCAGTCTGCACACTCCGGCGAAGAAAATTAGAACTGAGAGCTCCGGTAGCCGATTGAGTCCCTCCTTCTTGGAGATGGAAGATAACTGGACGTAGTTTCTGCCCTCCGAAAATGGCGCTCAGATCGTTCCCGTACGGACCGTGGTGGCTTCTGCTTTCAGCTTCAGGTCTTCAGACAGGGGCAGAACGCGCAGTCGGACGAGATCAGCTCCCTTGAACAGCTCCGACCTTGGACGCCCGCGAGACCACCACCGTTGGGAAGTAGACTCAAAGATGATTCCAGCAATGTAAAGCTTGCCACCTGATTCCTGAAGAGGAGGTCGTGGCAGCTTCTGCAAGTTGAGCTCCTGCTGCTGCCTGTGAACTGGATAGAGCAGGTTGGTGAATGAAGTTGATAATGGTGGGAAGGGGTGAAGGGACTGCAATGGGGAGAGGGCTAATGGCTGTGGGGCTTGGATGGGGGTGGATGGAGGTGGTGGAGAGGCTGGAGAAAAGGGCTGGGTCGCAGCTAGCAGGTGGAGGGGGAGGGGGTTGCGGCCAAGGGTGGAGGGTGAGAGAGAGGGGGGGGGCGCAAGAGGCTTGGAGGGAGAGGGAAATTTGAACTTAGTTTAATGTGGGGATGGTTAATGTGGTCTTGGAAAGGGGAAGAGGTGTGTTGGGGATGTGGAGAGGTGTTTGGGGAGGTGGGATTCTCCCTTGGGAGATGGAGGGGTGGCTTGGGAAAGGGAAAGGTTGTCTTGGAAGGTGAAGGGATGCTTGGGGCTTTGGGGTGAGTAATGGGGAAATTGAGTGGACCTTGGGGAGGTGAGGGGTTGGGATGAGGTGGAGGATGATGTGGCAAGGAGAAGAGAGAGAGAGAGGGGCGAAATTTGGAGAGAGAGGGGAAGAGAGAGAGAGGGGTTCGCCCCCTTTAGAGAGAGAGAGAGAGCTAGAGAGAGAGGGGGGGCACAATTCTTGTGGCAAACTTTTTTTACTCAATAATTCATTACCTTACAAATGAGGGATTGGGGTCCTATTTATAGGAATCCCACAATTTAACTTAAGTCCCTAACTTTTAGACTACTAACACTAAACCAAGGGGAAGGGGGCGCCCCTGGGCCTAGCCCATATAATTGGGCCCAATAACACACATAAAGACTTAAGACTTAGGTAAATAGCTACCTAACCTAGGTATTGGAGTCAAATAAATGGAAAAGTACATGATAAGAAAATGAAAATTACATCATATGACTTGAAATAAAGTGGTGAACAAGATGTAGCATGGGTGGCGAGCATCGGGATCCTTGATCAAATGAAATTGCTGGTGATGTCCTCATCAGCAAGGATAGGTGCCTGGGTCATGCGCTCCTTAATGTCCTGAAAGGCCGTGGCTACAGCCTCAGTCCATACGAATGCCCCCTTCTTTATGCAATCAGTGATCGGGGCAGTGATAGAACTGAAGCCACGAATGAAGTGACGATAGAACGTCGCTAAGCCATGGAAGCTCCAGACATCATGGAGGGTGCGGGGCTCGGGCCACTCCCTGATGGCCCTAATCTTCTCCGGATCAGCAGAGACTCTATCTCTCGACACAATGAACCTGAGAAAAGTGATCTGATCAGACATGAAAGCACATTTCTTCGGGTTGGCGAATAAACTCTCTCGCCTCAACACAATGTAGACCTGTCTAAGATGGTCTAAGTGATCTTCCCTAGTGCGGCTATCGATAAGGATGTCATCAAAGTAGACGACCAAGAAGACCCCTATCATAGGGCGTAAGACCTAGGTCATCAACCGCATGAAGGTGCTAGGGGCGTTGGAAAGCCCAAATGACATAACCAACCACTCATAAAGACTATCCTTGGTCTTGAATGCCATCTTCCACTCATCCCCAGGACTGATCCGCACCTGGTGATAGCCACTATGAAGATCTATCTTTGAAAAGATAGTGGCTCTCATCATCATGTCAAGTAAATCATCCAATCAGGGAATGGGAAAACGATACTTCACCGTGATCTTGTTGATTGCACGGCTATCAACGCACATCCTCCATGTACCATCCTTCTTCGGGGCAAATAGTGCGGGGATAGCGTAGGGACTCTTACTGTCCCTAAGAGATCCCTGACTCATCAACTCCTCGACCTACCGCTGAAGCTCAGCATGGTCCGTGGGACTCATCCTATAATGGGGAACGTTGGGCAAAGATGAGCCCGGGACGAGGTCGATCTCATGCTGGATGTCCCTCATAGGTGGAAGGCCTCCAGGGAGGTCTTCTGGGAAGACATCGAAAAACTTTCGCAATATTGCGGCTATCTCTGGGAGATGCTCATCCTCGGACCTAGGGGTGACATCCTCTACACCCCAGACAACAACAGCTAGAATGGGGTTACCCTCGGTCACCTCCTGCTCCATCTCTCTCGGACTGATCATCATCAACCTCCTGGGTGGAGGATCTACTATGCTAGGAGCAGTCGAAGAGGTGGTAGCCTGTGCTGAGGACAAAGTGGATGGACCGACTTTCCCTTGACTAGGAGAGGTCACAGTACTGGGGCCAGCTGGTCCTCGGACAGACGGGTCCTTTGGCTTGACGGGATGGAGGGTAATCCTGTGGCCATCATGGTCGACGGTGCATGTGTTCGACCTGCCATGGAGGGTGGCATCTTGGTCAAAGAGCCAAGGCCTACCAAGGATGATACTACCTACCTCCATAGGTAGTACATTGCACCAGATCGCATCACGGTATGCCTGGAACTGCAGCGGCACCGGACACAGTAGTTTGACCGGGATGGAAGTGGAATCCACCCAAGAAACTTGATAGGGTGCAGGGTGATCCACGGGAGTCAAACCAAGATGTTTGACGGTGCCTGTGGAGATAGCGTTGATACAGCTCCCGTTATCTATAATCACCTTGTAGAATTTCCCTTCCAGCCTACAAAATGTGTAAAAAATGGTGGTACGATGCCAGTCGTCACTCACCTGAGGCTGGGCCAGGATGCACCTAACTACACCCAACTGCACGTCTTCCTGATATGAGGTACCAGGGACGTCGACCTGCTCGCCCTCCAACAGCTCAGCAAAGAATTCCTCAGCCAATTCCTGATCCGGCTCAAAATCGACTGGCACCAACTCGGGGGTGGGGTCACGGGCCGGCGTGTCGGCAATAACAAGTGTTTCCCGACTGGGACACTTGCTGGCAAAGTGACCAACTGTGGACACACTTTTTATTTAAAATCATTGTTTATTTGTTCATTGGGTTTATTAAGTGCGTGGGCATGCCAGTCACAAAGTGACGATCTATTGTGCGCTCGATCTGACTAATCAGACAATTGTGTGGTTCGTGTCGGGACCGGAACCCGCCGCGCCATGAAGGTCACAGCATCATTTACATCCCCTCGGAGAGAGGAACACCTTGATTAATCGCCGGGAATCAGGGCCTCATGGCCAAGAAACTATATCGAGGGAAACAAGCCGATAACGGTCTCGAATCAGTCGGAAAGCCCTATGTCTAGGGAAGCAAGCATTCGAAATATGTCGGTCACTCAAGGGACCATTTTGATATTAAGACGAGCGTCCGGCTTCAGAAAATCATGATCGTCACGGGGAAAACCGGAGCATATGTATGCCGGGGTACAGCAAATTTATTGTTCAAAGGGACGGGAAATATTCAGTGAAATCCCAGTTAGAGGGGTCGAAATCGAATAAGTTTGTCGGCCCGGTGCAAGATCAAGCTACGACCATACTGTGGTGGGCCCCCCGCGGTCGAAGTCAGGCTCGCGTGGGCATCGTTAATGTTTCCGGTGCCGAGGGGCAGCAGGAAAGTGTCCCGGGACTAGATTCCAAAACAAAGACGTATATAGAGATAGCTGGCTATAGGCCTAGACGTGGGTCAGGCGATGACCATGGTTGGGGTGAACCCGAGGTCCAAACATGACTCACGAAGGTCTTATTGATATTCCCACACGTAGGGTTCGGGGAAGACGAGAGCCATCTCGTTCCATTCAGATTTTGTTGGTCATTCATGGACCATTTTATGTTCGGACAAAGATCCGTATTGAAGACATAAACGGAAATAAACCCGTACAAATGTCTGCCGTGAGTACGGCAAGTTTAATGCAAGCGCGGGATTAGATCCTGGGATATATGTCGGTCACTAACGGACCATACACTGTTCGGACGAGAGTCCACATTTGAAGCATCGAAGATAACGACAAAGCTATACGGATATCTACTGTGGATACGTCAAGTTTAATATGGGTGTGGGATTGGATCCCGATAGAGGTAGGTCAAGCTGATGAACTATCGGCCCGAGATGGTTTCGGATTATGGCCATAACGGGGTTCCCGAGGTCCACGTCCGATGCCATGGGGCGTCATTGCTTTTCTCTTCACACACAGTTCGGGGAAACGAAGGTTCCAAGGTATGCATGCATGTCGGTCACGGTCGGACCATTCATTGTTCGGACGCGAGTTCACGTTTGAAGCATCGAAGACGACGATAAAACCGTGCAAATGTATGGCGTAGACACGACAAGTTTAATGTGGGGTTGCGGGATTAGATCCCGGGAGAAGCGGGTCGAGTTAACGAACTATTGGCCCGAGATGTGTTCGGATCATGACCATGTCGGGGGTTCCGAGGTCCACGTCTGATACCATAAGGCATCATTGATTTTCTCTTTGCACCCAGTCCAGGGGAGTGTATTGTTAAGTGTGAAGCCCAAACTCGCCAACGTGCGGCCTCGCACGCGATCGACCTGCGCGGTCAGGTCGCGGGGTTCGAGGGGTCAGGTCGCAGGGGTCAAGGGGGCAGTGCCCCTTGCGGGGGTTTCCGGGGGCAGTGCCCCCGGAACAAAATTTGATTATAGAAAGGGTGATAGTGTTTCTTTTATTTTTTATTAACATGATTGCCCTTTTATTATTTTTTTGCTTGTTTATTCCTTTTTTGTATTAAGCAGGCGCGCCGTTTTAAGGGTTCAAAGGAGGAGATGGGGTGCGCCGTTTTAAGGGTTCAATGAGGAGGGCGCGCCGGTTAAGGCCATGCCGGATTAGGAAGTGCAAGGGAGGGGGCGCACCGTATTTGGGAGGTAAGCAAGGGAGCGCGCCGTATTAGGAATAGGCAAAGGGGGGCGCGCCGTTTTAAGATGTATAGAGGAGTGGGAGCGCGCCGTTTTAAGGTTCAATTGGGAGATTGGGGTTATGAGAGTGGTGTTAAACCGGCGCGGTGGAATAGTGACCGCGCCGGATTAGGCCACGTCGGGACAGCATCTCCTGAGTTTTTTTATTCGTTCTGTGAACTTGTTTTGCCTTCTGTCCTTGATTCTCTGGCCGGTGGGGATCACAAGTTAGATTGATTGTTCAATTGACACCATAGATCAATAGGATGAAGGTTTAAGCTTCGTTGATGGTTTGTTAAGGTGAGTGAGCATGAGGTTTAAGTGTTTTATTCGGGGGGGGGGGGGGGTTGTTCACAGAGGTTCAGTGGTTGTTCACAGAAGTTGCTGTATGTGAAACTAAACGTTCAGTTTGTTCTTGAGTGTTCTTGTATGTTCTTGGCCCTGGCGAAAATCCGGCGGCACCTCCCCCGGATCGGGACTTGCCAGAGAGAAGCTAAAGTCACCACACGGATTACTCCCGGGTAAACTCTCAAAATGTGGAACGGCCTCATGGCGGTCCGTTAGCCCAAGTGTGAGTGTGGAACGCTCGAGGGCCAGCCTGCGAGAGCGACCACGACTCACAGGCGATGATCTTCGGGGCGGGGCGAATGTTTGCCACAAGGGCAATGACTGTTCATCCGTCGGAGGGCTCCTTTGAGGGTCATGCCACGGAGAGGTAGACCTCAAAGGCCCGGGATGATCGGAGAGTGAAGAAAGGAAGCGGAGGTTACACGAGGAAGATTAGGCTTGCAAAAAGAAAACTCTTCTCTTTTATTCATCCACACAAGCGGGGAAGGTTTAGACACAGGGAGGCCCATCCAGAAGGAAAATGGAAATACGTCGGAGGGGGATGAAGGAGATGCACCGGTGGGGGAGAGGAGATGGAGCACAAGCTCCTCCCCCCTCCGGACTCACCTTCCCTCTCTCACACACTCTCTCTTTCTTTTTCTTCACCTTACCGACATCGGTGGACAGAGCTCCTTCTCTCTTTTTTTTCTTCCCTTCACTGCACACAGCCGAGCGCCTTTTTCTCCAAAATGGCCAGCCGGGGTCGGAGTCTCCAGCCTCTCCCCATTTTGTCTTGACGGGCTCGTTACATATATATGGAGGTGGGGGAAGAAGTCTCTGAATCCCCCTTCCCTTTCGTTCCATTCTTCTCGTCCCCCTCCGTGTCTGAAGCTCTCGAGTGGCCTGCAGGTGGAGAGGTTGATAGAGTAGGCATGGTGCCTCCACGAGATTGGCCGACGGTGACCGGCGGGGAAGCGATGTTCGGTGCGGAGCTCGAAGATTGCCATTCTAGGGAGCTTGAGGAGCTCAGGCGGTTGCACGTTGGTCGGACGCAGGAGGCATGGCCATTTCAGGTAAGTTCTCTTTGTTTGCGCCCGAAAATAGGGGATCGGACTGATGACGGGATGGGATGTCTCGGAGGTAAAACGACGCGGAGGGATGGTGATCACGTCGGATTAAACCCAAGTGAAATTGGCGTGCCGTTTTAACTTTTTGGCCTTCAAAATGGCCATGCCCTAGTAGCTCTCTAAGGGATAGCTTTGCATATGGGCACCGTTTTAATGCAACACAAGGGGCGCCGTTTTAAGCATCAAAAGGGGGAAGGCCCCTTCGACAGGAGCGCGTCGGATAGCCAAAGAAAACAAGGGGCGCGCCGTTTTAAGCAAGGGGGGGGCGCCGTTTTAAGGCCCCTTCGAGCCGTTTTAAGCACCAAACGGATTCTTTTCGAAGTCGCGGCCGCTTATATGAATGTCGGCATTCCCAGAATGTTCCGGTTGCGATGCATGGCATCCATGATGTTTCACTCGCAGTCTTTGGGCTACGGTTCAAGACTTTGCGTGCCTTCCGGTGCATGCCGAGACTGTGTCGGAGTTCCTGACTTTTCTCTGATTCAACTCTCAGCGTGGCCGATCGGAGAGTTATAGCCATATCTTCCGCCTGGGGGGCTTCCTTAACGGGTAGCGGACCACTAAGCGAGTTCTCGTCCTGATCGGGCGAGGCATGAGGTTTATTCTGCATTTCCGTCTTCGGCTCACTCTCAAGTGTCGAGACATGCATGTCGTATGATCCTCATCGACATTTTTCGACGTCCACACCAACTCCACCACAACTATAGCAATGGTCTCGTGTCCCGATGCCCTAAGATGTGCCACCAATCAATGGCCCCTTACCCTTGTCCTCTTGACGGACTGGGGGTGTGGGAATAAGAGGCCGAGCCGGTACGACGGGATGATAAGGTCGAGGGGCGGGAACGGGTGCCTGCGGGAGAGGGGGAGGATCCCTCGGAGGGAAAGTGCGGAGCCTAGGAGTAGTGGGGTCCTGTCGAGGGGGTTTCGGGGGACGGGCCATCGGAAACCGACTATAGGAGGTAGGCCTGGTACGAGGGTTGGTCCTACGCTGATAAGTGAACCCCGGGCGCTGGACGGGAGCAAACTCCGCCTCGAACTGCTCCAACTCTAGAGCAACCTGGTATGCGTCTTCCAAGGTGGTAACATTACGGCGAAATAATTCATATTCGTAGTGGGGCCGCAAACCACGATGGAAGCGCGATACAGGCATGGTGCTCTCCTCCGTAACGCCACATCGCAAAAAGTACTCGTCAAACTCCGCGATGTAGTCTGACACGGATCGGTCCCCTTGGGTGAGACTCTGCCACATATCAATAAGTCACTGACAGTACGAGGTAGGAAGGTACTTACGCATAAGCTTGTCCTTCATCTCATCCCAAGAACCTACCTGAGGCTCATGACGCTGAAAGAGCAAGCTCTCTACATTGCTCCAGTAAGTCTGTGCTTGCCCCAACAACTTCATCTTGGCATACCTGACCCTCCGATGGTCCATCATCTCGAACCACTCAAAGTACCGGTCCATGCTGGCCTCCCAATCAAGATAGATCTTGGGTTCCAAAGGCTTGGACCCATCAAACGTGGGAGGGTCCACACGGACGGTCTTAAGGATTCCGTTCGTCCTCATCATCCCTATGTGGTCGATAACCACGCTGGCGCCGGCCATTTCCCTCGTAATCATTGTCGGACTCGTAGTCCTCAAAATGGAGGGCACGTGGCTGTTGCTCCTCAGCTCGAGGTGGTGCGGGCTGGGCAGCAGGCGCAGGCTGGGCAACAGGCGCCTGAGGGGCAGGAAGAATGCCGGGTAGGTCCCGGCGAGGGGTTCTCTCCACACTCTCTAGCCTTCCAACCAGACCTTGGAAAGATCGGTCATAAGCCTCGGCATGGTCCTCTATGGCTTTGAATCGGCTCTCCATATGCTCGGTATTCTCCCTAAGAGTTTGCTCGGACCTATCCATGCACTCCATGAGTAGAGCTATCATGTCCTCAAGGGAACGGCCTCTCGGGTTGGCACCTCGGGATTCACCCATAGTGTCAGGGCGATGGTACTGGGCACCTCCACGGGTGGGCATGCAATGAGGCCTAAAGAGAACTAAGGGTGACTAACTAGACCTATATAGATGGACCGATGCAAGTTGAGGACCCTAGACTTAAACCGATATCCGGTACTTGGTGAAGTCCGGGGATCCGAAGATCCTCTCACGCGAGTGAATCACCTCCCCGATAGGCGTAACCTAACGGTCCGGCAACACCTTTTTATATACCAAATATTGGGATGCAACGCAAGACCTTCTACCAGACTACCCTAGACTCAAACCGGCTCCGATACCAATTAGATGCGGGACGACAATGACACTCGATGTTGTTGGTGCGATCCTTGGACGTCTACTAGACGACGTGACTTGTTGGATGACGCGACCGACAACAACACGAACAAATCGGCACCTAACGTGGCTCCTGAAGAGGTGAATGTGTCCAAACAAACTCACTCACGGTCGTCCCTGGTGAGGGAAACGAGTCGATCTGCACGGTTGAGAAACCGGCAATGAGTCTCGGGTGGTCGGCTCACTCTTGTGCTCGGATTGAGTCACGGGACGGGTCTCGCACTCATAACTTATAGCGGTGACTAATTTGAATGATCTAGGGGCCTAACATGCTCACAAGCTGCAGCATCAAGAGCCTATACTAGGAAAGCAAGCGACTAAAGAGGGGCGACGAGTGTACCTCCACGCTCGGGGCGTTGGGAAGACGTCCCGACCAAGACGGTGACTCCCAGTACAAGAGTTAAAATTAATTACAGCAATGAAATACAGGCCCACTCCATGCAGGGAGGTAACATGCTATACATCGACTCCGGGGGGCACCGAACTTGGTTTGGCGGGTAGCATTTTGGTGGGTCCCGTGCGACGATTCCGACTCGGTGGTTTGCTGGTCGACAGGACAGCAACCACGGAAGTACAAAGGAGCCATGTCCTTCGGGAGGCTTCTGGAAGAGGCGGCCCACCGGGACGACAGAAGCAGGTTCCCGGACGATCTCCTGGAGCGGCGGTGGCTGAATCCTCTCCAACGTATTTTTGCTGGCTTTTTCCGTTGACCCCTTTCAGTAGGCCAACCTCGGGACAGACCCGGGCAGCTTTGCGCACCCTGGCGAGATCGGCCGCCACAACCAGCCCCAACGTTGGATCGAGACACAAAAGATACCATTGGAAAGAGGACTCAAAATACTACAACATATTAGAATCACAGATTCGTGCAACGGTTGAATTAAAAATAGAAGTGACTGCAAGTTGACTGAGCACACTATCCCGAAATACAGAACAGGCTGGACAGAACCTAACCTCCGTGATCAAGAGCTTTGACCGAGGACCAAATGAAAGAATAAAGACTCGGGATTTTTATGGTGGATAAAGGGGGGGGGGATATGATCACGCACATAGGTCTTATGCCTCAACCTGACATCGTTTGATGGGCAAGAAATTTTATCTTCTAAGATCTATCCCGCTGGTCTCCTCGCAGGCAGACTTTGAGAAGGAAGAACAGCGAGCTAGGAGAAGGCCTAAATGGTCTCTGATTGGAGCAAATATTGAACTGAGATATCCCTATGATGGTAGGAACCTACCCTCAAAGTTTCGTCATGATCCAACGGTCGGATCTCCCGTACCAGCCCATTCACTAAGCTGCTATCCGACAACTCCGAGCTTGGGGCAGCAAGAAGAAGGCCGGCTTGTGGTGGCTCAACGGCGGCACAAACGGTGGCAGCAGTGGTGGTGAACGATCACAGATGATAGAGGAAGAAGAGAAGTAGAAGAAATGTGAGGGAGATAGGAGATTTGGGATCAGATCTAGAGAGAGTTGGGGGTGGGAGGAGGAAGAACACCAAGAACACTCAAGAGGGAGAGGGGAGTGCACACCAAGCAATATTCTCTTCAAATTTTCATTAGTTCCACCAAAATATAACAAGAGACTATCAATATTAAAACCCTAGACGTAGACCAAAGGACATCCACTAACATTGGTAAAGGGTAGGTGGGGGACAAGCATGGGGGACAAGGAGGGGACACCCCCCATTAAGGGTAGGTGGGGGACAAGCATGAGGGACAAGGAGGGGGCATCCTCTACCTTCGTCTCCTTGGGCCAATGGTCCAAGTCTTCTAGAAGCCCATCTTGGGCCTTGGACCAGCCTTTTGGGCTCACATATGTAGAATCCCACAAGGGAGAGAGAGGCCCAATAGGGCTATTAAAAGTTTAGAGACCCAATTTAAAAATTGGGCTCCTAACATGAAGTGTAACCCATTTTACAACCTTGACCCATTACACTCATAAATCCTCAAATAAATACACACCAATACACTCGTAATAAACATAAAGAAACTCAATACCGAGGTGGGGACTCCATACTATCACCCATCCACAAGGAGGTCGGCGTCCCTCGAGTCGTGCTACGTGTCTGATAACGACGGCTAGCTCTGGTGTCCTCACCACGCCCCTTAGTGCCGTGCCGTGGATCACGGTGGTTCGTGGGTGTGTACACGACTTTCTCAGGCTTTCTTGGGTTGCCACTAGTGCAACCATGTGGTGTGAGAGTGGTTCCTCACAAGGGTGGTTCCTAGACACCCCTTAGTGTCATATAGTGGATCACGGTGGCTCGCATGGGTGAGTACACCTTTTCGAGACCCCCATGAGATTGTGTATGACCGTGCTTTGAGGTAGCCATTCGCGAGGCTGCGGATGTGAGAGTTCGGAGGGACTCTGCGAGACTGTGGAGGATCCTAGTGGCCAACCGTGACGAACTAAGCTAGACTACCCAGTGTGTACGATCCTCCTTGTTTAGAGGCGAGACCGCCCGAGCGTGCGTACCTTGGTTGGGATTAGAGTATGTTGCTGACGGACGCAGTGGCACGTACCCTGTGTCAGGTAGCTGGGCACGGCCGTTGTAACGCCCAGGAATTTTCAAGGAATTTTCTGGGATTAAATATAATTATTAAGCATTTAATAAGACTAAATGGGCTAATAAAATGAATTATGGGTTAATTAAATTAACCAAACAAATAAGCCCACTTGAATTGAGGCCATAAACCCAATTTTATGACCTTTTGACCCAAGCCCATTACTAGAAATGTAATTTGGGCAATTTACGAATTTAAAATAGGATAAATAGGCTGATAAACAGGATAAATGGGAGATAATAAAAAAATCTAAAAATTTTGGATTTAACCGCAAGAACGCGGTCTATTGCGCAACCGCCTTTTCATAATAGCGGTCCCGAGGTGACCGCTACTAGGTTCCGTAAACGCAAGCTGTAGAAGCATGGAGAAATGAGATTTTCCCTATTCCAATCCCTATGATTCGATGCTATCTGGAACGTAACTTAGTTTAGGACTATTGGGGATCGATCCTATACCAATTTAAGGACTCCTAGATCGATCTAACCCCTCAAAGCCTAGCAAACCCTATAAATAGGGCCCAGAATCGACCTGTGCAAACCCTTACTTTGGCTCGCCTTGTTCGACGGTTAGATGATAGAATTTCATGTATGCTCTTTAGAAGAATTTATTTCCCTTAGTTTTTTCTAACATACCTCCAAATATTGTGCTAGGAGTTTAAGCCGTTGGAGTGCTAGAAGCCCCCAAACTTGCTATTTCGTTACAAAGCACTCAAGAAACAGTGTGTCGGTCCAAGAAAGATCAGGAAGTTAGAGGCCCTAATCGAGGTATCTAGAAGTTCATCCTTTAGAACAATTTGTTAACCTTTATATCTTCTACCTACCCTCCAAATTTCATTGATTTAGGTCAAGAGGTTATGAAGAATGAGGGACGAGAAGTTGCTGGTTTGGCACAGGACGTACAGAAACTAGGTCGTTCCTCCAGTCCAAAATTTGAAGTCTAAAGCATGTTACAAAGGTAGGTTATCTCATATATGGCTAAAACAGCAAGTTAGGAGTAAAAGCCTTTTGGTTTCATGCAATGTTACGCTCTGTACATGGTATATTTCATGTTTTACTATCACTGCGCATCTAGGTTATTTCTACATGCATGATTCCATCCCTTAATGGTAAAGATGATAGTCTTGGCTTAATCCATGAAAACCCACGCATCTCTATGACTTTATTTTGTTGTAACATGTTTATCTTCCTGTCTAGCACATTTACTTGCATTTGTTTCTTTAAGTTTGGCCTTGCATGACCTAATTACCCCCCTATCTGTTACAAGACTAGAAACGGTCTACTAGCGACCGCTACTGTACAGAAGCGGTCCTCGACAGACCACGTCTAAATAGAAACGGTCCAATGAAGACCACTATATCATTTCAGTTTCCTGCACTTTGTTAACTCCAAATAGATTACAGATTGACCCTATTATACATATGTTGAACCTTAGTTATTAGGCCTTATTCCTAGTTATGACTGTACATTTATGAACTTGGTTATATTGTGCATTAAACATGCTAGGTTTCATGTCTTTCATGTTTTAAATACTTATTTTAATCATATGTTATTTTCATGACAAAACTCATATAATTTGTATTAAAGTTATTTCTACATGGTTTATGAACTTATGTTATTGATGGTTTGATCGTTGTTTTTATACGATCCACTCTCATCTCTAAGTCTTTCTTAAGTACATGGCACATTCCAGTATGATGTCATTAGTTACACTTTGCACTTGATAAGAACACAATCTTGGACTTGTGATCCTCTCCGTTGGATATTCCTTCCACCGGACTAGGTGATCTTGTTTCAAGGTCTCCGTAAGTCTCCACGAGCTTGGGATTCTCACTAGGACACCGAGCTGGTTGTACCCTTAAAGCCCAATGGATTAGAAAGTACTTACCAGCATTTTCTACACTCTGGACCGAGCCGCGGTTCTAAGGTGACCGCTACTGCCTTATTGTGGTTCTGTCTTGAATGCGTCTAGGTTCCAGTCTTCATTGCGTCGACCTGTCTTCTTCATGCGTCAACTCCATCCAGAGGCAATTCCCTATTGACTACGTATTGATGATAGCGGTTCTTGACTGACCGCGTTCGTTTGTCTTATGTTCAACCCGAGGTTTGACCCAAGGGTTGATTTTTTTTCTATGTTCCTAGATGGTCTATGGATTATATAGAGCTTAACACTTTGTCCAATAAATTATCAATAAAGTTATGAAAGTTAAGGAATATGCCGTTATGTTGTCGGATTCCTTCTGTAACTTAACATTGTCATTAATTCATCCTTGAACTCACATGTTCCTAATTGATGCATTCTTACCTTGATATTGTTATCGTGAACTATAGTTTGAACTTTACATTATTGGCATACTTTATTGATATTTCTCGTGGAAGTAGCTTGATTTATAACTTGAAGATGCAAGAGCGGGTATGGACAGTGTCCAAGGGCTCGACACTAGCCCCCTCAGCAGATAGTCAAAAATATACAATAAACCATGGGGTATGATGAACACTGGTGTCGCATTGCGCCGAGAATATTTTTTTTATAAACAGGTGAAAATCACGATGCAATCTTATGAATTTACATGCTTGCTAGTACATTCTTGTTACATGACTTTATAGTGCATAGTCTTTATGGTTATGAAAAGTACATTCTCGTTCATGAAAGGCCAAATTACATTCATACTATATCCTTCTCCATCATGTTTTCATTCTACATGAACTCTCATATCTCTTATATCTTGATACTTGCGAAGCTACTTTGGCTTTATATCGTATGATTTATTGCATTGCGTTTACCTTACATCCTAAAGCTAAAATGTTAATTATTTAAACTTGCCTTCATGTTGATATGAAGATACCTACTGGGCAAGTGTGCTTATTAGCTTACTTTTTCAATCTTTCCAGGAAACACTAGTGGATCAGATTCTGAGTATTCCGATGATGGATCAGAGAGTGATGATTAAAGGCCAAGAGAAGACTTAGAGTGTCATGAGTCCTTACGTTAGTTTGGAGTCATATCATGTACTTTTTACTGTATTGACTCATACTATGTAATTTCCATTTTTATTGAGTCAAGTGTGTTGAGGAGTCAAGTCATAGTCTCTATTGTAAAACTTTGAGTATTATTCAATAAAGTGGAATTCTGAGACAATGACATGCTATCCATTCATCTTACGTGTGAATGATTGCGCTCTGATTATATTGCTAGCTTGAGGCATATTACCGACTATTCACGTTCCCGATATTCTTCTGCTGTATCTATATCTCGGGGCGTGACAGCCGTGCTGTTGGGTGCAGAGGCACGGCCCTTAGTCAGTCCGAGGGTGTGGCATGTGTGAGTGTCTCATCTACTCCTCCCGAGACTGGTTGGCAGTGGTGTGCGCGCATAAGAGGCCTTGGTGCAGTATAAGATGTCAGTGGACGCATCTGGTCATGTTGTGTATGCTGAGTATCGGATTGTCCTACAGGTGAAGGTTGATATACCGATGGCGAGTCGTGGCCCTTCCTGGGGGAGGTTGAGATACCGACGACGTCATTGTTACCCTTCCGGTAGTTGAGCTTGCAAGTTGCCCTGTGTGTGGGCTGGTTTCTCCTACTGGCTTTTGGCTCGGGTCTGAGCTTGCTAGTGTGTTGTCATCCTCTCGAGGGTGGGGGCCGTGTGTCTAGTCGCGTGGCTTTATCGGCTTTTTCGTTGGACGGATTATAACCGTGCTACTGTAGGTTTCCTTTCGGTAGTAGGATCATGGATTCGCTGTGGGTCAACGATCCTGGTTAGAGGTTAAGGTTCCCTGGATGGGAACTGGGCTAGTGTAGAGTTCCGTGTTTTCTTAGCTAGCCGTTCTTACCATCTCGGCTGCTGTTTATTTATGTTATTATTGTTGTTATTGCCGTTGTCGCTGTGGTTACTATTGTTGCTCTCGTTTATCACTTTCATTTGTGGTGGGGATCTGCTGGACCCCTACTAAGCTAGTGAGACGAGGCTCACTCCCGGCTTTTCAGGTTTAGCACTCTCTTGGAGGTGGAGCCGCCCGTTGGGAGGTCTAGTAGTTTGCCAGCTCGCCCGTGTCGGGGTCGTACCCCGCAGTAGAGTACGTTTCCTTTTTGTTGACTATACTTGTGGATTGGACTATGTAGGTTTATTTAATTGTTATAAAATATAAATTTCCTTTCTGTTAGTTAATTATTAAATTGTGTAGTTTATTTACTGCTCATTTAGAATTTCAATGCATAACCACACTGTCCTTTAACCCTTCCGAGCACTCCCAGCTCATGGGTGGCCGGCCAGGATTCGAATGGTATCGAGTTATTCCCGGTATCTGGATCTTGGGTCGTTACAGATGGTATCAGAGCATTGTTGTGGAAATGCATGGGAATTCGAAATGATTGCAGTGCTTAAGAGTCCAGAGAGTCCAATACAGTCGGTAGCTGGCTTAAGGTGTTTTTGCTTTATTCACCCTTCTGCATTTTTCGTGTTGTTTTAAGGTTTCGATGGCGCCAAGGAGGCGGACCAGCTTTTTGCCTGAGGTACCGGCGAGGGGCCGAGAAGAGCTGAGTAGAGAGGAATTGCGTAGAGAGTTGTCTCCCCCAGTGATAGTAGACCCGAGTGTGCCGGATCAGGCCGAGTTTTATAGAAGTATGTATCAGTTTTTCGCACAGCAGATGAGTCAGCAACGTCATGGTCAGAAGTCTGGCGAGAGAAATTCATCGCGTGGTGATCATGGGCGTCTCTTGCGGGAGTTTTTAAAGCTTCACCCACCTACATTTGAAGGCCAGTCGGATCTTGATGTACCGAGATCATGAATCGATGCGATGGAATGTGTGTTCTGATCCATAGAGTGTGCTGATGATGAGAAAGTGCTGCTGGCGAGTTATCAGTTGCAGGGGTTAGCTTTGTCATGGTGGACCACCGAGTGGGAGTCGGCGTTCCAATCTCGTCTGTTACGACAGATTCTGTGGCAGGAGTTTCTAGCGGCATTCGAGCGAGCTTTCAACCCGGAGCCCATCAGGATGAGAAGGATGTATGAGTTTGTGGAGCTGTCTCAGGGAGATATGTCCGTGTAGCACCCCGATAGAGCATTAAATAAAAATAACGAGAAATTAACCTACGGAAAATACGATAAGTAAAATTTCAACCAATTTATAAAAATCTAGAAAAATTATAATCATGTAGAGGACTAAAAATGTAGGCAACTTGTCTTCTACATGAAACTCTAATTAAAATCTTAAGCGAGCCGAATGTACAGAATTAGGGCAAAATTCACACTTAATTCTATTAGACTTTGGATCGTCTAATTCGGACCCAATACTCAACCAATTGAGCTTAGATTGGATCCAATCGAACGGCCTTGATGAGGGGATCGTTTCCCCTCTGTTTCCCAACCGAAACCCTAACTCCAAATTTTGAATTTTGAGTTGATGGCGACGGTGGACTTGGTCAAGCGTAAAATCCACGTGCGGTGGGTTGTGGGCTCTATCCAGCCCCCACGTTCGCTCCCAGTTTGAATTTCCTCTATGAAACTAACCCTAGGCCAACCTAGAAATGATTGGATGCTGCGGCGGCTGACGAGGAGCATGATCGAGGGAGGATTCTAGCAAGATCTTGGAGTTTTCTTCGCACGCCAGGCCAGTGTCTTTGTCCCTCTTCTTTCTTAATTAAGGTAGGTTCTAGTAGACCAAACCTCAAGCATAATATACTGGTGGATTCATCTTCAAGTCCCCGTTCTTTTGATAGTAAAAGCCCCAATTTCTATTTAGTATCATGCGAGTATTGTTTGGTTTAGTCGGAGCACGTCAGAATTAGGGTTAGCCTTTATCCTCGATTAATGTCAAGATTAGCAGGCTTCAAGTTTTAAATTAATCAGTTCATAGCATGCATCTTTTCGTTCTCCTTCTAGTAGCATGATTTTGCCCAAATTTCATTCATTATATGCCATGAATTTCGTATTGCAAGTGAGGTCGGTCAAGATCATTGAAGTTCAAGTTCTGTAGTTTATACGCGGTCCTAACAAGAACTGCTTATTACTAAGCGGCCCCGCAATAGACCTCTAGGTCCAGAGCGGCAGTCGTAGGTTTGACCATTTATGTGTTATTCTGCATTCAGACCCCACGTTCAGTGGCGGCCAACTATGGACCGTTTGGAGAATTGAGCGGCTGCCCGATAGACCGCTTAAGGTGCGGTTGGGTTTCGAACCCCTATGCCCTACACGGCCTATCGATCAACCGCTAATCTTGTTCAGTGGTTCTGGTTCGACCGCTTATATCTCGCTATATTTCTTTTGAAGCATGATTAGTTCTTAATTAAACTAGGCAGGTAACAACCCACAATTAATTGGTAAAAATAAAAGATGATTACTGTTAATCTTGCCTGTATTACCTTGATCTTCCTTGTTAATCACATCTTCCTTGCTTTTATTAATCAATGAATGCATAAACTTTAAATTATGTCATGTATCAGGAGGAATTCTTATTAGGGATTGTTTGACAGTCACTCCACTCCGGTGGTGTTGACTGACCG
Source organism: Amorphophallus konjac (assembly GCA_022559845.1). Lineage (NCBI taxonomy): Eukaryota > Viridiplantae > Streptophyta > Magnoliopsida > Alismatales > Araceae > Amorphophallus > Amorphophallus konjac. Next base: position 249,997,283 of record CM040126.1, read on the forward strand.
CCATACATCCATTTTTTGATGTGTTATAGCCCTTTAATCTTTTAATGGTTGGGACTCTCCGCCGGATACTCCTTCCGTCGGACTAGGACCTCCATTATGAGACCTCCATAAGCCCCCGGGAGCCTGGGATTCCCACCAGGACCCCGGGCGGGTTATACCCCTAAAACCTAAACTTTTGGACTCAATCTAACCACATGATTTTTCCCAAGCCTGGAATTGGGGCTGTCCTGTTAATAGCGGCCCTTCTAGGACCGTTTTGTCAGTGAGCGGTTCAGGCATGACCACTTGTGACTCTGAGCGGCCCTTGGAGTGACCGTGTACTTCCAGCATATGCATCGACCATCCTGGCTTGTGCATCGACCGCTAGGTGCGTCGACCTCCGTTTGTAAACGGCACATTTTGGACTGTTTATACTCTTAACTCTGGGTTTTGTTCATTTGAAGCCCAGTGTTGCTTGAAGCGGTCCATACTAGACCGTTCTATTCTTCGCACGGGCCTTATTGGACCGTTTACCCTTGGCACCGAGCTGGGTTTTCCTTTGGACCAGTTCAATCCTCCGTGGTCCAGCATTAGACCATTTATGTTATAAGCGGCCCACATGAGACCGCGTGGATTCCAGATATCGATTTTTGTGCTTTCTTGTGTGCTACTAAAACCCTGGATTATTCTCATAATTCTAGGATAGCTTGATGAATTCCATTCATTTTGCTGGCTGAATCAAGTGAATGTCTAGACATAACTTGGGATCTTGGATCCACCAAATCAATGCCAACGCACCTTATGGGCCCGGTCTGGTCCTAGGAAGAGCACCCGAAAAGTACTAGTACCCCGGAGAGTTGTAATGACATGGTGAGGCATTGCACCGAGTGCATGACTAGCGTGATGTCTATGACATTTCGTATTTCGTTCATCTTCTTGAATTCAAGTTAACAAGATTCCTACATGGAATTATCTACATGACTTGCTTATTACATGTTTGATCGGCCAGTTCCTGGATATGATATGCTCATGTTCTTTTATTCTGAGTAATTATCATCGTTATCCCTTTTTATTTCATCGCATGACACTAATGTAATTAGTTAATTACTTAAACCTTGCCTGCTATTACCTATTGAGCGTTCGCTCACCCAGTTGTTTTCCCTCCTTTTCAGGTAGCTCAGGTGAGGACTCTCGTGGGGTGCAGTAAGCACGATTGTCTGCAACCAAAAGAGCCGCCAGAGAAGGTGACCAACGAGGTTTAGGGTGTTGATGGCCATGAATGGCGAGGGGGGAGAGCCTCCCCCCCCTCCCGCACTTGTGTGTGCAGGAGTCCTGAATGGTTGCAATCCTTCGGTATCTTCCATGGGACATCGACGGACTTATGCGCAGATGCTAATGTCGACTGGCCTTACAGCTAAGATGGAGATCCCAGTTAAAGAGCCCTCCTTTACTGACCAAGGCGAGCCGGCGGTGTTTTTCACCCACACCGACATTCAAGCGTCTCTGCAGCATATGAGATTTGCTATTGTAGCAAAATGCTCTTACGGAAGACCAACGATTCCAGAGATAAAAATCGGCTTGTCTCAGAGGATGATATTTTCCATGGACTTCGTCATCAGTAGATTGAACCAAAGACATATTCTATTGCGGATGGGCTGTGAAGAGGATTTTCTGAAGATCCTTCTGCAGAAGAACCAGTATATCAAGGGGTACTTGTTCAGATTTTTTAGGTGGACTCCAAATTTTAATTATGATGCTGATCCTGCCACGGCTCCGGTGTGGATAGGATTTCCTGGGTTGCCGGCCAACCTATACCATGTGGATTGCTTGAAATCGATAGCAGGTAATTTTGGTCAGGTGTTGCGAATACATGATAGAACTATAGCTATGTCGGACACTTCGGAGGATCTTGTCTGTGTCGAATTGGATCTTTCTACATTAAAGAAGGAGAGGATTTGGATAGACTTGGACGGGGAAGGGTATTGGCAGCATGTGAATTACCATAGGGTACCTCATCTATGCACCTCGTGCCATAAACTAGGCCATTCTGAAGCAGAGTGCAAGAAGCAACTGAGCAAGTTGCAAAATTCCCAACCTCGAATAGGGGGTGAACAATCAAACAGCATAAAGATTTTCAAGCCTAGAATAGAAGGTCCTAGACCTATTCGACATAATGCTCCAAAGACTAATAAATTTGTGGTTCTGCAAAGAAAGGACAATCTAATGCAAGAGACTGAGATGGCTCCTTTGGAGAAAGATGGCAATGGTGAAGGGATGAATTCAATAGATGAAATTATTCTCCCATCACCCTCCCAGCAGAACCCAGCAGCTGAGCTCCCTTCAAACCAAATCATGGCAGACAAGTCAACCTCCGACAAGGACATTGGCAGGCAGAGCAAGATGGACACATATAACCTTGTGGATAACATGGAAAGACAGCAGAATGAAAGGGGGAGAGATGGGCTGAATACAGTTCCCGGACTATACAATAGTGACCAGGCTGTTACTGGGAATAAATCTCAGAAAACTCTTAATAATTGGCAGGAAGCCACTATGGATGGTGGACGGGGCCACAGAGAAAAAAAAAGCAGACTGATGAAAATGCAAAGACATCTAACCTTCATAACACTAGGCAATTGTTGTCCTCCTTTGAAAGTGGCAGTAGGGAATTGTCAGTGGCTAAGCAATCTAGAGTTGATAATTTTTTATGCAGGAAGAAACAATGGAGGAAGGACAAGAGTTATTGATGGGGACATTGCTTACCACTTCCCACTTCTCTGAGGGTCCGGATGCTCGCCATTATGTTCAGCTTGATTTTCTAAGTTTAGCTATGTAATTTTTATATCTTTCTTGAGTCATTTTGATGTAATTTCCCCTTTGTTTTGAGTCATGCCCCTAGGTTATCATGTTATTTACCTATGTTTGTATCTTCATGTTAGGCTAGAGTGTCGTATGGGCCCAATTAGATGGGCCTGGCCCAGGGGTGCCCTCTTCCTTCCCCACCCCCTTGCTTATTTGCTTTTAGCACTTATCTCAGGGACTTCTATGTAATTGTTGAGATCCCTATAAATAGGACCCCAACTCCACTTGAGATGGTTAATGAAAGTTTGATGAATTTGAGCATTAGTGCACCTCTCCCTCTCTCTCTAGCTTTCTCTCTCTCTTCTTCTATCTCTCACTTAAGGGGGCGAACCCCTCTCTCTCTCTTCCCCCTTCTCTCTCTCTCCCTTGGGCGAACCTGCCCCTTCCCCTTCCCTCCCCCCTTGCCACATCATCAGCCAACTCACCCTTCCACCCTTTCACCTCCCCAAGAGCAATAACTCCCATCAATACCTCCCCTTCCCCAAGCAACCCTTCCCATTCCCCATACACCTTCCCCACCTCCAAGGCACCCTTCCCCCTTCCCCATACAACCATTCATATCCCTAGGGGAATCAAACCCCACTCCCACCACAAGTTGCGCACCCCCCTCCCCATCTACCCATCCCCCTTGCCTTGGCCGACCCCCTCCATCACCCCTCTCCTAGCTGCGGCCCTCTCACCCCTCCACCCTCTTGGACCTCCTCATTCCCTGCTCCACCCCTCTCACCATTCCTAAACATCCCTCCCCCATCAACCATCACCCCACCACTCCTACTATTGCTAACTACCACTTCCATTAGCCTAGTTCCACCACCATCTCTTTCACTTTGCCCAAGTCTGCAGGTGGCAGAGAAAGAGTCGACTTGCAGGAGCATCCACGGATTCATATGGCGTCATCTGAAGGCGTATCATACCATTCTGGAAAGGGCGTCCAGTTAGCTTTGCAGGCGAGGTGATCCCGTCCCATTCTGAGTTCGGGGCTGTCCGGGAGAACCACTCTCCCCCGACTGCGCTGGGTTCCCTCTACAGAGTGCCTGAACCCGGTTAGAAGCTGCACCACGACCAACGGCGGAAGATTCAGGCCAAGAGCTCTTCTACAAAGATCTTCCTCCTCCAGTCCTCTGTCAGAATCAAGAAGCAGAACCGCGTTCGGCATCCGGAGGCCAAAGTTATCATTTTTTTCTCCCTAGGCTGCGCGAGTCTGCCTTCCACAGTCCGCAGCAACCTGCCTCCACTCTTCTGAACCCCCCGATCTTCTCCGACATCAGACGGCTTCCCTGCCAGTTTTGCTGCAAAGAGGGCTTGCCCACGGTTCCAGAAGTTCTGGCGGTTCGTGATTTGGAGTCCAGAAGCGGCCGGAGCACTCTCTGCAACCTGCTGCATCAGATTAGTATCTGCCAGTTCCAGATCCTGTCGTCCAGTTCGAACCTCCGCCACGGCCAGCGACAACATCAGAAGAAATCAACACAATTCTGGGGCGTTCAGGTTCATTGTACGAAGAGATCCCCCCTGGTTTCGTCATCGGAAAAACTCCTGATCGGGATCTACGGCCGCTACACCAACTGACTGTCACCTTTCACAGCAAGCAAGGCTATTCGGCAGTGGCTCCTTCTCTCGGGTTTCTCAGCAAATCTCCCCTCCCCGCCTGGCTGGCTTAACGCCCCTCCCTGTGTGGAGGTAGTGTTTGATTGTAGCAGCAAAATCCCCACCCCAAGTCCACCCTCCTGTGTGAGGCGTAATGATTGTAACCGTTTAAAACAGGTCAAGCTTTATCGGCGCAGTGTGCGGGGGAATCCACACTTCCCCGCTCGCCCTCGTCTCCGAACGGGGTTGGTTTCTTCAAACCAACCAGGTGAGCTCTGACCTTTGCTTCATTCCTTTCTGATGCTTGTTCATTTAATATCCGTAGAAATCACTCCGTTGAGTAAGAGAGAGAGCGCCCGACCCCACGTGCTCCACTTACGAGCGGTCACCGTGGGCAGTGAGAGAGTGGGACCTAGTACCCCAATTGGCACCGGCCAGCCCCTTAAGTGTGGGCTACATACCCTTGGGAGGGCAACCCTAGCCTTGCTGGCACTCTACCAGTAAGGGTCTTGATCCATCACCCCCCCTTAGCATCATTTGGTCACCCCGGGCTCGTGTGTGTGCGGCGGCGAATTGGCCCCAATCTAGGACTTGATTGCTATGTGATTGTGATTGAGGATTAGGTCCTAGGTCTCCCGTTTGTTTGCTGCATACCCCTTGGTTGTTTCACATCAGTTATGGGGATGCAAGGAGCGAGGAATGAAAATAATAGACCAAAGGAAGCAGCAACCTTTCACAAGGGCCAAAGCTAAACTCTTAGCTGGGGGTCACCAACTATGTTCCCTTTCCCAATAATTGGACCTATGATGATATGGAACATCAGAGGCATTGGCAATGCTAAGTCCATGCGTAGCTTCAAAAATCACATACGAAAGAATGGTGTTCTTATGGCCTACATAGCTTAACCAAAAATCGTTGCTGACAAAGTGGAAAATTATAGGCAAAGACTTAAATTTGATCAGGATTGTGTGAACCAAGAGGATAATGCAAAAATCTGGTTGTTCTGGAAACAACAACTAACTGTTTCAGTAGTGCAGAGGCATCCACAGTTTATTACAGTTCAGGTACAGATTGGTGGAGGGCTGGCATGCTTTATTACCTTTGTCTATGCTTCATGTACAGTGGCTGGCAGAAGAGATCTATATGAGGAACTTAGTAAATTTGGGAATACTATCAACCAACCTTGGTTGTTGGGTGGAGATTTCAATGTGATACTGTCTCCTGAAGAAAAGAAGGGGGGGACTATGGGTTTCATTCAATCAATGACTGATTTTCAGGGCTTCGCAGCAGTGAACGGGCTAATGGATGCTGGATTCATTGGTAACCCTTACACCTAGTCTAACAATCAAACGGAGGTGAGGAATATAAAGGCCAGGCTCGATAGAGTATTGTTTAATGACTGTTGGGCAGAGAAAGTAAGGGCAATAAAAGTAAAACATCTGATGAGAGAGCCATCCGACTACTCCCCCTTGCTCATTTCTCACCCTGAACTGAATGGTGGCCCAAGCAGATTCATCTTTCAACATATGTGGGTAAGGATGAAAACTTTAAATCTGTAGTAAAGAATGCTTGGAATGAAGCATCTGTGGACCATCACAACCCTTCCTACATTCTGCAGCACAAACTCAAATCGGTTAAAGCTGTGCTAAAGCAGTGGAACGAGGATCAATTTGGCAACATTTTTGAACGAAAGACTAAAAGTGAGGAGGAGATGACAAAGGCAGAAACTGTGTTTGATGCATATCCTAATGAGCAAAACAGAACCTCCTTGAAAAAGGCACAAGCTGAGCTTTGAAAATGCCTCCACCTGGAGGAAATCTTCTGGGGTCAAAAATACAGAACCAATTGGCTAAAGTTGGGGGACAGAAATACTAAGTTCTATCATCTACATGTCAACCAAAGGAGAGCAAGATTGACTATTCATAGAATGAAACTGGACAATGGTGAATTGTGTGAGGAGGAAGCAATGCTGAAGAAGAAAGCTATTGAATTCTTTCAGAAGCAATTCACCTCTGCAGAGCATCAAATCAAACCAGGAGTTATGGAGCATATCTCCTATCTCATTTCAGCAGAACAAAATGATGCCCTCACTGATATACCAGAGGTGGATGAAATCAAATGTACAGTTCATTCCCTGTCCTCAAGTAGTGCCCCCAGTCCTGATGGATTTACATGTAAGTTTTTCATAGCTTGTTGGGATATTATCTCAGCGGATGTCACCAAAGCAGTGCAAAGCTTCTTCAAAGGATTCCCTCTTCCTAGGGGTATCACTTCTTCTTTGATTGCCATGATCCCTAAAGTGGCAGCACCCACTTCATTCACAGAAATGAGGCCAATCAGCCTCTACAATTTCACTTACAAAATAATATCCAGGATCATCAGCTATAGATTGGTGGATATCCTTCCCCAAATCATATCAGATAATCAAGGGGCTTTTGTAAAGGGGAGGAACATAACAGACACCATATCACTTGCTTCAAAAATGATGAAGGACCTAAGCAGAAAAGTAAGGGGAAACAACATCATTCTCAAGTTAGACATGGCCAAAGCGTATGATAGATTGAGTGGGATTTTTTGAATGCAGTCATGAAAGCTTTTGGCTTCTCCAGCAGGTTTTGTTCCTTAATAAATGCACTACTGAACAACTGTTGGTTTTCGATCTTGTTCAATGGGACCCCGACTGGTTTCTTCAAGTCCTCTAGGGGCGTCAGACATGGTGACCCTCTCGCCCCTGCCTTATTCATCATAGCTGAAGAAGCTCTCAGCAGGGGAATCACCAGCCTATTCAACAAAGGGAAGGTTTAGTTTTTTAAGATGCCTAGAGGATGTAAGCAGATAACCCATCTTCTTTATGCTGATGATACCTTGGTGTTCCTAAATGGTATGGCTAAAAATATACAAGGTCTCCTGTAATTCGTAAGAGACTACGAGGCATCCTATGGTCAGAAAGTGAACAGCAACAAGATCAGTTTTATTGTGTCTCGTAAAGCTTCCATTGCAGTGATTAGAAGGATAGCGGAATGCACCGGCTTCCAGCATAAGAATGGGCTGCAATCATATCTTGGTGTTCCACTCTATGAAGGAAGGAAGAAAATATCGCATTACAAATATTTGGTTGAAAAAATCTGCTTAAGGCATGAGAGCTGGCAGTCGAAATATCTATCCCAAGCTGGCAGAAGAAGCCTAATTAACTCGGTGCTCCAGTCTATCCCAATATACACAGCCAGTGCATCTTGCTTACTGGCCACAATAATAGACATAATAAATAAGCTGTGTGCCAGATTTTTCTGGAGTGGCAATGACGGCTCAAAGCGCCATTGGGTTTCTTGGTCTAACATAACCAAACCGATTGAGGAAGGTGGGCTTGGCATCAAAAGTCTACAACACATTCAATTAACTATGGTCATTAAACAGATATGGAGAATTATCAGTGGCACTTCCCTGTGGTCCCAATTTGCATCTTCTAAATATATGAAGGGCCATCTCAGCACAATAGAGAAGCCATTCCCGACAGGAATCCGCAAGGATATATTTAATCAGGCAAAGCAAGTGGTACTTTCCAACACTCGTTGGATCCCTATGGATGGCAATTCTATTGATATTCTTAAGGATAATTGGTATGGTTATGCATTGGCTCCCCATGTAAACCTCCCAAAAGTCACTCTTAGGGAGGCTGTTGAGAATCCCCATCACATGGTTTGGTCTCACATCCAACCCAACATTTAAACACACAGTGACAAAATCCATCTCCAACAGCAATCGGACAGGTGTGTTTGGGCTGCTAGCATTGATGGCACTTTCAACAGTAAATCAACCTATAATGTAATTAGACTGCAGGGTAACAGAAGGCTGGCGCTTAGAATGATTTGGGGGGAACACATTCCCCCGAGGGCATCCATGTTTTGCTGGAGAATCTTGAACTTGGCAGTCCCGGTAGATAGCTCCATCAAATCTACTGGCATTTGCCTCCCTTCCAAGTGCGTCTGCTGTAAGGATTCAAATAAGGAAGAAACTCTGAATCATTTGTTTGGCAACAGTCAAATAGCACAGCCCCTCTGGAGGATGTACATGCCTCTTTTTTCAAGCTACAGATCCCTAAACTCAGTTACAGGATTCTGCTGGGATGTCATATGCACGGCTGACAATAAAACTCCGACAGGTTATGCAGCCATTCTAGCAATGCTTCTCATACTATGGGAAACCTGGAAAGTTCGCTGCAAACTCAAATATGAGGAAAAAGAGACCGCAATAAAACTTATACAGTAGCGGATAATGAGGCAAATCGAATTCACCTTGAGCAATATTCGATTTAGCAAAGGCCCCACAAATAATGATAGAAGTGTGCTTGCACACTTCAATCTGTCTTACAATTGTAAAGAGAAAATTCCAAAATAGATCAAATGGTCCTGCCCTGGAATGGGCTATGCCTTAAATGTGGATGGGGCTGCCAAAGGCAACCCAGGCCATGCAGGAGGAGGTGGTTGCATCAGGAGTAATAGAGGGGAATTGATCCATGGGTTTTCATACTATTATGGTGTTGGGAGTAACATGGTAGCTGAGGCAAGAGCTCTTTTAGATGGGTTGAGAATACTAGAGAAAAGCAGATTACCAGCGGCAGCCATTTATTCAGACTCTAAAGCATTAGTCACTTTGTTACAGACTAATCAACTCCCCCCCTGGAGGATCTATAGATGGTGGGTTGAAATAAAGGTTATTCTCAATAGAAACAAATGGAGCATCTAGCACATATATCGAGAAGGTAACACTGTTGCGGATGCCTTAGCATCATTGGCCTGCACAGTTCGCACCAACCAGGATTTCACATGCTGGAAGGAGCTTCCTAGGAGAGCGCGTGGGTGCGCCACTGTGGACGCGGCTGGTCTTCCCAGTTGGAGGAGATGAGGTTTTTTTTGTTTTCTTTTGGTTCTTTTTATTCCGTACTGCTACACTTCCAGGGGTTTGCCCCGTGGTTATTTTGTAATCTTCTTTATCAATAAGTGTAGGGCCGGAGATTTTTTGATGGAGTAAGCACAAACTGTGCTTCCCCTCAAAATTTCTCTAAGGTCTCGTTTATATAAAAAAATAGGTGAGGACTCTCAATCTGATGGGGATGGGCAGGTGTGAAGACCGTGGAGCGAGCCAGCTAGAAGGCCTTTTTGAGTTGTCCCTAGATAGTTTAAGTTTGGAAGATGTAGTATTGTCAAAGAGTTGTAATTTTGGTTAAGCATGTCGTTATGTAATTGTGTCAAGTTGGTGGATATGTGAGAATTTTTCTTGGTACTTTGGTGTTGGTGGATATTGATACTCATTATGTTTAATTAGTTGCAATTTAAATGGTTATTTTGGAAAGTATTCTTCTCTTTGCCATGGTGTGGTGTTAAAATTATTTAATCGCTAACGCTAGGCACAGCATGTCTAGAAATCAACATATTTTCCAAGTTTTATTGCTGCGTCCTGGTATTCCACGTCGGGACGTGACAGTTTGGTGGTATCAGAGCCTAGGTTTTAAGTTCCTAGGTTTATAAGTGATGTCATAGAATCAGTAACCTTGTTAAAGTCTACGGATCTAACCCGATGAGATTAGGTAGAGACTTTGGGTTGAGTAACAAACAAACTCAAAAAGATTCTCGCTAGACTGTTCTTTTAATTAATTTTTTGGTATATGTAGGAGTTCTCCGATGGCGGCAGAACGTGCGCAATAGAGAGATATGCAGTGTACGGTACAAGGCTTGACTTAGGCCCTCCAGTAGGTGGCCTAGGGAGGAGCAGTACATCATGGAGCCGGTGACCTCCACCGAAATTTTCTAGGCCTAAATCCTCCGCATTTTGGTGGATCGGAGGATCTCGATGAAGCTGAGAATTCGCTAAAAGAGATAGAGCGGATTTTTAGAGTAATGCCGTGCAACGACCAAGACTGAGTTCTTCTGGCAACTTTCCAGTTAGAACGGGATGCACGTGCTTGGTGGGAAGCAGTTGAAGCTACACTCGGAAATCGACGTGCAACATGGGATGAATTCAAGGAGCATTTTAATAGCAAGTACTTCTCGGACCGGGTGGAAGAGAAGAAGGCGGCCGAGTTCGCTGCTTTAAAGCAGAGAGACTCGTTAGTTGCAGAATACGAAGCCCAGTTTGCCAGACTATCTCGTTATGCAACGCACTTGGTATCCACCGAGAAGATGAAGGCCAAGCGTTTTATGAACGGATTGAAACTCCATTATATCAACCAGTTAGCACCTTTAGAAATTCAGACCTATGCAGAGATGGTGAGAAAAGCTCAAGTTCTTGAAGATACATTAGAGATGACTGAGAGGATTCGAGGAAAGAACCCTAAGAAGGAGCATACCACTAGTTTCGGGAACTTTAAACTCGGCAATGGCAAGAAGAGACCCAACGGCGGGTCTAGTTCATGGAAAGGCAAGGTGCCGAAGAATGATGAGAAGGAGCCTGGCCCGATTGTACCGTCCAAGGCCCTTTGCAAGTACGATGACCGTCTAGGTCACAAGATAGAGGAATTTTGGCGCAAGTTAGGCGCTTGTTTACGCTGTGGAAGCCGGGACCATCATATTCCTGAGTGTCCCCTCTTGTCCGATCAAGCTACACCGAATAAGCTGCAAGGAGGTCAGAAGCGCCAGGGCAAGCTTCAAGCCCTACAGGAAGATGAGGCTGGAACCACCGAGGAGGGTGGACTTGTTGAAGGTACACTTATTGCTCATGATAAGCCAGCATTTGTTCTATTTGATACTGGAGCAACGCATTCTTTTATTTTCCGGAGTTTTGGTAAGTCTTTACCGATGAACCCGGTGTTAAAGAATACTCTACTGAAAATTTCAACCCCTATTGGTTCAAGATCAACAATTAAATATTATTACCCTTCCAGTAAGGTTATGGTTGGTGGGCAGAATATGCCGGCTGATTTGGTTTGTATGGAAATGAAGGATTATGATGTAATCCTTGTTGGGTCCGATAGGTGCAATCGGATCTAGAAGGGGGGGTTGAATAGATCCGCTAAAAGACTATAACCAATTAAAAACTTTAGCTAATTAAATCATAAACAACACTAGAGTGCACATGAGGCACTTAGACATAAAGCACATCGGAATGGGTAGATGACTCAAATGAAAAAGGCAAAGCACGGTCCTATGAGATTGAATGTGCGAAGGAGAACCAAGATTACATATGTTAAAACACACAAACCAACTTGTGAATGAGGATAGAGAAGATGGAGCAATATCACAAGGAACAATCCACTGCATAGTGCATTTTTAACGTGGTTCAGTTTGCAAACCTGCGGACCTACATCCACCCCTCACCAACCGGTGAGGCTTTACCACATGCTACGAATGCAGCACACTTCCTACACACAAACCGGTAGGGATGGTTTTCCACACACACACACACATGAGGACGAGGTCCTCCACACACACACACGAGGATGGGGTTCTCCACATACACCTACAAGAAAAAAAGAGAAACACAAGAAGAAAAATGCTGCAAGTGCAGTAAAAAAAACCTTCCTGATATGATGATGAGGCACGAAAATGCACAATCAAAAAGGGATAACTAGACGGTGACTTTAGATTTACTCTTGTAGCACCTTGGAACAGATCTGGACACAAGTCCGGTCTGGGTTCTCCTTAGGCTCAGTCTGAACATGAGAGGGGCTGCACTCCTCTCTTGGATTCTTTCTTTCTTCACAGCTCGAGAGACACTTCGAATGATAGTACAAGATTGCGAGGTAATGAGGATAGAGCTGAATGGCTGAGTGAGTGGTTGGCTGGCTGGCAGAATGAGGATCCTACTAAGATCTTTCTCACGTTCTGCTCTTTCTCTCTCAGGATTGATCTTTAACTTCAGCAACAGTGATAGCAGTAGCAGCTCCTTCAAGCATGGGGCCCCTTTTTATAACCCCCAAGCGGCCCTTGGTAGCATCTGATTGGCCATAGAAACAAAGAGAGTAGGAGCTCCCAAGTAAGATATGTAGGATCTTCTTTTCTACAGGCTGGGCAGTAAAAGACATCCTCTTGTCCTGTGCAGGCTCAGAGATAGAGCAGTTGATTGGGTGGAGGCAAAAAGTTACGTACCAGGAAAGGTGACTTTTCCCATAAAAGGTAGCTTGCTTTTCCACTGACCAAAAGGACTGATATAGTAACCCATGATTACCAAAAGGTTGACTGACCAAGGAGACCTTTCCAGACCTCAAAGGATGTGTTTTTCAACACATGCGGTTCCTATTTTTGCTCCTTGGATCACCCAGTCGAAATGACAGAAAGCTGCTTAAAACGGAGGTAGTTTGGCTCACTAAGACACTTCATCAAACACCTTTTGTTGATTCAATAAGGTCGGTGCAGCTTCGGGACGTGAACAGTGAGGTCGGTGCAGATAAGATCCTTGGCCTTTGCCAAGGTCAGTGCAACTTTGGATTTCTTAGTGGAGGTCGGTAGAGTTTACTGTTCTAAGAGGCATTTGTAAATGCACATACAAAGCTTGGTCCTCAGCAGGGTCGGTCCACATTAAGAGCCTCTTCAGTAGAGGTCGGTGCACATTTAGATATCCTTCAGATGAAGTCGGTGCAAGCTTCAAGGTCAGTGCACGCTTCAAGGTTCCTCGCATGCAGGTCGGTGCACATCTTGAACTTCCTCAGTAAGGTCTATGCATATTGAGGAGCAGGGTCCGTGCACACTAGAACAAACTTGGTGCACATCCATGCTACGAGCACTCAAGGTCTGTGCATATTCTGAGTAATGTTAGTGGACGCTTCTGTTCCACCAGATATAGGTCAGTGCACATAAGTAGGTCTATGCATATCACTGTTCCAAGCACACTTCATGGTCGGTGCATGTTTAGAGCTTAGCACACCAAGGTCTATGCACATTTCTATTGGCTTCATGCAAGTCAGTGCACATCACTATTGCCGCCCAGTCAAGGTCAGTGCATGTCTTCCCGGCTCGTAGCTAGGGTCGGTGCACATCCTCCCCGCTCGCAGCTGAGGTCGGTGCACATTCTTCCCGCTCATAGCTGTCGCAAGCGTATGTAGGTCGGTGCACGTTTCATTCCGCCCAGGCATCTGAAGTCGGTGCATGTCTCAAATATGGTGGTTGCTCATTCCATATCAATGCACATAAGGGTCGGTGCACATTTGTGTTTCTGCCCAAACAAGGTCGGTGCACAGTTTGAAACTTCTTCAGTTTCTTCAATTCCTTGGAGCAATGATCCTAAGTAAGATCTGCCTTCATTTTTGTGCAACGTCTTGCCTTGATTTCTGTGCAATCTCTTCCCTTGATTTCTGTGCTGTCTCTTCCCTTGATTTCTGTGCAACCTTTTGTCTGGATTTTTGTGATGTCAGTTGTCTCATTTTCTATGCACCCATAAGTAATATCACTTATCGCGATTTTTATGCATCCAATTGCCTCGTTTTCTATTCTACCATGTATCTTGAGTTTCTCTTTCAACTTGGAGGGTTCTTGCTCTGTATTTAGAATTCAGCCTTGATTTTTGTGCAGTCACTTGCCTCAATTTCTGTGCAGCCAGTGTCTTGATTCTTGTGCATCCATTTGCTTCATTTTCTGTGCCATTCTTGATTTCTTATTCTTTGCTTACAATGACCTGAAATGTAAGAGTGTTGACATCATCAAATGCAAATGGGACTCATCAATGAGTCATGGTCAGACATCATCAAAACAGCATAAATCCAACATTCTTCTCCTTTTTGATGATAACAACTATGAGTCATTATGAGTACATAGTAAGTCAAGGTGCAAAGAATTATAATCAAAAGTTGAAGCACAAAGACGTTCTCTCTCTATATAAGTCTCTTCCCTTTATGCATTCAAGACTTTCCGCCTTTGTACATACCCTTGTTGATGACACATACGATTCTCTCCCCCTTTGACATCATCAAAATAACATAATAGATACAAGACATGGCACAGTTAGTAACGAAAGGGGTAAAGTAGGAGATTATTAGCACAAGATGTACAGAGTGAAGGAAGTACATACCTGTATGGAGCAGCACATGATTCTCAACACGGAATGACAATCATTGCAATGAACTATCTTTTTCCAGTATTCCTGAAATTGATGTGGAAACACATGCTAATGATTGAACACTTATTAAAGTTGACAAGTAAGGATAACCAATACTGGAATGCCAATGATAGGACTGATATCAATTGTTGATGAGCAATTATAGTACAAGGTTATGTCCTATGGCATGGCAGGGCAGATCACGAATCAAGGGAAACATGAACTGAATCATGAGAGACAATTAGATACCAGGAGATGTCAACATAAAATCATGATGCAATTTGAGAGTAAAACAGTAGCCATAAGACAAGTTTGGTTTTTCAGATTTTACAGCGTTTTTTCAAGTATTCTGGTTTTCAGATTTTTAGGGTTTTCTATGCAATGCATGGAATAGTGGAAAAATGCAAACTACCAAAGTGCATGACAGAAAGAAACCAATTGTATTGGAGGCATGATGCCAATTGATGAGAAGGCAGAAATCATTGAGCAGGAAGCAACAAGAGACCAATTGTTCTGATGGCAGATGCCAGAATGGCTGACCATAGTTTGGTTGGAAATTTGTTCTGAGGTAAGGAAGGATGAGGGTTCCTCAACCAGAAGCCAAGTTCACGAATATAGAGTTACAAATTTCTCAAAAAATCCAATCATTGAACTCTAGTGACAATGCCCTTAAATTCAGATTGGTTTAATACTGATGAATTCTGAGTTTTTTTAATAAAACACACTTGAAAGCATGTGCATTCGAAATTAATAGAGATGAACCAGAAATTCATTCATAAAATAGGTTAACCTCCTCTCACCTTACTCATTCAAAAAGAGACCATTAGCCCTCTTGAGAGAGATTGCAAGAAGTATTGAGGATAAACAATTAGACGAAACTGATGTTATCCAAGAGCACCATAGATTCAGATTTTTCTATAGAGATCATTGATGGAAGCCAATTGTTAAGCCTTTTATGAGCAATCAAGTGCAGCTTGCACCTTCTGTCGTGAGAGTGCACGTTGATTAGACGCCGGCACCCCCAGTTACTCAGTGTAGCTCACCATTCTGCCTTAGCCAGAATAGAGGTAGCATGGCACTTCATGACATTGTCCTTTCCACTTCTTTGGTGAAGGAACCCAGTTTCTCAGTGAAACCAATGCCATTGCTCTGCCTTGATTTTTCTTCCAAAACGCAGTAGAGTTAACAAAGGCACATCATGACATATCTTACCTCATTTCTTTTATGAGGAGATATATTTCTCAGTGAACCAGTGTCATTACTCTAAGATAATTAGCTCTTCTAAAAATAGCAAATCAGATTGTTTAAAGATAATACTTACCTGAAGTTTCTCAATCAAGAAGGCCCTTCGTACTAACGATAAACGTTCAGATGCAGGAGGGTAAAGTAAATTAAGAGCATGAAGGACTGGTTTAAGTCTATTAAGCCTGAGTGTAGACACTTCAAGATAATTAAACTCAAAAGCTCAAGAAATCATTAATTTTAAACCAAAAGCTTCCATGTTTAGGGCAGTCATAAAGCTCCAAAAGGAAGATTCTTCTTGATGATATACTCTGATAAGGAACTCAACTACTGGCTGAGAATCCTCTAAGACATTCAAGGCATTCAAGGAATTCTGGAAGCATTCAACTGATGGTTCAAGGAATGGTAGGTTCCAGACAGTCCAAAGGACAGATGTGTAGAGTAGGAGTGGATAGAGAGCACTCCCCCTGAGAATATGCAATCTTTATGGAGAAATTTAAGAAAGGGGCAGTATGCAAAAAAGTCAATTTGATGCTCATGATAACTCCCCCTAAACTTATGCATGAATTTCTAAATGTCTTAGTGAGACCCACAGAGGGAGTATGCAACCTTGGACCTATATGGAAGATTTACCCATGGTACTGGGCGGAGGTAAGTCCTCACGCATAGTGAATGCTTTCAGTTGGACTTAATCCAACATTCCACAAGTCACCATTCTATATACTTAGGTCACAACAGTGAGAGTGCAGTCAATGCTGGAAAGCTTGGCAGGGAGCAAGAGTTTGGTCCCTGGACATGATGCACAATGAGATTCATGAGTCCACAAGATGATGTTTCAAGGTGCATACATATGCAGGCTAAACTGAAATGCAGACACGCAAGCTCCCCCTTTGATGAAAAACTCATGAAAGTTAAGAAGACAACCAACATGTTATTTGCTTAAATGGGTGATGAGTTTAACTAGATGCAGCCAAGGCAGACATCATCAAAAGCAATGTTCAAGTATTTTGTATGGCTGGTTAGCAGGAAGCAGACATCATCTCAACATCAAATTAATTCATTCAGCAAAGTAGATTGTTTCATGATTAATGCAGCTGACGTAGGTGATCTCTAGTACAAGGTGGAGGTATTAATCCGAGACCCAACTCACGCAAGGTGTTGTCTTCTAGATAGACTTGGCCCATCAATCCAACATACAACTTTTGATATACCAGAGCTTAAACCAAGAATATACCATTCAACCATTTAGATGTTCATTTTCAAGGACCATGGTTCAGCAGTTCAGTGAAACACAATTAGCTTACAGTACTTATTGAATACAAAACACACCTATAATGTAATGACTACAATGTAAGCTTACCATGCAAAAGGTTGAACATAAATTAGATAGTCTATTTACATACTTGTGCCTTGAGCATTTATTTTGAGATTGAACCATACTCAGCTCCAAGGCACCTATAACCACAATTCTCATTTTGAATTTTGTGATACCCAAGCTTGCTTGGGTCCTTGTGGGTTAGTTCTTCGGGCAGCTGCATTTCTCTTTCTTAATGCAGTCAAGTCATCTTCCCTCATGTATGGCAATCATACATCTCATGCCCATTTTTCCCACAATAAAAATAACGCTCAAAAGATTGAGTATTCTTCATATGAGTACGTGGATGTGCATTTGGCTTTTGTGGGTGCGCAGGGAAGTTACCTCCTTTGACATGAACGTGGGTTCTGCCTTTCAAGTGCCAACAGTCTTGGACTATATGGCCGAACATACCATAATGGAAGCAGTAGGGAGGCGGACCTCTTCTATTGACAGTTGGGTGCATCGACCTGCATTTCTGGGGGCGTCGATGCATCTGACTACCCATGGGGCTGCGAGCAGGATGGTGCTGAGCATGAGATTGAATCCTACCTTGTAGATGCCAACAGTCACGAACAGTGTGGCCAATTTTGCCATAGTGAAAGCAGTAGGGAAGAGGGTTTCTTCTGACAGCCCTTGAAGGTGCCGACCTGTTCAGATGGGTGTATTGACGCGCAGGGTCATACCTGGGCTTTTGAGCATGAGTGTGCAGAGAATGCTTTCTCCCAGTGTTGACCTGCCTCTTGCCATTGCTTATTGCATTGTTTCCTCTGATCTTACATGCTCTTGATTCATCATGCCTCAAGATAAAGCAGTTACCCATAATATGTCCAGGCTTGTCACAATAGAAACATTGAACATTCAATTTATGAGAAGCATGGTGTTCATCGTGGTGTTTCCTAGCATGCATGTCAACATCAACAAAACCATTTTTCTGTTTTGGTTTTGAGGCTTTCCTTTTCTGGCCTAGGTTCTGTTTCTGGTTTTTCTGAGTAGAGGGTCGTTGTTGAGCTTGATGATTGGTAGGTTGTGTTGAAGGAGTATTGGAGGTGCTGGCCACATTGGAGTTGGAAACAAAAGGAGTAAAGGTCTTAGTTCCAAAGGATTTCTTATTTTCTAGATCACAACCAAGACCTTCTTTCTGAAGGTTTATTTTAGTTCCTAGAAGTCTATCCAGATTTTCAGTGCCTTCTACAAATTTGGACAAGGATTTGTTCAAATCCGTGATCTCTTCCTTTAAGGATGAGATGTGCAATTTAGAGCTAGCAAGCTCTGCCTCATAGGCATTGACAGTGTTCTTCAATAGGCCATTCATTTCCTTGTAATCTTTAATTTCAAGATCTAGCACATGTGATTTTTTAGATTCGTTTTCATCTATGTGCTTTCATTTTTCATGAATGGATAACCTGTCTTCCAGGACTTTGATGTGTCTCTTGAGTTCCTCATTTTCTTCAATGAGCTTGTCATTGTCAACCAGTTCATCAAAGAACTTCTAATCATCGGACATTGAGTCCATCTCTTTTCTAAGCCCTTTTTCATTTTCTTCGAGTTTAAAGATCTTAGTCACAAGAGCTTCATTTTCCTCTCTTAAGGAAGCAATATGTTCCTTATGCATGTCTACATCAAGCATCATACATTCATTTGCTCTTTCGAGTTTGGCACATATTTCATAAGAAGATTCATGAGCATTGCTCTTAAGACCCTTTTTCAGTTTTTTATATTATGATATGATTTTATTATAATGTTCAGCTAGATTCTCATAAGCATCCATGAGGTCATCAAATGTAAAATCTTCAGGTTCGGGGCTTACCTGAGATGACGGGGTGCCTGGCTGGTCATCATTGTCACCCATCAAGTAGTTGAGCTTCTCTTGCTTTTTGGGGATGCTGATCAAGTCATCCAGGATTTCTTTGGCTGAGCTGCAACTAAGAACAAATGGAGCTACGTCGGTGTCTTCTACTTCTTGCATCAAGTTCAAAGCAGTGAGATTGTCAACATGTCTGGACTTGTGTTCATTAGTCCATTTGGCTTTATTTGCTGGCAGGCTGGAAGGACCATTGGTAATAATCTTCTAAAGGTTAGGATCACGTGAGGTTATAAACCTGCACATTTTTCCTAGCCAGTCACTGAAATTAGAACCATTGAAGATCGGAAGGGAGGGCAATGAAAACTAATCAACCGGGGAATACATGATTGAGTTGCACTAGGATCCTCTCTGTAGATCGTTAGATCTGAGAATGACAGAGCCAGGCTCTGATACCAAATTGTTGGGTCTGATAGGTGCAACCGGATCTAGAAGGGGGGGTTGAATAGATCCGCTAAAAGACTATAACCAATTAAAAACTTTAGCTAATTAAATCATAAACAACACTAGAGTGCACATGAGGCACTTAGACATAAAGCACAGCAGAATGGGTAGATGACTCAAATGAAAAAGGCAAAGCACGGTCCTATGAGATTGAATATGCGAAGGAGAACCAAGATTACATATGTTAAAACACGCACACCAACCTGTGAATGGGGATAGAGAAGATGGAGCAATCTCACAAAGAACAACCCACTGCACAGTGCGTTTTTAACGTGGTTCAGTCTGTAAACCCGCAGACCTACATCCACCCCTCACCAACCGGTGAGGCTTTACCACACGCTGCGAACGCAGCACACTTCCTACACACAAACCGGTAGGGACGATTTTCCACAGACACACACACACACACACACGAGGATAAGGTCCTCCACACACACACACGAGGACGAGGTCCTCCACACACACACACAAGAAAAAAAGAGAAACACAAGAAGAAAAACACCGCAAGTGCAGTAAAGAAAAACCTTCCTGATATGATGATAAGGCATGAAAATGCACAATCAAAAAGGGATAACCAAATGGTGACTTCAGATTTGCTCTTGTAGCACCTTGGAACAGATCTGGACACAAGTCCGATCTGGGTTCTCCTTAGGCTCAGTCTAGACGTGAGAGGGGTTGCACTCCTCTCTTGTATTCTTTCTTTCTTCACAACTCGAGAGACACTTCGAATGACAGTGCAAGATTGCGAGGCAATGAGGACAGAGCTGGATGGCTGAGTGAGTGGTGCCTGGCTGGCTGAATGAGGATCCTACTCAGATCTTTCTCACGTTCTACTCTTTCTCTCTCAGGATTGATCTTTAACTTCAGCAGCAGTGATACTAGCAGCAGCTCCTTCAAGCATGGGGTCCCTTTTTATAACCCCCAAGCAACCCTTGGTAGCATCTGATTGGCTAGAGAAACAAAGAGAGTAGGAGCTCCCAAGTAAGATCTGTAAGATCTTCTTTTCTACAGGCTGGGCAGTAAAAGACGTCCTCTTGTCCTGTGTAGGCTCAGAGACAAAGCAGTTGATTGGGTGGACGCAAAAAGTTACGTACCAGGAAAGGTGACTTTTCCCACAAAAGGTAGCTTACTTTTCCACTAACCAAAAGGACTGATATAGCAACCCATGATTACCAAAAGGTTGACTGACCAAGGCGACCTCTCCAGACCTCAAAGGATGTATTTTTGGACACTTACGATTCCTATTTTTGCTCTCTGGATCACCCAGTCGAAATGATAGAAAGCTGCTTAAAACGGAGGTAGTTTGGCTCACTGAGACACTTCATCAAACACCTTCTGTTGATTCAATAAGGTCGGTGCAGCTTCTGGACGTGAACAGTGAGGTCGGTGCAGATAAGATCATTGGCCTTTGGCAAGGTCAGTGCAACTTTGGATTTCTTAGTGGAGGTTGGTGCAGTTTACTGTTCTACCAGGCATTGGTAAATGCACATACGAAGGTTGGTCCTCAGAAGGGTCGGTCCACATTAAGAGCCTCTTTAGTAGAGGTCGGTGCACATTTAGATATCCTTCATATGAAGTCGGTGCAAGCTTCAAGGTCAGTGCACGCTTCAAGGTTCCTCGCATGCAGGTCGGTGCACACTAGAATAAACTTGGTGCACATCCATGCTACGAGCACTCAAGGTCGGTGCGTATTCTGAGTAATGTCGGTGCACGCTTCAGTTCCACCAGATATAGGTCAGTGCACATAAGTAGGTCTATGCATATCACTGTTCCAAGCACACTTTACGGTCGGTGCATGTTTAGAGCTTAGCATACCAAGGTCTGTGCACATATCTATTGGCTTCATGCAAGTCAGTGCACATCACTGTTGCTACCCAGTCAAGGTCGGTGCATGTCTTCCTGGCTTGCAGCTAGGGTTGGTGCACATCCTCCCAGCTCGCGGTTGAGGTCGGTGCACAATCTCCCCGCTCGCAACTGTCGCAAGCGTATGTAGGTCGGTGCACGTTTCATTCCGCCCAGGCATCTGAAGTCGGTGCATGTCTCAAATACGGTTGTTGCTCATTCCATATCAATGCACATAAGGGTCGGTGCACATTTGTGTTTGTGCCCAAACAAGATCGTTGCAGATTACTAGGTCGGTGCACATTTTGAAACTTCTTCAGTTTCTTCAATTCCTTGGAGCAATGATCCTAAGTAAGATCTGCCTTGATTTTTGTGCAACCTCTTGCCTTGATTTCTGTGTAGTATCTTTCCTTGATTTATGTGCAGTCTCTTCCCTTGATTTCTGTGCAACCTTTTGCCTTGATTTCTATGCTATCAGTTGCCTCATTTTCTGTGCACCCATAAGTAATATCACGTATCTTGATTTTTATGCATCCAATTGCCTCGTTTTCTGTGTTACCATGTATCTTGAGTTTCTCTTTCAACTTAGAGGGTTCTTGCTCTGTATTTGGAATTCAGCCTTGATTTTTGTGCAGCCACCTGCCTCAATTTCTGCGCAGCCAGTGTCTTGATTCTTATGCATCCATTTGCTTCATTTTCTGTGCCATTCTTGATTTCTTATTCTTTGCTTACAATGACCTGAAATGTAAGAGTGTTGACACCATCAAATGCAAATGGGACTCATCAATGAGTCATGGTCAGACATCATCAAAACAACATATATCCAACAATCCTAGGAGCTGATTGGTTGGCTAGATATGATGTGAGGCCCGTGCCTTAGCGGATCTTTAGTGGTTCGAACCTAGAATCTATTCTGTAATTTCTGGCTATTTTCCTGGATTTTTAGGAATTTTTTCGGCATTTTTCAGGTTTTTATTGGAATCATTTGGGTTTTTAAAAGAAGAAATTAAGGTTTATATATATATATCATATACATATATATATATATATTAATCCTTTTTTTCTTTTCTTTTATCTCACCCTCTCCCTCACTTCTCTCTCTCCCCTCGTCGATCTCGCTCACGCTCTCTCTCTCTTCTCCGATCGCCTCTCTCCCTCTTCCTGGGATTTCAGGTGGAACGGCGACGGATCGAGGCGTGGAGCATGCCGGTGGATTTCTCGCGTCGAGAGGAACGCGTTGACGCCCTCCACGACGTGATTCGTGGTCCGTGGGTGCGAGACGAGGTGTGGAAGCTCGGTGAACCCTCGTCGGTGCATGCGGCTTAATCGGCAGTTTCGGCTCGAACGAGGTAGGGGGATGGAATCCCAATCTCGCTAGGATCATTCCCTATAGCTATTTGCTTAGTTTAGCTCCTGTGGCATGCATAATGGCTATTTTTCATTTTGGGGGTTTAAGCTTCGTTCTTCATGTTTAATCCATTGTGAGTGTTGCATGTGGATGTTTTTGTTGGTATTGTGTTGTTTACGACGTGTGGTTTGGCAGGAAACAGGTTTCTCCTTCGTTACCCGGTGATTCCGGTCGCCCGGGAGGGAACCCGTTTTTAGATATAACCTGTCCGTAACCCAGACGGTGTGACGGTCCTAGCAGGAACCGTCACACCCGTAATGGTCCATAGGGGACGTGTTACAGTCTTGTGTCGGACCCAAGGGGGTGCATCACAGGGAGTGTAACGGCCTAGCCCTAGGCCGTTACATTTCGTTTGCCTAATGTTGAT
This sequence comes from Amorphophallus konjac, assembly GCA_022559845.1. Classification (NCBI taxonomy): domain Eukaryota; kingdom Viridiplantae; phylum Streptophyta; class Magnoliopsida; order Alismatales; family Araceae; genus Amorphophallus; species Amorphophallus konjac. The sequence goes on from CM040126.1 coordinate 250,020,252, forward strand.
CGGGTTTGGAGGTTGGCCTGACGGCCTGTCGGGCGGCCGTCAGGGCACCGTAACGCGCCTCCGGGTGCGCGTTACATCCTGTTAAGGCGTTGAAATCTGTGGGTTTTTTCTGGCGTCGGGTGGCTCTAACGGCCAGGGGCGGGCGCGTTACAGTCGATGTAACGCACCGACCCCCGACCGTCACACTCTGTGACGCGGTGGCAGTGGACCGTCACGCACTGTTGTTCAGGGCTGTGAGCCCCTTTGGTCTCGGGTGGTTGTAACGGCCGGGTGGAAGCACGTTACAGTTCGTGTAACGCATGACACCGCGACCGTTACGCCTTGTGATGCTGTGAGTGTGGACCGTCACATCCCCTGGGGTTTTCAAAAGCCGCTTGTTCATTCTTTAATGCTTTCCACATATTTCTACGTCATGTTAAAGTTGTTTTATGAAATAATGGCATGTTTTTAGATCCCAATAGAGTAGCTTTTCTTTCCTTGCGATGGAGGCACTGTTGTAGCCCTAAGGCCTTGAGTTGCCGACGCGCCTGGGGATGGCGGAGGGGTGTTCCCGTCACACGGTTTGTAAGCTAGTTCCGTGGGCTCCCGGCTAGCGGTAGCGTCCTACCGAGGGAGAAAACTAACTAGAGGGCCTGGCTCAGGCGAGAGTCAGTGTGTGCACACGTGGTCGGAGGCTTTGGACTGACACTAACGAGTGTCACTCTGACTAGTCACTTGGTTTGGTACTATTTACGCGCTCAGCTTGTCGTGTTACAGACTGCGAGTGCTTGAGACGCAGTGTAAGCCGTCAGTGGACGCATCTGGTTTCTGCTCCCGGTGGTTGTCCTGTACCCTGTGGCTTGGTTAGTTGAGGCATAATCTATTGGTAGATTTAGTTTTTGTCGTTTAGACTTATATATTATTGGCATGTATTAGCTGTTATACTTGTTCAGTAGATTTACAGCTTTCAGTCTTATCATGCCATTGCCTGTTCATTTAATTAAATGCGTGCTCTAATTGCTTAATTTCTGCATGATTGCATGTTTAGCACGAGGTAGGGATCCGCGTGACCCCTACTGAGTCTGGCTGTGACTCACCCTTCTCCTTTCAGGTGAGCCGCGCCCGTCGTCTCCCGGAGTTTCCCGTGTGCTCGGAGACAGTTCTTAGCTGTCAGCAGTAGACGGGTCACCTTTTTGGCTTTCTCGTGTACTTTTACCGGGGTATGCCCCGTGTAGTTGTACTTTTGGACTAGCACTCTTGTGCCTCTGGACTAGTTTATATTTTTAGCACTCTGTTTATTTTGAAATTGTTTCCGCTCTTTTGCTAAATTTTATTGCTTAAATCTATTATGCGCGCTTGTGATTGCAATTCGTTATACATCCCCTCGACAAACTTCACTAACCCTTCAGGGGCCTTATCAGCCTCTTGGGTGGCTTCCCCAGTTCCTGGTATCGGTGTATCGATGTTATCGGTATATCGGTATCCAGCGCTATGGGTCGTCAGAGTTGGTATCAGAGCGGAGTTGAGGATTTGTATAAGGAATTGGAATTTACACCTGTCCAGAGTTAGTCCCTTGTGTTTGTAGACACACTAAAATTGATACTATGTTGATCAAATCTCATGTCACTATGTTAACGCCCCAAAGTGAACTTCAATATTTCTATAATATAAAGTTTTTCTATTTTTGTGTGGGTTTTTATGATTTTTCTTGCATTTTTGTAATTAACGACTCGAAGAGGGGCGTGTTTTAAATAGCGACCTGAGCTAGGGCGTTTTTCAAAGAAAGGACGACTGGAGCAAGAGGCGTCAGTTTCTGATATTTGACGTATCCTACCCTAATTGAAATCAAAAATTAACGTCCCTCCATGGGTCGTGTTTTGAATTAACGTCTCTCCTATAGGCGTCTCTTTATAATTTTCAAATAAGGAAGGTTTTTCTTACTAAAATTAAATCCAAGAATTGACGTCTTTATGCCAGTCGTTATTTTAATTAACGCCCTGACTCAGGTCGTCAATTTCAAGTAACGCCTTGATGTGGGTCGTCTCTTTCCCTTCCGTGTCCTGCTTGAACTGCCCTTTCCTGGAGAGTTCCCTGCTCTGTTTGGTCATCCTGCTCGATTAGGGAACTAGAGACCTTGCCGTAGAAGGGTCTTGCTAGTTCTTATCCCATTAGATTTGTGTTTTCTACCCTATAAATAGCCTCCTGGGTCGAGTTCGCGCGAGGTTAGCAGAGCTGTTAGAAGAAAAAAGAGAGAGCTGTTAGCTGTGAGTTGTTAGTTGTTAGCCGTGAGGAAGAAAGAGAGTAGCAGCTAAGAGAGATTAACCCACAGAGGGCGCACAGGAGAAATTTTCTTCTGTAACATCCTTGTTACTTCGGTGCTCTGCTTCTTCATGTTGTGTCAGCCGCAAGTTCAACTTGGTTTTTCTCCCTTTACTGTTGACAGGAACAGCAGGGAATTCTTTGCATCAACTTACTATCTCATCACCTTCTTTGTTCATCATACATCGTTCCCCTTTTAAGTTTGCATTAGCTTTGCATCACACCTCCTCTCCCTAATTCTCCTAGGGGTTTTAAAATAACCAAAAGGTGCACACTGCATGCTTTTACTCCATCATCTTATTTATTTCTGAATTGATACTACACACACTTGGCTAATCCCTCCTCTTTTGATTGTTTGTTCTTTGTTTAAGGGTAATCAAGAGGAAAACCCCCTTCATCGACCGGTCGGTAGAAGGAGGAGGAAGGAATCTACACTCATCCCGCATCCTATTTTCACCAGGTATTCGCGATTGATCTCCCTTCTTTTGAGGTAACCCCTCTGGCGATCACACTCCAATAGCAATCTCTTGCTCCCTTTTATTCCCTTTATTTCACTATTTATCTTCCTCTTATTTATTTTTGATGTGAAAAACACGATTCACAAATTGGTGATCACGGTGGGACTTCCACTATTTTTCTTTTGATTACCCTCTCCTGTTGGCACCCACGTGTGCCCTTTCCCATTGGCACCCACGTGTGCCCTTTCCCTTAGGTACCCATGGTACCCCTCCACTGTGCCTCACGGGCACCCTCCATTGTGCACACTGCACACCCACACCCCTCGGATTAGCCAGTTTGTGTTCTCTGTGTTTTCTTAATTAATGCCTCACATCAAGGCATTTTTCATGAATTAACGCCTTTACTCAAGGCGTCTTTCTCGCATTTAACGCCTTCTGCAAAGGCGCCTTTTTATATATCGTCTCCTGCTTTCTCACTCCCTGAGAATTGACGCCCCCCGCTGTGGGCGTCCTTTGTCTATCCGACGCCTTTCTCCCAAGCGTCTTTTGCACAATCCGTGCCTCACACCAAGGTGTTTCTTGAGCACTGTCCGACAAGACTTCACAGAGTAGCGACAGCCACGCTGTCGTGTTTCCTTATTTTAGCGACTTCTGCCAAGTCGCTTTTTACCTGTGTGTTAACAGAAATTTGCTTGATCTATTTGTTCATGCTGGATTGATTCACATATTCATTATCTGATTATACCTGCTTGCTCTGCTTATATTATTCTGCATTTTGTGGCATTTGGTTGAGAGACCTCCTCTCTCTACACTAGGATTCCACACACCCTTCTTGGAATTGGAACAACCCTCCATTGAGCATTCCGTCTCTTTGGACCAAAAATTCCTTTTCCAAGACCTCCGTAAGTCCCCGCACTCGTGGATTCCCTCACGGACGCCGGGCTGGTTGTACCTTATAGTACTCGGAGTTTAGATAGCCCACCGTTGGTGAGGAGAGAGAAAGAACTTAGTTAACCCGGATATCACAACCAAAACTCACAACTAAGTTCTACACTACAAAGAGAGAGGATTGTGCATCAATTTAATTCACTCTAATCTCAAACTTGAATCTAAAAGCTTGCGTTCATTACAACTTGTTTGCATAACTTGATTGGATTGAGTGATTACTGCAATTATAATTCCTCCAAAATAAGCTTCTTTCTCTGCTTAAACATGCAACTCCGTTCAGGTAAGATCATCAACATGGCAAGCTACAGGTACTCTTATGATGATGTGAAAGAGAATATTTTTGATCAATCTTATGAGACACCCCTCCAAGATTCCATCTATCATGAGGGAAACTACCCTCCGTCTCAGGTTCATTATTCTAAAATTCATGTGGTTGACACCACAACTCACGAGGTTGAACCCTCTTCTCAAGCTTTACCATCCAATCAGAACACATCGGGGAACACCTCCCCTTCTTTCAATGTCAATGATTTAATTCATGCATTATCTCAATTGGACGATTCCCAGCGGCAAGCAGTTCAGGCCGCTTTGAAAGGGAAATATGTTCCCTCTTCATCTTCCAATCCCCCTCCGGCCGCGAGTGGCCATCACATTGTTAATGACCAGGCGGTCTTGCACAAACCCCCCTCTTGTCCACCAACGCCCGGTGCGGCCATGCCGGCCCAACAAGTAAGCTATTCTGAGGCTAGGCCTCCATTCCTTCAACCTCCCCAAATCCTAAGGATGCCTATGCCTAATTCTTTCATTCAAAATCCGGCCCCAGTCGAGTCAGATACTAATGCTCTATTCCTTTAGAAATTGGCTAGCATGGAAGAACAACTCAACAAGGTTACCGCTGCCAAGAATGCTCCAGAGATCTCTCTGCCTACATTGCCAGTTTTTCACTTACCACCTTCTGAGATGCCGAATTTTCGGCGATACAATGGAACTGGCAATCCATTTATTCACTTGAAGGATTTTATGTATGAGACCTCCTTTTGGCAGGGCAACAAAGCCTCACTGGCTTATTTGTTTAGAAGATCTCTAGAGGGGCCAGCCCTCGCGTGGTTCTATTCCTTGGATCCGATAGATGCCAGCAATTTTGATGTGGTTCAAAGGAAATTCTTGTAGAAGTATAGGGACCGGGTTGGACCCTCTCTATCTGTTACGGACTTGGTTGCAGAGAAAATGAAGCCCGAGGAGGACTTCATCATATTTGCTGATAGATGGCGATCAATGGCCGAGAAATTGAAAGATACTTTGTCAGAACCAGAGCAGGTTAAGATGATTATTTCAAATGCAACCCCTCAGTTCCGACATATATTAGCCATGAACAGATTGACTACCATGGAGGAGCTCTATGAAAGAGCTCGATATATTCAAACTCAGATGAAAGATTCGCCCATCATGGGCATGTTCGAACCGAAACCGCGGTTGGTCAAGAAAAATACAAATGTCAACAATAGCGGGCCCACGACTGAGGGTACCGTCATCAATGAGCAGGTTGGCGCGGTCGGCAACCCCACACCTTTTCGCCAATCTAACCCACGACCTCCGCCACCTCCACAACAAAACACCCTCTTCCACTCACCCCCACAACACCAATTTGCTCCTCAACCTTCCCTTGCTCCTCCACAAAACCAAATGCCACATGCAGATCCCTCAGCTCCGCAACAGTACCACCAAGTACCGCCACCCACCAACTATGGCCCGCAACAACAATAGTAAAGGAGACCACTTGGCCCCAAAAGGGCCCATTATCCGCCATTGCCAGAAAGTCTCCCAGATATATTTAATGCCCTGATGGCTTCTAATCTACTCATGTTACCAAAAGAAAGGACAGCGTGGCTCGCTAATGTTGACACGTCCCGCTATTGTGTTTTCCACCGCTCCCCTGGTCACAATATTGACCATTGCCTTCACTTCAAGGACTACATCTATGATTTAAATGACCAGGGTGGCATTAATTGGGACGAGATGAGACAGTCCATCGCTGCTATGAAAGTAAGAAGGCCTCCTCGGCAACAGCAGGCTCAGCAGCCGCAGCAACCAGCTCCACCAGTACAACAGCAAGCTCCAGCACCTCAGCAAGATATGGGATTGTCCACAACCCATTGCCGGAGCACCAAGCAAATCAGCATGTGAACCCGGTCACGTCTCTCCATGAAGTAGAGAGAGGGTAGGGATGGCACGAAGAAAACGCCTCTGTCGGGGCATTCAACCATAATTCAAATCAACCTCCGCGCCTTTTGCGCACACTTCCTTCTTCTTCTAACCCTCAATTAAGTCGCCCCCTTTTGCGCCCCGTTAACCCATCTGTCCCCACTAATTCCTCATCCTTGCCAACCTGGTCTCTCCTTACCCATCCACCACGACCACAGCCTCCGATGCAGCAAACTCCATCATCCGCCACCAATCCTTCGCCATAACCATCTAGGCCACTCCTCATTCACCCGTCACCAGCACCGGTTACATCCACCACCACCACTCCTCCGTCGGCAAGGACACCTCCACCATCAGCTCAACCACCATTTATACCCCGACCTCTATTGTTCAATCCGCTAGCACTTCCCACACTCGGGCACCCCTTCCTACTCCTACAGGGGCTGCCTTGTCGAATTCCTCACCGATTTCTTCTTCAAACACTCCTCCACCAATTCTCAATGCTAACACCCCTTCTTCTTCCAATCCTCCCTCCATCCTTGCCCCGACAGAGGCGCGTCGAACCATGGCACCGCTCCGCAGTGGACGGATGTTCCAACGCATCTTTCCCCAGAGAGAGTAGGAGCCCGCACAGGGGCCAAATGAACAAGAACAGGAGCAAGAGTCCGTGCCAGGCACTCAATATGATTTACTGAAGCATCTTGACCAAACCCCAGCAAGAATCTCTATTCTAGAATTGATTAAGAGGTCAACCACTCATCAATTGGCTTTAAAGGAATATTTACAGAAAGTTATGGTCAATGAGGACATCCCTGCCGAGCAGATAACCACAGTCTTGATGCCCGCTAGTGGTCAGCCAGCAATTACTTTTTATGAACATGAATTGGCACCTCAACCGGCAAGAAAGTATGCTTTATGCATCACAGTGGATATCAATAAGGTGGCAGTAAAACAATGTTTGGTGGACACTGGGGCATCCATCAATGTATTGCCGCCAACCACTTTGAAGATGTGCGGCATTCCAGAAAATCAGATTTGGCCATCCACCATAACAGTCACAGCATACGACAATACTAAGAAGCCTCCTCTGGGCATGATAACGTTAAAGGTTAGTCTGGGTCCAGCAACAATCACAGTCGATTTTCACATTTTAGATATGGATCCAACATTCAATGGCATCTTGGGTCGCCCCTATATTCAACATTTAGATGCAGTGCCCTCTACAAATCATCAATGCCTCAAGTTTCCACACAAGGGCCGCATTATCAAAGTGACTAGCATGCCGATCCTGCCTGATGAAGACATACACCTAGCAACGTCAGTTCCTTCTATTTGGCCTTCCAACAAACCGTTGCTATCAGTGCTGGATATCCCTCACCCACGGCCGATGCCACCCGAGACAGTTACAACAGTCGCCATGACACCCCTAATTGCAAAGGGGAAGAAGAAGAAGAACACAAGAAACACCCCGGGATGGAATATTTTGATGAAGATGGGGTACCAGGTCGGCAAAGGCCTGGGTGTCAATTGTCAGGGCAAAACTAGGCCTGTTAAGTCACATAAATTGATTGCATAAGGCGGTCTAGGCTACAGAGGGCTGAGCAAAGATGAAAATGAACCATGGGCAGTCATGACATCCACTCTGAAGACGGATCACCAACCGCTTACATGAACATTACAGACACATTTTATTAAAGGTGGCGTCCAAGATAATGAGCAGACTACAATAATCACTTCCATGTTAGACTGTCAAGATGTTCATGCTAGACAGTTTGCTCGACATATTGCTCCACTGGTTACATACAAAGCCCTGGAATCTCTAAGGCCTGATAAGAGGAGGAAAATGGATGATCCAGAGTGTGACTGGTATAGATGGTTTGACATGAATGATATTGCTATTGCTTTGAGTCGTCTATTTATGCCGACCAACCCAGAATGGCCGCCATTGATCCATGAGTTGATTGAAAACCCTGCTATGATAACAGATAAGAGGTAGCTGTTGAGCAATTATACAGACACTGGAGAGCCAGATGTGCCATACGAGGAAGGTTTCACGACAGACAGGCTGTGGGCCGGCCTTTTCTCTCTCACTTCCATACATCCGTCTCTTCTTGTCTCCCTATATCCCCAAATGTTTCCATGTGTGCTTGGACCGCCTCCAATCATGGTCATCTTTTCTCCAAGTTCACTTCGAGTTTCTCCTCCAATTCCTCCCTTGCTCCTCGAGCAATTCTCCAGACTCTCCATCGCACCCCTACGCGGGTCGTTATTAAATCAACCCTTCTCCAATCTGTCAATCTCCACTCCACCTCCTGTTTCCTCTTCGCATTGCTTCCTCCTCGAAAAGCAAAATCAAAATAAAAATGAAGAAAAAAAATGCCAAAATTCCAACTTTTTCATCCTCCATCTCTTTTGAGGAGACCTCCTATCTCCTTTCTGAGTGTGCCCCGACCCAGGGGCCGCTCTTCCAAGATTCATTGATAAACCTTTTCCACCCCTCCTGCGGGGGGTCCTCATCTGTACACCCTCCTGTATCCACTTTTTCACCTCCTTCCTTTTCTGATGATCAAGCTAGTTGCTCCTCTTCTTCTTCTAATAAAACTCAAGGGGTAGCCTCACATAAGAAATCCAAGGGTAAGCAGATTCCCCGCAGATTTTTGTTGGAGTTGGCTAGAAGATGCCAGGCATGCTCAACTCTTCCCGAATTTTTAGAGAATCCGATCATCCTGCCAGAATTAGAATATGAGGATACTTGTGCTTCTTATGAGGGTTTTGGTGTCTACGAGATTATGTATGATGAAGACCCTATTGAAGAGGGGGAGGAAAGTTATGAAGAATATGAGGACGAGGCTGATGCCCTTGCTAGTGGCATGAGAAGATTTGACGAACCATCAGCCTCAGTAGAAGAGCCTACGAAAGAAATAAATTTGGGTACGGAAGAAGACCCTAGGATTGTCCTCATCAGTAAGAATTTGCCGCCTGCCGAAGAGGAGACACTTATTTCAGTACTTCAAGAATACAAGGACACGTTTGCGTGGAGTTATGAAGATATGCCTAGATTAGACCCTGCACTCGTTGAACATCGGCTTACACTTAAGCCAGGGTCTGTCTCGATCAAACAACGGTTGAGACGTTTCCACCATAACATGGCTTTAAAGATGAAAGAAGAGGTCGACAAGCTTCATAAGGCTAGATTTGTTAGAGTTGTCCTCTATCCGAACTGGGTGGCTAACATCGTCCCGGTCATGAAGAAAGATGGAAAGGTTCGGATTTGTATAGACTTTCGGGACCTCAACCGTGCATGTCCTAAAGATGACTTCCCCCTCCCTCATATTGATGTTTTGATTGATAATACGACAGGATTTGAAACTCTCTCCTTTATGGATGGTTTTTCGGGTTATAATCAAATTCGCCTGGCTGAAGAAGACCAAGAGAAAACGTCATTCACTACACCATGGGGTACATATTGCTATATGGTCATGCCTTTTAGACTCGAGAATGCTGGGGCCACCTATCAGAGGGCTATGATGGCAATTTTTCATGATATGATTCATATTTATATTGAGGTGTATGTGGATGACCTGGTAGTAAAATCAAGAACAAGGATTGAGCATCCTGGGGTTTTAGCTAAAGTCTTGCAAAGATCACGAGAATATCAGTTGAAAATGAACCCCAAAAAGTGTGTATTTGGTGTTTCATCAGGGAAGTTGCTTGGGTTTATTGTAAGTAAAAGAGGAATTGAAGTTGATCCCAATAAGGCAAATGCCATCAGAGATATGCCTCCTCCCAAGAATTTGAAGGAAGTTTGAGGATTAATCGGGAGGTTGCAATTTATTCGCCGCTTCGTCTCCCAGCACTCACAAAGATGTAGGCCGTTTTACGAGCTTACTAAGCCGGGGGTCAAGTTTAATTGGGATGACAAGTGTCAGGCAGCTTTTGACGGATTGAAGGATTATCTGGCCAATCCTCCTATCCTGAGGCCGCCAATTCTGGACAAACCACTTATCCTCTATGTTTCTGCCCTGGATGACTCTGTAGGTGCTGTCCTAGCTCAAGTGGATGAAGAATGGAAGGAGAGGGCAGCACACTACTTGTCTAAACTTCTCAACCCTTGTGAGCAGAGGTACTCAGCCATGGAGAAGACTTGCGCTGCTTTAGTCTGGGTAGTTCAGAAGTTAAAACATTATTTCTTAGCTCACGAGGTTCACCTCATTGCTCGCATGAATCCGATTAAATTCCTTCTTGAAAAATCTGTCCTTATCGACCGATTGGCACGCTGGCAAAGTTTTCTCTCTCAATTTGACATCACTTACATTCAACAGAAAGCAATCAAAGGTTACGCCATCGCCGAACATCTTGCTCACCACCCTCTCCCTCGATTTGATCCTGTCAATTCAGAGTTTCCAGATGAAGAACTAATGTCCATTAATCAACCCCACGATCCTATGTGGACATTACATTTTGATGGAGCTCTAAATTTCCAAGAAAGAGGGATCGGCATGGTTCTTTTAACACCAGAAGGGGTCACCATCCCATTTGCTGCTCAGCTCACTTTACCTGTCACAAACAATATAGCTGAGTATGAGGCCCTTTTGGCCGGTCTTCAAACCGCTCATAAATATGGTGTTACCCAATTACGAATCGTGGGTGACAGTCAACTCATTCTACGCCAGGTGCTTGTCAAGTGCCGCACTATCAATCCTAAACTCAAGCCCTACCAGGAACTTGCTTCAGCTTATGCCAAACTCTTCACCAAGTTGATCTTCGTCCATGTCCCTCGAAGCCAGAACATCTTGGCTGATGCTCTTGCCTCTTTGGCCTCTGCTTTAGTCTTTCCTCCCCAGCGAGATTTTCATGTTCCCCTCATTCATCAGCGTGACACTCCAGCTATTAAGGATCGTGCATTCCTCGATATTAGGGACAAGGTGCTCGAGAAGGTCAGGCAGAGTGAAGCTCTTAAAAGCAAAGAGGTCATGTTGTTGGATTGGGAAGAAGAATTGGCTGATGAAGAGAAACCTTGGTATTATGAGATTGCCAGATATTGCAATGATCAATCCTATCCCGAAGAAGCCACTGTGGAGGAGAAGAAAGTAATTAGAAGAGTGGCCCAACGTTATGTTTTGGTTGGAGGTGTGCTATATAGAAGAGGGCTCACGGGTGTTTTACTAAGATGCCTCGACGATGATGAATCCTGGAAGGTCGTAGAAGAGGCGCATTCAGAAGTGTGTGGTGGTCATGTAAATAGCCAGATGCTAGCTAAGAAGATCCTTAGGCTAGGCTTCTATTGGCCAACTCTAGAAGAGGATTGTTCCATCTATGTTCAAAGGTGTGTTAAGTGCCAACTGCACACTGACAAGATTCATTCTCCTGCTTCTTCACTCCATCCTATGTCCTCCCCATGGCCTTTCTCCATGTGGGCTTTCGATATCATTGGACCTCTTGGTGACTCGAACCTCCTCACGAAGCAAAAATCATTCATCCTCACGGCAACAGAGTACTTCACCAAGTGGGCGGAAGCAGAAGCATTCGTGGAGATCAAAGCATCAACCGTCTGCAAATTCATAATGAAGAATATCATCGCAAGATTCGGCATCCCGAGTACCATCATCACCGACAATGGACCTCAATTCATCTCTCAAGAGCTCAAGGATCTCTGCAACAGGTATAACATTGCATTGCATCATTCTTCTCCCTATTATCCACAGGGCAATGGCCAAGCAGAGGCAACTAATAAAACCTTGATCAAAATTGTTAAAAAGACGTGTGAGGCTAATAAATTTTCAGATTGGCCAGACAAGCTAGTTGAAGCTCTCTGGGCCTATCGCACTTCCATTCGTACCCATACAGGGCAAACCCCTTTCGCCCTCACTTATGGAATGGAGGCGGTGGTTCCCTACGAGATTCTCATTCCATCTCTGCGAGTACAATTGGGCAAGGAATTCTCTATTGATGAGCGTCGTGATTCACTCCTTGCCCAGTTGGAACTCCTAGATGAGAAGCGTCTGGTCGCCGCTGAGTATGCGCGCGTTTATCAAAATAGGCTTTCACGTTTTTATCAAAAGAAAGTAATTGAGAGAAAATTCAAAGTTGGTGAGATGGTAATCAAGAGAATCTTTGTAAAACCTGGGGGACCCCGTTCGAAACTCCAACCAAACTGGAAGGACCATTTGTTATAAAAGATGTTTATCCTGGCAATGCTTATAAATTGATTAACGCTGAAGGAGAAGAGCTAGCTCATCCTTGGAACAGGCTGTACCTTAAGAAATACTACCCCTAACCCAAAATCCAAAAAAAATAGAATTTTCCAAAATAAAAAAAAATTAGAATTTTCCAAAATAAAAAAAAATAGAATTATCCAAAATCCAAAAAAAATATATAGAATTTTTCAAAATCCAAAAAATAATATAGAATTTTCCAAGATCCCAAACAAAATAGAAATTCTCCAAAATGCCAAAAAAATCGTTGCCATGGCGTACAAGCACGCAAGGTCTGAAAGGTCAAATTTCAGTATTCATTCGTCAGTCTTGTTAACTAAAATGGGGTCGACACCCACACACACTACACGCTTAAACCTCAAACTCAAGCGGTGTAAAATCTGATGGAAAGTCAAAAACCTGACTAAAGGTGAAGACAATACCCATTCTTTTCCTCTTCGGCCCATAAGGGAGGATGGGAGGTCTCGGGGTAGACCTGCCAAGCCTACCCGCCGCCTTAGTAAGTGGAAGTCAGGGCCCAAAAGGGAACAAAATGCCGCAAAAGCCCAAGTACAATTAGGTTTTTTATCAATACAAATCAGTTCCAAAGTGAAAGTCAAATTGTGAAAAGAAAAGCATGTCAAGAGGGCAAAGTCCCCGCAAGGAAAACCTTGGGCGTATGCATGCAATATAAAAGAGGCAAAAGGCAACAAAATTTCCCTATGCAAAAGACCGAATCCCAACAGGCATAGGGTAGGGGAGGTGCTTTTACCTCGAGCTTTTCAGAATCCCTTATGGGCTTCCTTATATCTTCTTCCATCTCTTTCTTTGTGATAAGTCATAAACCAGCACGATGGTCGAGACTGACCTAGGAGATTGCACCGTGCGAGATCTTGCGTATAAGTTTAACCACTAGCACGTCGACCCCTTTTTAATTAATCAAGAAAGGTCAATGAATCCTCAATGACGACCATGTATGACCAAGTGCCCTAGTAGCTTTGTCAACCTAATTCTGAAAATAGCAAAATTAACGCCTCTGAGTGAGGCGCCTTTTATGTAATTAACGCCTGAGCCGAAGTCGTCTTTTATCAAATAACGCCTTTACATAGGTCGTCTTTTCAATAAAATTCAAAATTAACGACCGTCGCTGAGGGCGTCTTCTATACAAATAACGACCTAGTCTAAGGCGTCTTTTTTGGAAAATAAATGAAAAAAAAAGAGAGGAAAGAAAATGAAAGAAAAAAGAAAAAAATGGCGGTTTATCCTTCATGATGTGTGCTTGCATTTTTACATGGGCATCTTTTGTTATAGGTTGCATATGTGTGCTTGTGTGATGCATCTCCCTTTATTGGTTATTTCATTCATCTTATTTGATTAAAGGCTTGGCCCCTTGACCCGCTATCAAGGTCAAAGTAAAGACATCCCTTGCTTATTGAGCAAGGGGCCAAGTCGAACAGATGAATTAACCTATTTGTTTAAGTGTGAACTACAGCTGCAGGCATATGGGAAAATAAAAGCAAAAGCCAAGAACGTGGAAAAGAAGCGAGGTACACAACCACAAGTACACAACTACACAAGTGCTCAGGTAACAAAAATTTTAATCTCATATATATACGCATCATAAATATCTGAGTATAGGTGTGAGGGTGGAGGAGTACAAGTAAGTCTCTCTCAGCTCTCGCCTCCACCCTTCTCTCTCCTACTCTCTACCTCATCCTCGCCATCCCGAGGAGGCGCTGGTGGAGGGGGCATGGGCCCCCGAGAAGAAGCTGGAACTCGAACCTGGCCCCCTACCTCGCCCCTCTCTCGAAGAGAAGAGCCCGCCACAAAGGTGGAGCTGGTGAAGCTGTACCCTGCAGCTCGTGCCCGCTCCCGCCCTCACTGGAGATGCTCCTCTGACGCTCGTAGCCGCTCCTGGGTAACGGCTAACTGGGTCCTCAAGTCTGCCAGCTCACGCTCGCGCGCTGCCACCAGCTCCTGGTACCGGGCACGGTCTGTCTGCTGCTGCTCCTGGTACCGGGCGTAGTCTATCTGCTACTGCTCGTGGTGCCGGTCACGGTCCGCCAGGTGCTCTGCTCTCTCTCGAGCACGCTCCCTCCACTCCAGCTCAAGAGCAACCCGCAGCTCCGCCACGTCCTGAGGTAGCTCCTCCCGTCGCCTCAAAGACAGCTCTAGCTCCGTGACGCGCTGCTCACGGATCGCCAACTCTGCCCCAGCCAGGGCAGCCTGGGTACGTGCTGCCTGTAACTGAGTGGTCTACAAACAGGTAAACAAATCGTCAGTTCCACATTTTAATGTGATAATTCAATAATTCATGAAGTAAGCAACACATGACTGTAAAAAAAGAAGTAAAACTCACCTGTGCGGTCATCGCCTGCTGTCCCTCGCAGACGCAAGTAAGAGCGACTCGAAGCTCCTCAGTCTGCAAAACACAGTTTTCATTAGCATAATGATAAATAATCAATATTTGAATAAGGTCTGAGTTTTGGTTTTACCCATGTGGCGAGGTCACGCTCTGCCGCCTCGGCCCGTGCCACTGCCCCCGCCAGCTGCTCCGCTAGTGCAGTCACCTCTGCGCTAGGCCCTGTTGTGCCCCTTAGGCACAAGTATGTGCTATGTTGCTTTGATGATAGCAATGCTATTTGGTTTTGATGATAGCAAGACAGTGAGTGCATTTGAGTGCATTTGATATTGTATTTTGATGATAGCAATGCTATTGTGTTTTGATGATTGCAATAAACAAAGTGCATTTATGTGCATTCTTATCCTTGAGCATTCTGCATATGATAGCAACATGAATGATGATGTTTAGCATTCATGGCATTTGTTCTTTATATATTTGAATTGCATTTTGTCAGATATCATGTCTCTGCATGTATCTGCATAGTCTAAATGTCTCTGCATGTATCTGCATAGTCTGAATAGCAGTAAGTGCTAGTCTCTACATTGGAAGTGTGCATCATTTGCATTCAAGCCTTGAAGTCTGTACATCATGTTCATTCAGTTCACTTCAAGTCTGTCAGCCGTGTGCATTGGATTCAAAGTCTATACTGCCTCTACGTGTTCTTTGCATTCCATTCACATTCCATTCACTGCTGTTTACATTTCTCATATGTCATGGGTCGACACATCCTCTGATGGGTCGACTCCTTCAGCAGTCATGCTTAAGAACTCAAGTCCATACACTGGAAACTCTTCAATTGATTGAGTCTATACATTGTCCTAGGCTAAGTGTGTACAGCGTCTCATTCATGCTTTGATTAATGAAGTCTATACATCAGTCTTCACATTCTAAGTTTGTACAGCCATTGGGTTTGGACTCAAAGTCTGTACACTCGATTCGCCTTTGAATTGGTCAAGTGTGTACACTCCTTCACTGTAGCTTTCACGTATCCAAAGTCTACACATCGTGAAAGTCTATATATTCTTCACTGACTTTCGTTCAAGGCAAAGTCTATACATTGGGGTCTTTCCCTACGTTTCATAAGTGAAGTCTGTACATCTGTTTCTGAAGCCTGAAGTCTATACACTCCAGCCTATTCCTACGATCAAGGCTTCAGCTACACTCTAAGTCTGTACATTGGCTTCGCCACATCAAGTCTGTACACTGACTCGCTTCATGTCCCTAAAGTCTGTACATCCACAGTGAAATCCAAAGTCTATACATTGGTCTTCACATTGAAAGCCTATACATTGCTGGATGATCAAGTCTGTACATTCGGGGGCTTTTCCTACGCTTGGCCAAGTCTATACACTCATACCTTTCCCTACGTTTTGCTGGCCAAGTCTATACATCGCTGAGTCTGTACATTGCTTACAGCTCACACGTTCAAAGCCTAAAGTCTGTACAGCATGAAGTCTATACATTGGGTTCAACTCTTCAAAGTATGTACAGTGGCTTCGCATCGGCAAGTCTGTACATCGCCTTAAGCATTTCAAGTCTATTCATTGGCTCAAGCTTCCAAGTCTGTACACTGGTTCATAGTCTACACAACGCCTCTTTGATTCTAAGTCTATACATTCGTTTTAAGGCAAAGTCTGTACATTACCTTTGTGCTTCAAAGTTTGTACACTGCTTGAGCCTCAACAAGTATGTACAGCGAGTCCCTTCTCATCTGAAGTCTGAACATTGCTTTACACTATAGCAACTCCATACACTGCTTCAGATCTGATTCATAACGTCTATACATTGGTTCTCAATGTACACACTTATTCCTTGTGCTGCTTCACGCATAAAGTCTATACACTGGCCTTGATGCCAAGTCTATACATCGACTGGCAGTCTTCAGCTAAGTGTATCCCTTGCTTCATAACATGAAGTCTCTGCATTGCATTCTCATTCAGCGAAGTCTCTACATTGCATACAAGCATCACAAAGTCTGTACAGTCCAATGTCTATACATTGCCTTTAGGATTTAAAGTCTATACAACCATTATCTGCACTGCATTGCATTCATTAGTTGTAAAGTCTGCACTCGAGTCCAGTGTCTTCAGTAAAGTCTATACATTGGCATCGGGCTTCACTTTGAGTCTGTACAGCGGCTGCTAGGAAGTATGTGCAACCGTTGCCTCCTCATATGAAGCCTATACATTCACTAAGTCTGTACACTGCATTCCTTCTTATGAAGCCTTTATATTCATTAAGTCTATACACTGCGTTGTGCACACTTTACATTACTTTCGCCTTCACAGCAAAGTCTATACAATGCAATGCATATACTTAGAACTGATGACTTCGTTTCATCTGTCTGACAGGGACTGAAGAGGCTAATGAAGGGCACGTGATCTGAGGTGCCTGGCTCGTGATCCAAGGATGGACGAGATACCAGGATGCTGCCACGTGGTCCGAATTTTTAGGGCAGGAAATGTGGAAGCCACACGCGCCTAGTGTGCCTGCTGCTGCTGCTGCTATATATATACAAGCCTTCTTCCACAGAAGAAGCTGATCGATATAGAGGAGAGAAGCTGTCGATCCAGCACAAGAGAGGAAAGAAAAGAGAGAGAAGAGAAGAGCAGAGAGTGAGAGATTAGCGAAAGAAGAAGAGAAGAAGAGCAAGAGAGAGATTGAGAGCTCGAGTTGAGAAAGAGAGAGAGTTTGAGGTTGTCTGGCTTTTGGATCGAATCCAAGCTAGAGCTGCTCCTTCGAGAGCTATATTTGTGCTTCATTGTTTCAGCTTTCTGTTGCTGCTATTTCCTATCCTTTATTTTATCTTTTACATCTTTCTTCAAGCTGTTAGTCAGCGGATTGCAGAGGTGCTGCCTCTGGACGGCTAAGCTGTATTGCCCAGCGGTTTGCAGTGGAGGATTCCACTGGACAGCAAGCTGTGTTGCTCAGCGGGGCGAGGAGGATTCCTCGGACGGCAAGCTGTGTTGCCTAGCGGTTGTATGGCAAGCTGTGATGCCCAGCTGTTCAAGCTGTGAGTCAGCGGAATCCACACTCGGTTTGAGTGTGGGGTGGATGTAGGTCTGCTGGACCGAACCACCTAAAAACCCCTTGTGCATTGTGGTTTGTTTTGTTCTATTGTGCTTCCGCTAGATGAATGCATAGGGGCGCTCCATGTGTTTGGCTTCTGGTTGAGTAGAAGAGTTAATTAGTCTTCTTAGAGTATTTTAATTTGTCAAGAGAGCGAAATTCTAGTTGAGCTATACTTTGTCTAAATCTATCTTGTTAGCACTCTAGTGATCTTACTGTGTGTTTGTTTAGTTCCGCATCTGCCCATTAGCTTTTAACCTTGTCTAGTTTGCGAACTAGTAACTTTAGTGAGCATCATATTTTAATTGGGTGAAAGATTTTTAAAGGGCTATATTCATTCACCCCCCCTCTGAATACTGCACCGAACCCAACACTTGGTATCAGAGCGGGTCTCTGACTGAACAGATCTAACAATCTGCAGAGGATCCTACTAATTGTTGGTGCATTTCAGAGTGGGTCTTTTGGAATCATATTTTGATTTACTGTCTTAGTGCTTTACGTTGATCATCTGGTTTAGTGCATTTCTGTTTGGTGCATTTTATAAGTGTGCTTTTTGTGTTCTGTATTAAGTTTCACTGAGTTAGTTCCTTGCCTTGCTTATCTGGTTGTGGTGCTTTGTTGTCGATTGCTTCGTGCCTTGAATCTGCTTGTCATCTGTTCTGATGGGTCATCCTCCGATATACAGAGGTTATGACCTTGGCCCATGGCTGGAAAAGTTGCATCGGTATGTAAACACAACCGATCCTGATTTGTGGAAGGTAATAACTCATGGTCCATACAAACTGTCGAAGGATAAATCTAAATGGACCAAGAAGGATAAGCTGAAAGACTCTGTCAATAATAGAGCTGTAGTTTTATTAAAAGAATCAATTGACAGATCTCTAATTGAATGCATTTCTTCTTGCAGGTCTGCCAAAGACATTTTGGATAAACTGAAGCTAATCAGGAATCACAACAAGTGCTTAATGGCTGATCGCAGAAATGCTGATGATGAAACTTCATCCGAGGTAAGCTCTGAATCAGAAGGATACTCTTTCGATGAATTGATAGAGATGTATGAAAACTTGTTAGAAGTTTCCAAGAAATTGAAATCTGAAAATAAAAATTGAAAAAGAAATGTGATAGAATAAATCTGAAAGATTCCTGTGAAAACTGTCCAAATATGAAAAAGTCTTATGATGCTTGCATGCTAGATGTTCAGAATCTTAAGAAACAAAATGATTCTCTAAAAATTGAAAAACAAACATGGTTGGATAAAATGTTAGAAATAGAGAATCAGTTGAATGATAAGAAAAAGGAGCATCTAAAAGGCATGTAGGAACTCACTGAAGTTAATACTGGAATGGACAAACTAAAATTGGAGAATGAAGATCTTTAAAAGAAAAATAAAACTCTTATGGTCAGAATGAATGAAATCAATGAGGAGGTTTCACAGTCCTCTTCTGCTAAATCAAACTGTAAAATATGCTCAGCTTTAAGAGAACGTAATGAAAATCTCTTTAGTGAGAATGAATGGCTAAATAAACAAATTGCCTCACTTAAAGATGATCACAAAACCTGCTCGCTGAGAAAATTAAAGCAGAAGAAAGAGAAGATGAACTGATTGAAAAATTGGAGCACATGTCTGGAAGAGAGAGATGTGCTAATAATGAAATTCAGGATAAAAATCTTGAGGAAGAAAACACTGAATTAAAAGCTGAAGTTGAGAAACTGAAATGGTTAAATACTGGACTATCTGAAAAACTTCTCACTACCGAAAAGGGAAAAGCTATTTGTAATGAAGAATCAGAAATGTTGAACAGTCTAGAACAAGAAATTGAGAAGTATAAAACTGCTAACCAAGTTCTAAGCGAATGTGTAAACTGCAGTGAACAGGAGATAGCCAGTTATGAACTTCACATTGCTAGCTAATCTAGAAAATTCAGCTATTGAGTCTGCCAAGATTAAAGGAAAAATGAAAACTGTTGGGAAGAGGAAGGATGATAACTCAGAAGGGGGAACAAATTGCTGTTCTGATGTTAAGAAAATCACTAAAAACCAGCTATATACCACTTTTGTCCAAAGCACTGATGTAGCTTATACTTCAAGGCAATCCCCAAAACAAAATGAAAATCAGAAGTCACCTTCAAAATCTGTCTTTCAGTTTAAAGCTCAGAAAATTGAAAAGCAAACGAAACCTATTGAGGATAATCAGAAATTGAAAAGAAAGAGTCAAACAAAAAGGGCAAAGAACAATTCTGGTTATACTCTGAAATTTGTTAGCTCTACTGAATCTGATGGGTCCATGCAAAATGCTCATGCTTCTTGTACTCATTCATATGCATCTGTGAATTCATCTGATAGAAACCATGCCCCTAGGAAATCTGATACTTCTTGCTATTACTGTGGTAAGCATGGACATATCATGGATGATTGCAGAATATTAAAAGAGGATGAGCATGCAAATAAAATAATGCATTCTAGGGATCTATCTGGAAGAAACCATGCCTTCAGGAAATCTAATGCTTCATGCTATTATTGTGGTAGGCGTGGTCATGTAATGAATGCATGTTTTAAACTGAAAGAAGATAACAATGTGAATCCTAGATCTTTCACACATGCTCATAACCCATATAGATATAGATCTATTTCAGGCCAGCATATCATTTGTTTCACTTGCAACAAGCCTAGGCATAAGGCTAATGAGTGTTGGTCAGGAAATCATTGGGGTAAAAATGAATCATGAAGCAAGCATCTTAAATGCTTTGAATGTGGTAAGTATGGGCATGCAGTCAAAGATTGCTGGCATGCTCAGGGAAATAGATTAAAGTCTAAATCTGTCAAATTCCCTGCTTTCTATGATTCTGCTAGAACTAACTTGAGAGATAAAAGGAAAAACTTTGCATATTTTGAATGTGGTAAGCTAGGCCACAAAGCTGCCAACTATCTGCTCGCTGAGCATGGAAAGAAAATTTTTCATGTCAATAAAAGAAATACTCATGCTCATACACATAATTTTCATACTCATATGTATGCACATGGGCATCATGTTTCTGCTAACATAAAGAATAAAAACAAAAATTCTGTGGCTTCATGTTATTATTGTGGAAAAACAGGACATTCAATGTTTGAGTGTAAATTGATGGAATATGATGATCATGTTGCTAAAAGATTGTTTAGAACACCTGTTAGGGCTCATACAGGACCCAAGGCAGCTTGGGTTCCTGCAGGATCAAAATAATCCAGTTGTTGCAGGTGTGCCTTGGAAATGAATAAAAGGGGTTAACCAAGGCACTCAACAAGAAAACCCCAGGATACTACAATTCAGGTCAGTTCTGAACTTTGCTTTAAATTCCATTATCTGAAATTGTGAGCATGAAAATTGTGAGTTTCATATTGATTTGCTTGATTGATTATTGATGATCTCTTCATGTCTAGCTGATCAGTCTGCATTCCAGACTCAGCTACTGAATTTTACTTTGCATATATCTGATGCTCTTCTCTCACTGATTATTGCACTGAATAAATGGGCTGTTAGATGCTCTGCACAATCATTTTTACAGTCGATGCTTTATATGAACCTTGTGTCAATGGACTGCATGCTTGTTGTTGAATGAATAACTTGCTGATTGTGAATAGTTCTTCAGTGTATAGAGTCAATGCATGTGTCTTGTGTCAATGCATTGCATGCTTGATTACATACTTGGACTGAGCTTGAATGGGTCAGTTAGTGCATACAGTCAATGCATGTGTCTAGTACTTGCATATATCATCTGCATGACTGTCAATGAAATTGATCAATACATAAAGGACTGATTTGCATGGCTGTCATTTGCCTATTGTCGTAGACTGCATGTCTTTCAATGCATAATAGGGCTGCTTTGCACTGCATTATCATTTGCTTAACCCTAGTATATCAAATGGTATGTTACTAAAAAGTAAGGAAATCTGCCCGGAGGTTTCTACCATGTGTGAGATGGTCTTTGAGACCAGGTTCTCCGCCGAGTACCATGGGTCTTGTCTTCATGTAGAACAGTGCACTGCATCATATGTTGAAAAATCTGAAAAAGGATGAAAATGCTTATAACTTGGATGCATAAACTTGAATTGATTGCATACTTGTCTCATGTATCCTTGGTGCATAGTCTGCATGTAGTATGTTGCATAGCATATCTCTTGCATCATGATGTCCGGGGGAGCTGAGAGTTCTATTCAATTCATTGAATCTATTCACTTCTCAGTGTTCTCATTCAAATAATTCATATTATTTGACATTAGTTGCTCATTGAACCATATTGCCAATTGCTATCTTTTCCCCATCATTTTCACTAAACAATAGCTTTGCATCTGGTTTAGTACATTGAATGGTGATTATTGCAATTGTTCACTTATAAGAATCACACTTACAAATTGAAAGGAACTAAAGGTTTAACCTTTATAAATTGGAGAGTTAAGTGTCTGCACTTCAGAATTTGAGATAAAAGAAAACTTTTATAGCTCTTAATCTTTGTCTCATGGCTAAAATAGAAAAAGTTTTTGTAATGCCTAAATGTGTTGAACTAGATATGTCTAGAACAGGCTAATAAGAGTGTGTACTGATTTTTTAAACAATCACTCTAAAAGAATTAAGGGCAGCAGTAAATAAGATCATTAATGTTAAGAACTGAACAAATCAGTACACATGTCATGGCTGATTGCACTGAGAAACTGTGAACTCCTCCAAAGAAGCAGGAGAATTCACATGTCATGAGGTGATTCAGAATATCTCTGTTCATAGGGTCAAATCTATAGGGGGAGTCCTCACCAAGTAACTGAGGGTACTGGCCTCTAATCAAGGTGTACCCTTAATGTCAAAAGTGAAGACTATCCTTTGTGGGTTCTGATCTGAAATAGGTCTAGTAGTTTATGCCTAGTAACTGGGGGTACCTGCCTCTGATCAAGGTGTACACCTAATGTCAACATCATAAATGCCACTGATCTATTTACTTAGTTCAGGTTCTGAAAAATTCAAAAGTGAAAATCAAACTGCTGTAACCCTTCAAAAAATCAAAAGTCAATGAGTGAAAATTATTTTCAATACATATTCAAACTGCCATTCTTGATCTTCCATGTTTAATCACAAAAGGGTATTATTTCTGACTTATCTATTAATACCATGTGCCCTACATTCATTGCTATAAATGGAATCTATAAACTCTTTTTCAGGGGTCAGATGTTTTACTCTAGATTTATCACTGTTAAACCTGAATTTTTGTCAAAATCGTATGTTGCTGATTCTTATACTTTAACAGTTGTTTATAATCATGCTTCCTTTCTGAACCTATGATTCAGCTGTTGTCAAGTGACCCTCCTACCTTCTCTACCTTTGTTTATCTGTTCATATTCCTTCTCAAAGGGGGAGCATTTATTTAGGGGGAGAAATAATTCAGGGGGAGTCATACCTTCAGGGGGAGTTTATTGCTCGAAAAGTCACTTGCATGCATACTGCCATGTTGCACACATATTTTTTTTATTGTTCTTCCCTTTTCGATTATGTCAAAGGGGAAGAAAATTTTGTGTGTGAGTCACTATCACTGTTTATTCCATCATCAAAAAGGGGGAGAATGTTGTGCCCCTTAGGCACAAGCATGTGCTATGTTGCTTTGATGATAGCAATGCTATTTGGTTTTGATGATAGCAAGACAGTGAGTGCATTTGAGTGCATTTGATATTGTACTTTGATGATAGCAATGCTATTGTGTTTTGATGATTGCAATAAAAAAGTACATTTCTGTGCAATCTTATCCTTGAGCATTATGCATATGATAGCAACATGAATGATGATGTTTAGCATTGATGGCATTTGTTCTTTATATATCTGAATTGCATTTTGTCAGATATCATGTCTCTGCATGTATCTGCATAGTCTGAATGTCTCTGTATGTATCTGCATAGTATGCATAGCAGTAAGTGCTAGTCTCTACATTGGAAGTGTGCATCATTTGCATTCAAGCCTTGAAGTCTGTACATCATGTTCATTCAGTTCACTTCAAGTCTGTCAGCCGTGTGCATTGGATTCAAAGTCTATACTGCCTCTGTGTGTTCTTTGCATTCCATTCACATTCCATTCACTGCTGTTTACATTTCTCATATGTCATGGGTCGACACATCCTCTGATGGGTCGACTCCTTCAGCAGTCATGCTTAAGAACTCAAGTCCATACACTAGAAACTCTTCAATTGATTGAGTCTATACAATGTCCTAGGCTAAGTGTGTACAGCGTCTCATTCATGCTTTGATTAATGAAGTCTGTACATTAGTCTTCACATTCTAAGTCTGTACAGCCGTTGGGTTTGGACTCAGACTCTGTACACTCGATTCGCCTTTGAATTGGTCAAGTGTGTACACTCCTTCACTGTAGATTTCACGTATCCAATGTCTACATATCGTGAAAGTCTATACATTCTTCACTGACTTTCGTTCAAGGCAAAGACTATACATTGGGGTCTTTCCCTACGTTTCATAAGTGAAGTCTGTACATCCGTTTCTGAAGCCTGAGGTCTATACACTCCAGCCTATTCCTACGATCAAGGCTTCAGCTACACTCTAAGTCTGTACTTTGGCTTCGCTTCATCAAGTCTGTACACTGACTCGCTTCATGTCCCTAAAGTCTGTACATCCACAGTGAAATCCAAAGTTTATACATTGGTCTACACATTGAAAGCCTATACATTGCTGGATGATCAAGTCTGTACATTGGGGGGCTTTTCCTACGCTTGGCCAAGTCTATACACTCATACCTTTCCCTACGTTTTGCTGGCCAAGTCTATACATCACTGAGTCTGTACATTGCTTACAGCTCACACGTTCAAAGCCTAAAGTCTGTACAGCATGAAGTCTATACATTGGGTTCAACTCTTCAAAGTCTGTACAGTGGCTTCGCATCGGCAAGTCTGTACATCACCTTAAGCGTTTCAAGTCTATTCATTGGCTCAAGCTTCCAAGTCTGTACACTGGTTCAAAGTCTACACAACGCCTCTTTGATTCTAAGTCTATACATTCATTTTAAGGCAAAGTCTGTACATTACCTTTGTGCTTCAAAGTTTGTACACTGCTTGAGCCTCAACAAGTATGTATAGCGAGTCCCTTCTCATCTGAAGTCTGAGCATTGCTTTACACTATCGCAACTCCATACACTGCTTCAGATCTGATTCATAACGTCTATACATTAGTTCTCAATGTACACACTTATTCCTTGTGCTGCTTCACGCATAAAGTCTATACACTGGCTTTGATGCCAAGTCTATACGTCGACTGGCAGTCTTCAGCTAAGTGTATCCTTTGCTTCATAACATGAAGTCTCTGCATTGCATTCTCATTCAGCGAAGTCTCTACATTGCATACAAGCATCACAAAGTCTGTACAGTCCAATGTCTATACATTGCCTTTAGGATTTAAAGTCTATACAACCATTATCTGCACTGCATTGCATTCATTAGTTGTAAAGTCTGCACTCGAGTCCAGTGTCTTCAGTAAAGTATATACATTGGCATCGGGCTTCACTTTGAGTCTGTACAGCGGCTGCTAGGAAGTATGTACAACCGTTGCCTCCTCATATGAAGCCTATACATTCACTAAGTCTGTACACTGCATTCCTTCTTATGAAGCCTTTATATTCATTAAGTCTATACACTGCGTTGTGCACACTTTACATTACTTTCGCCTTCACAGCAAAGTCTATACAATGCAATGCATATACTTAGAACTGATGACTTCGTTTCATCTGTCTGACAGGGACTGAAGAGGCTAATGAAGGGCACGTGATCCGAGGTGCCTGGCTCGTGATCCAAGGATGGACGAGATACCAGGATGCTGCCACGTGGTCCGAATTTTTAGGGCAGGAAATGTGGAAGCCACACGCGCCTAGTGTGCCTGCTGCTGCTGCTGCTATATATATACAAGCCTTCTTCCACAGAAGAAGCTGATCGATATAGAGGAGAGAAGCTGTCGATCCAGCACAAGAGAGGAAAGAAAAGAGAGAGAAGAGAAGAGCAGAGAGTGAGATATTAGCGAAAGAAGAAGAGAAGAAGAGCAAGAGAGAGATTGAGAGCTCAAGTTGAGAAAGAGAGAGAGTTTGAGGTTGTCTGGCTTTTGGATCGAATCCAAGCTAGAGCTGCTCCTTCGAGAGCTATATTTGTGCTTCATTGTTTCAGCTTTCTGTTGCTGCTATTTCCTGTCCTTTATTTTATCTTTTACATCTTTCTTCAAGCTGTTAGTCAGCGGATTGCAGAGGTGCTGCCTCTGGACGGCTGAGCTGTATTGCCCAGCGGTTTGCAGTGGAGGATTCCACTGGATAGCAAGCTGTGTTGCTCAGCGGGGCGAGGAGGATTCCTCGGACGGTAAGCTGTGTTGCCCAGCGGTTGTATGGCAAGCTGTGATGCCCAGCTGTTCAAGCTGTGAGTCAGCGGAATCCACACTCGGTTTGAGTGTGGGGTGGATGTAGGTCTGCTAGACCGAACCACCTAAAAACCCCTTGTGCATTGTGGTTTGTTTTGTTCTATTGTGCTTCCGCTAGATGAATGCATAGGGGCGCTCCATGTGTTTGGCTTCTGGTTGAACAAAATAGTTAATTAGTCTTCTTAGAGTATTTTAATTTGTCAAGAGAGCGAAATTCTAGTTGAGCTATACTTTGTCTAAATCTGTCTTGTTAGCACTCTAGTGATCTTACTATGTGTTTGTTTAGTTCCGCATCTGCCCATTAGCTTTTAAGCTTGTCTAGTTTGCGAACTAGTAACTTTAGTGAGCATCATATTTTAATTGGGTGAAAGATTTTTAAAGGGCTATATTCATTCACCCCCCCCTCTGAATACTGCACAGAACCCAACAGGCCCTCTCGAGCTAGAGGCCTCTCCCGTATCTCTCCCTGCTGCTCCCTGCTGGGCACGCTGCATTCATTAAGATTGTCAGTGGCTAATCATCAATAATTCAAGGACAAAAAAAATTCATTTGCATATACAAATAAATTAAACACTCACCAAGGTCTCAAGGTCTGCCCGTGTGGTGGCCAGCTGTGCCTCCAGGCTGTGTAGGTGGGCCTGTGCATCCATCGCTGCTATGTCTCGTGCATCCTGCATCCATTACACATCAGTTGCATGATAGATATACATAAGCATTCGCATTTAATTGAAGAATAAGTGCATTCATACATACCCCTAGGACCCTCATCTGGGGACTGCCGGCGTAAACCTCCCAGTAGCGCCGGAGGTACTCAGAGCTGTCGGTCGCCCGTGAGGTGCGCACTGGTCCGTGAACCGCACTCTCCAGTCGATCTTCTTGGTGCGACCACGTGTCTTCTTTCCAATCCCTCGCGGCTCTCCGACCTCTATCCACTCCTGATGAAGGCCGAGTGTCCTCATCACCAGCGTAAGCCGTAGTGGCTCAATCTCGCTCAAGCAATGAACCCAAAGCTCATGCTCAAAGCGAGGTCGGCCCGCTACGACCCACGCTGGCCCTCGTTGGTCATCCCCTCATAGGGTCTCCACCGCACCTGCATTCACAAACATACATTCATCCATCATATCACATTCTATAACATAAAAAAACAAAAAATTTTGCATTATGCATACCAGTGAAGGAGGGAAGTCGCGAACTCCCTCCGTAACACCCACAGCTCGTAAGAGAGTGGGGCCCCAAAAACTACTGGCAGCCAGCGTCGCGCCAGAGGGAAAGATCCCTCACCTCCAGGTCGTAGGTCGACGCGCCCCATGGGCATGTATAAGTGGCTCCAAACCTGCATCCATGCATCGTATTAGCAAAACATTCATACGCATATACATTCAAACATTCAAACAAAGAAATGCATACCTGAAGAAAAGGTGAGAAGCCACTGACAGTCGTCTCTCGTCCTGTCCCCATAGACAGGTCGGCCATCATGTGTGCCAGCAGTGCCGCTCCCTAGGCGTATCTGCCGACTCCCTCCAAGTCCTCGAGTATCCCTAGGAATCGGCAGTTGATGACGTCGCCCTTCGTGCCAAGCAATAGCCTCCCGAGCATCAAGAATAGAAACCTCCTCAAATCTCGGTCTACCCTCTCCCTGTCGGCTGGGTCCTGGCAATAGGCTGCCCTAGCCCCGTCCATCAACCTCTGCGAAAACTGCTCTAAAGACTCCCTGGGTCTCTGCCTAGCATCCCCCAATCCCATAGCTGTGGTGAGGTCGGTACGGAAGACGGTCCTGCACTCGCTAGGTGTCTCGTAGACCATCTCTAACCCTAGCAGTCTCTGGGTAAGCTCGGTATAGTCAGGATAGGTGAACCCGCTCACAGCCTCCCCATCTACTCTCAGCCCTGTGATCCTAGCTACATCCTCTAGGGTAGGGATCATATGACCCCACGGCATCAAAAATGCCCGGCTAGTCCTGTCCCATCTCTCCCTCAAAACCTGAATCAGTGCTAGGTCAGGCCTAATGGGCTCTATGCTCAGGAAAGCACCGAACCCCATGGCATCTACCCTAGCTCTCTGAAACTCGGATAGGCCGTGGTATGCTGCCCGGACCTGGACCCATGAGATGCGTGTCCTCATCAACCCCTGCATGCATAAAAGAAATAATTTTTGTTTAAGAGTGTTAATTTTCATGTGTAAATTCGTTTAATTGCCTTGGTTGAGATTTCTGTTGTTTCATTCAATTAACGACCAACCTTGGGTCGTGGTTCGTTTGATTAACGCCCTTGAGGGTGGCGTTATTTCTAATAGGTTTTGGTGAATCTATGTGCCTGTTGAATTAACGGCCCAGCCAGGGTCGTTGTTTATCTAAGAGACGCCCCAGTGGGAGGCGTGGTTTTGAAATTAATTTCTATATTCCTGAAAGGTTTTTTTAATTAACGCCCGTCCCTAGGTCGTTATTTGCTTAAGTAACGCCTCTGAATGGGACATTTTTCTTAAATGAGTTTTTGGGCCTAAAAATATACTCTGGAATTATTTAAATTAACGACCACCTATATGGCCATTATCTGTTGAATTGACGCCCCTATGGAAGGCGTTGTTTTCCAAGGTTTTTGAAAATAAAATAAAAAAAGCATGCAAGATAAATTAAGGCATATTGAGGAGATAATTGGAAAACAGATAAGCATGATGCTAAACATGGTAATTCAAATTCACAACATGCTGCAGGGCGTGTTTCATAAGGCTAATTATTTTCAGAAAATAAAATGAATTGACGACCCAGGGTCGGGCGTCTTCTTCTTAAATCGCGACACCCCTGGGGGCGTCTTCTTTCTGAGTCCCTGGTTTTCTTCTCCCCGAGAGCTATGGAAATAAAAAATGGAAGAAAATAAAATAAAATAGAAAATGATGGGGTTGAGGCCTACCTTGTTTCGCTTGGGTCCCGCCAACTCTCCCCGGAGTTGGGGCTGTGGCTGCCATGGCCGACAGAGTCGGCCGGGGCGAGCAATGGCCGCCGCCGTGGCCGGCGGTTCCTCATTCCCTTCTTCCTCTCCTTGTTCTTCTTCTCCCTCTTCACCTTCGTCTTCCTCTTCTTCACTTTCATCTTCTTCATCTCCCACGGCCTCGTCGTCGCCGTGTTCTCCCTCGTCGCCGGTCACCACCGTCGGTGCCTCCTCGGCCGCCGCGGGAGGAGCCTCCTCCTCGACATGGGCGTGTTCGCCCTCCAAGTCCACGACCTCGGGGGCGCTCACCCGTTGCCGCTTAGGTCCGCCACCTGCCATGGCTAGGGTGTAGAGGGGAGAGAGATAGGGGGTGAGAGAATGAGTGAGATGGAGTGTGGTTTCGGTTAGGGTTGCAGGAAGAGAAGAAGAAAGAAATGAACGAAGGAAGAAGAAGAAAGGAGGGAAAGCAAAGCTGAATGGTCAAAAAGAAATAACGACCCCAGAAAAGACGTGTCTTGTTAAACCGACGACTGGACCAGAGGGCGTCTCTTCCTTTGTTAACGACGTGCTTTGAGGCATTATTTCGTTTCGCATGGGGAATGACAACCGTCGTCAGGTGCATTTAATGGGGATTGATTGACATGATAGGAATAATGATTACTATTTTTGATTAACGACGTGTCTGAAGGTGTCGTTTATATGAAACGTGGCTCACCCTAAGGCATTACTCTTGGATCTTTAACGAGTAATTTTTGAAATTTAAATCAAGGTAACGCCTTGTCTTAAGTCGGGATTCAGTTAACGCCTATTGCTGAAGGCGTCAATTTTGAGAGCCGATTGATGAGAAACGACATATACTGAGGCGTCACTTTGGGAATTGACGACATTAACTAAGTCGTTATTCAGAGCAGAATCACAGATTGTTGGAAGAATTGATCAGAAAATATTGTAATTGGCTCAATCATAATGTTATTATTGATTTATTGATGAAAGAGATTACATTGCATTTAATGAGCCATTCTTGGGCCTCAGGTTCCTTAAAGCTATTACATATGATTTTCACTGATCTCTGTCTTCTTCCAAGTTCTCCACAGGTTGATGAGTCTTGCAAATTTTCCACAGAGCTTGGATGGTGGTGCACTCTTCTCCATCTTCATTGCTGCCGATGTCTCTGGTTTTGATAGGAGGAAGATGAGATGGGTCCTCGAATAGCTGCCATGGGAGCCCAAGTTGAGGAAGGCATCAGTGAGAGTTGTATAGCACAAATTCCGTGGCACCTACGAGCCGAAGATCTGTGTCGGGAGAGAATCGTGCACGGAGTTCTTACATTTTGAGTAATCCCGGGGCGCATGTGAAGAGGTTCTTTGGCATTACCTTGAGATGCTCCCTCCATTCCGCTCTCTTCTTAATTTGAGGTATCCGGTTCATCACACTATTGCCTATCCCCAGTGAGCCGGTCATATAGGAAAGTGGGCTTTTAAAGATTCTTGATGGTTGTTGGGCCTCCTCACATGGATCGACCTTGAAGTTGAGATCTACCCAACTTGATAGTGCAAGCATGCATCCATAGATTGGTCTCCCCATTGCCGCCGAAGTGAGCCCACTATATAGGAAGGCTAATATCGCCGGTCCCACTCTCTCTCCTTCCCATAGGCTAATTATTGCTCTTAATTGGGATTCATTCAAGAAGTCTTCCGTGGAGGGGAATAAGATTGCTCCCGCCAAGCACACCACGAAAGCCTTTGCTACTCGCTCCACTTCTTCATCTTCTTTAGCTTGGTCGGATCGTTTGTAGACCCATGAGGCAAGTTTTAGGAGGTGGATTCCTTTGGTGGCTTTGATTTGGTTCACTAGGTTTGGGCTAGGAATCAAGCTTGTTAACAATTCATGAGAGGAGATTTGCCTTGGCATGATGGCCATCTTCTCCTCATCTCCTTGCTTCATCTTCTTCAAGCCTAAGATCATCTCTAACTCTTCCAATAGGATGGTAGCTTCAAAGGTGGAGAATAGGAAGGTGTGAGTAGAGGGGTGCCATATCTCCACTAGAGCTCCTATAGCTGTCCAATCTAAGTGGATTTGGTCATAATGTTTGGCATGGGTAACTAGGCCTAGGAGGTGCCATCTAGATATAAAAACTCTCATGTTAGAGCTGAATTTGGAGAGTAAAAGGGGGAGCCACTTGTTCTTAGTATATCTCCTGGCTCCTGGAATATTTGGATAATCCTGTGCAAAAGGAAAAGAAAAGAAGAGAAGAGTACAGAGGGTAAGAAGGTTGGGAGTGGTGAAGATAAAGGGGACAGAACAGTAGAATAATTCAGACTCACATACCTGGTTCGATGCAATTCTGCTACTAAGGTGTCCGTTGATTTCTGAGAGCCTAGGAGTAGAAATCTTTGGCCGCTTGATAGCTCTCTCCATCTTCTGAGGTTATTTCAGTGACTGTCTGCAGAAAGAAGCCGAAGCAGGTGTAGCAACACCTGTGAAATCAGAAGCAGAAGTAACAGAACAAAGGATTTGGTTGATTTGCTGAGGGAAATTTCTTCTTGTTATAGAAGTTCGAAGGATCTTATGCCCGTTCGAAGCCGCAGAGACGATTACAAGTAGTACTGGGTTTTGCTTTCTGTTTCCTAGTCGGAAGTGTGGTGTTCGGAATTCGTAGTTAATTAACGCCGGTGTCCGGGGCGTCATTTGTTGAAATGACGACTTGTCTAAAGTCGTGTTTTATTTAACGCCTATGTTCGGGTCGTCACTTTTTTGAGATCCCAAAAGAATTAACGCCTTGATGGTAGACGTCTTTTATATTTTAAACGCCCTCATGTCGGTCGTCTTTTACTCTTTTGACGCCATGAATTCCAGTCGTTATTTTATGGGTTTACATATTTGGTTCCTCCCTATGTTTTAATAAACTTAAGTGCTATATTTTGATTGGGATTACTTATTATTATGCACTTATGATCATATCATGCTTTGAATTGAGAGAACTAATTTACTTTTCAAGTGCAGAAGAGTGCAGGTTTCGAGACGCAGGGGTGACTCATGGGAATAACATCATCCCACTCTTGTATTTCCTTCATGTGAGCATTGTTACTATATGGTATTTTACGCTATTATAGCATATCAAGGACCTTGTGGTTCTGACGAACCTGGAATTTGAGTTTCCCTTCATCAAAAACAGTGATAATTCCAGGAGAATCTTGATCACACGGATAGGACGTTGAGTCATTAAAGGTCTGGGACGATGGTTCCACTTTCTGGGTTGATGCGCGGACAAACGGGCTTCGGCTTAGTGTCAGCTCAGAGATTTGGATTCTTGACCGAATCTAGATGGCTTAACAATATTATCCTTGATTATTTTCTATCTTTAGTTTGTTTTATTTTCTTTTAGCCCAGCATGCATCATGTAGGACTTTGAGCTTCATGTTGAAAATCTTCATATTATGGCAATAATGAAGGTCATTCGCTCTTGATTGAGTTGACATGAGATATTCCACTCCAAATTGAGTACTTTATTCTCTCTGAAGCTGCTCAGGCTAGTTCCTTGAAAATGCCTCTTTGCTGGGTCTTCATCTCAATTCACTTTATTTTTTGCAAATTCACCTTGGTTGTAGCACATCCACGTTGGCTGGTAAACGCTCTCCAATGGTGCCTCCCTATCGTGCCCACGCGCACATTTTACTTGTTTAGTTTAGTCTCCTTTACCCAGCAAATCGACGTTTCCTTGGAATCACCCGAAGTTGCTTCACTCAGAATCTTGGAAGATTTCAAAAGCCTAGTGTCACAAGCGTGTCACATCACACATTGGCATGTACTTATCAGTTCGTTCCACTTCATTCCACTTCATTACACTTTCACTTTCATTACGTCTCACTCCCTTGCAAAGCAGACGCCGAGGCGGGGCAGCTGTAGACACGCTAAAATTGATACTATGTTGATCAAATCTCATGTCACTATGTTAACGCCCCAAAGTGAACTTCAATATTTCTATAATATAAAGTTTTTCTATTTTTGTGTGGGTTTTTATGATTTTTCTTGCATTTTTGTAATTAACGACTCGAAGAGGGGCGTGTTTTAAATAGCGACCTGAGCTAGGGCGTTTTTCAAAGAAAGGACGACTGGAGCAAGAGGCGTCAGTTTCTGATATTTGACGTATCCTACCCTAATTGAAATCAAAAATTAACGTCCCTCCATGGGTCGTGTTTTGAATTAACGTCTCTTCTATAGGCGTCTCTTTATAATTTTCAAATAAGGAAGGTTTTTCTTACTAAAATTAAATCCAAGAATTGACGTCTTTATGCCAGTCGTTATTTCAATTAACGCCCTGACTCAGGTCGTCAATTTCAAGTAACGCCTTGATGTGGGTCGTCTCTTTCCCTTCCGTGTCCTGCTTGAACTGCCCTTTCCTGGAGAGTCCCCTGCTCTGTTTGGTCATCTTGCTCGATTAGGGAACTAGAGACCTTGCCGTATAAGGGTCTTGCTAGTTCTTATCCCATTAGATTTGTGTTTTCTACCCTATAAATAGCCTCCTGGGTCGAGTTCGCGCGAGGTTAGCAGAGCTGTTAGAAGAAAAAAGAGAGAGCTGTTAGCTGTGAGTTGTTAGTTGTTAGCCGTGAGGAAGAAAGAGAGTAGCAGCTAAGAGAGATTAACGCATAGAGGGCGCACAGAAGAAATTTTCTTCCGTAACATCCTTGTTACTTCGGTGCTCTGCTTCTTCCTGTTGTGTCAGCCGCAAGTTCAACTTGGTTTTTCTCCCTTTACTGTTGTCAGGAACAGCAGGGAATTCTTTGCATCAACTTACTATCTCATCACCTTCTTTGTTCATCATACATCGTTCCCCATTTAAGTTTGCATTAGCTTTGCATCACACCTCCTCTCCCTAATTCTCCTAGGGGTTTTAAAATAACCAAAAGGTGCACACTGCATGCTTTTACTCCATCATCTTATTTATTTCTGAATTGATACTACACACACTTGGCTAATCCCTCCTCTTTTGATTGTTTGTTCTTTGTTTAAGGGTAATCAAGAGGAAAACCCCCTTCATCGGCCGGCCGGTAGAAGGAGGAGGAAAGAATCTACACTCATCCCACATCCTATTTTCACCAGGTATTCGCGATCAATCTCCCTTCTTTTGAGGTAACCCCTCTGACGATCACCCTCCAATAGCAATCTCTTGCTCCCTTTTATTCCCTTTATTTCACTATTTATCTTCCTCTTATTTATTTTTGATGTGAAAAACACGATTCACAGTGTTGTCTATTGCTGGCTTAGGATGTTTTCCGTATGATTGATGGATTTGCTGTTGTTTTATGTTGTCGACAGTTGTAAGATGCCACCTCGTCGAGGAAGACCTCCTCAAGTTCCTCGAGTTCCTAGACATGCGCCTAAAGAAGAGAGTGGTTCTGCTCAGCCTCTTGTAGTTCCTGCAGTTCCTGCTCCAGCGCCAGTTATTGCTCCTCAAGTCGAAGTGCCTGGTAGCCGAGGCAAGGCTCTTAAAGAGTTTCTTCTGTTTAATCCGCCAGCTTTTGATGTTCAAGTAGACCTAGAGGTAGCAAGGCAGTGGCTAGATGCGATCAAGCGCGTATTCCTATCTACGGAGTGCGCGGAGGATGAAAAGGTTATGTTAGCAGCGTTTCAACTCCAAGGTACAGCTATTACATGGTGGAAAGCCGAGTGGCAGATTGCTTTTCGTCCCAGGCCCCTTCAGCAGATCACTTGGGCAGAGTTTGTGGCAGCCTTCGAGCGTGCCAATACCCCTGCCTGTTTGCAAATGGTGAAGATGTACCAGTTCATGGAATTGATTCAAGGCAATATGACCGTACTTCAGTATCGGAACAAATTTATGGAATTGGGTCAGTATGCGCCCCATGCGCTTGCCAATGAGGCGTTGAAGACTCAGTAGTTTTTGCGAGGACTCAGGCCTGAACTTAAGTTGCCATTGATTGCAAGTCGTGTTGCTGATCTTGATGGTGCGTGCCAGGCAGCTGTGGCACTCGAGCTAGAAATGGCGAGACCAGGAGGATATTCTCAAGCTGGGTCGGTTCAGCCGACGGTTCAGTTCCCGCAGACTTACCGACCGCCAGTGTCAGGAATTCCCTCAGTTCCGCCAGATGTTAGCAGTGTTTCTTCCTCTTCCAAGCCCAAGTCCCATAGGTTCAAGAAGAAGAAGAAGTTCTTTCAGCAGCCGTCATCTGGTACTAGTACTGTTCAGAAGTAGTCGGCGCCTTCTTTCCAAAGTCGTCAAAGTTCTACTGTCAGTCAGCCGTGGACTTGTAGAAGATGTGGTGGCAGCCATAAGGGTCAGCCGTGTTCTCTTCTGTTGTTTGTTTTCGTTGTGACCAGCCTGGTCACGTGGTTCGAGATTGCCCGTTGAGGCCGAAACCAGTGCAGCCTCCTCAGTTTTCGCAGCCTCAACAGTCACAATTTAGACCTCCTCCTGCACCTCAACCTCAGCAGCAATTCTATTCTCAAGCTTCAGCGTCTTCCCAGCAGTCTTCAGCCGGATCCAAGAAGCAAAAGGGCAAGGTTTCTCACATTTCTCGAGCTTAAGCGATTGCCTCCCATCTGGTGGAAGGTACGATTATGCTTTATGGACATTCTGCACGTGTCTTATTTGATTCTGGTGCTTCTCACTCTTTTATCTCTGAGGATTTCATTGCATGCATTGAGGAGCCGACATCAGAAGTGACTTGTGAGTTCTATGTTGAAATGCCTTCTAGATATTTTATGATCATGCCTCTGTGTTTGGAAGAATCTCCTGTTATGATTAATAATCATCAGTTGCCGGCGAGATTGTATGCGTTACAGCTGGCAGATTATGACGTCATTCTGGGTATGGATAGGTTGGAGCATTATGGAGCTGTGGTTGACTGCAGATCGAAGAAGGTCTATTTTCAGCCACAGGGAGAATCGGCATTTCATTTTCAAGGTATTCGATCCCGCTCTTCTCATTTGATCATTTCTGTTATTCGAGCCTGTAGATTACTTAGTGCAAGTTGTCAGGGATTCTTAGCTTCTGTGGTTGCGGTTGAGAAACGACGACAGGACGTCAGTGATATTCCTGTTGTTTGTGAGTTCCCTGATGTGTTTCCTGACAAGTTGCCAGGCTTGCCTCCAGAGCGAGAGATAGAAATGGTGATTGAACTGATTCCAGGTACAACCCCGTTAGCAAAGGCACCGTACCGAATGGCTCCAGCTGAACTTAAAGAACTGCGAGCACAGTCGGTTGAATTGTTGGAAAAAGGCTATATTCGCCCCAATTTTTCTCCGTGGAGTGCTCCAATATTATTTGTGAAGAAGAAAGATGGAAGCCTGAGGCTTTGTATTGATTACAGACAGCTGAATCAGGTGACTATCACGAATAAATATCTGCTTCCCAGGATTGATGATTTGTTTGACCAGTTACAGTCTGCTATTGTCTTTTCTCGGATTGACCTCCGGTCTGGCTATTTTCAATTGCGGATCCAGGAATCTGATGTAGAGAAGATAGCTTTCAGCACTCGTTATGGTCATTATGAATTTCTGGTTATGCCGTTTGGCTTGACAAATGCCCCAGCAGCTTTCATGGACCTAATGCAAAGTATTTTTTATCCTTATCTGGATCAGTTCGTGGTGATCTTTGTTGATGATATTTTGATTTACTCTGCTTCTGAGGAAGATCATGTGTAGCACTTGAGGATCGTTCTGCAGACTCTGAGAGATCACGAGCTCTATGCGAAGTTCAGTAAATGTGAATTTTGGCTTCGGGAGATTCATTTTCTTGGCCACGTGATTTCTGGGGACGGAGTAGCAGTAGACCCTGCAAAGATTGAAGCTGTTCTAAATTGGCAGAGACCAAGAACTGTGACAGATATCAGAAGCTTCTTAGGCTTGGCTGGGTATTATCGAAGATTCATCCAGGATTTTGCAAAGATTGCAGCCCCAATGACTAGACTGACTCGTAAAGATGTGCCTTTTGTCTGGTCGGTTCAGTGTGAGGATAGCTTTGTTGAATTGAAAAGGCTCTTGACTTCTTCTCCAGTGTTGATTTTGCCGTCCGGCTCGGGTGGATTTGTGGTTTGCACAGATGCGTCTCGAGTAGGTTTGGGTGTAGTGCTGATGCAACATGGAAATGTTATTCCTTATGCATCACGACAATTGAAACATCATGAAGAAAATTATCCCACGCATGATCTGGAGTTAGCTGTAGTTATTTTTGTTTTAAAGATCTGGAGACATTACCTGTATGGTGAGAAGTTTCAAATTTTTACTGATCATTAGAGTTTACAATATATATTCTCCCAGAAAGATCTGAATCTCAGACAGCGTCGCTGGATGGAGTACATGAAAGATTATGACTTCACACTCTCCTATCAGCCGGGTAAAATGAATGTTGTGGCTGATGCTCTGAGCAGGAAAGTACAAGTCAGTCATCTGTTGCTTCATGAATGGAAATTGTGGGAACGGCTTCCGAGTGAGGCGTTTAGCGTGGATATTCCTGCCGATCCGAGGACAGCAGTTTGTGCTAGTTTGGCTTTGGGTTCAGCTTTATATCAGCAGATTAAAGATGCTCAGCAAGCTGATTCTGATTTGGCTCGTGTTATATCAAGGTTCGATGTTGAATTTGATGACGAGCTGGTTGTCAGTTTCTAGGGTAGATTGTATATTCCCGCTGATGATTCATTGAGACATGTGATTCTGAGTGAAGCCCATGGATCCCGCTTTGCTATTCACCCAGGCACCACTAAGATGTATCATAATTTGAAAAAGCAGTTCTGGTGGCCAGGTATGAAGAAAGATGTGGCTGTGTTTGTTTCTAAGTGCTTGACTTGTCAGCAGGTTAAAGCCGAACATCAAAAGCCAGGTGGATTGCTTCAGCCATTAGAAATTCCAATGTGGAAATGGGATCATGTCACTACAGATTTTGTGGTGGGTTTACCTCGGACTTCTCAAGGTTTTGATGGTATCTGGTTGCTTGTTGACAAATTAACAAAGACTGCCAGATTGTTGCCGATAAAAGTCTCCTGGAATGTGCAGAAGTTGGCCGAGCTTTACGTTCAGAAGATAATGCCACTACATGGAATTCCTATTTCACTTGTGTCAGATCGTGATCCACGGTTTACCTCCAGCTTCTGGCGCAATTTTCAGAAAGCTTTGGGCACTGAGTTAGCCTTCAGTTCAGCGTATCACCCGCAGTGAGATGGATAGTCGGAGAGGACTATTCAGACTCTGGAAGATATGCTGAGGTCGTGTTGCCTAGATTGGCATGGTTCGTGGAGTCAACATCTGCCACTTGTTGAATTTGCTTATAATAATAGTTTTTATTCCAGTATTGGTATGGCTCCTTATGAGGTACTATATGGTCGTCCTTGTTGTACTCCCTTGAACTAGTTTGATGTTGGGGACAGACTTTTAACGGGACCTGACATGGTGCAGCAATGTTCTGAAGTGGTTCGTCTGATCAGGCAGAGATTGTTGACAGCCCAGAGTCGACAGAAAAGCTATGCAGATCAGCGCAGACGTCCACTGCAGTTCGAACTTGGAGACATGGTTTTTGTCAAGGTATCTCCGATGAAAGGTGTTTCCAGATTTAGGAAACGTGGAAAGCTTAGTCCGCGTTATGTCGGCCCATTTCCTATTATAGAAGCTGTGGGTCAGGTAGCATATTGTTTGCAACTACCAGCGGCTATGCAAGCTATTCATGATGTGTTCCACGTCTCTCAGTTGAGGAAATATGTGTCTGATGCATCCCATGTTCTTGAGGACTCTGTTTGGCCCGAAGTGACTGCTGATTTGTCTACGCCAGAGTTTCCTATTAGAATTGAAGACCGTCGTGAGCAGCGGTTGAGAAATAAGGTTATCCCTCTGGTAAGAGTTGCTTGGCTGCACCACTCCGGCAATGAGTCTACTTGGGAGCGTGAAGATGAAATGCGTCAGCTTTTTCCTTTCTTATTCCAGTAAGGTATAATTCTGTTCTCAGTTTCCTCCTTATCCATCATTATAAATTTCGAGGGCGAAATTTTTATTAGGAGGGAGGGACTGTGAGGCCCGTGCCTTAGCGGATCTTTAGTGGTTCGGACCTAGAATGTATTCTAGAATTTTCGGCTATTTTCTTGGATTTTTAGGAATTTGTCCAGCATTTTTCAGGTTTTTATTGGAATTATTTGGGTTTTTAAAAGAAGAAATTAAGGTTTATATATATATAATATATATATATATTAATCCTTTTTTTTCTTTTATCTCACCCTCTCCCTCACTTCTCTCTCCCCCCTCGTCGATCTCGCTCACGCTCTCTCTCTTCTCCGATCGCCTCTCTCCCTCTTCTTGGGATTTCAAGCGGAACGGCGACAGATCGAGGCGTGGAGCACGCCGGTGGATTCCTCACGTCGAGAGGAACACGTTGACGCCCTCCACGGCATGATTCGCGGTCCGTGGGTGCGAGACGAGGTGTGGAAGCTCGGTGAACCCTCCTCGGTGCATGCGGCTTAATCGGCCGTTTCGGCTCGAACGAGGTAGGGGGATGGAATCCCAATCTCGCTAGGATCATTCCCTATAGCTATTTGCTTAGTTTAGCTCCTGTGGCATGCATAATGGCTATTTTTCATTTTTGGGGTTTAAGCTTCGTTCTTCATGTTTAATCCATTGTGAGTGTTGCATGTGGATGTTTTTGTTGGTATTGTGTTGTTTAGGACGTGTGGTTTGGCAGGAAACAGGTTTCTCCGTCGTTACCCGGCGATTCCGGTCGCCCGGGAGGGAACCCGTTTTTAGATATAACCCGTCCGTAACCCAGACGGTGTGACGGTCTTACCAGGAACCGTCACACCCGTAACGGTCCATAGGGGACGCGTTACAGTCTTGTGATGGACCCAAGGGGGTGCATCATAGGGAGTGTAACGGCCTAGCCCTAGGCCGTTACATTTCGTTTGCCTACCGTTGACCGGGTTTGGAGGTTGACCTGACGGCCTATCGGGCGACCGTCAGGGCGCCGTAACGTGCCTCCGGGTGCGCGTTACATCCTGTTAGGGCGTTGAAATCTGTGGGTTTTGTTTTGGCGTCGGGTGGCTCTAACGGCCAGGGGCGGGCACGTCACAGTCGATGTA
The DNA here is from genome assembly GCA_022559845.1 of Amorphophallus konjac. Taxonomy (NCBI): domain Eukaryota; kingdom Viridiplantae; phylum Streptophyta; class Magnoliopsida; order Alismatales; family Araceae; genus Amorphophallus; species Amorphophallus konjac. Next base: position 250,060,236 of record CM040126.1, read on the forward strand.
ACGCACCGACCCCCGACCGTCACACACTGTGACGCGGTGGCAATGGACCGTCACGCTCTGTTAGTCAGGGCTGTGAGCCCCTTTGGTCTCGGGTGGTTGTAACGGCCGGGTGGAAGCGCGTTACAGTTCGTGTAACGCACGACACCGCGACCGTTATGCCTTATGACGCGGTGAGTGTGGACCGTCACATCCCCTGGGGTTTTCAAAAGCCGCTTGTTCATTCTTTAATGCTTTCCACATATTTCTACGCCATGTTCAAGTTGTTTTATGAAATAATGGCATGTTTTTAGATCCCAATAGAGTAGCTTTTCTTTCCTTGCGATGGAGCCACTGTTGTAGCCCTAAGGCCTTGAGTTGCCGACCCGCCTGGGGATGGCGGAGGGGTGTTCCCGTCACACGGTTTGTAAGCTAGTTCTGTGGGCTCCCGGCTAGCGGTAGCATCCTACCGAGGGAGAAAACTAGCTAGAGGGCCTGGCTCAGGCAAGAGTCAGTGTGTGCACACGTGGTCGGAGGCCTTGGACTGACACTGACGAGTGTCACTCTGACTAGTCACTTAGTTTGGTACTATTTACGCGCTCAGCTTGTCGTGTTATAGACTGCGAGTGCTTGAGACGCAATGTAAGCCGTCAGTGGACGCATCTGGTTTCTGCTCCCGGTGGTTGTCCTGTTCCCTGTGGCTTGGTTAGTTGAGGCATATTCTATTGGTAGATTTAGTTTTTGTCATTTAGACTTATATATTATTGGCATGTATTGGCTGTTATACTTGTTCAGTAGATTTACAGCTTTCAGTCTTATCATGCCATAGCCTGTTCATTTAATTAAATGCATCCTCTAATTGCTTAATTTTCGCATGATTGCATGTTTAACACGAGGTAGGGATCCGCGTGACCCCTACTGAGTCTGGCTGTGACTCACCCTTCTCCTTTCAGGTGAGCCGCGCCCGTCGTCTCCCGGAGTTTCCCGTGTGCTCGGAGACCGTTCTTAGCTGTCAGCAGTAGACGGGTCACCTTTTTGGCTTTCTGGTGTACTTTTGCCAGGGTATGCCCCGTGTAGTCGTACTTTTGGACTAGCACTCTTGTGCCTCTGGACTAGTTTATATTTTTAGCACTCTGTTTATTTTAAAATTGCTTCCGCTCTTTTGCTAAATTTTATTGCTTAAATCTATTATGCGCGCTTGTGATTGCAATTCGTTATACATCCCCTCGACAAACTTCACTAACCCTTCAGGGGCCTCATCAGCCTCTTGGGTGGCTTCCCTAGTTCCTGGTATCGGTGTATCGATGTTATCGGTATATCGGTATCCGGCGCTCTGGGTCGTCACATATGAGACCAATGTCCATTGAAGTACTAGCTCTGTGTCTTTTTCTGGACACCCTGAGCTCTCTTTTATTTTGGTTAGGCGTTCTAAATCTGTGCCGCTTATCTCGGCCCTCCGAGTTGAGAAGATATTGAAGAAAGGGTGTCAGGCTTTTCTAGCCTTGGTTTCTTTAACCCCGAAGAAGGAGATTGAGATTAAGGACATTCCTATTGTCCGAGATTTCCCAGATGTCTTTCCTGAAGATTTGCCAGGACTTCCGCCTGAAAGAGAGGTAGTCTTTTCTATTGATCTAATTCTTGGCGCGTCCCTTGTTTCTAAGGCTCCGTATCGTATGTCTCCTGCAGAGTTGAGAGAATTAAAGTGACAATTAATGGAGTTACTCGAAAAGGGGTTTATTCGTCCAAGTACATCCCCATGGGAAGCCCCAGTATTGTTTGTCTGGAAGAAAGATGGTTCGATGAGATTGTGCATTGACTATCAGCAATTGAACCAGCTTACTATCAAGAACAAATATCCATTGCTGAGGATCGATGAACTATTCGATCAGATAGCGGGAGCACAATATTTTTCTAAGATTGATCTTCGATCCGAATACCATCAACTGCGGATCAAGGACGATGATATCTTTAAAACAGCTTTCTATAGCAAGTATGGGCATTTTGAATTTATAGTAATGCCCTTTGGACTAACGAATGCCCCTGCAGCTTTCATGCAGTTGATGAATAGTGTGTTCCGGCCTTACTTAGATATGTGGGTCGTGGTATTTATCGATGATATTTTGATATATTCTAAGAATGAGGCGGAGCATGCTGAGCATTTGAGGATGGCGTTACAACTATTAAGAGATCATCAGTTGTACGCCAAGCTTAGCAAATGTGATTTCTGACTACAGGAAGTGTCTTTTCTGGGACATATTATCACTAAGGAAGGTATATATGTTGACCCTTCTAAAGTGGAGGCAATAAAGAACTGGGATAGGCCTGCAAATGTAACTGAAGTAAGGAGTTTTCTAGGCTTGGCAGGTGTGAGGCCCGTGCCTTATTAGATCCTTAGTGGTTTGGATCTAGTTTTTATTCTGAAATTTCTGACTATTTTCCTGCATTTTAAGGGATTTTTCTGGTATTTTTCTGGATTTATTAGGAGTTAATTGAGGGTTATTAGAAATTAATAAGATTTTAATATATATAATAATTATATTATACATGTTTTAATTTTATTTTATTTTCTTTTAATCCCTCACCCTCACACTCTCTCTCTCCCCCCCGTCGATCTCTTTCTCTCACGCTCTCTCTCTCTCTCTTCGTTCGATCGCCCTCTCCCCTCTCCTAGGGAAAGCAGACGAGACGACGTCGGATTGAAGCGTGGTTGGTGCCGGTGGATTCCTCGCGTCGAGAGGAACGCGTGGGTACCCATTTCGGCACGGTTCGGTGATCGTGGGAGTGGGACGGTGTGTGAAGGCTCCGTGAACCCTCCTCCGTGCATGCGGCATTTCCGGCCGTTTCGGCTTGCAAGAGGTAGGGGGATGGACTCCTGAATTTGCTAGGATCAATTCCTGTAGCTAATTCGTTTGATTAGAACCCCGTAGCATGCATAATGTTCATTTTTCCATATTTGGGGTTTTAGCTTGATTCTTGAGTTTAATGCATTGTGGGCTTTGCATGTGATGTTTTTAGCTGTTATATAGTTGTTTGGGATGTATGGTTTGACAGGAAACAGGTTTTACGTCGTTACCCGACGATTTCTATCGTCGAGAGGGAACCGATTTTCAAACCGAACCCGCCCGCGTCCCAGGTGGTGTGACGGTACTTCCAGGAACCGTCACACTCCTGACGGTCCTTTGAGGGCACATTATTTTTATATAACGGCCCGTTGAAGGGGCGTTATTTTGAGAGTAACGGTGGGGCTCCCATCGGTTACTCACCCGTTGAACCGTCAGGTCAACCCGACGCGCCTGGGCGAGCGCGTTATATCACCTGTGAATGGTTTTTAGAACGCTATGCGTGGGTTTTGGCCTCGGGTGGATGTAACGGCGAGGGTTCGACGCATTACAGTTGATTTAACGCGCTGTGCCCCTACCGTTACATTCTGTTTCGTTCGTTTGGGCTGGAACTTCGGTGGATGTAACGGGTAGGGGCAGACGCGTCATTCTTGATATAACGCGCCAGTCCTCGACCGTTACTCACCTGTAGCGCATGGGCAGCAGACCGCCACATGCCTATTGGTTTAAAGTGGGTGCCAGCCTATTCGTTAAGCGTTCCTTTACATATATATGCCAAGTTTAGGTTATTCTATTGTACAATGGCATGTTTTTAATCCCAATAGAGTAACTTTTCTTTCCTTGCAATGGAGCCACTGTTGTTGCCCTAGGTCTGTTGAGTACCGACCCGCTTGGGGATAGCGGAGGGGTGTTTCCCGTACACGGTTTGTAAGCTAGTTCGTGGGCTCCCGGCCAACGGTAGCGTCCTACCGAGGGAGAAAACTAGCTAGAGGGCCTGGCTCAGGCGAGAGTCAGTGTGTGCACACGTGGTCAGAGGCTGTGGACTGACACTGACGAGTGTCACTCTGACTGGTCACTTGGTTTGGTACTGTTTACGCGCTCAGCTTTTCGTTTTACCGACTGCGAGTGCTTGAGACGCAGTGTAAGTAGTCAGTGGACGCATCTGGTTTCTGCTCCAGTAGTTGTCCTACTCCCTACTGCTTGGATTGTTTAAGGCTTATCCTATTTGGTAGATTTAGTTTCAGTCGCTTGCATTTAATTATTATTGGCATGTGTTAGCTGTTATACCTGCTTAGATAGAGTTTACAGCTTTCTTGTGATTAGTTATTCATGCCAATGCCTGTTATTTTATTTAAATGCATGCCTTATTGCCTTTATCTTCGCATGCATGTTTGTTTAGTGCGAGGTAGGGATCCGCGTGACCCCTACTGAGTCTGGCTGTGACTCACCCTTCTCCTTTCAGGTGAGCCGCGCCCGCCGTCTCCTGGTGTTTTGTGAGGTTGCTCGGAGACCGTGCTTAGTTGCCAGCAGTTGACCGGTCGCCTTTGTGAGACGCTGTTGTACTTTTGCCGGGGTATGCCCCGCGTAGTTGTACTTTTTGGACTAGTACTCTTGTGCTTCTGGACTAGTTATATAATATCACCCTGGTTATTTTTGAATTGCTTCCGCACTTGTGTTAACCTTATTGCTTAATTATAATATGCGCGTTCCAAATTGCAATTCGTTATGCATCCCCTCGACAAACTTCACTAACCCTTCAGGGGCCTCATCAGCCTCTTGGGTGGCTTCCCCAGTTCTTGGTATCGGTGCATCGATGTTATCGGTATATCGGTATCTTGAACTCTGGGTCGTCACAGCTGGTATCAGAGTGGCGTTGAGGATTGGTATAAGGAATTGGAATTTACAGCTTGTCCAGAGCTAGTCCTTGGTGTTGTTTATTGCTGGCTTAGGATTGTTTTCTACGTGAATGATGTGATTCCTGTTGCTTTCTATTTTTCGGTAGTGCAAGATGCCGCCTCGTCGAGGAAGACCTCCTCGAGTTCCTCGAGCTCCCCGAGATGCGCCCTGGGAAGATAGTGGTTCTGCACCTCCTCCTGCAGTTCCCGCTGTTCCTGCTGTTCTAGTCGTTCCTCCTCCAGCGCCGATGATTGCTCCTCAGGTTGAAGTGCCGGGCAGTCGAGGCAGGGCTTTGAAAGAATTTCTTATGTTCAATCCGCCTGCTTTCGATGGACAGCCCGATCCAGAGGTTGCGAGGCAATGGTTGGATGCTATTGAACGCGTGTTCCGGTCTATGGAGAGCGCTGAAGATGAGAAGGTTATGCTTGCCGCTTTTCAACTCCAGGGTACATCCATCACGTGGTGGAAAGCTGAGTGGCAGATTGCTTTTCATTCCAGACCTCTTCGGCAGATCACTTGGGCAGAGTTCGTTGCTGCTTTCGAGCGTGCCAATACTCCTGCCTGCTTGCAGATGGCTAAAATGTATCAATTTATGGAGCTGACTCAAGGTAGTATGACTGTGCTTCAGTATCAGAATAAATTTTTGGAATTGGGTCAGTATGCGCCCCATGTGCTGGCTAATGAAGCGTTGAAGACTCAGCAATTCTTGCGAGGTTTGAGGCCAGAGTTGAAGATGGCCCTGATTGCAAGTCGTGTTGCAGATCTAGATGGTGTGTGCCAGATAGCAGTGGCACTTGAGCTGGAGATGGCGAGACCAGGTGGGTATCCTCAGGCGGGGTCAGTTCAGCCGGCAGTGCAGTCTCAGCAGACTTACCGACCGCCAGTGCCAGGTGTTCCCTTGGTCCAGTCTGATGTGAGTAGTGCTTCTTCCCCTTCCAAGACCAAGTTTAAAGAGGTTCAAGAAGAAGAAGAGTTTTTCCAGCAGCTGTCTGGTACAGATTCAGTTCAGCAGCCGACAGCGCCTTCTTCTCAGACTCGTCAGAGTTCAGCTGTCAGTCAGCCATGGACGTGTCGGAGATGCGGTGGTCATCATAAGGGCCAGCCGTGTTCTCTACATGTTGTTTGCTTTCGATGTGACCAGCCGGGTCATGTGGTTCGGGATTGCCCGCTGAGGCCGAAGCAATTGCAAGCTCCTCAGTTCTCTAAGCCTCAACAGCTGCAATTCAGACCTCCTCCTGTCCCTCAAACTCAACAACAGTTCTATTCACAAGCGTCGGCGTCTTCCTAGCAATCTTTAGCTGGATCGAAGAAGCAGAAAGGCAAAGTTTCTCATATGACTAGAGCTGAAGCTGTTGCGTCCCATCTGGTGGAAGGTACGATTATGCTTTATGGTCTTTCAGCTCGCGTCTTATTTGATTCTGGTGCTTCTCACTCTTTTATTTCTGAGGCTTTCTTGGCATGTATTGAAGAGCCGACATCAGAGATGTCTTGTGAGATGTTTGTTGAATTGCCTTCTGGAGATTTCATGATTACACCTTTGTGTTTGGGAGAGTCTCCTGTGATGATTGATAATCACCAGTTGCCGGCAAGATTGTATGCGTTGCAGCTGGCAGATTATGATGTTATTCTGGGAATGGATTGGTTGGAGCAGTATGAAGCTGTGGTTGACTGCAGATCGAAGAAAGTCTACATTCAGCCCCAAGGAAAATCAGCCTTTTATTTCCAAGGTATTCGATCCCGTTCTTCTCGTATGATTATTTCTGCTATTCGAGCCTATAGGTTGCTTAGTGCAGGTTGCCATGGATTCTTAGCTTCTGTGGTTACTGTTGAGAAACCACGACAGGATGTCAATGATATTCCTGTTGTCTGTGAGTTCCCTGATGTGTTCCCTAACGAGTTGCCGGGCTTGCCTCCAGAGCGAGAGATTGAAATGGTGATTGAACTGACTCCTGGTACAGGCCCGTTAGCAAAGGCACTATACCGAATGGCTCCAGCTGAACTTAAAGTACTGCGAGCACAGCTACTTGAATTGCTGGAAAAAGGCTATATTTGCCCCAGTTTTTCTCCGTGGAGTGCCCCAGTGTTGTTTGTGAAAAAGAAAGATGGAAGCCTGAGACTTTGTATTGATTACAGGCAGCTGAATCAGGTGACTATCAAGAATAAATATCCGCTTCCCCGGATTGATGATTTGTTTGACCAGTTACAGTCTGCTACTATCTTTTCACGAATTGACCTCCGGTCTGGCTACTTTCAATTGAGGATCCGGGAATCTGATGTAGAGAAGATAGCTTTCAGTACTCGATATGGTCATTATGAATTTCTGGTTATGCCATTTGGTTTGACTAATGCCCCAGCAGCTTTTATGGACCTAATGCAGCGTATCTTTCGTCCATTTCTTGATCAGTTCGTGGTGATCTTTGTTGATGATATTCTGATCTATTCTGCCTCTAATGAAGATCATGTACATCATTTGAGGATCGTTCTGCAGACTCTGAGAGATCACGAGCTCTATGCGAAGTTCAGTAAGTGTGAATTCTGGCTTCGAGAAATTCATTTTCTTGGCCACGTGATTTCTGGTGACGGAGTGGCAGTGGACCCTGCAAAGATTGAAGCTGTTTTGAGTTGGCAGAGACCGAGAATGATCACTGAGATTAGAAGCTTTTTAGGTTTGGCAGGGTATTATCGCAGGGTCATCCAGGATTTTGTGAAGATTGCAGCACCGATGACTAGACTGACTCGTAAAGATGTACCTTTTGTCTGGTCGGATCAGTGTGAGGCTAGCTTTGTTGAATTGAAAAGGCTATTAACCTCTTCTCCAGTGTTGACTTTGCCTTCCGACTCGGGTGGATTTCTTGTTTGCACAGATGCTTCTCGAGTGGGTTTGGGTGCAGTGCTGATGCAACATGGTAAGGTTATTGCATATGCATCTCGGCAATTGAAACAGCATGAAGAAAATTATCCCACGCATGATCTGGAGTTAGCTGTAGTTATTTTTGCCTAAAAGATCTGGAGACATTATCTGTATGGTGAGAAATTTCAGATTCTTACTGATCATCAGAGTTTACAGTATATATTCTCCCAGAAAGATCTGAATCTCAGGCAGAGGCAATGGATGGAATTCATGAAAGATTATGACTTTACACTCTCCTATCAGCCGGGTAAAATGAATGTTTTGGCTGATGCTCTGAGCAGGAAGGTGCAAATCAATCATCTATTGCTTCATGAATGGAAATTGTGGGAACAACTTCCGTGCGAGGCATTCAGTGTGGAGTTTCCTGCCGATCCGAGGATGGCAGTTTGTGCTAGCTTGGTTTTGGGTTCAGCTTTATATCAGCAGATTAAAGAAGCCCAGCAAGCTGATTCTGATTTGGCCCGTGTTATATCAAGATATGATGTGGAATTTGATGACGAGCTGGTCGTCAGCTTCCAGGGCAGATGGTATGTCCCCGCTGTTGATGCATTGAGGCATGAGATTCTGAGTGAAGCCCATGGTTCCCATTTTTCTATTCACCCACGTGTCACCAAGATGTATCAGAATTTGAAAAAGTAGTTCTGGTGGCCAGGTATGAAGTCAAACGTGGCTGCGTTTGTTTCAAAGTGCTTAACTTGTCAGCAGGTTAAAGCCGAACATCAAAAGCCAGGTGGATTACTTCAGCCTTTAGAGATTCCAATGTGGAAATGGGACCACGTTACTACAGACTTTGTGGTGGGTTTGCCTCGGACTTCTCAGGGTTTTGATGGTATCTGGTTGCTTGTCGATAGATTGACTAAAACTACCAGATTTTTACCGATTAAAGTTGCTTGGAGTGTGCAGAGGTTGACCGAGCTTTATGTGCAGAAGATCATGCCACTGCAAGGAATTCCTGTTTCACTTGTGTCAGATCGTGATCCACGTTTTACCTCCGGCTTCTGGCGTAGTTTCCAGAAAGCTTTGGGCACTGAGTTAGCGTTCAGTTCAGCGTATCACCCACAGTCAGATGGACAGTCAGAGAGGACTATTCAGACTCTGGAAGACATGCTGAGATCGTGTTGCCTTGATTGGCAGGGTTTGTGGAGTCAACATTTGCCACTTGTTGAATTTGCTTATAACAACAATTTTCACTCCAGTATTGGCATGGCTCCTTATGAAGCGATGTATGGTCGTCCTTGTCATACTCCCTTGAACTGGTTTGATGTTGGGGACAGATTGTTGACAGGACCTGACATGGTACAGCAGTGTTCTGATGTGGTTCATCTGATCCGGCAGAGATTGTTGACAGCCCAGAGTCGATAGAAAAGCTATGTAGATCAGCGCAGACGTCCACTACAGTTTGAGCCAGGAGATATGGTGTTTGTTAAGGTATCTCCGATGAAGGGTGTTTCCAGGTTTGGGAAGCGTGGAAAGCTTAGTCCGCGGTATGTTGGCCCGTTTCCTATTGTTGAAGCTGTGGGTCAGGTAGCTTATCGATTACAACTACCAGCGGCTATGCGAGCTATTCATGATGTCTTCCACGTGTCTCAGTTGAGGAAATATGTGCCTGATGCTTCTCATGTTCTCGATGATTCAGTTTGGCCCGAGGTGACTGCTGATTTGTCTACGCCAGAGTTTCCTATCAGAATTGAAGACCGTCGTGAGTAGCGGTTGAGAAATAAGGTTATCCCTCTGGTAAGAGTTGCTTGGCAGCGTCACTCTGGTAATGAGTCCACTTGGGAACGTGAAGATGAGATGTGTCAGCTTTTTCCTTTCTTATTCCAGTGAGGTATAATTCTTTTCTCAGTTTCCTCCTTATCCATTGTTGTAAATTTTGAGGGTGAAATTTCTGTTAGGAGGGAGGGACTGTGAGGCCCGTGCCTTAGTGGATCATTAGTGGTTTGGATCTAGTTTTTATTCTGGAATTTTTGACTATTTTCCTGCATTTTTAGGAATTTTTATGGTATTTTTCTGGATTTATTAGGAGTTAATTGAGGGTTATTAGAAATTAATAAGATTTTAATATATATAATAATTATATTATACATATTTTAATTTTATTTTATTTTCTTTTAATCCCTCACCCTCACACTCTCTCTCTCTCCCCCGTCGATCTCTTTCTCTCACGCTCTCTCTCTCTCTCTTCGTTCGATCGCCCTCTCCCCTCTCCTAGGGAAAGCAGGCGAGACGACGTCGGATTGAAGCATGGTTGGTGCCGGTGGATTCCTCGCGTCGAGAGGAACGCGTGGGTACCCATTTCGGCACGGTTCGGTGATCGTGGGAGCGGGACGGTGTGTGAAGGCTCCGTGAACCCTCCTCCGTGCATGTCACGCCCCGAGCGCGGAAGATACCCAGAGGTGCGACGAGTTTATATCAATCATGTCAATCAGAGTAGTAGTGTATTCGACACCAAAACAGAGATGCGCAAAAGTAAAGATAACCCAATCCTTTATTTCATAATGGATAGACTATTACAAATCCAATACTCTATTCAATCAAAAAGGAAAAGTACATAGTTGACTCAAGAAAATAGGAAAAAGACTAGATGACACTTGGAAAAGCTCTAGCTCTTTCACTCTTGACTTTCCCCATCAGATTGACCTTCTTCGTCGGACTTACCTGAAAAGTAAGGGACAAACACGGAGTGAGCGAACGCTCAGTAGGAAATTATATCCCAAGCGCTAGCAAGGGGTTTAAATAATTACATCTTTCATGTATGTACTGTAGCTATGCATGCTCGTATAAAACGACAAGGTAGAAAGAGAATTTATCAATAAGACAGCAAGATGAACTAGTCATGAGCTTTCAAGAAAAGATAACAGGATATTCAAGCAAGTACTTTTTAGCAAGTCATGTCAAGAACTTTGGCTATCATGTATCAAGCAAGCAAGTAATTACCCTTTTTCGGGTCACGCAATTCATGTCATGTCAAGTACGAGTCAAGTACAAGATTTGTGTGGAATGTCCAATCAAGCTAGTCATGCACTCGGTATAATGCCAGATACCTTATCATTCAACTCCCATGGGCACAAGTACTTTCGGGTGCTCCTCCCAGGACCAGATCAGGCCCTATATGCGCAGGCATTTATCATGTATATTTGACATCCACTCTTGTATATATACATAGCCAATATGGAATTTCAACAATTTAAGCTTGTAGACACGTAGGATAACTTTGAGAGAATGGAGTCCAAAAATACGACATTGGACATAGATAGGCGATAACATCGGTACAATCATGATGAACGATGAAACTAGGTGGAATTAGGTTCCCTTAACTCGGGTACCATGACAAGTATGGACATTCTTTATATAGAATTGAGGTCAACATGAACAGTATATCAAAGGTTAGATACCCTCATTCTTATTATAGAATTGAGGTCCACAAGAACATCAACAAATGGCATGATATCATCATCCCATTTAGAATTCTCATGATATACTCTTTGCATATCATAAGGGCCAGTATACCATGTTTCTTTAGAGTGACATGGCATTCAATAGTGTAATGGGTTTTTAGGGTACAACCAGCTCAGTCGACCTTGAGGGAATCCAAGGTACGAGGAGTCTTACGGAGGTCTCTATGACTAACTCGCTAGTCCAAAGGAACGGAATGTCCAATGGAGAGCTTGTATGTCAATGAGAGTTGAGGGTGATCGATAAAACATCATAAAACGTGGGACTATACTCACGGAGTGGAGATATAGTGCCGATATACATATATATATATAGATATACTGAAACCATCGGTTGTCAGAAACAGGTAAAAACATTTTTACAGGAAAATAACGACTTAAGTAAAGTCACTACTCAAGTAATTAACGCCTTCAGTAAGGGCGTTTATCTATTTTACATTTTTGCAAGATTTCAATATTTCAGTATTTTACCAAAAACGCGCCCTGGTAAGGGGCGTTTATTTGCAAGTTGACGACGTATACAGTGGTCGTTCATTCTTTACTTCTATTTTTGCAGAATATATATTTTTAGTAATTTATCAAAAACACGCCCTGGACAGGGGCGTTACTTTTCAATTCACGTCCTGAACAGGGGCGTGGGTTAAGTGAGAGATGACCTATACAGGGTCGTGTATTTCAAGAGTTTACAATTTTTCAAGCATTGAAATTTCAAGAAATCGAGATATGGTCATGACAGGAAAATATCAGGATTAATGATCATGCACTGATTTATTTAGAATCGTATTCAAGTGAATATGGACTAATTAACATGGGTAATTAACAGTTAATTAAATTGACGTCTGTGTACAGGGCGTCAAATCTTTAGAATTGACGACCTTGTCAGGGTCGTTTATTTAAATAGCGCCCTAGTCTGGGTCGCGTATAAAATTAGCGCCCGTGAAAAGGGCGTTTCTTTCCAACAATAGAAACATTTAAAACTCTCGAAAACTATATGCATGAACTAATATATATGGTTTAACATAGTTATTATGGTGATTTGGGCTACAGTGCTTGAGAAAACCTACCTTGATGATGATAAATTGACGGATGAACAGATGTAGGTTCTGAACGATACTCTGCTTTATAAACAGAGTCTTTTTGAAGCTTTCGATCCTAATAGCAGCAGCAAGGGTAATTAAGAGGGTGTAGATGAAGAACCCTCAATTCTTCAATCAACCGGGTTCACTTCTACAGACAACCTGTAGAGACAGAAGAAACGAAGAAGAAGATATTAAAATCTTCTTATACGTAACCGAAAGCAAGGGGAAAGAACTTACTTGTTCTTCGGAAGACAGAAGCTTTCAACCTGTAATCAGAGAAGAGTATGAAGAATCATTAGTTCTTCATGCGTTGATTGAACACAATATAAGGAAGAAGGAAGAAGAAGAACCTGCTGTTCTTCGCATACCTTAGAAAACTCCGAACGCCAAATAGCGTTCTCGGTTCAAGCAGTAGGTTATTTATAGGATTTCTAGAATCCTAATAGAGTTAGTGTTTGATTGGAAGTAACACTTCCATATTAGAGTTATTACTACATTCGAACTCTTTCTCATAGTTATCAACTTACCCTGGATAGACTCCCGGGTCGAACGAAACTCAAACTGAATTAGCGACCTAGGTCAGGGCGTCGAATTTAAATTGACGTCTTGTCACGCGTCGTTTCTTGTTGAAACGCGTCCACGCGAAGGACGTTATGCAAACTCGCCCTTTTTATTTATTTTGGTCGTTTGAAATTTGACGCCTTATTATTTGGGCGTCCTTTCTTTAATTCACGCCTTAGGTGAGGGCATTTCTTGTAAGGTAGCGCCTTTATCGGAGGCGTTATTTTCATCAGGGTTTAATTCTTTTTATTCCAAGCTCTTTCATTTATTTTATTAAATCTTTTAATCTATTTTGATTTATTTATTCCTTTTTATTTTATCAGGGTTGCTACACCCTCCCCCACTTAAAAAGAATTTGGTCCCCAAATTCATAGCATATCTTTACATATGGAGAGTGTAGAGTTCATACCTTCTAAAATAACTCTGGAAATTGTTTCCTCATAGATTCCTCGGTCTCCCATGTAGCTTCATGTTCTGAATTCTTATTCCATTGTACTTTTAGCATGGGAATAACCTTATTCCTTAGGGTTCGTACTTCTCGATCTAGTATTCGTATGGGCTTCTGCTCATATGTGAAATCTTTCTGGATCACTAGATCTCCATACTCAATAATATGTGATGGGTCATGTACATACTTCTTCAACATAGATATGTGGAACACATTATGTACTTCGGACAGTTGAGGTGGCAATGCGATGCGATAAGCAACCTCGCCAACTCTTTCTAGAATTTCAAAAGGTCCGATAAATCTTGGTGTAAGCTTGCCCTTAACACCAAATCTTCGTATTCCACGTCCAGGTGATATCTTGAGAAATACATGATCTCCGAGTTGGAATTCAAGATCTCTCCTTCTTGTGTCGGCATAAGCCTTTTGTCTAGACTGAGCAACTTGCAATCTTTCTCTGATTACTTGTATCTTCTCAGTTGTATCCCTTACCATGTCTGGACCTAATAGTTGTTTCTCTCCAACTTCGTCCCAGCATAAGGGTGATCGACAACTCCTTCCGTATAAGGCTTCAAAAGGTGCCAGTTGTATACTTGCCTGGTAGCTATTATTGTATGCAAATTCGACCAGAGGCAAGTGATCATGCCAGTTTCCACCAAAATCAATAAAGCATGCTCTTAGCATATCTTCGACTACTTGATTGGTTCTCTCGGTCTGACCATCCGTTTGAGGATGAAAGGCTGTGCTAAAGTTAAGTCTCGTTCCTAACGAATGTTGTAGTCCTTTCCAAAAATGAGAAGTAAAACGGGGATCTCTGTCAGACACGATTGAAACAGGAATACCATGTAATCTGACTATTTCCTTGATGTATAGTGCAGCTAAGACATCAACTGACCATCGACTCTTGATTGGCAAGAAATGTGCTGATTTAGTCAATCGGTCAATGATAACCCATATTCCATCATGTCCTCTTTTTGATTTAGATAAACCCATGATGAAATCCATACCAATATCCTCCCACTTCCATTTAGGGATATCTAGAGGATGTAGCTTTCCAGCAGGCTTTTGGTGTTCTGCCTTGACTTGTTGGCATGTGAGACAACGTGATACATAGTCTGCTATTTCCCTTTTCATGTTGGGCCACCAAAAATTTCTTTTCACATCTTGGTACATCTTGGTAGATCCAGGATGAATCGTATACCTTGACCTATGAGCTTCATCTAAGACCTTCTTCTTCAATTCTGGGCAGTCCGGTATACAAGTTCTATTCTTGAACATTAATCTTCCATCAGAAGCTAATTAGAAATCCGATTGTCCTTCTAATCTGCCCTTGATTTCTACTAATATAGGATCATCATTCTGAAGTGCTTGTATTTCAGACAATAAATCTGACTGTATGCTTACATGAGATAATGTGACACATCTAGGGTCCGTGTCCATGCTTATATTGAGTTCAGAGAATTGTTCCAGCAATCTCCATTCTTGAATCAGACAATTGGCTAATAGTGCTCTCGACTTTCGACTAAGGGCATCTGCTATATGATTACCCTTTCCGGGATGATATTGTATATTGAAGTCGAAGTCCTTGAGATATTCCAGCCATCGTCTTTGCCTCATATTTAGTTCCTTCTGTGAGAAAAGATATTTGAGACTCTTGTGATCGGAGTATACAGTAAACTGTACTCCATAAAGATAATGTCTCCATATTTTGAGTGCAAATACTACCGCGGCCAATTCTAAGTCATGGACGGGGTCGTTCTCTTCATGCTTCTTTAATTGACGAGAAGAGTAGGCTATAACCTTCCCTTGTTGCATTAGAACACACCCGAGGCCAATGCCAGAAGCATCAGTGTATACCTCAAACTTTTCTCCTTCAATTGGAAATGCTAAGATAGGAGCTATAGTAAGATGATCCTTGAGAGTTTGGAAGCTTCTCTCACATTCCTCATCCGATTCATATCGGATCTCCTTGCGAGTTAACCTCGTAAGTGGCACGGCGATTTTAGAGAAATCCTTGATGAATCGCCTGTAATAGCCGGCAAGACCTAAGAAACTTCGGATCTCGCTAGCATTGGTCGGTCTTTCCCAATTCCTTACAGCTTCAACCTTTGATGGGTCTACAGACAAGCCATCCTTTGATATAACATGTCCGAGAAAAGTCACTTCTTCAAGCCAGAATTCACACTTGCTAAGTTTTGCATATAATTGGTTTGTCCTCAATATTTGTAATGCAATCCTCAAATGTTCCTCATGCTCATCCTTGGTCTTGGAATAAATCAATATATCATCAATAAAGACCACCACGAATTGATCCAAATAAGGCCTGAATATACTATTCATTAACTGCATAAAGGTAGCAGGGGCATTTGTTAGTCCGAAAGGCATAACAACAAATTCATAATGGCCATACCTGCTTCTGAACGCAGTCTTATGAATGTCATCATCCTTGATTCTTAATTGATGATATCCCGACCTGAGATCAATCTTGGAAAAGTACTTGGATCCTGATATTTGATCAAATAATTTATCGATTCTCGACAGTGGATACTTGTTCTTGATAGTGAGATGATTCAACTGTCGATAGTCGATGTATAATCTCATGGATCCATCTTTCTTCTTTACAAATAGTACAGGCGCTCCCCACGGGGAAGTACTTGGTCTAATGAATCCTTTATTAATGAGTTCCATCAATTGCTCCTTTAATTCCTTGAGTTCAGCAGGCGACATCCTATAAGGTGCCTTTGAAATCGGACCAGCACCAGGGACTAAGTCAATGGTGAAGGCCACTTCTCTTTGCGGGGGTAATCCCGGCAAATCTTCCGGAAATACGTCCGAAATTCTTGTACTACTGGAATGTCTTCTAGCTTAGCTTCCTTAGCTTCTTTAACTGTGACAAAGGCAAGGAAAGATGCACATCCTTTCCTGATGAGCTTGCTAGCTCGGAGAGCTGAAATAATAGGGGATTTGCTCCGACTCTTGGGGCTAGTAAATATTAGTTCTGGAAATTCCTTGAATGTAACCTTACTATTGCGGCAATCAACCGTTGCCTGATATTTGGATAACCAATCTGCCCCTAGTATAATATCATACTCTTTCAGATCTAAACATATGAGATCAATAGGGAGATTTCTACCCTGAACCAATACTTCGCAGTTTTGATAATGATGTGTAATATCAGTCTCATTATCCAGAGGAGTAGACAAAACTAACTTTATCCATTCCAGTTCTAGGGGTAATGGGTCAGCAAACTTCTTAGAAACAATAGAATGCGATGCACCAGTATCAATTAAGACATATGCATTCCTGGAACAAACTTTCAATGTACCTTCCACTAAGCCGCCTTCTTCTTCTTGCTCGGTCTCCTTGATTGCATGAAGACGAGCATTCTTGGTTACTGGGCGTTTTCCGTCATCGGCTTGATTATTAAGTAATGGGCAATCGGGAATACGATGCTCACGACTCCCACAGCGGAGACATGCTCCTAGTTTCCTCCAGCATTCTTCTGCTCTATGACCCACTTTATCACAATGTTTGCACACTGTATTTGGAGAGGTAGTGGTGATAGAGAAGGGCTTGGTCTTCTTGAACTTTTGGTCTTGTGAGGGAATATCTCCATTGCTAGGCCTCTTCTTGAAGTTGGGTTTAAAGGAACCCGAACCTGTAACTTGTTCCTTCTTATCCTTACCACGAATCCTATCAGACAGTTCCGTGGCATCTTCTAATAGTTGAGCTCGGCGTACTATCTCCGAGTAGACTTGAATGTCCATCGGCGCCAGTTGAGTAATAGCTTGGGGCCTGAGCCCATTAAGAAACCTCCTAACTTTCATTTTCTCGGTGCTAACTAGATGCTTGGCATACCGAGACAATCTAGAGAATTGGGCCTCATACTCGGCCACTGACAAAGATTGTTGCTTTAATGCAGCAAATTCTGCATCCTTCTTTTCCTGAACTCGGTCCGAGAAATATTTCGCGTTGAAGTGTTCAACGAATTCTTCCCACGAAACCTGATCTTGAGTTATAGTAGCCTCTATTGATTCCCACCAGCATCTAGCATCCCTTTCTAACTGAAAAGTAGCTAATAAAACTTTATCCTGATCCGTGCATTGCATAACACGGAATATACGTTCTATCTCCCTAATCCAGTGTTCAGCGTCATCTGGATCAGTAGAACCCGTGAACTTGGGTGGGTTCATGTTCTTGAAAGTCTGGTGGAGACTTCCTGCTCGTTGTCCACCTCCTTGTGCTACTTGTTGCAGCACTTGAGTCATGCCTTGAAGGGTACGCTGCATGTTACGCCATTGAGCACGTTCGGCAGCCATTATCCTACATTTACAATAACTAGATTAATATGTGCTTGTATTTAAAGACTCATATACTATGTTAACTTTAACCCTTGGTTCTACCCAATCTCACTAGTTGAAGGTTAAAACTTATCCTTGGACTTGGGTTTTCCTAGGAATTGAATACCCTAGGCTCTGATACCACAAAAACTGTCACGCCCCGAGCGCGGAAGATACCCGGAGGTGCGACGAGTTTATATCAATCATGTCAATCAGAGTAGTAGTGTATTCGACACCAAAACAGAGATGCGCAAAAGTAAAGATAACCCAATCCTTTATTTCATAATGGATAGACTATTACAAATCCAATACTCTATTCAATCAAAAAGGAAAAGTACATAGTTGACTCAAGAAAATAGGAAAAAGACTAGATGACACTTGGAAAAGCTCTAGCTCTTTCACTCTTGACTTTCCCCATCAGATTGACCTTCTTCGTCGGACTTACCTGAAAAGTAAGGGACAAACACGGAGTGAGCGAACGCTCAGTAGGAAATTATATCTCAAGCGCTAGCAAGGGGTTTAAATAATTACATCTTTCATGTATGTACTGTAGCTATGCATGCTCGTATAAAACGACAAGGTAGAAAGAGAATTTATCAATAAGATAGCAAGATGAACTAGTCATGAGCTTTCAAGAAAAGATAACAGGATATTCAAGCAAGTACTTTTTAGCAAGTCATGTCAAGAACTTTGGCTATCATGTATCAAGCAAGCAAGTAATTACCCTTTTTCGGGTCACGCAATTCATGTCATGTCAAGTACGAGTCAAGTACAAGATTTGTGTGGAATGTCCAATCAAGCTAGTCATGCACTCGGTATAATGCCAGATACCGTATCATTCAACTCCCATGGGCACAAGTACTTTCGGGTGCTCCTCCCAGGACCAGATCGGGCCCTATATGCGCAGGCATTTATCATGTATATTTGACATCCACTCTTGTATATATACATAGCCAATATGGAATTTCAACAATTTAAGCTTGTAGACACGTAGGATAACTTTGAGAGAATGGAGTCCAAAAATACGACATTGGACATAGATAGGCGATAACATCGGTACAATCATGATGAACGATGAAACTAGGTGGAATTAGGTTCCCTTAACTCGGGTACCATGACAAGTATGGACATTCTTTATATAGAATTGAGGTCCACATGAACAGTATATCAAAGGTAAGATACCCTCATTCTTATTATAGAATTGAGGTCCACAAGAACATCAACAAATGGCATGATATCATCATCCCATTTAGAATTCTCATGATATACTCTTTGCATATCATAAGGGCCGGTATACCATGTTTCCTTAGAGTGACATGGCATTCAATAGTGTAATGGGTTTTTAGGGTACAACCAGCTCAGTCGACCTTGAGGGAATCCAAGGTACGAGGAGTCTTACGGAGGTCTCTATGACTAACTCGCTAGTCCAAAGGAACAGAATGTCCAATGGAGAGCTTGTATGTCAATGGGAGTTGAGGGTGATCGATAAAACATCATAAAACGTGGGACTATACTCACGGAGTGGAGATATAGTGCCGATATACATATATATATATAGATATACTGAAACCATCGGTTGTCAGAAACAGGTAAAAACATTTTTACAGGAAAATAACGACTTAAGTAAAGTCACTACTCAAGTAATTAACGCCTTCAGTAAGGGCGTTTATCTATTTTACATTTTTGCAAGATTTCAATATTTCAGTATTTTACCGAAAACGCGCCCTGGTAAGGGGCGTTTATTTGCAAGTTGACGACGTATACAGTGGTCGTTCATTCTTTACTTCTATTTTTGCAGAATATATATTTTCAGTAATTTATCAAAAACACGCCCTGGACAGGGGCGTTACTTTTCAATTCACGTCCTGAACAGGGGCGTGGGTTAAGTGAGAGATGACCTATACAGGGTCGTGTATTTCAAGAGTTTACAATTTTTCAAGCATTGAAATTTCCAGAAATCGAGATATGGTCATGACAGGAAAATATCAGGATTAATGATCATGCACTGATTTATTTAGAATCGTATTCAAGTGAATATGGACTAATTAACATGGGTAATTAACAGTTAATTAAATTGACGTCTGTGTACAGGGCGTCAAATCTTTTGAATTGACGACCTTGTCAGGGTCGTTTATTTAAATAGCGCCCTAGTCTGGGTCGCGTATAAAATTAGCGCCCGTGAAAAGGGCGTTTCTTTCCAACAATAGAAACATTTAAAACTCTCGAAAACTATATGCATGAACTAATATATATGGTTTAACATAGTTATTATGGTGATTTGGGCTACAGTTCTTGAGAAAACCTACCTTGATGATGATAAACTGACGGATGAACAGATGTAGGTTCTGAACGATACTCTGTTTTATAAACATAGTCTTTTTGAAGCTTTCGATCCTAATAGCAGCAGCAAGGGTAATTAAGAGGGTGTAGATGAAGAACCCTCAATTCTTCAATCAACCGGGTTCACTTCTACAGACAACCTGTAGAGACAGAAGAAACGAAGAAGAAGATATTAAAATCTTCTTATACGTAACCGAAAGCAAGGGGAAAGAACTTACTTGTTCTTCGGAAGACAAAAGCTTTCAACATGTAATCAGAGAAGAGTATGAAGAATCATTAGTTCTTCATGCGTTGATTGAACACAATATAAGGAAGAAGGAAGAAGAAGAACCTGCTATTCTTCGCATACCTTAGAAAACTCTGAACGCCAAATAGCGTTCTCGGTTCAAGCAGTAGGTTATTTATAGGATTTCTAGAATCCTAATAGAGTTAGTGTTTGATTGAAAGTAACACTTCCATATTAGAGTTATTACTACATTCGAACTCTTTCTCATAGTTATCAACTTACCCTGGATAGACTCCCGGGTCGAACGAAACTCAAACTGAATTAGCGACCTAGGTCAGGGCATCGAATTTAAATTGACGCCTTGTCACGCGTCGTTCCTTGTTGAAACGCGTCCACGCGAAGGACATTATGCAAACTCGCCCTTTTTATTTATTTTGGTCGTTTGAAATTTGATGCCTTATTATTTGGGCGTCCTTTCTTTAATTCACGCCTTAGGTGAGGGCGTTTCTTGTAAGGTAGCACATTTATCGGAGGCGTTATTTTCATCAGGGTTTAATTCTTTTTATTCCAAGCTCTTTCGTTTATTTTATTAAATCTTTTAATCTATTTTGATTTATTTATTCCTTTTTATTTTATCAGGGTTGCTACAGTGCATGCGGCGTTTCCGGCCGTTTCGGCTTGCAAGAGGTAGGGGGATGGACTCCTGAACTTGCTAGGATCAATTCCTGTAGCTAGTTCATTTGATTAGAACCCCGTAGCATGCATAATGTTCATTTTTCCATATTTGGGGTTTTAGCTTGATTCTTGAGTTTAATGCATTGTGGGCTTTGCATGTGATGTTTTTAGCTGTTATATAGTTGTTTGGGATGTATGGTTTGAAAGGAAACAGGTTTTACGTCGTTACCCGACGATTTCTATCGTCCGAGAGGGAACCGGTTGTCAAACCGAACCCGCCCACATCCCAGGTGGTGTGACGGTCCTTCCAGGAACCGTCACAATCCTGACGGTCCTTTGAGGGCGCGTTATTTTTATATAACGGCCAGTTGAAGGGGCGTTATTTTGAGAGTAACGGTGGGGCTCCCATCCATTACTCGCCCGTTAAACCGCGTTGACCAGGTGAGGCGGTGAGCCTGACGGCCAGTCGGCCGACCATCAGGTCAACCCGACGCGCCTGGGCGAGCACGTTATATCGCCTATTAATGGTTTTTAGAACGCTATGCGTGGGTTTTGGCCTCAGGTGGATGTAACGGCGAGGGTCCGACGCGTTACAGTTGATTTAACGCGTTGTGCCCCTACCGTTACATTCTGTTTCGTTCGTTTGGGCTAGAACTTCGGTGGATGTAACGGGTAGGGGAAGACGTGTCATTCTTGATATAACGCGCCAGTCCCCGACCGTTACTCACCTGTAGCGCATGGGTAGTAGACCGCCACATGCCTATTGGTTTAAAGTGGGTGCCAGCCTATTCGTTAAGCGTTCCTTTACGTATATATGCCATGTTTAAGTTATTCTATTGTACAATGGCATGTTTTTAATCCTAATAGAGTAACTTTTCTTTCCTTGCAATGGAGCCACTGTTGTTGCCCTAGGTCTGTTGAGTACCGACCCGCTTGGGGATAGCAGAGGGGTGTTTCCCGTACACGGTTTGTAAGCTAGTTCCGTGGGCTCCCGGCCAACGGTAGCGTCCTACCGAGGGTGAAAACTAGCTAGAGGGCCTGGCTCAGGCGAGAGTCAGTGTGTGCACACGTGGTCATAGGCTGTGGACTGACACTGACGAGTGTCACTCTGACTGGTCACTTGGTTTGGTACTGTTTACGCGCTCAGCTTGTCGTTTTACCGACTACGAGTGCTTGAGACGCAGTGTAAGTAGTCAGTGGACGCATCTGGTTTCTGCTCCAGTGGTTGTCCTACTCCCTACTGCTTGGATTGGTTAAGGCTTATCCTATTTGGTAGATTTAGTTTCAGTCACTTGCATTTAATTATTATTGGCATGTGTTAGCTGTTATACCTGCTTAGATAGAGTTTACAGCTTTCTTGTGATTAGTTATTCATGCCAATGCCTGTTATTTTATTTAAATGCATGCCCTATTGCCTTTATCTTCGCATGCATGTTTGTTTAGTGCGAGGTAGGGATCCGCGTGACCCCTACTGAGTCTGGCTGTGACTCACCCTTCTCCTTTCAGGTGAGCCGCGCCCGCCGTCTCCCGGTGTTTTGTGAGGTTGCTCGGAGACCGTGCTTAGTTGCCAGCAGTTGACGGGTCGCCTTTGTGAGACGCTGTTGTACTTTTGCCGGGGTATGCCCCGCGTAGTTGTACTTTTTGGACTAGTACTCTTGTGCTTCTGGACTAGTTATATAATATCACCCTGGTTATTTTTGAATTGCTTTCGCACTTGTGTTAACCTTATTGCTTAATTATAATATGTGCGTTCCAAATTGCAATTCGTTATGCATCCCCTCGACAAACTTCACTAACCCTTCAGGGGCCTCATCAGCCTCTTGGGTGGCTTCCCTAGTTCTTGGTATCGATGCATCGATGTTATCGGTATATCGGTATCCTGAACTCTGGGTCGTCACAGCAGGCTATTATCGTAGATTTATTAAAAATTTCTCTAAGATTACGGTACCTCTGACAAGATTGACTCGCAAGGAGAATCGATTTGAGTGGTCGAAGATTGTGAACGGAGTTTTCAGACTCTGAAGGAGTGTTTGACCACTGCCCCTGTTTTAGCTTTGCCTTCTGGAGAAGGAGGTTTTATAGTTTACACTGATGCTTCAGGTATTGGTTTAGGCTGTGTGCTTATGCAGCATGGGAAGGTGATAGCTTACTCTTCTAGGCAGTTAAGGAAGCATGAAGAGAATTATCTTATCCATGATTTGGAGTTAGCAACTGTAGTTTTTGCCTTGAAAATTTGGAGGCACTACTTGTATGGAGAAAAATTCACGGTATTCTCGGATCATAAGAGTTTGAAATACTTATTTTCTCAAAAGGAACTTAACATGAGGCAGAGAAGTTGGCTAGAATATTTGAAGGATTTTGATTTCTCTATTGAGTACCACCCTGGAAAAGGTAATGTGGTGGCAGATGCCTTGAGCCGCAAGCCAATAGCAAAATTGTCAAATCTCATGTTGCGAGAATGGAGACTGCTAGAACAATTAGCTAGTTTGGATCTCAATGTTAGTGAGGATCGAGTCATGATCGCTCAATTTCAACTTTGTCCAGAGTTATTGATGGAAATCAAGTCTTTGCAAGAAATTGATCCGATGCTGGTAGAGATCAAGGAAAGTCTAAGCAATAGACCTGATTTTATTTTAGCTGATGACGGAAGATTGTTATTTCAAGGAAGGACCTGTGGACTTGATGTAGTTGAAGTAAAAAGCAAGATCCTTGAGGAAGCCCATAGGTCCAGATATACTATTCATCCTGGAGGTACTAAGATGTACTGAGATTTGAAAAGATCTTTTTGGTGGCCGAACATGAAAAAGGAAGTCGCAGAATTTGTGAGTAGATGCTTGGTTTGTCAGCAAGTAAAGGCTGAACATTTCAAACCCGCAGGAAAGTTAAAGCCGCTTGATATACCACGATGGAAGTGAGAAAGCATCGGCATGGATTTTATCATGGGTCTACCTATAACGCGTGGTGGATTTGATGTGATATGGGTAATTGTTGATAGACTGACTAAGTTTGCTCATTTCTTGTCCATTAAGTCCAAGTGGACAGTTGATGTTTTGGCTGCTCTATATATGAACGAAGTTGTAAGACTTCATGGAATCCCAGTAAGCATTGTGTCAGATAGAGACCCCAGGTTTACTTCACATTTCTGGAAAGGACTACAAGAATCCTTGGGAACCCGTCTGAATTTCAGCACAGCCTTTCATCCTCAGACGGATGGACAGACTGAGAGAACCAATCAGATCGTGAAAGATATGTTAAGAGCCTACATGATTGATTTTAGAGACAGTTGGCATGAGCACTTGGCTTCGATCAAGTTCACCTACAATAACAGTTACCAGTCCAGTATCCAGATGGCTCCATTCGAGGCCCTTTATGGGAGGAGTTGTCGATCACCATTGTGTTGGGATGAGATAGGAGAGAAACAATGGCTAGGATCGGATCTCATTTCGGAATCATCCAAGAACATCCGCATTATTTGAGAACGTCTGCAAGTGGCACAATCAAGACAGAAAAGTTATGCTAATAACAAAAGAAGAGCCTTGGAGTTTCAGCTAGGCGAGCATGTATTCCTGAAGGTTTCGCTAATGACAGGAATTCGAAGGTTTGGCATTCGTGGCAAGCTAAGTCCGAGATATGTTGGCCCTTTCGAGATTCTGGAAAGAGTCAGAGAAGTTACTTACAGATTAGCTTTACCACCTCAGTTATCTGGAGTACACAATGTTTTCCACGTATCCATGTTACGGAAATATGTTTTTGACCCCACTCACATCATTCAACATGAAGATCTGGAGTTGAAGGAAGATTTGACTTATGAAGAAAGACTTATCAAGATTTTGGACCAGAAATAGTAGCAACTCAGGAATCGTTCCATACCTATGGTCAAGGTTCAGTGGAGCCGACGTGGAACGGAAGAAGCTACTTGGGAGTCTGAAGATGCTATCCGAAAGTAATACCCCGATTTATTCTAATGTCAGTTACCTGACTCACCAATTCAATAAGTGCAGTGAATTTGGAGGACCAAATTCCTTAAAGTGGGGGAGGGTGTAGCACCCCGGCAGTGCATTAAATAAAAATAACTAGAAATTAACCTACAGAAAATACGGTAAGTAAAATTTCAACCAATTTATAAAAATCTAGAAAAATTATAATCATGTAGAGGACTAAAAATGTAGGCAACTTGTCTTCTACAGGAAACTCTAATTAAAATCTTAAGCCATCAGAATGTAGGGAATTAGGGTGAAATTCACGCTTAATTCTATTGGACTTTGGATCGTCTAATTCGGACCCAATACTCAACCAATTGAGATCAGATCAGATCCAATCGAGCGGCCTTGATGAGGGGATCATTTCCTCTCTGTTTCCCAGCCGAAACCCTAACTCCAAATTTTGAATTTTGAGTTGATGGCGGCGGTGGACTTGGTCAAGCGCGAAAATCGCACGTGGTGGGTTGTGGACTCTATCCAGCCACCACGTTCGCTCCCAGATCAAATTTCCTCTATAAAACTAACCCTAGGCCAACCTAGAAACAATTGGATGCTGCGGCGGCCGACGAGGAGCACGATCGAGGGAGGATTCCGGTAAGATCTCGGAGTTTTCTTCGCCCGTCCGGCCGGTGTCTTCGTCCATCTTCTTCCTTAATTAAGGTAATTTCAAGTAGACCAAACATCAAGCATAATACACTGCCGGATTCATCTTCAAGTCCCCATTCTTTTGATAGTAAAAGCCCCAATTTCTGTTTAGTATCATGCAAGTATTGTTTGGTTTAGTCGGAGCACATCAGAATTAGGGTTAGCCTTTATCCTCGATTAATGTCGGGATTAGCAGGCTTCAAGTTCTAAATTAATCAGTTCATAGCATGCATCTTTTCATTCTCCTTCTGGGAGCATGATTTTGCCCAAATTTCATTCATTATATGCCATGAATTTTGTATTGCAAGTGAGGTCGGTCAAAATCATTGAAGTTCGGGTTCTGTAGTTTATACGCGATCCTAACAGGAACTGCTGATTACTAAGAGGCCCTGCGATAGACCGCTTGGTCTAGAGCAACGGTCGTAGGTTTGACCGTTTATGTGTTTTAATCTGCATTCAGACCCCACGTTCAGTGGCGGCCAACTATGGACCGTTTGGAGAATTGAGCGGCTACCCGATATACCGCTTAGGGTGCGGTTGGGTTTCAAACCCCTATGCCCTACACGGCCTATCGATCGACCGCTAATCTTGTTCAGCGGTTCTGGTTCGACCGCTTATATCTCGCTGTATTTCTTTTCAAGCATGATTAGTTTTTAATTAAACTAGGTAGGTAACAACCCACAATTAATTGGTAAAATTAATGTTAATCTTGCCTATATTACCTTGATCTTCCTTATCAATCACATCTTCCTTGCTTTTATTAATCAATGAATGCATAAACTTTAAATTATGTCATGTATCGAGAGGAATTCTTATTAGGGATTGTTTGTTAGTCACTCCACTCCGGTGGTGTTGACTGACTGCCATACATCCATTTTCCGATGTGTTATAGCCCATTAATCTTGTAATGGTTGGGACTCTCCGCCGGATACTCCTTCCGTCGGACTAGGACCTCCATTATGAGACCTCCGTAAGCCCCCGCGAGCCTGGGATTCCCAGTAGGATGCCGAGCGGGTTCTACTGTCACGCCCCGAATCGATAGCAGTGGGAAGCGATGCTCGGAACGTGGTAGTGAAACAGTCATCATAATTGGTGCAGAAAATAAATAAACATAATAAATAATATTCAACACATGGAGGCCATTAATTTGAGATAAATATAGTTTTATTGTTATGTTGGAAATTTAAATACAATGTGGACTCAATAAAGGAAATAAAGAAGAGAAAATATCAAGACCACTATACTAACTAGACACAAGAAAATAAACAGACTCCGGTCTCTAAGTTCCAGGTTCACTCGATCACGCTGACCCGATCCCAATTGCAAGTGTTCCATCTACCGCGTTACCTGAAAAGGGTGGAAATAAGGGGGGGTGAGCAAGAAGCTCAGTAGGAATTACTCTCTATCATCAGACAGATTTAAGTAATTAACCATTTTATGAATGAATGAATAATGCGAGTGTTGAGTCCCAGAGGGTGGCAATCAAGAGGGGAGGGGTGAATTGATGGCCAATTAAAAGAAACTACCTACGTGAATTCTATACTAATTATGCACACAAGCTCTAGCCTTACACGAACAGGATCACACTCATGAATGCGTGTGAAGTGGGTGTGATTGATAGAGAAAATGGTGAATGCTCACCTCACCGCGAAGCCCACTCGACAAGTAAACGGAATAGCAAACCACAATTGACACATGGAATTTTTAGGTGGTTCGGGTACACTGCCGTGTCCCCTACGTCCACCCCTCACACGGAGGATTAAGGCTTCACTATGTAGTGAATCACACACACACGCTGTGTAGAACAGTAAGCACACACACACACACACACACACACACACACACACACACACACACACACACACACACACACACACACACACACACACACACACACACACACACACACACACACACACACACACACACACACACACTGTGTAGAACAGTAAGTACACACACACACACGCTGTGTAGAACACACACACACACACACACACACACACACACACACACACACACACACACACACACACACACACACGTTCGTGTTACCAAACACGAACGCCACACACAAATATCTGAAATGATGATTACAAACGTATGCTCAAGTTTAAGCTAAATGATTTAGAGTGGAAATAGTGAAGAATGATTGATTTATCCTGGTTGGAGCTCCCCTTTCTCTTCTACGAATTTTATCAAACACTTGTTCAGCACGATGACCGTTCTTGACGATCTTGGCTCGGATGTGGCTGAATCTCGATTTCGCTCGCAGCCAGCAGCAGAGGCTTGATTGGAACTTTGATTCTTCCTTCTTCCCTTCACATTCACGCACACACCAAGGTGGAACAAGGGCTGGAGGTGGCTGCTGCGACCTGCACACATAAATGTTAGGAAGAAACCCAAAATCAGGACATACGAATTTCTCTTAGGGTTTTCATCCTCTACAAGTTGTTATATAGGCCAAGGGTGGTCAAGGGACAGCCATGGGACAAGATCCACTTGTTATGGAGTGGATTAAGGACAGCCACACAAGTGTGGTTGGACCATTTGGTCGAAATGCCAAGAGTCCACAATCACGGCGCCGCCCAGACCAGAAAGGGTCGACCCTTGGGGTCGACCCTCGTGAGGGGCCAGATGGGCCAGACAGCATGGGTCGACTCTTGGGGTCGACCCTTCCAAGAACCCGTGCTGGTTTAATAATTCTGGCAACAGGTGTTTTCAGGGGTCGACCCTTGGGGTCGACCCTCGAGTGAATGGGTCGACCCTTGGGGTTGACCCTTGCAGGTCTGGTGAAGGAGCCCGTCGGGTTCTAAAAAATAATCACCAGGGGTCGACCCATGGGGTCGACCCTTGCGGCTGGGGGTCGACCCAATGGGTCGACCCTTTCGGCTGGAGATAAAAGACCCATGTTAACAGAACCAGGGGACCTAGGGGTCGACCCATGTTCAGAACATCCAAAAGATTGATTGAAAGACTCACTAAGTCCAAGAACAAGTCTAGGGGTTTCAAGATGGTTTTTAAAGCATGAGAGGGATTGAAACTCAAACCATTTAAACTTAGATGAGTTCTAAACCAATTTAATCCTTGAGATCAAAATAAAGAACTTCAAACCACACATTCAAAAGTCAATATGTTGAAGTCGATCTCACCAATCGTCCTAGAACGTTGGTAATCTTTGGCCATATAGATTGTCCTGTCAAAACAACTTCTGAATTAGATTCTTCGTCCAAATTCAAATCAAAACACTTACTCTTGAGATGATGTTCTTGAGCCTTCTAAATGCCAAATCTTTATGTGATGTGATCACTTCCAAAACGTTAGAAAAGCTCATTTTTAGTTCATATAAATTCATTTGGTCATCATCAAAATCCATAAGACATAATACATTAGGAGGGGGTTCAACAATCTCCCCCTTTTTGATGATGACAAAATTCTATATAAAAACTTCATTCCATGAATAGTTGAAACCACATTAGCATGAATCATTCCATCTCACCATATTGGACCGATATAAAAGACAACACAATATAAAACAACACAATATGTAAGATTGATTAACATTGCATATTTCCACAAGGTCTTGCCGACAACAAGTTGTAAGGGGAGCAAAGTCTGAAATGCAAATAGCAAGATGCAATGTATGAGACTCAAAGGAAGTGCAACATTACTAATGAACTAGGAAAATGAGGAAAGCATACATGCATGCAAGCATACATCACACAATACATATAAGTAGCCGAATAGTCTTTTCTCCCCCTTTGGCAGCATCAAAAAGGAGGGGGTGAAATAAGGATAACAACTGTGCCAATTTGAAGGAGCATCAAAGTCTAATCATCATTATCATCCGGAGTGGAGGGACGTGGTTGACGCCTAATATATGCCAAAATTTCTTCCATCATGTGGGTTTGGTCGGCCAAAGCGTCAGTGACGTATCGAGAGTGCTCCTGGTGAGAGAGTTTCAGATCTGATAGTTCAAGTTGCATAGCTGCCATGGTCTCCCCATACTTGTCTAACCGATCATCAATAGTATCCAACCGATCCATGATTAGCTGAACCTCCTTGGAAGGCATTTCCGCTGCAGGAGCATAATGATGTTCATCTCCTACTTGTGCTTCAAAATCATCCTCTTCATCTGCTAAAATTTCAGTGGGAGCAGCCCGTTTCATTTGACGGACCAGTACACCATCTACCTTCTCAAACCCCATGTGATGACATATTGACTGGAAGGTGTAGATGTCAGCTTCACGGATTGACTGAGATGCTTCGTGTGTGAGATCAATTTCCATATATTGAAATATTGCAGTTAAAGCCACAGCATAAGATAAGGTGCGGTGCCTGTGCATCATGCTTGAACATATATGATCAAGAATAAGAGTTGGAAACTTGATGGGAATTCCACTGAATAAGCAATAAAACAAGAACATATGCTTTTCTGTAACTTTGTCGTGGCCTCCTCCTCTTGGTAGTAAAATAGTCGTAATCATACGGTGCAAAATGCGTTGCATAGGAGGAAAGTGATTAGTATTCAAATCGGCAACTGACCGATCTCCCATTTCCTCGGATGCCATATAACAGTATACTGTGGCATCCGGAACCTCTATATTGCCAAAAGCATATCCTTCATTGGATAAATGAAAAGCTTCTCCCAACAACTGTGGTGATAAAACAATTTCTTGCCCGTTTACTATTGTGATGGGAACATCACCCGAAATAGCCAAGTTGCTATAGAATTGATGTACGAAATTGGGATAAACACGGCGATGTACAGACATGAAAATATCCAAGTTCGGCTGGCTGCATAATATATCAACTAATCCACTTAGATGGCGACTAAGATTTTCAAAGTTTACCGCCCGTGGACGTAGAACTGTCTGATCCAAGACTTCGCTTGTGGGCTGAGGTGCGGCGGTCTGAGATCGACGCCCTTGCCTGGAGCTCGATGCCTCACCTCTGCGAGAAGTACGCTTCTTCGGGGCCATCTAAAACACAAACCGAAAGAACCCACCGATGGGGTATAGATCTTGATGGTTCAACCAAAGAGGAATGCGAGAAGTGTGAATCTATGATCCTCCACAGACATCAAAAGCTTACCTCAAGGAAATGAAGATCAAAGGATGACGCTTTAAGCCACAAGGAGAAGATTTCGCGCGGATGCCACCCGGAGAACCGCGGCTAGGGCTTGACGTCTTTGATGCCAAGGAATGGTTTTTAGGGCTTGCAAAGGGTGGTGGCTAGGCTAGGAGGGGGGCAAGAGAGATTTTATAGCCATGGGAGGGTCCAACTTAGGGTTGGAACCAATGTTCGAATGGCTTGGGTGCGGGTGAGCTGCCCCGCCGGTTTGGGTCGACCCCTAGTACTCGACCCATTTGCTGGGTTTGCGAGGGTCGACCCCATGGGTCGACCCATTTTCTGGTTTTCAGCAATATGAAAGAATAACTCGAAGAGAATGTCAATGAATGTTCGGCTCGAGTCCCCAATTGTAAAAATTTATGAAATCAAGGAATTTTGGATAAAATTTGGGGTGTAAGCAATTGGGGTATTGTTAGTCGAAATTTGGGAATATATGAGATGTGTAATGTCTTTTTGATCCGGATTTTTGATTTTGAACAAATTAGCTCCTTTGTGGGATGTTTAATATTTCAAGAATGATTTCGGCCATAGAAATTACAAAGAGCATTGTGTGTATACAATATACATAGAAGAAATGCAGTAACACACAAAGATGATATTTCTTTTGTTCTTCACACAATATGATGCAAGTGCATGACAAGGGATATACTATATGCATGGAACTTGATACTGATGAGGACATCTCACGACACTCGCTATGGCTCGGGTCGCCTGCACACCTTTGATTTGGGTCGACTCATTCTCATCTTATGTATCTTCCTTTTATTGAGTCTTATCATATGTAATTTTCCTTTTATTGGGTCATGTCGCATGTATTTCCTTTTATTATGTCAAGTTGTACTAGTCCATTTCCCCTATTTGGTCTAATTGGGCCCTAATACCTTAGTTTGGGCCTATTGGACTGAGTCTAGGACATGTTTGGTCTTTTGCCTTATATGGCAGGGTTATTTTTATCTTGTAAAGATGGGTTGCCTATAAATAGCCCCCATCTCCCTCCATGTACTCACTTTTGATGAAATATTGAAAACTACTTCATTCCACCTCTCAAGATCTCTCTCTTTTACTCTCTCTCTCTCACTCTCTCTCTCCCCAAGGGGAGTTTGACCCTCTCTCTCTCTCCTCCTTCCCCCTCACTTACTCCAACCCCCAACCACCTCCACTACCTCACCCACCTTCATTAAGGCCCTCCATTTCCCCATAGCCCCTCATTTACTCCCCCTCCTTGTCCCAAAGCAACTCTTCCACCTCCCAACACAATCCCTCCACTTCCCCACACAAATCCCACCCCTCCCAAGGCCAATTTTGAATTTGAACCTTCCCTCCATTGCCTTGGCCGCCCCATACCCCTCCCCCTCAAGCCAAGTTCGCCCCCACCCTCCATTCACACTCCCCCTCTCTCTTGTGCACACCCACCTCTCCACCTCCACCTCCAGCAGCTCCAGCCAGGTTCGCCATCACCTCTGCTCCCCTCAGCCCTCCAGCAACCTTCCTCCATATCCCACAGCCCACAGCCACCCTCCCCTTGCTAAGTTACCCTACCCCAACACCATTTGACACCATAAGATTGCGGCTACATCAACAGTTCGTTGGCAGCAGAGTTGGGTCCTGAAAGTCACAACATCTTCAGCCGATCCCTGATCTTCCTGGTGTCAAGGCCTACATCTCTGGAAAGGTCTTCCAGAGAACTTTCCAGGCGAGGTGGTTTCGTCGGCATCCGAGCTCCGAGCTGTCCGCGGCAACCATTCTCCCTCGACTGCGCAGGGCTTCTCAGGCCAGGAACCAGAATGACAGAGCAGGCTCTCCCACGATGAACCTTGAAGGAACCAGCCTTCAAGGTCTTCTACAAAGATCTTCCTCCCCCTGTCAGCGTCCAGGAACAGAAGGCGGAACCCCGTTCGGCGTCTGAAAACCAGAGATCTCAATTTTATACCACAACCACGCCGATCTGCCTCCTCACAGTCTGCACCGACCACCGTCCACTCCTCTGGACACCCAGCTCATCTCCGACATCAGAAGACTTCCCCGTTTGTTTTACTGCAAAGTAGACTCGTCCACGGTTCCAACGCGTCTGGCGGTGCCAGATTTGGAGCTCAGGAGCGGTCGTGGCAACTTCTGCAACCTGCTGTTTCAGATCATGTTCGGCTAGAGACCAGAACTGCAACCACCTTCCAGTCGCCGGAGCAGCCAGCCCCAGATCGGAACGTCGTCCAAATATACAAGCCTTTCCCCTCTCCAGTTAGGAAGCTTTTGGCGCAAGTCTCGTCAGATTCTGAGCTCGATGGAATTATTGGCAGCATCGACATCGATCCTCTGTCCTGAAATACAGAAGCTAGGCAGAATCGGCGAAGCTCGGAAAGTTGACTCTATCTCGCTCATTCCCCTCCCCGCTTGGCCAGCTGAAGGCCCCTCCCTGCGTGGAGGTAATTTTTGGTTGTAATACATTAACCCCCACCCCAAGATCCCCCCCTTGCACGGGGTGTAGTGCTGTACCTCTTCGCATTTTCAGGTCAAGCTCCATCGCCGCGGCGATCGGGTGTATACCCTCGCCTCCCGGCGCGCCCTCGTCTCCGAACGGGATCGGTGTCTTCACACCGATCAGGTGAGCTTCTGATCACACCCTTGTAGCTTCATTTCTTCAAATGTAGTATTGCCTTGAATGCCCGTCGGACGGTAAGAGAGTGCTCGGACTTCACTTTAGGCAATATCGTGCCCACCGCGGCCCGTGAGTGAGTGCCACCCAACACCCCGTCTTGCGGGCCACCCACCCACAAAGTTGGGTCTCCTAGGCCCATTGGGGGTCCGCCATAGCATTGTAAGTCCATTAGGACAATTGGGTCCCGCCTCGGACCCTCACCATCATCTCCCGGATCCACCGGGTGAACGTGTGAGCCGTGTGGGCAAAAATCGTCATTGTGAGAATCATTGAGCGCTTGTATGCTTGCGGGTCTAAGTCCTAGGGTCATCTCATCATATTTAGTGGTTTTTGGGCTGTGCCACATCAAGTGGTATCAGAGCGGTCATAGGCTTGTCCTTACAAGTCTAGTCTTGGGTCACACTAAGTCTTTCTTAGGTGCATTCGCACACCCTTGCATAGCCCACCCAACTTTGCATGACCACTCGTAGTGGAACTCATTATCAAGGCAATTCATCTTCTTCCAACAACACCATGAATCCCAATCCCCAAGGAAATCCCCCTCACAATGAGCATGAGTTTCCCGACCAAATGAGGTTTCTTATGGAATACATGACCAATATTATGGGAAGGCTTGACGATATTACGGTCCGGCTAGAACAAATTGAGGAAAATAGGCCTATCCCAAGGGAAGGAGATAGGAGAGATCCCCCTCCACATGTGGAGCCAGCCATAGGAGGACTCAACCTTGACCACCCTCCCGAACCGGAAAGGGACCCACCCCCTAGAAGGAATGAGAGGCCTCCCCGGGACAACCCGGATGACCAACTAATGAGACTTGTGAAAGTCGATGCTCCCACTTTTGATGGATCTCATCATCCGAGCATCTACTTAGATTGGGAGGCAGCCATGGATCAATATTTTGATTGGTACCCAATGACCGAGGATAGGAAAGTCCGGCTTGCAAAGATGCAATTAACCAAACTAGCCAAGACTCATTGGATGAATGTTGAGGCCTTAAGGATAGTTAGGAGGGAAGCTCCTATCACCACATGGGGGGCCATGAAAGACCAACTCAAACTCAAATATGTCCCACCCTCCTACCACCAAAACCTCCTAGATGAGTGGAAAGCCTTGACCCAAGAAGGAAAGACCGTCATGGAGTACATTGAAAAGTTTGACTACTACCTCCTCAAGTGTGGAGTCCAAGAGGACCCCTCCGTCACACTCTCCCGCTTTAGGAATGGGCTTCAATTCCATATAAAAAAGGAATTATTCATGCGTCAAGTAACCACTTTAGAGCAAGCCTACCAAGTTGCTCGGGATGCCGAGAAATTCTCTCGGTACACACGAATGGTTCCTACTCGGGGGATGGATCCTAAAACCATGGCACCTCGGGCCAACCCCCCACCACCCCAAAGAGGCCTCCTTCCTACACCCATGGGAGCTCCTCCCACACGGGTCACCCCTCCTAATGCCACTCCACCACTCCGCCCCACAAGTGGGCCCCTAAACACAACTCCCAATAGGCCCAATCCGATACCCACTCTCCCTCACACTAAGATGACCCCAAACCATCAAAGTGGGCAGCAATGCTTTAGGTGTTATGGGTATGGACACTTTGCCAATCAATGCCCCACCAAGGGAGCATCAAACTTACTCATAGAGGAGACCAACCCCCAACCCCAAGCTGAATTTGAAGGAGAAGTTGAGGTATATGAACCCTCTCTTGAATGGGAGGAGGAGTATGAGAACCATTACATGGAGAACAACCAAGAACAACCTCCTCCACCCACCGACTCCCACCTCGGAGTGGTTAGATGCACCCTCACTCAAACCCAAGAGCATGATTGGAGAAGAAACACCATATTCCACACCTACATAAGGATAGGGAGCCATGTTAGGAAGGTCATATTGGACAATGGAAGTAGTGTGAATGTGGTGTCACCCGACACCGTTAAACTTTTGGGCCTTACCGCCTCCCCACATCCCCACCCATATAGGGTAGCATGGATTGATACCACCTCCATACCCGTTAGTGCCCGTTGCCTTGTCCCAATTACATTCCAATCCTATCAAGGCCAAGTGTGGTGTGATATCCTTCCAATGGAAGTTGGGAGTATCCTTTTAGGACGACCTTGGATCTACGATGTAGATGCCACCTTCTTAGGGAGAACCAACGCTTGCATCTTCATTCATGAGGGAAAGAAGATCCAACTCAACCCATCTCCACCCCGCACCGTACCTAAGAAGGCCTCTCCCTCCCTTGAGGGATCCACTACCCCTCCCACCATCCCAACACCAACAAACCCCACCCCACCAAGTCCTAGTCCTAGTAACATCAAAGAGCCTCCTAGGAGCCTACACCTTATCACTAGGAAGGAGTTTGAGGAAGAAGTCAACCAAGGGGAGCAAGTATGTGCCATTGTCATTTGCCTTGGGGAATCCACCCCAACCGACCCACGCCCCCTAGAAATTCAACAACTCCTTAAGGACTTCCATGATGTATTTCCCGAGGAGCTTCCGGACAAACTACCACCTATGAGAGATGTGCAACATGCCATCGACCTCGTGCCCGGGGCTACCTTGCCCAACCTCCCACACTACCGTCTCAACCCCACCGAGCATGCCGAGCTTCGGAGGCAAATTGAAGAACTCATCAAGAAGGGCTTCCTCCGAATTAGCAAAAGTCATTGTGCCGTCCCGGCACTTCTCACACCCAAAAAGGACGGAACGTGGCGCATGTGTGTGGATAGTAGAGCCATCAATAAGATAACGGTCAAGTATAGGTTCCCCATCCCTCGGTTAGATGATATGCTAGACATGCTAGCAGGAGCCACCATCTTCTCCAAGATTGACCTCAAGAGTGGCTACCACCAAGTCCGCATAAGGCCCGGGGACGAGTGGAAAACCGCCTTTAAAACTAAGGACGGTCTCTATGAATGGCTTGTCATGCCTTTTGGCCTCTCTAATGCACCAAGCACCTTCATGCGCCTCATGATCGAGGTCCTCCGGCCCTTCATTGGTGTCTTTCTAGTCGTCTATTTCGATGACATCCTCATATATAGCCAAACCAAAGAAGCCCATCTTGACCACCTCAAGCGAGTATGCACTATTCTTAGGAAGGAGAGTCTCTTCGCTAACCCCGGGAAGTGTCATTTCTTGACCAACCAACTAGCCTTCCTAGGATTCATTGTTTCATCCGAAGGGGTGTCCATGGACCCCGAAAAGGTCCAAGCCATTCTTGAGTGGCCTGAGCCCAAGACCATTCATGATGCCCGAAGCTTCCATGGACTAGCCACCTTCTATAGGAGATTCATCCGGGGATTTAGCACTATCACCGCTCCTATCACGGATTACCTCAAGAAAGGCACATTTGTTTGGACTAGGGCAGCCTCCAAAGCCTTCCTAGAGCTTAAAGAAAAAATGACCCAAGCCCCGGTCCTTTGCCTACCCGACTTTTCAAAGGTCTTTGAGGTCACATGTGATGCTTCCGGGGTAGGGATTGGAGGTATCCTTAGCCAAGAGGGTCACCCGGTAGCCTACTTTAGTGAAACACTTTGTGAGGCTAGGACTAGATACTCCACATATGATAAGGAGCTTTATGCCGTGGTTCAATCTCTCCGGCATTGGAGGCACTATCTCCTACCCAAAGAATTTGTGATCTTCTCGGACCATGAGGCTTTGAAATACCTCAACACTCAACAAAAGCTCAATGCCCGCCATGCCCGATGGGTAGAATACATTCAAGCCTACACCTTTATCCTCAAGTATAAGATGGGTAGTGAGAACCGCGCCGCCGATGCGCTAAGTAGGCGGGTAGCCTTACTCTCCACCGTCCAAGTGGAGGTAACCGGATTTGAGAGAATCAAAGGGGAATACCCACATTGCCCTGACTTTGGGACCCACTACAATACCCTTTCCACCCAGCCACTCAAGGAATATGAGGGGTTCATACTTCAAGATGGATATCTGTTCAAGGGGGATAGGCTTTGCATACCTCAGACTTCACTTAGGGACTTCCTAGTTTGGGAGTTACATAGTGGTGGCCTAGCTGGTCACTTTGGGGTCCACAAAACCATAGAGTTAGTTGAGAGGCAATTCCACTGGCCCAGCCTCAAGAAGGATGCGGCCCACATTGTGGGACAATGCCGCATTTGTGCATCCGCCAAACAAGTAAAACAAAACACCGGGCTTTACACACCTCTACCCATACCTGACCGACCATGGGAGGATTTGAGCATGGATTTCATTCTTGGCCTACCAAAGACCTTGCGCAAAAATGATTCCATCTTTGTAGTGGTTGACAGGTTCTCAAAAATGGCCCACTTTATCCCCTGTTCCAAGACCTCCGATGCCTCTAGGGTCACCCGGTTATTCTTTGATGAGGTAGTCCGACTCCATGGATTACCTAAGACTATTGTGTCCGATAGAGATGTGAAATTCACTAGTTACTTTTGGAAGACTCTATGGCACTTGATGGGGACCCTCCTCAAATTCTCCACTGCTTACCATCCTCAAACCGACGGCCAGACTGAGGTCGTCAACCGAAGCCTTGGGAACTTGCTCCGTTGTCTTGTGGGGGATCACCCTGTGAATTGGGATCTCCTCTTGTCTCAGGCCGAGTTTGCCTACAATGATTCCGTCAATAGGTCAATAGGCAAAAGTCCATTTGAGGCAGTGCATGGTTTTAGGCCTAGAAAGCCCTCGGATCTCATTCCCCTTCCCCCACATGCTAGGGTGTCAATCTCAGCTGAGTCCTTTGCATAGCATATCAAAGAGTTGCATGATGACATCCGCAAGCATATAGGGAAAAGCGATGAGGCTTACAAAAGACGGGCAGATGCTCACCGGCGCCACTGTGAATTCCAAGTGGGAGACCCGGTGATGGTGAGGACGGAGCGGCTCCTTCCCGGGCCTGCCTCCAAGTTGAGGGCACGAGGGTCGGGACCCTTTCGAGTCCTACGATGACTTGGCAGCAATGCTTATGAGCTTGACCTACCAGAGAGCTATGGGGTGCACCCTACCTTCAACGTGGCGGACCTGGTACCCTACAAAGGCCCCGCGGTGGAACCCAGTGAGGAGCTTGAGCCTTTACCCCCCCTTATGAGAGACACTCCCGGAGGGACTCCACTTCCCAGCTTAAGAGACCGACGAGAGCAGATAGAGGCAATACTGGATGAGCAGAGCATCATTACGAGGCACAAGGTGTATCAGCGCTACTTGGTTAGGTGGAAGAACCGTCCCCCGACGGAGGATACTTGGGTGAGCCGGGAGGACCTGCTGGGGTTGGATCCTGACATTCTGGAGCACTATGACAGCCAGGCAGGCCCACACTCGACAGGGTCGAGTTCTCCCCACCCCGGGGGATTTGATGAGGACATCTCACGACACTCGCTATGGCTCGGGTCGCCTGCACACCTTTGATTTGGGTCGACTCATTCTCATCTTATGTATCTTCCTTTTATTGAGTCTTATCATATGTAATTTTCCTTTTATTGGGTCATGTCGCATGTATTTCCTTTTATTATGTCAAGTTGTACTAGTCCATTTCCCCTATTTGGTCTAATTGGGCCCTAATACCTTAGTTTGGGCCTATTGGACTGAGTCTAGGACATGTTTGGTCTTTTGCCTTATATGGCAGGGTTATTTTTATCTTGTAAAGATGGGTTGCCTATAAATAGCCCCCATCTCCCTCCATGTACTCACTTTTGATGAAATATTAAAAACTACTTCATTCCACCTCTCAAGATCTCTCTCTTTTACTCTCTCTCTCTCACTCTCTCTCTCATTCTCTCTCTCCCCAAGGGGAGTTCGACCCTCTCTCTCTCTCCTCCTTCCCCCTCACTTACTCCAACCCCCAACCACCTCCACTACCTCACCCACCTTCATTAAGGCCCTCCATTTCCCCATAGCCCCTCATTTACTCCCCCTCCTTGTCCCAAAGCAACTCTTCCACCTCCCAACACAATCCCTCCACTTCCCCACACAAATCCCACCCCTCCCAAGGCCAATTTCGAATTTGAACCTTCCCTCCATTGCCTTGGCCGCCCCATACCCCTCCCCCTCAAGCCAAGTTCGCCCCCACCCTCCATTCACACTCCCCCTCTCTCTTGTGCACACCCACCTCTCCACCTCCACCTCCAGCAGCTCCAGCCAGGTTCGCCATCACCCCTACTCCCCTCAGCCCTCCAGCAACCTTCCTCCATATCCCACAGCCCACAGCCACCCTCCCCTTGCTAAGTTACCCTACCCCAACACCATTTGACACCATAAGATTGCGGCTACATCAACAGTTTGTTGGCAGCAGAGTTGGGTCCTGAACGTCGCAACATCTTCGGCCGATCCCTGATCTTCCTGGTGTCAAGGCCTACATCTCTGGAAAGGTCTTCCAGAGAGCTTTCCAGGCGAGGTGGTTTCGTCAGCATCCGAGCTCCGAGCTGTCCGCGGCAACCATTCTCCCTCGACTACGCAGGGCTTCTCAGGCCAGGAACCAGAATGACAGAGCAGGCTCTCCCACGATGAACCTTGAAGGAACCAGCCTTCAAGGTCTTCTAAAAATATCTTCCTCCCCCTGTCAGCGTCCAGGAACAGAAGGTAGAACCCCGTTCGGCATCAAACAACCAGAGATCTCAATTTTCTACCACAACCACGCCGATCTGCCTCCTCACAGTCTGCACCGACCACCGTCCACTCCTCTGGACACCCAGCTCATCTCCGACATCATAAGACTTCCCCGTTTATTTTTATGCAAAGTAGACTTGTCCACAGTTCCAACGAGTCTGGCAGTGCCAGATTTGGAGCTCAGGAGCGGTCGTGGCAACTTCTGCAACCTGCTGTTTCAGATCGTGTTTGGCCAGAGACCAGAACTGCAACCACCTCCAGTCGCCGGAGCGGCCAGTCCCCAGATCGGAACGTCGCCCAAAAATTCAAGCCTTTCCCCTCTCCAGTTAGGAAGCTTTTGGCGCAAGTCTCGTCAAATTCTGAGCTCGGTGGAATTATTGGAAGCATCGACATCGATCCTCTGTCCCGAAATACAGAAGCTAGGCAGAATCAGCGAAGCTTGGAAAGTCGACTCTATCTCGCTCATTCCCCTCCCCGCTTGGCCGGCTGAAGGCCCCTCCCTGCGTGGAGGTAATTTTTGGTTGTAATACATTAACCCCCACCCCAAGATCCCCCCTTGCACGGGGTGTAGTGCTGTACCTCTTCGCATTTTCAGGTCAAGCTCCATCGCCGCGGCGATCGGGTGTATACCCTCGCCTCCCGGCGCGCCCTCGTCTCCGAACGGGATCGGTGTCTTCACACCGATCAGGTG
This sequence comes from Amorphophallus konjac, assembly GCA_022559845.1. Lineage (NCBI taxonomy): Eukaryota > Viridiplantae > Streptophyta > Magnoliopsida > Alismatales > Araceae > Amorphophallus > Amorphophallus konjac. Next base: position 250,100,685 of record CM040126.1, read on the forward strand.
AGCTTCTGATCACACCCTTGTAGCTTCATTTCTGCAAATGTAGTATTGCCTTGAATGCCCGTCGGACGGTAAGAGAGTGCTCGGACTTCACTTTAGGCAATATCGTGCCCACCGCGGCCCGTGAGTGAGTGCCACCCAACACCCCGTCTTGCGGGCCAGCCACCCACAAAGTTGGGTCTCCTAGGCCCATTGGGGGTCAGCCATAGCATTGTAAGTCCATTAGGACAATTGGGTCCCGCCTCGGACCCTCACCATCATCTCCCGGATCCACCGGGTGAACGTGTGAGCCGTGTGGGCAAAAATCGTCATTGTGAGAATCATTGAGCGCTTGTATGCTTGCGGGTCTAAGTCCTAGGGTCATCTCATCATATTTAGTGGTCTTTGGGCTGTGCCACATCAGATACAATTACATGTAATGCAGTGACCTATTTATACATTGATGCACATGGCTATTATTCAGACTTGTCTATCCTACAAACCCCTAGTTCTCTTCTAAATGATGTGAACTTGTCTTCACTAAGAGGTTTGGTGAAAATGTCGGCAATATGACGATCTGTCTCAATAAAGCTGATATCAATATCACCCTTGCTTACATGATCTCTAATGAAATGATGTCTAATTTCAATATGCTTGGTGCGAGAGTGATGAACTGGGTTTTTGGACAGGTTTATGGCTGATGTGTTGTCACAAAGAATTGAGGTGTTTTTAAAGGATATGCCATCATAATCAATCATTTGCTGTTGGATCCATAACACTTGGGCAACACAACTATCGACAGCCACATACTCGGCTTCGGCTGTTGATAATGCCACTGGATTTTGTTTCTTGGAGGCCCATGAGACCACGCATCCCCCAAGAAACTGGCAATACCCGCTGGTGCTTTTTCGATCCATCTTACAGCCCGCGTAATCGGCGTCAGAATAAGCAACTAGTTTAAAACACGAATTACGTGGAAACCACAATCCTAAGTTAACTGAACCAGCAACATATCTAAAAATCCGTTTTACAGGCGACATATGTGATTCCTTTGGATTTGACTGAAATCTTGCACATAGGCAAACAGCAAACTAAATGTCGGGCCTGCTGACAGTTAAATACAATAGTGAACCTATCATGCTTCTAAAGAGTTTTTGGTCCACTGATTTACCTGTCTCATCTTGATCAATTTTTATTGAGGTGGACATAGGAGTTGGTTGTGATTTTGTTGATGTCAAATTAAACTTTTTCAGCAACTCCATTGCATACTTCTTTTGATGTATGAACAACCCATCTACCGTTTGATTTACCTGCAATCCCAAGAAAAATATTAGCTCTCCCATAAGACTCATTTCAAACTCACTTTGCATTAATTTTTCAAAGTCTTTACTGAGAGTATCATTAGTGGAGCCAAAAATAATATCATCAACATAAACTTGAACAAGTAAGATTTTCTTACCATTCAATTTTGTAAAGAGGGTTTGATCAACATTACCTCGTTTGAATTCATTTTGAATGAGGAAATCACTTAACCGTTCATATCATGCACGGGGTGCTTGTTTCAGACCGTAAAGTGCCTTGTCCACCTTGTACACATGGTCTGTATGCTTTGTATCTTCAAACCCCGGTGGTTGCTCCACATACACGTCCTCCTGGATATAGCCATTCAAAAATGCACTCTTAACATCCATTGGAAATAATTTGATATTGTGACAACATGCAAATGCTAAGAGAACCCTCACTGCCTCAAGTCTTGCTACTAGAGCAAAAGACTCATCAAAGTAAATTCCTAACTCTTGGCTATAGCCTTTGGCTACTAGCCTGGCCTTATTCCTAGTTACCACTCCTTGATCGTTTATTTTGTTTCGGAAAACCCATTTCGTTCCGATCACGGAGTGATTCTTAGGGCATGGAACAAGGAACCACACTTTGTTCCTTTGGAACTGGTGTAGTTCCTCTTGCATGGCCATGATCCATGACTCATCATTCAAGGCTTCTTCTATGGAGTGAGGTTCAAATTGAGAAAGCAAGGCTATGTATGTTGTGCCCATGTGATTTTGATGATGGTTTTAATGCTGTAATGGTGGTTTTGATGATTGGCCTTTGAAGTGAGTTATTCACTGTGAGTCATCTTGTGTGAATTCACTGTGAGTCATCTTGTGTGAGTCTTCATGCTAGTATTCACTTTCTGATCATAATGCAATTCTTCATATGTTCTGATATGGCATTGCATAATTGATTATGTTCAGTCACGTTACTGTTGTTCTTAAGACTGCAGTTTATACTACAGCGTCGACCCATCGAACTGCAGCGTCGACGCTGCAAAGGCTCTTCAGAGGTAGCAGTAAGAAATAGTTGATCTGCTGCGTCCACGCTGCTTGGGCAATGCGTTGACGCTAGGTGCCTCCTTAACGGTCCTCTTTCAAAGACTGTACAGCGTAAAGTCCACACTGTAGTGCATCAACGCCTTGAGCTGATGCGTCGACTCATCAGTTCAGGTTCTTCAAGTCTCTTCATTAGACTGTGGCAAAGTCTATACAGTGGTCTGTGCAGCCTTTTTGATTATTGAAGTCTGTACAGCCAATGCACTTAACTCAAGTCCATACACTGGAAGCTCTTCATTTGATTGAGTCTATATATCCACAGTGGATCATCAAGTCCATACATTCGTTTCCTTGGACAAAGTCTATACATTGTGGCATTGAACTTTCAAGTCTGAACACTGGTTTTCATGAGAAGTCTATACAGACCTCATCGTCTTAAAGAGCGTCTCAAGCTGAAGTCTATACATTGGTCTTAATATCCTAAGTCTATACACTTGATTGTGAGACCTTCAACTCTGTACACTGCTTGAGCCTCACCAAGTCTGTACATCGCTTCAAGCGATTCAAGTCTATACAGACTGCCTTCACATTCAGAGTCTGTACATCGGCCCTTCAGCCGATCGTCTCATTCAGAACTTTGTAAGTCTGTACAGCCTACCGTCTCATGCAGCGTCTTATGTTAAAGTCTGCACATCGCATGCATCAGAATTAAGTCTGCTCATTGCATCATCTCTATCAGTGTCTCACTGGTCAAGTCTGAATAGACTTTAGCGTCTCATGAAAAGTCTACAACGCTTCAACATTTAGAAGTCTGTACACTGGCCTTTGCATTAAGCCTCAAAGTCTGTACAGCCGTGTGCATTGGACTCCAAGTCTATACATCCTTCAGCTGGAACTGTGCAAGTCTGTACATCGTTGTTTGCCAAAGTCTAGACATTGGCATCTATTCCTACGTTGCTCTTCCAAGTCTGCACATTGGGTTCTTTACCTACGTTCAGCTCTGAAAGTATGTTCATCAGGAACTTTACCGTCGTTGCCTTGCCAAAGTACATACACTGAACTATTCCTCAATGTCTGTACAGCCTGTCTGTCTTCATGGGTCGTGTGCCTTTAGTGCGTTGACGCACTTGGCTAACTCCGTAGACGCACACCTTTCTGTCTTGCTCACTGCGTCGACGCTGACACTAGATGCGTTGACGCATTGGCCTGTTGCCAAGGGCGTGAGCATCTCGCCTGAGGAGCTGAGGCGACGCTGCACGATGGAAGCGTTGACGCCTTGTGCTGATGTTCAAAGGTCTTTTGATCAACATCAAGTCTGTACAGCATGAAGTCTGTACTTTGGATTTGTCTTGAACAGAACGCCTAAGTCTATGCATTGCTGAATGTTATTCAAGTTTGAACAGTGGATGTCTTCATGTGTGAAGTCTATACAATGCATGCTCACATAACTAACTCTATACACTCGATTGTTAGATCTTCAACTATATACATTGATTGAGTCTATACACTGAGATCTCATGAAGAGTTGCAAGTCTATACACTCGTTGTTAGAGGCCTAGACTGCTAAGTCTATACACTCCCTCACTCTGTACACACTTGCTATATTGATCTCTGAAGTCTATACAATGCTTTGCGTTAACAGAGTCTGTACAGGGTGTTCAAACTTAAACTGATGAATTATTCAATGCTATATCTGACAGGGATTCTTACCGAGATTGATGACCTGGCTCGTGATCCCAGGAGGATGAGGTATGAAGATGCTGACACGTGGATGAAGCTACCTCGATTATAGCAAATTCCTTGGGCGGGAAAACGTGGAAGCCACGCGCCCAGGAGCTGCTGCTGCTGCTGCTATATATATGAGCTTTCTTCCACTAAAGAAGGCTGATCGATAGAAAAAGAGCAAAGTATATACATCGAGTCTGAGAGCAGCAGAGAGTATTCGATCCAGTGAGAAGAGAAGAAGAAGAAAAAGAAGAGTGGCAGAGTGAGAGAAGCAGCAGAAGTAAAAAGAGAAAGAGAGAGAGAGCTCGCGAGTGAGAGAAGGAAGCAGAGAAGAAAAGGAAGAGAAAGAAGAAGAGAGAACGAGAGATGGGAAGCTTCATCTGAAGACTTGTTCCTACTAGACCGTGGATCAGATCCAGGCCAGTCAGCTCCATTGAGAGCCATATCTGTGTTTTCATCTTTTACAGCTTTCTGATTGCTGTGTTATTTTCCTTTATTGTTTTCCTTTGTTTTCTGATTATCTTTGTTCTTCCGATCCTCTGGACTGAGGTCAGGTTCCTCCTGTGGACTCAGGAGAAGGGAGATCTGATCTCCGGTTCTGGGCTTGTGGATTGCAAGTCCAGGGGGTCCCTCCAGTTGGGAGGAAGAGAGCTCTTCAACCTCTGGTTTGTTGGTGACTGGAAGTCACTGGTTGGTTCCCTCCTGGTCTGGAGGAAGAGAGACTTCGGTCTCTGGTTTCCAAGTTGCTGGGAGTCACTTGGGGTGTCCCTCCGGCTTGGAGGAAGAGGGGAGGTTGTTCCCCTGGTCAAGCTGTGTGGCAGCAACTGTTTGCAGACTGAGTCTGCTTGGTTCTAGCATTTTCTAGTGAAGCCTCACTCTGGTTAGGAGTGAGGGGTGGATGTAGGTCTATGGACCGAACCACCTTAAAATCTCTTGTGTAGTGGTTTGATTGTTTGCTTTGCTTCCGCTAGATGCTTGAATAGGCGCGCTCCAAGTATTTGTGTTTGAGTTGAATCGAATTGGTTCTATTATGTGTCTATCTCTAGCATCCAAGTTTTTATTTGGGCATTATTTGTAGAGGGATACATTCACCCCCCCTCTGTATCTGGGCCTAGCACCCTAACAGTTGGTATCAGAGCGGTGTCTGCATACAAGGTCCAGCGACCTGCAGATTCGATATTGCAGTCTTAGGTGCTAATTTTTTTTTAGTGCATCAATATTCCTGCTGCATTAATCTGTTGTGTTCTCATGGCTCATCCACCGATTTTCAGTGGTACGCATTTTAATGCATGGTTCACTAGTCTGAAGAATTATGTCAAATCGGTGAATCCAGACCTGTGGAAAGTAATTTCACATGGTCCTCATGAACTGCCAAAGAAAAGGTCCAAATGGACTGACAGTCACGAATCAATGTATGAGGAGAATCAGACAGCTATAAATCTGATGAAAGCAGCCACTGACAAAGCTTTTCACTCATGTTTCCTTGATTGCAGATCTGCAAGGGATATGTTGGAAATGATGAAGAGAGCCGGGAAAGGAAATCAAACAAGCTGCATGATGGCCAACAGGAGTATTCAAGGTGGCAGCGATCAAGGCAGCAATCAAAGTGAAGACGATAATGATGAGGAGGTAAACCCTTTCGAGAACTATACATTGGATGATTGGGAGAATTCATATGTTGAATTATTAGAGTCTCATGAACTGTTAAGAAAACAGTATAAAAAATTGAAGAAGGGTACTGGCTTAGATAGTTCAAGTTCTCCTTGTAGAAATTGTGTTGAATTGAAAAATATTCATGATGCATGTATGTCTGATTTTCAAATAGTGAAGAAACAAGTCTCATTATTGAAAATTGAAAATCAAGATCATATAAATGTGATATCTGAACTAAAAGAAAAATTCAACTCAGATAATGATAATCAGACTTTTGTTAACCATCATGACCAGTATGAAAAATTGCTGAAAAACGTTGAAAGTGTAAATGCAGATTTAAACAAGCTGAGATCTGAAAATGATTCCCTGAGAACATCTGCTAATAAAAATGATAACAAATTTGAGAAACTTGAGCAGGAGAAAAACTTGCTTACTGAAAAACTTGAAGCCATCAAATCTGTGAACGTGGAATTACAGAAAAACATTGAAGAAAAGGAAAAAGATTTGAAGGATTTCAAGGCTGGAAGAAAACTTGAAATTAGCTCAGAAGATCAGACCTTGATAAATGAGTTAATTCAGAATGACAAACTTAAGAAAGAAAATGAGAAGTTAAAAATGCTGAACTCCACTATGTCAGAGAGACTTCTAGCTTTGGAAAGAGGAAAAAGTATTTGCTTTGAAGATTCTGATAAACTGAGCAATCTGAGAAAGGAAATTGAAGAATACAAAACAGCTAACAAGGTTTTGAATGAAGCTGTCAACTGTAGTGAACAAGAGATCGCTAGTTATGAAATACACATTGCATCTCTTGAAAATAAAATTCAAGATTTGAAAGTTTCCTTGTCTAAATTTGTTGATGGGCAGAAAAACCTAGACAAGCTACTAGGTATAAAAATCAACCCTAGGAAGGAAGGGCTAGGCTACAATAAGATAAACAAGAAGGAATTTCAGAACAAAGTTATGACATCTTTTGTAAGTGGTTCAGATGTAGCCACCACCTCCAAAGACAAACAGCCCATTACTCAGAAAATATTGGGAGCAAAGGATAATTTTAAGAAAGAGGGACTAGGCTACAGTCCAGTCATGAGGAAGGTCGATGGATCCAATTTGAAAACTGTTTTTGTTAAATCTTCTGAACAGGAAAAGTCTTCTACTTCATCTTCACCTCAGTATAAGGCTAAGAAAATAGAAAAATATGATAAAAATCAGAAAATGATTGGAAAACAGAAAATAAATAAAAAGGGTCCATCAGTGTTTGCTGATCACAGTCCTCACACACACTCACATGCATCTAAAAAGAAGATTATCTGTCATTACTGTCATAAAGCTGGACATCTGATGCATGAGTGTAAGTTGATGGAGAAGGATGATAAGAATGCTAGGAGATATTATGATAAAAATCTTTCATCTCAGAAAAGGAAAGCTGAGTGTTTTCATTGTGGTAAACTAGGACACAAAATTTCACAATGCTGGTTTGTTAGTGATAAGAACAAATTTCATGCAAACGATCATGCTCTTAACAAGAACAAGTCTGTTCCAATATACCAGCATATGACATGCTTTAATTGTGGAAAATTGGGTCATAAGAGATTTGAATGCTGGCTGAATGCTGGTAAGAAAAGTTCTAATTCATGCTTTCACTGTGGCAAGATGGGCCACATTGCAGCCCACTGTTGGCATATTCAGGGTAGAAATGTGAATCTCAAACATGCTAAATTCCCTGTAAGATAATTTGTAAAACTTTCATGTTATAACTGTGGGAAGCCAGGTCACAGGGCTGCAACCTGTTGGCTAGCAGGATATCAAAACCAAACTGGTTTTGGCAAACAGAATTTTTATTCTATTAACAAGAAATCTCATGCTTGTACACATGGATTTCATGCTAACAAGAATGTGCATAGATTAAATCCGAAATCTGGTGCATCTTACTATCATTATAGTAAACAGAACTCTCTCTCTGCAAATGAACTTCATGACAACAGAAATGTGCATAAGAGGAATTTGAAATCTGCTAATTCATGCCATTGCTGTGGACAAATTGGTCACTCAATGTATAATTGCAATTTGATGAAATCTGATGACCTTCATGCACGAAAATTGTTGAGAAAACCTGCTAGGAGTAATACTGTCATGTTAGGACCCAAGACTTCTTGGGCACCTGTTTGTGCAAAATAACATTGCTATACAGGTGTGCCTTGGGACTGGAATAAAAAGGGGTAATTATCCAAGGCACTCAAGAAGAAAACCCCAAACTAAACTTTTCAGGTAAACTTCCTGCTCTTCTTGCTTTTAGTTTTAATGCATAGCAAGTTAAATCTATTTTTGCATTTTCATTTATCATCTGCCATGTGCATTATTTTCTGATCATGCATTTGCTGAGAGTTCTGTGCAAATATCAGATTAAGAAGGGTTGTCTGTATCTGATGCATACATAGGCTAATTTCAATTGCTTGATAATTGTGTTATGCATAGACTCTGAAAATAAATTACATTTCGAATTTTTTGAAAAATCTGAACTGCATATGAGTGTGACTTGAAACTTGTGTGTTGCAATAGCTCACTGAAATTCTGAATTGCATATAGGACTGCATGTTGAATAATTATGCATGACCTCAATGGTATATAAATGGTAAGGTACCAAAAGGCAGGGAGGTCTGTCTGGAGGTTCTTACTATGTGTGAGGTGGTCTTTTAGACCAAGTGCTCCGCCTAGTACCATGGGTCACCTTGCTAGTTAGGACAGTCTGAATGTGCATGAATCATTTGGTCTCATATGTTCAGTTCTCAGTGCAAACATTACATGTTTTCAGGGGGAGTAAGTTGCATATCCTTGCATAGCATTCAATGTTGAGTCCTTGCATGTCCCTGCATACATATAGTGCATTGCATTTCCTTATATTGAAAATGCCAAAAAAAAAAAAGAGTTTGAATGCATATTGTGAGGGGAGTCAATGCATTGCATATAGGTTGTCAAATGCATACATGTGTCAGAACTCATTGCATATCCTCTCTTACTGATTTTGTTGACAAACGTTAATCATATTCTGAAAACCTTGAGCTTCACAATCTCTCTTAACAATTGGTATTTCTCCTATCAATTGGTATCATTTGGGTTCAAAATTCTATCAGTCCTTCATGAAGATTTCAATGGGCTATCTCGATCATAAATCTGAAAACTTTTGAACTAGAAATCTTCTATTATACGTTTTTATGAATATCTGAAATAACTCAGGTGGTTTAAGTTTAATGTACTCAAGGGTTGACTTTAAAATCTCTTAAAAATATCTGAAGCATGTTTAATAAACCTTAACCATCTGTTTCATGTTGTGTCTTGTGAAAACTTCTGAAATCTGCACTTTTGAACACATGACTTCAACTGATTAAGTACATGAAACTATTATTGATTTGAAGCAAATGAATTTTTCTGAAATGTCTAAAGGGTAATATCTGTCAGAGCAATGACATTGGTCACTGAGAAACACATGTCCAAAGGACTGTGTCATGAGGTGCCTTAGTTAACTCTGCATAAAATTCATTGAAAATCAGGCAGAGCAATGGCATGCACACTGAGAAATACAACTCACTCATTAAAAAATGAGTTGTAGTGTGTCATGATGTGTAAATGCTAACTCTGTTCACATAAAGCATGACAGTTAGTCACACTAAGGGCTTAGGGATATTGGCCTCTGATCAAGGTATATCCTCTAGTTACAATGTGTGCACTGAACTAGAGTGCTCGTAAAATTTGTAACATGGAAAATTGTTGAACAAATTAAAATATCTGAATATTAATGCTAAAATCAAATTGCTACAACCCTAGACAAAATAATATGACTTCATAATTGCTTAATCTCAATACTAGTGCATGTGATTCTGAAAGAAGTCAATAAATTTGATTGTGTAAGATAAAGGGAGGACAATCAAGATAAATATGAGGGCTTGGTTCATTTTTATTAAAACATGGTTTTAGATATCAATACAGAATTTTATTGATAAACTCTGCATACATCATGTTTAAACCATGCTGTTCAAAAGGCTCATTCGTAAGTCCTTATAATGGAAGACTTTGAAAAATTATATTTTGGATTTATGAGATTGATATCTCCTTAAAAATCTTGCTGAATTATTTCTGTTTGGAGCTTATTTGTAAATCTGATTATTTGAACATTTCTGCTCACTTTCCTTAGGTCATTGACCTGAACTTCTCCTTGTTTGCCCCTGTGGTCTCCTTCTCATCTATCTCATACGATTCCACTTATTCAGGGGGAGCATTCCTAGTCATACTGAATCGTGTTCAGATCATTTCTATCCTTGCATTCATATACTTAGGGGGAAGTATTGCATTTCTTGTTGCATCTGTATTTTTGCATTTACCCCCTCCCATGGTTCATCTTGTTTATACCAAATGAGGGAGATTGTTTGCCACAAAGGGAGAGACTTTCATTCAATCATTGCATGCTGGCTTCTTTTGATCATCTCTAACTAATGACTTTTTGCTAAAACTCCTAAAGGGGGAGAATCATGTTCTTGCAAGGGGGAGAAATTGACTGAATTTTTATACATGCTTTAATTTCTCAAACTATTTTCTTTTTGATGAAGTCAAAGGGGGAGAATAGTTTGAGTCATCAGACTGACTCACTGCATCATGTTGCCATCATCAAAAAGGGGGAGATTATTGTGCCCATGTGATTTTGATGATGGTTTTAATGCTGTAATGGTGGTTTTGATGATTGGCCTTTGAAGTGAGTTATTCACTGTGAGTCATCTTGAGTGAATTCACTGTGAGTCATCTTGTGTGAGTCTTCATGCTAGTATTCACTTTCTGATCATAATGCAATTCTTCATATGTTCTGATATGGCATTGCATAATTGATTATGTTCAGTCACGTTACTATTGTTCTTAAGACTGCAGTTTATACTGCAGCGTCGACCCATCGAACTACAGCGTCGACGCTGCAAAGGCTCTTCAGAGGTAGCAGTAAGAAATAGTTAATCTGCTGCGTCCACGCTGCTTGGGCAATGCGTTGACGCTAGGTGCCTCCTTAACGGTCCTCTTTCAAAGACTGTACAGCGTAAAGTCCACACTGTAGTGCGTCAACGCCTTGAGCTGATGCGTCGACTCATCAGTTCAGGTTCTTCAAGTCTCTTCATTAGAATGTGGCAAAGTCTATACAGTGGTCTGTGCAGCCTGTTTGATTATTGAAGTCTGTACAGCCAATGCACTTAACTCAAGTCCATACACTGGAAGCTCTTCATTTGATTGAGTCTATATATCCACATTGGATCATCAAGTCCATACATTCGTTTCCTTGGACAAAGTCTATACATTGTGGCATTGAACTTTCAAGTCTGAACACTGGTTTTCATGAGAAGTCTATACAGACCTCATCGTCTTAAAGAGCGTCTCAAGCTGAAGTCTATACATTGGTCTTAATATCCTAAGTCTATACACTTGATTGTGAGACCTTCAACTCTGTACACTGCTTGAGCCTCACCAAGTCTGTACATCGCTTCAAGCGATTCAAGTCTATACAGACTGCCTTCACATTCAGAGTCTGTACATCGGCCCTTCAGCCGATCGTCTCATTCAGAACTTTGCAAGTCTGTACAGCCTACTATCTCATGCAGCGTCTTAAGTTAAAGTCTGCACATCGCATGCATCAGAATTAAGTCTGCTCATTGCATCGTCTCTATCAGTGTCTCACTGGTCAAGTCTGAATAGACTTTAGCGTCTCATGAAAAGTCTACAACGCTTCAGCATTTAGAAGTCTGTACACTGGCCTTTGCATTAAGCCTCAAAGTCTATACAGCCGTGTGCATTGGACTCCAAGTCTATACATCCTTCAGTTGGAACTGTGCAAGTCTGTACATCGTTGTTTGCCAAAGTCTAGACATTGGCATCTATTCCTACGTTGCTCTTCCAAGTCTGCACATTGGGTTCTTTACCTACGTTCAGCTCTGAAAGTATGTTCATCAGAAACTTTACCGTCGTTGCCTTGCCAAAGTACATACACTGAACTATTCCTCAAAGTCTGTACATCCTATCTGTCTTCATGGGTCGTGTGCCTTTAGTGCGTTGACGCACTTGGCTGACTGCGTAGACACACACCTTTCTGTCTTGCTCACTGCGTCGACGCTGACACTAGATGCGTTGACGCATTGGCCTGTTGCCAAGGGCGTGAGCATCTCGCCTGAGGAGCTGAGGCGACGCTACACGATGGAAGCGTTGACGCCTTGTGCTGATGTTCAAAGGTCTTTTGATCAACATCAAGTCTGTACAGCATGAAGTCTGTACTTTGGATTTGTCTTGAACAGAACGCCTAAGTCTATGCATTGCTGAATGTTATTCAAGTTTGAACAGCGGATGTCTTCATGTGTGAAGTCTATACAATGCATGCTCACATAACTAACTCTATACACTCAATTGTTAGATCTTCAACTATATACATTGATTGAGTCTATACACTGAGATCTCATGAAGAGTTGCAAGTCTATACACTCGTTGTTAGAGGCCTAGACTGCTAAGTCTATACACTCCCTCACTCTGTAAACACTTGCTATATTGATCTCTGAAGTCTATACAATGCTTTGCGTTAACAGAGTCTGTACAGGGTGTTCAAACTTAAACTGATGAATTATTCAATGCTATGTCTGACAGGGATTCTTACCGAGATTGATGTCCTGGCTCGTGATCCCAGGTGGACGAGGTATGAAGATGCTGACACGTGGATGAAGCTACCTCGATTCTAGCAAATTCCTTGGGCGGGAAAACGTGGAAGCCACGCGCCCAAGAGCTGCTGCTGCTGCTGCTATATATATGAGCTTTCTTCCACTAAAGAAGGCTGATCGATAGAAAAAGAGCAAAGTCTATACATCGAGTCTGAGAGCAGCAGAGAGTATTCGATCCAGTGAGAAGAGAAGAAGAAGAAAAAGAAGAGTGGCAGAGTGAGAGAAGCAGCAGAAGTAAAAAGAGAAAGAGACAGAGCTCGCGAGTGAGAGAAGGAAGCAGAGAAGAAAAGGAAGAGAAAGAAGAAGAGAGAACGAGAGATGGGAAGCTTCATCTGAAGACTTGTTCCTACTGGACCGTGGATCAGATCCAGGCCAGTCAGCTCCATTGAGAGCCATATTTGTGTTTTCATCTTTTACAACTTTCTGATTGCTGTGTTATTTTCCTTTATTATTTTCCTTTGTTTTCTGATTATCTTTGTTCTTCCGATCCTCTGGACTGAGGTCAGGTTCCTCCTGTGGACTCAGAAGAAGGGAGATCTGATCTCCGGTTCTGGGCTTGTGGATTGCAAGTCTAGGGGTCCCTCCGGTTGGGAGGAAGAGAGGTCTTCGACCTCTGGTTTGCTGGTGACTGGAAGTCACTGGTTGGTTCCCTCCTGGTCTGGAGGAAGAGAGACTTCGGTCTCTGGTTTCCAAGTGGCTGGGAGTCACTTGGGGTGTCCCTCCGGCTTGGAGGAAGAGGGGAGGTTGTTCCCCTGGTCAAGCTGTGTGGCAGCAACTGTTTGCAGACTGAGTCTGCTTGGTTCTAGCATTTGCTAGTGAAGCCTCACTCCGGTTAGGAGTGAGGGGTGGATGTAGGTCTGTGGACCGAACCACCTAAAAATCTCTTGTGCAGTGGTTTGATTGTTTGCTTTGCTTCCGCTAGATGCTTGAATAGGCGCGCTCCAAGTGTTTGTGTTTGAGTTGAATCGAATTGGTTCTATTCTGTGTCTATCTCTAGCATCCAAGTTTTTATTTGGGCATTATTTGTAGAGGGATACATTCACCTCCCCTCTGTATCCGGGCCTAGCACCCTAACAATGTAATCCTGATTTTCAACTTCTCTGAAAGAGGCTCATGTCCGTATTTCTTCTTCTACATTGCCCATCACATTGTCTGGCGGATGGTCCTTTGGAAAGGTCCATTGCATTGGTAGCTGCTGTTCAACTTGAATTTCTTGATTAGCATCATCTTCTTGTGGTTCTTCTTCTTCTTATTTCTCAGTTTTTCTTTCTTTCTTCCCGATATCTCCAACATCCAACTCATCATCCTTGGTACAGCTCATAGGGGGTTTTCTTCAACAACGGTCTTACCATGGCAAGGTTGATTATGTAGCAGGCTGTGTTCACTGCTTCAGCCCAAAAGTACCTTGGCAGATTATTCTCATTTAGCACGGTTCTTGCCATTTCGATCAGTGTTCTATTCTTCCTTTCAACAACGCCATTTTGTTCGGGGGTTCTTGGTGCGGAGAAGTCATGAGTGTAGCCTTGTGCCCTGCAAAAATTGCTGAACTCATGGTTATCAAATTCCCTGCCGTGATCACTCCGCACTATTTTGATACAAAACCCCTTTTCATTTTGAACCACCCTTCAAAATGCTTCAAATTCTGTCAGGGCATCATTTTTATGAGAAAGGAAGTAAACCCAACAGGATCTTGAGTAATCATCCACAATTACAAAACTATATAATTTACCACCCAAGCTGTGTGTTCTGCTTGGTCCAAAGAGATCAATGTGGATGATTTCAAGGGGTCTCGATGTGGTCACATCATTCTTGCTCTTGAATGATGTCCTTATTTGTTTCCCCATGCTACACGGCCCACACACTCCATCATCAACGGCCTTCAACTTGGGCAGTCCATTTACCAAATCATTTCTAGATAATTTCAGCAAAACATTGAAACTAGCATGCCCAAGCCGGCGATGCCAGAGCCAAGCATCATCATTGTTCATTGCAATTAAACATAAATTCTCATGAGAGGCATCATTCAAGTCTATCATATAAACATTGTTATACCTGAAACCAATGAACTTTATCTCATGAGTATTTCTATTCAAAACAGTGCAGTGGTTAGAATCAAAAATCACATTGCATCCTTTATCACAAAGTTGGCTTATGCTTAAGAGATTATGATGCAAACCTTTCACAAGCAATACATTTTCAATGGTATGATTTTGATTCTTATCTATCTTACCTTCTCCGATGATTTTACCCTTGTCCTTACCACCGAATGCTACCGTCCCACCATCCTTTTCATGCAGGTCCACAAACCATTCCTTGTTTCCCGTCATATGCCGAGAGCAACCACTGTTCAAATACCATTTGTTCCTTTGAGCTCTCGAGTAGACTTGCAATTCAACCAAAATACTTATGAAGATTTTGGTACCCAAGCAAGCTTGGGTCCATGACGGTTAGAGGCATGATGCATATATGATCTATTTCTAAATCTAGCAGAATTTTCTTCATCATATTTCAAATTCTACAATCATACATGTCATGACCCATTTTTCCACAATAGAAACAAGTGATGGCTCTATCTATTTTTCTCCTTCTACCAACATTTGAAAAGGAATTATGCATGTGTTTCTTTGGTTTGGAGGATTCTGAACTTATGGGGGCCCAATGGGTTGTTTGAACTTTTGATTTTTCAAGGATGGCAAGAGCATCCTTTAGCTCTTTTATTTGAGCCATTTGAGATTGGCTTTATTTTTCAGCCTTTACTTTGGCTTCATTGCAAGTAATGCTTTCAAGCTTTTCTTGTTTCATATCATTTTTCAATTCTTCATGCATTTTCAGAAATGTGGATTGTTCTTCTATCATGCATGAAATCTCTTCTTCAAACAGTTCAATTTTGGATGCAAGAATTTCATTTTCATGCTTCATGTTTTCATTTTCTGATTTTAAAGTATGGCACTCTTCACATGATTTTTAGTATGCACAAAATGGTCAATTTTCTTTTTCAAATTTCTATTTTCAGATTTGAATCTTTTACATTTTTCAAATAAAGATTCGTATGCAATTTACCATTGTTCACAAGTAAGAGTTTCAGTTTCAGAATCTACCTCATTTCCTTCGTCGTCATTGGCCATGAGACATAGATTCTGGACTAGCTCATCTAGTCCATCTTCATTTCTAGATTCCTCCTGATCTTCATCGCTCCATGTGGCCATCATGGCCTTGGGCTTCCTGAACTTGCCTTTCTTCACCTTCTTGATGAGATCGGGGCACTCACCCCACATATGGCCGAGTTTCTTGCATTCATAGCAAATCACTTCTTATTTATTGCTACTTTCTCCTCTGTTTGGTCCTTTCCTTCTTGGTCCCTTCCTGAACTGACCACCAAAGTTTCTTGTTCTTTTGACGAACCTTCTTGCTCTTCGTGTGATCATGGCAACCAGTTCCTCATCATCAGTGTTGCCAATGGAATCATTGTCACTGCCCTCTGAATCTTGTGGATTCACCCTTAGGGCCAATGGTGTGGCAATTTTATTTTTCTTGTGATCCTCCTCGCTCCTTTTGATGTTTATTTCATATGTCATCAGCGAGCCGATCAACTCATCCAGAGTTACAGTGCTGAGATCCTTGGAGTCTTCAATTACAGTGGCTTTTGTATGCCACTGTGGAGAGAGGGATCTTAGAACTTTTCTGACAAGCTCCTTGTTGGAATACTCCTTGCCAAGTCCTTTTAGTCCATTTGTAATTTTTGTCAATCTAGCAAACATGTCAGAAATGGACTCATCTTGCTTCATTACGAACAGCTCGTAGTCCCGGACTAAAAGATTGGCTTTAGTTTCCATTACTTCCGACGTTCCTTCATAGATAAGCCATAGCTTGTTCCACATCTCCTGTGCAGAGGAACACGTAGATATACGTGAGTATTCATTAGGATGAACAGCACATTGAATTATATTCATAGCTTTAAAATTCGCTGAACACTTCCTAATATCTTCTTCATCCCACTCATTCTCATTTTCAGATAATACATATGGACCCCTACTTATGACACGCCAAACATCGTAGTCCTGGGCACGTAGGAAAACATACATTCTATTTTTCCAGTAGGGGTAGTTTGATCCATCAAAGAACGGAGGTCTTTGAATAGAATGCCCTTCAGGCATCATCCCCTTGTTTGCCATTTAATGGGATCTAGCTCTGACGACCGTGTGGTCGAGATTAAACAGAGACCAAGGCTCTGATACCAATTGTTGAGTCCCGGAGGGTGGCAATCAAGAGGGGAGGGGTGAATTGATGGCCAATTAAAAGAAACTACCTACGTGAATTCTATACTAATTATGCACACAAGCTCTAGCCTTACACGAATAGGATCACACTCGTGAATGCGTGTGAAGTGGGTGTGATTGATAGAGAAAATGGTGAATGCTCACCTCACCGCGAAGCCCACTCGACAAGTAAACGGAATAGCAAACCACAATTGACACACGGAATTTTTAGGTGGTTCGGGTACACTGCCGTGTCCCCTACGTCCACCCCTCACACGGAGGATTAAGGCTTCACTATGTAGTGAATCATACACACACGCTGTGTAGAACCGCAAGCTCGCACACACACACACACACACACACACACACACACACACACACACACATGCACGTTCGTGTTACCAAACATGAACGCCACACACAAATATCTGAAATGATGATTACAAACGTATGCTCAAGTTTAAGCTAAATTATTTAGAGTGGAAAGAGTGAAGAAGGATTGATTTATCCTGGTTGGAGCTCCCCCTTTCTCTTCTGCGAATTTTATCAAACACTTGTGCAGCACGATGACCGTTCTTGACGATCTTGGCTCGGATGTGGCTGAATCTCGATTTCGCTCGCAGCCAGCAGCAGAGGCTTGATTGGAACTTTGATTCCTCCTTCTTCCCTTCACATTCACGCACACACCAAGGTGGAACAAGGGCTGAAGGTGGCTGCTGCGACCATCCTCTACAAGTTGTTATATAGGCCAAGGGTGGTCAAGGGACAGCCATGGGACAAGATCCACTTGTTATGGAGTGGATTAAGGACAGCCACACAAGTGTGGTTGGACCATTTGGTCGAAATGCCAAGAGTCCACAATCACGGCGCCGCCCAGACCAGAAAGGGTCGACCCTTGGGGTCGACCCTCATGAGGGGCCAGATGGGCCAGACAGCATGGGTCGACCCTTGGGGTCGACCCTTCCAAGAACCCGTGCTGGTTTAATAATTCTGGTAATAGGGGTTTTCATGGGTCGACCCTTGGGGTCGACCCTCGGGGTCGACCCTCGAGTCAATGGGTCGACCCTTGGGGTCGACCCTTGCAGGTCTGGTGAAGGAGCCCGCCGGGTTCTAAAAAATAATCACCAGGGGTCGACCCTTGGGGTTGACCCTTGTGGCTGGGGGTCGACCCAATGGGTCGACCCTTTCAGCTGGAGATAAAAGACCCACGTTAATAGAACTAGGGGACCTAGGGGTCGACCCAATTGGTCGACCCTTGTTCTAGAACATCCAAGAGATTGATTGAAAGACTCACTAAGTCCAAGAACAAGTCTAGGGGTTTCAAGATGGTTTTTAAAGCATGAGAGGGAATGAAACTCAAACCATTTAAACTTAGATGAGTTCTAAACCAATTTAATCCTTGAGATCAAAATAAAGAACTTCAAACCACACATTCAAAAGTCAATATGTTGAAGTCGATCTCACCAATCGTACTAGAACGTTGGTAATCTTTGGCCATATAGATTATCCTGTCAAAACAACTTCTGAATTAGATTCTTCGTCCAAATTCAAATCAAAACACTTACTCTTGAGATGATGTTCTTGAGCCTTCTAAACGCCAAATCTTTATGTGATATGATCACTTCCAAAACGTTAGAAAAGCTCATTTTCAATTCATATAAATTCATTTGGTCATCGTCAAAATCCATAAGACATAATACATGAGGAGGGGGTTCAACAGCGAGGAACTCAAATAAGCAAACTAAATAACAAGAAGATAATCGATAGACAAATGGAAAGGAATATTGCAAGTCCAGACATCAAGCACTATTAACAAGAACTTCTCAACAAATGGCCATTTCAAATCAAGTCGAGTCGAGTCATGTCACGCAAGTAGATACTTCACGCTTACAAGCATGAATAGCAAGTTTCACTAGAATGTGGAATGTTGTCGACTCACGCGCTAGCTAGTACTCGGTGACAATGCCACACCTAGTCATTCACCTACCCAGGGATCAAATACTTTTTGGGTGCTCCTCCCAGGACCAGACTGGGCCCTTAAATATGATTGCCTTGGCATTGATTTATTTGGATCATAGATCCCACGAAATCTAGACATCCACGAATAATGATGGCCAAGAGTTCCATGATCAAGCTCATGTAATCAAGGTAATATACATAATAATATTGATTCTCTTGAGATTCCAAGCAATAGGCTCATTAATCGAGAGAAATAGTCATTCAAAGAAATGACTCTCGAATGGATAAATGTCCACAATAGACCTAACAATAGGTCAAATTCGGGGTACAATAGCCTAGTTAGGCTATAGTAGCTTACACATATCAAAACCATGAAAACATCAATTTCTGGAAAGTTGGAAGGTGAAACGGTCAAGAAAGGACCGCTAAAATAAGAACACGGTCTAATCAGGACCGCAAAAAGGCTAGCTGGCTCAAAGATCTAACCCAGAGCAAACGAGTAGAAAACGGTCCAAGGTGGGCCGTGATCAGGACTAGACGGTCCTGGTTGGGCCACCTGAAGAGGTAAACAGTTTAATATCAACCGTGGAATTACAGTGTTGCATCCCCTAGTTGGTGTTTGGTTTCAATGATATCAAAATAATTGTGTTTGTGTGTGTATGTGTTTCATTGAGCAACATGTGTATATAGTGATTGATGGTTGAGCTCCCATGTCATTTTAGTTGATTAAGTGAGAGATTCATGTTCATCATATTAAAACCTTGTCATATGGTGAATGTGCTTTTGATGGTTGAATTGAGAAGTCAAATGCATGCTTGAATGTGTTCAATGATGTATTTTTATGTGAACTAGTTCAAAGAGTTAATGGTTCATGATATTTGATTCTCATCTAACCTCTTCCTTTATCATATTTTTCAGGTTAAAAATTCATGGTTAATCATCATGGGATTATGGTAATATTTATTCATTTATTTTCCCATGAATTAATGGTGTTTTAACAGGTTTTTTTAACCCCTATTGCAGGGGTCGACCCTTAGAAGTTTTGGGCCGGACAGAAAATATTGCATGCAGTCTGCCTGCATGGGTCGACCCATGGGGTCGACCCATAGGCCATGGGTCAACCCATGGGGTCGACCCCTGGAAACTGAGTTTCCAATTTTCATCTGCCTGCCCTCTGGTTGTCCAGGGGTCGACCCATTCCGGCACGGGATTCTCGGGAGCATCCGAAACCCAATGAAAACATGTCTAAACTTTACCAAACTACCCCCATTAGTTCCTAAACATATTAGGGGGTTTCTAACATGTATTGGGAGGGTTTTATGTGTCTTTTGTCCACTCCTCTATATATATGAATGTGAACTCCGAATTTCGAAGATGAGAAGCCCTAATGCATTTTGTTCTATCTTGTAGGTGGAGAAAAGGGGCAAAGCAACCAAGGAGCTCTTGAGGAAGGGTTATCATCTACATCCATGAAGATTTGGAGCTCGTGGTAGAAGAAAAAAATAAGCGTCTCGAAGAGAGGAACAAGAGGATGCCAAAATCGCCATCATCCGACAACGAACCAAGAGGAACCGAAAGAATCGAAGAAGGGGAAGCTCTCTACATGCTATATGTTCTTCATTTCAGTCTTTAGACTTTGTTTGGGATTCATTGTATCTATTTGTCTAGGCTTCATACATTTCTGAAGGAATATTGTGTGTGGGTGTTCGGAGAAAGGGGTTCTCCAAGTGGTTTGTGTTGACGCATGTGCGTCGTGTGGTGCGGAGTGTTGTACTCCTAGTTTTGATGATGACAACAATAAGATAAGTGATATAGACACTTAAGTTTTTAATGAATGTTTAACAGGAACAAAAGGATGTAGGGTGCTCGATGCGTCAACGCCACAATGGAGCAGCGTCGACGCAGCGGCTTAAGAGACGCCAATGTACAAGGCATTTAAGTACATGTTCGTGCGTCAACGCCACCAACTGGCAGCGTGGACGCAGCAGTTCAAACAATCAAGAAACAAGCTACTGGATTAAGCAGGCGCGTCAACGCATTCATCAAGAGGCATCGACGCAGCAGATTGATGGATCGACAAGGTGACCAGAGGGTGGACGCAGCTGCACAATACGTCAACGCACTTCTTGATGCAAGAAGGCTGAAGCCATCCAATTTCAGCTGCTGGAACACACCAATGCATCAACGCAGCATGTGACAGCGTCGACGCAACACGTCTAACTGCTGAAGACCTGATCACTGGATCACCGAGGCGTCAACGCAGCAGTGGAGCAGCGTCGATGCAACTGTCAATAGGGCTAGGCTGGTTGCTCACTGGAACGCATCAATGCGTCAACGCCATGGGTTGGAAGCGTCAACGCAGCAGACTTGAGTTTTGCTGGCAGAATGCCCTTGAAGGGTGCCTCAACCCTATGAAGCAAGGCACGTGATCCGAGGTGCCTAGCTCGTAGTCCCAGGATGGATGAGGCACCAGGATGCTGACACGTTGAAGTTGGGGCCTACTACTTCACCACGTGGACCAATCAATTGAAGCTCTCTAGGGCGTCTCTGCCCTATCCTCCGAAGCCCCTGTTATTGGTATATAAATCACTCTTCGTCTTCAGTGAAGAGGTTAATCACTCCAAGAAAGAAGTGAAGAAAAAGATGCCATCTGAGAGCAGGAAGAGAACAGGAGAGAGAGATAGGCCAGTAGAGAAGAATTCGATAGCAAAAGATGAAGATCGTGAGAGTGGAAATAGTAGAAGAAGAAAAGAGCAGAGAACAGTAAGAGTGCGTGAGCTGAGAAGAAGAAAGAAGAAGGAAGAAGCTATTGAAGATCTGTCCTCTGGCGTCTGGATTAAATCCAAGCCAGATCTGCTCCCTTGAGAGCTACATTCTTGTTCTTCATTTACAGCCTTCCGATTGCTGTGTATTTTCTGTTTCTTATTTTTCCCTTCTATTTGGTTATTCTTGTTCTTCCGATTGCCCTGCTGGGAATCGGGTTCCTCCTGGTGGGTCAGGAGAAGGGAGGCTAGACCTCCGGTTCTGGTCTTGCTGGTAGCAGGTCCAGGTGTACCCTCCGGGTTGGAGGAAGAGAGACTTGGGTCTCTGGTTGTTGGTGACTGGGTGTCACTGGTGTTCCCTCCGGTTGGGAGGAAGAGGGGAGGATGTTCCCCTGGTCAAGCTGTTTGGCAGCGTGTGTTCGCAGACTAAGTCTGCAGGTTACTAGCTTGTGCTAGTGGAAGCCTCACTCATGTTGGGAGTGAGGGGTGGATGTAGGTCTTGCTGACCGAACCACCTAAAAAATCTCCTGTGCAAGTGATTGTGCTTTGTGCGTTTGCTCCTTACCTTCTACCTCCCCTTCACAGGTTGTGCATGCTTGGTTAGGTGTGTTAATTGGGAGTAATCTCTGAGCATTATTTTCTGCTAAGTGTGCTTGGGTTGATTAGCTCTGCTTGCGAGTCTGGTGTGATCAGGTGGCTGCATTGTTGCAGTCCAACTGTTTGATCAATTGTTTGATCATCATCTCCTCTTGGAAAGCTCATTTGTTTTTATTCCGCATATCTGAGCGTTTAGTGTTTTAATTCGGGCATAATTTTTAGAGGGATACATTCACCCCCCTCTGTATCCGGACCTAGCAACCTAACAATTGGTATTAGAGCGGTGTCTGCTTAGAAGGTCCATCGACCTGCAGATCCGATCTTGCTGTCTTAGGTGCTAATTTGTTTCTAGTGCATCATTATTCCTGTTGCATTGAATCTACTTTCTATTTGCTTCAATGGCTATTCCACCCGTCTTTAGTGGTTCTGATTTTAATCAGTGGCACACTGCTCTCCATGCTTATGTTAATGTTGTTAATCCTGATCTGTGGAAATTAATTTCACAAGGTCCTCACACCTTACCTACGAAAGTGTCCAAATGGACCGACAGACACAGATCAAAGGACGGAGAAAATCAGAAAGCCTTTAATCTGATGAAAGCAGCTACTGACAGAGCTTTATGGCCTTGCTTTCATGATTGCTGGTCCGCTAAAGACATCTTGGAAATGCTGAAAAAAATTCACAGGGCAAATGAGGACAGCTGCATGATGGCTGACAGAAGTAATCCAAGTGACAACAATCAAGGCAGCAGTCAGAATGAAGATGATGTTGAAGAGGTAAACTCTGAATTTGACTCTGACGAAATGACTTCTGATTATTTGAAGGAAATGTATGTTGAATTGTATGAAAAGTATGAAAAATAAAATCTGAAAATAAAAAATTAAAGAAAAAGGTTGAACAAAATAGTTCTGATTTATCATGTGAAAATTGTTCAAATCTGAAGCAATCTTATGATGCTTGTTCTTCTGATAATCAAGAGCTTAAGAAACATGTTGAATTGTTGAGATCTGAAAAAGAGTCTCTGAGAAAATCTGTTATTGAGAGTGAAGGAGAATGTAAGGAACTTGAGCAAGAGAAGAACCTATTTGCTGAAAAACTTAATGCCATAAAATCTATAAATGCAGAATTGCAAAGAGATTTTGAAAAACAGCAAAAGGATTTGAAGGAATTTGAGGCTGGAAGAAAACTTGGAATTAACTCTGATGATCAGATTTTGATAACTGAATTAATTCAGAGTGACAGACTAAAGGAAGAAATTGAGAAACTAAAATAGCTGAACACCATCTTGTCAGAAAGATTGCTGACATTTGAAAAAGGTAAATGTGTAGTGTCCGATAATTCAGAAGAAGTTGATGAGCTGAAAAAGGAAATTGAGAATTACATAATTGCCAACGAAGTCTTGAATGAAGCTGTCAATTGCAGTGAACAAGAGACTGCAAGTTATAAGTTACACATTGCCTCCTTAGAAGAAGAAATCCAAGACTTGAAAAATTCCTTGTCCAAATTTGTTGATGGTCAAGAAAATCTAGATAAACTACTAGGTGTTAAAGTCAATTTTCAAAAGGAAGGGTTGGGCTATAACCCAACAAAGAAAAAGAGTTTTGAAAATAAGATTCAAACTTCAGCTGTTTCAAATGTTGCCTCTGTTAGTTGAGCCAATCCTTTAGTGTTTCAATTTACTGCTCAAAGAATTCTGAAGCCAACTGAAAAACAAAAAGGAAAGAACAAAATGGCTTCTACTACTTACATGCATCTTGTTTTTAATTCTCATGCTAACAGGAAACTCATGTCATGCCTTAAGTGTCATGAAGCTGGTCATCAAATGCATAAATGCAAACTGAAAGGAAAAGATGACGTGAATGCCAGTAAAATGCATGTCAGGAAAACTCATGTCAGAAATCATGAGGTTCAGAAAAAGAAAATGTCATGTTATTACTGCCATAGAATTGGCCATTTGATGCATGAGTGTGAATTAAACGAACTAGATGATTTGAATGCTGAAATGATGAATGCTAGGAAATATCATGATAAAAAACCTGTTGTTCATTCAAAGAAAAGTGAATGCTCTCATTGTGGTAGATTAGGCCACACCTCTGCTCAATGTTGGTTTGCTAATGGAAAGAAAAAACCACTCTCACATCATGCTAAATCTTATGCTAACCAACATGCCTTTAATATAAACAAAACTGCTTCTCTGAACCAATATGTCAAATGTTTTAATTGTAACAAGTTTGGGCACAAGGCCACTGAATGTTGGGCAAGTTCTTTTAGAAGAAAGTTCCCTTTCTGCTCCCATTGTGGGAAGCTTGGCCATGCAGTCAAGGACTGCTGGCATGTCCAGGGTAGGAATAGAAATTCCAAAGAATTTGATAGGAACAAACTTGCTTTTAAAAGAATTCCTGTTTGCTCAAATTGCAGAAGACTAGGCCACCAAGTTGCTGCTTGCAGGGTAGCTGGTCATGAAAAGAAAAAGTTTCATAATAATAACAGAAACCCTCATGCTCACTCTTATAATGCTCAAGTTCATGCTAGTATACATAAGAGGAACATGAAACCTGCTAGTTCATGCCACTATTGTGGGCTGTCTGAGTATTCAATGTATAATTGTTTTATCATGAACTCTGATGACTGGTTGGCACAGAAAAAGATGCAGGCAGTCCCAAAAGGGGCTAATTACTATGCAAGATCCAAGACCACTTGGGTTCCTGCTAGTGGAAAATGGGAAGTTGCCTAGCAGGTGTGCCTTGGATGGAATAAAGGGGTAATGATCCAAGGCACTCAAGAATGAAAAACCCCATTCTCACATTGCTCAGGTAAATTCTCTGCATTTCCTATTTTGAACTTCATTGCATATCTTGTTTGATGTGTTTCATGAATATTCATTTATCATCTGCCATTTGCACTGCTATCTGATCATGCACTCTGAAATTTCTGAATATCTCGATTGCATATAGGACTGCATGTTCTAAGGGGGAGTTTAGTCGTCCTTGTTTGTTGTGTCTATCCTTCTTTCAATCATCTCAGCATGAATACTATTTCAGCTTGATACTCATTTTATTGGCTATTGTAATTTCACTCATGCATGGTCTGAGGAGGAGTTTGCTTAAGATTAATTTCTCGGTAACAAAATGCTGAATAGAGTACAGAGTTGTTGCTGCTGGCTGGTTAAGTGAGTTGACGCTATGATGAAACTGAGTCAACGCTGTGGACAATTGGGTTCTGAAATTGAACAGATGTTTATGCTGTCTAGATGGATGAGTTGACGCAGTGAAGAGGGTGAGTTAACGCAGCTGTGCCTTATTGGAATCTCAGGGTTACATCTTCCTCTTTTGGAAACTTCCTTCTCACATCAACTTGCTCTGTCCATATATCCTGTCCCTTCCGTTATTATCCCACAATAAAGCTTCCTTGACATCCGTGTATGGGAAAATTCTCTAGAGCACTGAGATATGTAGATGATGTCTTAAATTCAGGGGGAGTTATAGTGATAATTCCTGTGGAATATGAGATATATTCTGAATTGCTCTATGATATGTTAATGATAGGAGATCCATAATTCTTATGATGTTTGAATTCATGAACTTTTGAACCCAATGATGCACTATGTATGGAGCAAAAGCTGAACAATTTAATAAAACCAGGACCTCATCATCTCTCGATCCTTATTGTTCAAAAGTAAAGAAACCAATGTGTGTAGAGGAATTTAATAATTGTATTGATGATGAACTCAGAAATTGTTTATAAACGCTAAAGATGCAATCTATTCACATGTAATATAATGCAGAGCAATGGTAGTTGTTCACTGAGAAATTGGCCCTATGCACCAAAGAAGTGCTGAAGAGCAAGTCATGAGGTGCGCTACTATCTCTGCCTTCAAGAGAAAAACAAATCATTCCAGAGCAATGGTAACTATCAACTGAGAAACTACCTTCAAGCACTTATGAAGTGCTGATAGGCATGTCATGAAGTCAGTTGCCACCTCTGGTTAGTCAATGCAGAATAGTTTGCTATGCTGAGTAACCGGGGACTCGGGTGTCTGATAAACATGTGTACCCGTGTCAAAATGCTAGCAATACTTGACTGCAAATGAAAATGTAAAAAGAAGTTGGAAATGCTGAAAATGTGAAAACAATTAAAACATGTGAGTTTGGTTGATCTGATGCTCCTTATTCAACTGAGTCTATCTTCAATGCCAGTTAAATTTCTCTCTATCTGAAAGGCTTCTTAAAATTAAAAGATATAAGGGTCAGAAATGAAAATGGTTCTAGTGTGAAGAGAGTTCTATTTTTTTTTCTCCAGGCAGGTGGCTTTAGTGGTTCATGGCTTCTAATTCAATGTTTTAAGATCATTTCTTCTCTCTATCATTAAATAAATTAGAGCCTATTTACATACATCTCTTTCATGGGAACTCGATCTGCAACACTTAGAATTCCTTAAATATAAGCTTGGTTATCTCACTATCTTAGTACCTTAAGAAAATCCCTTGAACGGATGTCTCTCTGGTTACTTGTCTTGCTTCTTCTGCTCACATCAGCCTCACTGCATAGACGCAATGCCCCCTTGGCGTCCACGCATTGTCTCTAATACAACTTTCTTCAACCCGGTTCACCGACTTGAACCGGCTGAACCGTTCACTAAAAGGGTCTTCGCAGCCTCTTTAAAAGAGTAGCTTGACCGCCACTCGTCTCCACTCCATTCGAAACCCTTGGTCGGTTTACCTTCCGTGTTCTCCAAACACCCTCCCACACCATTTCTAGTCTCCGATCATCTTCGGCAAGGGTGCTCAGTCGGGAAAGCTGTTGATGGAGCAGAACTTGAGGGATTCGAGTGCGACACAGTTGACGATGGACTCACTCACAGAGGATGCGCTTGATGCTCCAGTGGCAAACCCTCCAGAAGCGACACCATCTACAGCTATTTCCAAGAAGCGCAAAGGAAAGGAGAAGGAGAGACGTCAAGAGAAGAAAGTCCTCAAAATCGATATCAGCTGAACCACGCACCTCTTCTGGCATAACGGGCAAGAAGAAATCCAGGTCTTCTGTTGTCATCAATATAGAAGAACCTCTCAAGGTTCTTATCCCCAGGTACATTGTAAGTTCCGATGAAGAGCTACTGACTGCATTTCCTGAGGTATGCATTAGAATTTCAAGGCTGGTGGAAGTTTGTGATGAAGCACACTGTTTACTATCCTACTCTCGTTAGGGAATTTTATCATAATTTGAAATATGAACCGAAGATTCCCAAATTGTCCTCCACTGTTAGAAATGTTCATTTTGAGTTAACTAGTGCCCTGCTTGCTCGAGTTTGGAAAATACCAATGGGAGGAGCAAAGCTTCATTCGTACGAGCTAGATGAACATGAGGCGTTTGCTGTTTTGACTGGGTTAACCAAAGACCCCTCTGACGTGAAACAGACATACCTGTCCAGTCTGAAAGCTAATAGATTTATACCATCTGTCAGACTACTTCATCACATATGCACGTCTATCATCACACCTCAAAGCAGTGGTAGAGAAAGAGTCACAGATATGCAGCGATTCCTGTTGTACTGCATGCTAAAGGAAGTTAAGATTTCTTTAACTGATGTTGGAGTTCAGACAATTGGAACTTGTCTTCACCACTCTAGAACACTACCTTATGCAGCACACCTCACATCAATTTTCAAAAAGGTAGGAGTGGATTTTGGAACTGAAAAGAAACATGTTATCCCCAAAGGAAACATATATTCCATGTCTTACGTTCAGAGATTTATGGGCTTCAAAGTCATTGATGGTAAGGCTGTTAGAATCCTTCCTAGTCAGAAATCAGCTCAATCAGAAACAGGACAGGCATCAAGAACAGTCACTGTGGATGATAGTCAAGTGAACAGGACAGAGATACCAATTCCACCTGTGGTGAGAGAAGGAAGACCAGAGGGTAGTTCAGCAAGAGGAGAGCATGAGGTTGAAGAAACATTAGTGAGATCATCAAGTCCTCAGTTGGAAACTGGGGAACCCAGTGGCTCTACACCTACAATGGAAATTGGTGTTTATAGGAGGCCTTTTCAAACTTCTGATGCAGCTCCACCACCAGCCACTGTTGAAGAGATGTTTGCTCACATGTCTATGATGCTGCAGCGTCAGGATGCAAAGATGGACAAGCTAATGGAGTTTACAAATTTTCATCTCAACAAACTGACTGCTCGGGTTATACAATTTGAAGTCTCTATCTTATCCGAGTGGCAAAAATTCCTACTCTCCAAGATGCTATCTGACCAAGCCACAAGGTCTGTCTTGAAAAACATATCAGCTCTTCTTGACAAACTCTCAACACTGGTGAGCGACGTGCACAGCACCCAATCTTCATTTTGTCAATCTTTTGCAAAGGTTATTGATATATGTTATGATGTGAGGATAGGTGTTGAAACCCTCAAGAGTCCTGTCAATGCACTTCCTCAATGCATCAAGGTTCTTTTAGGCAAGATTGACACTGTGACTGACACACTCAAATCTCTTGAAACTCAACTGAAGAAATCTGATGATATGTCCTCTGCAATTGCACATGTGAAGACCACACTGCAACATGACTTAGCTGCTATATCTCAAGACATTCGCACCTTGCTGGGCAGAGATCAATCTACCACTCCACGATCTCACTCTACTCCAAGTCAACCACCAAGGGCTCGCGGATCTTCTTCCAGTCATGCCAGATTTTTCAATTGAGGCCTCGTGCCAGATCACGTGTTGCCCCCTTCATGATGATGTCAAAGGGGGAGAAAAGAGTTTAAAGGCAGCTTGATTCTTTTTGTTGAGTTCTTTTTGTAATGACAAAGGCAGCTTGATTCTTTTTGTTGAGTTCTTTTTGTAATGACAAACGCATTGATGAATGATAGCATATAATTTACCTGTGATTTATCTGTGATACAACTGTGATACAATGTAATGAAGCTTCATGAATCTTAGATACATGTCCATGCTTTTGTTTGATGCCTCATCCTTAAAACAGTCCAGAGTTGCCATCATCAAAAAGGGGGAGATTGTTGTACTCCTGGTTTTGATGATGACAACGATAAGATAAGTGATATAGACACTTAAGTTTTTAATGAATGTTTAACAGGAACAAAAGGATGCAGGGTGCTCGATGCGTCAACGCCACAATGGAGTAGCGTCGACGCAGCGGCTTAAGAGACGCCAATGTACAAGGCAAGACAGGCTTTAAGTACATGTTCGTGCGTCAACGCCACCAACTTGCAGCGTGGACGCAGCAGTTCAAACAATCAAGAAACAAGCTACTGGATTAAGCAGGCGCGTCAACGCATTCATCAAGTGGCGTCGACGCAGCAGATTGATGGATCGACAAGGTGACCAGAGGGTGGACGCAGCTGCACAATGCGTCAATGCACTTCTTGACGCAAGAAGGCTGAAGCCATCCAATTTAAGCTGCTGGAACACAACAATGCGTCAACGCAGCATGTGACAGCGTCGACGCAACACGTCTAATTGCTGAAGACCTGATCACTGGATCACCGAGGCGTCAACGCAGCAGTGGAGCAGCGTCGACGCAACTGTCAATAGGGCTAGGCTGGTTGCTCACTGGAACGCATCAGTGCGTCAACGCCATGGGTTGGAAGCGTCAACGCAGCAGACTTGAGTTTTACTGGCAGAATGCCCTTGAAGGGTGCCTCAACCCTATGAAGCAAGGCACGTGATCCGAGGTGCCTGGCTCGTAGTCCCAGGATGGACGAGGCACCAGGATGCTAACACGTTGAAGCTGGGGCCTACTACTTCACCACGTGGACCAATCAATTGAAGCTCTCTAGGGCGTCTCTGCCCTATCCTCCGAAGCCCCTGTTATTGGTATATAAATCACTCTTCGTCTTCAGTGAAGAGGTTAATCACTCCAAGAAAGAAGTGAAGAAAAAGAGGCCATCTGAGAGCAGGAAGAGAACAGGAGAGAGATAGAGATAGGCCAGCAGAGAAGAATTCGATAGCAAAAGATGAAGATCGTGAGAGTGGAAACAGGAGAAGAAGAAAAGAGCAGAGAACAGTAAGAGTGCGTGAGCTGAGAAGAAGAAAGAAGAAGGAAGAAGCTATTGAAGATCTGTCCTCTGGCATCTGGATTAAATCCAAGCCAGATCTGCTCCCTTGAGAGCTACATTCTTGTTCTTCATTTACAGTCTTCCGATTGCTGTGTATTTTCCGTTTCTTATTTTTCCGTTCTATTTGGTTATTCTTGTTCTTCCGATTGCCCTGCTGGGAATCGGGTTCCTCCTGGTGGGTCAGGAGAAGGGAGGCTAGACCTCCGGTTCTGGTCTTGCTGGTAGCAGGTCCAGGTGTACCCTCCGGGTTGGAGGAAGAGAGACTTGGGTCTCTGGTTGCTGGTGACTGGGTGTCACTGGTGTTCCCTCCGGTTGGGAGGAAGAGGGGAGGATGTTCCCCTGGTCAAGCTGTTTGGCAGCGTGTGTTCGCAGACCGAGTCTGCAGGTTACTAGCTTGTGCTAGTGGAAGCCTCACTCCTGTTGGGAGTGAGGGGTGGATTTAGGTCTTGGCGACCGAACCACCTAAAAAATCTCCTGTGCAAGTGATTGTGCTTTGTGCATTTGTTCCTTGCCTTCTACCTCCCCTTCACAGGTTGTGCATGCTTGGTTAGGTGTGTTAATTGGGAGTAATCTCTGAGCATTGTTTTCTGCTATGTGTGCTTGGGTTGATTAGCTCTGCTTGCGAGTCTGGTGTGATCAGGTGGCTGCATTGTTGCAGTCCAACTGTTTGATCAATTGTTTGATCATCATCTCCTCTTGGAAAGCTCATTTGTTTTTATTCCGCATATCTGAGCGTTTAGTGTTTTAATTCGGGCATAATTTTTAGAGGGATACATTCACCCCCCTCTGTATCCGGACCTAGCAACCTAACACTGAGCATATCCGCGTGTGCGCTTAGGCATATTGTGGGGTGTATTCCCCGTGTGTGGTTGGGAGTTTACTCACGTGTGGTTGCGTAGGTGTCGCCCTGCGCGTGTGTATTGGAGTTTTACTCCGTGTGTGTGGGGGGATTTATCCCCGTGTGTGTGTTGGGGCGTCGTCTCCGTGTTGGGCGATTTATCCCCGAGTGAAGCCTCACCAAGTTTGGTGAGGGGTGGACGTAGGGAGCCCATCGTGGTCCCGAACCACCTTAAAAACCCTTGTGTTGTGGTTTGCTTTGTGGTTGTGCTTAATAGCTTAATCCATTTATCTTGATCGTGTGCGAACGGTGAGATTGAGAGAACTAAGTTTGCATTGCTTAGTTTAATTTCTTCAATCTTGCTAATCTTGCTAATTCCGCTGTGAGCTAGTAAATAGTTTTAATTGGACATAATTTTAGTAGAGGGTTCTATTCACCCCCCCTCTAGAACCGTGTTCCTGCACTACGGGACCAAACAATTGGTATCAGAGCGAGGCTCTGTTGTCCCTAGATCTCACGATCTACAGAGTGATCCCAGTGCACTTTACAATCATGAATTTTTCTGTAGAAAAGTTTTTGATGAATTCCGCTCATAGTTTTAATGGTTCTGATTTCTCCTTGTGGTTGGGCAGATTATGTAGGACTATAAATTCTATTAATCCAAATCTTTAGAAGTTGATTCATGATGGTCCTCACATATTGCCTCTAGATGAGACCAAGTGGTCTAATCTGGATAAATTGAAGAACCATGAAAATGTTACTGTCTTGACTTTATTGAAAAATGCCGTTGATACTCATGTGTTTCCATTTGCTTCTTCTTGTAGGAGGGCCAAGGAGCTTATGGACCATTTGATCAAAGCTCAAGAGGAGGAAGGATAAAAAGGTCTCATGGCCGACGATACTGATCAACACGATGAGAAAAATGCTGAAGAGGTAAATTCTAATTCTGATGAAGATGAATTCTCATTTGAAGAACTCATTGACGCTTATGATGAACTAGAAAAGTAAAATAAGAAAATCAAGTCCGAAAATAAAATATTGAAAAAGAAACTTGATAAAAATGTGCACGATAAACCTTCTTGTGAGAAATGCATTGATTTGGAGTCAAAGATTGAGAACCTACAATATGAAAATGAACTTTTAGAATCTAAAGTTGAATTATTTTCAGATGAGATGTCTTGTTTGAATGAAGAGCTTGAAATGTATAGAAAATCTAATACTGCTCTTGAATCTGAAAATGAATGCCATGAGTTGCGTGAGGAAAATAAATCCTTGTTGTCCAAAATCTTCATGCTTGAGAAAAGTGAAGAATGTTTGAGAAATAAGTTAGCTTCTTTATCTGACGATGATAAAATGTTTGAAAAACTTCTGGATTCTGAAATTGATAGCAAAAGCATCATGGATGAAAATGAGGATCTTAAAAAGAAAAACGGTGCCTTGCTAATTCAAATGTCTTTGCTTGAAGGTCGTTTAAAATGTTTTGAAAACTTTAAAAAAGAAGATGCATTATTAAAATTTGAAAATGAGTCCTTATTGATAGATGTCAAAAAGCATGAAGAAATCATTTCTTGTATGAAAGATAAAATTGAAAAACTAAAGTATTTGAATACAACCATGTCTGAAAAATTGCTTGCTTTTGAAAAAGGAAAATCTGTGGTTGTTAATGAATGTGAAAAACTGCATGTGCTGGAACAAGAACTTGAAAGCTATAAAACTGCAAATAAAGTGTTGAATGAATGTAATGTTTGCAGTGAACAAGAAATAGCTAGCTATGAATTGCACATTGCATCCCTTGAATCTAAAATTGTAGACTTAAATGCATCATTGTCTAAATTTGTCAAAGGGAAGGAGAACTTAGACAAAATGCTAGGTGTTAAGGTCAACTTTCAAAAAGAGGGTCTTGGATATTCTCCAATCAACAAAAAGTCTTTTGAATCAAAACTAAAAACCTCTTTTGTTCATGCTTCTGATATCCCTAGTACTTCAAAAGCTTCTCCTCCTATTACACAAACAAAAATTTCTGAAAAATATTTTGAGAAAAAGAAAAATGTTCACACAAAACCCACCATGGAAAAAGGATTTCAAAAAGTTCAAGGTGGGCAGAAAATGAAATCAAATGTTGAATGTTTCTATTGCGGATTGAATGGACATGTGATGGATGATTGTGTTGTCATGAAAGAGGATGACAAACATGCATGCCAAGATAAATATGTTTTCAAATCAAAAGAAATGTTTCTTGCTTTCATTGTGGTAAGCTAGGCCACAGGATGAAAAATTATTTTTCAAAGCAGAAAAGTGAACAAAATACTTTTAATAGAAAAAGAAATGTTTCTTGTTTCTATTGTCATAAACTTGGACATGTCATGGATAATTGCTTCGTGAAACAAAATGATGATTATTGTGCCATGAATGCTAAGTTTGATCTTCAAAGAAAATTCAATGACAAACATGCCTTTCGTCCTCAAAGGTTTTCAACTAACAAGGAAAAGTTCTTTGGAAAAACTTTTGCTCATAATGATAAATCATTTGTTAAAACTACTTCTCCTTGTTGCTATCATTGTGGGAAGTACGGGCATGTTATGAAAGAATGTTGTTTTTGAAAACTAATAATTTCCATGCTTCTAGAATGAATGCTAGGTTTAATTTTGTTAGACCTAGATCTTTTGGAAATAGGAGATGGAAAACTTTTGAAAATGTCTTTGCTCTTAAAAGAAAATCTTTTGCTAGAAATGCCATCCCTCAATGCTTTTATTGTGGAAACCATGGACATGTCATTGAGGATTGCAGGATCATGAAGGATGATGATATAGTGGCAATGAAAAAGTCAAAGAAAATATTTGGAAGATATGCTACTAACATCCAAGGACCCAAGAAGGCTTGGGTGCCAAAATCCGACAAATGAGTCGGTTGTGGTGAAGGTGTGCCTTGAGGTAAATAAAGAATGAAAGGGGTTTCAGTAAAATGGAACAAGGCACACTCATATGGTAAAACCCCAACTTTGCTCCTTCATTGTCAAACTTGATGGTTTTGATGTTTTGGAATGAGATTTTGATGTGTTCTCATGTTATGCTCTAAATTCTTCACAAGCCATACATGTCTTCATTGAATGAATATTTGGTATATCAAATAGTGATGTGTGAAATGACAGGTTAAGCATGTTAGGAAGCCATCACTATGCGTGAGGTGATCTCAGGATCAATGCTCTCCGCCTTGTACCAAAATTCTGAAATTGAATTGTTTGGCTTATGAGGAACCATGTGTTTTGAATGAAATCAATTTACCTTTGATTTGTATAGCTTTCAAATTCAATCTGAAATCCTTCTTGTTTCAAAAGGTAAAATTTTCTGAACTATGGACTTGCTTGATCAAATGCAACATTTGATATTGAATGTTGACCATGGCTCAGTTTAAGGCTCATTGACCATGTGTGGTTGCTTTGCATAAATGACAATTTGCTTGATCTGTTCAAACTGAAAATTCATTTCATGCAATACTGTTTTGAATGAACATGGTTGAATGTTTGGGTTCTAAGGAAAATGGTTCATCATAAAGAACTCTGAAATGAATTGCTCATGGTTCTATGGTAAATTCATTGAAAACTCATCTCATGCATTCACTTGCTTCATACTTTTCTCAAATGCTCAAGTCATTACAAAATCTGAAAACATGCATAAAAATAATGCATTGGCATTTTTGCATATCATTCATAGATCCTTGCATATCATTGTGAATATGAGTCTCATGCATACCTTGATTCATGAATGCTTGCATGAATGCTTCCATAAATCCTTGCATGCGTGTATGTATTTATTTTATAAAACCTTTCTTGGAAAATTCTAAGACTTCACCTCCTTGCTAAATAACAATGCAGTGATTTTAATCATATGTGATACATGTCATATATTAAGGGGGAGGATTTGATTCCGACCGTGCATACATTTAGGGGGAGTCATAGCTATGTCTTGACAAATTCATTCTATACATGCAAAACAAAAATTTACCCCCACACTCTTGCACATAATGAATTTAATGACTTTCATTGATAAGGATTTAAGAAATTCCTTCCAACACTTTAAAGGGAACTTGAATCTCTACATTGACATTAAAGAGTAATCGTGAGGAAAAAGCTGTCTACCCCACAAAAATTGCATAAGTGGAATGTGGATCCGAGTAATCGGGAATCCCCCCTGAAACAAAGGAGGAAACTCGTGTCGAAAGGAGAAGCAAAAATCCACATGTGTGACGAATCCAAGTAGCCGAGAATCCCCATTGAGACATATGAGGAAACTCGCGCTGAAAGGTGAAGTCCATTAAAAGAAACAAAATAGGGGTTGTGCGAAGCTACCGAAAGTCAAAAATATAAAATGAAAGTGTAGAGAGGAGATTACATTCTAGTGTTCTTTAGAAAATCTGAAAATCCATATGTTTTGAAGCTCATTAGTCATTGCCTCACATTTCACATGGGCATTTTTGTGATGTATGTATTTTATGAATTTACCTACATTCATGGTTTATGTGGTACTTCTAGTTGTGTATGCACAAATCTCTTAGTTATGCTTAATGTCTTACATTCTTGAATTTGAATCACATGCTCCTTTCTTAACCCGTGCCTCATATAGGGGGAGTCACTATATGTACTATATGTGTGCATGACGATTGTGCTTGTGTGCTTGCATATTCTTGCATTCCCCTTTGGTCTAATTCTGAGCATAAACCTTGCATTTGAAGGAAAGAAGTCATCATGTGCATAGCTTCATATCTTGCATGATTAGCATTCACATAGTGCATTTTCATTGCATTTGAAAGATGAAGCTCATCATGTGCATATTTTCATGTATGGTATTTTCAGCATTCATATAGTTCATACATAATATCATCTTGGGAAATTCATATTTTTCAACAATTGGTATAATTTATTTTGAAATGCATCATTTTGAACTCATCATGTTGCATAAATACTTAAATGAGTTCTTCCAACCTTTGGTATCATATCTTTTGGTCTAACATGTCCATATCATGTCACATAATCCCATGTCTTTTTGTAGATGACAAAAAGGGGGAGAATGTTTGTGTGTGCTCAATGTCTTATGTATGTTGTTATTTTGGGGAGAATTGATCTATGTGCTCATTATTCATGCTCTATGCTTGGTCTTTAATAAAGATGCTTGCATACCTGTTCTATCACACACATCGTTTTGTCATCATCAAAAAGGGGGAGATTGTTGCATCCCCTAATTGGTGTTTGGTTTCAATGATATCAAAACGATTGTGTTTGTGTGTGTATGTGTTTCATTGATCAACATATTTATATAGTGCTTGAATGGTTGAGCTCCCATGTCATTTTATTTGATTAAGTGAGAGATTCATGTTCATCATATTAAAACATTGTCATATGGTGAATGTGTTTTTGATGGTTGAATTGAGAAGTCAAATACATGTTTGAATGTGTTCAATGATGTGTTTTTATGTGAACTAGTTCAAAGAGTTAATGCTTGGTTCATGATTTTTGATTCTCATCTAACCTCTTCCTTTATCATATTTTTTAGGTTGAAAATTCATGGTTAATCATCGTGGGATTATGGTAATACTTATTCATTTATTTTCCCATGAATTAATGGTGTTTTAACAGGTTTTTCTAACCCCTATTATAGGGGTCGACCCATAGGGTCGACCCTTAGAAGTTTTGGGCCGGACAGAAAATATTTCATGTAGTCTGCCTGCATGGGTCGACCCATGGGATCGACCCATGGGGTCGACCCCTGGAAACTGAGTTTCCAATTTTAATCTGCCTGCCCTCTGGTTGTCCAGGGGACCCATGGGGTCGACCCATTCCGGCACGGGATTCTCGGGAGCATCCGAAACCCAATGAAAACATGTCTAAACTTTACCAAACTACCCCCCATTGGTTCCTAAACATATTAGGGGGTTTCTAACATGTATTGGGAGGGTTTTATGTGTCTTTTGTCCACTCCTCTATATATATGAATGTGAACTCCGAATTTGAAAAGATGAGAAGCCCTAATGCATTTTGTTCTATCTTGTAGGTGGAGAAAAGGGGCAAAGCAACCAAGGAGCTCTTGAGGAAGGGTTATCATCTACATCCATGAAGATTTGGAGCTCGTGGTAGAAGAAGAAAAGAAGCGTCTTGAAGAGAGGAACAAGAGGATGCCAAAATCGCCATCATCCGACAACGAACCAAGAGGAACCGAAAGAATCGAAAAAGGGGGAGCTCTCTACATGCTATATCTTCTTCATTTCAGTCTTTAGACTTTGTTTGGGATTCATTGTATCTATTTGTCTAGGCTTCATACATTTCTGAAGGAATATTGTGTGTGGGTGTTCGGAGAAAGGGGTTCTCCGAGTGGTTTGTGTTGACGCATGTGCGTCGTGTGGTGCGGAGCATATCCGCGTGTGTGCTTAGGCATATTGTGGGGTGTGTTCCCCGTGTGTGGTTGGGAGTTTACTCCCGTGTGGTTGCGTAGGTGTCGCCCTGCGCGTGTGTATTGGAGTTTTACTCCGTGTGTGTGTGGAGATTTATCCCCGTGTGTGTGTTGGAGCGTCGTCTCCGTGTTGGGCGATTTATCCCCAAGTGAAGCCTCACCAAGTTTGGTGAGGGGTGGATGTAGGGAGCCCGTCGTGGTCCCGAACCACCTTAAAAACCCTTGTGTTGTGGTTTACTTTGTGGTTGTGCTTAATAGCTTAATCCATTTATCTTGATCGTGTGCGAACGGTGAGATTGAGAGAACTAAATTTGCATTACTTAGTTTAAATTCTTCAATCTTGCTAATTCCGCTGTGAGCTAGTAAATAGTTTTAATTGGACATAATTTTAGTAGAGGGTTCTATTCACCCCCCCTCTAGAACCGTGTTCATGCACTACGGGACCAACATACAGAGTCCAAGGGACAAAAGTCGACACACAGTCGGTTATACACGGTCTGAGGAGGGCTGCTGAAGCAGTCTGGCGGTCATGACTGGACCGCTTACTGACAGAAATAGTCTCAGAAAGGCTACCATCAACAGGACAGTCCCGATTCTGGGGTTTAGCAAAAATACGCTATTCGATTGAGTCAAAAAGGTTCAGGATAGTGGGTACAACCCGCCCAACATCCTAGTAGGAATCCCAGGGTCGCGGGGACTTACGGAGGCCTCGAAACATGAACACCTAGTCCGACAGAAGGAATATCTGACGGAGAGGTAGTTCATTGCCCAAGAATTTAATAGCTCACAATCAACGAAAAATGATCTATTCGGTCTAGTCGCCACCACCAGAGTGGCACGACCTTAAAACAGAACTAATAAGATAGCAAGGTGATAATGGATTAATGAGAATCAACATTAATTACTCTACTCATTTTCAATCATAAGATATCAAGAATGATGATCATGGAGGAATAATCATGAAGAATATTAACTTAGATCAGAAAATTCCATTTTCCTAGTTAACAGTGTGATATTTAACATAAAAGTCATACCAGCAAGTTATGTAACATGGATTAACAATGCATAACACGCCATAATCAAAATTACATAACAATAGAGATTAGCGGTCTTGCAGATGGCCGCCACTTGAACAAAGGCGGTCTGACCAGGGCCGCGTTCCGAGGAAAACCCTAATCGCATGTTCATAATGAATCAAGTAATACGCAAGATATGGTTGATAAAAATTAGGCAAAATGGATTCCAATGAAAGCTAAAAACAAACTATATATGATCAAGTTAGTTAATTAGGTTGGGCCTGAGAGAAACCTACCTAAATTGAAGAAGAGAGGATGATGCGAAAAACCCAATCATCGAACACGTTGTCGATCCTCACCCTAATTCACCCTCGATCGGCCACCTCAGGTCGCACCACCAGTTGGAGAAACAAAATCTTTGATAATTAGGAGAAAAATCTAATAATTCCAAAAATATATATTTTATACATTTTATTTTACATAGTTATATATATATGGATTTTTAAAGATACGAGTAAGATATTAACATGCATTACGTTATATATATATATATATATATATATATATATATATATATATATTGAAGGAATATCGATGGATAAGGCTTTTTTTTAAAGGATAAAGGTAAAAAGGAACAATGAAATATAAAGAATAACAGTGAGTTGACCCGGTAAAACTTTACTCTCGTAAAGTAATTATGTTGACCCTCTATTATTAAATTATTAAATAGTGTAAAGCCCCTTTAAACCTCAAGTTCTCGACGCACTTATGTTGGAATCACACAATATATATATCAAAATGAAGGGCTCGAAAAACTCTACCTAACATGATGTTCAAAAATTTTTTTACTTGAGAGTAGGACTATCTTGAGTTAGGAGGACCGGAAAAAGGAAGTACCAACCCCACTACCTCGGTCACTATCCCAATAACACACCCATAAAATTTCATAGTCAAAGGGGGCTCCGTCGACCTAGAACGGGCTATCAATGTAAAAAACTATAACTACTGTGCTACAGTGAAATGCAGGATTCACCGTGTGAACAAAAAAATGCTATTAAATTATAAATGAGTTAAATTGTCGATTAATGTTATCACAAATGATATGAAAATTTATATAAAAATAAGAGGATTATAGTCATATACACCTTGTGATTTCTAGACATACGGTTGTATGGAAAAAAAAATTTTAAACATGTTTCCTTATTATTTAATTAAGATAAAACATGCAAAATGAATTAAGCATAATGAAAAAAAACATGCAGAGGAGACATGAAACAAATAATTATTTTTGCATGCGGTTAAGAGATTTATCTGGGGAGAAAACCTACATGATGACTGAGAAGTTGATCGAGAGAGGAAAGAAGGATGCA
Source organism: Amorphophallus konjac (assembly GCA_022559845.1). Lineage (NCBI taxonomy): Eukaryota > Viridiplantae > Streptophyta > Magnoliopsida > Alismatales > Araceae > Amorphophallus > Amorphophallus konjac. The sequence continues at coordinate 250,140,405 of CM040126.1, forward strand.
GGGGAAGCAGACACGCTCGACGCACACGAGCAGGAAGACGACAATGGGACGAAGGGGAAGCAGTTCGGCGACGCGAATCCCGTTCACGAACGGCAGCAGCAACAACAGCACATTTCCCTCCTTCGAACACGAAAGGAAGCAAAAGCCCTTAATCGTTCGAACGATCTAGTATTTATAGGGAAATACCTAGGGGAGTTCTTCACAACCTAAGAATCCTAGTTGAAGTTAGGATTGACTCTATCGTTTCCTTAGATTCCTCAACAGGTTAGATTTTTTATCTTTAAAACCTCGTTACCCAAACCACCACCGCCCTTGTGTTGTTCGAACTAACCCTAATACTCCCGCAGGCGTGGATGATCGAACATGTTTTCCCGTGAGAAGCCCATGGCCAATTCGTGGGTTTTGAAATGGGGAGGCCCATTATATATCATTTATATATATCGTAAAGCCATGCGTCTTTCATTATGTAACATGGGTTTTGGCTTTTAAGAGAAACCCAATATATCCTATCTTAACAACTTCCTTCTTATGTGTTTAAAGAAGAGCCTATCACGTAACCCTTGAAGCCCATTAACGCTTATATGTATATAGGTGTGTGGGTGTTAACTCATTAACTAATTAAAGTTCTTACTATATATATATATATATATATATATATATATATATTCTCAGCCCATGCATGTTTATATATATTAAAATTATCACATGCTTAAATTATTTTAGTAGGACTCTTTACAGCTATAGGGATATTATTTCTTATCATCATATTTTTACCGCTGGCTCAAGTATCAGAGTTGGATTCGATCCTATGAAAGTCTTTATATATACGTGTATAAATGAGAGTCCTTCTAAATACTTGAATTATATTTTTTTTCAATTTTAGTCGTAAATAAAAGCTATATTAAATTTCTAATTCTCAAATATTAATTTTAGCTATATTTATCAAAAAACTTATTAACCACTATTATTTCATGATTAATATTTATAGTTATTTTCATTTATTTCTTCTTTATCACATTGTATTCCCATACATATTTCAAAATTTTAATTTTATACTTTATTATTTAACCGGGGTGTTACACCCTCCCCCACTTCAAGGAATTTGGTCTCCAAATTTGTTGATCGTCATTAACTATTCAAATAGTTAAACTAAGATGATCTTATCTATTCAAAATAACATGTTAATCATACAACTAATGGAATGTAAAAGAATTTGACTATAGTTAAAGATGAGGGAAACGGTACCTTATATAGTTCCTTATTTGATAGAAATCGGTTCTAATTCTCCTTGTGTTTTTGCTTGTGGAAGTAGGTTGGGACATTTAGCCATTATATGATCTTTATTTCCGCAACGAAGATACGCTCCGCTCCTTCGCCAGCACTCCTTGATTAGATGACCAATTTTGTGACAGTAAAAATATTTCATTTGCGAAAGGTTATTCTTTTTCTTCTTATTACTCCGGATTTCTTTACGACGGGCTAGCCACTTTTTAACGGAACCGGACCTCAACTTACTCGATGATCCTCTCGCTTTCATGTTAAAAGGAGCTTAATTACCTACAAAATGATTATAAGGTTAAAAAAATTATTATTATTACGCGTCGTGCTACACAATCTTGTACGTATTTTATTACTTAACCCGAGGCACTACCCAATCTCACCAGGTGACAAGAATGGATGATATACATTACACGACCTATTACTTAGGGTAACCTATACTTATGAACAAGAACCTAGGACTTAAACAACTGAGGCCCTGATACCACTTCTGTCATGCCCCGAACCGATAGCAGGGGGAAGCGATGCTCGGAACGTGGCAGGGAAACAGTCATGATAATTAGAGCATAAAATAAATAAACACAATAAATAATATTCAACACATGGAGGCCATTAATTTGAGACAAATATAGTTTTATTGTTATGTTGGAAATTTAAATACAATGTGGACTCAATAAAAGAAATAAAGAAGAGAAAATAGTAGGACCACTATACTAACTAGACTCAAGAAAATAAAAAGACTCCGGTCTCTAAGTTCCAGGTTCACTCGACCACGCTGGCCTGATCCCAATTGCAAGCATTCCATCTACCGCGTTACTTGAAGAGGATGGAAATAAGGCGGGGGGGGGGGGGGGGTGAGCAAGAAGCTCAGTAGGAATTACTCTCTATCATCAGGAAGATTTAAGTAATTAACCATTTTATGAATGCATGAATAATGCGAAGAACTCAAATAAGCAAACTAAATAACAAGAAGATAATCGATAGACAAATGGAAAGTAATATTACAAGTCGAGACAAATCAAGTTGAGTCGAGTCATGTCACGTAAGTAGATACTTCATGCTTTCGAGCATGAATAGCAAGTTTCACGAGAATGTGGAATGTTGTAGACTCACACGCTAGCTAGTACTCGGTGACAATGCCACACCTAGTCATTCACCTCCCCGGGGATCAAGTACTTTTCGGGTGCTCCCAAGACCAGACTGGGCCCTTAAATATGATTGCCTTGGCATTGATTTATTTGGATCATAGATCCCACGAAATCTAGACATCCACGAATAATGATGGCCAAGAGTTCCAAGATCAAGCTCATGTAATCAAGGTAATATACATATGAATATTGATTCTCTTGAGATTCCAAACAATAGGCTCATTAATTGAGAGGAATAGTCATTTAAAGAAATGACTCTCGAATGGATAAATGTCCACAATAGACCTAACAATAGGTCAAATTCAGGGTACAATAGCCTAGTTAGGTTAGAGTAGCTTACACATATCAAAACTGTGAAAACATCAATTTCTGAAAAGTTGGAAGGTGAAACGGTCAACAAAAGACCGCTAAGATAGGAACACAGTCTAATCAGGACTGCAAAAAGGCTAGCTGGGTCAAAGATCCAACCCAGAGCAAACGAGTAGAAAATGGTCCAAGGTGGGCCGTGATCTGGTCTAAACGGTTCGGGTTGGGCCACTTGAAGAGGTAAAGGGTTTAATATCAACCGTGGAATTACAGAGTCCAAGGGACTAAAGTCGACGCGCATCCGGTTATACACGATCACAGGAGGGCCGTTCAAGCAGTCTGGCGGTCATGACTGGACTGCTTACTGACAAAAAATGTCTCAGAAAGGCCGCCATCAACAAGACAATCTCGATTCCAGGGTTTAGCAAAAATACGCTATTTGATTGAGTCAAAAAGGTTCATGTTAGTGGGTACAACGTACCCGCCCGGCGTCCTAGTGGGAATCCCAGGATCGCGGGGGCTTACGGAGGCCTCGGAACACGAACACCTAGTCCGACGGAAGGAATATCCGACGGAGAGGTAGTTCGATGCCAAGAATTTAATAGCTCACAATAAACGGAAAACGTTGTAATCGGTCCAGTCGCCACCACCGGAGTGGCACGACCTTAAAATAGAACTAATAAGATAGCAATGTGATAATGGAATAATGAGAATCAACATTAATTACTCTACTCATTTTCAATCATAAGATATCAAGAATGATGATCATGGAGGAATAATCATGAAGAAGATTAACTTAGATCAGAAAATTCCATTTTTCTAGTTAACGGTGTGATATTTAACATAAAAGTCCTACCAGCAAGTTATGTAACATGGATTAATAATGCATAACACGCCGTAATCAAAATTACAAAACAACAGAGATTAGCGGTCTGGCAGATGGCCGCCACTTGAACAAATGCGGTTTGACTAGGGCCGCGTTCCGAGAAAAACCCTAATCGCATGTTCATAATGAATCAAGTAATACGCAAGATATGGTAGATAAAAATTAGACAAAATGGATTCAAATGAAAGCCAAAAATAAGCTCTATATGATCAAGTTAGCTAATTAGGTTGGGCCTGAGAGAAACCTACCTAAATTGAAGAAGAGAGGATGACGCGAAAAACCCAATTCGCGAACACGTCGTCGATCCTCGCCCTAATTCGCCCTCGATCGGCCACCTCAGGTCGCGCCACCAGTTGGAGAAATAAAATCTATGATAATTAGGAGAAAAATCTAAGGATTCCAAAAATATAAATTTTATAAATTTTATTTTACATAGTTTTATATATATGGATTTTTAAAGATACGAGTAAGATATTAACATGCATTACGTTATATATATATATATATATATATATATATATATATATATATATATATATATATATATATATATATATATATATATATTGAGTGAATATCGATTGATAAGGCTTTTTTTTAAAGGATAAAGGTAAAAAGTGTTGGCCCAAACTAGATGGCGGACAAGAAGGGGGGTTGAATTGTCCCCTTTGCTTAGATGGTGGATTTTAAAAACAATCTAAACTGATCGCGATGGAATTAAAATTAACTGCGTTAATTAACATATATAAACTCAAGTGAGATTAGAAGAATCCTCTCAATCTTTCCTATCTCACACGGATATGCAATGCAAAGAACGAGTTAACTATGCCTAAATACAAATAGCAGAGGTAGCCGTGTGTAGTGGAGCAGTGAATAAAAATCTATAAATTTACCTGTGAATGGAGATCGGAGAAATGGACAATCGCACAGGCAAACCACATGCAACACGGAGATATTTAGGTGGTTCGGGACCACGAAGGGCTCCCTACGTCCACCCCTCACCCAACCGGGTGAGGCTTCACTACACGCTACTTTCGTAGCAACACGGGGACGAACCCCAACCACACACACACGCTGCTTCCGCATTAATATCCACACACGGGGAAAATCCCCAACACGCTGCAACCGCAGCACACACCCACACACAAAATCGGGGAACACACCCCGGACACTCAAACCACATGGAGTCACAGCTCCGTTAACACATAACCAACCACGGGGAAACTTTCCCCCAATAAAACCCAACACACGGAGACGCAGCTCCGCTCACACACGGTTATCCGATGTTCAGAAGAAACCAAAAATTATACAAGATATGCTCAAGACTATGTATCAATCAAGAAGGGCATCATAGATAAATGGATAAGTGATATAGAACGTTTCCCCTTTGACTTTCAATGGCCGATGAAGATCTTCTTTGAAGCTTTGGTCGGAGGGAGTCGAAACCGCAGGATGTCGGAATCACCGGTCAACCTCCTTGATGATCCAAGATGTTTTCCTTCAGATTCGTCATTCAATCACACCTCCAGACATCAAAAACTAATAGATCTAGCAAATCTTTCTCCTCTACATCTTATGGCCGCCCTTTCCCTTCTTTCCCTACAAGAGATAGAACACATTAGCTCATTCCTTTCATACCAAAGAATGAAAATCGCAGCATATATATATTGCCATTATAGGATGTTCAAATGACCAAGATAAAACCTCAACAACATCCAAGCTAGAGATAGAACATGGAAAACATCTCAAATAAGCTAGAAATAGATGTAGAGATTTTTTCCCTTTTGCAAACTCCTCAAATCTCCAAGACGATGTCGACGGATGCTCGAGATTTTGACATCTTCAGATTCATTGCGTCATTGCACTTGCTATCTTCTTCTACACCGAGCTCCAAATCTCAACGGAGGTAGATCAGATATAGCGTGGAGGTCCTCTCCAACTGCTTCCTCTCTCACCTGCACAAAGAACACGAATGTTAGCCTCTTGTTCTTCTAAAATCCCCAAAATCGCATCATATATATTGCCCCATGATAGAATGATGAAAAGACCATAAAGCCCTTGGAAAACCCTAGCAAAACCATTCTAATATATTCATTAATAACCCAAAGGTATTAGGGTAAAAGACTATCCCATTTGGAAGAGATTTCATAGGGTTTCGGTGGGCCGCGGAATTTTTGCGCGAAACTACCAGAATGGGGGGGTCGACCAATCTGCTAGCAGGGGTCGACCCATCTCTATCCAGAACTCTGTCTGCTACAGAATTTTTACAGGGGTCGACCCACTTTGTGAGGGGGGTCGACCCACTTTCAGACAACATTCTGTTTAGGCTTTTTCTTGCCCAGGGGTCGACCCATTGAGTGGGGGGGGTCGACCCATTGACCTTGAAACCTTATGAAATGATATTTAATGCATTCCTAAAGACCTATACATGCAACCCAATGTAACCAATCATGAATTAAAATATTTGGATCATGCATTAACATATGGAACTAGTTTTTGAGTCCAACACCCAAAGGACATGAAATATGATTGTGAAGGCATTAGTATGAGGCACATAAATGTTTTATTCATATTTTCAACTCAAGAACCTCCTCAAGAACATACATAAAGCACTTGGTAGGGAAACACCAAATCCAATCAGATCTTGCATGAAAGAATAGAAATCAACATGAGCATGATGCAATATGAACTACAATTATCAAATTGACAATTTGGAAGCCAATTAACCCCAAAGCCACGAAGCATAAAGTAAGCCTAATCTCCCCACATGGAAATCCATCATAAGAAGATTCTTACCATGATTTCAGATATTTCTGGACATAAATGAACCTACACCTTTAGAAAATCAATTTCATGTTATGCTTTGATCCATGCAAATGAAGAACCCAACTTGAATGCATTCTCCACACAATGCCACCTCTTCAATGCATTTCAACCTTGATGAACTTGCACATTAGTATGTTTACAGTGCAGCTATATGCACAACTGATTCACACATTTTCAAACCGCATTTTTCACAAGTTCACATTTCAAATGCAATTTAATCAAGCTAACATGAATTAAATGAATTGAGAGCAAACTCAAACCTCCACTTTGTACCAACAACCATTCATCCTGATACTTAATCAATCCAAGTGAAAAGAGCACCTACCTTGGATTTGTGTCATGAGAATAGATCTCTTAACTTGCATATTGAGCTTTTGCAATTCATCCACATGTAACTTTGAATGGAAGACTTTTACTCCAAAAAGCCACACAAGCTTTCATTTCAGAAATGATTCATGCATGAAAAAAACCACCTCATTCAAAGGTCAAATACATTGAACCATCCATCAAGCACTATAAGAGAGCCTTTCACCCAAGATTCACCAAGTTCCTCACTGAAAATTAAAAGCAAACTGCCACTCAATGAAACAAGATATTGGCATCTTTTTCACAACAATCCAATAAATGATTATGTCAAGGGACTAAGTGTCTTGCCACCCCAAAGGAAAAAGTATGAGACTCTTTGATTCTATGATACCACTAGAAATGTATTCATGAAAGTATTTTCAAAGTACCGAAACCTCAATTAGGAGTTGAGACGTTTAGACATGTATTTGATATGTATGAGACTTATTCAACCCAAATACAGCAATAACCATGCGAGGCATGTTAGGACTCAAACATCTCAAAACTCCCACGAGCAATATGCAATGAACAACGTTCAACATAAATGCATGATTTTACATGGGTCCAAGAAATATGATGATCTTTTTAACAGAAGGCAACCAAGCACAGTACATGTATCTCATTCAACTCAAATAGGTCAATGCTCATGTAAAATAGGTTACGACCTGGAACACCTCAAATGTCCCATGATAAATATGCAAGAACCACATCCATGATATGCAAGAGCCAAGAGACATTTTCATAAAACTTACACATAATATTTTGTTATCATCAAAACTATCACAAAAGATAATGAGGGAGTGCAACGAACCCAACAATCTCCCCCCTTTTGATGATGACAAAATATTGTGGCCATCCAATACTCTCTCCCCCTTTGGCATTATCAAAAAGTGGGAGTTTAGATGACAATTGTAAAATACCAACATGAATGATAGAGAATGAAATATCAATGGCGCACGAACCCAGTAATGACCGATCATTAAAGGAAGGTGTGGGAACCATGAAGACTAAGCAAGAAATGACATGTGATGTGCAGTATGTAGGATGTCAAACTTATATGCAAATGCTCAATTTTTAAATTTTTTTCAAAATTATATGCAAGATGACCAAACTATGCACAAGTTTTGCTGAAAGCACATTATTCTCCCCAATTGTCAAGAACAAAAACTAGCTAACAATGGGTTATTTTTCTTGTTATTTGCAAGTGTAAGCTAAAGATGCATCAAGATGAAGTGTGATATGAACAAACCGAATCAAGCAGTCAAGCATTCAAGCATGCATAATAAGATATAGACTCATGCAAGTCCCTTCGGGACGGGTGTAAGGATAATGCAATCGATTGTAGAACATGATGTGCATGAACAATATTAAGTGGGTCGTGCTTACATAAGTAAGTACTGCATAAACCATGATAAGTAACAGATTCATAAGGAACATTCAAATAATCAAACCCAAGGTGCATATGTGATAATTGAGTAATGAATTTCAAGGTAGTTTGGAAAATCAGATTTTCTAAAGAACACTAAAAAGAACTTATCATCCATACACTTTCAACACACGAATATTGGTAGCTACGTATGACCCCCCAAAATTTTTTTTATTTTTTTTAATTACTAACAATGGTGTGACTAACCTTTTGACACGAGTCATGCCCTTTGTTTCAGGGGCATTTCCCGGTTACTCAGTTTCGTCACTTTTTTATGATGTGGATGAGACACTTTTCGACGCGAGTTGTACCCTTTGTCTCAAGGGCACTTCCCGACTACTCGGTGGCAAATCACACTTATTTTAGTGTGGATTAGTTTCTCCTTTCGACGCGAGTTTCCTCCTTTATTTCAGGGGGGATTCCTGGCTACTCGGATCCACGTTCCACTATAAGACTTTTTGGTGGGGTATATAGCTTTTTCCTCACGAGACATGTGAATTTCATGTAGAGAATCAAAAGTCCTTAAATGTGTAGAGTAGAAAATCGCAATCCTTATTAAATTGAATCATTATCTCAAAAAGGTGTATTTTGTGTGGGTGGTTGTATTGAATGTAAAAGATAAATTAACCTTATCACAGCAATGTCTCCCCCTAAATATATGCACGGTTCCCCCGTAATATATGCCATGTAACAAACATGTCTAAATCAATGCAATTTCATTTAGCAAAGGATTACTCATAGAAGGAGTCAAAAAGTGGTTGAATAAAGTATATACATGCAATCAATCAGGGATCTTTCAATGTTTTCAAGCAAATGATTATCAGTACTTGGCGGAGTACATTGGTCCGAAGACCACCATCACGCATGAGGAAAGCTTCCAGTTGGACATAATCCAGCCTTCCACTATCGCCATTTGATATACCAAATAATCATGGCACTCAAGCACATGTGTATGAAGTATATGCAAGTATATGCATGTAACTTGAAAAGATGATTGAAAAATTATTCATATTCACAAGTATGAAAAGATATGTATGATATGTGCAATGTATCATGCAAGTAAGCATATAAAGTGAATTTGCAAAAGTGAATCATTATTTGTAGGATGTGATTAGAAGAGTGAAAAAATTTATCCACAGACCAAAACTTTCAAACCTAAACTGTTATTTGCAAGAAGCGAAGTAAGAGGTGTATATGAAAGAAAAGTCATGTATGTCAAAGATGAAGCATTCAAGAACTGAATTTATTCACAAAATGTGAAACAGAAACTGATCAAATGGAGGTACCAAGTTTTTCTCAAGATTCAAGCTCTTACCAAGGTTAAGTAATCCAATAGGAAACAGTATACCAAATTCTTTACCTGATAAGCACATCATTTCCTTGCCTTGAGGGATCTTTATTTGTCATTGGTTTCTTCCTTCTCAAGGCACCCGTGCTAGATAGATTCTCATTTTGGAGTTTTGGGTACCCAAGCCATCTTGGGTCCCGAGGGGTTAGTTCTTACACGAATAAATGAATTCCTATTTTCCTAGCAAACCATTCATCATCAAATACCCTAGTAGAACAGTCATCCATAGAATGACCATTCTCTCCACAATAAAAATAGTAAGAAGATTTCCTCTTCAAAAACCCATTTTCATCATTTTTCATTACAGAACAATCATTCATTACATGTCCAAAATTTCCACAGTAATGACATGTAAAATTCTTTTTAACAAACCATTCATCATCGTTTTTGTTTGTGAAGCAATGTTCAAAGACATGACCGTGTAATCCACAGTAATAGCAATGAGAGTTGAATGTTTTCCTAGTGGGTTTCACATGATCTTTAGACTCATTAACAATTTTCATTTGTGATTGCAATGCTTGTTCATCATCAGATTTCATTAGAAGGCAGTCATACATGTCATGACCATATTGTCCAGAATAGTAACATGAAACATTTCTTCTTTTCTTTGACGCATGATCATATTTGATAGTTTGAAGGTTTTCATGCACACAGGAGTGATGATCAAAATTTTTCTGATTTTGATTTTCTTTATCATGCACGGACAATGATTCATTGAAAATTTTGATTTCATTTTGTAAAGACAAAATATGCAATTCATAATTAGCAGGCTCTTCTTCACATGAAGCAATTTTTTCATTCAACAAAAAATTGACGCTTTTGTAACTTTCAATTTCATGTTCAAGAGAAAATAATTTATCATGATCATCAACAATCACACTTTTTCCTTTTTCAACATTTTCAAGATTTTTCAATCTACTTTCAAGCAATGAAATCTGAATTAACATATCACTATTTTCATTTTGGAGTTTTTCAAATGACTCTTTGTTTGTAGAAGTGTGTTCAAGTTCTTTTATTTGAAAGCTCTCATTTTCATCAACCATTTTATTTATGGTTTCATTGCATTCAAATTTATCATTCATGTTCCTGAAGCTTTCTATTTCCTCTCTCAGTTCCTTCAACTTTTCAGACTTGTCATTAGACCACCATTTTTCATTTTCAAGGAGAAGCAATTTTTCAAACATTGCTGTGTTTAAATGCTTCAACGCTTCATTCTCCTTGGCAAGTTCATCATTGATAGCCAATTCATTAATGAGCCTTTACATAGCATCTAGCTTGTCCTTTAACTCTTTTTCAGTTTCCTCAAGTTGATTGATCTTGTCAAGCAAGGCGTCATTTTCTTCTTTCAGACAATAGTTTTTATCTCTATGCATTTCCACATCAAACAAAAGAGACTCATTTACATTCTTGAATTCTAAGCATTTTTCACAAGAAGGAGTTTCATGAAAAGTATTATCAAGTTTCTTATGGAGCTTCTTATTTTCTGACTTCAGTTTCTTGTACTTACTCGATAATTCATCATAAGCTTCCACTAATTCTTCAAATGAAATTTCATCAAGTTCAGAGTCAGAACTTACCTCCTTGGATTCTAGGCTTGAATGATCATCCTTGCTATTAGCCATCATGCACGCATCCTCTAGCCCTCCATGTAACTTGATCAGTCGATCCATGATTTCTTTGGCTGAGCTGCAATCAGGAACAAACGGAAATTTGTTAGAGTCAACTGTAGCTTTTAATAAGTTCAGAATGACAACATTATCATCACTTTTAGTCCTATGTTTAGTAGACCATTTGGACTTGTCTAATGGCAATTTATACGGACCATGAGATATGAGATTCCACAACTTGGGATCATAAGAGTTGACAAATATACATATTTTTCCCAGCCAGAGACTAAAATCTGAACCATCAAAAATAGGAATTGCATCCATATTAGCCATCACAAGAGATCTTTACTCTACGACCGCAAGGTCGACTAAAAAATCAGAGACGAGGCTCTGATACCAATTGTTGGCCCATACTAGATGGCGGACAAGAAGGGGGGTTGAATTGTCCCCTTTGCCTAGATGGTGGATTTTAAAAATAATCTAAACTGATCACGGTGGAATTAAAATTAACTGTGTTAATTAACATAAACTCAAGTGAGATTAGAAGAATCCTCTCAATCTTTCCTATCTCACACGGATATGCAATGCAAAGAATGAGTTAACTATGCCCAAATACAAATAGCAGAGGTAGCAGTGTGTAGTGGAGCAGTGAATAAAAATCTATAAATTTACCTGTGAATGGAGATAGGAGAAATGGACAATCGCACATGCAACACGGAGATTTTTAGGTGGTTCGGGACCACGACGGGCACCCTACGTCCACCCCTCACCCAACCAGGTGAGGCTTCACTACACGCTACTTTTGTAGCAACACGGGGACGAACCCCAACCACACACACATGCTGCTTCCGCAGTAATATCCACACACGGGGAAAATCCCCAACACGCTGCCACCGCAGCACACACCCACACACAGAATCGGGGAACACACCCCGGACACTCAAACCACACGGAGTCATAGCTCCGTCAACACATAACCAACCACGGGGAAACTTTCCCTCAATAAAACCCAACACACGGAGACGCAGCTCCGCTCACACACGGTTATCCGATGTTCAGAAGAAACCAAAAATTATACAAGACATGCTCAAGACTATGTATCAATCAAGAAGGGCATCATAGATAAATTGAGAAGTGATACAGAACGTTTCCCCTTTGACTTTCAATGGCCGATGAAGATCTTCTTTGAAGCTTTGGTCGGAGGGAGTCGAAACCGCAGGATGTCGGAATCGCCGGTCAACCTCCTTGATGATCCAGGATGTTTTCCTTCAGATTCACGATCCAATCACACCTCCAGACATCAAAAACTAATAGATCTAGCAAATCTTTCTCCTCTCCATCTTATGGCCGCCCTTTCCCTTCTTTCCCTACAAGAGATAGAACACATTAGCTCATTCCTTTCATACCAAAGAATGAAAATCACAGCATATATATATTGCCATTATAGGATGTTCAAATGACCAAGATAAAACCTCAACAACATCCAAGCTAGAGATAGAACATGGAAAACATCTCAAATAAGCTAGAAATAGATGTAGAGATTTTTTTCCCTTTTGCAAACTCCTCAAATCTCCAAGACGATGTCGACGGATGCTCGCGATTTTCACATCTTCAGATTCATTGCGTCATTCCGCTTTCTATCTTCTTCTACACCGAGCTCCAAATCTCAACGGAGGTAGATCAGATATGGCGTGGAGGTCCTCTCCAACTGCTTCCTCTCTCACATGCACAAAGAACACGAATGTTAGCCTCTTGTTCTTCTAAAATCCCCAAAATCGCATCATATATATATATCCCCATGATAGAATGATGAAAAGACCATAAAGCCCTTGGAAAACCCAAGCAAAACCATTCTAATATATTCATTAATAACCCAAGGGCATTAGGGTAAAAGACTAGCCCATTTGGGAAGAGATTTCATAGGGTTTCGGTGGGCCGCGGAATTTCCGTGCGGAACTGCCAGTATGGGGGGGTCGACCTATCTGCCAGGGGGGGTCGACCCATCTCTATCCAGAACTCTGTCTGCTGCAGAATTTTTACAAGGGTCGACCCACTTTGTGAGGGGGGTCGACCCACTTTCAGACATCATTCTGTTTAGGCTTTTTCTTGCCCAGGGGCCGACCCATTGAGTGGGGGGGTCGACCCATTGACCTTGAAACCTTATGAAATGATATTTAATGCATTCCTAAAGACCTATACATGCAACCCAATGTAACCAATCACGAATTAAAATATTTGGATCATGCATTAACATATGGAACTAGTTTTTGAGTCCCACACCCAAAGGACAAGAAATATGATTATGAAGGCATTAGTATGAGGCACATAAATGTTTTATTCATATTTTCAACTCAAGAACCTCCTCAAGAACATGCATAAAGCACTTGGTAAAGAAACACCAAATCCAATCAGATCTTGCATGAAAGAATAGAAATCAACATGAGCATGATGCAATATGAACTACAATTATGAAATTGACAATTTGGAAGCCAATTAACCCCAAAGCCATGAAGCATAAAGTAAGCCTAATCTCCCCACATGGAAATCCATCATAAGAAGATTCTTACCATGATTTCAGAGATTTCTGGACATAAATGAACCTGCACCTTTAGAAAATCAATTTCATGTTATGCTTTGATCCATGCAAATGAAGAACCCAACTTGAATGCATTCTCCACACAATACCACATCTTCAATGCATTTCAACCTTGATGAACCTGCACATTAGTATGTTTACAGTGCAGCTATATGCACAACTGATTCACACATTTTCAAATCACATTTTTCACAAGTTCACATTTCAAATGCAATTTAATCAAGCTAACATGAATTAAATGATTTGAGAGCAAACTCAAACCTTCACTTTGTACCAACAACCATTCATCCTGATACTTAATCAATCCAAGTGAAAAGAGCACCTACCTTGGATTTGTGTCATGAGAATAGATCTCTTAACTTGCATATTGACCTTTTGCAATTCATCCACATGTAACTTTGAATGGAAAACTTTTACTCCAAAAAGCCACACAAGCTTTCATTTCAGAAATAATTCATGCATGAAAAAAACCACCTCATTCAAACGTCAAATACATTGAACCATCCATCAAGCACTATAAGAGAGCCTTTCACCCAAGATTCACCAAGTTCCTCACTGAAAATTAAAAGTAAATTACCACTCAATGAAACAAGATATTGGCATCTTTTTCACCACAATCCAATAAATGATTATGTCAAGGGACTAAGTGTCTTGCCACCCCAAAGGAAAAAGCATGAGACTCTTTGATTCTATGATACCACTAGAAATGTATTCATGAAAGCATTTTCAAAGTACCAAAACCTCAATTAGGAGTTGAGACATTTAGACATGTATTTGATATGTATGAGACTTATTCAACCCAAATACATCAATAACCATGTGAGGCATGTTAGGACTCAAACTTCTCAAAACTCCCACGAGCAATATGCAATGAACAACGTTCAACATAAATGCATGATTTTACATGGGTCCAAGAAATATGATGATCTTTTTAACAGAAGGCAACCAAGCACAGTACATGTATCTCATTCAACTCAAATAGGTCGATGCTCATGTAAAACAGGTTACGACATGGAACACCTCAAATGTCCCATGATAAATATGCAAGAACCACATCCATGATATGCAAGAGCCAAGGGACATTTTCATAAAACTAATACACAATATTTCGTTATCATCAAAACTATCACAAAAGACAATGAGGGAGCGCAACGAACCCAACAAAAAGAAACAATGAAATATAAAGAATAACAGTGTGTTGACTCGGTAAAACTTTACTCTTGTAAAGTAATTATGTTGACCGCTATTATTAAATTATTAAATAGTGTAAAGCCCCTTTAAACCTCAAGTTCTCGACGCACTTTTGTCGGAATCGCATAATATATATACCAAAATGAAGGGCTCAAAAAACTCTACCTAACATGATGTTCAAAAATTTTTTTGCTTGAGAGTAGGGCTATCTTAAGTTAGGAGGACAGGAAAAAGGAAGTACCAACCCCACTACCTCGGTCACTATCCCAATAACACACCCATTAAATTTCATGACCAAAAGGGGCTCCGGCGACCTAGAACGGGCTATCAAGGTAAAAACTATAACTACTGTGCTACAGTGAAATGCAGGATTCGCCGTGTGAACAAAAAAAATGCTATTAAATTATAAATGAGTTAAATTGTAGATTAATGTTTCACAAATGATATGAAAATTTATAGAAAAATAAGAGGATTCCAGTCATATACACCTTGTGATTTTTAGACATACGATTTTATGGGAAAAAAAATTTTAAACATGTTGTCCTTATTATTTAATTAAGATAAAACATGCAAAATGAATGAAGCATAATGGGAAAAAAAACATGCAGAGGAGACATGAAACTAATAATTATTTTTGCATGCGGTTAAGAGATTTATATGGGGAGAAAACTTACATGATGACTGAGAAGCTGATCGGAAGAGGAAAGAATGATGAAGGGGAAGAAGACACGCTCGATGCACACGAGCAGGAAGACGACAACGGGACGAAGGGGAAGCAGTCTGACGACGCGAATCCCGTTCACGAACGGCAGCAGCAACAATAGCACCTTTCCCTGCGTCGAACACGAAAGGCAGCAAAAGCCCTTAATCGTTTTAACGATCTAGTATTTATAGAGAAATACCTAGTGGAGTTCTTCACAACCTAAGAATCCTAGTTGAAGTTAGGATTGACTCTATCATTTTCTAAGATTCCACAACAGGTTAGGTTTTTTATCTTTAAACCCTCATTACCCAAACCACCGCCGCCCATGTGATGTTCGAACTAACCCTAAGACTCCTGCAGGCATGGATGATCGAACATGGTTTCCCGTGAGAAGCCCATGGCCAATTCATGGGTTTTAAAATGGGGAGGCCCATTATATATCATTTATATATATCGTAAAGCCATGCGTCTTTCATTACGTAACATGGGTTTTGGCTTTTAAGAGAAACCTAATATATCCTATCTTAACAACTTCCTTCTTATGTGTTTAAAGAAGAGCCTATCACGTAACCCTTGAAGCCCATTAACGTTTATATATATATATATATAGGTGTGTGTGTGTTAACTCATTAACTAATTAAAGTTCTTAATATATATATATATAGATGCATATATATATTCTCAGCCCATGCATGTTTATATATATTAAAATTATCACATGCTAAATTTTTTTTAGTAGGACTCGTCATAGCTATAGGGATATTATTTCTTATCATCATATTTTTATCGCTAGCTCAAGTATCAGAGTTGGATTCGATCCTATAAAAATCTTTATATATATATATGTGTGTGTATAAATGAGATTCCTTCTAAATACTTGAATTATATTTATTTTCAATTTTAGTCATAAATAAAATGATATATTAAATTTATAATTCTCAAATATTTATTTTAGCTATATTTATCAAAAAAATTATTAACCACTACTATTTCATGATTAATATTTATTGTTATTTTCATTTATTTCCTCTTTATCACATTTTATTCCCATACATATTTCAAAATTTTAATTTTATACTTTATTATTTAACCGGGGTGTTACATGTACCCCCAAAACTTGAACTTTTGGACTCGATCGAACTGCGTGATTTTTCCCAAGCCCGAAATTGGGGCTGTCCTGTTAATAGCGGCCCTTCAGGGACCGTTCTGTCAGTGAGCGGTTCAGGCATGACCGCTTGTGACTCTGAGCGGCCGTTTGGTGTGACGACCCAGATTCCGGATACCAGGTGCACCCGGTAGGACTACCGGATACACGTGGTACCGCATGGGACCCGCGAGGCCTCCCAAGAGTGCACTACAAGAAAAAGTGGCTATAGCGACCGCATTAGCGACCGCTTTAATCGGTCGCTAGTCGGTCCCAAATAGAGACCAATTCGGCGACCGAAATAATCGGTCGCACATCTGAGACCTATTGGCGACCGAACTAAATTCGGTCGCCAATCGGTCGCTGATCCCGTTATACTCCCCCCTGCGACCCCCGCCCGCCCGAGCCCCTCCCCGCCCGAGCCCTCCCTCCCGCCCTCCACCCTCCCGACCGAACTAAATTCGGTCGCCAATCGGTCGCTGATCCCGTTATACTCCCCCCTGCGACCCCCGCCCGCCCGAGCCCCTCCCCGCCCGAGCCCTCCCTCCCGCCCTCCACCCTCCCGCCCGAGCCCCCTTCCCCTGCGGCCCCCTCCCCCTGCGGCCCCCTCTCCGCCCTAGCCCCCCCTCCACCCTCCCGCCCGAGCCCCCGCCCGAGCCCCCTTCCCCTGCGGCCCCCTCCCCCTGCGGCCCCCTCTCCGCCCTAGCCCCCCTCCTCCGCCGGAGTCCCCCCTTCCCCTGCGGCCTCCCGCCCGAGCCCCCCTCCGCCGGAGCCCCCCCTCCCCCTGCGGCCTCCCGCCCGAGCCCCCCTCCTCCGCCCGAGCCCCCCTCCCCGTGCGGCCTCCCGCCCGAGGCCCCCTCCGCCGGAGCCCCCCTCCGCGCCGCTCGCCTCGCCGTCGTCGCCGCGCCGCTCGCCTCGCCGTCGCCGCTCGCCGTCGCCGTCGTCGCCGGCTTCCTCTCTCTCACACACAGGTACCTCTCTCTCTCTCTCTCTCTCTCTCTCTCTCTCTCTCTCTCTCTCTCTCTCCAACCCGCCGCGGCCCCCCCACAGGTACCCCTCTCTCTCTCTCTCTCTCTCTCTCTCTCTCTCTCTCTCCAACCCGCCGCTGCCCTCTCTCTCTCTCTCTCTCTCTCTCTCTCTCTCCAACCCGCCGCTGCCCCCCCCAAGGTACCTCTCTCTCTCTCTCTCTCTCTCTCTCTCTCTCCAACCCGCCGCGGCCCCCCCCCCCCACAGGTATCTCTCTCTCTCTCTCTCTCTCTCTCCAACCCGCCCCCCCACAGGTACCCCTCTCTCTCTCTCTCTCTCTCTCTCTCTCTCTCTCCAACCCGCCGCGGCCCCCCCCCCACAGGTACCTCTCTCTCTCTCTCTCTCTCTCCAACCCGCCCCCCCACAGGTACCCCTCTCTCTCTCTCTCTCTCTCTCTCTCTCTCTCTCCAACCCGCCGCGGCCCCCCCACCCCAACCCCCTGCAGGGAATTTAATGTGAAAATTTTGTTTAGGCCATGCTAATTTTTTGTTTAGGGCATTTCATAGTCCATGTTATTGTTAATATGATAGAATATTATTTTGTGCACTTTTCAGGTGTTTGGGTGCTTTATATTGCCTTTATTAACAGTCATATGGACCTTCCATTTTTTGTAGTAAAATACCAGTGCATGTAAATAGTCATTTTTGTGTGTTAGCATGATAATATATTCACAAACATGTGTTGTATTTGGATTGGCCTCACCTCTCCTTTCCTAATGATTAGTGTAAGGTTTTTAAGGGTTTAGTGTTTAGTGTTTAAGGTTTAGGGTTTTAGATTTAGGTTTTAGGTACTAGATTTAGGTTTTACTCTTTTAAGGTTTAGGATTTTTAGGGTTTAAGGTGTTTAGGGCTTTTAGGGTTTAGGGTTTAGGATTTTAAGCTTTATGGTTTAGGGTTTGGGGCTTTAGGGTTAGGATTTAAGGGTTAGGTGTTAGGGTTTAGGAAGGGTTTCAGGGCTACAGGTTTTTGGACTTCGATTTTAAGTGTGGGTTTTTCGGTTTACGGTTGCTAGGCTTAGGGTTGAGGGGCTGTTTAGTGTTTAAGGTTTAAGGGCTTACGGTTTTAAGATTTAAAGTTTAAGGTTTGACAGTTTTGAGGTTTAGTAGTTTATGTATTAGGGGTGGGGTAAGGGGTTCAATGTGGGTTTAGGATTTTAGTGTTTTAAATTTTATGGTTTTTAATTATTTTAGGGTTTTACAGTTTAGGGGGTTATGAGTTTATTTTTTTATGTTTAGGGTTTAACATATAGGGTTAGGGTTTAAGGTTTAGGGTTATTTAGGGTTTAGGTTTTTGGGTTTAGGGTTAGTTGTTTGGTGTTTAGGTTTGTTTGCATTTTATATTTGGCATATGAGTTTAGGGTTTTGGATTTAGCATTTGGGGTTTTTGGTTTAGCGGTTAGGGGGGTGGATTACGGTTTTGAGAGTTTAGGCTTTAGGGGTTTTTGGTTTAGTGGGTCTAGTTTCTAAGGATTTTAGGTTTTAGGGTTTAGGGTTTTTCATGTTTTTAGGGTTTATAGTTATTACAATTTAGGATTTTTAGGGTTTAGGGTTTTTCGAGTTTTTATGGTTTATAGATATTATGGTTTCATATTTTTAAGGTTTAGGGTTTAGGGTTTAAGGTTTTCAAGATTTATGGTTTAATGTTTTGAGTTTAGGGTTTAATGTTTTTAAGGTTTAAGGTTCTTGGGGCTTTTAGGGTTTTACATATAGGTTTACATTTTTGGGTTTCTTTTATTTAGGGTTTGATGTTATTAGTGATTTTAGGGTTTATGATTTTAAATTTATGGTTTATGGTTTAGAGTTTATAGTATTAAGATTTTTGATTTTTAGGTTTAGGAGTTTTAGGGTTTAAGGTTTAGGATTTAGGGTTTTTCAGATTTAGTCTTTTATGTTTGTGGTTTTTAAGGATTTTAGAGTTTCTAGTTTTAGGGGTAACTCAAGATTTAGGGTTTTAAGGTTTAGGGTTTGGGATTTTTAGTTTGAGGGTTTGGGGTTTAGCAATCGGTGGTTTAGCAGTTTAGGAGTTTAAGGGATCGTAGTGGGGTTAGGGGTTAGGGGAGGGTTTAAGATTTATAATTTTTAAGGGTTTTATGGTTTTATGATTTAGGGGGTTCGGGGTCTGCAGTTTAGTGTTTTTAGGGGTTTTAGGGCTTACGTTTTTTTTTCTATAGGGTTTACAATTTTTACGGGTTTAGGGTTTAAGGTTTAGGGATTTGGGAATAGGTTTAGGTTTTAGGATTTTAGATTTAGGTTTGAGCAAATCGCTCAAAAGTGCAATTTGCAAATGCACTTGGTTTATAATCAAAGCCGTCGGGGTCCGGGGGTCCAGAATGTGAAATACTGATCCGATCGGCATTCCGATCATTCCAACACAACCTGGGAGGTAGACGTGACTTGTCAGAGCTGACGGATTCTAAATCGGACTACCGGTTTGAGCCCGACGCTCAAAAGTGCAATTTGCAAATGCACTTGGTTTATAATCAAAGCCGTCGGGGTCCGGGGGTCGAGAATGTGAAATACTGATCCGATCGGCATTCCGATCATTCCAACACGACCTGGGAGGTAGACGTGACTTGTCAGAGCTGACGGATTCTAAATCGGACATCCGGTTTGAGCCCGACGCTCAAAAGTGCAATTTGCAAATGCACTTGGTTTATAATCAAAGCCGTCGGGGTCCGGGGGTCCAGAATGTGAAATACTGATCCGATCGGCATTCCGATCATTCCAACACGACCTGGGAGGTAGACGTGACTTGTCAGAGCTGACGGATTCTAAATCGGACTACCGGTTTGAGCAAATCGCTCAAAAGTGCAATTTGCAAATGCACTTGGTTTATAATCAAAGCCGTCGGGGTCCGGGGGTCCAGAATGTGAAATACTGATCCGATCGGCATTCCGATCATTCCAACACAACCTGGGAGGTAGACGTGACTTGTCAGAGCTGACGGATTCTAAATCGGACATCCGGTTTGAGCCCGACGCTCAAAAGTGCAATTTGCAAATGCACTTGGTTTATAATCAAAGCCGTCGGGGTCCGGGGGTCCAGAATGTGAAATACTGATCCGATCGGCATTCCGATCATTCCAACACGACCTGGGAGGTAGACGTGACTTGTCAGAGCTGACGGATTCTAAATCGGACTACCGATTTGAGCAAAACGTTTAAAATTATCATTCGTCAATTTCACTTCAATGAAAAACATCTTGCTTTTAATTTTCAAGAATAATTGATTTCTTTATTAAAGAATTGATTTTAATTTTTTTAAATGATATACAGGATCATCCGTCGCGAGATGTTGGACGAGACGACGACCAGGATGACACATATGCGGAGGATTTGTGATTTCATTTTAGTTATTTGTATGTTGCCATTTTATTATGGATGTATGATTAATTTGTGTGTTTGTATGTGATGAATTTGAAATTTGTGGAGATTATGAGTTGTGTAGTTGATTTATATGTTTTTATGAAATTGTTATGTAACAGGTTATTTATTTTATTAAATTGTTATTTATCAGGTGATTTATAGTAGCTTTATATTAATTTTTGAAAAAAAAAAATTTAATTAGCGACCGCATGGAGACCGAATAGCGACCGCTGAAAATATTAACTTTGGCGACCGCATAGCGACCGAATAGAGACCATATAGTCGTTTATATAATTTTTTTTTAAAAAAATACTACAAAATTGGCGACGGAATGGAGACCGAATGGAGACCGAATAGAGACCGATTGACTCTGGGACCGTTCTTGCGACCGAGTTATATCGGTCTCTATGAACGACTGATTCGGCGACCGAAGTTATTCGGTCGCCATCAGCGACCGTATCCGCGACCGACTTATGTCGGTCGCAATTTAGCGACTAGTATATAGCGACCGAAATATTCGGTCGCTAAGTGGTGTCTGTTCGGTCGCTATTGGATTTTGCGACCGAAGAACGACTGAATAGAGACCGAATATGTCGGTCGCTATTTGCGAACTTTCTTGTGGTGGTGGTAAAGCTCCGAAGGGAAAAAGGACTGTCGTGTAGTACATTGAACTGACAGATGTAACAACAAGCAATTAAATTTCATTAGATCGGAGTGCTAAAGTAGCAGAAATAAAATTACTCTTTAATTAACTGTTCAAATTAACAACTATACACCAGAGTCTAGTCCAAAGGAAAGACAACAAGCATAGTCTGACAGAAAAGAACGTACACAGAAGTCGGGGGAAGCCCGACACAGGTACAGTTGGCAGCTACAACAACGCGCTCCACCAGGAACAGTAGAGGCGGACTGCGAAACCCACCTGAAAAGCAGGGGTGATCTCTAAACAGAAACTCAGTAGGGGTCACGCGAATCCCCACCGAAAACGCACAGTGCAACGGAAGCAACTCAAACAGCAAGTGCAGCAAAGCAGGAAAAGCTACACTACAAAGCTGTAAACAGAACAGGGACAGCAGGAGTAGGGAACATGCAACGAGCAAGGGGAGCTCAACAACAAAGAAGAGCGAGGCCGTAAAACACGGAACACGGCCACCGAGGAGAACTCGGCACTCTAAGCTACTCCAAAATGCAACAGACAGTCAACCCTAAACTCACACGGTAGGGTACACCAGTCCGTCGGCCAAAACCGAGAAGAGGGCAAAAGCCAACAACACACGGAAAAGGTCTAGAAAAGACCTAGACAGACGACAACCAAACACGAGCAGAAACGTCGTGCACACAGCCCCACGCACGACCAGAACGACACGCACACTACAGGACACCAACCTCGAGTACAGCCACGAGAGGGCCACTCGCGAAGGTCGCAACGCACGAGAAACGCCGAGAGTCACTGGTCAAGTGATAGGAGTACCCTCACACTAGAAGAATAGCCAGATGCGTCCACTGACGTCTTACACTGTGCCTCAAGTGTCACGTCTACCAGACCGTGTGCAGCACGGAGAAGACTAGACACACTAAGAACCAGGTCCAAGGAACAACAACGTTCCAAGGAAGAACGGCAACTACGGACACAGGACCGCAGTACCAAGCTGCGAGTGACTAGTCAGGGTCACGCCCGTCGACGCGAGTCCTCAGTCCCTGACCACGTGTGCACACACTGACCACTACCTAGGCCAGGCCTCTAGCTAGTATTCCCCTCTGTAGCACGCTATCGTTGGCCGGGGCCCACGGAACTAGCTTAAAAACCGTGTAACGGGAAACTGCCCGTCCACCACTCCCGGTGGGTGACGTACTAAAAAGATTACGTCACAGGCTACGACTAGTGGAGGTTTAGAAGGCACGGACTCCAAAACACAAGTGCTAAAGTACAGACAGTCTACAGAAGCCCTGTCACACGTACTACGAAGCACCACTGGCAGTACAACCACTGCCGACAGACTCAGGACTAGGCAACTAGACCTACCACGTAACGATCCCGAGTCGAACGACTCAAAGGTAAGATCGTCACAAACAGCGGAACAAGCCGCCAATCGGTCTAATCCTAAGCCAGAAGAAACCACGCTCCGCAGAAAATAACACATGGAGACCTGAGGGAAAACCAGAAACCCTCAGCACAACTGGACATGCAAAACGAGGTAAGGCAATACCTCGAGGCATCCAGAACCAGTGTCTCGGGCCGGACAGAACCGCCAAGACACACACTCACTAGGTCGCATGTCAACCACTGGGTCACACCGGGTTGACCAGAACCTAACAACAAAGCTCAAAAAGTAGGAAAGGGAACCCTACCTCAAGCAAGAAGACTCCTGGCCACCTTACAACGTTGTCTTAACCCTCATAGGACGTCAGAAGACATCCACGGGACAACGGGCAGACCACAAGGACAAGCCAAGACAAGCCGAAACCGAAATCATGGAAATCGGAGCACAAGGCATGTAACACACCACCCCTAGACCGCTACAAACATATGACGGTCTAGACCTGGGCCGTTACACACAAAGTGACGGTCGGGCGACAATCCGTCACACACACTACCCTATCTAACTCTAAACATAGAAAACAACATGTAACGGCCAGCACCGGGCGCGATACACACACCTGATGCGCCAGACCGAGGCCGTCAAAGCCAACAACCCTCAAAACACAAAACACACAAAGCAAGTAACGCGCTAGATGGGGCGCGTTACAACAAACTAACGCATGGGAGCGACCACGTTAAAGCCACCTGACGCACAAGACCATGCGCGTCAGGGCCAACACGCCCACAACCAAAAGCACAAAACACAGCTGAGAGGCATGTAACGGCCAGCACAGGGCGCGTTACAAACGCCTGACGCACAGGGTCCCCACCGTTACATCCAACGGCGCAACCACCCCACTCAACCAAAACAGCAAGTAACGGTCCAGAGAGGACGCGTTACACATGCCTAACGCACAGGGTAGGGGCCGTTAAAAACAAAACAGCACGCAGCCACCCTAACTCGGCCAAAACAGAGTGTGACGGCCAGGGGCAGGCACATTACACTCACCCAACGCATAGGGGCACCACCGTCAGAGGCACCACCTCTAATGGTCAACATCGGTCAAACGGAATGTAACAGCCTGGGGCAGGCGCGCTACATCCATCTAACGTGCTGGGTCAAGCGCGTTAGAGGAACCGACTTAACCCCAAAACAAAACGACAAAACGAATGTAACGCCCCAGCCTAGGCGCGTTACATGGGTGTGACGCGCCACCCCATAGCTGTCACGCACCCAGAAGCCAGAAAGCTCAAAAACGCCAAACGAAGTGGCGGTCTATCGTAGGGCCGTCAGAGCCAAGTAACGGCCACTGAAACGACCGCTACATCGGTCACGGCGGGAAAACAGAGGAACGGCCTAATCGGCCCGTTCCACGCTCCATTCACGCCGAAACGCAGGGGAAACAAACCCAAACGACGACAGACAACTCCAGGGGGCTAAAAACCCCACATGCAAGCTTAAAAACTCAAGATCCGGGTGATTTCAACGAATCCACCCTAAATGGATCAACGGGGTTCCCGGGCTCCAACCGGCCTCGAATGACCACCGATCAACACAAAACTAACGTGGATGGGATCTTAACATCCCTGCGGTCAGTTTAAAACTAACTACACCGCAAACGGTCGCCGTTTTTCGGTAAACCCTACAAACCACGAAAATCACGGTTTAGACTAAACAAGCCCAAACTTGGCCATTTTCTTGCCAAACGACGTGCAATGGCAAGGAAAACAGATAGGAAGAAGTGAGGATCAGTCACCCTACCTCCACCGAAGAAACCGTGCCCCGAAGGGACTAAACCACGCCGAAAACCACTCGCGAGCTCGAACGTCGGCTTTGAATCTACCATTCGAGATCGCGCCAGAATCGATCTGATCCTCGCCTCATCGCGCGCCTAGCCAGCTCCACCCCGTCTGCAGCCAGAGCCGAGGAGGCGAAACGAGAGAGAACGGAAGAGAGAGAGATGGCGGCGGCGAATGAGAAGGAAGGAGAGAGGAAGGAAAAGAAAAAAGAAAAGAAATTAGGAAATCTTCCTAATTTCCAAAAATTCTGAAAATGCGCCAAAAATGCACAAATTCATAAAAATACGCAAAAATAGTCGAAACGACCGGCTCGGAGAGTACATCGTCGCTGTAGCATCCATGAGTTCGAGAATTGACAAACAAACTCACCGTAGGGTTCCGTAACTAATACGAGAGAAAACCCCACATGGCTCGTAAAGCTCAACTCGGAAGCCACCAAAGCGAACCGAAACTCACCGAAACCAATCCAAAAGATCCAATGAAGATCCAGCAAGACCTACCAAGGATCCAGGGCATTACATCCTCCCCTCCTTTAAGAAATTTCACTCTCGAAATTAAGGACTAGCAAAGGAGAAGCAGGGAAGTACAACCCGACAACACAACCACGAAAACAACGCAAATCTCGAGAGAACACAATTCAGAGGAACACCGTCAGACCACCATTACAGGTACACACTCAGCTTCTAAGACACAAGTCCGCAGCACGAGCATGGTACCAAAGTGAGCACATCTGACACCTCCGAAGCAAGGCAACGTCGTTTACGCCTCACCAGGAATGGAGACACGACTGCCACAGCAATAGACAACCGAGAAACACAACGGCAGCACGGCAAGCGGCAGCTTACACAAGGAAACACAGTCCTCACAGCTGACGGCTCGACCACATCATCGGCTCTTGTGCCAAAGGCAACAGGGAACACCTGGCACACAGGACACCAGCGACAACAACAACGCTGGACCACAAACACAATCAAGTCAGCGCTCACTCAGACATTACATCTGATCGAGTCGCAAGCCAACTCTACCAGAGAAAGGGAGTATAGCAAGCTAACTGACAAGACTTAGTCCACACAGAGACACAAAATCATAAAGAAACAGCGCCAAAACAACAACAATAGCAACACTCGTAAAATTCCGGTTCCGTTCCAAACACAGAACCAAGGAACACATCTGCAAGCAAGGTCACATTAAGGCACACGAATAGCTGAACACACGACCACAAGAGACGGGTCACACATCAGACTGCTCACCAAGAAGAGACCCACAACAACGAGAAACGATAATAATATCAGGGAACGCAACTCAAGGACCACCAACACGCCTCGACAGCACAACACCCAAGAAAAGAATGCAGAGTAAAGGGTACTCAATCAGTAGGAATGCCGACAAATTTCCCAATACTCGCAAATGCCAAAGCCGACACCAGAAAACCACCAACAATGGCACGGCAACATACGACATCAAGGCACAAGAAGCCAAGACGAAGTCACATCGAGGAGAAACAGATCTCTCGACCCGTGGGTAGCCAACCCACACAATTCCGCTGCGCTCTCAACAACGTGCATAGGCAACAGAACAACCTCGATAGTCGCACCTCAACACACACCAAGCGCCTTCGCAATCAACAAAGATCGCAAACGACACGTCACGAGTACCGATCCCGCGAACAATCGATCACCAGGAGCCTAAGCGCAACAGGAGAAGAGCACCAGCTTCAGTACAAAGCACAAGGAAAGCATCAATCTCAGCTTACCTTCACATCCTGAAAATGATAAATGAGCCTTCACGATACATCGGCCGCTGGACACGGCACGACAACACGGTACACAACAGCTCTTAACACCATCACGGAGTCCAAAGCCAAGCAACCGTATAGTAGAGAGCAGATCAGGCTCAAAACAAAGCTGTCCACACTTAAGCAGACACAGGACAAAGGCATCACCAAGACAGCAATTCCAAGGCAAACCTCGAAAAGATTCCACCAGAAAGAACGAGAAGCAAGAAGCTCAACCACAAAAGCTCGCAAGGAAGGAAAATCCTAGCTTGCCTGAGCAACTTCTCCAACACGGAATCAAATCAAGCACTGCAACAGAAGCGAAACACATCAGGAGCTGAACATACTCAAGCCGGGACGACCAAGACAACGTAAGAACATGTACGGCCATCAAACCAAGGCTAAAGGTCAACAGCAACCTGAACAACACACGGAAAAATCTCGAACAACGTACCGTAGATTCAAGCCTTCCGACGAACACTGCCAAGTACAACATGATCGAGACAAATGCAACGACGAGAAAGAAACACCTCGTCACATCCTGACGAGAGCAGGACCATCTCGTATAGTGCCAACCAAGCACGCACAAGACCACACATAGAAAACAACGCGATAAACCATCACAACACCTAAGAAAGCAAGAGACTGTACTGGACCTTCACGACTCTGGAAACTGTATATCTGAGATTCCCATGTACTTCACACAACAACGCTCTGATACCAACTGTGACGACCCGGATTCCGGATACCAGGTGCACCGGGTAGGACTACCGGATACACGTGGTATCGCATGGGACCGGCGAGGCCTCCCAAGAGCGGTAAAGCTCCGAAGGGAAAAAGGACTGTCGTGTAGTACATTGAACTGACAGATATAACAGCAAGCAATTAAATTTCATTAGATCGGAGTGCTAAAGTAGCAGAAATAAAATTACTTTTTAATTAACTGTTCAAATTAACAATTATACACCAGAGTCTAGTCCAAAGGAAAGACAACAAGTACAGTCTGACAGAAAAGAACGTACACGGAAGTCGGGGGAAGCCCGACACAGGTACAGCTGGCAGCTACAACAACGCGCTCCACCAGGAACAGCAGAGGCGGACTGTGGAACCCACCTGAAAAGCAGGGGCGAGTCTCTAAATAGAAACTCAGTAGGGGTCACGCGAATCCCCACCGAAAACGCACAGTGCAATGGAAGCAACTCAAACAGCAAGTGCAGCAAAGCAGGAAAAGCTACACTACAAAGCTGTAAACAGAACAGGGACAGCAGGAGTAGGGAACAGGCAACGAGCAAGGGGAGCTCAACAACAAAGAAGAGCGAGGCCGTAAAACACGGAACACGGCCACCGAGGAGAACTCGGCACTCTAAGCTACTCCAAAAGGCAACATACGGTCAACCCTAAACTCACACGGTAGGGTACACCAGTCCGTCGGCCAAAACCGAGAAGAGGGCAAAAGCCAACAACACACGGAAAAGGTCTAGAAAAGACCTAGACAGACGACAACCAAACACGAGCAGAAACGTCGTGCACACAGCCCCACGCACGACCAGAACGACACGCACACTACAGGACACCAACCTCGAGTACAGCCACGAGAGGGCCACTCGCGAAGGTCGCAACGCACGAGAAACGCCGAGAGTCACTAGTCAAGTGATAGGAGTACCCTCACACTAGAAGAATAGCCAGATGCGTCCACTGACGTCTTACACTGTGCCTCAAGTGTCACGTCTACCAGACCGTGTGCAGCACGGAGAAGACTAGACACACTAAGAACCAGGTCCAAGGAACAACAACGTTCCAAGGAAGAACGACAACTACGGACACAGGACCGCAGTACCAAGCTGCGAGTGACTAGTGAGGGTCACGCCCATCGACGCGAGTCCTCAGTCCCTGACCATGTGTGCACACACTGACCACTACCTAGGCCAGGCCTCTAGCTAGTATTCCCCTCGGTAGCACGCTACCGTTGGCCGGGGCCCACGGAACTAGCTTAAAAACCGTGCAACGGGAAACTGCCCGTCCACCACTCCCGGTGGGTGACGTACTAAAAAGCCTACGTCACAGGCTACGACTAGTGGAGGTTCACAAGGCACGGACTCCAAAACATAAGTGCTAAAGTACAGACAGTCTACAGAAGCCCTGTCACACGTACTACGAAGCACCACTGGCAGTACAACCACTACCGACAGACTCAGGACTAGGCAACTAGACCTACCACGTAACGATCCCGAGTCGAACGACTCAAAGGCAAGATCGTCACAAACAGCGGAACAAGCCGCCAATCGGTCTAATCCTAAGCCAGAAGAAACCACGCTCCGTAGAAAACAACACACGGAGATCTGAGGGAAAACCAGAAACCCTCAGCACAACTGGACATGCAAAACGAGGTAAGGCAATACCTCGAGGCATCCAGAACCATTATCTCGGGCCGGACAGAACCGCCAAGACACACACACACACTAGGTCACACCGGGTTGACCAGAACCTAACAACAAAGCTCAAAAAGTAGGTAAGAGAACCCTACCTCAAGCAAGAAGACTCCTGGCCACCTTACAACGTAGTCTTAACCCTCATAGGACGTCAGAAGACATCCACGGGACAACGGGCAGACCACAAGGACAAGCCAAGATAAGCCGAAACCGAAATCATAGAAATCGGAGCACAAGACATGTAACGCACCACCCCTAGACCGCTACAAACATATGACGGTCTAGACCTGGGCCGTTACACACAAAGTGACGGTCGGGCGACAAGCCGTCACACACACCGCCCTATCTAACTCTAAACACAGAAAACAACATGTAACGGCCAGCACCGGGCGCGTTACGCACACCTGACGTGTAGCGACCCGGATTCCAGATACCCGGTGCACCCGATATAAATACCGGATACACGTGATACCATGTGGGACCCGTGAGGCCTCCCAAGTGCGAGAAAGCGCCGAAGGGATAAAAGGCTTGTGTAGAGTACATTGAAGCCACAGAGATAAAACAGTAAGCAATTAAATTTCATTAGATTGGATTGCTAAAGTAGCAGAAATAAAATTACAGCTTCATTAATAACTTTTAACAGTTAAACACAGAGTCCAGCCCAAAGGAAAGACAACAAGTCTAGCACAGTACAGTCGGACAGAAAGAAACGTACGCAGAAGTCGGGAGGAGCCCGACGCAGGTACGGCTGGCAGCTACAACAGCAAGCGAGCACTCCGCCAGGAACAGCAGAGGCAGACGGCGAAACCCACCTGAAAAGCAGTAGGGGCGAGTCTCAACAGAAACTCAGTAGGGGTCACGCGGATCCCCACTGGAAAACGCACAAAGCGAAAGCAAGAGCAACGGAAACAACAACAAAGCAGCAGGAACAGCAGGTGTAGCAAAGCAGGAAAAGCTACACTACCAAGCTGTAAGACTACCGCTAAAGACAACAAAGGAACAGACGGGAAGTAGGAGTAGGGAACACGTAGGAGAGGGTGAGAACCCGCACCAAACAAGCGGCTACCGAACTAACCTCGGCACCCCAAACTACTCCAAACAGAAAGGCAACAGATGGATGACCCTAAACTCGCACAGAAGGGTATACCAGTCTGTCAACCAGCCCCAAACAATCCAGGTCTAGTCACGACCTAGACAGACGCCAAACAAGCACGTACACGACCGGAAACGTCGTGCACAAAGCCCCACGCACGAACAGAACACCGTGCGGACAACAAAACACTGACCTCGAGCACGGCCACGAACGGGCAACTCGCAAAGGTCACGACGCGCAAGAAAACGCGAAGAGCTACGCGTCACGTGATGGAAGCACCCCCTTAGAAAGCCAGCTGCGTCCACTGACGTCTTATGCCGCACCTCAAGCGTCTCGCCTACAGCACTGCTGTAACAACAGCAGAGACAAAGACACAAGCTGAACCAAACAGTAACAGCAAAATAAGTAACTAGTCAGGGTCACGCCCGTCGACGTAAGTCCTTAGTCCCTGACCACGTGTGCACACACTGGCTATAGTCTAAGCCAAGTCCTCTAGCTAGTATTCTCCCTCGGTAGGACGCTACCGTTGACTAGGAGCCCGCGGAACTAACTAAAAACCGCTCACCGGGAAAATCCCTCCGCCATCCGCTAGCGGGTCGGCACCTCTAGGCCTTAGGTCACACAAGTGGAGGCTTCACACGACACAGAAGCTCAAACACAAGTGCCGAAGTACAGACAGGCAACCACGCCCCTCAACACGTACTTCGAGGCACCAAATGGCAGCATCGCCACTGCCGACAACTCAGGACAAGCAACTAGACCTCCTACGCAACGATCCTTGAGTCAAACGACTAAACGGCAAGATCGTCACAACCAGCGGAACAAGCCGCCAATCGGTCTAATCCTAAGCCAGAGAAACCACGCTCCGCAGAAAACAACACACGGAGACCTGAGGGAAACATCAAGAACCCTCAGCACAGCTGGACACGTAAACCGAGGTAGAACAACACCTCGAAGCATCCAGAAGCAGTGTCTCGGACAGGACAGAACTGCCAAGACACGCACAAGCAAGGTCACACGTCAACCACTGGGTCACACCGGGTTGACCGAAACCAAACAACAAAAGCATACAAGAGTGGGATCAAGAATCCTACCACAAGTAAGAAGACTCCTGGCTACCTTACAACGTAGTCTTAACCCTCATAGGACGTCAGGAGACATCCACAGGACAACGGGAAGACCATAAGGACAAGCCAAGACACACAGAATCATCGGGTGGAAAACCAAGGCACAAAGGAAGTAACGCACAGGCCCTAGACCGTTATTAGCAAGTGATGGTCTAGCTCAGGGGCGTTATTTCCCAAACGACGGACGGACACCAGGCCGTCACACACCACCCTAACAACCTACAAAGCACACAAAAGCCAAGTAACGCACGGGACCAGGGGCGTTACAAGCAAACGACGCACGGGGTACCCACCGTCACATCCGACGGTGCAGCAAACCCAAACCAACGCGAAGTAACGCACGGCGCTAGGCGCGTTACAACCAAACGACGCGGCAGGAGAGGGCCGTCACATTCCAAATGACGCGCAGGGGCCCATCCGTTACATCCAACGGCATGGCCACCCTCAACCCAACACGACAACAAACGACGGACGGAGGCATGCGCGTTACTCACAAACGACGCACGGGGTCTCCACCGTCACTTCCAACGATGCAGCCACCCAACCTCGTCCACGTAGAATGTAACGGCCAGGGGCTCTACCGTTACACTCAAACAACGCATAGGGGCACGACCGTTAGAGGCACCGCCTCAACGAGTCAACGTCAGTCAACAGGCAAGCAACGGCCTGGGCAAGGCGCGCCGCTTCCATCTAACGCGCTGGGTCAAGCGCGTTAGACCAACCGACTAAACCCCAAGGAAAAAAAATGACAAAACGCAAGTAACGGCCAGTCACTGGCACGTTACACGGGAATGACGCACCACCCTTGGGCCGTCACTCACCCAGAAGCAAAAGGGCTAATAAACCCTCAAACCAAATAACGGTCCATCGTAGGGCCGTCAAAAGCAAGTGGCGGTCGCTGGCTAGACTGCTACTTCGGTTACGGCGGGAAAACAGAGGAATGGCCGGATCGGCCCGTTCCACGCCCCATTCACGCCGAAACGCAGGGGAAACACACCTAATCGACAAAATACAACATTCAAGGGCCAAAACGCCCACATGCACGCACAAAAACACAAGATTCGGGCGATTTGACCAAATCAACCCTAAGTGGGTCACCGAGGTTCCCGGGCTTCTACCGGCCTCGAATGAACACCAAATCGCACGAAAACTACGTGGATGGGATTCTAACATCCCTGCGGTCATTTAGAAACTAACTGAACCGCAAACGGTCACCGTTTACCGGCCGACCCTAAAAACCACGAAAATCACGGTTTAGGCAAAACAAGCCCAAACACGCTCGTTTCCTAGCCGAACACCGTGCAATGGCAGGGAAAACGAAGGTAAGGAAGCAAGGATCCGTCACCCTACCTCCACCGAAGAAACTGTGCCCCGAAGGGACTAAACCATGCCGAAAACCACTCGCGAACCGATTTCACCGGCTTTGAATCCACCGTTCGGGATCGCGCCAGAATCGATCCGATCCTCGCTCCATCGCGCATCCAACCAGCTCTACGGCTTCACCGCCTCGCCCACCTACGCCTCCGTCTGCAGCCAGAGCCGGAAAGGGGAGAGAACGAGAGAAAACGGGAGAGAGAGGGACGGTCGCGTGAATGAGAAGGAGAGAGAGAAAAAGAAAAGAAAAAGGAAAAGAAATTAGGAAATTTTCCTAATTTCCGAAAATTCCGAAAATGCGCCGAAAATGCACAAATTCAGAAAAATACGCAAAAATAGTCAAAACGACCGGCTCGACGAGTACATCGTCGCTACAGCATCCACGAGCTCGAGAATTGACAAACAAACTCACCGTAGGGTTCCGTAACTAGTACGTGAGAAAAACCCACACGGCTCGTCAAACTCAACTCGGAAGCCACCAAAGCGAACCGAAACTCAACGAAACCAATCCGAAACAGACCCGAAAGATCCAACAAAGATCCAACAAGATCCAGGGCATTACATCCTCCCCTCCTTTAAGAAATTTCGCCCTCGAAATTAAGGACTAACAAAGGAGAAGCAAGGGAGAGCAACCCAACAGCACAAATCACGGAAAACACAGCTCAGAGGAACACCGTCAGACCACAATTACAGGTACACACTCCGCTTCCAAGATAGCAAGTCCACAGCACGAGTATGGCACCAAAGTGAACACATCTGACACCACCGAAGCAAGGGCAACGCTGTTTACGTCTCACAGGGCAAGAGACACGACAGCCACAACAATCGAGAACCAACACCGAAAAACACAATAACAACACGGCAAGCAGCAGCTCACACAAGGAGACACAGTCCTCACAGCTGACAGCTCGACCACATCATCGGCTCCAGTGCCAAAAGGCAACAGGGAACACCTGGCACAGAGAACGCCAACGACAACAACACCACTGGACCACAAGCACCATCAAGTCAGCACTCACTCAGATATCACATCTGATCAAGTCGCAAGCTAACTCCACCGGAGAAAAAGGGAGCACAGCAAGGCCAACTGACAAGACAATGGTCCAAAGGCAAGAACACAAAATCATAAAGAAACAGCGCCAAAACGACACAACGGTAGTACCTGCAGAACTCCGGCTCCGCACAACACGCAGTGCCAAGGAACACATCTGCAAGCAGGGTCACAACAAGGCACAAAAAAACAGCTGAACACACAACCACACAGGAACGGGTCACGCATCAGACTGCTCACCAAGAGAAGACCCACAACAACAAGAAACGACAACAATCTCGGGGAACGCAACTCAAGGACTAGCAACACGCCTCAAGAGCACAACACCCCAGAAAGAAAATACAGAGTAGAGGGTACTCAATCAGCAAAGAATGCCGATAAATTCCCCAACACTCACACAACGCCGTTGCCAACACAAGAAAACCACGAACAAAGGCACGGCAACAACTACGTCAAGGCACAGGAAGCCAAGACGAAGCCACAACGAGAAAGAACAAACTTCTCGACAAACGGGTAGCCAACCCACACACTTCCACTGCACTCTTAACAACGTGCACAGGCAACAGAACAACATCGGAAATCGCATCTCAGCACACACCAGCGTCATCGCAATCAACAAGATCGCAATTCACACGCCACGAGCACCGATCCAACGAATAACCGAACACAAGGAGCCTAAGTGCAACAAGAGAAGAGCACCAGCTTCAGCACAAAGCACAAGGAAAGCATCAA
This sequence comes from Amorphophallus konjac, assembly GCA_022559845.1. Lineage (NCBI taxonomy): Eukaryota > Viridiplantae > Streptophyta > Magnoliopsida > Alismatales > Araceae > Amorphophallus > Amorphophallus konjac. The sequence goes on from CM040126.1 coordinate 250,175,058, forward strand.
TCTCAGTTCACCATCACGTCCTGGAACAACAAATGAGCCTTCACAACGCATCGTCCGCTAGACACGGCACGACAAATACGGTACACAACAGCTCTTAACGCCATTACGGAGTCCAAAGCTAAGCAACCGTACAATAAAGAGCAGATCAGGCTCAACACAAGGCTGTCTACGCTTAAGCAGACACAGGACAAAGGCAACGCTAAGACAGCAATTCCAAGGCAAACTCGAAAAAACTTCACCAAGAAGGACGAGAAGCAACAAGCTCAACAACAACAGCTCACCAGGAAGGGAAAATCCTAGGTTCGCTCGAGCAACTTCTCAATCGAGGCAACACGACAACCGAAACAACCAAAACAACGATGCATCAGGAGCTACACAAACTCAAGCTGGGACAACCAAAGCAACATAAGAACGTGCATGGCCATCACACCAACGCTAAAAGTCATAAGCCACCTGAGCAAAAATACAGAAAACAGCTCGAACAATGCACAGCAGGTTCATGCCAACCGACAAACACTGCCAAGCGCAACACGATCGAGACCAACTTCAAAGCCGAACGAAGCACATCGTCACATCCAGACGAGAGCAAAAACCATCTCGTACAGTGCCAACCAAGCACGTACAAGACCACATGCGAAAAGCACCGCGATAAACATCGCAACACCTACGCCAGCAAGAGACTGTACTGGGCCTAAGGACTCTGGAAACTGTATATCTCGGATTCCCATGTACTTCACACAACAACGCTCTGATAGCTCAGAAAAGAAAACTCCGAACATCTCAGAACACTGCTCTGATACCAGCTGTAGCGACCCGGATTCCAGATACCCGGTGCACCCGATATAAATACCGGATACACGTGATACCATGTGGGACCCGCGAGGCCTCCCAAGCGCGAGAAAGCGCCGAAGGGATAAAAGGCATGTGTAGAGTACATTGAAGCCACAGAGATAAAATAGTAAGCAATTAAATTTCATTAGATTGGATTGCTAAAGTAGCAGAAATAAAATTACAGCTTCATTAATAACTTTTAACAGTTAAACACAGAGTCCAGCCCAAAGGAAAGACAACAAGTCTAGCACAGTACAGTCGGACAGAAAGAAACGTACGCAGAAGTCGGGAGGAGCCCGACGCAGGTACGGCTGGCAGCTACAACAGCAAGCGAGCACTCCGCCAGGAACAGCAGAGGCAGACGGCGAAACCCACCTGAAAAGCAGCAGGGGTGAGTCTCAACAGAAACTCAGTAGGGGTCACGCGGATCCCCACTGGAAAACGCGCAAAGCGAAAGCAAGAGCAACGGAAACAACAACAAAGCAGCAGGAACAGCAGGTGTAGCAAAGCAGGAAAAGCTACACTACCAAGCTGTAAGACTACCGCTAAAGACAACAAAGGAACAGACGGGAAGTAGGAGTAGGGAACACGTAGGAGAGGGTGAGAACCCGCACCAAACAAGCGGCTACCGAACTAACCTCGGCACCCCAAACTACTCCAAACAGAAAGGCAACAGATGGATGACCCTAAACTCGCACAGAAGGGTATACCAGTCTGTCAACCAGCCCCAAACAATCCAGGTCTAGTCACGACCTAGACAGACGCCAAACAAGCACGTACACGACCGGAAACGTCGTGCACAAAGCCCCACGCACGAACAGAACACCGTGCGGACAACAAAACACTGACCTCGAGCACGGCCACGAACGGGCAACTCACAAAGGTCACGACGCGCAAGAAAACGCGAAGAGCTACGCGTCACGTGACGGAAGCACCCCCTTAGAAAGCCAGCTGCGTCCACTGACGTCTTATGCCGCACCTCAAGCGTCTCGCCTACAGCACTGCTGTAACAACAGCAGAGACAGAGACACAAGCTGAACCAAACAGTAACAGCAAAACAAGTAACTAGTCAGGGTCACGCCCGTCGACGTAAGTCCTTAGTCCCTGACCACGTGTGCACACACTGGCTATAGTCTAAGCCAGGTCCTCTAGCTAGTATTCTCCCTCGGTAGGACGCTACCGTTGACTAGGAGCCCGCGGAACTAACTAAAAATCGCTCACCGGGAAAATCCCTCCGCCATCCGCTAGTGGGTCGGCACCTCTAGGCCTTAGGTCACACAAGTGGAGGCTTCACACGACACAGAAGCTCAAACACAAGTGCCGAAGTACAGACAGGCAACCACGCCCCTCAACACGTACTTCGAGGCACCAAATGGCAGCATCGCCACTGCCGACAACTCAGGACAAGCAACTAGACCTCCTACGCAACGATCCTTGAGTCAAACGACTAAACAGCAAGATCGTCACAACCAGCGGAACAAGCCGCCAATCGGTCTAATCCTAAGCCAGAGAAACCACGCTCCGTAGAAAATAACACACGGAGACCTGAGGGAAACATCAAGAACCCTCAGCACAGCTGGACACGCAAACCGAGGTAGAACAACACCTCGAAGCATCCAGAAGTAGTGTCTCGGACAGGACAGAACTGCCAAGACACGCACAAGCAAGGTCACATGTCAACCACTGGGTCACACCGGGTTGACCGAAACCAAACAACAAAAGCATACAAGAGTGGGATCAAGAATCCTACCACAAGTAAGAAGACTCCTGGCTACCTTACAACGTAGTCTTAACCCTCATAGACGTCAGGAGACATCCACAGGACAACGGGCAGACCATAAGGACAAGCCAAGACACACAGAATCATCGGGCGGAAAACCAAGGCACAAAGGAAGTAACGCACAGGCCCTAGACCGTTATTAGCAAGTGATGGTCTAGCTCAGGGGCATTATTTCCCAAACGACGGACGGACACCAGGCCGTCACACACCACCCTAACAACCTACAAAGCACACAAAAGCCAAGTAACGCACGGGACCAGGGGCGTTACAAGCAAACGACGCACGGGGTACCCACCGTCACATCCAACGGTGCAGCAAACCCAAACCAACGCGAAGTAACGCACGGCGCTAGGCGCGTTACAACCAAACGACGCGGCAGGAGAGGGCCGTCACATTCCAAATGACGCGCAGGGGCCCATCCGTTACATCCAACGGCATGGCCACCCTCAACCCAACACGACAGCAAACGACGGACGGAGGCATGCGCGTTACTCACAAACGACGCACGGGGTCTCCACCGTCACTTCCAACGATGCAGCCACCCAACCTAGTCCACGCAGAATGTAACGGCCAGGGGCTCTACCGTTACACTCAAACAACGCATAGGGGCACGACCGTTAGAGGCACCGCCTCAACGAGTCAACGTCAGTCAACAGGCAAGCAACGGCCTGGGCAAGGCGCGCCGCTTCCATCTAACGCGCTGGGTCAAGCGCGTTAGACCAACCGACTAAACCCCAAGGAAAAAAAATGACAAAACGCAAGTAACGGCCAGTCACTGGCGCGTTACACGGGAATGACGCACCACCCTTGGGCCGTCACTCACCCAGAAGCAAAAGGGCTAATAAACCCTCAAACCAAATAACGGTCCATCGTAGGGCCGTCAAAAGCAAGTGGCGGTCGCTGGCTAGACCGCTACTTCGGTTACGGCGGGAAAACAGAGGAATGGCCGGATCGGCCCGTTCCACGCCCCATTCACGCCGAAACGCAGGGGAAACACACCTAATCGACAAAATACAACATTCAAGGGCCAAAACGCCCACATGCACGCACAAAAACACAAGATTCGGGCGATTTGACCAAATCAACCCTAAGTGGGTCACCGAGGTTCCCGGGCTTCTACCGGCCTCGAATGAACACCAAATCGCACGAAAACTACGTGAATGGGATTCTAACATCCCTGCGGTCATTTAGAAACTAACTGAACCGCAAACGGTCACCGTTTACCGGCCGACCCTAAAAACCACGAAAATCACGGTTTAGGCAAAACAAGCCCAAACACGCTCGTTTCCTAGCCGAACGCCGTGCAATGGCAGGGAAAACGAAGGTAAGGAAGCAAGGATCCGTCACCCTACCTCCACCGAAGAAACCGTGCCCCGAAGGGACTAAACCATGCCGAAAACCACTCGCGAACCGATTTCACTGGCTTTGAATCCACCGTTCGGGATCGCGCCAGAATCGATCCGATCCTCGCTCCATCGCGCATCCAACCAGCTCCACGGCTTCACCGCCTCGCCCACCTACGCCTCCGTCTGCAGCTGGAGCCGGAATGGGGAGAGAACGAGAGAAAACGAGAGAGAGAGGGACGGTCGCGCGAATGAGAAGGAGAGAGAGAAAAAGAAAAGAAAAAGGAAAAGAAATTAGGAAATTTTCCTAATTTCCGAAAATTCTGAAAATGCGCCGAAAATGCACAAATTCAGAAAAATACGCAAAAATAGTCAAAACGACCGGCTCGACGAGTACATCGTCGCTGCAGCATCCACGAGCTCGAGAATTGACAAACAAACTCACCGTAGGGTTCCGTAACTAGTACGTGAGAAAAACCCACACGGCTCGTCAAACACAACTCGGAAGCCACCAAAGCGAACCGAAACTCAACGAAACCAATCCGAAACAGACCCGAAAGATCCAACAAAGATCCAACAAGATCCAGGGCATTACATGACGCGCCAGACCGGGGCCGTCAGGGCCAACAACCCTCAAAACATAAAACATAGCTGAGAGGCATGTAACGGCCAGCACAGGGCGCATTACAAACACCTGACGCACAGGGTCCCCACCGTTACATCCAACGGCGTAACCACCCCACTCAACCAAAACAGCAAGTAACGGTCCAGAGAGGACGCGTTACACAGGCCTAACGCACAGGGTAGGGGCCGTTAAAAACAGAACAGCACGCAGCCACCCTAACTCGTCCAAAACAGAGTGTGACGGCTAGGGGCAGGCGCGTTACACTCACCCAACGCATAGGGGCACCACCGTCAGAGGCACCGCCTCTAATGGTCAACATCGGTCAAACGGAATGTAACGGCCAGGGGCAGGCGCGCTACATCCATCTAACGCACTGGGTCAAGCGCGTTAGAGGAACCGACTTAACCCCAAAACAAAACGACAAAACGAATGTAACGCCCCAGCCTAGGCGCGTTACATGGGTGTGACGCGCCACCCCAGGGCCGTCACACACCCAGAAGCCATAAAGCTCAAAAATGCCAAACGAAGTGGCGGTCTATCGTAGGGCCGTCAGAGCCAAGTAACGGCCACTGAAACGACCGCTACATCGGTCATGGTGGGAAAACAGAGGAACGGCCAAATCGGCCCGTTCCACACCCCATTCACGCCGAAACGCAAGGGAAACAAACCCAAACGACGACAGACAACTCCAGGGGGCTAAAAACCCCACATGCAAGCTCAAAAACTCAAGATCCGGGCGATTTCAACGAATCCACCCTAAATGGATCAACTGGGTTCCCGGGCTCCAACCGGCCTCGAATGACCACCGATCAACACAAAACTAACGTGGATGGGATCCTAACATCCTTGCGGTCAGTTTAAAACTAACTACACCGCAAACGGTCGCCGTTTTTCGGCAAACCCTACAAACCACGAAAATCACGGTTTAGACTAAATAAGCCCAAACTCGGCCGTTTCCTTGCCGAACGACGTGCAATGGCAAGGAAAACGGTGAGGAAGAGTGAGGATCAGTCACCCTACCTCCACCAAAGAAACCGTGCCCCGAAGGGGCTAAACCACGTCGAAAACCACTCGCGAGCTCGAACGTCGGCTTTGAATCCACCGTTTGGGATCGCGCCAGAATCGATCCGATCCTCGCCTCATCGCGCACCTAGCCAGCTCCACCACGTCTCCAGCCGGAGCCGAGGAGGCGAAACGAGAGAGAACGGAAGAGAGAGAGATGGCGACGGCGAATGAGAAGGAAGGAGAGAGGAAGGAAAAGAAATTAGGAAATTTTCCTAATTTCTGAAAATTCTGAAAATGCGCCGAAAATGCACAAATTCAGAAAAATACGCAAAAATAGTCGAAACGACCGGCTCGAAGAGTACATCGTCGCTGTAGCATCCACGAGTTCGAGAATTGACAAAGAAACTCACCGTAGGCTTCCGTAACTAGTACGATAGAAAAACCCACACGGCTCGTAAAGCTCAACTCGGAAGCCACCAAAGCGAACCGAAACTCACCGAAACCAATCCAAAAGATCCAATGAAGATCCAGCAAGACCTACCAAAAATCCAGGGCATTACACTTGGAGTGACCGTGTACTTCCAACATATGCATCGACCGTTGGGTGCGTCGACCTCCGTTTGTAAACGTCACATTTTGGACCATTTAAACTCTTATGTCTGGGCTTTGTTCATTTGAAGCCCAGTGTTGCTTGAAGCGGTCCATACTAGACCGTTCTATTCTTCGCACGTGCCTTATTGGACCGTTTACCCTTGGCACTGAGCTGGGTTTTCCTTTGGCCCAGTTCAATCCTCCGCGGTCCAGCATTAGACCATTTATGTTATAAGCGGCCCACATGAGACCGCGTGGATTCCAGAGATCGATTTTCATGCTTTCTTGTGTGCTACTAAAACCCTAGATTATTCTCATAATTCTAGGATATCTTGATGAATTCCATTCATTTTTCTGGCCGAATCCAGTGAATGTCTGACATAACTTGGGATCTTAGATCCACCAAATCAATGCCAACGCACCTTAAGGGCCTGGTCTGGTCCTAGGAAAAGCGCCCGAAAAGTATTACTGCCCCGGGGAGTTGTAATGACATGGTGAGACATTGCACCGAGTGCATGACTAGCGTGATGTCTAGGACAATTCATATTTCGTTCATCTTCTCGAATTCAAGTTAACTAGATTCCTACATAGAATTATCTACATGACTTGCTTATTACATGTTTGATCGGCCAGTTCCTGGATATGCTATGCTCATGTTCTTTTATTCTGAGTAATTATCGTCGTTATCCCTTTTTATTTCATCGCATGACACTAATGTAATTGGTTAATTACTTAAACCTTGCCTGCTATTACCTATTGAGCGTTCACTCACCCAGTTGTTTTCCCCCCTTTTCAGGTAGCTCAGGTGAGGACTCTCAATATGATGGGGATGGGCAGAGTTGTCCCTAGATAGTTTAAGTTTGGAAGATGTAGTATTATCCAAGAGTTGTAATTTTGGTTAAGTCTGTCGTTATGTAATTGTGTTAAGTTGGTGGATATGTGAGAATTTTCCTTGGTACTTTGGTGTTGGTGGATATTGATACTCGTTATGTTTAATTAGTTGGAATTTAAATGGTTATTTTGGAAAGTATTCGTCTCTTTGCCATGGTGTGGTGTTAAAATTATTTAATCGCTAACGCTAGACACAACATGTCTAGAAATCAACATATTTTCAACGTTTTACTGTTGCGTCCCAGTATTCCGCGTCGGGGCATGACAGTCCGTGCTACAGTATCGATCTAGATTTGTAGAATTGTTCGCTATGCTCCCCACATCGTGGCTGATGAGAAGCTGAGGGCTCAACATGTAGCAACCCTGGTAAATTAAAGGACTAGAAAGTCTAAGTAAATTAAAATCTAAACCCAGACCCTGTACACAACCCCATGATCCCCTAATAGGTCTTACAAAAGGATCTCGTAGACCCTACCCTTAAAATTTTAAGGGATTATGAATTTAGCATCATTTTAAGTAGCCATTTAAAGTCATAGTGTATTTTTATTTAAATAAATAATTAATTAACCTTGGAGAAAACTTTAATTTATACTTTATTAGTAATTTAGAAATTTTAATATTTCATATTTGTTACAATATATTTTATTTAAAGGAATAAGGGTATATTGATAAGCTTTAATACATTAAAGATACATAAAAGATAAAAGAATGGGCATATAGACAATATCGATCTTTTTGAGGTTGACGGGAAAGGGATAAAACCTATATTGCGCCCATAGTTCAGGCACAATATACACATAAAACGACTAATTCAAAGTCGTTATTTTATTGAACGTGAATAGTGTGTGAATAGTGTCACTTTTTATTTTTAAGGAATTTTGTAAAACTAATAATATGAAAAAATAGAGAAAATGGAATGATCTTACCCATAAAATTTCATAACAATATCCCATCAAATAACAAAGATAAAAATCCCCAAATATTATAACTATTACAAATCAATGTGAAATGGAGAATAACACCCATATGAGGGGCGCTATTTCGTTAAAAACGACTTGTAACTGGACGTTATTTCTTAGAAGGTGACTTTCAGGTGGACACTAATTTTTAAAACGTGGCTTTGGTTCAGACGCCAATTTCTTAAAGTTAAAATAAGGAAACTATCGGCCGTGTTTCACTCTAACTAAGAAGTACTTGGGTTTCAGAAGGGCTTAACGTGGGAAATTCTAATACTATTAGTATTCTTACTTAAGTTTTAGTCCTGATCGAACTCCAACTCCCCCTAGGATTCCCAACCCAATAAATACCCCACCAAAAACCCCAAAATTATGTTGCTTCTTCTTCCTATTACTTCTCCCTCAACCCACGACCTGCTGCTACTTCTTCTCCAACGTGCCTTGCTGAGAAGTTGTTTCTCTTAGCAAACAGAAGGAGCTTGCTGCTATTCTTTTGCCTCCTACGGCTGAGCATTAAGGAACCTGCTATTGGTTTTCTTTTTCCCTTTTACTGGATGAGGCTTGCATATGGTGAAGCTCCAATCTCCTAGCTTTCTATTTGATTATTCTTCCGACGTCTGCACGTGAAGAGCAAGTTCCTCTACTCCCGTTGCTATAGCAAGCAGAGGACCATGTCTTTCTCCAATTTTTCCAAAGTCTTGTCAACTAAAAATCATCCAAAAAGGTAGGTGTTCTCGACATCAAGCTAAAGCAGTTAATATTACACCTTAATAAGATCTTTGCATATATATATATCTTGATCTTTTAATGCATCCGTAGGTGATCTCTCTCAAGTAAAAACAGTAACAATAAAATCTGGGATGATCATGTTTTACGTAGGTTTTCTCAAGTTCTATGCCTAATCTAGTAAATATATAGATTCATGCATGCATCGTGATATATTTTTACGCTGTTTTAATGGCTTCTGTTTCAATTTTTGGATTCTCAGTAAAATAGCGACCCGATCATGGGCGCTATTCCGAATTTGTGACTGTGTAACAGTCGCTACTTTCTTGATTAATTATTAAACCAGCATGATTCAAAATTTAATAACTTGAAATATGGACATCTAAACATTGACATGCGTGCATGGCTAGACTACTGGTATTTTTCTCTATCTATTCATGTACTTGTCCTTTGAAAAATATTTGATTTGGAAAAAATGACAATGTTCATGCATTTTATACTCTGGAATGAACATCGACCCCTATCCTGTCGCTATATTGAAACCAGCGCCCAAGGTCTAGACGCTAATTCTTGAAACATGGCTGCGCCATGGGCGCGAATTAAAACAGAACCAAAATGATGTGTTAAAAGGCTATAAAAAATTCCAAGATTTATTCACACTAAAATTGGAACATGAATTTAAAAGTAACGGCTGGGTCACGGGCGCGATTCAATAAATAGTGGCCGAATCCCAGGTGCTATTTAAGAAATAGCGACAATGACCCTGGTGCCATTTTCTATCATGTGAGTTTTCGTTGGTTTCATGTACACCCTTCCAATGGGTAACATATATGTGTAATGCCCCGGATCTTTGCTGGATCTTTAGTAGGTCTGGTTGGATCTTTATTGGATCTTTCAGATTTGTTTCGGTGAGTTTCGGTTCGCTTTTGTGGCTTCCGAGTTGAGCTTTACGAGCTGTGTGGGTTTTTCTCTTGTACTAGTTGTGGAACCCTACAGTGAGTTTACTTGTCTGTTCATCAACTCGCGGATGCTACAACGATGATGTACTCTTCGAGCTGTTCATTTTGGCTATTTTTGCGTATTTTTCGGAGTTAGGCCCAAAAATCAGATTTTTCAGAAATTAGGGAAATTCCTAATTTCTTTTCCTTTTTCTTTTCCTTCCTCTCTCCTCCCATCTCATTCTCGCCGCCGCCTCTCTCTCTCTCATTTTCTCTCCTCTCGAGCTTCCTCGACTCCGGCTGCAGACGGAGGACCTAGGGGCGAGTGCTGGGGATGCTGTGGAGCTGATTGGGTGCGCGACGGAACGAAGATGGAGTGGTTTTGGCGCGATCCCGAACGGTGGATTCAAGCCGGCGTTTGAGCTCATGGCGCGGTTTTCGGCGCGGTTTAGTCCCTACAGGGCACGGTTTCTTCGGTAGAGGTAGGGTGACGGATCACCACTTCTTCCTGCCCATTTTCCCTACCATTGCACGTTGTTCGGCGCGGAAACTACTGTGTTTGGGCTTGTTTAGCCTAAACCGTGATTTTCGGGTTTTGTAGGGTTCGCCGGAAAATGGTAACCATTTGCGGCGTAGTTAGTATCAAATTGACCGTTGGGATGTCTGGATCCCATTCATTTTAGTTTCGTGTCGATCGGTTGTCATTCGAGGCCGGTAGGAGTCCGGGAACCTCGGTGACTCGTTTTGGGTCGATTCGTTAGAATCACCCTGATCATGCATTTTAATCCATGCATATGGGCTTTTTAGCCTCCAGATGTTGTTTTTCGTCGTTTGCCTTTGTTTCCCCTACGCTTCGGCGTGAATGGGGCGTGGAACGGGTCGATTCGGCCATTCCTCTATTTTCCTGCCGTGGCCGGTGTAGCGGTCGTACCAGAGACCGTCACAGTCTCTGACGGTCCTACGATAGACCGCCACAACGTCTGTTCGTCTTTATATTTTTTCATGGCTGTGAGAGTGTGACGGCCCAGGTGTGGTGCGTCACAGCTCTCTGACGCGTCCGGGTGTATGCGTCACAGTTATTTTGTCATCTAGCGATTGGGTTAAGTCGGTTCCTCTAACGCGCCTGCCCTGGTGCGTCAGGCTCACGTAACGCGCCTGCCCCAGGCCGTTACGTTCTGTTTGACTGGATTTGACTAGGTCAGTGGGTTCGTGTAGCGGTTGTGCCCCTGTGCATCACAGCTGTGTAACGCGCCTGCCCCAGGCCGTTACACTCTATTTTGGTGAGCTGGGTGGCTGTCTGTTAGCTCTAACGGCCCTGCCCCCGTGCGTCACAGTGTTGTAACGCATCAATCGTGGACCGTTACGTGCTGTTTGTCTGAGGTTTCAGATTGGGTCTGTTGGCCCTGACGCGTTGGCTCCCGTGCGTTAGGTTGGCGTAACGCGCCTGCTTTCGCCCGTTAGGTCGTTGTAACACGCCTGGCGTCGTGCGTTACGTGCTTTGCATTTCAGTTTTTAGCTAGTTGGCTCTAACGCGCCCGCCCTGGTGCGTCAGGCGCCTGTAACGCCCCTGTGGTGGTACGTTACAGCCCTGTTGTGGCCGTGATGGCTGTTGGGTGTTCGGTGTTCGCCCGTGTGTTGGGCAGTCGTAGGTTGGTGTTCTAGGGCTGTGTTTATGTGGCAGTGGTCTTCTGGATCGGTCGGTTTAGGTGACTGGGTGCGGTTTTTTCCCTGACTGCGACAGTTCCCTAACGACGCAATCTAGAGTTGCCAATGTCCTTTGTCTCTGGTTTCGTGACGACTGTTCCTTGACTGCTGGGTCTGCCTAGTGGTTTAATGACGGTCCGTTCTGCCAGAGCGTGATTTTTGTCATTTCGGTTTCTGCTTGTCTTGGCTTGGTCTCGTGGTTTGCCCGTGACCCGTGGGTGTCTGTTGACGTCCTATGAGGGCATTAACCATGATGGGACAACAAGGAATGCTTGTGCATGCCGTGTTTTGTGTCGGTGTTGTCTGGCTCCGGTCAACCGGAGGTTACCCAGGGGTTGACAGGTAGCTTTGTGTGTCTCGGCGGTTCTGTCCAGCTCGAGACATTGGATCTGGATGCCTCGAGGTGTTGCCTTACCTCGGTCCGTGTGTCCAGGCGTGTCTGAGGGTCCTCGGTGTTCCCTCAGGTCTCCGTGAGTCATTTTCTACGAAGTGTCATTTCGCGTGGCCTAGGATTAGACCGATTGGCGGCTTGTTCCGCTGTTAGTGACGATCTTGCCTTTGAGTCGTCTGACTCAAGGATCGTTACGTTGTAGGTCTAGTCGCCTTGTCTTGAGTCTGTTGGCAGTTGTCTTGCTACCTTGGTGCTTCGTAGTACGTGCAACATCGCTTCCTTGCCTATTTGTACTATAGCACTCTTGTTTCAGAGTCTCTATGTCTTGTGAGCCTCCACTTGTTGTAACCCTAAGGCCTTTGAGTTGCCGACCCGCCTGCGGATGGCGGAGGGGTGTTCCCGTCACGCGGTTTGTAAGATAGTTCCGTGGGCTCCCAGCCAACGGTAGCGTCCTACCGAGGGAGAAAACTAGCTAGAGAACCTGGCTTAGGCTAGAGCCAGTGTGTGCACACGTTGTCAGGGACTGAGAACTTACGCTGACGGGTGTGACCCTGACTAGTCTCTTGTTGCTGTTGTTCCTGTTTGGTTCAGCGCGTGTCTGTGACTCTGCCGTGGTTTCAGCGGTACCGTAGGTGAGACACTTGTGGCGTAGCATAAAACGTCAGTGGATGCAGCTGGCTGTTCTTCTTGTGAGGAGGTGCTTTCGTCACGTGACGCGTGACTCTCGGCGTTTCTTGTGCGTTGTGACCTTTCCAAGTTAGCCCTTTCGTGGCCCTACTCGAGGTTAGTGTGGCATTGCGTACACGACGTTCTAGTCGTGTGTGCCATCGTGTCTGTTGTGTCTGTCTTTTTGTCCGTTCGTGCAGGTCTTCCTCTTAGGCCTGGCGTCGTGTCGGCAGATCGGTAACTCCTGACTTTGTTAGATCGAAGTCGCCCTTCTGTCATTGCTTGGAGTAGTTTGGGGTGCCGAGGTTAGTTCGGCAGCCGCTTGTCTGGTGCGGATTCTCCCCCTTTCCTACTTGTTCCCTACTCCTGCTGTTCCCGTTCTTTTTACAGCTTTGTAGTGTAGTTTCCTGCTTTGCTACACCTGCTATTACTACTGTTGCTTTCTGTTCCGTTGCTGCGTATTTTTCAGTGGGGATTCGCGTGACCCCTACTGAGCCTCTGTTTGGAGACTCACCCCTACTTTTCAGGTGGGCGTCGACTCAGTTCGTGGTTCCTGGTGTGGCGCGTCTGTAGCTGCCAGTGGTACCTGCGTCGGGTTTCCCCCGACCTCAGTGTACGTTCTTTTCCTGTGGCATGTACTTGTCTTTAATTTTCTGGACTGGACTCTGGTATAATTGTTTAATTGAAACTGTTAATTAAAAAGTAATTTTATTTCTGTTACTTTAGCAAACTGATCTAATGAAATTTAATTGCTTACTGTTCTATTTCTGTGGTTTCAATGTACTCTACACATGCCTTTTTCCCTTCGGAGCTTTACCGCTCTTGGGAGGCCTCGCGGGTTCCATGTGGTATCACGTGTATTCGGTAGTCCTACCGGGTATACCTGGTATCCGAGATCCGGGTCGCCACATATGGCACTATATTCCAAGCCGTGAGTATAGTCCCACGTTTCTCGGTGATTTATCGATTAACCTCTATTCTCTCGATGACATACGAGCCCTTCGTTGGACATTCCGTTCCTTCGGACTGGTGAGTTAGTCATAGAGACCTCCGTAAGTCTCCTCGTAGCCTTGGATTCCCTCAAGGCCGATTGAACAGGTTGTACCACTGTAAACCCATGACACTTTTGATTGCCATGTCACTCTAAAGATACATGGTATACCGGCCTTCATGACATGCTATTTGGATGCCATGAGATTAAATCTTGAGTTAATGGAATGGAAACCATACCATTAATATTCCTTAAGAATTGTGTACCCTACTCGTGGACACTAATTCTATCTACCTTGTCTTGTACAAAGAACAAGCGACCACATGAAGCGTCGTTATTTCCTTACCCAGTTTGTCTCGAATTATCTCGAGTTAGATATATCATGCATTTTTATGGTTAACTTCTATATTATTCTATGACACTCTGTACCCTTTGGGAATCTTCTTATCAATAACTCGAGAACATAACCCTTTGAGTCTATATTGGCCATATCTGATTCTGAAACATTAAGGTCTATGGGTCCGCGACTATCAATGTCAGGTAGGACGGAAGTCCAGTTCTGTAATCCATGGGAAAACTCTGGGTGTGGCATTGCACCAAAGTCTGTCATTTTATATTTCTGTTATTCTGTTGTTCTGTTATTCTGATAATTTAAATATTCTTCTAGACTAATTATTTCTACTTATTATTATTGAAATTCTGATATTTTCTGGCCAATTCTCTAAAGTTATGTTCATCTGTAACTTCTACCCTTGATTATTTCTGACAATGATCCTTGGCTCAGCATGGAAATTTATTTCCTTTCTCTTGAGCTTATATCTGCCTTTGACTTTGATATTCCTCATTTCTGTTAAAGTGATCATCATGATTTTTGAAGTTATATCATTTCATACATTGCATCATCACGAACATGATAAATGGGCTAATCACTTATATTCAGCTTGACGAGAGATGTAATTCCTACTGAGCTTTTTGCTCACCAGCCTATTTTAACATTTTTCAGGTAATAATGCCGAATACAATCAATCAAACAGGGAAGGGCAAGAGTGATTAGTGCTATGGAGAATCGAGTCGGTGTCTTTTATTTTATTGAGTCTTGTCCTGTCACTTGAGTCTTCCCTTTTTATTAAGTGTATTTGAGTCTTTTTCATTAAATTTGTAAGTTGAGTCAGAGATGTAATTTTGGCATTCGATATTAATAAGAATTATGTTTTGTCAATTTTGTCTAGCCATGGAATGTTGGGTCTTATGTTGCTCTGATTATTCACGACTATATCGCTGCCACATTCCGAACTACACGCTCCGCTGCTATCGGTTCGGGGCGTGACAGTTTGTGGTATCAGAGTCTAGGTTTATTAAAGCCTAGGTCTTGACTATAGGTTGCCATAAGTTCTAAGTTCAACCCCATTATTACCCGGTGAGATTGGGTAGAACCTTGGGCTAAGAGCTAAAGAAAAATAAATCAAAATACTAATAAGATTAGCTTATGAAGATAGCATAACTTCCACGGGAATTACTTGATAATCTTACATGGGATTTTTTGTATTTTGTAGAACTAGATAGATAACAATGGCCGCCGAGCGTGCCCAATGGAGTGAAATGCAAAGGATAGTACAAGGTTTGACCCAGGCTCTTTAGTGGGTAGCCGAGGTTGGAGCCAATCGTGGAGCTGGAGAGTTACATCATGAGTTCTGGAGCCTCAATCCCCCTAGGTTTTGTAGAACTCCTGATCCTGATGTGGCAGAAGATTGGACTAAGGAGATGGAAAGAATCTTCTGAGTAATGCAATGCTCGGATCAAGATAAGGTCCTTTTAGCAGTATTTCAACTAGAGAAGGATGCAAGGGCTTGGTGGGAGTCCATAGAAGCCACTTTGCCAAACATTCAAGTAACTTGGGTAGAATTTTTACAGCACTTCAACGAAAAGTATTTCTCGGAGAGAGTTCGAGAGAGAAAGGCGGGAGAATTTGCTTCTCTCAAACAAAGGAGTATGACTGTGGTAGAATATGAGGCACAATTCTCAAAGCTATCTCGATATACGCCTTATTTAATAATGACGGAGAAGATGAAGGCTAAGAGGTTCTTGAATGGTCTAAGACTACAAGACATACCCCAATTAGCACCGATGGATATCCAATCATATTTCGAGATGGTAAAGAGAGCTCAATTATTGGAGGATGCTATGGAGTTATCCGACAAGGTTAAAGTGAGAATGGAAAAGAAGAAAGTAGGTAAAGGCAATAAGAGGCCTAACAAGGGAAATGACATTCCAAATAGGAAAAAGCCTAAAGAAGAGAAGTGCAAGCATTGTGGTAATGAAGGTCATCAATACGAGAAGTGTCGCTGGAAGAACGAGCTTGTTTCCTCTGTGGAAGCTAAGAACATAAGGTATCCGAGTGTCCCCTCCCAAAAGATCAACCTGAGCAGGCAAAAGATCGTAATAAGGAACGACGTCAAGGACGAATGCAAGCAATAAGACGAATCGAGCCTGCAGACCATGAAGTAGCTAGAGGTACCTCTTAACCCAAGCCTAACTACCTTAGTTTAATTTTGCTAGCATGACTAGATGATCTTGTTTTGCGACTGAGGAATAGAAAACTAGATGCCCCACTGACATATACATATTGGGAATGAATATACGATTGAATTTGGGGACCAAATTCTTTTAAGTGGGGGAGGGTGTAGCAACCCTGGTAAATTAAAGCACTAGAAAGTCTAAGTAAATTAAAATCTAGACCCAGACCCTGTACACAACCCCATGATCCCCTAATAGGTCTTACAAAAGGATTTCGTAGACCCTACCCTTAAAATTTTAAGATATTATGAATTTAGCATCATTTTAAGTAGCCATTTAAAGTCATAGTGTATTTTTATTCAAATACATAATCAATAAACCTTGGAGAAAACTTTAATTTATACTTTATTAGTAATTTAGAAAATTTAATATTTCATATTTGTTATAATATATTTTATTTAAAGGAATAAGGGTATATTGATAAGCTTTAATACATTAAAGATAAGTAAAAGATAAAAGAATGGGCATATAAACAATATCGATCTTTTTGAGGTTGACGGGAAAGGGATAAAATATATATTGCGCCAATAGTTCAGGCGCAATATACACATAAAACGACTAATTCAAAGTCATTATTTTATTGAACGTGAATAGTGTGTGAATAGTGTCACTTTTTATTTTTAAGGAATTTTGTAAAACTAATTATATTGAAAAATAGAGAAAATGGAAGGATCTTACCCATAAAATTTCATAACGATACCCCATCAAATAAAAAAGATAAAAATCCCCAAACATTGCAACTATTACAAATCAACGTGAAATGGAGAATAACGCCCATATGAGGGGCGCTATTTCGTTAAAAATGACTTGTAAGTGGACGTTATTTCTTAGAAGGTGACTCTCAGGTGGACCCTAATTTTTAAAACGTGGCTTTGGTTTGGATGCCAATTTCTTAAAGTTAAAATAAGGAAACTATCGGCCGTGTTTCACTCTAACTAGGAAGTAATTGGGTTTCGGAAGGGATTAACGTGGGAAATTCTACTACTATTAGTATTCTTACTTAAGTTTTAGTCCTGATCGAACTCCAACTCCCCCTAGGATTCCCAACACTATAAATATCCCACCAAGAACCCCAAAATTATGTTGCTTCTTCCTGTTACTTCTTCCTCAACCCACGACCTGCTGTTACTTCTTCTCCAACGTGCCTTGCTGAGAAGTTGTTTCTCTTAGCAAACAGAAGGAGCTTGCTGCTATTCTTTTGCCTCCTACGACTGAGCATTAAGGAACCTACTGTTGGTTTTCTTTTTCCCTTTTACTGGATGAGGCTTGTATATGGTGAAGCTCCAATCTCCTAGCTTTCTATTTGATTATTCTTCTGCCGTCTACACGTGAAGAGCAAGTTCCTCTACTTCCATTGCTATAGCAAGCAGAGGACCGTGTCTTTCTCCAATTTTTCCAAAGTCTTGTCAACTAAAAATCATCCAAAAAGGTAGGTGTTCTCGACATCAAGCTAAATCAGTTAATATTACACCTTAATAAGATATTTGCATATGTATATATCTTGATCTTTTAATGCATTCGTAGGTGATCTCTCTCAAGTAAAAACAGTAACAATAAAAGCTGGGATGATCATGTTTTACGTAGGTTTTCTCAAGTTCTATGCCTAATCTAGTAAATACATAGATTCATGCATGCATCGTGATATATTTTTACTCTGTTTTAATGGCTTCTATTTCAATTTTTGGATTCTCAGTAAAATAGCGACCCGATAATGGACGCTATTCCGAATTTGCGACTGTGTAACAGTCGCTACTTTCTTGATTAATTATTAAACCAGCATGATTCAAAATTTAATAACTTGAAATATGGACATCTAAACATTGACATGCGTGCATGGCTAGACTACTGGTATTTTTCTCTATCTATTACTGTACTTGTCCTTTGAAAAATATTTGATTTGGAAAAAATGACAATGTTCATGCATTTTATACTCTGGAATGAACAACGACCCCTATCCTGTCGCTATATTGAAACCAGCGCCCAAGGTCTGGACGCTAATTCCAGAGTATAAAATGCCATGAGATTAAATCTTGAGTTAATGGAATGTAAACCATACCATTAATATTCCTTAAGAATTATGTGCCCTACTCGTGGACACTAATTCTATCTACCTTGTCTTGTACAAAGAACAAGCGACCACATGAAGCGTCGTTATTTCCTTTCCCAGTTTATCTCGAATTATCTCGAGTTAGATATATCATGCATTTTTATGGTTAAGTTCTCTATTATTCTATGACACTCTGTACCCTTTGGGAATCTTCTTATCAATAACTCAAGAACATAACCCTTTGACTCTGTATTGGCCATATCTGATTCTGAAACATTAAGGGTTGTGGGTCTGCGACTATCAATGTCAGGTAGGATGGAAGTCCAGTTCTGTAATCCATGGGAAAACTCTGGGTGTGGCATTGTACCAAAGTCTGTCATTTTGTATTTCTGTTATTTTGTTGTTCTGTTATTCTGTTATTCTATTTTTATGATAATTTAAATATTCTCCTTGACTAATTATTTCTGTTTATTATTATTGAAATTCTAATATTTTCTGGCCAATTCTCTAAAGTTATGTTCATCTGTAACTTTTACCCTTGATTATTTCTGACAATGATCCTTGGCTCAGCATGGAAATTTATTTCCTTTCTCTTGAGCTTATATCTGCCTTTGACTTTGATATTCCTCATTTCTGTTAAAGTGATCATCATGATTTTTGAAGTTATATCGTTTCATACATTGCATCATCACGAACATGATAAATTGGCTAATCACTTATATTCTGCTTGACGAGAGATGTAATTCCTACTGAGCTTTTTGCTCACCAGCCTATTTTAACATTTTCAAGTAATAATGCCGAAGACAATCAATCAGACGGGGAAGGGCAAGTGTGATTAGTGCTATGGAGAATCGAGTCGGTGTCTTTTATTTTATTGAGTCTTGTCCTGTCACTTGAGTCTTTCCTTTTTATTAAGTGTATTTGAGTCTTTTTCATTTAATTTTGTAAGTTGAGTCAGAGATGTAATTTTGGCATTTGATATTAATAAGAATTATGTTTTGTCAATTTTGTCTAGCCGTGGAATGTTGTGTCTTATGTTGCTCTGATTATTCACGGCTGTATCACTGTCACGTTCTGAACTACATGTTCCGCTGCTATCGGTTCGGGGCGTGACACAACATTTTGTCAGAGGATTGAAGCCAGAGCTTAGGCACCTGGTCGCTACGACTTGTGTGGCAGACATGGAGTCAGCTTATCGAGTTGCGGCAGCTGTGGAGGAGGAATTGCAGAGGACCCTTCGGCAGCAGCATGTTTCCTAACAGTCTTGGAGGCCAATAGAATCGGCGTCTCTTCCAACTCCTGGCTCGAGTTCTTCCCCTTCAAGATCGAGTTTTAATCGGATATCGAGATTGTTCAGAAGGAGCAGATTAGGCAGGAGGTGCCAGGAACAAGAAGAGCAGCTTGTGGCAGTGTCAGATCAGGGATCAGAGGGTCGACCACTACGACATGGTATGACGGAGCAGCCAGGATATTGCTCAAGATGTGGCGGGTTTCACGAGGGTAGGCCATGCACTGTGGATGAGGTCGAGATGGAGTGCTTCAAGTGTGGTCAGGTCGGGAATATCGCTTGTGAGTGCCCTTGGCGGCCGCCCCAGTCCCAGCCATCTCTGCAACATTCCCCTAGCCTGGCGAGTCAGGTTTCGGCGTGCGCAAGGCACTTGATCAGGCATTGTTATCGTGCTCATTCCGTGGGAGGTACGCGTGAATTTTTGTTCATCGTATACTCTATTTGTTTTAATTCCACTATTTCTTTGTTATAATTGTGCTCCCTTAAGCCCGCGTTTTCTACTGATGTGTGTTCGAAAGTCCCCGAAAGCGTTCTGCATGTGGTAGTGGAGCTGCCTGTGAGGGTTGTGTGCTCATCCCTCCTCGTGTCTTGGTGTGTGGATGCTGTTGAGGTTGTGCAAGGTCGGGCACTTCGAGCCACCAGTCGAGATGGTGTATTATGTTTAGGGTTGGTGCTGAGCTCGCTCATAGTGCCGTGATGTTCTAACCTACGCATGCAGGTGGTCCGCTAGGCGAGGTTGGGAGTTTGCATTCTAGAATCGAGGAGTGTGAGTTCTCTCACCTCCGTTTCTGAATTCGGTTGGTTGGTATGGAGGCCGTGTCATGGCGGATGCCAGTTTTCCTCCATCTCTGTAGTGTCTTGGTGTAGAATGCACAGTGGAAGCGTGATGGGTTTGTAACCCACGGGCTCTAGGATCGGATTGGTAGCGGCGTACGACATGTGTTTTCAAGATGAGCGTGTATCCTGGAGGTTCTGGAGTCGGTTGTAGAGGATTGCTCTTGGGCAGGAGTTGTATTTGGCCATGTGAGTGGTCTTGGTTGCCATGCATTGGCTATAGTATCGCGCCGAGTGGTGTCGGCAGAGCTGAGATTTTGTAGCTCAGTGGTGAGAATGGTCTGTTGAGATGAATACTACCCCAATTTGCCTTGTGAATTATGTCACGTGGCTCGAGGTGGAGTCTCTTAGTGATTGGCAATGAGGCAGGACATGGCCATTTGGATTAGTAGTATGGTGCAAGCATGCGGTGCTCGAAGTCGAGCTTGAGAATTGACCGACTTTGATCGACATTGTTGTTTCGGGGGTGGATCCGAGGAATGAGAGGTGTTGGTATCGGCAGTGAGATTCTGGTTGGTGGCCATGTTAAGTAGTCGACCAATTGTTGGATTGGTCGAGCGCCCTGGTGGTATGTGGCTTATTGTGCCTGGGTCCAGTAGGCATAGTGCCCGAGGTCGGTGGAGTGAGATGGTGGCTTCGAACGGAGTGCTTGTCTATGACAAGACTCAAGAAAGTCTGGAGCAGAGTGCATCCAGTGGTGCCGCCGCCAGGACTGCCATGTTCCCTTGGCTCAGAGTGAGGTGTGTTGGGGGACCTCGTGTGTATGGGCTCTGGAAGTTGGTTCCTTTGAGGCAACCGTCAGGAGGATCGATGGTGCTGGTTTTAATATGGAACGATTATTTTCCCGATGAAAGAATCCCCCAAAGTGTGGCGTGAGTTGGGGGCTCCTCTTTTGGAAAGGAGTTTGGGGCGTTGTGCCTAGGATCGTTGTGTTGAGGAGTTCGAGGTTCGTGAAGGTGACATCGTTGTTCGTTCTCCTCTCGAGAAGTTGGCTTAGGCCTAATGGCCGAGAGGACCTGGATGGTGCCAGAGGAATTGAGTGGTGGCCTTGTTGAGGAGTAGGAGAGGTTGGTGGCCAAGGACTTCTAGTTTATATCTGACCAGTAGATGGCATAGGATGTTATGCAGTCAGTGTCGGTTCGATGAGCTGGTTAGTATGTGTTGTGAGTTTGGAGTATGGGAGTCCCCGACGATTGTTGTGTGGTGCCCCACGAGTATTGGCGGTGATCGGTGGGCTTAGAAGCGTTCGGCTCTGATCGCGTGTCTCTATGTTGAGACAGCGGCCATGAGGGTTGTCTTCTGGAGGTTTTCCATGGGATTTATCCTTCCCCTTGTGTTCAGAGCATGTCCTAAATTTCAAGGATGAAATTTCTATAATGAGCTGAGGACTGTAACATCCCAGATTTTTGGATCGTGTCTCCGTGGGTTGTGGATCCTATTTGAGTGAGCTTCAGACATTTTTACCAGATTGTCGGACCCTTTCACGGTGTGTTCGTGAATTGTTCTGGGTCCGTGGCGTTGTGAGGAACGCACCGGTATTTTTCTGGAATTTTTCAGAGTCTCGTTGTATTTTCGAGGTCTTTTTCCGAAGTTATTACATTTAAAAAAATATTTTTTTATATAACCTTCCCCACCCCCTCTCGTATCTCACTCTCTCCCTCTCCCGTTTCCCCCCCTCTCACTCCCATGCTCCCCCTCTCCCTCTCTTCTCTCCAACGGTCGATAGGGAGATCGACGGCGAGGTGGTGTGCGGATTGGAGCGAGGATCGAAGCTTGGATCGAGAGATGAGGCGCGATGTGTGGATTTCACAAACCGACACGGTTTGTGGCATTTTGAGCTCGGAACGGCGTCGGATCGCCGTGGTTTCTTCCTAAGAGGTAGGGTGACAGATCCTTACCTTCCATGCGTTAACTTCCCTGCGATTTCATGATGATCGGTGCGAGAATGAGCAGGTTTCCTTCATGTTGGGGTTTTGATCATGTTTCGGGTCGAGTGACAATTTCGCCATTATAGGCGATGATTCTTGGCAGATTGGTAGATCAGATGTCAGGAAATATTTCCCCCTTGCTTTCCCGCATTTCCCTTGTGGTCTCAAGCCGTGGTGAGGCCGAGAACGAGCATTCTTCTTGTTTTGGGGAAAAATAGGTTTAATTCGGGGTGATTGTCCGGTTCGCCGATCACCGTTTCGGGACCCGTTTGGCCCCATTGAGTGTGTTTTGGGTCAGGGAATCGTTCCCCAAGCTTCGCGCTCACGCTGGGGGCCAGTCGGGCATGGTTCGGGACCCCAAGGGGGTCCCCCGTGTGAAGGTCGCCAAAATCGGTCGACCAACCAGTCGACCGATTCTGGCAGCGTGTAGGGGTCGCCTTGCTGCAGAGTTCGGTCGATCCAACCATGCAGTTTGGTCGATCGACCTAGTAGAGGGTCAACCCCCTACGAAGGTGGGACGACCCCTGTGAAAGGGCTTTCAACCTTGGGGATTTCAGTCAACCAACCAGCCCTGGCTGGTCGATCGAACTCCCCTGGGGGCAGGTTTTAAAGCACGGTTGACCCCCGATTGTGTGGTTTTCACCCCGAACATGAATATGGGTATTTGACCAATCTAAACCCATGGGAATGAGAGCAATTAGGCCTCATGAGGGCAATGGTCGCCTGAGGATTAATTCTTGTGGTTCGAGGATTTATGGGTTCTTTGTATTGGGTTTTAACCATGTAATTGTGGCATGGTTCCCACGTGGCTCATGTGCCCATGGCGAGGCTTTCACCGCGCGAGTTTGTGGGCCGGTGCCCACCGGTGCGGCCATGTGGTGTGAGGGTGATTCCTCACGAGGGTGGTTCCTCAACGCCCCTCAGTGCCATGCCGTGGATCACAGTGGTGCGTGGGTGTGTACACGCCTTTCTCGAGCTTTCCGTGGGTTGCCACTAGTGCGTCCATGTGGTATGAGAGTGGTTCCTCACGAGGGTGGTTCCTCGACACCCCTTAGTGTTGTATAGTTGATCGCGGTGGCTCACCTGGGTGAACACGCCATTTCGATACCCCCAAGAGATTGTGTCTGACCGTGCTTTGAGGTAGCCATCCCCGTGGTTGTAGATGTGAGAGTTTGGTAGGACTCCGCGAGACCGTGGAGGATCCCAGTGGCCGACCGTGATGGACCAGGCGAGACCGCCCAGTGTGTACGATGCTCCTTGTTCAGAGGCGAGACCTCCTAAGCGTGCGTACCTTGGTTGGGATTAGAGTACGTTGCTGACGGACGCCGTGGCGCATACCCCGTGTGGGGTAGCTGGGCACGGTCGTGCTGTTGCGTGCAGAGGCATAGGCCCTAGGCAGTCCGAGGGTGTGGTGTGTGTGAGTGTCTCCTTTACTCTTCCCGAGGCCGGGTGACAATAGTATGCGCGCATAAGAGGCCTTGGCCTAATATAAGACGTAAGCGGACACATCTGGCCATGTTGTGTATGCTGAGTATCGGATTGTCCTACTGGTGAAGGTTGAGATACCGATGGCGAGTCGTGGCCCTTCTTGGGGGAGGTTGAGATACTGATAGCCCCGTCGTGGCCCTTCCGGTAGTTGAGCTTGCGAGCTGCCCTGTTTATGGGCAGGTTTCTCCTATTGGCTTTTGGCTTGGGTCTGAGCTTGCCAGTGTGTTGTCGTCCTCCCGTGGGTGGGGGCAGTGTTTAGCCGCGTGGCTTTATCGACTTTTCAGTTGGACGGATTACTACCGTGCCGTTGTAGGTTTCCTTTCGGTAGTAGGATCGTGGATTCGCTGTGGGTCGACGATCCCGGTTAGAGGTCAAGGTTCCCTAGTTGGGAACCGGGCTAGTGTAGAGTTTCGTGTTTTCTTAGCTAGCCATTCTTACCATCCCGATCGCTATTTATTTATGTTATTATTGTTGTTCCTGCCACTGTCACTATGGTTACTGTTGTTGCTCTCGTTTATCGCTTTTGTTTGTGGTGGGGATTTGCAGGACCCCTACTGAGCCAGTGAGACGAGGCTCATTCCCTGCTTTTCAGTTTGAGTACTCTCCTAGAGGTGGAGCCGCCCGTTGGGAGGTCTAGTAGTTCGCCAGCTCGCCCGTGCCGGGGTCGTACCCCGCAGCAGAGTACGTTTCCTTTTCGTTGACTGTACTTGTAGACTGGACTCTGTAGGTTTATTTAATTGTTATGAAATGTTAATTTCCTTTTTGTCAGTTAATTATTAAATTATGTACTTTATTTATTACTCATTTAGAATTTCAATGCATAACCACACCGTCCTTTAACCCTTCTAAGCCCTCCCGGCTCGTGGGTGGCAGGCCAAGATTCGAATGGTATCGGGTTATCAGGATCTTGGGTCGTTACAAAATAACTTTAGAAGTTGTAGAAACCAAGAAAGCAATAAGAGTGTTTGCACATAGAACTACTAAAACAAAAGCATGTTTGCATACCAAGGTCCTTGATATTTTTGTTTTAGCCTTTCTTATTAAGGCTCAATAACCTTTAAGGATTAACTTTGTAATGATCGGGAATTTCCAAGATTTTTCATAGAATTATTTTACATTTATAGGCTTAAGTGGGCTTAGCCATTCAAAACCAAGTAATTTAAAAACCTAATTATTAATTAGGTAAATGGACCCACTTGAATTGGGGCCAAAGACCAATTTCTAAACCCTTTAGGCCCAAGCCTATCATTAGAAACATAATTTGAGTTATTTAGGTAATTAAATAGGATAAATAGACCAATTAAGAGGATAAATAAAAGATAAATAAAAAATCCAAAAAATTCGAATAAAATGCCAGAAGACGGTCTATTGCGTGATCGCCTTCTCATGATAGCGGTCCCATGAAGACCGCTACCATGTTCCGTAAACGCAAATGTGAGAAGCATGGAAAAATGGGATTTTTTTCATTCTAATCCCTTCATTTAGATACTATCTGTCATGGTAACTTAGTGTAGGACTCTAGAGGATCGATCCAACTCCAAATTAGGACTCCTAAATCGATCTAATCCTAAGCCCTACGCCAAACTCTATAAAAGTTTTTATTTCTGTCTGTAGCAGGCAAGAAACTATCTCAAATAGACCGCCATCAATAGATAGCGGTTCCCAAAGGATCGTCACCTAATATAAACGGTTCTCTCTAGTCCGCTTTCTGCTTTCAGTTTTCTACACTCTGTAAGCCCTAAACAGAACACAGAACTACCCTTATAAATATATGTTAAACCTAAGTTATTAGGCTTTATTCCCAGTTTTGACTTCATATTCATGATATTGGTTATATTGTTCATCTATCATGGTAGGTTTTATACTCAGCATGTTTTATAAACTTATTTTAATCTTATGATAATTTCATGCCAAATCATATAGTTTTGTATTAAAGCTAATTTTCACATGGTTTATGGAAACTTGTTTTATTGATGATTTGATCGATGTCTCTACACGATTCACTCTCATCTTTGAGTCATTCTAAAGTACATGGCACGTATTCCAGTACGATGCCATTAGTTACACTTTGCACTTATAGGCACACTCTCTTGGACTTGTGATCCTCTTCGTTGGATATTCCTTCCACCGGACTAGGTGATCTTATTTCAAGGCCTTCGTAAGTCTCCACGAGCCTGGGATTCCCACTAGGACGCCGAGCTGATTGTACCCTAAAAGCCCAATGGATTAGAAGGCACATGTCATACCAGAGTTTTTATTTACCGTGGCTAGTAGCGGCAATCAGGCAACCTCCACTGTCAAGTAGCGACCTTCCCGTGACTGCCTTCTGCTAGATCAGTCCCGAGTTGACCCTTTCCTCTCTAGTGTTGACTCTATCTAGTAGCGGTCCTGACCGAATCACCACTTCATAATAGTGGTCCTTGCATGACCGTCTCTTCAAGAAATAGCTCAGGCATGATCGTTTTCTGTCTCAAAGTGTTTAACCCCAGGTTTGACCCACATGTTGATTTTCCTATGTTCCTAGATGGTCTATTAATTATCTAGAATCCAAAATCTTGATCAATAAGTTATTAATGAATTATTAAAGTTTAAGAATGTGCTGTTATGCTGTTGAATTCCTCCCGTAGCATAGCCTTGTCATTAAATCATCTTTGAACTCATATGTTCTTATTTGGTGCATTCTGACCTTGGTTTACTTGTCATGAACCCTATTGTTTGACTTGTTAATTACTGGCCATACTTTATTGATATACTCGTGGAAGTAGCTTGATTTATATCTTGAAGATGTGTATCGGGCACTAATTGTGTCCAAGGACTTGACGCTAACCCCCTCGGCTGATTGCTCGAAACATACTATAAACCATGGGATATCATGAACACTGGCGTCGCATTGCACCAGGAGTACTTTTTTTATAAACGTGTGAAATCTATGAATCTCATGATTAAATTTACATGCTTACTAGTTACATGACATTCTGGTGCATAACCTACGTGGTTATGAAAAGTACATTCTCATTCATGAGAGGTCAAACTATATTCATGCTTGATTTATCTTGTTCACATAATCTTGAACTAACTTACTCCTGTTACTAGTCATTGTTTTTAGTGTTATACGCATGATTTATCGCATTTTCATTATCTTACTTTCTAGAGCTAAAATACTAATTACATAAACATTGCCTTCATGTTTATACAAAGATACCTACTGGGCAAGTGTGCTCATTCATACTTTTCCAATCTTTTCAGAAAATTCTAGTGAGTCGGATTCAGACTACTCAAGTGGCGGATCCTAGAGAAACTAAAGTCAAGAGAGAAGCCCTAGATTGCTATAGTGTCGAGAGTCATGAGTCAACTATGTAATTTCCTTTTTATAGAGTCTAGTTTGTCATTGTGTTAAGGAAGTCAAATATCAATGTACTTGGATTGTTATTAATCAATAAAGTTGGATTTTAGAGTATATATTATTGTGCAATAATCTTTTGTGTGAATGTTTAGCACTCTGATTATATGCTCGCTTGAGGCGTACTAGCTGACTGCTCATGTCCCCGATTTACTTCCGCTCTACATATATCTTGGGCCCTGATAGTTAAAGTGGTATCAGAGCCTAGGCATAAGTAAGCCCTAGGAAAATGTTATGTCATAGGCTAAGTCCAAGGATTAAGGACCCACACCTATGAACTTAGGAAAGAAATTTCCAACTTATGAGAGATTTGGGTAGAGCCTGAGATGAGATAGTCATTATCTCTAGGGTAATCCCCATCAGTTTCTTAGAAATAACTAATGGCTCACCGTGAAAACTTGGATGAGATGTAACAAACCGTTGCAAGTCTCACCGAGGAGCTCTAGACCATGGCCCAGGCCGGCACGAGGGCAGGCGTGGGAGATCTACACTGAAACTTCTGGAGTTTGAACCCTCCGTGATTCTCTGGATCCTCTAACCCTGATGAAGCTGAGAGTTGGATGGATGAAATCGATCGAATCTTTAATGTCATGCAATGCTCAGACCGGGAGAAGGCCCTTTTGGCCACCTTCCAACTTCACAAAGACGCACGGACATGGTGGAAAGCAACATCGGCCCCTCTCCAAAATCAACAACTCACGTGGGCAGAATTCCTTGAAATATTCCGTTCAAAATACTTTTCCGAGCACTTCAAAGAAAGAAAGGTTGCTGAATTCACTTCTCTTGGCCAAGGCATGATGTCTGTGGCGGAGTATAAGCTCCGATTTTCTGACCTGGCCCCTTATGCTCCGCACCTAGTGAGCACGGATATCTTGAAGGCAAATCACTTTATGGACGGTTTAAGGTCCGGCTTCATTCAACAACTTGGGCATCAAAATATTTGGACCTATACGGAGATGGTCCAACGGGCACATCTTTGCGAAAGGACCTTGGAGGAGGTCAAGAAATTTAGAGGCTGGAAAGAGGAGTTGAGCCGGAAGTTCGATCAGCATAGAAAGAAAGAAGAAAGAGTTAGCATCATAGAACCCTATAAATCTGGTGATAACAAGAAGAGATCGCGGAGTGGGAACGGTAATGGGAATGGCAAGAACAAGAAGGCCAAGGAGGAATGTCACGCCCCGAACCGATAGCAGCAGAACGTATTGCTCGAAACATGGCAACGATACAATCGTGTCAATCAGAGCAGTAACTTAAAAGCATAAGAGGCCAGAATTTGACAAAAATAAATTCTTATTGATATAAAATTGTTATTACAACTTATTGACTCAATTAAAATTTCAAAATAAAAGACACACTAGCCCGACTTAATACAAAACTCTAATCTAGACTTAAGAAAAGTGAAAGACTCGGTCATCCTTCCGGAGCTCTCTTGCACACTTTCCCTTCCCATTTAAGTCACGACCTTGCTAGTCACCTAATTACCTGAAAAACATTAAAATAGGCTAGATGAGCAACAAGCTCAGTAGGAATTACATCTCAATAAACAAGCTTGCGTTAAGTGATTACATGTTACATGAAATGCAAGACTAGCTAGGAATGAATGAACGCAAGATAAAGAGAAGTTATAATGGGATATGGAATTATTAGCAAGAAAGTATAAGCAAAGCTTCAAGGAACTACCAAGCATGTAGTATCAAATTATGTCACGAGATATTAGCTATTTGATGTTCTAGCAAGTACCACGTCGAGTCATGTATGTCAAGTAATATCGTGTATTTTCACGCCACGAGAGAGAGAAATAGTGGAATGCCATAGAAAAATCTGGAAAGTCATGCACTTCGGTGTAATTCCACACTGTGATGAATGTAGCTCCCATGGACACAATTACTTTCAGGTGCTTCTCCCAGGACCAGATCAGGCCCCATTAACGCAAGCACTGAATCATGTAAATATTTAGACATCTACTATAGTTTATAGCCAATAGAATTTCAAAAGAATAAGCAATTGTATGATAACAAGGTAGATTTCACGAATTTCCTGATAGAACCTGGACAAGACAACAAGGCGATAAATATCACACAAAATAAGACATTCATGAAACTGGGTAATTAACGTCCACTCAGACTGCCACCAATTACAGAAATAGCATCCACTGCAGTGGTCGCCAATTTTGTGAACAGTACAGGCATGAAGAAAATAGCTTCCACTTAAACGGGCGCTAATTCAATTTGCGTCCACTATTTGGTCGCCAATTCTAGACAGAGACATAACTCTCACAGAACACTTATAAACAACACTCTATGATGGCTAGAGCGTCATGTTTCTTCAGAGTGACATGACAAGCAGGGTTCCAGGGTTTTGAGGATACAACCAACTCGGCCGCCTTGAGGGAATCCAAGGCTAGCGGAGATTTACGGAGGTCTCGATGAAGAAAGTACTAGTCCAAAAGAAGGAATATCTTGCGGAGGGTCCAATCATCACCAAGAGTTGAGGTGTAAGTGTGAAACAACGTGAAAAATAGAGACTTCATCTCGGATGTGAAATAGAAGTGCCAAGAAGACCCGCGATATAGGTCAAAACCCGATAAAAATATGTGAGAGCAAGAAACAACGTCCATTCAGACGGGCATTATTTAAAGAATGAGCGTCTCTCCAGAGAGGCGCCAAATCCATAATTGATAGTATTTTTATAATTATCCCAAGAATTAGCGTCCTCGTGAGAGGGCGCCAGATCATTAAATAGCGTCCAAGTCTTGGACGTTAATTCAATATTTCCAACCTTTTTGTATATTTTCCATAATTAACAGGGATTAGCGTCCTTGTGAAAAGGCGTTATATCTTGAGTAGCGTCTAGGCAATGGACATCAGTTTCACAATTTTCCAGTTTATTTCTATCTTTGTCAACTTACATGAATAAGCATCCTCCTAGAGAGGCGATGTTTCGTTAATAAGCAACTGGGAGAACGGTCGCCCATTCTTTTAGGCATACAGCAGCGCACGCATCGGCTAGGTACGTCTTTACACACATATCACTATTCATTTAAATGGTTACTATTCATTTAGGGAATGAACAGTGCTATTTTGATGTTTATCCAGATTTTCAGAAATCCGAGGACATGATACCGAAGAGAAAAATACAGGGAATCCAGAAATATACACAACATGATTTTTAGGTACATGGTTCCGTAGATATTAAATTTTTTAAGATGGGTTATTTATCAATTACACTAAAGAAAATAGCGACAGGGTGATGATCGCTCATTAACTGGCGGCCAGAAGACTGTCGCCAATTGATGAATTGGTGGCCTTCTACACGGTCGTCCATTTATAAGCGACCACTGTGCTGGTCGCTATTTTGATATGAAATCACAAACTGTGAAACTCCAGAAAATAGAGATCATGGAGACAAATCTACACTAGAACATGGAGATATGAGGATCATGCATGCTATTAACTTCTTGTTTCTTGTTTAGAGGGATAACCTACCTGTTTTGGTTAAACAGAATGACGCACCGAGAAGATAGGAAGAGGAAGAATGAGTAGCTATGCAGCCACTACAACCGCACGAACAAAAGCAGTAGCAGGCCAGCAACCGTAGCAATGAGCGCGGGGAAGAAGACACCTTCCTTTGCGCAGGGAACAGGAGGAAGACAAGGTCTTCACAGCAGCAGGATGTATGGAGAAGCAGAACGATAGGATGACGTCGATGCACCGCACGAACAACAGCAACAAAGGATGTTTCTGCATTCGACCATGGGTCTTATATATAGATTTGGGGCTCAAGCTTCCTAATGGGAATTAACTTTTCCTACGTAAAATCCTAGTAGGTTTAAGTCTTTCTTTTGATAGCTTCGAACCTTCCTCGTCGACAATCGCTTTCCCCAGTTGGAAAAACCCTAGAATCCTATTTCCCATGCAAACTTCGAACGTGATATGTGTTTTTAGAATAACCCAAAAGCCTTATTTTGAGTAGATTTGTATATGTGCCCCTAAGGCCCCCCTTTTATTAATTGTAATGCCCTTTTGTCCTTAAGCTAAACCTATATACGTGAGGCCCATATATATGGGTTTAAGGGTTTTTAGGTTTTATTAATTTGAGTTGGGCCCATTATCTCTTCTATAAAGGGATTTTATTATGGTGGATTCATTTCCTCCAATCTTTATAGGTATTTATGCCATTATATTATTTAACGGGGTCTTTGGTGTGCACGAGTTGGGCCTCTTGCACTAAGCCCATTTTCCTATAAAGTTCTATTAAGCTTATTTATTTATTTGGTGTGGGCTGGTCATAATATATACTAGGGTCTTTATTACTTGAGAGTTTGAATAAGGTAGAACTTTATATAGGGATTTTATTTCTTATAATTTTATTTATTTATCTAACTTATAAATTTTATCATCGTCTTAGGTATCAGAGGCAGGTTTCAATCTGAGAAAAAGTCTTTATTTACATTCTGAAGGGGGAATATTAACTAGTCATATTTATTTATTCTAAGGACATTATACTCGAGTTTTATTTACTCAAACATTGTTAACATTTTCGTAGGGGAAATTTAAATGACATAATTAAATGTCCAAGCTTGTCTTTGGATCCTTTTACCTAGGTTGCCTTTTATTTTTATTTAACAAGTAGATTTCATTTTATCTTCATAAGGGCTTATAATTATCTTTTCTCTTTCAATAAATATACGTAATTATTTCTATTTTAACTTTCCTAATTTTGCCGGGTGTTACACCCTCCCCCACTAAAGAGAGTTTGGCCTCCAAACTCTCCACCATTTACTTAGAATGGGGAACTACAATTTACTAAGAATGCTATGCAGGTAAAAATATCAAAGATGTACAGAATGGAAAGATCCAATTTAAGATTAAGGATGAGGGGTACCTTCTACAATTCCTTCTTTGGTAGGCTCCGCTACAACTAAAGCTTGAGTCTCTCCATGGAGCTTCGGGTTCTGAACATGGCATTGGGCTATCCTATGATCGCCCGTAGACATGCTCCCGTCTTCCGATAACACACCTCCACTAGGTGATTAAACATACCATAAAACTTACACCTTTCTTGAGATGAGTCTATAGGAGCTACCCAATTCTTTCTTTTCTTACATTTCTTACACTTTTGTGAACTACAACTCTTATTAGATCTTTTCTTAGCTAAGTTAAACCTTTTAAAGGTAGTGGCTTGTCCCTTTTCTTCAACTTTCTCTCTCTTTCTTTCTTCCGCGGCCTTTTCTTGTCCCTCTTCTTCAACTCTCTCTCTTTCTCTTTCTTCTGCGGCCTTTTCTAATAGTGGGACTCTCCTAACTAGGTCTGCATAGACTTGGATATCCACGAGTGCCATCTGGGGAACAAAGCCAGACCTAGACGTCTCCATTGATTCTAGGTTCCTGCAAAAATAATTATGAAGATTAATTATCTTATTCAAGAATTATGAGAGTTAATACTAATTTGTATCAGTTATCTTATCCTTCTTTTACTATTTAATCCCAAGCTCTACCCATTCTCACCGGATGTCAATAAGGAAAAGGACCTAATGACACACACTCACAGTCAAACCTAAGGTTTAAGAAGACCTAGGCTCTGATACCACTTCTGTCATGTCCCGAACCGATAGCAACGGAACGTATTGCTCGGAACGTGGCAGCGATGTAGTTGTGTCAATAAGAGCAGTAACTTAAAAACACAAGAGGCTAGAATTTGACAAAAATAAATTCTTATTGATATAAACATGTTATTATAACTTATTTACTCAATTACAATTAGAAATAAAAGACACACTAGCCTGACTTAATACAAAACTCTAATCTAGACTCAAGAAAAGTGAAAGACTCGGTCATCTAGTTTCTGGAGCTCTCTTGCACACTTTCACTTCGCATTTGAGTCACGGCCTTGCTAGCCACCTGATTACTTGAAAAACATTAAAATAGGCTGGATGAACGAAAAGCTCAGTAGGAATTACATCTCAATAAACAAGCTTGCGTTAAGTGATTACAAGTTACATGAAATGCAAGACTAGCTAGGCATGAATGAACGCAAGATAAAGAGAAGTTATAATGGGATATGGAATTATTAGCAAGAAAGTATAAGCAAAGCTTCAAGGAACTACCAAGCATGTAGTATCAAATTATGTCACGGGATATTAGCTATTTGATGTTCTAGCAAGTACCACGTCGAGTCAAGTATGTCAAGTAATATCGTGTATTTTCACGTCACGAGAGAGAGAAAGAGTGGAATGCCATAGAAAAATCTGGAAAGTCATGCACTTCGGTGCAATTCCACACTGTGATGAATGTAGCTCCCATGGACACAAGTACTTTCAGTGCTCCTCCCAGGACCAGATCAGGCCCCATTAATGCAAGCACTGAATCATGTAAATATTTAGACATCCACTATAGTTTATAGCCAATAGAATTTCAAAAGAATAAGCAATTGTATGATAATAAGGTAGATTTCACGGAATTCAAGGATAGGACCTGGACAAGACAACAAGGCGATAAATCTCGCATAAAATAAGACATTCATGAAACTGGGTAATTGACGTCCACTTAGATCGCCACCAATTACAGAAATAGCGTCCACTATGGTGGTCGCCAATTCTGTGAACAGTAGAGGCACGAAGAAAATAGCGTCCACTTAAACGGGCGCTAATTCAATTTGCGTCCACTATCTGGTCGCCAATTCTAGACAGAGACAGAACTCTCACAGAACACTTATAAATAACGCTCTATGATGGCTAGGGCGTCATGTTTCTTCAGTGTGACATGACAAGTTGGTTCCAGGGTTTTGAGGGTACAACCAACTCGGTTGCCTTGAGGGAATCCAAGGCCACCAGAGATTTACGAAGGTCTTGATAAATAAAGTACCAATCCGAAGGAAGGAATATCCCGCGGAGGGTCCAATCATCACCAAGAGTTGAGGTGTAAGCGTGAAACAACGTGAAAAATAGGGACTCTATCTCGGATGTGAGATAGAAGTGCCAAGAAGACCCGTGATATGGGTCAAAACCCGATAAAAACATGTGAGAGCAAGAAACAATGTCCATTCAGACGGGCGTTATTTAAAGAATGAGTGTCTCTCCAGAGAGGCGCCAAATCCATAATTGATAGTATTTTTATAATTATCCCAATAATTGGCATCCTCGTGAGAGGGTGCCAGATCATTAAATAGCGTCCATGTCTTGGACGTTAATTTAATATTTCCAACCTTTTTATATATTTTCCATAATTAACATGGATTAGCGTCCTTGTGAAAACGCGCTATATCTTGAGTAGCGTCCAAGCAATGGACGTCAGTTTCACAATTTTCCAGATTATTTCTATCCTTGTCAACTTACATGAATAAGCGTCCCCCTAGAGAGGTGTTGTTTCGTTAATTAGTGACTGGGAGAACAGTCGCCCATTCTTTTAGGCATATAGCAGCACACGCATCAGCCAGGTACGTCTTTACACACATATCACTATTCATTTAAATGGTTACTGTTCATTTAGGGAATGAACAGTGCTATTTTGATGTTTATGAGGATTTTCAGAAATACGAGGACATGATACCGAAGAGAAAAATATTGGTAATCCAGAAATATACACAACATGATTTTTTGGTAGATGGTTCCATAGATATTAAAATTTTAAAGATGGGTTATTTATCAATTGCACTAAAGGAAATAGCGGCAGGGTGATGGTCGCTCATTAATTGGCGGCCAGAAGACTGTCGCCAATTGATGAATTGGTGGCCCTCTACACGGTCGTCCATTTATAAGCGGCCACTGTGCTAGTCACTATTTTCATGTGAAACCACAAACTGTGAAACTCCAGAAAATAGAGATCATGGAGACAAATCTGCACTAGAACATGGAGATATGAAGATCATGCATGCTATTAACTTCTTGTTTAGCTTGTTTAGAGGGATAACTTACCTGTTTGGGTTAAACGGAACGACGCATCGAGAAAATAGGAAGAGGAAGAATAAGTAGCTATGCAGCAACTGCAACCACACGAACAAAAGTAGTAGTAGGCCAGCAGCTGCAGTAATGAGCGTGGGGAAGAAGACACCTTCCTTTGCGCAGGGAATAGGAGGAAGACAAGGTCTTCACAGCAGTAGGATGTAGGGAGAAGCAGAATGACAGGATGACGTCGACGCACGGCACGAATAGCAGCAACAAAGGATGTTTCTGCGTTCGACCTTGGGTCTTATATATAGATTTGGGGCTCAAGCTTCCTAATGGGAATTAACTTTTACTACATAGAATCCCAGTAGGTTTAAGTCTTTCTTGTGATAGCTTCGAACATTCCTCATCTACAGTCGCTTTCCCCAGTTAGAAAAACTATAGAATCCTATTTCCCATGCAAGCTTCGAACGTGATATGTGTTTTTAGAATAACCCAAAAGCCTTATTTTGAGTAGATTTGTATATGTACCAATAAGGCCCCCCTTTTATTAATTGTAACGCCCTTTTGTCCTTTCGCTAAACTTATATACGTGAAGCCCATATATATGGGTTTAAGGGTTTTTAGGTTTTATTAATTTGAGTTGGGCCCATTATCTCTTCTATAGAGGTATTTTATTATGGGGGATTCATTTCCTCCAATCGTTATAGGTATTTATAGGGGTCTTTGGTGTGCACTTGTTGGGCCTCTTGCGCTAAGCCCATTTTCCTATAAAGTTCTATTAAACTTATTTGTTTATTTGGTGTGGGCTGGTCATAATATATACTAGGGCCTTTATTACTTGAGAGTTTGATTAAGGTAGAACTTTATATAGGGATTTTATTTCTTATAATTTTATATTTATCTAACTTATAAATTTTATCATCGTCTTGGGTATCAGAGGCTGGTTTTAGTTTGAGAAAAAGGTTTTCTTTACATTCTGAAGGGGGAATATTAACTAGTCATATTTATTTATTCTAAGGACATTATACTCGAGTTTTATTTACTCAAACATTGTTAACGATTTCCTAGGGGAAATTTAGATGACATAATTAAATGTCCAAACTTGTTTTTGGATCCTTTTACCTAGGTTGCCTTTTATTTTTATTTAACAAGTAGATTTCGTTTTATCTTCGTAAGGGCTTACAATTATCTTTTCTTTTTCAATAAATATAGGTAATTATTTATATTTTAACTTTCCTAATTTTGCCAGGCGTTACACGGAAGATAAGCAAGTCATGGCGGCTTGTTCATTTTGCGAGAAGTTCGGCCACTTGACCGAGGAATGCTGGAAGCACCTTGGCGCTTGTCTACGTTATGGAAGCTGGGGGCATCGGATGGCCGAGTGCCCCCTCATGAAGGAGCAATCTTCTAGCGGTGGACACAAGCGATAAGCTCGTCTTAATGCCGTGATGGATGATGAAGTGCCCAAGGATGATGGGCTAATGGAAGGTACCATCCAAATTTATTCGCATCCTGCATTTGTGTTATTTGATACATGTGCCTCTCACTCTTTTATATCTACTGCCTTTGCAAAAACTTTTCAAATTTCACATGTTCTTTTACCTTCGGACCTAGCTATCACTACACCTTTAGGTCCTGGAACTAAACTTACAACTCACTACCGCGATAGTGAGGTAATTATAGAAGGACATAATCTTCTCGCAAACCTCGTATGCCTTGACATAGAAGGTTATGATGCCATTCTAGGGGTAGATTGACTTGTCGATCATTATGCCAATATTAATTGTCGCAATAGGAGGATTTCTTTCCATAAATCGGATCTTCCATGGTTTTCTTTCCTTGGAATTAAATATAGGAAACATCCTATTCTCATCTCTTCTCTTCACGCTTGCAAGCTTATCACGCAAGGTTGTGAAGCTTTTCTTGCTTCCGTGATCATTACTGAATCTAAGGAAATTGTTCTAGAAGAAATCTCCATTGTCCGAGAGTTCCCTGATGTCTTTCCATCCAAACTACCTCTGTTACCGCCCGAAAGGGAAGTAAACTTCTCCATTGAACTCATACCTGGAGCGGCACCCGTTTTAATAGCTCCTTATAGGATGTCCCCCATGGAACTCAAAGAATTGAAGAAGAAACTTCAAGAGTTCCTAGACAAGGGCTTCATTCGACCCAGCACAACCCCTTGGGGTGCGCCTGTGACGACCCGGATCCCGGATACCAGACATACCCGATAGGACTACCAAGTAAACCCGATACCGCTTGAAACCCGTGAAGCCTCCCAAGAGTTGTAAAGCTCCAAAGGGATAAAAGGATTGTCGTGTAGTACATTGAAGTCGCAGATATAACAGTAAGCAATTAAATTCCATTAATCATGTTTGCTAAAGTAGCAGAAATAAAATTACTTTTTAATTAACAGTTAAAATTAACAATTACATCAGAGTCCAGTCCAAAGGAAAGATAAGTACAGTCCAACAGAAAGAAGATGTACACTGAGGTCGGGAGAAGCCTGATGCAGGTACCACTGGCAACTACGAACTCGCCACACCAGGAACCACCAAAGAAGTAGAGACCACCCCACCTGAAAAGTAAGAGTGAGCCTCGTGTCACTGGCCTAGTAGGGATCACGCAGATCCCCACTGAAAAACTACGATGTAACACGGAACAACAACTAAAACAGTAGTAGTAGTAAAGCAGGAAAAGTAGGGAAAACTACTACTAGAAAGCTGTAAAAGAAAAATTGAAAACGGAAGGAGTAGGAACAGCTAAAAGAAAAGGGAAAAGCCGTACCAAACAAGCACGACTGACGAACTAGCCTCGGCTCCCTGAACTACTCCATACAGCAACAGGAAGGCGAACCCTGATCTGACAAAGTCACGAGTTGCCGATCTGTCGGACCCACAAAGATAGGCAAAAGCCAAGAAAAGACCTAGACAGACACAGACGCCCTAAAGCATATACGACTCGATTGTCATGCATGCTCTTCTAGACATGACCACACACACACGACTAGAACGTCGTGTACACGATACAACACTGACCTAGGGCAAGACCACGAGAGGGCTAACCCGAAAAGGTCACGACGTGCGAGAAATACAAGAGACACGTGTCACGTGACAGAAGCACCTCCTCACTAGAAGAACAGCCAGCTGCGTCCACTGGCGTCTTATGCTGCACCTATAAGTGTCAGTCTACGATGCCAACAAGACAACAGAGACTGAGACATCGTCAGAACCAGAACCGGAACTACTGTCACGAGTGACTAGTCAAGGTCACGCTCGTCGGCGCAAGTCCAAAGCCCCTAACCACGTGTGCACACAGTGGCTCTTGCCTAAGCCAGGCCTCTAGCTAGTTTCCCCCCCAGAAAGACGCTACCGTTAAGCAGGGGCCCACGGAACTAGGTTAAAAACTGTATCTCGGGAATTTCCCTACCACATGGGCCGACACACCGTAACGTGTCGTAAGGCTATGACTAGTGGAGGCTCACTAGACACAGAACTCTGAAACACAAGCGATGTAGTACTAACAGGCAAGGAAGCACTGTCATATGTACTATGAAGCACCATGGCAGCACAACGACTGCCAACAGACTCAGGATAGGGCAACTAGACCTACTCATGTAACGATCCTTGAGTCTCACGACTCGGAGTCAAGATCATCGTGCCACGGCGGAGACACGCCGCCAATCGGTCTAATCTTAAGCCAGAGGAAACGACACAACTGCGTAAAATGATACACGAGACCTGAGGGATCACTAAGACCCTCGACACACCTAGATACACAGACCGAGGTGGAACAATACCTCAAGGCATCCAGAACCACTGTCTCAAGCTATCAAGAATAGTCGGGACACACACAAGCTCCTATGTCAACCATTGGATCTTACTAGGTTGACCAGGACCTGATAATGACTCTATGGCAGTACAGAAACTAAGGCATGCCTGGCTACCTTATATCATGGTCATAGCCCTCATAGGACGTCAAGAGACACCCACGGGACAATGGGCACACCACAAGGTCAAGCCAAGACAATTGGAAACCAAAACATCGTGAAACGACACGCAGGAGTTAAGCGGAGGACCATACACTGGCGGTCATAGAATGGGCCGCTAGGTGACTGTAGCAATCAAGGATTAGGCTGCTAAAACCAGTCAACCCGGAACCGACCTATTCGAACAAACCACCAAAGCGGTCTAATATAGATCCGCCACACGGATAAGGCGGTCCAAGAGACAACCGCCACGCTAACCGCCCTAAGACAAAGACCTAAGTCAAACGACATATAGCCGCCTAAGAAAGGCGCGCTACTGTGAAGAAACTCATGAAGGTTGGGCCGCCAAGGTCAACCGACTTACATTCTTGACTAGGTCTAAAACCACGATAACATGAATACCGAGGCAGACCACAAGCCGTCGACACCATCCCCTCAAACGAGAACTCGAGGGAAGCCACACACATGCGGGGGAACCCCACCGCACTCATACCGATACACGGTAACTCGATCGAATGCTACACAAATCTCGAAACACACATGCCTATGGGAACGCTAATCGAAGTAACACGGCACTTCTCGACACCCCAGAAACACAGACACGGAACCCACAGGGTGTCCGGAACACTCGCGAGGCCATAGGTCGGTCATTGGGTATCAACCGAACCGACCGGGACTCAAAACAAGCGAAAATACAGCATTCCGATCGACCTGGCCCCTGGGGTCGGTTGACCTGACAGGGTCGGTCGACCTGACAGGGTCGGTCGACCGGACCTGTGGGGTCGGTCGACCGGACCAACAGTCAGACCCAACACGGTCCGCAGGCAACCGCCGGTCGACCGGTCACGGCAAAAAATCGGCCGAACCCCAATCTCCAGGCCGGATTCCACGCCCCGTTCGATTTCGATCGAAGGGGGAAACATCTATAATGAGAATACCGACCTTCCACACTCCGGAAGGGATCAAAACAACACACAAATGGCTTAAAATGGGCAATTCCACCGAATTGACCCTAAACGAGTCATCGGGGTTCTCGGGCTCGTACCGGCCCCAAATGACAACCAATCAACACGAAATCAGCGGATCTGGAACGCTGACCTTCCAGGGGTTCGATTGATACCGACTGATCTAAAAACCGTCGCCATTTTCTGACGAACCCTGTGAACACCCCAAAAGCATGATTTTCCCGAAACTGAACGAAACCCGGTCAAACTCACACCGAACAATGTGAAATTACAAAGAAAATATAGAGGAGAAGTAGAGCTTCAATCTCCCTACCTGCACCGAAGATTTGGTGCACCGAAGTGACTAAACCACGCCGAAAACCACGTCGCGAGCTCGAGCTTCGACTTTGAATCCACCGTTCGGGATCGCGCCAGAAACAGTCCGATCCTCTCCCCATCGCGCTCCGGACCACTCCCACGGCATCACCTCTACCTACCCGAGCCTCCTCCATCTACAGCCGGAGCCGGGAGGGTGAGAGAAGAGAGAAAACGGGGGAGACAGGAGTCACGGCGCGAATGAGAAAGGAAAGAAGAAAAAGAAAGAAATTAGAAAATTTTCATAATTTCCGAAAATTCAATAATTAGCGCGAAAATGGACTAATTCCGAAAAATATGTAAAAATAGTCAAAACGATCCTTGGGAATAGTACAACGCAACTGCGGCGTCCACGAGTCGATGAACTGAGAAATAAACTCTCCATAGGGTTCCGTAACTAGTACGAGAGAAAAACCCACGTGGATCGTAAAACTCAACTCAGGACCCACAAAAGTGATCCGAAACTCTCCGAAAAGGATCCGTTAAGATCTAATAAGAATCTAGGGTATTACAGCCTCCCCTCCTTTAATAAATTTTGTCTCGAAATTTAAGGAACGAATAAGAAGCAGGGACGAACAAACCCCAAGACACAACTTGAAACAGCACGAATCTCGAAAAAGTAACATTCAGAGGAACACTTGTCAGACCATAATCACAAGCACACGCTCTGGATCGAGCACAGTACCCAAGTGAACACAAGTCCGACACCTCCGAAACAAGGCAACGTCATTTTCGTCTCACAGTAAAGGAGACACGACTCATGCCACGATGACAGATATCGGGAAACCAAAGCGACAGACACGACAAGCATCAACTTACACAAGGAAGCATAGTCCTCTCAACTGCCAGCTCGACACATCATCAGCTCCAGTGCCAAAGGCAACAACGAAAGCCAGGCACACAGGACACCAACGATAGCACCGGACCACAACATAATCAAGTCAGTCCTCGCTCAGATATTACATCTGATCGAGTCACATGCCAACTCTACCAAGAGAGAAGAGTACATCACAACTAACCGACAAGATCATGGTCCACACGATACTAAGACAAATTCACGGGGAAATAATGACAAAACGACAACAACAGCACTTGCAGGATTCCGGCTCCGTACAGAACATAGAACGACAGAACACAACTGCAAGCTGGGTCATATCAAGGCATGATAATAGCTGAACACATGATTATAATGGACTAGTCATGCAACGAGTAGCCAACCAAGAAAAGACCCACGACAACGAGAACAACAATCTTGGGAAACGTATCTCAAGGACCACTATCACATCCCGAGAGCACAGCGCCCAAGAAAGAGATATAGATCAGAGGGTACTCAACCAGCAGAAATGTCGACAGATTCCCCAACACTCACAAATGCCAGTGCCAACACCAGAATGCTTTCAAGAACAACGGCATGGCCACAGACAACATCAAGGCATAGGAAGCCAAGATGAAGTCACATCGAGAAAAAGAAAAATAATTCTCTCGACCGGTCAAAACCTTACAACCTACGATCCTCGACCTGTGGGTTATGGGCCAACACGCTTCCGCTACGCACTCAAACAACGCACACATGCGTCAGAAAATACCTCGGTATCCGCATCTCAGCACACATTCGGCACCATCGTAATTCATGAAAATCGCAATATATCACGCCACGAGTACTGATCCTACTAATAATCGATCACGAGCCACCTACGTGCAAACCAAGAAGAGCACCAGCTTCAGAACAAAGCACAAAGAAAAATGCTGATCTCAGCTTACCATTACGTCCTGAAAGAATAAATGAGCCTTCACAACGCATCAGCCGTCAGACACGGCACGACAAACACGGTGCACAACTGCTCTTAACATAAGGATTAGGTCCAAAGCTGAGCAACTGTAAACCAAGGATGATGGGGTCATCACCATCCGTCCTGACACTCTCGACCATTCTCGTCACCCCGGAGGCGTACATCATGGTCTAGTCATTTATTTTGAGTCCTATGTATGTTTCTTTATTTTATTTGAGTCATATCATTGTAATTTCCCTTTTATTTGAGTCATGTCCCTAGGTCTTGTGCTTATTTCCCTAGGTTTGAGTGTCATTAGGTTTATTAGTTAGCTATTGGGCCCAATTCATTGGGCTTGGCCCATGGGCGCCCCTATTTTGTTGGTTATTAGTCAATGTGTCAAAAGTCAGGGTCGTATTGTAAATTGTGGGATCCCTATAAATAGGACCCCACTCTCTCCATTTTGAGGTAATGAATCAATGAATGAAAAACTTGCCATTTTGAGAGTTCAAACTTCTTATCTAGTGGAGAGATTCCATTATTTGGGTGAGAGACCCTAGGAGAGAGATTCCCCACCCATCCCTCTCTTAATCTCTCTCTTTCACTCCCATTTCTCTCTCCTCCACACCCAATTTCAAAAATTTTCTCTCTCCTCCCGTCCCAACCACCACTCTCCCACCTACCCCCATTAAAGGCCACTCCCTTTCCCCACACATCACATTACTCCACCCCCTAGTCCCAAGAGAGCTTCCACCAATCCTAGCTCCACCTCCCAACCCCCAACTACCCCACCCACTTCCCCAACCACCCTTCCCACTACCCCAAGCACCCCTTCCCTTCTCCAACACAACCCCTCCCATCCCCAAGACCACCATTGAATACCCTCCATTAAGGAAAATTCAAACTCACCTTCCCTCCACCCACTTGTGCCCCCCTCACCTTCCCCTCTCCCTCTAAGCCCGAATTCGCAGCTCTTCTCTCACCCATAGCAAACACCCCCTTCCATCCCCCATTCTCCCCTTCCCACATCTTGAAACCCCCCCTCCTAGACCCCCTCACAGCTGGGGGTTGCCCCTACAAACAACCACCTCATTTCCCCTCCCATCTACCCCATTCCCCATTACCTATCTCCACCCTCTCAAGTTCTGGTTGCAGGCAGCAGATTAGGCACAGGTTGCAGAGGCCACCCCGTCGACCCCTGGGAGCTTCAGCTGGCATACCATATATTGACAAAAGCGTCTTCCTGTCTTCTTCGCAACGGTGGTGGTCCCATCTCATTCCAAGTTCGTGATCGACCAGGAGAGCCATTCTCCCACAACTGCGCAGATCCCCCCTGGCAGGAGATCAGAGCCAGAGTGGAAGCTCGACTGCGACGATCGTGTTGAGAATCGGATCAAGAGTTCTTCTTCAAACATCTTCTACTACGAGTCTTCTAACATATTCAAGAAGCAGAGCACCATTTGGCGACCGGACCTGAAAGTTATCAATTTTCTCCCTCGAGTGCTCGGTTCTACTTCAACTTAGTCTACACCGACCCCTCCTCAGTGTTCAGAGCCTACCGGTCGACCCTGACATCAGCTGACATCCCCGTTGGTCTTACTTCGAATAGGACTCGTCAAAGGTTCCAACGACTCCAGCGGCACCTGATTCTGAGCTCGGGAGCGACCGTGGCAATCTCTGCTTCCTGCTGTTGGGAACCTGAAGCTGTCAGATCCGAGGGTCTGCCACCCTGTTGAAGCCCCTACGCCGACCAGCAGCAGTGCCCGAAGAAATTTAAAAAATTAAAGCATCATCCAGATCTAGCTACGAAGAATCTCCAAGTGGTTTCGTCTGCAAAAACATTCGGGGCTGACCACAGCGTCCAAATACCTGAAGGTCTGTCCTGAGACACAGTCAGCGGGCAGATTCGGCTTCGACTTCCCTCTCTTCACTTCTAGCTCGAATTCCCCTCCCCGCTTGGCCGGCTGAAGGCCCCTCCCTGCGTGGATGTCGTATTGAGTGTATTCATTGGCTTCCCTT
This sequence comes from Amorphophallus konjac, assembly GCA_022559845.1. NCBI lineage: Eukaryota > Viridiplantae > Streptophyta > Magnoliopsida > Alismatales > Araceae > Amorphophallus > Amorphophallus konjac. Next base: position 250,219,034 of record CM040126.1, read on the forward strand.
CCCCGAGATCCCCCCCCTTGCATGGGGGTAGTTCATGTATTATTTACACTCACATGTTTGAAGCTTCATCGACGCGGCGTGCGGGTGCTTCCCCTCGCCTCCCCGCTCGCCCCCGTCTCCGACCGGAGTCGGTTTCTTCAAACCGGCTACGTGAGAACTCATCCCTTACTCTCAATTATTCTTGTTCATTTAATATTCTCCAATTGCACCGTCGGTAAGGAAGAGAGCGCCCGATCTTAAGGCTCCACCGCACTTGTGTGACCCCCGTGGGTGTGAGTGAGTGATCTGCGTTGCTTGGCCAAGGCCAACACATTGAATTGAATATCCGCACCTCAAGGGGAGGTTTGACTTAGACTTTGCTGGCCCTCTACCATCAATGGGCTTGTCCCATTTCCTCGACTCGGCATCCCCGAGTTACCCCCGGGTTAAGTGTGTGCGCCATACGAAGGTCCGCTTGCGTAGGCTTCATAGCCTTGTGGTTGTGCTTGTTAAATTAGGTCCGAGGTTGTGTCACATCAAATTGGTATCAGAGCAAGTTTTAGACTTGTCTCTACTAAGTCTAGTCCTTGGGCACATTTGCATTCATCAACATGGCTACCTCTCTTTGGTCACATTCATCCCACTCGACCCCCCACAAGGGACCGGTCAACCCTCCATTTGACATAATCTCTTTTGAGGATCTCCTCTTCGATGGATCATGCTATCGTGCCTACCTAAAGTGGGAGGTCACCATGGAAAAACACTTTGAGAGAACTATGGTTTATGGACCCGCAAGAGTCCGCGTTGCCATGGGGCAATTTCGGGGTCAAGCCAAGGAAAAATGGAGGAACATAGTGGGCTTAAGGGACGTTAGGAAACAAGAACCCATTTCCTCATGGGATGATATGAAGAAAGAACTTAGAAAAATCTACATCCCCAAATATTCCCACCCCTTCTACTCAAACACCCCTAGCCCGAGGTGCACTACCACTCCTCCATCCCCACCTGACCAACTTGATACCGCCTTTAGGCCTCCTCCCCCACCACTCCCAACAAATCACTTCTCAACCATCATAACTACACTTCGCGACCAAGTCCTCTCCCTTAAGGCCCAAATAAACCAAGCATCCACCTCTCCACCAAATCCCCTAAGGGTCCCCACACTCCAACCAAAACCCCCTTCTGCAAACCTCACTATCCAAACTCAATTGGCCCCAACTTCCCCCCATCCACAATCGGTCGATCCCAAGGGGAAGAGACCCCTAACCGACCCAGTTTCCCCAATAAGGACCACCATTCAAACCCAAGTGGACCCCGTGTCCATCCCTCAACCTAGACCCATGACGGCTACCACCACTCAACCCACAATCCCTCACCAAACCTATACCCCACATCTCCCCTTGGTCCCCACCACTACCCCTCCATCGTCCCCTAAAAAGGGTACACCCCCCAAAACCCATCAACCCAAATCTTGTCACCCAACCCACCTTCCACTTCCAACCCCAATCCTACCCCAACCTAGGCCTCCACTACTTCCACTCCCAAACCCCACTCTACCAATCCCAATCTAAGTTTCCCTTTACCCTCCACCCCGGGAGCACCACACACCAACCCTCATCACCCCAAAAGACCCCCTCACCTCCTTGGTAGAAGAACTCATACCCGATCCAATAGTTGTGAGCACTCCAAACCCACCCCCCACCTTGGAGGAAACCCAAGTCCAATTTGAAGAAGAAATCTCACACGATGGTCTTTACCTTACACCACCCTCTCTAGTTGGGGCGGAGCTCATCTTAGGAGATCCCATTGTTAGTTGGCTAAAGGAGAGCCCAATTAGAGAGATCCCGGCCCATGTTTTCCCTCCCATAGAACAAGACCTTCCCACAGTGCCCTTCTTCTCCTATCACACCACAATCCAAGCATCCTATCAAGTGGAGACCTTAGAGGACCTTCTCAAGGGCATATCATGGCAATTAGAGATGACTAGCATGTTGACCCCTATGGTCGAACAACCTAGGAGCCTTAGCATCCTACACCTATGCATAGGGTCTATCACCTCCGTTTGCACCATTGGTTGTTACACTAGCGACCTCCTTCTATTCCTCCCTACACCCGATAAGCCCAACCTTCTCCTCGATTTAGAGCTTCTTATCTCGGGTAGAAAGCCAAGCCCTCCACTCATGACCGACCCACTTGCCAAGAACATTGGCCCAACTATCATGGAGAATGATGACTTAGCACCTTTTGAGGATCTTGAGGACATGGAGTTCCTCCCCCTAGGTAACCCATTTTATGATCCATATGATCCATTCCAATGGGAGTCAAGAGACTCGTGTGACCCAAACACTTTATCCACCACCCACCTTTCCCTACACCAATTCACCATGTTTGACCCAATTCACTCCATCTTAGACCCGGGTTACACCTTGGGAGCCATGACCTTGGGCCACATATCCCTAGGTAATGAGGTTGTGCTCCACCCCATGATGACCACCTTCTTAGATCCATTCGACCCTTTCCAATGGGAGTTCAAAGGTTGTCCCACACCTATACACATGGAAGTCACCCATAGGAAAAACATGCATGTGTCTAGGCTTACCACACCACTTGGCATGAACACTATGTTGGGTCCATTCATTCATATCACCCACATGTCAAGTAGAAAGCATGAGTGGTCCATATTCGGATGTATTGGTCCACCCTCATTCATCATGGGTCTTAAGCATGTCAAAAGCATCTACGGATATCCGGGTCCCCCGACATTCATCACCACTTTGCATGGTAGGTTCACATATGGTTGCCCCGGCCCACCTAGGCCCACCAAAGTATACATGACAACATTGCATGATAAGTCCACATATGGTTGCCCCGGCCCACCAAGGTTCATCAAGGTCCATATGGCATCATGGCATGATAGGTCGATCTATGGTTGTCCAGGTCCACCCATAACCACTAAAAGGATAGCATTCATAAAGTTGCATGATAACCTTGCAAGCGCATCAACAAGAGTCATGAAATCTACAAAAGGCTGACCGACTCAATGGCGTCACCAAGAAATCCAAATGGGTGATTCCGGGATGGTGAGGAATGAGAGGCTCTCACATAGAGACAACTCAAGATTGAGATTTTGTGGGATCAGCCCCTTCCAGGTTTTGAGGCGCATTAGCCCCACTACTAAGTTAGGCCTCCTCAAGGGATACGGAGTTAACTTCAGTTTCAATGTGAAAAGCCTTGTGCCACACAAGGGACCGAGGGTGGCACCAAGTGAGAATTTCAAGCCTCCTTCCTCCCTTGAGAGAGCACCCACCCCTCCCCATGTGAGCACCATCAGCCTAGAGAGCCTGACGTAAGCAACTTGAGAGAATATTGGATGAACAGGTAATCATCACTCGGAGCAAGGTGAACGGGCTCTACCTCGCTAGGTGGAAGAATCGGCTTCTTTCGGAAGACATGTGAGCGGTACCACCTCTTACTCGACGGAGTCGAGTTCTCTACACCCCGGGAGTATGATGGGGTCATCACCATCCGTCCTGACACTCTCGACCATTCTCGTCACCCCGGAGGCGTACATCATGGTCTAGTCATTTATTTTGAGTCCTATGTATGTTTCTTTATTTTATTTGAGTCATATCATTGTAATTTCCCTTTTATTTGAGTCATGTCCCTAGGTCTTGTGCTTATTTCCCTAGGTTTGAGTGTCATTAGGTTTATTAGTTAGCTATTGGGCCCAATTCATTGGGCTTGGCCCATGGGCGCCCCTATCTTGTTGGTTATTAGTCAATGTGTCAAAAGTCAGGGTCTTATTGTAAATTGTGGGATCCCTATAAATAGGACCCCACTCTCTCCATTTTGAGGTAATGAATCAATGAATGAAAAACTTGCCATTTTGAGAGTTCAAACTTCTTATCTAGTGGAGAGATTCCATTATTTGGGTGAGAGACCCTAGGGGAGAGATTCCCCACCCATCCCTCTCTTAATCTCTCTCTTTCACTCCCCTTTCTCTCTCCTCCACACCCAATTTCAAAAATTTTCTCTCTCCTCCCTTCCCAACCACCACTCTCCCACCTACCCCCATTAAAGGCCACTCCCCTTCCCCACACATCACATTACTCCACCCCCTAGTCCCAAGAGAGCTTCCACCAATCCTAGCTCCACCTCCCAACCCCCAACTACCCCACCCACTTCCCCAAGCACCCTTCCCACTACCCCAAGCACCCCTTCCCTTCCCCAACACAACCCCTCCCATCCCCAAGACCACCATTGAATACCCTCCATTAAGGAAAATTCAAACTCACCTTCCCTCCACCCACTTGTGCCCCCCTCACCTTCCCCTCTCCCTCCAAGCCCAAATTCGCAGCTCCTCTCTCACCCATAGCAAACACCCCCTTCCAGCCCCCATTCTCCCCTTCCCACACCTTGAAACACGCCCTCCTAGACCCCCTCACAGCTAGGGGTTGCCCCTACAAACAACCACCTCATTTCCCCTCCCATCTACCCCATTCCCCATTACCTATCTCCACCCTCTCAAGTTCTGGTTGCAGGCAGCAGATTGGCCGCAGGTTGCAGAGGCCACCCCGTCGACCCTTGGGAGCTTCAGGTGGCATACCATATATTGACGGAAGCGTCTGCCTGTCTTCTTCGCAACGGTGGTGGTCCCGTCCCATTCCAAGTATGTGATCGACCAGGAGAGCCATTCTCCCACAACTGCACAGATCCCCCCTGGCAGGAGATCAGAGCCAGAGTGGAAGCTCGACTGCGACGATCATGTTGGGAATCGGATCAAGAGTGCTTCTTCAAACATCTTCTACTACGCGTCTTCTAACATCTCCAAGAAGCAGAGCCCCATTTGGCCACCGGACCTGAAAGTTATCAATTTTCTCCCTCGAGTGCTCGGTTCTGCTTCCACTTAGTCTGCATCGACCCCTCCTCAGTGTTCAGAGCCTACCGGTCGACCCCGACATCAGCTGACATCCCCGTTGGTCTTACTTCTAAGAGGACTCGTCAACTGTTCCAAAAACTCCATCAGCACCTGATTCTGAGCTCGGGAGCGACCGTGGCAACCTCTGCTTCCTTCTATTGGGAACCTGAAGCTGTCAGATCTGAGGGTCTGCCACCCTGTTGAAGCCCCTACCCCTACCAGCAGTAGTGCCCGAAGAAATTTAAAAAATTCAAGCATCATCCAGATCCAGCTACGAAGAATCTCCAAGTGGTTTTGTCTGCAAAAAAATTCGGGGCTGACCACAGCATCCAAATACCTGACGGTCTGTGCTGAGACACAGTCAGCGGGCAGATTCGACTTCGACTTCCCTCTCTTCACTTCTAGCTCGAATTCCCCTCCCCGCTTGGCCGGCTGAAGGCCCCTCCCTGCGTGGAGGTCGTATTGAGTATATTCATTGGCTTCCCTTCCCCGAGATCCCCCCCCTTGCATGGGGGTAGTTCATGTATTATTTACACTCACAGGTTTGAAGCTTCATCGACGCGGCGTGCGGGTGCTTCCCCTCGCCTCCCCGCTCGCCCCCGTCTCCGACCGGAGTCGGTTTCTTCAAACTGGCTAGGTGAGAACTCGTCCCTTACTCTCAATTATTCTTGTTCATTTAATATTCTCCAATTGCGCCGTCGGTAAGGAAGAGAGCGCCCGATCTTAAGGCTCCACCGCACTTGTGCGACCCCCGTGGGTGTGAGTGAGTGATCCGCATCCCTCGGCCAAGGCCAACACATTGAATTGAATATCCGCACCTCAAGGGGAGGTTTGACTTAGACTTTGCTGGCCCTCTACCAGCAAGGGGCTTGTCCCATTTCCTTGACTCGGCATCCCCGAGTTACCCCCCGGTTAAGTGTGTGCGCCATACGAAGGTCCGCTTGTGTAGGCTTCATAGCCTTGTGGTTGTGCTTGTTAAATTAGGTCCGAGGTTGTGTCACATCAAAGGAGAAGATCAGGCTCAGAATAAACAAAGTCCACACTTAAGTAGACGCAGGACAATGGCGCTACTAAGATAGCAATTCCAAGGCTTATCTCGAAAAGACTCCACCAGATGGGATGAGAAGTATCAAGCTCGACTAACAGAAGCTCACCAAGAAGGAAAATCCTAGGTTCGCTCGAGCACCTTCTCAATCAAGAAATCTAATTGACCCATTCGACAGAAGCAAAACGCATTAGGAGTTGAACAGACTTAAGCTGGGACGACCAAAACAACGTAAGAACGTGCATGGTCATCACACCAATACTAAAAGTTATCTGCCACCTGAACATGCCGCGAAAAAATCTTGAACAATGTACTATTGATTTAAGCCTTCCGGCGAACTCTGCCAAGTACAACATGATCGAGACGAACACCACGATGAAAAAGAAGCATCTCGCCACATCCTAACGAGAGCAGGACCATCTCGTACAGTGCTAATATAGCACGCACAAGACAACACGCGGAAAATAAAGCGACAAGAAGCGCGAAACCTAACACAGCTGAAGACTATAATGGACTTTCAGGACTCTGGACACTGTATATCTTGGATTCCCATGCACTTTCATACAACAATGCTCTGATACCAACTGTGACGCCCCGGATCCCGGATATCGGATATACCCGATAGGACTACCGAGTAAACCCGATACCGCTTAGAACCTGTGAAGCCTCCCAAGAGCTATAAAGCTCCGAAGGGATAAAAGGATTGTCGTGTAGTACATTGAAGTCGCTGATATAACAGTAAGCAATTAAATTTCATTAATCAGGTTTGCTAAAGTAGCAGAAATGAAATTACTTTTTAATTAACTGTTAAAATTAACAATTACACTAGAGTCCAGTCCAAAGGAAAGACAAGTATAGTCCAATAAAAAGAAGACGTACACTGAGGTCGAGAGAAGCCCGACGCAGGTACCGCTAGCAAATACGAACTCGCCACACCAGGAACCGCCAAAGAAGCAGAGATGACCCCACCTGAAAAGTAGGGGTGAGCCTCGTGTCACTGGCCCAGTAGGGGTCACGTGGATCCCCACTAAAAAACTACGCAGTAATACGGAACAACAACTAAAACAGAAGTAGTAGTAAAGTAGGAAAAGCAGGGAAAACTACTACAAGAAAGTTGTAAAAGAAAAATCGAAAATGGAAGGAGAAGGAACAGCTAAAAGAAAAGGGAAAAGCCATACCGAACAAGCGCTGCTACCGAACTAGCCTCGGCTCCCTGAACTACTCCGGGCAACAACAGGAAGGTGAACCCTGATCTGACAAAGTCAGGTGTTGTCGATCTGTCGGGCCCACAAAGATAGGAAAAAAGCCTAGAAAAGACCTAGACAGACACAGACGCCCGAAAGCATATATGACTCGATTGTCGTGCATGCACTTATAGACACGACCACACACACACGACTAGAACGTCATGCACATGACACAACACTAACCTCGGGCAAGACCACGAGAGGGCTAACCCGAAAAGGTCACGACATGCGAGAAACACGAGAGCCACGTGTCACATGACGGAAGCACCTCCTCACTAGAAGAACAGCCAGCTGTGTCCACTGACGTCTTATGCTGCACCTACAAGTGTCAGTCTACGATGCCAACAAGACGACGGAGACTGAGACACTGTCAGAACCAGAATCGGAACTACTGTCACGAGTGACTAGTCAAGGTCACGCTCATCGGCGCAAGTCCAAAGACCCTAACCATGTGTGCACACACTGGCGCTTGCCTAAGCCAGGCCTCTAGCTAGTTTTCCCCCCAGCAGGATGCTACCGTTAGGCAGGGGCCCACGGAACTAGCTTAAAAACCGTATCTCGGGAATTGCCCTGCCACATGGGCTGACACGCCGTAACGTGTCATAAGGCTACGACTAGTGGAGGCTCACTAGATATAGAACTCTGAAACACAAGCGCTGTAGTACTGACAGGCAAGGAAGCATTGTCGTATGTACTATGAAGCACCAGGGCAGCACAACGACTGCCAATAGACTCAGGACCGGGCAGCTAGACCTACTCACATAACGATCCTTGAGTCTCACGACTCGGAGTCCAGATTGTCGTGCGACGGCGGAGACACGTTGCCCATCGATCTAATCCTAAGCTAGAGGAAACGACACAACCGCGTAAAATGATACACGGAGACCTGAGAGATCACTAGGACCCTAGACACACCTGGATACACAGACCGAGGTGGAACAATATCTCGAGGCATCCAGAACCACAGTCTCGAGCTATCAAGAATAGTTGGGACACATATAAGGTCTTATGTCAACCATTGGATCTTACCGGGTTGACCAGGACCTGATAATGACTCTATGGCAGTACAGAAACCAAGGTATGCCTGGCTACCTTATATCGTGGTCATAGCCCTCATAGGACGTCAGGAGACACCCACGGGACAACGTGCACACCACAAGGTCAAACCAAGACAATTGGAAACCAAAACATCATGAAACGACACGCAGGAGTTAAGCGGAGGAACATACGCTGGCGGTCATAGAATAGGCTGCTAGGTGATTGTAGCGATCAAGGATTAGGCTGCTAAACCCAGTCAACCGTAAACTGACCTATTCGAACAAACCACCAAAGCAGTCTAATATAGATCCGCCACACGGACTAGGCGGTCCAAGAGACAACTGCCACGCTAACCGCCCTAAGACAAAGACCTAAGTGGCCTAAGAAAGGCGCGCTACAGCGAAGAAACGCATGAAGGTTGGGCCGCCAAGGCCAATCGACTTAAATTCTTAACTAGGTCTAAAACCACGGTAACATGAATACCGAGGCAGACCACAAGCTGCTGAGACCATCCCCTCAAACGGGAACTCGAGGGAAGCCACACACATGCGGGGGAACCCCACCGCACTCATACCGATACACGGTAACTTGATCGAACGCTACACAAAGCTCGAAACACACATGCCTACGTGCACGCTAATCGAAGTAACACGGCACTTCCTGACACCCCAGAAACACAGACACGGAACCCACAGGGTGTCCGGAACACTCGCGAGGCCATAGGTCGGTCATTGGGTCTCAACCGGACCGACCGGGACTCAAAACAAGCGAAAATATAGCATTCCGGTCGACCTGGCCCCTGGGGTCGGTCAACCTTACAGGGTCGGTCGACCGGACCTATGGGATCGTTCGACTGGACCAACAGTCGGACCCAACACGGTCCGCGGGCAACCGCCGGTCGATCGGCCCATCCGGTCTGGTCGACCGTTCACGGTAAAAAACCGACCGAACCCTAATCTCCGCACCCGATTCCACGCCCCGTTCGATTCTGATTGAAGGGGGAAACATCCATAATGACAATACCGACCTTCCACACTCCAGAAAGGATGAAAACAACGCACAAACGGCTTGAAACGGGCAATTCCACCGAATTGACCGTAAATGCATCACCGGGGTTCCCGGGCTCGTACCGGCCCTAAATGACAACCAATCAACACGAAATCAGCGGATTTGGAATGCTGACATTCTAGGGGTTCAATTGATACCAACTGATCTAAAAGCCGTCGCCGTTTTTCGGTGAACACTATGAACACCCCAAAAGCATGATTTTCCAGAAACTGAACAAAACCCGCTCAAAGTCACACCGAACAACGTGAAATTACAAGGAAAACGTAGAGGAGAAGTAGAGCTTCCATCTCCCCACCTCCACCGAAGATTTCGTGCACCAAAGTGACTAAACCATGCCGAAAACCACGTCACGAGCTCGACCGTCGGCTTTGAATCCACCGTTCGGGATCGCGCCAGAAATAGTCTGATCCTCGCCCCATCGCGCTCCAGACCACTCCCACGGCATCACCTCTACCTGCCCGAGCCTCCTCCATCTGCAGCCGGAGCTGGGAGGGCGAGAGAAGAGAGAAAACGGGGGAGAGAGGAGTCACGGCGTGAATGAGAAAGGAAAGAAGAAAAAGGAAGAAAAAGAAAGAAATTAGGAAATTTTCCTAATTTCTGAAAATTCGATAATTAGCCCAAAAATGGACTAATTCAGAAAAATACGTAAAAGTAGTCAAAACGATCCTCGGGAAGAGTAAAACGCAACTGCGGCGTCCACAAGTCGATGAACTGAGAAATAAACTCACCACAGGGTTCCGTAACTAGTACGAGAGAAAAATCCACGTGGATCGTAAAACTCAACTCAGGACCCACAAAAGTGATCTGAAACTCTCTGAAAAGGATCCGAAAGATCCGATAAGAATCCATGGTATTACAGCGCTAGTTCAATTTGTCAAGAAGAAGGATGGATCCCTCAGACTATGCATTGACTATCAGTAGTTAAATCAACTCACCATCAAAAATAAATATCCACTACCGCGGATTGATGAACTTTTTGACTAGCTCTCTGGAGCGGAATATTTCTCTAAGATCAACCCCAAGTCGGGTTATCATCAACTCCGAATTAAAGATGAAGACATTTACAAGATAGCATTTTGTAGCAGATATGGACATTATGAGTTCGTAGTGATGTCGTTCGGGTTAACCAATGCCCCTGCAACATTCATGCAACTTATGAACAATATCTTCAAGTCTTATCTTGACCGATTTGTGGTCGTCTTCATCGATGATATCTTGATATATACCAAGACCAAAGAAGAACATGAAGAGCATTGAAGGGTAACTTTGCAAACCTTAAGGGCCCATCAATTATATGCCAAGCTCGGTAAATGTGAATTTTGGTTAAAGGAGGTTTCTTTCCTTGGCCATATTATTTCTAAAGAAGGTATCACGGTTGATCCCTCTAAAGTTGAAGCTGTCAAGAATTGGGGTCGATCGACAACGATCTCTGATGTAAGAAGTTTTCTTGGTCTAGCTTGCTACTACCGGCAATTTGTCAAGGATTTCTCAAAGATCGCCATCCCTTTGACCCGGCTGACTAGGAAGGAAAACCCTTTTATATGGTCAAAGGATTACGAAGAGTTTTTCCTAACTCTTAAAGAACATCTCACCACTGCCCCTATATTGGCACTACCTGTCGAGGGTGGTAGATTTGAAGTTTACACGGACACATCAGGCATTGGCCTTGGATGCATTCTTATGCATGAGGGCAAGATTATTTCCTATGCTTCAAGGCAGCTGAAACGGCTTGAAGAAAATTATCCCGTTCATGATTTGGAGTTAGCTGTTGTCATTTTCGCCTTGAAAGTATGGCGACATTACCTCTATGGGGAGAAGTTCACCATATTTTTGGATCACAAAAGTCTGAAATATATTTTCACCCAGAAAGAGTTAAACATGAGGCAACGAAGATGGTTGGAGTATCTCAAAGACTTTGACTTCTCTATCCAATATCACCCAGGCAAAGCAAATGTTGTGGCCGATGCACTCAGTAGGAAATCACTAGCAACTCAAGCAAGTCTCAGGAAAGGTATGACTTATCTTTTAGAAGATTTCTCACAATTGAATCTAGATGTCAATACAGAAGAAGAAAGGAGTATTATTGCTAGTATCCAATCACAACCTGTGTTAATTGAAGACTTAGTCAAACTACAAGAAAATGACCCTATGCTAATGGAAGTCAAAGACAATATTGTTCAACGGCTGGAATTCTCTGTTTCGACCGATGGAAGGATATTATTCAAGGGTCGGATCTGTGTGTCGGATCATGCCGACACTAGGAAGCTGATCATGGAAGAAGCTCATAAGTCAAAATATGCTATTCACCCTGGTGCTACCAAGATGTACCAAGATTTAAAGAGGAATTTCTGGTGGCCAAACATGAAGAGAGAGATAGTAGACTTTGTATCATGCTGCCTCACTTGCGAGCAGGTTAAGGTAGAACATCTCAAGCCCACTGGAAAGCTACATCCCTTAGAAATTTCCAAGTGGAAGTGGGAAAGTATAGGGATGGATTTCATCTTAGGTTTACCCAAGACAAGTGGTGGACACGATGGCATAAAGGTGATCATCGACCGAATGACTAAATATACACATTTTCTCCCAATCAAAAGTCGATGGTCCGTAGATATACTTGCAGCATTATATATGAAGGAGATAGTCAAGTTACACGGAGTTCCTGTCACTATTATTTCTGATTGAGACCCTCGATTCACATCACAATTCTAGAAGGGTCTACAACATTCCTTAGGGACCCGACTTAACTTTAGCACTGCATTCCACCCACAAACTGATGGTCAAATTGAAAGGACCAATCAGGTGATAGAAGATATGTTCAGGGCATATGTCATTAATTTTGGTGGAAGTTGGCTTGATCACTTGCCTCTAGTGGAATTCACCTACAACAATAGCTATCAAGCTAGTTGTTGCATCCCCTAGTTGATTTTGGTGTTTGATTTTAATGATAACAAAATGATTGTGCTTGTGTGTGTGTTTCATTGAGCAACATGTGTGTAACCTGTTTAATGAGTTAAAGGATAGCTTGCAGGATCAATGTTCATGGTTTATACTTGGAACTCAAAGGATTGCGTGGATGAGTCAATTTTATTTCCCTTGATCTAAAACAAGTGGTAAACGTCATGTTAATTCCACAAGAACATTTGGTAAGACTCAAAATCCTCAAAATCCTTCTATTGGTTGAAGATTGCGTCGACCCCACCTTTGTGGTGCAGCGACCTTATTCATCATGAGTCGACCCTTTATTTCATATACTTCAAACATGAGTTTTCAAAGTATTCAATGGGGCTTCATGCATTTTCCACATGAGATTTTGGGGCTTGAAATATGCTCAATCTATTTACTTGAAATTTGATGAATGTGATTTTAATTATGCTCTCTCATTGTATGGATTCATGGTCATTTGGTTTTGGCAATTCAAGTCAATGTGCATAGTGTGCTTCAAATGCTAATATGATAATCATGGTTTTGGGGGTGATTCAATTCTAGCTTGAACTACATGTTAAATGGTGTATTTTCATTTTGGAAATGGAAGTTTTAAAAGCTAGAAATGTTTAATGTGCTTCATGCATTTTTCACATGAGACTTTTGAGGCTTGTCACATGTTCAAGATTGTCATGCATATCTAAGTGGAAATTGGGTTGATGATGGTCCTATTGCCTAGATACATGATGGTTTGAACTTTGTCTTGGTTGTGGAGATTGTGAAGAAGGGTCATGTTGAAATGAAGGTTTCAGGGGTATCTTGTAAGGTTTTGAATGCTTTCCATGCATATTCTTCATGAGGAGTTAAAAGCCATGACAGTGAGTATTGGTTGAGAATTTCACATGAATCTTGACAAGCTAGCATATACTCATTTCCTATGCCCATGCATATCCTTCACGGGTTTCCAAAGTCTTGAATTTGTGTTCATGCACTTTCTACGTAGGGGTTTTGGTCTTGCCAATCTTTTTGAATATTCGTAGGATCTTTGAAATGAAAACTTGATAAATGTGTGAATGTGCAAGTCCTCTTGTGTATGAATTTAGATTCCATGATTGAGATCATAGCCTTGAGATTGTTTATGTTCTAGCTTGAACTTCATATAAATCTTGGTGAAATTGGTCTAAGTGTGGAAATGTGTTTTACATTGCTTTATAGGCTACCTAGACACCAAGACTTTGATCAAACATATAGTGGCATTAATGCATATGAAAACCCATGCTTTTAACTTAAGTTTTTCTATTTTGCAGGTTTTCGGTCGACCATTTCAGCCAGAGGTGGCCGAAAGAAATTGAAGCAGAGGTCGGTCGACCGACCTGGGCATTTTAGTCGACCAAAATCCCCAGTGTTGGTTGGTCTGAAAACTTTCAGAGTTTGGTCGACCGACCCTCAATTTCGGTCGACCGATTCTGTCAGGCTTACGGATCCGGCTTCACGAATCACATCTGAAACCCATCAAACTTGATCCATTTGGGTCCTATCTTTTACCCTTATGCCCCTCGGGTCTTGCTAGACTTGTTAGGGTCTTTTTGGATGGTTCTAGATAGGTTTTATTGGTCTTTTGCACTCTCTTATATATACATAGATATGACCTACGAATTTAAGTAGGAGAAACCCTTATGTGCCCATTTTTCTATCTTGCAGGTTAAGGAAGAGGAGAAGAAGAAAAAGAGAAGAAGATTGGTGGATTTCATCTGTTCCAAGGCATTTCTGGAGATCGTGGAAGAAGAGAAAGAGGTGCGACTTGAAGAGAGGATCGAGAAGACGCCAAAATCACAATCATCCGTCTACGACCAAAGAAGGGCTGGATCGTTTTGAAAAGGGGGAGCTTTACACTTGCTATATTCTCTTTATTTTAGTCTTGAGAGTTCATTTGGGGCATATTGTATTCATTTGTGAATGTTTCATTTAATTCTGAAAGGTACTCTGTGTGTGTGGCCATTTACTTACGGTCGTGTGTCTACGGTGCTGCGTTTGTGGCAGCGTGTGTGTGTGTGTTTATGATCCGGTCGTCTGATCGTGTTGGAGACTTCGTCTCCATGTGTGTTTGGGGTTGTACCCCTGTTTGGAAGGTTTACTCTGCGTGTGTGTGTTGGAGTGCGTCCCCGTGTGTGTGCAGGCGTCGTCCTGCTTGTGTCTTGAAGCTCAGCTCCGTGTTGGAGAGTTATCCCTGAGTAAAGCGTTATCGGTTTGGTAAGGGGTGGACGTAGGGAGCCCGTCGTGGTCCCGAACCACCTTAAAATTCTCGTGTGTGTAGATTTGATTTAATTAGTTTCCTATCACGCCCCCTTTAAATACATACATGCATAAATATGTGAATCAAAGACAAGGGGGATGAAAGGATGAGAAATACTAACCGTGATCACCACCAAGGTTCCAACAACGCCAAAGGATGAAGAAGTGTAAAGAACGGTGCCGTGTACCTTGGAAAGAAAACTTGATCGCGCTTGACAAATGAGGTGCGGAGAACTTTGTGGATTCAAACCTCCTCTCCCTCCAGCCGGCTAGAGGAAGAGGGCCTCACGTTGTATTCATGCTCTCCTGCAAAACAAAGCCAAAACAAGGACACAAAACCCATTAGAACATGCATGTGTAGTATCAATCTCGCAGTGATAAAATAGGAGTAGAAATTGAGGGCAAACTCACCGGGGGGAGATTTTTAACCCCTGTGGAAGGGTGAAAATAATAGGTGTGTGTATTGTGCATGCATGAGATTTGAAATCATGAGATTTGATGAAGAGAGTAGAGAGAAATCATTGATGCAAAACGGGGGAAAAATGCATGTGTAGCAGAAAAGTGCATGAAATTGTGATGATTTATGATTTTAAGAGGAAGATAACTAAGAATATAGACCATGAAATCAAGCCCAGAAGGATGGAATTGATAGCTAATACTTCCCTCTTCAAGCCAAGGTCAAAATTGTGAGTTGGGGTTGCAGCATGGCTTCGCCCCGAACCAAGAAAGAGCCCCCCGTCGCGACTGCGAACTGGGCAGTTTTTATAGAAAAGTGGTGAAACCCCCAACTTCCCTCCACGAGTTTAAGAGATAGAGTCCATCAAATCTCGAGATCTATGGATCAATCTCGAGATAATAGTCAAGATAAGTCATAGGAGAAAATGAGACTCTATTTGGATGAAGGATCTGGAAGATATGGCTTCTGGAAGGGAGCCCCGGAGCTTAATCTGTAGAGTTTGAGTTGAACCAGGACACCTAAACCCTCAACTTTTGAGTGTGATTCTAAGCAAGATAGCCAATGAAATTTGGAGATCTTTGGACTGAACTCAAGATAATACCAAGGAGAAACCATAGGAACAAACGGCGCTCAAGTCGGAGTAGAATTCAAGAAGTTATGGACTCTGCAAGAGGGCCACGACGCAATGAAACGGAGCAGAGTCCACCACAAATTGGACTCTCAGATGTGTGTAACGGTCTATCGTACGACCGTCAGAGTTATGTAACGGACTAGGGTAGGTCCGTCACACTCTGGGGGTCAAACGGGATGATTTCGGACAAGTTTCGGCGTAACGTACCCATACTAGATCGTCACATGGACTCTGACGGTCTAGGGTAGGACCGCCACACTCTAGGGGTTAAACAGGGCGATTTCGGGCAAGTTTCGGTGTGATGGTCTATTGTAGGACCGTCACACTGCTCTGGCGGTCTAGGGTAGGGCCGTCACACTGATGGAAGAAGATTTTGGGCAGACTATGCATAACTTTGGAAATTGAAGCGTATCTCTCAAACGGGGAAGAACTAACGAAAGTGGTAGAAGAAAAAATTGTAGATAACTTAGAGAGGAACAACTTGCATGAAGAAAGCAAGTTGAGAAAATGATTGGACGATGGAGAAAATGGGGCTAGAACAGAGAGGAAAATTCTGGGACATAGGTGAACAGCACAGCACGCCGGAAAAATGCGAATAGCTCACAACAGGGGCAGAACCGGCCAACGGCGTAGAAGAAGAAATTGTAGATCTTTGAAAGATGAATAACTGTGATGAAGATAACTTTTTGAAAAGAGGATCAAAAGGAGATGAAAAAGGACCACTTTCCAGACTGTGCAGTGAGAGAGAGCCGATTACTTGAGGGAAGCCGGCCTAAATGGGCCGTAAGTTGACTTGGAAGCCAGAATTTGATAAGATAAGCTCCAGAGCTCTAGAAAATCATGATCTCTAGAGCTCAAAGGGAATGAAATGATAAAAATGGGCTTGAAATCCATCTGAGAAAGCTCCAAAACAATGGTTAATAAGGGGCATCAAAAATGATGAATAAGAGAAATGACACAACTTGTGGGCTAAAACGGGTGTCAACATATGCCCCTCCTTGATGTCCGCTTTACAAGGGAACGAGCAAAAGTGGCGCGGAGGTGAAATGGAAAGGAGATGGAGAGAAAGCGACAACGACGTGAAATGGAGATGAAGCGGAGATGAAGCGGAGAGAACTGATAAGCGGGCATCAAGGCAAAAAGACACCCGTCACAACCAACAAGCGATAGGAATTCTCCCGAAAATGCCAAACTAACCACCTGAAATGGACGAGAATGATGAGACATGTCTGGAGAACTAACTAAGGGAAAGAAAACACGACCAACCTCATCGGGGACACAATCCACAGACAATGAGTGGGTCGACAAGAAACATAACATAAGAGCTGGAAAGGAGAATAAGACAGATAAAATCTAGACAGGAATCACGCTGGCCAACAAGACCGAGCGACAAGATTAGAGAAATCGTTTGAATTCAGAGTGGAATGAGGAATCTCTTACCCAAGAGAACTGAGGTGCAATTAACCATTGTTGAGGAGAAATCGTTGAATGGATAACGAGGCATGAATGCTCAAAATGACATGATGCATGCTGGGCTAAAATAAAGAAATCATTAAAACGAATGCAAAGAAAGATAAAATAGAAAGTACTTAAGGATAATATTGCTAGACTGAGCAAAATGGGGTCAAGAGTCTTCTTGCAACCACAACGTGCGAGACAGAGTCTATCTTCCCCCACCTGACTCAATCGAGCGGCCTATCCAACGATTAACCGTATGCTCCTAGATCATCATCATTTTTGTTAAAGGGTAACATCAGATCCCAGAACACACGGCCAACCGGCCGGTCCTTGAGAGGCTATAATAACGTAGATACCATATAGTAATGCAACAATGAGAAGGGATCGAGAGCCATACTTGACTTACCTGGCAAGCGAAGCGGCATTTTTTCTTTTTTCTGATTTTCTGATTTTTATGAATTTTCATAGAAACAACATGAATGAACATGATAAACAAGCATGGACATAATGACGATAAGATAACACTCAACTGAATGACACATAACAATCAAACGAATGGAAAACAACGCAACAAGACGAACAAGCACATATGCAATGGCATAAAAAACCACACGTATGCAAGATGAATGTGAGGGACAAGACAACAATGTAGTGAGACAACACATGGTTGGGACAAGAACATGAGGGATGACCACACGGTTGGGACAATACACAAGATATAGAAGGACGACTAACAACATATGTAAGACAACTAACAACACGTGGTGAAGAATAAAATAACATGTGTGGGACAACACGGTGGGACATAGACACGACGAGACAAGGACACGGCGGGATAAAGGATATAAACAAATACGCCCTTCATTCAAAACTCAAGATTAGAATGAAGCAGAACCACCAGGTTCATAATCGTGAGGTAAAGCCCTCTCATAAAAATATGATCATTGCAAACAAAAGCTGAGAAGGACATAAGCTTCAGAACAGATCGAGAGACATGATTGAAGAAGGGAAGACCAGATCAAAGATGTGGACAGGAGACAGCACACAAAGATATAGCAAGGAATGTCTGAGTACCTGCAACCTGCACACTTAGCAAACAGATTACGTATCTATTCTCAAAATAAAATATAAAAGATAAATATTTTTAGAATTTTCAATTTTCTTGATGTTTTTAGATTTTGAAAATATTTATTTTTTTTTGGATTTGAACAATATTTCATTTTTTTTCAATTTTTGACAATATCTCATCATGTTTTCTAGATTTTTGACAATATCTCATTTTTTTTAGATTTTTGACAATATCTCATTTTTTTAGATTTTTGAATAGTAATCCGCAGCACCCAAAGACAGGCTCGAACTACTGGCCAGAGATCGCCATCCCTCCCCTCTTATTAAAGACTTCCTTTGAGCAGGGCGTGCATGTGAGGGTGGCTTACCACAACCAACTGCCTCTAAAGAACGGTGCCCCTACTAAGGTCATACCCGGGATACAACCCAGCCTAAGAGGGAGAAATAGAAGAAAAATTGGAGACAAGCTTTATGCAGGATGGGAGACATCAGGACTTGAATTCCTTCCAGGGCACTACCCCTCAAAGAGTAGGTCTGTTGCGCCGGGGCTTTGTGTCTTTGATTTTGAGACCCATATTTATCAGGCATGCATGCGACCGGGCTCATGACGTCCTGCGGGGAACTGTACTGCAACTATTGCCATGCCTTTGATTCACAATTTTTCATTGATCTTCTCATTCATATATGATTTTCATTTGACAACCCTTATTGGCCAGATAAAGCATGAAAGCTCACTTTTGAGGGTCAAGACTGCCCCTATTTGAGACCTCTCTCGTATTAGGGAGCGCCTAGGTTGGTCATCTCATCCATCAATCTCTTGCCCCTACACTTGGCCGAGTAGAGAAAAGAAAAAGGCCTTTGTGCATACCCATGGTATGGCCAAAGCGGCAACGATGTTGCACTAGAGAGATCGGCTATGGCTTGCCGTGAAGTGGTTGAAAAACCAATGCCTAAAGGTCACCCTCAACGATCGGGGAATGAACTGGACTCCCAGCACGGAGCTATCACCAGCCTAAGGATGCTGCAGAAGCAAACTCATTTGACTAAGCTTAACTAAGAAAATCTCTAAAAGCCACTTAACCATGTTGAGGAACCAACATTATTGTAAGCGTGTGCATGAGTAAGAGAGATAATAGCGATGATAACATTTTTTGCACAAAATAACGATACCTTACAAATCCATAGTGTGAAAGTAGCATCCTGACGTGATCTTGGTCATCGAGCTTAGTTCAGCATGAGTAGCTTTGTATTCCTTGCTTGCCAGGATAAAGGATGAAAGGAGAGCAAAGGATTGGATTCCTTGACATAGAGGAGTGGCAGACATCATTCTGGATGAAGAACGGATAAAAAGGAAGAGAGACGAGGGCTAGAACTCCCTCGTCAAGGCACTGAGGCCCTGATAACAAGGAACTAGATACAAAATAAACAGGGATTATCTAAGATCAAGGCGGGCTAAAGCCTCGAAAACAGCACAAAAAAGGGCGAAGACCCCGAAAGGGTGAAGAGGAATGAGTAGAAAGATGATAAGAAGAATCATCCGATGTGGTCGGAGAAGAGGGACGAGAATCATCCGATAGGGCCGGAGAAGAAGAATGATAGACACCTGACAAGATCGGGGAATAAGAAGGAGAACCCGGAGATACCGGAGGAGAAGAATCAGAGGAGGACATAGGCTGAGGCTGAGAATGGTGAGGAGATGGAAAGTCCCGAGGTTCCGGATAGGAAAAGGAAGAATGGTGATTCGCGAACCCGAGATGGGAGGAGAGAATCGTGGAGGGAGAATTAGGAAAGGGCAGATACACCACCCAGGGGTGGGAACCGAGCAGAAGAAATGATGAGTGAAATGAGGAAGAAGGAAGAGAAGTGGACCCCTGAGTGCACAACTGACGGCCCTTAAACTTACGCCGCCGCCTCTTCTTAGCTGATACTTCTTGAACATGGACTCGCCTGGCGTGGACTCAGACCTTCGGCCTGCTCAATCTATAATACTTTCTCAAATAACGGGTCCACCTGACAGATGGCCTGGCCCGACTGTGAACATACAACTTCATCAGGGTGGCCCCTAGACACCCAGTGCTAACCATAGGCAGACATTCTTGAATGGATAACTCCTCAAACGAATGAATATCAAAAAACCATGGAGCTTTGTCACTTGGCACTAGCAACATGAGATTTTGCATCTCCACTTGGCAACTAGGCACGAAGCCTAACTCCCTTACTAGAAGAGCAGGAGGAAACTGAGGGAAAGTAATGTGCGGCATTGACATGGCCGGCTTGCTAATGAACCAAGGGAGATTGCATAGAATGTGCAGAATGTCCTTGGAGAATATAGAAGATACGGCCAATTGCCCTTTGAACATAGAACCCATAATCTGCTTGGTGGCCGTATGCGTTAGCACAACACGGGTAGTGAACCCTTCTTGGCCTGTCATCTGAATGACAATAGAGCGAGGAGAAAAAATAGCATCAATAATGAACTCTCCGGCGAGCAAAGAGATTGCCACCGGCCTTGCTCGGGAAGAAACTGGCATCAACTCAAGGGAACTCTTCTTGTCAACCGTCTTCACTAGGAGTGTAGGCTCAACATCCCCAAAATAACCAGGGACCAGGATGCAGATCGGCATTCGGCAAATGAAGTCTTGGATCTTGAAATGCATGGCCGGCACTGAATCATCCTGACTTGGCTTGTTGTTTCCCTAGGGATTAGACTCAAGGGGCACCATGGGCAACGCACACCTGCTCCATGGGGTGGGAATAGGTGAAAAAATGGGGATAGGAGTAGGTTCAGAAGACGCGGGGGTTTCAACGGGTATGGTGTGTTTAGGTGGAGGCAAAGGTAAGGGTGGAGGTATGACTTGCTCGGGCGAGGGTGGCAAAGGCAAAATTTGCTCAGGCTCGGTCAAAGGTGATGGCGGGGGTGATGGAGGTTTAGGCAATGGTGAGGGTGGTTGAGATGGTGTAGGCGATTGAGAGGATGGTGGAGATGGTGATGTGGTCGATGGAGGTAGTGGACATGGCAAGGATGAAGGAGGAGATTGTGGTGCCCACAGTCGACGTATTGACACAACCCGCCGAATGACATTGGGGGTGGAAGTAATGGTGGAAGAAGTAGAAGAAGGGGAGGTGGCACTAGCCTAAGCAGAGGCTTAGGTTTGTGGAGGTCGCAGAGATTGGATAGGTGATAGCGAAGGTAACAGAGTAGGCGAAGTAGTAGGTGATGGAGCGGGTTCAACGTTAGATGAAGAATCACTAGGGTGCCCCCGGTCTTGTAGAGATGGAGACGGCTGCTTGGGCGGTGCTTCTTGTTGCTGCTGCTTGCTGCGGAGATCTAAAACAACTTTACCCATGGCGGCCCAATCAATTCTTTTATTATCTTCCAGGTCATAAACATACTCTCGGAACTTGGGACAATCCTCAACCAAATGCCCCTCTGGCGGTGAAAATCACAATCTTGAAGCATATTCCCGACCGCGGGTCGGCAAGGCACAGCCGGAGAGAGTGGCAATGCGTGAGTGGCCATCAAAGCCCTAAAAATGTCGGTAAAGCACTCCGGCAACGGAGGACAAGGAGCCTGCTTCGGGAAAGGTTGATGCCAAGGGGTATGAGGTGGTGGAGAAGGTTGTGGAGACGGAAGCGGAGGTTGCATAGGTAATGGAGTGTGGCTGGCAGAGGTGGGATTTGGTGAAGGCATATGTGGAATGGAGTGGGGAGGTATGTAGATGGCATCCACCTGCTCGGGATGTCGTGTGACCTTGACCGGGGGTGGAGACGGAGACGGGTATGCGGACGCAGGAGGCTGACTCATGGAAGGTTGATATGCCGAGGCGTATAGGTATGTAGAGGCGGGGGGTTGACTCGTGGAGGGATATGTGGTGGAAGGTTGACTCATGGGAGCGTAGGGTTGGCACGTGGAGGGTGAAGGTTGATATGTGGAGGTGGATGGTGGAGACTAGGGGTCAAGGGAATCTTGGATTTGTTGGCAAATGAAGCGGGCTCGACTGTAAAGTTGTTGCCAGGAGGTGATGTCGTTGAGGGCTAAGATAAACCGATACTCGGGCGCGGCATTGGATATCAGCATCTTGATTTGTTCTCCCTCCGGAATGTGTCCCGGGACTTGCGCGGCCAACCGACGCCAGCGGTCAGTAAAGGTGCAGAACTCCTCCTCGGGATTCATCATCTCATGGGCCAGATCCACATTAGAGTACTTGGGCCCAACCTGGTCTTGAAACTGTTGAATAAATCCCTCTTGTACAGCTTGAAAGTTCACAACTTGCTCTTGCGGAAGAGAGAAGAACCAATCCCAAGCCGGGCCTTCCAATGACAGACAAAACAGATAAGCCATCAAGTGTTGGTCATGTCGAAATTGGGCCGACTCATAAACGAACTCCTTCAAGTGCACACATGGGTCACCGACTCCACTATAACGGCGATATGTGGGAATTTGTGATGGAGACGGAAGTCGAAGACCTTGAAATGCGAACGGAATACTTAAAGAGGATTTGGGATCGATCCGACATTGAAGCTCATCTAGCTGGCGTTGGGTTTGAGCAATCATCTCCTGGGTAGGGAGAGATCGAGAAGAATATGGGCCAGCTTGAGCAAGAGGTTGTGAATTAGGACCAGGAGCATGGTATTGGGCCGGATAAGAGGATCCGGGCTGAGAAGAAAAAGGGCCCATTCCAGGAGTAGAAGGATATGTGGGCCTAGAAGGATCATGAACATAAGGACCCATTGGCCTGGCAACATAAAGAGATGAAGAATGAGTCCCATTAGAAAAATAAGGCCCATTAGGAGAATGGGGCCTGTTAAGATGATGGGGCCCATTAATGAGAGAAGAAGGCCCATTAAGAGAAGGAGGCCCATGAAGATGAGAAGCAATAAGACGTTGGGCCTGGGTTGGGTCCATTTGGCGAACAAGGCTTGATATATGGGCCATGAGATTAGCCTGTTCCTCAGAGGGATCAGAGGGACCACGGGAAGATGGGCCCGCGTGGGAAGAGGATTCCATCCGGGAATAGGAAGAAGATTGAGAAAAAGAATGATACAAGGGGTTAGAATGATACTCCATGAGGGCAAATGGAGACTTAATATAAGGAGATCAAGGACAATACAAATGGGGAAACAAGGGCTTAATGGGCTTGAGAACAAGGAGGGACTGACCCACTAATGCAAAGACCGATGGACAACGGACCAAGGGACGATGGACTGGACAATGAACCCACAAAATGGACTGACTTAAGTGGGCCCAACAAGGACGAAACATGTGGATGCAACACAAAACACCACTAATGGGCTTTGGACAAGCCCAAACAGCACAAACAATGCAATGTGAGAGTTTTCACCCAAGTCAAACAAGTTGATATGATGGGAAATATTTTAGAGATTTTAATAGACCTTTTAATGATTTGAATTAATAATAATTCCCTCAAGATAGGAATCCTATGGGAATAAGGTCTAAACTTTGGGTTGACTAAGGTTAACTCCCTCACACTTATGCAAATGCAAGCCTAAGGGGTGGAAAGGTACAACCGGCCCAGTGTCCGTGTGGGAATCCACAGCTCACGAGGACTTATGGAGGTCCCGAATAAGATCACCTAGTCGACTCCAAGGAATATGGAGGTGAGAGGATCACTTACCAAGGTAGGAAATGCAACTATGATATGCAATGTATGGCCCTATGTGCACCGGAGTGCATGCAAATTCTAGTTTAAAACTAGAAAATCAAGACTAGATTAAACTATGCAAACTTGATCCAACTAAGACAAATAGTATATGGATGGAAAGACAATACAAAGGTCTGCACAATGGGCCCAAGAACAGATCAATCTGACCCCGGGAGGTCAATCAAATCACTGAGCAAAGTTGCCCCCGTGAACCTGTGTGCATTTTACATGCAGATTTTATGGACAAAATGCTAAGATGATGGCAATTTTTAACTAAGCAAATGAGACCCAAATGATGAAAATAAGATATGGATGGAAAGACAATACAAAGGACTATCCAATGGAACAAAAATCAGTACAATCAGACACCGGGAAGGTAGTCAAATCATTGAGTAAAGATGTACCTGTGAACCTGTCCCTGAGCCTGCCTGCAGAACTTATGTAGAAAACTTAAAAAGTTGGATAATATTAGTCTATGCAAATGTTAACCAAATGATGCAAATTATATATGTATGGAAATACAATACAAAGTGCTATCCAACGGAAGAAAAATCAGCGCAATCGGACATCAGGATCAAAAGTTATGCCCCGACGAACACGGCCCTGTGAGCATGCGTGCAAGACTTCCAGAATCTGTAACGGTCTACCAAAGGACCGTTACATTCATGTGGCGGTCTACTACAGGACCGTCACACTACCTGAGCCCTTAAAACGCCCCAAACAGTGGAAGAATGGATAAAATATCACCTAAACATGCATATGCACACACCCAACATACAAAAGAGCATTAAAACAAACGTGATGGGCATTGGTGTCCCACCGTGATCGCCAAAAAATTGTAGATTTATTTTAATTAGATTCCTATCCCGCCCCCTTTAAATACATACATGCATAAATATGTGAATCAAAGACAAGGGGGATGAAAGGATGAGAAATACTAACCGTGATCGCCACCAAGGTTCCAACAACGCCAAAGGATGAAGAAGCGTAAAGAACGGCGCCGTGTACCTTGGAAAGAAAACTTGATCGCGCTTGAAAAACGAGGTGCGGGGAACTTTGTGGATTCAAACCTCCTCTCCCTCCAGCCGGCTAGAGGAAGAGGGCCTCATGTTGTATTCATGCTCTCCTGTAAAACAAAGCCAAAATAAGGACAAAAAATCGATTAGAACATGCATGTGTAGTATCAATCCCGCAGTGATAAAATAGGAGTAGAAATTGAGGCAAACTCACCGGGGGGAGGTTTTTAACCCCTGTGGAAGGGTGGAAATAATAGGTGTGTGTATTGTGCAAGCATGAGATTTGAAATCACGAGATTTGATGAAGAGAGTAGAGAGAAATCATGGATGCAAAACGGGGGGAAAACGCATGTGTAACAGAAAAGTGCATGAAATTGTGATGATTTATGATTTTAAGAGGAAGAGAACTAAGAATATAGACCATGAAATCAAGCCCAGAAGGATGGAATTGAAAGTTAATACTTCCCTCTTCAAGCCAAGGTCGAAGTTGTGAGTTGGAGTTGCAGCATGGCTTCGCCCCGAACCAAGAAAGAGCCCCCCGTCGCGACTGCGAACTAGGCAGTTTTTATAGAAAAGTGGTGAAGCCCCCAACTTCCCTCTATAAGTTTAAGAGATAGAGTCCATAAAATCTCAAGATCTATGGATCAATCTTGAGATAATAGTCAAGACAAGTCATAGGAGAAAACGTGACTCTATTAGGATGAAGGATCTGGAAGATATGGCTTCTGGAAGGGAGCCCCAGAGCTTAATCTGTATAGTTTGAGTGAACCAGGATACCTAAACCCTCAACTTTTGAGTGTGATTCTGAGCAATATAGACAATTAAATTTGGAGTTCTTTGGACTGAATTCAAGATAATACCAAGGAGAAACCATAGGAACAAACGGCGCTCAATTCGGAGTAGAATTCAAGAAGTTATGGACTCTGCAAGAGGGTCATGACGCACAGAAACGGAGCAGAGTCCACAACGAATTGGACTCTCAGGTGTGTGTAACGGTCTATCGTACGACCGTCGGAGTTATGTAACGGACTAGGGTAGGTCCATCACACTCTGGGGGTCAAACGGGACGGTTTCGGACAAGTTTCGGTGTAACGCACCCATACTAGACCGTCACATGGACTCTGACGGTCTAGGGTAAGACCGCCGCGCTCTAGGGGTCGAAGAGGGTGATTTCGGGCAAGTTTCGGTGTGACGGTCTATCGTAGGACCGTCACACTGCTCTGGCGGTCTAGGGTAGGGCCGTCACACTGATGGAGGAGGAGTTTGGGTAGACTACGCGTGACTGTGAAAATTGAAGTGTATCTCTCAAACGGGGAAGAACTAGCGAAAGTAGTAGAAGAAGAAATTGTATACAGTTGAGAGAGGAACAACTTTCATGAAGAAAGAAAGTTTATAAAATGATTGAATAATGGAGAAAATGGGGCAAGAACAGAGAGAAAAATTCTGGGACATAGGTGAACAGCACAGTACACTGGAATAATGCGAATAGCTCACAATAGAGGCAGAACCGACCAACAGCGTAGAAGAAAAAATTGTAGATATTTGAAAGATAAACAACTTTTTGAAGACAACTTTTTGAAAAGAGGAACATAAGGAGATGAAAAAGGATCACTTTCAGGACTGCACAGTGAGAGAGAGCCGATTACTTGAGGGAAGCCGGCCTAAATGGGCCGTAAGTTGACTTGGAAGCTGGAATTTGATAAGATAAGCTCCAAGGCTGTAGAAAATCTTGATCTCTATGGCTCAAAGGGAATGAAATGATAAAAATGGGCTTGAAATCCATCCGAGAAAGCTCCAAAACAATAGCTAATTCGGGACATCAAAAATGATGAATAAGAGAAATGACACAACTTGTGGGCTAAAAGGGGTGTGAACAGTGTGTTGTTGTTTGGCTTGTATGATTATTTTCTTATCATCTACCCCATTCACAGGAGATTGGTTTCTAATTTATCTTGTTCACACACATTGCTATTTTCATCTTGTTCACACACATTTCTTATTTGTCTAGATTCCGCTATATGACGTGTTTGCTTGATATATTCATTTAGACGATCGTGTGAGATCAGAAAGGCTGAGAGAACTATCACTTTTAGGATTCATATCTCATTTCATCTTAGTTAATTTGATAGTTGCTCTAATCTTGATTAGTTAATTTTAAATTTACCATATTGCGTGGGGGACAATTCAACCCCCCCTTCTTGTCCGCTCGCCTACCGAGGCCAACAATTGGTATCAGAGCTACGACTCTATTTTCTTGAGGTCTAACGATCTATAGAGAGATCCCTCTGTGAGCATCTTGAGCAACATGTCTGATTTTACTCTTCCTCCTCGTTATAATTGTAGTAACTATATTTCTTGGAGAAATAAGATGTATGCCTACCTTGGTTTTAATGAACGTGAAATTTGGGAAGTTATATGTAACGGTCCACATAAACTTCCATCTAATGAAGCTAAGTGGAGTGAAAAGCATGTAAAGAAACATGATGTTAATCTTAAGGCTTTGAATTTTCTAAGGATCAACATAGAGTCTGACGATCTTTCACGAATTTCTTCTTGCAGCTCAGCCAGAGAGTTATGGGATATACTGGCTATGTATGAGGCAAATGCAGAAAATTCTTAAGTCGGTTCAAGCTTGATGGCTCATGATGAGGAAAGCTCAAGTCAGGTAAGTTCTGATTTTCAAGAAGTTTCAATTGAAGAATGGCAATCCGCATATGCAGAACTGTATGAAACATGTAAGAAGTTCAAATTTGAAATTAGGAAACTGAAAAAGGAAAATGAGGATTTAAAGTCAGAAAATGAATGTTTAGAAAGTCAAAATGATTTTATGGAATCTAAAAAAGATGAGGTTGACAAAGAAATTTCTGACATGTGTAAAGAAGACACCTTGGTTGAAAATTCTGATAGATCTTTGGACTCTGAAAAAGGATGTCATGAGTTATATGCTCAAAATAAACTCTTATTGTCTAAAATTTCTTTGCTTGAAGAAACAAAAAAATGTCTTAAAAAAAGTTAGATTCATTGTTTGACGATGAAAAATTGTTTGAAAAACTCCTTGATACTGAAATTGATAGCAAGATCATCATAATTGAAAATGAAGATCTTAAGAAGAAAAATGGTGCAATGCTAATTCAGATTTCTTTGCTTGAAGGTAGATTGAAATGTTTTGATAAGCTTGAAAAAGAGAATTCTTTGTTGAAATATGAAAATGAACAGTTGCTTGCTAAGAGTTTAAAGCTTGTTGAAACTGAAAATGTTCTTGAAAAGTTATTAGAAAAACTGCAATACATAAATGCTGAAAACAAGAAAGTCATGGAAAAAAATGAAAACTTCAAATCTGTGAATTGTTTGTTGAATGAGAAAGTTTATGCATGCAAAGATGAAATGACAAGTGCCAAATTACACATTTCTGCTTTAGAAGAAGAAGTGGAAACCTTAAAAGATGACTTGTCAAGATTTATTAAACGAAAAGAAACATTGGACAAAATGCTAGGTTTTAAAAAGAATTTTCAAAGAGAAGGCATTGGGTATTCCCCTATGAACAAAAAGTCTTTTGAATCTAAATTGAAAACTTCTTTTGTTCATACTTCTAATATTCATAGCACTTCCAAAGCGCCTCCTCTTATTTCTCAAATTAAAACTTCTGAAAATGGTTTTGAGAAAAAGAGAAATGTTAACACAAAATCCAACATGGCAAATAGATCTCAAAAATTGAAATCTAATGTTGAATGCTTTTATCATGGTATGTAGGGCCATGTCATGGATGATTGTGTTGTCATGAAAAAGGAAGACAAATTTGCATGTGAAGATAAAAATGCTTTCAAAAGACAAAGAAATGCTTCGTATTTTTATTATGGTAAGCTAGGCCACATGATGAAAAATTACTTTGTGAAGCAACACGATGATCTTCATGCTATGCATGCTAAATCTAATTTTCAAAAAAAATTCAGTGATAACTATATTTTTCATGCTCAAAGGTTTTCATCCTATAAGAGAAACTTGTTTAGAGAAACTCATGCATACAATGGAAAATCATTCCGTAGACCCACATATCCTTGTTGCTTTCATTGTGGGAAGTACGGTCATGTTATGAAAAACTATTGATTTTTGAAAATGACAAGTTTCATGCTTCTAGGATGAATGCTAGGTTTAATTTTGTTAGACCTAGAGCTTTTGAAAATAGGAGATGGAATGCCTTTAAAAACTCCTATGCTTATAAAAGGAAATCTTTTGCTACAATTGCTCCTCCTCAATTTTTTTACTGTGGAAACTATGGTCATGTTATTGAGGATTGTAGGATAATGGAAAGTGACAACATGGAGGCAATGAGAAAGAAGAAAACTTTGTTTGGTTGTAATACTACTAACCTCAAGGGACCCAAGAAAGCTTGGGTACCTAAATCTGTTGAATGAGCTAACTTTTATGCAGGTGTGTCTTGAGAGAAATAAAAATTGAAAGGGGTTCTAATAAAATAGAACAAGGCACACTCATTTTTTTTTTGGGCACAACATCTAATGGGAAGTAGGGAGAGTGCACCCCTTTCCAAAGGAAAGGAATGTTCTCACTCCACCATCTCACCATTAGATGGAATTTATTGATTATAAACTTTGGGTAAGAGTACATGGGGGAGCAGCCCCTTTGCCACAAAAGGCTAACAATGAAAAAATTAGTTACAATCGCCGAATACGAATATTTGGAAGGCAGGAGGCATCAGCCGTAGCATAGCCTTTGGCCAATAGAGGCAGCTCCTTTTTGAATGAGAATTCTGTATTGTGTCCCATAATGGTTGCATGCTTTGCTAAAGAATCCGCTAGCTGATTAGCTTCCCTGTATGTATGTACAAGAGGGCACTGAAATGTAGAGTAAATTTCTTGAATGTGCTTCCACCATGGAAGAAGAGACCACGGTGGGCTGCTTTTTCCTTTTAATAGTTCAGTCAAAGTCATGGAGTCTGTGTATATTATTGAGATAGGAATGCCATGCAGACGAGCCAGCCTAAGACCATCTAGGAGAGCTCTCCCTTCTGCCACCATACTTGAACCTTGGCCATAATAGTAAGAAAAACCCAATAACATCTTACCTCGGGAGTCTCTAAAACTGCCACCTCCTCCTGAAATCCCAGGATTTCCTTTACTAGATCCATCGACATTCAGTGAAAAAGCCACAATAGGAGCCTGCCAACATACAGTGTGAAATTGAAGTGTCTTATGTTTGATGTTATAACCCATATCATGTAGGTTAGGCACACTCATTTAGTAAAACCCCGACCTTGTTTATCCTTATTGTCAAATTTAGTAGATTTGATGTTTTTACTTATGATATTCTGTTATGTTTTTCATTTTATGTTCTGATCTCTTCACAAGCCTTACAAGCTTTCAATGAATGAATGTTTGATATATCAAATGGTGATATGTGAAATGACATATTAAGTATGTCAGGAAGCTAACACTATGCGTGAGTTAGATCTTTGGATCAGATCTCTGCCAAGTACCAAAATTCAAAAACTCAATTGTTTGGCTTATGAGGAATCATGTATTTGTATGAAATCAATTTGCTTTTGACTTGCATGCTTTTTAAAGTTGAATTTGAAAAACTTTCTTGTTTCAAGAATGCAAAATTTTTCTAAATTATGTAATTGTTTCCTCACTGTTGCAACAATGCTTTTGATTGATGAACATGACTTAGTTTCAACTTGATGGCATTGTGTGGATGCTTTGCTAGTCATATAGGACATATCATGTTCAAACTGAAGCTCATATCTCATGCAACACTATTTTTGAATGATCATAGCTGAACATTTGGATTCTAAAGAACATGGCTCTTCATGATGAAATCTGAAATAAAATGCTCATGGCTCAGTTCAAGATTCAATTAAAATCAGCATAAAATGGAATGCATTGGCATCTCTGCATATCATTCACAAATTTTGCATACGTTGTGAATATGAATCTCATGCATACCTTGATTCATCAACGCTTGCATGAATATTTCCTGAATCCTTGCATGATTGCTTGTATCTAGTTTATAAAATGTCATGCCCCGACGTGAAATATCAAGGCGCGACGAGTCGTAAATGGAGAGGGGGATTTTTGTAGCCCAATTAAGATCAGCCGAACTAGGCCCCTCAGGGCCCAACAAGGCTCAACTCAGCCAAGTGATAGCCCCCTGGGGCCCACTTAGGCGAGAAAGCTCAATAAAAGTTTCGCTCGAGGATACTACCTTCCTAGGCTGCCTTTAGGCTCGGAAGGCCCGAGCGTCGGTCAGGTCACAGGAAAGGTCCATGCCCGAGCCATCTCTCCGCCCAGGCGAAGAAGGCGCATGTCGACCAATCCGACCCATCTTCGTCCGAGCTAAGCCTACCGCCCGGATAAGGCTGGCCTTTCTGAGCTAGGGGCGGCCGACGATTGCTTATCCATGCAGCCGTTAAGAGTCCTTTGTAGGCAGGAATTCATGAAGGTGACGGACTCCAGATCCCCAAGGTGATAACGCTCACACGATAAGGCGATAAAAGCCCACGTCGAGGACGTAACCCCCACCTGAAGCCCCTCGGCTTACAAGACTCCAGAAGATGGTGCACTATTTAACCCAGAGGTACCCTCCGACGAAAGGTAAGGGCAACCACACGCTCACAACTCCTGAGCAGGAACCACTTCACCCTTCTGGTGGAGAGGGATCTCGCGCAGAAGCTACTTCCTCCCTATATTGTTCCCACCATAGCTCTACTGACTTAAGCATCGGAGGGTTTCTCCCAAGGACTCATCCCTGGGCCCCCTGATCCGTTTCCCTTTCTTGCAGTTCACTTTCCGATGATCCACAGCCCGCTCAGGACCGGCGCGAGACCACGCCTCTTCATCTGGCGCCGTATGTGGGAAACGTACAAAGAGCCAGTATAGTGCGAAGAAGCTTAGGGAGGAGGTCCACCGACGCGAGGGGAAAGGCCGTGATGGCCCCTCTCGGGCCTCGCAGAACCCCCCCTCCAACGCCAGTGCCCCCGCCGACGGACCACCACCACCACCACCCCTCCCTGCGACGGTAGGGCTACCGCCCAACGGTGGTGCGGATGCTTTCCAAGCCCTCAATGCAAACCTGGATATCCTCGTGGAACTCATGAGGACCCAGGCGGCCAGGGATGGAAGGTCACGCGCCCCGTCAGGGAGCCCTCCCCGCGAGGATGCGTCTCAACACACCGCCGGAGGCCGCTTTACTCTCCGCGGCCAGCAGATCATCCGCAACAGGATTGGAGGATCGTCGTAAGCTCCGCCTCCAGAGCAAGAGGCTTCCTCCACACCGAGGCGGGGAAAAGCGGGAGCATGCCGTCGGAACCCGGAGATCGACGTCCCCGAGGAGCGCCAAGACGTCCCCCCCGGCCTCGCGACATAACAGCAGTCGAAGTTATCCCTCCGACTGTGAGAGTTCGAGAGATGCTTCGCAGAGCAAGAGCGCACCCTGCGTGCCTTGCAGAAGGCCTCTCCCGATGAGGACGAGGAGAAGTCCCCTTTCTCCGAGCATATCTTGAAGGCAGAGGTGTCTCCCAGAACCTCCATCCCGACCTTCAAACTCTACGACGGCCAGGGCGACCCAGCCGATCATTACGACAGCTTCGACACTTTGATGACCTTGCATGGAGCGTCGGACGCCATCAAGTGCCGAGCCTTCACGACCACCCTGGTCCTGGGCACCCAGGCATGGTTCCGGGCCCTCGCCCCCGGTTCCATCCGAGACTTCAAGCAATTGGGGTGAGTCTTCAAGGAGAGTTTCGCCGGGAGTGCCCCCCCAAGGTCGGTAGCGGGGCTCCTGGCCCTCAAACAGGCGCAAGGGGAAAGACTCTGGGCTTTTATTCACCGATTTAAGTCGGAAGCCCTAAGAATCCCCCGCCTGGACGTGGCCTCAGCCATAACCGCACTGACTGGGGGCACCCGGGATGAGAATCTCCGCCGTGAACTTGTCCTCCACCCTCCCTCGACCCTTGCAGAGCTAGTGACTCTAGCATTACGCCACACCGAATGCAAAGAGGTGCTCAGCGCTTACCGAGACGCAACCGGCTCGGGTCGGGAAGGGGACAAGAAGCGGGCTTCCGTGCCAAGTTCAGGTTCGAGGAAAAAGGCGGAACCACGACGGGGAATGCAGGGAGCCGTCACAGAAGTATGAGCGGTACACCCCACTAGCTGCGCCGATCTATGAGATCTACGAAGACATCAAAGACTCAGGCCTCCTCCGCCAACCCGAGCCAATGAGGTCGAAGAGCCATAATCGCAACAAGCACTGCTTGTTCCATAGCGATCACGGGCACCACACCGGTGACTGCCACCAGCTCCAAGACGAGATTGAGCGCCTCATCCGTCAGGGGCATCTAGCTCAGTTCGTAGCCGAGGGTAAAGAAGACCGAGGCCCCCCAGAGGAGATCGACAACGCCCCCCGAGGGGTCCACATCAACGTCATCTCCAGAGAGACGGCATCAGGAGGTGACATTAGCTGAGCAAGGAAGCATCATGCCGAGCGGGTGAGTCGAGCCATAGAGCCTCCCAAGGCCGCGCCGAGTGAGCCCCAGGTCATAGTCTTCTCCGACCGAGACCTAGAATGGCTGAGCACCCCGCATGACGACGCCCTCGTAATTTCGGCTACAATAAACCATTGTGACATAGATAGGATTCTAGTTGACAATGGGAGTGCCCCTGATGTACTGTCTTATGATTTTTTCCTTAAGATGGGGGAGGATCCATCTAAGCTCCGCCCATCTGAACCCCCCTCTGTGGGTTCAACGGCCTGGCCACCTATCCCGAGGGAGCCCTAAGCCTGCCGGTTACCTTCGGCACCCCACCCAAAACCGTTACGGTCATGGTGGACTTCATTATGATTAAAGGTATGATAGCATACAACGCCATCTTCGGCCGGGGAATCCTCGGCCGAATAAAAGCGGTACCGTCTACTTATCACCAGAAAATGAAGTTCCCTACCAAAAATGGGTTGGGGGAAGTCCGAGGTAACCAGGCCGCGGTCAGAAGGTGCTACAATATCTCGGTAGAGGCCACAAGGCCGGACGGGAAGGATAAGGGCCCCCGGGGAGTCGAGGATAAATCCGCAACCACCGAACCTGGTGGCGAGTTTCTGGCCGTTTTCCTAAACGATAACCCGGCCCTAGGAGTAAAGATCGGAGCCGACCTACCATCTGAGGTTCAATAGCAATATAAAAAGTCCTTTCTGAGTACATCTGAGTTTTTGCTTGGGCTGATGATCAACTCTCTGGGATACCAGATGAGACTGTAATGCACAAGCTCAACCTCGACCCCGCCGTGAAGCCCGTACAGCAGCGCAGGAGGAAGCACGCACCAGAGAAACATGCGATCATCAAGGCGCAGGTCACCAAGGGGCAAGTGACTTGCCTTTTTAGGCCGGTCCTGTACCCGACGTGGCTAGCCAACGTCGTCGTGGTACCTAAAGCTTCGGGCAAATGGCGGATGTGCGTGGATTTCCTCGACCTAAACAAGGCCACCCCTAAGGACTGTTATCCGTTGTCGAGCATCGACCAATTGGTTGACTCAGCCTTGGGCAATGAGATACTCAGCTTCCTAGATGCCTATTCGGGTTACCACCAGATCAGAATGGATCCAGAAGATGTCGAGAAGACCGCCTTCATCACCGACTACGGCGTATACTGCTACACCCGGATGCCTTTCGGGTTGAAAAATGTCGGAGCCACGTATCAGAGGCTGGCCAACCATATGTTTAAAGGACAGCTAGGCCGGAACGTCGAGGCCTACATCGACGATATGCTCATCAAGACCCCCAAGGCCGAAGACCACTTCACTGACCTCGCTGAGACCTTCGACACCCTCTTGAGGTACAACATGAAGCTCAATCCTACCAAGTGTGCCTTCGGAGTGAGATCCGGGAAGTTCCTGGGTTTCCTAGTCACTCAGCGTGGGATCGAGTCCAACCCCGACAAAGTCTAGGCAATCCTGGACATGCGCCCGCCCACCTGCATCAAGGATGTCCAACGCCTAACTGGGCGTATCGCCGCTCTCATCCGGTTCCTATCCCGTGCGGTAGAACGATGCTTGCCCTTCTTCAAGCTATTGAGGGGGCCCAAATTGGCATCTGCTACGTTCGCATGGGATGAGGAATGCCAGAGAGCGTTCGCCGAGCTCAAGGAGTTCTTGGCCTCGCCCCCGGTGCTCTCCAAGCCCGTTCCAGGTGAAGTCTTGCTGCTCTATCTCTCGGGAACACAATCTACTGTTAGCTCGGTCCTAGCCAGAAATGACTCGGGAGTCGAAAGGCCGGTCTACAACACCAGCAAGGTGCTCAATGAGGCTGAAAGAAGGTACACCGCAACCGAAAAACTCGTGCTAGCGTTGGTTACCTCCGCCAAGCGCCTCCGGCCCTATTTCCAGGGTCTAACCGGTGAACCATTGAAGAAGATCCTGGCCCACCCCGAAGCCTCAGGATGACTAGTCAAGTGGGCCATCATGCTTGGGGCCTACGATATATCCTATCGGTCGCGCTCAGCTGTAAAAGGCCAAGCGCTCGCCGACTTCATCGCCGAAAGCACCATCCCAACTGAAGAAAGGCCTCCGTCCGCACCCGGGCCAGCCTGGGAACTGTTCGTCGATGGATCCTCCAACTCGGTCGGTAGTGGTGCCGGAATCCTCCTGAAGTCCCCCGAAGGAGCAGAGCTACAATACGCCTTGAAGTTTAGCTTTCAGGCATCCAACAACGCATCCGAGTATGAGGCCCTTATCTCGGGAGCGCGCATGGCCCGACGGTTAGGGGCTGAGCGAGTCAAAATCCATACTGACTCCCAACTGGTGGCTAGCCAAGTCAACGGTGAGTACGAAGCTTGAGAGGCACCAATGATCAAATACCTCCAACTGGTCAGAGACCTGGCCCAACAGTTCGAGAGATTCGAGGTGGTCCGAATAGCTCGGGAGGAAAACTCCAGAGCGGACGCCCTCTCTCGGCTGGCCTCCTCTCTCGACCCCGAAGGTACTCGATCAGTCCTCCTTGAAGAGCTAGAGTGCCCGAGCATTGACTCGGAGCTCCTTACTGTTGACTCAGCCATTCCGAGCGACTGGCGCACCCCCTACCTATCGTGGCTCTGGGACTCTCAAGAGCCTTCCGACCCTCGAGAGACCCGTAGATTGAAGTACCAAGCTCGGCGCTTCATCATTCTAGACAACACTCTCTACCGGAGATCCTTCTCCGGTCCCCTCCTGAAGTGTCTTGGCCCCGACGAAGCCAACCGAGCTATCCAAGATATTCATGAAGGCCTGTGCGGAGCGCATTCAGGAGGAAGGTCACTCACCCGGATCCTGCTACGGTAGGGTTACTGGTGGCCCACTCTGCAGTGCGACTGCACGGCCTACGTGCAATAGTGCGACCAATGCCAGCGATTCGACCACTTAGTCCATCAGTCGGCTACGGAGCTTGTCACCCTGACCGAGCCTTACCCCTTCGCTCGGTGGGGGATCGACATTCTTGGGCCGTTCCCTACGGCTCAGGCCGAGAAGAAGTTTATCATCGTCGCCATCGAATACTTTACCAAGTGGATCGAGGCCGAACCCACAGCGAGGATCACCGAGACAGTCGTCTGGAGTTTCATCTAGAAGTCGATCATTTGTCGTTACGGCATCTCCCGGATGATAGTGAGCGATAACGGGTGAAAATTCGACTCTCGTTATTTTTGAGACAGATGTGCCGACCTAGGTATTCGCAACCACTTCACTTAAGTCACCCACCCTCAGGCCAACGGGCTAGTCGAGAATGCCAATAAGACTATCTTAAAAGGCATAAAGACTAGACTCGGCAAGGCCAAGGGTAGCTGGCTCGAGGAACTGCCCAGCGTACTCTGGTCCCATAGAACGACTCCCAGAACGGCAACCGATGAGAGTCCTTTCCAGTTGGTATATGGCACCGAGGCTGTCATTCCGTTGGAGATCACCAATCCCTCCCTCCGAGTCATCTGCTTCTCGCCCGAGGTAAACGAGCAAAAATTACTCGAGAACCTCGACCTAGCGGATGAGCTCAGAGAGATTGCCGACATCTGAGCAACGGAGTACCAGCGCCGCCTCACTCGATACTAAAACGCCAAAGTCCGAGACAGGCACTTCCAACCGGGAGATTTCGTCCTCAGGAAAGCCGAAGCCTCTAGACCACTAGAGGCGGCGGGCAAGCTATCCCCTAACTGGAAAGGCCCCTACCGAGTGGTCGAGACGCTCAGGAAAGGAGCATACCGACTATCTATAATGGAAGGGGAACCCATCCCTAGGACATGGAATGCAGCCACACTACGCAAGTTCTACTTTTGAAATTCGTGCAAACAATCCGAGTGAAATAAAATTTTCTCCTTTTCATTCAAATGATTATTGGTACATCAGAAAGGCAAAAGCCAATACATTACACAACAGAAAGGAAAAAATCCATCTGGCACCACTGTAAGAGGCCATCGCTCGGTTGACTCGGTTGATCTCCTTGCATCCAGCCATTGACTTTGCCTCGTGTAGAAACTGGCTCGGATAAAAGGCTGTCGACCTAGTTGGCTCGGGTGGCCCATGACAAAGGTGACAGAGGGACTGCGGAGGGGAAGGCTACCTTCCAAGTTGACAGAGGCTAGGAAAAATCCTAAGCGATGGAGAGGAAGATGGGTCGGATTGGTCGTGGACCTGGTCGTGGTCACCGGCTAGCCAACCCCAAACGGCTACTCCGCCGAGATTGCCGGCATCCGAGCAACCTGAAGAAGGGGCGAGGAAATACTGTCAGGGAAAATCCTAAGCGATGGAGAGGAAGGGACGCCCTTCAGTCTTTTTATAGGCAAAGGGAGGCTACTCGCCTTAAACGACTCCCTCCTCGAAAACACACCAAAGGAATTTTCCCCTATGAACAGTCACCTCAAACCTCTCGTCTTCCGCCCCAGCGAGACACACGAAGCGGCCAGGCATTTAAAGCATGAGAACACGGCAAGGCACCCTGTCAGACGCTCACTCAACCATTCATGCGAGATCTACGCAGAAAGTATCGATCATTTCCAACTACTGCAGATACGCTGATCAAATCACGGCAAGGATAGCGTGAAGCAAGTAAGATTTTATTTATTGCCTTACAAAAAGTGGAAGTCCTTTTTTGAAAAAAGAAAGAGACAAACAAAGAAGGAGGCAAAAAAGGATGATACATCAGGCCTAGGGCCCACTTTGAAGCTCGGAAGTGGAAGGCGCAGGTGTTTCACCCTCGGCGCCCTCGGTGACGGCCGGCCCTGGCACTGACCCCGCCTGCGCGGGAACTGCCTCGGTCGCGAGCCCTCTCGAGGCAGCCGGAGTTGGCGACCCCTCAGGAGAAGAGCCCTCTAGATCTTCCCCGCCCGACGTAGAGGAGCTGGAAGGTGACATGTAGCAACCCTGATAAAAACAAGATTTTTAAATAAATCAAATTAAAATAAAAGATAAGTAAATAGATGACAAAGAGCCTAAAGAAACGCCCTTACATAAGGCGTTAATTTAAAAGGGACGCCTAGACAATAGGGCGTCAAATTTCAAACGACGGGAAAAATAAAATTGAGGAAAGGAAATGAAACGCCCTCTACATGGGCGCGTTTACATAAGTAACGACGCTCGACAGGGCGTCAATTTAAATTCGATGCCCTCGCTTAAGACGTTAATTCAGTTCGAGTTTCGTTCGACCCAGGAGTCTATCCAGGGCAAGTTATGGATAACTACGTCGAAGGTGGAGTATGGTAAGGACTCTATCATAGAAGTATTACTTCCAATACAACTCTAACCCTAATAGGATCCCCTAAAATTCTATAAATATCCTCCCGATCGACCTAGACCACTATTTTGGCGATCTGTTTCATCGTGCTGCTGCTGTCAACCGTGAAGAACAGGTGTTCTTCTTCCTCTGCCTTCAATTGAGTATTTTGGAGAAAACTAATGCTTCTTCATCTTATTCTCCTGTAGGTTGCCTGCATCGAGAAGGAACTCTTGTATAGTTGAAGAACGTGGAGTTCTTCATCATCATCTTCTTCTTCTTCTGCCGGTGATCAGAAGACTCTGTTGCAAAACAGAGTATCGTTTCTCTTCACGTATCTTCACCCAGATAATCATCAGGTAGGTTTTCTCAAGAAACGTAGCCCAAATTAATTTAAGATCCTTAATAAAATCATATGTTGTCCATGCATATAGTTTCATCATGGTTTTAAATGTTTTTTGTAAAATTTTGAAAGAAGCGACCCTGACAAGGGCGCTAATTCTTGTTTTGACGCCCTGCCTAGTAGTCGCCAATTTCATATAAATTGATAATTACCCATGTTTAAAATTCGATATCTATGAAACCATGAACCTAATCTAATGCATGTTCATCCTGATTGAATCCTGCTAATTTTCTGGTCCTGACTATATAAATTGTTCCTGAAATTTTATTAACTGAAATTTGGAAAATTGCTAGATTAACGACCTGAACAAGGTCATCTCTTATTGAACTGACGTCCCAGACCAAGGCGCTAATTGAAAAGTAACGCCCCTGTCCAGGGCGCGTTTTTGTTAAAATTTCAGAATATTGAGTTTTTACAGAATGGAAATATTGAAGGAACGACTAATGTATAAGTCGTCAAATGGTAAATAAACGCCCCTGTAAAAGGCGTTAATTTGATAAGTAATGACTTAGATTAAGTCGCTATTTCCTGTGATACTATTTTACACTGTTACTGTTAACCGAAGGTTCCATATGTATATTGATAAATATATATAAATATATCTATATATATATCGACACTATATTCCAGTCCGTGAATATAGTCCCACGTTTCATGATGATTTATCGTTTACCCACTAATTCTCATTGACATACAAGCTCTCCATTAGACATTCCGTTCCTTTGGACTAGCAAGTTAGTTATAGAGACCTCCGTAGGTCTCCTCGCAGCCTTGGATTCCCTCAAGGCCGACTGAGCTGGTTGTACCATAAAAACCCATTACACTATTTTGCCATGTCACTCTAAAGAAACATGGTATACCGGCCCTCATGTTATGCAAAGTGTGTATCATGAGAATTCTCTTAATGGGATGAGGTTATCATGCCATTTGATGCTGTTCTTGTAAACCCCAATTCTATATCAACATTGTCATGATATTCTTGTAAACCCCAACTCTATATCAATATTGTTATGATGTTCTTGTAAACCCCAATTCTATATTCAACATAATGTTCTTGTGGACCTCAATTCTATATTAAGAATGAGGACGTCTTGCCATTGATGTGCTGTTCATGTGGACCTCAATTATATATAAAGAGTGTCCATACTTGTTTGTCATGGTACCCAAGTTAGGGAACCAATTCCACCTAGTTTTATCAATAATTATGATTGTACCGTTATTATCGTCATTCTATGTCAAGTGTCATATTTTTGGACTCTATTCTATCCAAGTTATCCTACGTATCTACAAGCTTTATTCTTGAAATTCCATATTGGCTATACACAAAAGTGGATGTAAAAATACATGATTTATGCCTACGCATATAGGGCCCGATCTGGTCCTGGGAGGAGCACCCGAAAGTACTTGTGCCCATGGGAGTTGATTGATCACGGTATTGGTATTATACCAAAGTGCATGACTAGCTTGATTGGACATTCCATAAATCTTGTACTTGTACTTGACTTGATATTACATGACTTGCGTGGCCCGAGAAAGGGTAATTGTATACTTGCTTGACTTGAAACAAAATAGCCAAATTTCAACATGACATGATGAATACACTTGCTTGAATATCTTGATATCTTTTTGATATAAGTTCTTGAAAGCTCATGACTAGTTCTTCTTGCTATCGTTTTGTTATACACTCTCTCTATCTTGTCGTTTTATGCGAGCATGCATAGCTATAGTGCATTCATGAAAGATATAATCACTTAAACCCCTTGCTAGATATTGAGATATAATTTCCTACTGAGCGTTCGCTCACTTAGTGTTTCCCTACTTTTCAGGTAAGTCCAACGATGAGGGAACTCAAACGGATGGGGAAAATCAAGAGTGAAAGAGATAGAGCTTCTTCCGTGTTATCTAGTCTTTTTCATACTTTCTTGAGTCCACCTTGTATTTTCCTTTATTTTAGTTAGTACTTCAAGGTTTGTAATAGACATATTCTTATGAAGGAATAAAGGACTGGGTTATCTTTACTTTGGCGCATCTCTGATTTTGGTGTCGAATACACTAATACTCTGATTGACATGATTGATATAAACTCGTCACGCGTCTCTGGGTATCTTCCGCTCTCGGGACGTGACAGTTTTTGTGGTATCAGAGCCTGGGGTATTCAATTCCTAGGAAAACCCAAGTCCAAGGATAGGTTTAACCTTTAACCGGTGAGATTGGGTAGAACCAAGGGTTAAAGTTAACATAGAAATGCTAGCTTCTAAATGAGATCACGTATTGATCTAGTTATTGTAATTGTAGGACGATGGCTGCCGAACGTGCTCAGTGGCGCAACATGCAGCGTGCACTTCAAGGCATGACTCAGGTGCTGCAACAAGTAGCACAGGGAGGTGCACAACGAGTCGGAAGTCTCCACCAAGTCTTTAAAAACATGAACCCGCCTAAATTCACGGGGTCTACTGATCCGGATGACGCAGAGCACTGGATCAGGGAGACGGAGCGTATATTCCATGTTATGCAGTGCACGGATCAAGATAAAGTCTTATTAGCTACCTTTCAGTTAGAAAGGGATGCCCGATGCTGGTGGGAGTCAGTCGAAGCTACTATAAATCAAGACCAAATTACTTGGGAAGAATTTGTTGAACATTTCAACAATAAATATTTTTCAGACCGAGTCCAAGAAAAAAAAGCTACCGAATTTGCCACACTCAAGCAACGGTCATTATCGGTGGCGGAGTACGAGGCACAATTTTCTAGATTATCTCGGTATGCTAAGCACTTAGTTAGCACCGAGAAGATGAAAGCTAGGAGGTTCCTAAATGGGCTCAGGCCCCAATATATTACCCAGCTGGCACCAATGGATATTCAGGTCTACTCAGAGATAGTACGCCGAGCTCAATTGTTAGAAGATGCCACAGAGCTATCAGATAGAATCCGTGGGAAGGATAAGAAGGAACAAGTTACAAGTTCGGGTTCCTTTAAACCCAACTTCAAGAAGAGGCCTAGCACTGGAGGTACTTCTTCTCAAGACCAAAAATTTAAGAAGATCAAGCCCTTTTCTATCACTACTACACCTTCGAATATAATATGCAAGCATTGTGACAAGGCTGGTCATAAAGCCGAAGAGTGCTGGAGGAAACTTGGAGCGTGTCTCCGTTGCGGGAGCCATGAGCATCGGATTCCCGATTGCCCATTACTTAATGATCAAACCGGTGACGGAAAGCACCCGGTAACCAAGAACGCTCGTCTTCACGCAATTAAGGAGACCGAAGAAGAAGAAGGCGGACTAGTAGAAGGTACACTGAAAGTTTGTTCCAAGTATGCACATGTCTTATTTGATACGGGTGCATCACATTCCTTTATTTCCAAGAAGTTTGCTAACCCCCTACCTATGGAATCGGAATGGATGAAAATAATTTTATCTACTCCTCTCGGAAACGAAATCGATATTACTCACCATTATCAAAACTGTGAAGTCTTGGTAAAAGGAAGAAATCTTCCTATCGATCTCATATGTTTAGATCTAAAGGAGTATGATGTCATACTGGGAGCGGATTGGTTATCCAAATACCAGGCAACAGTCGATTGCCGCAATAGCAAGGTTACTTTCAAGGACTTTCCAGAACTAGTCTATTCTAGCCCTAAGAGTCGGAGTGAGTCACCTCTTATTTCGGCTCTCCGAGCTTGCAAGCTAATAAGGAAAGGATGTGTATCTTTCCTTGCATTTGTCACGATTAAGGAGGCTCAGGAAACTAAGATAGAAGATATCCCAGTTGTGCAAGAATTTTCGGATGTGTTTCCGGAAGATTTGCCTGGATTACCCCCGCAAAGAGAAGTGGCCTTCACCATCGATTTAGTTCCTGGTGCGGGTCCAGTTTCTAAGGCACCGTATAGAATGTCCCCTGCCGAACTCAAGGAGTTAAAGGAGCAATTGATGGAACTCATTAAGAAAGGATTCATAAGACCAAGTACTTCCCCATGGGGAGCACCTGTATTATTTGTAAAGAAGAAAGATGGATCCATGAGGTTATGCATCGACTATCGACAGTTGAATCATCTCACTATCAAAAATAAGTATCCACTGCCGAGAATCGATGAGTTATTTGATCAAATATCAGGATCCAAGTACTTTTCTAAAATTGATCTTAGGTCGGGATATCATCAGTTAAGAATCAAGGATGAGGACATTCATAAGACTGCATTCAGAAGCAGGTACGGCCATTATGAATTTGTTGTTATGCCTTTCGGACTAACGAATGCCCCTGCTGCCTTTATGCAGTTAATGAATAGTATATTCAGGCCTTATTTGGATCAATTCGTGGTGGTCTTTATCGATGATATATTGATTTATTCCGAGACCAAGGAAGAGCATGAGGAGCATTTAAGGATTGTATTACAAATATTAAGGGCAAACCAATTATACGCAAAACTCAGCAAGTGTGAATTATGGCTTGAGGAAGTAACTTTTCTCGGACATGTTATATCAAAGGATGGCTTATCAGTAGATCCATCAAAAGTTGAAGCTGTAAGAAATTGGGAAAGATCGACCAATGCTAGCGAGATCCAAAGTTTCTTAGGTCTTGCCGGCTATTACAGGCGATTCATCAAAGATTTCTCTAAGATCCCCGTACCACTTACGAGGTTAACTCGTAAGGAGATCCGTTACGAATGGAGTGAGGAATGTGAAAGAAGCTTCCAAACTCTCAAGGATCATCTTACTACAGCTCCTGTCTTAGATGGAAGGAGAGAAATTCGAGGTATACACTGATGCTTCTGACATTGGCCTCGGATGTGTTCTAATGCAACAAGGAAAGGTTATAGCTTACTCTTCTCGTCAATTAAAGAAACATGAAGAGAACTACCCCGTCCATGACTTAGAATTAGCCGCGGTAGTATTTGCACTAAAGATCTGGAGACATTACCTATATGGAGTGCAGTTTACTGTATACTCCGATCACAAGAGTCTCAAGTATCTTTTCTCTGAAAAGGAACTAAATATGAGGCAAAGACGTTGGCTAGAATATCTCAAGGACTTCGACTTCAATAAACAATATCATCCCGGAAAGGGTAATCATGTAGCATATGCCCTTAGTCAAAAGCCGAGAGCACTGTTAGCCAATTGTATGATTCAAGAATGGAAGTTGCTGGAGCAATTCTCTGAACTCAATATAAGCGTGGACACAGACTTTCAATGTGTCACATTGTCTCATATAAGCATTCAGCCAGACCTATTAACTGAAATACAGGCACTTCAGGATAATGACCCAATATTAGTGGAAATCAAGGGCAAACTAGAAGGACAATCCGATTTCCAAATAACTTGTGAAGGAAGATTAATGTTCAGGAATAGAACTTGCATACCGGATTGTCCCGAGTTAAAGAAGAAGATATTAGATGAAGCTCATAGATCAAGGTACACGATTCATCCTGGATCTACCAAAATGTACCAAGATGTGAAGAGGAATTTTTGGTGGCCCAACATGAAAAGGGAAATAGCGGACTATGAGTCGCGCTGTCTCACATGCCAACAGGTCAAGGCGGAACACCAAAAGCCTGCTGGAAAATTACATCCTCTAGATATTCCCAAATGGAAGTAGGAGAATATTAGCATGGATTTCATCATGGGTTTATCTAAATCAAAAGGAGGACATGATGGAATATGGGTTATTATTGACTGATTGACTAAATCGGTGCATTTCTTGCCAATAAAGAGCCGATGGTCAGTTGATGTTTTGGCTGCATTATACATCAAGGAAATAGTCAGATTACATGGTATTTCTGTTTCAATCGTGTCTGACAGAGATCCCCGTTTTACTTCTCATTTTTGGAAGGGACTACAACATTCGTTGGGAACAAGGCTTAACTTTAGTACAGCTTTTCATCCT
Organism: Amorphophallus konjac; assembly: GCA_022559845.1. Lineage (NCBI taxonomy): Eukaryota > Viridiplantae > Streptophyta > Magnoliopsida > Alismatales > Araceae > Amorphophallus > Amorphophallus konjac. The sequence continues at coordinate 250,263,852 of CM040126.1, forward strand.
CAAACGGATGGTCAGACCGAGAGAACTAATCAGGTGGTTGAAGATATGCTCAGAGCTTGCATCATTGATTTCGATGGAAGCTGGCATGATCACTTGCCGTTGGTGGAATTTGCATACAATAATAGCTACCAGGCAAGTATACAAATGGCACCTTTCGAAGCTTTATACGGAAGGAGTTGCCGATCACCCTTATGCTGGGATGAAGTTGGAGAGAAACAACTGCTAGGTCCAGACATGGTAAGGGTTACCACTGAAAGAATACAAATGATTAGAGAAAGACTGCAAGTTGCTCAGTCTAGGCAAAAGGCTTATGCCGATATAAGAAGGAGAGATCTTGAATTCCAAGTTGGAGATCATGTATTTCTCAAGATATCGCCTGGACGTGGAATACGGAGATTTGGTGTTAAGGGCAAGCTTACACCAAGATTCATCGGGCCCTTCGAGATACTGGAACGAGTTGGCGAGGTTGCTTATCGCATCGCATTGCCTCCTCAATTGTCTGATGTTCATAATGTGTTCCACATATCTTTGTTGAAGAAGTATGTACACGATCCATCACATATTTTTGAACATGGAGACTTAGTTATCCAGAAGGATCTCACATATGAGCAGAAGCCCATAAAGATACTAGATCGTGAAGTACGTACCCTAAGGAATAAGGCTATTCCCATGCTTAAGGTACAATGGAATAAGAACTCCGAACATGAAGCTACATGGGAGACCGAGGAATCCATGAGGAAGTCTTTTTCATACTTTCTTGAGTCCACCTTGTATTTTTCCTTTATTTTAGTTAGTACTTCAAGGTTTGTAATAGACATATTCTTATGAAGGAATAAAGGACTGGGTTATCTTTACTTTCGCGCATCTCTGATTTTGGTGTCGAATACACTAATACTCTGATTGACATGATTGATATAAACTCGTCACGCGTCTCCGGGTATCTTCCGCTCTCGGGGCGTGACATGACATGTCCGAGTCATAGCGTTGGTGATGGGGACATCAACGTCAGCCCGCTCACTTTGTGTTTGCATCTACGTCCTTTTGTATTTGTATGTACGCCCTTGTGATATATGGGTACACAATAGTAGGTCTTAGTGGGTTTATTTGCAAAAGGCCATTGGGTTTCTTTGCAAATGTGCATGTAAGCCCTGCAGGGGCCCCCTCCCTCCTCCTTATTGGTCCACCTGGACTCCTGGGCCCAAGGTGGCTGGTCCATGGTCCAAACTTGGACTTGGACCTAGAATTAATTAAAGAAGACAAATTCTAATTGTCCTCTTAAAGGGGGGGGCAAACCTTGTTGTTTAATGGGGTTTAATGTGGTTGTTCAAACCACATCCCAACCCTTCATTAATCAACCCTTGATCCAAGGGCTTAGAATAGGTTAGACCCCTTGCATATATATACTTGTATTTTCATATTGAATGAATTAATGAATGAAAAAAAAGGCATTTACCCCAAGTGAAGCTTGCGCCCCTCCCCTCTCTCTCCCTGGTTCCTCCACCCCCTCTCCCCTTTCTAGAGTGTAATCCCTTCCCCCTTGATCCCCTCCAACATCTGAAGCAACTCCGGTGATCGCCGCCGCCATCGACTCGCCGCCGACGCGTCGTTGCCAACGGTTTCGGTGTTCTGTCCACTCAGGACAGATCCTTCTTCTCCGAATTCCTGCTATCACTCCCTTCATCTTCTGAAACTCAAAATTTCAGGGTTGGTTCCCCTCTAGAACCCTTATCCCCACAAAAAAATTCACGTCAACATTCACCCTTTAGCTATGTTTTGATTTTCGTCCAAGTCCAAGTTCCAGATCTGTCCTGGTTCTGTTCACTGTTCATCAGCTCTGAGTCTACCCCATTCGAACCATCTTTTGATTTTCTTTGGGACGCCCAAATTTACTGGGCGTTCTGTCCACATATATCTACCACCAGGAATTTTCTTAATTTTTGATAAGGTCTCTAGGTATTTTTCAAATTTCACCCAAGTTCCCAAGAACAGTCTGCCCACAGTTTCCCAGATCCGACCCAGGTCTAGTAAAAAAATCCCAGAAAATCCATTTCTTCTCCACTCAAAAAACTTAAAATAGTCCCGGATTCCTCTCTCAGAGACCTTCAACTTTGCTGAAGAAATCATTGCTAGATTCAGAGGTCTTCTCCCCGGTCAACGTCGATCTTCAGAGAAGATAGATCCTGCCCCTACAGTTCTGGCCCGAATTCAGCAAGATTGTAAATTCAACAATCAGAAATACAGATCTGATTATTTTTTCTGAGACCCCTACGTCGAAGTATTTTGAGTCCTCTTTCCAACGGCTCTAATTTCGTCACGTTCCGACGACGGGGTTGATCGCAGTAGCAGTTTCCTCCAAGTCGCGCGCCTGCCAACAGAAGTTCAGGTTTGTGGCCGAGTTCCCCGCGAGCGTCGTCCGAGGGTTGCCCGGCGTCCGGTGGTCATTCCAGTAGCTCGCCATCCCAGGGGAACGCTTCCCAAGTGTCTCCACAACAGAGGAGTCATCAGGCCCCACACGACCCCTCCGGTCAGCACGTGGGCCCCCACTAACACGAGTACGCGTGAAGCCGAAGCATCACCCGGAACCGCCCGTCAACCCGAAACTGGTCCTCCCGGACCCGCTTGTGTCGCCCTTTACCTCCCTGCGTGGAGTGGGCTTAGTTGCATTGCTGTAACCATAATGTATTAAGTTCCCGGGGGTACGAGTTTTGGCCGGGTCCCATCTTCGCCACGCCGAGAGCGTGGAGGTATCGCCTTCACCCTTACACTTGGCATTAGCTCAATTCTTTATATGCTTTATATGCCGCTGCTAGAGAGCATGTGTAGGGATACCTAGCCCGCTTTCAATTTATAATATCACTGCTGCGAGAGAGAGCGAAGCCGTCCCGTGACCCGATCCGGGCACAAGTGAGAGCCGACCACCTTAGCTCCCAGCCGATTTCTCAACCGCGCACATCCGACGCTTCCCTCGTTAAGGGACGATCGCGAGCTTGTCGTGTCCGTGGTCCCGTCCCGCATCAATTTGGTATCAGAGCGAGTTGAGTCTAGGGTGTCAAAAAGCAAAAAAAAGAGTGTCATTTACATCGAGTCATTAGTCGGTTTAAGTCGTGTTTAGGGTCATCATTATTTTAAAACAAAAAAAAAGGTGCCTTTTGGGTCGCATTTGCATACCATTAGGCGGTATATAAAAAGGTGTTGTCCGAACGTTAGGCTACGCCTATCGGGAAGGCCGTACACTTGCGCGAGTGATCTTCGGATTGATTAACTCCGCCCCGTACCGAGTCTTGGTTTACGTCTAGGGTCCTTAGTGTGCATGCATTCCAAACTTGCATAGTCGGTCTAGTGTCTTGTCACCGTGTGTATGCATGCCCATGTCCACTACCCATGGCCGATCCCCAAGACCATACGTCCGAGTGGTCAACTTTTGTGGCCAAAATGAATGTCCTCATGGACCGAGCCTTTGGTTTTGCCCCTCTCATTATGAAAGCCGCTCTACCCAACGGGTCCACAACGGAACTCCATTTCACCGATAGGGAGTCGGATAATTGGGTTTCTCTTGACATCGTGGAGTCTCTCTCCAAGACAGGCGAGATTGTCCGCGATGGTGATTTTGCTTGTGTTGAGTTCTATAAGAGGATCGGCTCTGTTCTCTACACCGATGGCGCATGGTGCAGGATCGGCACACTTGCTGGTTCATGCATCATTTTAGGGCAAAAGTGGTTAGGAGAGAGAAGAGCCAATCTTGACTGGGGCAAGAGGATTTGCACCTTATACCCACCTTACCTACCCGGCAAGATCACCCTCACATGTCCAACCACCCTACCCCAACGGTCCACTCCACATTCGGAACCATTATGCTTGGAGCCGTCTCACCCCGAGCCACCCGTGTTTCTTACGGGGACGCTATACATAGTCGAGCCGCTTCTTCGTTGGCTCACGCATGGCTTGGTCCCACCTCCTTTTCCATCTATGGACCCCATCCTCCCTTTAGTGCCGGTCAACTCCTTCCATATCATATTTCGATCTAGTCACCATGTTGACACATTGGGTGACCTTATTCTTGGTTTAGGTTGGCAATGGAAGTTGACTCATTTATTGGCCCGAGGCTTCGACCAACCTACTAGTCGTAGCTTCACCCATCCGGCCGTAGGGTCCATTACCTCCGAGTGCACCGTGGGTTGTGTCACCACGGAGATTCTTCTACTCCTCCCGATGTCGACCGAGTCCGACTTCGTTCCTTTTTGCCCAAGGGAGGAATCCTATCTTCTTCACATGATCATCGTCCCATTCACTACGATGGATGAAGGTGACCTTTCACACCTTCAAGAATTTCACTATTGGGACCGTGTCATGGAGGAACCCATCTCCGGGGGTCATACCTTCTTTGACCCTTTTGACCCCTCCACTAGTGAAGCTCCCGAGCTATCACATTCTCTCCACCTCTTCCGAAGAGTTCACTATTCCACCCATACCCCTCAGCCTAGTCGGCACGCCGTCTCTACATATAGGGATGATGACGAGGGTAGTTTTGGATCTCCTAGTCCTTCCCCACCCAAATCCCATAGGTCGCCAATGCATGATTGGTACATCTTAGGGTGTCTAGGAGTCATCCATTCCGTCAAGCATCGAGTACATCTAGTGTATGCATGGCACATATTCGGGTGTCCTGGTCCGCCGTCACCCATGTACGGGTCGGACTAACATTATGTGTGTCTAGGGTCATAGTTGAGTCAGTGTGTTTTCTTGTGTGATTTGTTTGTGTGGTGTGTTTGAGTCGATTGTTTGTGTGTATTGCATGGTGAGTCTGCATGTGTCTTGTGCAAGCTCGTTGTCGGTCTCTTACGAGTAAGAGGCGAGTGGACTCACTTGATGAGTATGTGATCGGTTTTACTTCTATATCCGGATCAGTCACCTATAGGGACTCAGCGGTGATTCCTAGTGAGTCTTCGAGCTGTTTCCTTCCTTTTGAGAGTGCCCCTTCGGAGTGACCACCTTTAGCCATAGCAGTTTGCATATCGAGTATATATGGAATGAGCAGGTGCCGATCACTTGGAGTGGAGCATACCCACACTACTTGACACGGTGACGGATCCGCCGGAGTACTCGCGCAGTCATACCCCTACTCGACGGGGTCAAGTTCCTCCCACCCGGGGAGAATTGATGGGGACATCAACGTCAGCCCGCTCACTTTGTGTTTGCATCTACGTCCTTTTGTATTTGTATGTACGCCCTTGTGATATATGGGTACACAATAGTAGGTCTTAGTGGGTTTATTTGCAAAAGGCCATTGGGTTTCTTTGCAAATGTGCATGTAAGCCCTGCAGGGGCCTTCTCCCTCCTCCTTATTGGTCCACCTGGACTCCTGGGCCCAAGGTGGCTGGTCCATGGTCCAAACTTGGACTTGGACCTAGAATTAATTAAAGAAGACAAATTCTAATTGTCCTCTTAAAGGGGGGGGGGCGAACCTTGTTGTTTAATGGGGTTTAATGTGGTTGTTCAAACCACATCCCAACCCTTCATTAATCAACCCTTGATCCAAGGGCTTAGAATAGGTTAGACCCCTTGCATATATATACTTGTATTTTCATATTGAATGAATTAATGAATGAAAAAAAAGGCATTTGCCCCAAGTGAAGCTTGCGCCCCTCCCCTCTCTCTCCCTGGTTCCTCCACCCCCTCTCCCCTTTCTAGAGTGTAATCCCTTCCCCCTTGATCCCCTCCAGCATCTGAAGCAACTCCGGTGATCGCCGCCGCCATCGACTCGCCGCCGACGCGTCGTTGCCAACGGTTTCGGTGTTCTGTCCACTCAGGACAGATCCTTCTTCTCTGAATTCTTGCTATCAGTCCCTTCATCTTCTGAAGCTCAAAATTTCAGGGTTGGTTCCCCTCTAGAACCCTTATCCCCACAAAAAAAATCATGTCAAAATTCACCCTTTAGCAATATTTTGATTTTCGTCCAAGTCCAAGTTCCAGATCTGTCCTGGTTCTGTTCACTGTTCATCAGCTCTGAGTCTACCCCATTCGAACCATCTTTTGATTTTCTTTGGGACACCCAAATTTACTGGGCGTTCTGTCCACATATATCTACCACCAGGAATTTTCTTAATTTTTGATAAGGTCTCTAGGTATTTTTCAAATTTCGTCCAAGTTCCCAAGAACAGTCTGCCCATAGTTTCCAAGATCCGACCCAGGTCTAGTAAACAAATCCCAGAAAATCCATTTCTTCTCCAATAAAAAAACCTAAAATAGTCCCGGATTCCTCTCTCAGAGGCCTTCAACTTTGCTGAAGAAATCATTGCCAGATTCAGAGGTCTTCTCCCCGGTCAACGTCGATCTTCAGAGAAGATAGATCCTGCCCCTGCAGTTCTGGCCCGATTTCAGCAAGATTCTAAATTCAACAATCAGAAATACAGATCTGATTATTTTTTCTGAAGACCCCTACGTCGGAGTATTTTGAGTCCTCTTTCCAACGGCTCTAATTTCGTCGCGTTCCGACGACGGGGCTGATCGTAGCAGCAGTTTCCTCCAAGTCGCGCGCCTGCCAACAGAAGTTCAGGTTTGTGGCCGAGTTCCCCGCGAGCGTCGTCCGAGGGCCGCCCGGCGTCCGGTGGTCGTTCCAGCAGCTCGCCATCCCAGGGGAACGCTTCCCAAGTGTCTCCACAATAGAGGAGTCATCAGGCCCCACACGACCCCTCCGGTCAGCACGTGGGCCCCCACTAACACGAGTACGCGTGAAGCCGAAGCATCACCCGGAACCGCCCGTCAACCCGAAACTGGTCCTCCCGGGCCCGCTTGTGTCGCCCTTTACCTCCCTGCGTGGAGTGGGCTTAGTTGCATTGCTGTAACCATAATGTATTAAGTTCTCGGGGGTACGAGTTTCGGCCGGGTCCCATCTTCGCCACGCCGAGAGCGTGGAGGTATTGCCTTCACCCTTACACTTGGCATTAGCTCAATTCTTTATATGCTTTATATGCCACTGCTAGAGAGCATGTGTAGGGATACCTAGCCCGCTTTCAATTTATAATATCACTGCTACGAGAGAGAGCGTAGCCGTCCCGTGACCCGATCCGGGCACAAGTGAGAGCCGACCACCCTAGCTCCCAGCCGGTTTCTCAACCGCGCACATCCGACGCTTCCCTCGTTAAGGGACGATCGCGAGCTTGTCGTGTCCGTGGTCCCGTCCCGCATCAGTTGGCCAGAGGGGAAGTCGATCCCAGAATCTTGTTCCTCGTCATAAGCTACTGCCCGGCGGTAACCCTGCTTAAACCCCTTGCGGATGCCTCGGCGAAGTGCTGAATCATAGTAAGGAAGGGCAGCTTCCTGCAGGTCGGCCTGGTAGGCCTCTGAGCCCTTGTATTGCTCGATCACCTCCGCCCCGGCCAGTCCCATCCTGTCGGCAAGCTCGGCCTTCTCCCGCTCCGCCTCGGCCGCCCGCTCCTTGGCCTCCACCGATCGTTTCTCTGCCTCGGCCGACTTCCGTCTGGCCTCGGCCGCCCACTCCTCGGCCTTGACCGATCGCTTCTCCACCTAAGCTCGGTCGGCCTTGGCCTCCAAACGAAGGCGCTCCGTTGTCTCCGCCCGGTCCACCAACTCGGCGCGCTTGGCCTCCCAACGGCCTTCCGGCTTGAGACGAAGAAGGCGCTCCTCTTTGAGGAGTTTACTTTTCCTCTCGAGCGATTCCTGGGCCTTGGTTAGTTGCTCGGTCAGCACCCCGACCTCCAGCCGGCTCGACCGCGACAACTCCCTGATCGCGGAGAACTCCCATCGGAGCCCCTCATGCGCCTCATTGAGTCGAGCTAGTTTCCTCTCGCACCCCCCGAGGGTCCAAGCGAGATTTGACCACTCTGACTCCGTCCGGGCGTAAGTCTCCGCCAGTGTGGCCCCCATCTGGGCCATGACCAGGCCGCCTTCCATAATGATGTCGAGGACCCCGGGTGGAGAATGACGCTTGTCTCCCCCTTTCATCCTCGCGAACACCTCGCGGCAAAGCTGGTATAAATTGCTCGAGATGCCGAGCCTTTCCAGAGCCACCGGCATGGGAACCCTTTCCGCGCCTGGCGCCTCACCGGAGGGCCCGGATCGAGCTGCGGGCTCAGCCGCCTCACGCGCTACGGTCGGTTGGGGTAGCGACGCCCCCGCAGGTGAACCCCCGACCTTGACCGATGCTATGATCCCGGCCGCTCCATGCACTGCGGACGTTTGGGGCTGCGACGCCTCTGCCGGCGAACCCCCAACCTCAACCGTCTCGGCCCGCACATCACCGCCCGAGACACCACCCACCTCGACTGGCGCCCCGGCCTCGGCCACGGTTGTTTCAACTTCGGTCCCCTCTGTTCCCGACAAGGGGAGAGCCGACCCATCACCGTCACCCCCCGGGGTGCCCCTGGTCTCCTCGGCCCCCTCTCGCTCGGTGGATGGGAGAGCTGGCTCGGGAGGGCCGGCCCTATCTTGCCCTAGAGAGGGGAGTGCCGCCGAGCTAGGATCGCCCTCGGTAGTGGGAAGGAGACCGGCCTTCCTAGCCCGTTTCCTGTCCTTCGCGGCCTCCCACAACCTCCCCTCCACTGGATCCTTGCGCTTCGCTCCGCGCGGCCGAGAAGTCCCCCCTGAGGCCACCCCCTTGCCCTTGTCCCGGGCTTGGGAGTGACCCACAGGGGCATCCGGCTCATCGGCCGCCGAGTCGTCGCCAGGATCAATGGTCTCAGCGGCCTCCTCCAGAGGTTCCCGCCTGTTGTCTACAACCAAGAAGAAGACGTGATCAGGAAAAGGAAGATGACCCCCAACCCCGAAGAAAGGTCTAAGTGGTGGCACCTGACGGTTTCAGCCGCGTAAGAAGACACCGCTCGATATTCTCCGGCGTCACCAGCTCCTCAGTAGACTGGCGATTTTTCAGCAAATGAGCAGCGTACTCCTCCACATGTGGGGGGAACTCCTCCTGTCGGGGAGGGATATTCAGGTGGAAATTGGGCATTACTTGGCACCTCCAAGTTTCCTCCACCGAATTAATCCTCGCCCAGAAAAATTGGGTCTTCCACCCTTTATGCGAAGAATCCTTCGCCGCCAGCGAGATACTGCTCCTATTCCTCCTTGCCTGGATGAAGTAAAAACCCTTCCCCGCCGACGGGTGCGCCTTCAACTCGAAGAAATAGTGGAAGAGGTCCAAGGAAGGAGGAACCCCGCACTGGCGATAGAGGATTCGGAAGGCGGAGAGGAGAAGGTACGAGTTAGCTACCAACTGGATGGGTGCTAAATGGAAAAGGTTGAGAAGCATGAGGACGAAGGGCTCGAAGGGGAGGTGAAACCCACTCTTCCACGACAGAAGAAAGATGCAGATGTGGCCCGTTCGAGAATCCAGGCTCGTCTCATATAGGGCAGCAGCAGCAATGCCATACTTGTGAGGCAGGCAAAACTGGTGCTCCAGCCTCTTCACCTCAGCTTCCCCCAACTCACTGCAGTTTGGGACTGGCGCTCTCACCACCGGTTCATCGCCCCATCCCTCGGCATCTGAGCGCTGGCCCTCCATGGATTCCGAGGAAGAACTTGAAAAAGAGCTCTCTCGAGACCTCGAAGATTCTGGGGGAGGAGGAAGCTGCCAGACCACCTCCGTAGTTATCTTCGCCAACTCCTCAAACGCCGCCACAAGTTTCTGCTCCTCCGCTGTGTTCTCACGGCGCATCAAAGAGCCCCAAGAGTAAAGAAGCGAAGGAAAGCCAAAACCCTAACAATGGAAAGAGTATGGGATGACAACCAGCGCCCAACGCCTATAAACCCACGCGGGAGACGGTGTGTCGTTCCGACCTCCAAGAAAAGGGGGCCCCTTCATTTCAAATCCGTCAGGATTGCAATTATTACGGGCCCAGGTGACCACGACATGTGGCTTCATAACACCGCCAGATTTCCACCCACCTGAGCCACGCTGGTCCAAAACCCCAAACGGCTACTCCTCCGAGCTTATTAAGGCTCGGGAGTAGGAGGGGGACAAGTGGAGAGGGGGATTTCTGTAGCCCAATTAAGAGCAGCCGAACTAGGCCCCTCAGGGCCCAACAAGGCTCAGCTCAGCCAAGTGACAGCCCCCTGGGGCCCACTTAGGCGAGAAAGCCCAATAAAAGTTTCACTCGAGGATACTACCTTCCTAGGCGGCCTCTAGGCTCGGAAGGCCCGAGCGTCTGTCAGGTCACAGGAAAGGTCCATGCCCGAGCCATCTCTCCGCCTAGGGGAAGAAGGCGCATGTCGACCAATCCGACCCATCTTCGTCCGAGCTAAGGCTACCGCCCGGATAAGGCTGGCCTTTCTGAGCTCGGGGCGGCCGACGATTGCTTATCCATGCAGCCATTAAGAGTCCTCTGTGGGCAGGAATTAATGAAGGTGAGGGACTCCAGCTCCCCAAGGTGATAACGCTCACACGATAAGGTGATATAAGCCCACGTCGAGGACGTAGCCCCCACCTGAAACCCCTCGGCTTACAGGACTCTAGAAGACGGCGCACTATTTAACCTAGAGGTACCCTCCGGCGAAAGGTAAGGGCAACCACACGCTCACAACTCCTGAGCAGGAACCACTTCACCCTTCTGATGGAGAGGGATCTCGCGCAGAAGCTACTTCCTCCCTATATTGTTCCCACCATAGCTCTACTGACTTAAGGATCGGAGGGTTTCCCCCAGGGACTCATCCTGGGCCCCCTGATCTGTTTCCCTTTCTTGCAGTTCACTTTTCGGTGATCCACAGCCCACTCAGGACCAGCGCGAGACCACGCCTCTTCAGTAAACATTCATGTCGATTAGAGCATGTACGATTGGGGGTCCAATCACAAGGTAGATGATAAGAAAATGATATTTTATTTCATTGAAATAAAGTTTTATAACAACATTAAGCCTTAGGAGGCATAATGCAACTTCCAAGTACATAACTCTAGCAAGAGCAACACTCATAAACCTAGGTAACTAAGATGAACTTGATCCCTCATTTCACTCTTGCCCATTCCCATGTGTTTGAGGTTCATCGTCGGAACTACTTGTAATATTAACCAAAAACATAGGGTGAGCGAAACGCTTAGTAGGACTTATATCTCTATACCAGGCAACTTAAAGTAATTAACAGTTTTGGATAATGGTTTGTGCTACGTCGAGAAACATAAATAAAATATGGAACAAGAATAGGAGAGAGAGTAAAGTAATGCAATTAATGGGAATCACAAGTAGACAAGATATCAAGAATAAAGTTCAAGTAGAGAATGGTCATGTAGCAAGTATTAACATGGAATTGGCCATTTCATGTAAGTATGTACAAGTCAAGTATTTCATGTAATTCAAGTCTTGGACCCCTATGTGAGTTTGATGATTTAGTTTTAATGTTGACAAAACTTGTGTGCATGCTTGTGTGCATGTGGTATGCAAAATATCCATTGAAGAATGAATGATCATCAAGGATCATTTGCAAAATATGATAACCTTGCTTTGCAGAACTGAAATTTATGGTGAATATACTTCTGAAGTTAAAGAATTGAATGAACAAGTACTTTGTCATCCATAACACCAAACAGGTTGAAAATCCCATACAATGTTCATCAAAAGGGAATGGTAAGACTTAAGATTGTAAAATCCTTCACTTGGTTTGTAAAGGTTACTAATGCTCACTCTTGTGCATTTATGGAAAGCTCTAGGTGTTTGGTGATTAGGTATAATATTTGTGATTGCACAAGTCAGTCCACGCATATCCTTCATGATATTTTGATCTTGCAAGTTGATTAATAATTTCTTGTGAAGATTGGTAGAAACCGGCCATTTTGGGTCTCAAACCTTGTTCATGTTTATGATCATATGTTATTCATGTTAGGTGTGTCAACCTTGCTTTCAAAGAGCCTTCTTGCATATTCTTTAAGAGGTTTTAATAGATGAAAACAAATTTTAGTTTTTGATACAAACCTTGGTTGAAACTTGGCATCACAATGAGCATTCATGTTAATTAAACATTAGGTTGTTTGATGCTTGGTTTTATTGGAAAAGTGTTGATGTAAATTGGTTTCAAAGTGGGTTTTGGTTGTTTTCACATTGGGGTATTATCTATATACATCATGATTTAACCCTTGGCATTAACCCTTTGAATCTTTCACAAAAATCTGGGTTTCTGAACTTCGGTTGACCGACCCTATGCCATAGGTCAACCGGATTTTCCAGCATAAGACCATGTCCTACCCTGTGAAAGTTAGGTCGACCGAACCCCTTGCTTAGGTCGACCGGAATCTCTAGTGATCCATGTTGGCCCAGACTAGATGGCGGACAAGAAGGGGGGTTGAATTGTCCCCTTTGCCGAGATGGCGGATTTTAAAAATAAATTAAGCTAATTACAATAGAAACAAAATTAACTATGTTGATAAGCCTAAACTGAAGTGAGATACAATAGATCTCTCAATCTTTCCGATCTCACACAGATTATCAATGCAAGAAGTGATTAAAATTAATCCTAACATGGATAGAGGATGAAGCTATGTGCGATGATGCAGTGAATAAAAACCTATAAAATTGACCTGTGAATGGAGATAGGAGAAATGGGCAATCACACAGGCAACCACAATGAACATGAGGATTTTTAGGTGATTCGGGACCACGACGGGCTACCTACGTCCACCCCTCACCGAACCCGATGAGGCTTAACTACCACTCTACGAACCGTAGCAAAACGGGGACGAGCCCCATCACCACACACGCTACTTCCGCAGCAAGTTACACACACGGGGCCTGGCCCCAAACCGCTACCACTGCAGCACACACACACACGCAGTCATGGAACACACCCCGGACGTAAAAACCACATAGAGACGCAACTCCGTCTACACTCACAAACGCGGGGAACCTTGCCCCGCAATAAAACCAACCACTCGGAGATGCAGCATCGCCCACAAACGAAAGTATATCAAGTTCTATGAAAAGAAAGGATATACAATAAATGCCCACAATATGAACCTATGTTCAAATAAAAGAGTATAAATGAGAGAAGAAAGATTCTTCCTCAAATCTGCAGTAAAACCCATCCTCTAAACTAGTAGGGTGCGCTGGAGATATTTTTCCGCAGAGTGGAAGCCGCTCAAGCTCGTAGAAGACGCCATAGGGAGAATGGTTAAGTGACGTTGCTCCCAGCTGATTCAGATCGACAAGGAATGCTTGTTGATGGCGTCCTCCTCTCCTGTCTCTTCCTCCTCCAAGTGTTTGCATCGCCCCACTCCTTTCCCTGCAAGGATAGAAACGATTAACCCTCAAGGATTGTTCTCCTTCGATGGAGATCGCAGCGTATAAATAGGGCAAGAATATAGAATAAAAGACCACAAAAGCCCTCATAAAACCTCTCAAAACTACACCCAAACCATAAGAGAAACCCTAAGGGTAATGGTATAAAAGATCAAGTCAATTGGATCTTCAAATGGGCATTTCGAAACCAAAACAGAAATCCCGATCCAATCGGATCTTCAAATGGGCATTTCGAACCAAAACAGAAATCACGATCCATGTATATGCAAATTGGAGCATGTGCACTGACCTATATGCATGTGCACCGATCTGTGATGCACCGACCTTGAATATAAACAAACTAAAACTAGCACCGCCCTCATATAGACAAGCGTTAAACATGCACCGACCTGAAGTCTGAAATGAAGGTGAAATGCACTGACCTCATATTGACAGACGTAAAACAAGCACCGACGCAAGAGATGCACTGATGCAAAATATGAACTGACGCAAGAGATGCACCGACGCACAACATGCACCAACCTAGATTTGCTTGAAACAAAATGCACCTAAGCAAATGACAGAGCTGCTAACACAGGCCCCTGCCAACACCGACCTTATGCTGCTAACATCGACCTTAATAAGCAAACACAGCATACTAACATCGACCCTAATGAGCAAACACAACATACTAACATCGACCCTAATGTGCAAACACAGCATATAAACATGGACCCTGCCTATGCATGAGAGACATAACTAACGTCGACCCCAGTCATGTCTAAGGCACAACTAACATCGACCCTAGATGCATGACACATGAACTAGCACCGACCTTATGCGGATGAAACATTAACTAGCACCGACCTTATAACTGCACTGACTACATGTAAAATGCAAACCTTGCACCGACTATGTGCCAAGCAAAACATATAAAAATAACTCACAGGAAAACCACCCAGGGGTCGACCCTTGGGGTCGACCCTCATGACATCCTAGCCTTGAGCCGTGGGGTTTTGAGAAAAGAACGCCCAGGGGTCGACCCTTGGGGTCGACCCTTGACCACATTCTTGAACACTTAAAGACATGCATTAAATAAACTTAAACCCATTTAAAGCACATGCTCACATATCAAAGAATTGATCATGCATGGAATCACAAGAACAACCTATTTCATGAAAAATACTTCAAATACATTCATGGAAACTATAAATCAGATTTAGAAATGAAATCTTACCATGGATCCATTGGTTTGAAGGCAATGTGAACCTACACTAGGTGAAAGCAAATCACTAAAGTCAATTCATTCCAAGGCAAAACCAACCATAAGAGGGTCCTTAAACCCCGTTGCAAAACATTCAAAGGCATGCTTTACCATGTCTTAGAACTATCATTTAAACCAGGTTCAAACCCAAACACAAAGGGTATAGTGTAATATTCACATACAAACTTAATCAAGTTTCTGCATGAAGAGACCCACACAAAAACATGCATTTAACTCAACAAGACCAACTTGATGTTAGCACTAACAATACAGAGCAAACCAGCAACCCATTTAACAGTTTACTGTAAAACACAATGTATTCATGAAGGACCATGAATTTCAACCTGCAAAACTAGATATTAATCTATGAGCTCATTTAGCATTAAGATGTTTTCCACAAAACATGCACACATTGTTTTCACTTTAATGCAAACGCAAACCACACAATGTTTTGTTATCATCAAAACAATCATCAAAGACAAGGAGGGAGCAATGAACCCAACAATCTCCCCCTTTTTGATGATGGCAAAATATTGTGGCCACTTAAACTCACTCTCCCCCTTTGGCATTATCAAAAAGTGGGGGGATAGAGGAACATATGTGACATATCAAATGAGACAGATATATGAAAACATTGGTGCACGAACCCAGCAATAAACCTACCATGAAAGGAAGGTGTATAAACCTTAAACACCTAGCAAGAAAATAAAACTTAAAGTGCAATATGCAAGATGTTTGATATATGTGCAGACTGTATGATCCAACTATGCACAAGGAGTATAACGAAACTAACTATATGCAAGTGTTATGCTAAAGAGCATATTATTCTCCCCCTATTGTCATGAATAAAAATCGACAGACAATGGGATTATTTAATTGGATATGTACATGTATGATTTAAAGATGCATCAATATGAAATGATGTATGGTATGAACAAAAAGGATCAAGCAATCAAGCACTCAGGCATGCATAATAAAATATATACTTAAGCAAGTCCTTTCGGGACAGGTGTAAGAATTATGCAATTGATTTTTGAATATGATGAACATGTGTAATACTAAGAAGGTCGTGCTTACAAAAGAAGGTACTGCATTAACTATGAAGGACGACTGATTCATAAAGAACATTCACACCATCAAACCCAAGGTGTATATGTGAAGAATTGAGCAATGAATTTCAAGATCATATGGATAAACATATTTTCTAGAGAACACAAAAAAGAACTTATCATCCATACACTTTCATACACAATGCTCGAATATTGGTAGCTATGTATGACCCCAAAATTTTTAACACAAGAAGGTGACTAACCTTTTGACGTGAGTTGTACCCTTTATCTCAGGAGCACTTCCCGTTTACTCAGTTTCGTCACTTATCTTAATTGCGGATTTTATCACTTTTCGGCTTGAGTTGTACCCTTTGTCTCAGGGGCACTTCCCGGCTAGTCGGTGCCAAATCCCACTTATTTTTATAGTGGATTTGCTTCACTTTTTGATGCGAGTTTCTTCCTTTGTTTCAGGGAAGATTCTCAGCTACTCGGATTCGCGTTCCACTTATGCAGATTTTTGGTGGGGTAAACAGCTTTTTCCTCACGAGACACGTGATTTTTATGTAGGGAATCAAGAGTCCTCTCAAGTGTTGAGAGGAAAAAATGAAATCCATATTCGATTGAATCATTTATCTCCAAAAGGGCATATTGAAAGGGTGGTTGTCTAAATGTGAGACATGAATTAGTCTAATCACACTTATGTCTCCCCCTAAGTGTATGCACAGTTATAAAAAAAATCTCCCCCTTAATATATGCCATGTAACAAACATGTCTAAATCAATGCAATTTCATTTAGGAAGGTGAAAAGTCATAGAAAGATATCCAGAAGTGGTTGTATAAAGTATATACATGCAATCAACCAGGGATCTTTCAATGATTTCAAACAATTTGATTATCGGTACTTGGCGGAGAACGTAGGTCCGAAGACGACCATCACGTATGAGGAAAGCTTCCAGTTGGACATAATCCAACCTTCCACTATCGCCATTTGATATACCGAATAATCATGGCATTCAAGCACACAAGTATGAAGAGTATATGCAAATATATGCATCTAAATGGAAAATGATTGAAATATATTCCTATTTACAATTATGTAGAGATGTATATGATATGTGCAATGTGTATCATGCAACTAAGTATGTGTTCTATGTATGCAAAAGTGAACTATTATTTGTAAATTGTGAGTGAAAGTGTGAAAAACTCTATTCACAAACCAAAGCATTCAAGACTGAATTGTTATTTACAAATCGAAAGAGAAAGTGTGTATGAAGGACCTTATATGTGCAATGTTAAGCAGTTAAAAACCAAAAATTATTCATAAGAAGTGTAGAGAAAAGTGTTCAAGTTATCTAATCATGGAACTCACAAAATCTCAACACTTCAGAAGTTGCCAAGGTCAACAAAAGACGAGTCCAAACTAGTAAGCAAGAATATCACAAAATGTCCATGTTTTTGTGAACAAAGATTTAGATATGTTCGGGAATATGCAATGCCCCCCCACAGATATATCAAAATTTAGTCAAGGACATCCAGCAAGAAAAATATGTAAACATGCAGTTCATTCCACAAACAGGCTAGCTCAAAAATAAGCAATGAGCAAGATTTGAGAGGTAGCTTAGAAATAGATTTTTGATCCATTTCAGAGATTCATTTTCAGATTTATGCAAATCAGTAAAAGAAAACATTCACAAGTGGCCATTTGATTTCACCAAGTTCTAGTACGAGGTGGAGGTAGGGGTCTGAAGACCCTACTCACACATAGTGAGAGTATCCAGGTGAACGTAATCCACCTTTCTACTACACACCATTTGAGATACCAGGCACTCAGTTAATCTCAAATGAGCTTAAACAGTTTGAACAGAAAAATATTCAACACCCAATTTTTACCTTTATATATCTTTCAAGGAAAAGCTAAGCAGAACAAAATTCAAATCCAAACCATTTTCTTTCTTGCCTTGAGAAACCTTTATTTATTAACATTCCTTGGCCTCAAGGCACCCCTGCAAAATAAATTCTCATTTTGGATATTTAGGTACCAAAGCCATCTGGGCTCCCGAGGGGTGAGTGTTAACATGAACAAATGGATTCCTATACCGTCTAGCAAACCAATCATCATCAATTATCATAGTGGAACAATCAACCGTAGAATGACCATTCTCACCAAAATAAAAGCAATAATAAGCATTTCTTTTTATAGAGTATTTTTCATCATTTTTCATTGAAAAGTAATTATTCATTATATGTCCATTTTTCCCACAGTAATGACATGACAACTTCTTTTTGGCAAACCATTTATCATCATTTTTCTTTGTAAAATAGTTTTCAAAGACATGTCCATGTAAAGCACAGTAGAAGCAAAGATCATTGAAGTTTTTCCTCATAGGTTTTTCTTGATTTTTAGAATCATCAAAAAATTTCCATTCTCGACTTCAATGCCTCATTATCATCGAATTTCATCAAGAAACAATCATACATGTCATGACCAAATTTGCCACAATAAAAATATGAAACATTCATTCTTTTTCTTGAAGCATGATTATAGTTAACAGTTGAGAGTTGTTCATGCATATAAGATTGATCATTGACATTTCTATGTTTCTCAGTTCCTTTATCACACAAACATAAAAACTCATCAAAATCTTCATTTCGTTTTCCAAAGATGAAATGTGCAATTCAAAAGTACCAATCTCTTGTTCACACAAAGCAAGTTTATCATTCCAGAAAGAATTGATAGTTTTAAAACTTGCGACCTCTTGTTCTAGAGCATGAGAGTTTTCAGGATCATCAACAACTATATATTTTCCTTTTTCAAGGACTTTCAACTCATCACACAACAGCTTGTTTTGATCCTTGAGGTTTTTAATTTCTTCAACAAGTTTTTCATTCTGAACAAGTTCATTGAGAAAAATCTAATCACTTTCCAAACAACTTAATTTACCTCTGGGTTCTTTTTCAATATTTTCAAGTTCTAAAATTTTAGCCTTTAAGGTTTCATTTTCAGTTTTCAGAATTGAAATAGTTTCATTATAACTATCGACCTCAAGCATGAAAGACTTAATTTCTCAAATTCAGCACATTTTTCACATGAGAAATTATTAACATGAGAGCATTCAACTTTCTTTTTCAATTTCTTGTTTTCAGATTTTTAATGTTTTATACAGGTCAAACAATTCATCATAAACATTTATCAATTCATCATAACTCAGTTCATCATCTTCATCGGAGTCAGAGTTTACCTTTGAACTCTCCTCGCTTTGATGCTCAATCCCATTGTTTGCCACGAGGCACTCATCATTCCAGCTTTCATCTTGAGCTTCATTTAGCCCATCCCAAATTTCTTTTGCTGACCTACAAGATTAAACAAAAGGATATACGTCAGTGTTCACATCAGCCCGAAGAGCATTTAAAACAAATAAGTTATCAGAGTTCTTTTTCTTATCCTCATCGGTCCACCTTGACTCATTTTTTGGAAGAATGTAAGGACCTTGAGTGATTAAATTCATTAGCTTCGAATTAGTGCTAGAAATCCAAATACAGAGCTTTCCAATCAAAGATATATAATCAAAACCATCAAAGGCAGGAACTGAATTCAGACTAGCCATCATGAATAGATCTTTTCTCCTAGACCGCGAGGTTCGCTAAATAAAAATTACAGACTGGGCTCTGATACCAATTGTTGGCCCAGACTAGATGGCAGACAAGAAGGGGGGTTGAATTATCCCCTTTGTCGAGATGGCGGATTTTAAAAACAAATTAAGCTAATTATAATGGAAACAAAATTAACTACGTTGATAAGCCTAAACTTAAGTGAGATACAATAGATCTCTCAATCTTTCCGATCTCACATGGATTATCAATGCAAGAAGCGATTAAAATTAATCCTAACACGGATAGCGGATGAAGCTATGTGCGATGATGCAGTGAATAAAAACCTATAAAATTGACCTGTGAATGGAGATAGGAGAAATGGGCAATCACACAAGAAACCACAATGAACACGAGGATTTTTAGGTGGTTCGGGACCACGACGGGCTCCCTACGTCCACCCCTCACCAAAACCGGTGAGGCTTAACTACCACGCTACGAACTGTAGCAAAATGGGGACGAGCCCTAGCACCACACACGCTGCTTCCGCAGCAAGTTACACACATGGGGCCTGGCCCCAAACCGCTGCCACTACAGCACACACACACGCAGTCGGGGAACACACCCCGGACGCAAAAACCACATAGAGACGCAGCTCTATCTACACTCACAAATGCGGAGAACCTTGCCCCACAATAAAACCAACCACTCGGAGACGCAGCTCTGCCCACAAACGAAAGTATATCAAGTTCTATGAAAAGAAAGGATATACAATAAATGCCCACAATATGAACCTATGTTCAAATAAAAGAGAACAAATGAGAGAAGAAAGATTCTCCCTCAAATCTGCAGTAAAACCCATCCTCTAAAGTAGTAGGGTGCGCTGGAGATATTTTTCTATAGAGTGGAGGCCGCTTAAGCTCGTAGAAGACGGCCCAGGGAGAATGGTTTAGTGACATTGCTCCCAACTGATTCAGATCGACAAGGAGTGCTTGTTGATGGCGTCCTCCTCTCTTGTCTCTTCCTCCTCCAAGTGTTTGCGTCGCCCCACTCCTTTCCTTGCAAGGATAGAAACGATTAGCCCTCAAGGATTGTTCTCCTTCGATGGAGATCGCAGGGTATAAATAGGGCAGGAATATAGAACAAAAGACCACAAAAGCCCTCATAAAAACTACTCAAAACTACACCCAAACCATAGGGGAAATCCTAAGGGTAATGGTGTAAAAGATCAAGTCAATCGGATCTTTAAATGGGTATTTCGAAACCAAAACAGAAATCATGATCCAATTGGATCTTCAAATGGGCATTTCGAACCAAAATGGAAATCACGATCCATGTATATGCAAATTGGCGCATGTGCACTGACCTATATGCATGTGCACTAACCTGTGATGCACCGACCTTGAATATAAACAAACTAAAACTAGCACTGACCTCATATAGACAAGCGTTAAACATGCACCGACCTGAAGTTTGCAATGAACGTGAAATGCACTGACCTCATATTGCACCGACCTCATATTGACAGATGTAAAATAAGCATCGACGCAAAATATGCAGTAACGCAAAAGATGCACCGATGCACAACATGCACCGACCTTGATTTGCTTGAAACAAAATGGACCTAAGCGAATGACAGAGCCTGTTAACAGCGACCCTTGCCAACACCGACCTTATGCTGCTAACATCGACCTTAATAAGCAAACACAACATACTAACATCAACCGTAATGTGCAAACACAACATACTAACATTTACTATGCCTATGCATGAAAGACATAACTAACGTCGACCCCAGCCATGCCTAAGGCACAACTAACATCGACCCTAGATGCATGACACATGAACTAGCACAAACGTTATGCGGATGAAACATTAACTAGCACTGACCTTATAACTGCACTGACTACATGTAAAATTCAAACCTTGCACCGACTATGTGCCAAGCAAAAAAAATAAAAACAACTCACAGGAAAACCACCCATGGGTCGACCCTTGGGGTCGACCCTCGTGACATCCGAGCCTGGACCCGTGGGCTTTTGAGAAAATAACGCCCAGGGGTCGACCCTTGGGGTCGACCCTTGACCACATTTATGAACACTTAAAGACATGCATTAAATAAACTTAAACCCATTTAAAGCACATGCTCACATATAAAAGAATTGATCATGCATGGAATCACAAGAACAACCCATTTCATGAAAAATACTTCAAACACATTCATGGAAACTATAAATCAAATTCAGAAATGAAATCTTACAGTGGATCCATTGGTTTGAAGGCATTGTGAACCTGCACTAGGTGAAAGCAAATCACTCAAGTCAATTCATTCCAAGGCAAAACCAACCATAAGAGGGTCCTTAAACCCCGTTGCAAAACATTCAAAGGCATGCTTTACCATGTGTTAGAATTATCATTTAAACCAGGTTCAAACCCAAACACAAAGGGTATAGTGTAAGATTCACATACAAACTTAATCAAGTTTCTACATGAAGAGACCCACACAAAAACATGCATTTAACTCAACAAGACCAACTTGATGTTAGAACCAACAATACAGAGCAAACTAGCAACCCATATAACAGTTCACTGTAAAACATAATGTATTCTGGAAGGACCATGAATGTCAACCTGCAAAACAAGATATTAACCTATGAGCTCATTTAGCATTAAGATGTTTTCCACAAAACATGCACACATTGTTTTCACTTTAATGCAAACGCAAACCACACAATATTTTGTCATCATCAAAACCATCATCAAAGACAAGGAGGGAGCAATGAACCCAACAATCCCTGTGAAAATCCCAGCAGAACTTAGGTCGACCGACCCCTTCGATTAGGTCGACCGAACTCGATGGGAGACCCATTTTCGTTGAGTCCGAAACCCATCTAAATCAGATCCGTTTTGGATGATTTTTGACTCTATTGCCCCTAGGGTTATTATACATCTCATGGGGCTTGTTCTAAAGGTTTTAGACAAGGGCTTTATGGTATTTTCATACTTTTCTATTGGGTTTATATATATCCTGTGAATTTGGGAGAAATACAAGTGTTCTAACATTTCTATCTATCTTGTAAGAGACGAATGTTGTGCCCTTGTAGTTTTGATGATCTATAGTTTTGATGATAGCAATCAGTATGAGTCACAAGTCTATTCAGTTTATTCATCCATGCATTCTTAAGTCTAGACATTACTTGTGCAGCAGACACATTAAGTCCATACATCGCATGACTCGCAGGCTAGCAAGTCCATACATGGCATGACTCGCAGGCTAGCAAGTCCATACACTGCATGGCTCGCAGGCTAGCAAGTCCATACACTGCATGGCTCGCAGACTAGCAAGTATGTACATCACAGTCGTCGCAGGCACAGCAAGTCCATACACTGCATGACTCGCAGGGTAGTAAGTCTTTGCACTTGTGAAGTCTATACATTGGTAGTTTTCCTGCAGCGTCAACACAAGTCCATACATCGGTTGCAGCACTACACGCACACTCATGTCCATACACTGCATTGTGGCATGCACACTAGCAAGTCTGTACATTAGGCATCTTTACCTACGTAGGACTTGCAAGTATATACATCGTGCAGTCTACACATTGTGGCTAGCAAAGCCTGTACAATAGTGTGTTAGCAAGTCTATACATCGCCATTGCTCGCATGCAGAGTCTAGATAGTCTTAACCAAGTGTGTACACTGCCATCTTGCAGCACAGCATAAGTCTATACACTGGTCCGTCTCACACAGCATCTCAAGTGGACTTGAAGTCTGTACATCGTCCGTCTTACTTAACATCTCATGATTCGAAGTTCATACATTGCCTTGCTTCATGCACTAAGTATGTACATCGGCAAGTCCATACATTGCCATGCTTAATGCAAAGTCTGTACTTCGGACTAAGTCTGCATCGGCTAAGTCTATACATCATCTTATGCAGTGTCTCAGTCAAGTCTGTACATTGTGCATTCTTTGATTTGAAGTCTATACATCGTTCTTGGCTGCTCATCGTCTCATGCAGCGTCTCATTATGGCACGCAAAGTCTGCACAACGCATTATCTGCAAGTCTGCACATTGCTATAGGCACGCATGCAAATTCTAGACAGCCATGGGCAAGTCTATACAACGCATTGCATGCACGCAGGTCTAAGTATATACACTGGCTGCATCATGCTCGCATAAAGTCTATACACTGCATCTTAGCATGATTGCACAGCACTCAAAGTCTGTACACTGGCTGCAGCAGGCTCGCACACACTAAGTCCATAGATTGCACAAAGTCTGAACATTGGTATCTTTACCTACGTCTAAGTCTATACATTCCCATAGGCATTGTGCATTGTTCAACTCAGAGTCTGTACATCGTTATGCTGCCTTGTGTCGTAGCAAGTCTATACATCCTCTATGCTCGAGATTTGACGCCCACCAGAAGTGGCGTCACTTCTGAAACCAACGCCTAACTGTAAGGCATCTTTTTGTTGAGCATCGCTTCATCAACTCTATACATTGTCTGCTTGCATAACGTTGAGTCTGTACATCACTTGAACACTCATTGCACTAAACTCTATACACTGCATTCATGCACTGCACGAAGTCTGCACATTGTGTTGCTTTGTTCACACTTTATTTTGCTAAGTCTACACATTGATGCACGTTTACTTCTGCATATTTGATGTCTGTACAGGGCTTAAGCTCTGCATATACAGAGTCTATACATTGCACAACATTGTATTCACAAAGTCTGAACATGGCATAAGCCCTGCATGCGTAGAGTCTGTACAGGCCATAGCACTGTATTCACATAGTCTGTACAACGCATAGCCTCGCATTCATAGAGTCTGAACACTGCATTGCTTTGCATTCACTGAGTCTATACTACTTCAGCTCTGCTTCATGAAGTCTATACATTGCTTCAGCTTTGTCTTCACATAGTCTGTACAACGCAATTGTCCTGCTTCATGAAGTCTATACATTGCTTCAGCTCTGTCTATGTATAGTTTGTACATCAGTTAACCCTTAAACTGATAATTCCTTTCGAATGTCTGACAGGGACTATCTGCAGAGACTGATGACCTAGCTCGTGATCCAAGGCTGGACGAGGTGCTCAGAGTGCGACACGTGTACAGCAACAAGACGAGATGCTGCCACGTGGTCCACATCATTGGGCGGGAATTCAAATGCCACATGCCCTTCAAATAGCTACTGGTATAAAAGGAATTCTTCTGCTTCATAAGAAGTAAGAGATCGAAAGAGCAGAAGCCAGAGTTAAAAGAGAAGTACAGACAGTGAGCGCCTGCACGATCCAAAGAGAGAAGAAGATTCAGAGAGAAGAAGAGAAAGAGAGAAGAGAAGATTGAGAGAGTTGAGTTGAGAGAGCTTTCGAGAGATCTTGTAAGTCAGACTCTTGGTTCAGATACCAGAGCTGATTCTGCTCATACTTGAGCTACATTCGTCTTGTTTTTACATTTCGTTTGTTTCTGTGTTTCTTGCTTTCGATACACTTTTGTTATCAAGCTATGAGGCAGCAATTGCAGTGGAGGTTTCCACTGGACAGGTGAAGCTGTAATCCTCAGCAGGCGAGACCAGGTCTCGGACGGCTAAGCTGTATTGCCCAGTGGTTGCAGAGGATCTGTTCCTCTGGTCGGCAAGTTGTTAAGCCCAGCGAAGCTGTATATCAGCAGTTGTTGGCAAGCTGTGAAGCCCAGCTGTTCAAGCTGTTAGTTAGCAGGATCCACATTCCAGTTGGAGTGTGGGGTGGACGTAGATCTCTGGATTGAGATCGAACCACCGTAAAGATCGGTGTCTACTGTGTGATTGCATGTGGTTGTATGATTTCAATATGTTCATTCTACTGCTATACAGTTGCTTGTTTTAATTCCGCATTAGAGTCAACTGTGTTCTAAAATTAGACATTAGATCTATTCACCCCCCTCTAGATCCACTCTCCGTGGTAATAGATTACGTCCATCTAACATAACAGTTGGTATCAGAGCCTAACTCTTCTACAGAGACTCATCGCCCGAAGAGAAAGGTACAGATGGATGCTCGAGGGATGATAGCTGAAGGACACTCAACCACAAAGCCCCCATTCTTCGATGGATCTAACTATGCATACTGGAAGAACCGAATGCAAATATTTTTGAGGGCGAAGGAATATGAGATCTGGAAGGTAGTAAGCAAGGGACCTTATGAGCTGTCCCCTAATGAGGAAGTCTGGACCAAGGAGGAGATCAGGAGGTCTACATTAAATTGGAGTGCCATAAAGACCATTCAGTGCTCTCTGTACCCTACAGAATTCTCCCGCGTATCAGCCTGCAGTTCAGCTAAGGAGATGTGGGATGCACTTGTAGTGATCCATGAAGGGACCTCTCAAGTTAGAGAGACGAAGGCTAATTTCCTAGTGTCTGAATATGAGGCATTCAAGATGAAGCCAATGAGACCATCAAGGAGATGTACGCTCGATTAACTATTATCACAAATGGTCTTAGAGGTCTTGGGAAACCTCAGACAGAATACGATGTAGTGAGGAAGATATTGCGTTCCCTGACTCATGCTTGGCATACTAAGGCTACAGTGATGGAGGAGTCAAGGGATTTGCGAACCACAAGGGCTGATGAGCTAATTGGCTCGCTGATGGCATATGAGATTAATATGCCAAAGATAGAAGAAGCTGAGAGGAAGAAGAAGCCAATCGCTCTGAAAGCTGGTGCCAGCAAATCCAGCAAATCCAGCTCTAGCAGTTCATCATCCGAGGAGAGCCTGAATGAAGAAGATATAACTCGTACTCAGATGGCAATGATGACCAGAGAGTTCAGGCGGTTCCTCAGGAAAGGAGTAGGACGATTCAGCCAAAAGAAATATAGTGGCGACCGAAGGGATAAAAGGTATAAATATAACCCTGCTAAGAAAATTGAAACTAATACTTGTTATCAATGCAGGAAAACAGGCCATCTGAAAGCTGACTGTCCAGAGAATCAGAAATACAAGGACAAGTCAAAGAGAAGGAACACGAAAGGGAAAGCAATGGTGAGTACCTGGAGTGATGAAGATGAAGGTTCCTTCAGTAGCAGCTCAGACAGTGAAGCCGAATCTGAGAAGCCCATTTGCCTTATGGCAACATGCTCTGAAGACAGAGAGGAGGACTCAGATGAGGTAATCACTAGATTCAAAAATTTCACTATTGCTGATTGGGTAGATGCCTACCATGACATAGCTGATAAAGCTGATGATATTAGAAAGGAAAACAGGCATCTAAGAAGAAAGATTAACTCCATGCAAAATGATACAACTCTAACTGATAAAATTGCATGTCTAGAATCTGAGAATAAAAAATTGAAACTCACATGTTCTGAATTAGAAGAAATCAAGAATGAGTCAAAAACCTCTAAAGAAGAAAATGAGAGGTTAGAAAAAGAAACTGATGAACTGAAATTGAAAATTCAGAAATGTGAGAGTGAGATAAAAATAGTGAATGAAAAATATCAAGCTGTCCTAAGTGTGAATACAGAACTTAAGAAATCCATTGAAGATATTCAAAAGGATAATGAGGACAAGCTTAAGACTATTGAGAAAATGACCGAAGGTTCAGATAACCTAAATGCTTTGTTAGGGTCAAAGGTCAACTTCAAAAAAGAGGGCCTTGGATTTAATTCTAGTGCAACAAAAACCTCTGGAATGAAAACTATTTTATTTGTTGCACAAAAAGAGAAAGGACATCTAATTAGCATTAGGGTTGTCAATGGGCCGGGCCGGCCCGACAGGCCCGCGAGCCTAGCCCGATTTCGGGCCGGGCCGCAAGGTCTTTTTTGGCCTGCGAACTTTTAGTCGGGCCTAAAAGCCCGTCCCGACTAGACCCGCGGGCCGGGCTCGGGCTTTGAGTTCGGCCCGCGGGCCGGCCCGGCCCGATCTCTTTTTTAATTCTCACTTCAAATTTTAAAAACTATTTAGTTAAGATTATGTTATTTTACTTAATTTAAAATTTAAAACTCTCTTTTCACATAAATTATGTAATTAATATCAAAACTTTAAGTAATTTAATGACATTATAAGTTTTATATTCTTAAATATATTAATTTTTATTATTTATTTAAGTTGTCGGGCCGGGCCGGGCTTTAGTCGGGCTTTGTATTTTTTAAATAATGTCGGGCCCGGCCCGACCCGGCCCGACATAAGTCGGGCCTGGGCCGGGCTCGGGCCTTAATCTTGCTAAGTCGGGCCCGGGCCGGGCCGACCTAAGCCCGACCCGAGCCCGGCCCATTGACAGCCCTAATTAGCATGAATTCAAACATTTCAATGAACAAAACTGCTAATCTGAAAAAGCCCAGTGCTGAGGAGAAGGGCAAACAAAAATTGAATGAGACTAGTAGAGCTAGCACATCCAAACAAAATCCCAAAGCTCAGTCTCAGGTTAGGGGTCAACCTACACAGTCTTATAAACCCCATGTTAAGGTCACCAAGTCTCCACCATCACCACCACCTATGAAGAAGACCCAATACACACCTATGAACAGGTCAACAGGTCCAAGGTGCAGGGGAGGCAGAATGCTTTTAGAGCTCAACCCAAACATTTCTACCAACCTAGAGCTCAACCCAAACATTTCTACCAACCTAGAGCCCAGTCCCACTTCTTTGCACAGTCAACCTATCCAAATAGGTCAGGATGGACTAGGACTCAAGGAAGGTTTATAGGTTATGGACATCAGGCTACACAGTCCTATAAACCTTACATTAGGAATTGGGTTAATGGGTATGGCTCTTGGACACCTAGGAACAAATATTTCCACAGCCAGCCCAATGATTACTATGGCCAAAATTTCGTGAATACATCCTGGCCAAGGCACTAGCACAGAAATAATCAATCTATAAATAATCTTGCTAGTGTCAATAAGAAAAAGCAAAACAAAAAGAAATCTGGAAAATCCACTGAACAGAACTGTTTCAAACAAATGTGGATTCCTAAAAGTCCGCTTTCTCGTTTTAATTGCTTTTCATCTTCTCTGGAGCTCAATCAGTCTTGGGTTCCAAACTTCTCTACCTGATTGTGTGTGCAGGTATGCCTGGCAGCCAAGAATAATTTATGGTACTTGGATAGTGGGTGCTCTAGGCATATGACAGGGGATAAGGCCAGGTTCTGCATGTTGACAGAGAAACAAGGAGGCCTTGTCACCTTTGGTAGCAACACAAAGGGTAAGATTGTTGGAACAGGTAAAGTAGGTAAGTGTACTACTTGTTGCATTGAGGATGTCATGCTGGTTGAAGGATTAACTTATAACTTACTTAGCATCAGCCAGCTATGTGATAAAGGATGCAAAGTATTGTTTGACTCTCAATGTTGCAAAGTTTTTGAACCTGATTCCGAAACTGTTAAATTTTCTGGTAAGAGGATAAATAACACTTACATGATAGATTTAGATGATATTCAACATTCTAACCTATGCCTTACTGCTAGTAGAGAAGACTTAGCATTTTTATGGCATCGTAGGTTAGGTCATGCTAGTTACACTGTTTTGCATAAACTGAATAAGCATAGCATGGTTAGAAGACTTCCTGAAGTTTCCTTTAAGAAAGAAAATAAAATCTGTGATGCATGCACTCAGTCCAAGTTAACTAGAAAGTCATTTAAATCTAGGACAGAAAATCTATCTTCTAAACCTTATGAGCTGATACACATGGACCTTTTTGGGCCAACCAGGTCTGTCAGCTTATCAGGGAGGAGGTATGGATTTGTCATGGTATATGACTTTTCTAGGTACACTTGGGTATACTTCTTATCACATAAAAGTGATGCATTCATAGAATTTCAGGAGTTCTGTCTTATGAAAAATCAGAAAATTGAAAATATTCTATCTGATCATGGAGGTGAGTTTGAAAACTCACAGTTTGATGAATTCTGCAGGTCAAATGAAATTAACCATAGGTTCTCCTCACCAAGGACACCTGAGCAGAATGGAGTTGTGGAGAGAAGGAACAGAACCCTAGTGGAGATGGGTCATACACTCTTGGTTGAAGGTGGTCTACCAAGGAAGTTCTGGGCTGAAGCAGTAAATACAGCCTATTATGTAATTAACAGAGCTATGGTAAGACCTTCTACCCAGAAAACACCATATGAGATCATAAATGATAAGAAGCCTTCAATTGCTCATTTCAGGGTTTTTGGTTGCAAATGTTTTATACATATAAATGATAAAAGAGACCTTGATAAATTTGAACCTAAAGGTGAAACAGGAATTTTTCTTGGTTATTCTGAAAAACACCCGAGCATATAGAGTGTATAATATGAATTCCAAAACTATTGAAGAATCTCCACATATTGTTTTTGATGAATCTTTGGTAAAGTCTAATATTGGTCAATGCAGGAATGAAGACAATGGTGATATTCTGAAAGAAGGGAATCCTGCAGACAAATCCGAAGATGAGGAAGGAAATGAAGAGCTTAATGAAGAAGAGCCTACAGTTCAGGGGGAGGTAAATGAAAATCATGATAATGAAATTGTCAACATTAGATATCTAAAGGATCATCTTGTAGATAATGTGATTGGCAATTTGCATGACTCTCCTAGGACTAGAGGCCACTTAAGAATTCAAAATGAATTGAATGCATATGCCTTTGTATTAAATGTAGAACCCAAGTCCATTGACTGTGCTCTTAAGGATGTGCATTGGATTAATGCCATGAATGAAGAGCTCAATCAATTTGACAGGAATAAGGTGTGGCACTTGGTTCCACCTCCTGATCATGAAACAGTCATAGGGACTAAATGGGTGTTTAGAAATAAAACTGATGAATCAGGGAATGTGATTAAAAATAAGGCCAGACTTGTAGCTCAGGGTTATAATCAGGAATTTGGAATAGACTTTGAAGAGTCTTTTGCTCCTGTAGCCAGGTTAGAAGCAATCAGAATCTTATTGGCTTATGCATGTTCCCTGGGAATAAATCTTCAGCAGATGGATGTAAAATCTACTTTTCTGAATGGGGAAATCAGTGAGGATGTCTATGTGAGGCAGCCTCCTGGATTTGAATGCTTAGACTTCCCTAATCATGTCTATAAATTTAGAAAAGCTCTCTATGGTTTAAAGCAAGCTCTTAGAGCTTGGTATGACAGGTTGAGCAAATTCCTCACTGATAAGAACTTCACAAGAGGTGTAGTTGATCAAACATTGTTCACTAAGGTGAGTCATTCATATATTCTTATCATTCAAATTTATGTGGATGACATTGTGTTTGGGTCAACTAACCCCAAATTGTGTGAGGAATTCTCTCAAATTATGACTAATGAGTTTGAAATGAGCTCAATGGGTGAGCTCAAACTATTTCTTGGACTGCAGGTTACACAATCAAAGGATGGTACCTTCATCTCTCAGTCCAAGTACATAAGGGATCTATTGAAGAAGTACAAAATGGACAACCTCAAGGAAATAGCTGCTCCAATGGGTACCTCAACCAGTTTGGATGAAGATCCTGAAGGTAAACTAGTGGACCAAAGGCTATATAGAGGTATGATCGGATCCATTCTATATCATACAGCATCTAGGCCTGACATTCAATTTTTAGTGTGTTTATGCTCTAGATTTCAGGCTAGTCCCAAAGAATCACATCTTAAATCAGTGAAAATGATTTTTAGATATTTACTAGGCACCCAAGAGCTAGGTCTTTGGTACCCTGCCAAGTGTGAGTTAGAACTTCTAGCTTACACTGATGCAGATTATGCTGGGTGTCGAGTAGAGAGAAAAAGTACTAGTGGATATTATCAATTCCTAGGTGACTGTCTAGTATCTTGGACATCTAAGAAGCAACACACTGTAGCTTTGTCTACAGCTGAAGCTGAATATGTTGCAGCTGGTAATTGTGCTACCCAAGTACTTTGGATCAAGCACCAACTATATGATTATCAGATAAAACTGGAGTGCATTCCAATCTTGTGTGATAATACTAGTGCTATATGCCTTGCTAAAAATCTTGTTCATTATTCTAGGACTAAGCATATAGAGATAAAACATCATTTTCTTAGAGATGTTGTAAATAAAAAGGAAATTAAAATGAACTTCATTGAAACTGAAAAATAAATTGCTGATATTTTTACTAAGCCTCTTGGGAATGAAAGGTTTAAATTTCTTAGAAGAGAACTTGGCTTGTGTAAATTTCAGCATAATGAATAAACTCTCTGATGGCTTGAATAAACCTTGTGAATGTTGAATGTTGCAACAGACTCATGATCATGCATGACATTCATATTTTTTTTGGCATCACACTCATGATCATAATTGCATATCATTTAGTCATGACTGTGTCTAAGCTCTCTCTCATCTAAAACCACATGCATATAGACAGGGGGAGTATTGTTAGAAATTCAGAATGGTCATCAAATTTATTGAAATTCAATTCCTTGACCCTGAATGAGTTGAATCTGACATATGGCAATATGTTAGTCAGTTCTGATTCCTAAGCAATAGAAAACAGACTTCTTCACTTATAAGAACTTTAATTGCTTAAAGACTAACTAAATGGTTTAAATTTTATAAATTTTAAAGTTTAAAGATTGCAATCAGTAAATAAGAAAGCTAAAAATTGATAAAACTCTCAACCCTTATTTTATTTCATGTCAGACAAAGCCAATTATATCTGAAATCTAAAAACTCATCTAACATCCTGTTAGAGAAGGCTAAGTTTGTGTATTGTCCTTAAACAAGTCATTCTGAAACAATTAAAGGACAGCTAAGAAAAATATTGGCAAACATTGAAAATTAATTGAAAAACACAATTGGAAGAGCAATGACTGGTAAATTACTGAGAAACTAAGTGATCCATCAAAGAAATGGACTATACTTAAGTCATGAAGTGTATCAGTTATCTCTGTATAAATGATCAAAACAATGGGGTGGTTTCACTGAGTACCTAGGGGTAACTGGCGTCTGATAAACGTGTACCCTCACACAAAAAGGTGTAAATCAGTTCTATTGAGTTTGATCATAGGTAGAATGGTCCATAATGTTGAGTATCTAGGGGTATTGGCGTCTGATAAACGTATACCCTTACGTAAAAAGATAAATGATATCTGACTGCCCTTAATGAAATACAATGAAAAATGTTGTTCCTTCAAAAGAATTTTCAAAGATGTCAATTTTTTTAATTTCAATACATGACCTGGTATCTCTTAACAACTTTTAATGAGTCTATGAAAGTAAGATATTCTGAAACTGAATCTCCCATGCAAATGTGATTTTGGTTTATTATTTTATCATGCACAGAAAACTTATCCAATGATTGTAGTGCATGAACTTAAAATTTATAACTTTTAAACCAGAACTCTATCTGAAAGCTATTTTTCAATTCATATGGCTGAAGACTCTGTGCTTTAGAATGTTTATTCCTGAACTACTTGTTCAGAATGCCAGTCAGATGATCTCTCTTGATTCTTTCCCTTGTAATATTTTTCCATCCTCTTTGTTGATGGCAAAGGGGGAGAATATTGTCTGTTTGTTGAATTCCAGGGGAAGTGTATACATTGTTTTGGCAAAGGGGGAGATTGTTAGAACTTGCATTCTCATAGCATGCATTAGGAGTCAGTGTAACTCATAGTATTGCTATCATCAAAAAAGGGGAGATTGTTGTGCCCCTGTAGTTTTGATGATCTATAGTTTTGATGATAGCAATCAGTATGAGTCACAAGTCTATTCAGTTTATTCATCCATGCATTCTTAAGTCTAGACATTGCTTGTGCAGCAGACACATTAAGTCCATACACTGCATGGCTCGCAGGCTAGCAAGTATGTACATCGCAGTCGTCGCAGGCACAACAAGTCCATACACTGCATGGCTCGCAGGCTAGCAAGTCCATACATTGCACGGCTCACAGGCTAGCAAGTATGTACATCGCAGTCGTCGCAGGCACAGCAAGTCCATACACTGCATGACTCACAGGGTAGCAAGTCTTTGCACTTGTGAAGTCTATACATTGGCAGTTGTCCTGCAGCGTCAACACAAGTCCATACATCGGTTGCAGTACTACACGCACACTCATGTCCATACACTGCATTGTGGAATGCACACTAGCAAGTCTGTACATTAGGCATCTTTACCTACGTAGGACTTGCAAGTATATACATCGTGCAGTCTGCACATTATGGCTAGCAAAGCCAGTACAACAGTGTGTTAGCAAGTCTATACATCGCCATTGCTCGCATGCAGAGTCTAGATAGTCTTAACCAAGTGTGTACACTGCCATCTTGCAGCACAGCATAAGTCTATACACTGGTCCGTCTCACTTAGCATCTCAAGTGGACTTGAAGTCTGTACATCCTCCGTCTTACTTAACGTCTCATGATTCGAAGTCCATACATTGCCCTGCTTCATGCACTAAGTATGTACATCGGCAAGTCCATACATTTCCTTGCTTAATGCAAAGTCTGTACTTCGGACTAAGTCTACATCGGCTAAGTCTATACATCATCTTATGCAGTGTCTCAGTCAAGTCTGTACATTGTGCATTCTTTGATTTGAAGTCTATACATCGTTCTTGGCTGCTCATCGTCTCATGCAGCGTCTCATTATGGCACGCAAAGTCTGCACAACGCATTGTCTGCAAGTCTGCACATTGCTATAGGCACGCATGCAAATTCTAGACAGCCATGGGCAAGTCTATACAACGCATTGCATGCACGCAGGTCTAAGTATGTACACTGGCTGCATCATGCTCGCATAAAGTCTATACACTGCATCTTAGCATGATTGCACAACACTCAAAGTCTGTACACTGGCTGCAGCAGGCTCGCACACACTAAGTCCATACATTGCACAAAGTCTGAACATTGGTATCTTTACCTACATCTAAGTCTATACATTCCCATAGGCATTGTGCATTGTTCAACTCAGAGTCTGTACATCGTTATGCTGCCTTGTGCCGTAGCAAGTCTATACATCCTCTATGCTCGAGATTTGACGCCCACCAGAAGTGGCGTCACTTCTGAAACCAACGCCTAACTGTAAGGCATCTTTTTGTTGAGCATCGCTTCATCAACTCTATACATTGTCTGCTTGCATAACGTTGAGTCTGTACATCACTTGAACACTCATTGCACTAAACTCTATACACTGCATTCATGCACTGCACGAAGTCTGCACATTGTGTTGCTTTGTTCACACTTTATTTTGCTAAGTCTACACATTGATGCACGTTTACTTCTGCATATTTGATGTCTGTACAGGGCTTAAGCTCTGCATATACAGAGTCTATACATTGCACAACATTGTATTCACAAAGTCTGAACATGGCATAAGCCCTGCATGCGTAGAGTCTGTACAGGCCATAGCACTGTATTCACATAGTCTGTACAACGCATAGCCTCGCATTCATAGAGTCTGAACACTGCATTGCTTTGCATTCACTGAGTCTATACTGCTTCAGCTCTGCTTCATGAAGTCTATACATTGCTTCAGCTTTGTCTTCACATAGTCTGTACAACGCAATTGTCCTGCTTCATGAAGTCTATACATTGCTTCAGCTCTATCTATGTATAGTTTGTACATCAGTTAACCCTTAAACTGATAATTCCTTTCGAATGTCTGACAGGGACTATCTGCAGAGACTGATGACCTAGCTCGTGATCCAAGGCTGGACGAGGTGCTCAGAGTGCGACACGTGTACAGCAACAAGACGAGATGCTGCCACGTGGTCCACATCATTGGGCGGGAATTCAAATGCCACACGCCCTTCAAATAGCTACTGGTATAAAAGGAATTCTTCTGCTTCATAAGAAGTAAGAGATCGAAGAGCAGAAGCCAGAGTTAAAAGAGAAGTACAGACAGTGAGCGCCTGCACGATCCAAAGAGAGAAGAAGATTCAGAGAGAAGAAGAGAAAGAGAGAAGAGAAGATTGAGAGAGTTGAGTTGAGAGAGCTTTCGAGAGATCTTGTAAGTCAGACTCTTGGTTCAGATACCAGAGCTGATTCTGCTCATACTTGAGCTACATTCGTCTTATTTTTACATTTTGTTTGTTTCTGTGTTTCTTGCTTTCGATACACTTTTGTTATCAAGCTGTGAGGCAGCAATTGCAGTGGAGGTTTCCACTGGACAGGTGAAGCTGTAATCCTCAGCAGGCGAGACCAGGTCTCAGACGGCTAAGCTGTATTGCCCAGTGGTTGCAGAGGATCTGTTCCTCTGGTCGGCAAGTTGTTAAGCCCAGCAAAGCTGTGTATCAGCGGTTGTTGGCAAGCTGTGAAGCCCAGCTGTTCAAGCTGTTAGTCAGCAGGATCCACATTCCAGTTGGAGTGTGGGGTGGACGTAGATCTCTGGATTGAGATCGAACCACCGTAAAGATCGGTGTCTACTGTGTGATTGCCTGTGGTTGTGTGATTTCAATATGTTCATTCTACTGCTATACAGTTGCTTGTTTTAATTCCGCATTAGAGTCAACTGTGTTCTAAAATTAGACATTAGATCTATTCATCCCCCTCTAGATCCACTCTCCGTGGTAATAGATTACGTCCATCTAACATAACAGTTGGTATCAGAGCCTAACTCTTCTACAGAGACTCATCGCCCGAAGAGAAAGGTACAGATGGATGCTCGAGGAATGATAGCTGAAGGACACTCAACCACAAAGCCCCCATTCTTCGATGGATCTAACTATGCATACTGGAAGAACCGAATGCAAGTATTTTTGAGGGCGAAGGATTATGAGATCTGGAAGGTAGTAAGCAAGGGACCTTATGAGCTGTCCCCTAATGAGGAAGTCTGGACCAAGGAGGAGATCAGGAGGTCTACACTAAATTGGAGTGCCATAAAGGCCATTCAGTGCTCTCTGTACCCTACAGAATTCTCCCGCGTATCAGCCTGCAGTTCAGCTAAGGAGATGTGGGATGCACTTGTAGTGATCCATGAAGGGACCTCTCAAGTTAGAGAGACGAAGGCTAATTTCCTAGTGTCTGAATATGAGGCATTCAAGATGAAGCCAATGAGACCATCAAGGAGATGTACGCTCGATTAACTATTATCACAAATGGTCTTAGAGGTCTTGGGAAACCTCAGACAGAATACGATGTAGTGAGAAAGATATTGCGTTCCCTGACTCATGCTTGGCATACTAAGGCTACAGTGATGGAGGAGTCAAGGGATTTGCGAACCACAAGGGCTGATGAGCTAATTGGCTCGCTGATGGCATATGAGATTAATATGCCAAAGATAGAAGAAGCTGAGAGGAAGAAGAAGCCAATCGCTCTGAAAGCTGGTGCCAGCAAATCCAGCAAATCCAGCAAATCCAGCTCTAGCAGTTCATCATCCGAGGAGAGCCTGAATGAAGAAGATATAACTCATACTGAGATGGCAATGATGACCAGAGAGTTCAGGCGGTTCCTCAGGAAAGGAGCAGGACGATTCAGCCAAAAGAAATATAGTGGCGACCGAAGGGATAAAAGGTATAAACATAACCCTGCTAAGAAAATTGAAACTAATACTTGTTATCAATGCAAGAAAACAGGCCATCTGAAAGCTGACTGTCCAGAGAATCAGAAATACAAGGACAAGTCAAAGAGAAGGAACACGAAAGGGAAAGCAATGGTGAGTACCTGGAGTGATGAAGATGAAGGTTCCTTCAGTAGCAGCTCAGACAGTGAAGCCGAATCTGAGAAGCCCATTTGCCTTATGACAACATGCTCTGAAGACAGAGAGGAGGACTCAGATGAGGTAATCACTAGATTCAAAAATTTCACTATTACTGATTGGGTAGATGCCTACCATGACATAGCTGATAGAGCTAATGATATTAGAAAGGAAAACAGGCATCTAAGAAGAAAGATTAACTCTATGCAAAATGATACAACTCTAACTGATAAAATTGCATGTCTAGAATCTGAGAATAAAAAATTGAAACTCACATGTTCTGAATTAGAAGAAATCAAGAATGAGTCAAAAGCCTCTAAAGAAGAAAATGAGAGGTTACAAAAAGAAACTGATGAACTGAAATTGAAAATTCAGAAATGTGAGAGTGAGATAAAAATAGTGAATGAAAAATATCAAGCTGTCCTAAGTGTGAATACAGAACTTAAGAAATCTATTGAAGATATTCAAAAGGATAATGAGGACAAGCTTAAGACTATTGAGAAAATGACCCAAGGTTTAGATAACCTAAATACTTTGTTAGGGTCAAAGGTCAACTTCAGAAAAGAGGGCCTTGGATTTAATTCTAGTGCAACAAAAACCTTTGGAATGAAAACTATTTTATTTGTTGCACAAAAAGAGAAAGGACCTCTAATTAGCATGAATTCAAACATTTCAATGAACAAAACTGTTAATCTGAAAAAGCCCAGTGCTGAGGAGAAGGGCAAACAAAAACTGAATGAGACTAGTAGAGCTAGCACATCCAAACAAAATCCCAAAGCTCAGTCTCAGGTTAGGGGTCAACCTACACAGTCTTATAAACCCCATGTTAAGGTCACCAAGTCTCCACCATCACCACCACCTATGAAGAAGACCCAATACACACCTATGAACAGGTCAACAGGTCCAAGGTGCAGGGAAGGCAGAATGCTTTTAGAGCTCAACCCAAACATTTCTACCAACCTAGAGCTCAACCCAAACATTTCTACCAACCTAGAGCCCAGTCCCACTTCTTTGCACAGTCAACCTATCCAAATAGGTCAGGATGGACTAGGACTCAAGGAAGGTTTATAGGTTATGGACATCAGGCTACACAGTCCTATAAACCTTACATTAGGAATTGGGTTAATGGGTATGGCTCTTGGACACCTAGGAACAAATATTTCCACAGCCAGCCCAATGATTACTATGGCCAAAATTTCGTGAATACATCCTGGCCAAGGCACTGGCACAGAAATAATCAATCTTTAAATAATCATGCTAGTGTCAATAAGAAAAAACAAAACAAAAAGAAATCTGGAAAATCTACTGAACAGAACTGTTTCAAACAAATGTGGATTCCTAAAAGTCTGCTTTCTTGTTTTAATTGCTTTTCATCTTCTCTGGAGCTCAATCAGTCTTGGGTTCCAAACTTCTCTACCTGATTGTGTGTGCAGGTATGCCTGGCAGCCAAGAATAATTTATGGTACTTGGATAGTGGGTGCTCTAGGCATATGACAGGGGATAAGGCCAGGTTCTGCATGCTGACAGAGAAACAAGGAGGCCTTGTCACCTTTGGTAGCAACACAAAGGGTAAGATTGTTGGAACAGGTAAAGTAGGTAAGTGTACTACTTGTTGCATTGAGGATGTCATGCTGGTTGAAGGATTAACTTATAACTTACTTAGCATCAGCCAGCTATGTGATAAAGGATGCAAAGTACTTTTTGACTCTCAATGTTGCAAAGTTTTTGAACCTGATTCCGAAACTGTTAAATTTTCTGGTAAGAGGATAAATAACACTTACATGATAGATTTAGATGATATTCAACATTCTAACCTATGCCTTACTGCTAGTAGAGAAGACTTAGCATTTTTATGGCATCGTAGGTTAGGTCATGCTAGTTACACTGTTTTGCATGAACTGAATAAGCATAGCATGGTTTGAAGACTTCCTGAAGTTTCCTTTAAGAAAGAAAATAAAATCTGTGATGCATGCACTCAGTCCAAGTTAACTAGAAAGTCATTTAAATCTAGGACAGAAAATCTATCTTCTAAACCTTATGAGCTGATACACATGGACCTTTTTGGGCCAACCAGGTCTGTCAGCTTATCAGGGAGGAGGTATAGATTTGTCATGGTAGATGACTTTTCTAGGTACACTTGGGTATACTTCTTATCACATAAAAGTGATGCATTCACAGAATTTCAGGAGTTCTGTCTTAAGAAAAACCAGAAAATTGAAAATATTCCATCTGATCATAGAGGTGAGTTTGAAAACTCACAGTTTGATGAATTCTGCAGGTCAAATGGAATTAACCATAGGTTCTCCTCACCAAGGACACCTGAGCAGAATGGAGTTGTGGAGAGAAGGAACAGAACCCTAGTGGAGATGGGTCATACACTCTGGTTGAAGGTGGTCTACCAAGGAAGTTCTGGGCTGAAGCAGTAAATACAGCCTGTTATGTAATTAACAGAGCTATGGTAAGACCTTCTACCCATAAAACACCATATGAGATCATAAATGGTAAGAAACCTTCAATTGCTCATTTCAGGGTTTTTGGTTGCAAATGTTTTATACATATAAATGATAAAAGAGACCTTGATAAATTTGAATCTAAAGGTGAACCAGGAATTTTTCTTGGTTATTCTGAAAACACCCGAGCATATAGAGTGTATAATCTGAATTCCAAAACTGTTGAAGAATCTCCACATATTATTTTTGATGAATCTTTGGTAAAGTCTAATATTGGTCAATGCAGGAATGAAGACAATGGTGATATTCTGAAAGAAGGGAATCCTGCAGACAAATCCGAAGATGAGGAAGGAAATGAAGAGCTTAATGAAGAAGAGCCTACAGTTCAGGGGGAGGTAAATGAAAATCATGATAATGAAATTGTCAACATTAGATATCTAAAGGATAATCTTGTAGATAATGTGATTGGCAATTTGCATGACTCTCCTAGGACTAGAGGCCACTTAAGAATTCAAAATAAATTGAATGCATATGCCTTTGTATCAAATGTAGAACCCAAGTCCATTGACTGTGCTCTTAAGGATGTGCATTGGATTAATGCCATGCATGAAGAGCTCAATCAATTTGACAGGAATAAGGTGTGGCACTTGGCTCCACCTCCTGATCATGAAACAGTCATAGGGACTAAATGGGTGTTTAGAAATAAAACTGATGAATCAGGGAATGTGATTAAAAATAAGGCCAGACTTGTAGCTCAGGGGTATAATCAGGAATTTGGAATAGACTTTGAAGAGTCTTTTGCTCCTGTAGCCAGGTTAGAAGCAATCAGAATCTTATTGGCTTATGCATGTTCCCTGGGAATAAATCTTCAGCAGATGGATGTAAAATCTACTTTTCTGAATGGGGAAATCAGTGAGGATGTCTATGTGAGGCAGCCTCCTAGATTTGAATGCTTAGACTTCCCTAATCATGTCTATAAATTTAGAAAAGCTCTCTATGGTTTAAAGCAAGCTCTTAGAGCTTGGTATGACAGGTTGAGCAAATTCCTCACTGATAAGAACTTCACAAGAGGTGTAGTTGATCAAACATTGTTCACTAAGGTGAGTCATTCAGATATTCTTATCATTCAAATTTATGTGGATGACATTGTGTTTGGGTCAACAAACCCTAAATTGTGTGAGGAATTCTCTCAAATTATGACTAATGAGTTTGAAATGAGCTCAATGGGTGAGCTCAAACTATTTCTTGGACTGCAGGTTACACAATCAAAGGATGGTACCTTCATCTCTCAGTCCAAGTACATAAGGGATCTATTGAAGAAGTACAAAATGGACAACCTCAAGGAAATAGCTGCTCCAATGGGTACCTCAACCAGTTTGGATGAAGATCCTCAAGGTAAACTAGTGGACCAAAGGCTATATAGAGGTATGATCGGATCCACTCTATATCATACAGCATCTAGTCCTGACATTCAATTTTCAGTGTGTTTATGCTCTAGATTTCAGGCTAGTCCCAAAGAATCACATCTTAAATCAGTGAAAATGATTTTTAGATATTTACTAGGCACCCAAGAGCTAGGTCTTTGGTACCCTGCCAAGTGTGAGTTAGAACTTCTAGCTTACACTGATGCATATTATGCTGGGTGTCGAGTAGAGAGAAAAAGTACTAGTGGATATTATCAATTCCTAGGTGACTGTCTAGTATCTTGGACATCTAAGAAGCAACACACTGTAGCTTTGTCTACAGCTGAAGCTGAATATGTTGCAGCTGGTAATTGTGCTGCCCAAGTACTTTGGATCAAGCACCAACTAGATGATTATCAGATAAAACTGGAATGCATTCCAATCTTGTGTGATAATACTAGTGCTATATGCCTTGCTAAAAATCTTGTTCATTATTCTAGGACTAAGCATATAGAGATAAAACACCATTTTCTTAGAGATGTTGTAAATAAAAAGGAAATTAAAATGAACTTCATTGAAACTGAAAAACAAATTACTGATATTTTTACTAAGCCTCTTGGGAATGAAAGGTTTAAATTTCTCAGAAGAGAACTTGGCTTGTGTAAATTTCAGCATAATGAATAAACTCTCTGATGGCTTGAATAAACCTTGTGAATGTTGAATGTTGCAACAGACTCATGATCATGCATGACATTCATATTTTTTTTGGCATCACACTCATGATCATCATTGCATATCATTTAGTCATGACTGTGTCTAAGCTCTCTCTCATCTAAAACCACATGCATATAGACAGGGGGAGTATTGTTAGAAATTCAGAATGGTCATCAAATTTATTGAAATTCAATTCCTTGACCCTGAATGAGTTGAATCTGACATATGGCAATATGTTAGTCAGTTCTGATTCCTAAGCAATAGAAAATAGACTTCTTCACTTATAAGAACTTTAATTGCTTAAAGACTGACTAAATGGTTTAAATTTTATAAACTTAAAAGTTTAAAGATTGCAATCAGTAAATAAGAAAGCTAAAAATTGATAAAGCTCTCAACCCTTATTTTATTTCATGTCAGACAAAGCCAATTATATCTGAAATCTAAAAACTCATCTAACATCCTGTTAGAGAAGGCTAAGTTTGTGTATTGTCCTTAAACAAGTCATTCTGAAATAATTAAAGGACAGCTAAGAAAAATATTGGCAAACATTGAAAATTAATTGAAAAACACAATTGGAAGAGTAATGACTGGTAAATTACTGAGAAACTAAGTGATCCATCAAAGAAATGGACTATACTTAA
The DNA here is from genome assembly GCA_022559845.1 of Amorphophallus konjac. Taxonomy (NCBI): domain Eukaryota; kingdom Viridiplantae; phylum Streptophyta; class Magnoliopsida; order Alismatales; family Araceae; genus Amorphophallus; species Amorphophallus konjac. The sequence goes on from CM040126.1 coordinate 250,305,769, forward strand.
GTCATGAAGTGTATCAGTTATCTCTGTATAAATGATCAAAACAATGGGGTGGTTTCACTGAGTACCTAGGGGTAACTGGCGTCTGATAAACGTGTACCCTCACACAAAAAGGTGTAAATCAGTTCTATTGAGTTTGATCATAGGTAGAATGGTCCATAATGTTGAGTATCTAGGGGTATTCGAGTCTGATAAACGTATACCCTTACGTAAAAAGACAAATGATACCCGAATGCCCTTAATGAAATACAATGAAAAATGTTGTTCCTTCAAAAGAATTTTCAAAGATGTCAATTTTTTTAATTTCAATACATGACCTGGTATCTCTTAACAACTTTTAATGAGTCTATGAAAGTAAGATATTCTGAAACTGAATCTCCCATGCAAATGTGATTTTGGTTTATTGTTTTATCATGCACAGAAAACTTATCCAATGATTGTAGTGCATGAACTTAAAATTTATAACTTTTCAACCAGAACTCTATCTGAAAGCTATTTTTCAATTCATATGGCTGAAGACTCTGTGCTTTAGAATGCTTATTCCTGAACTACTTGTTCAGAATGCCAGTCAGATGATCTCTCTTGATTCTTTCCCTTGTAATATTTTTCCATCCTCTTTGTTGATGGCAAAGGGGGAGAATATTGTCTGTTTGTTGAATTCCAAGGGAAGTGTATACATTGTTTTGGCAAAGGGGGAGATTGTTAGAACTTGCATTCTCATAGCATGCATTAGGAGTCAGTGTAACTCATAGTATTGCTATCATCAAAAAAGGGGAGATTGTTGTGCCCCTGGAGTTTTGATGATCTATAGTTTTGATGATAGCAATCAGTATGAGTCACAAGTCTATTCAGTTTATTCATCCATGCATTCTTAAGTCTAGACATTGCTTGTGCAGCAGACACATTAAGTCCATACACTGCATGGCTCGCAGGCTAGCAAGTATGTACATCGCAGTCGTCGCAGGCACAACAAGTCCATACACTGCATGGCTCGCAGGCTAGCAAGTTCATACACTGCATGGCTCACAGGCTAGCAAGTATGTACATCGCAGTCGTCGCAGGCACAGCAAGTCCATACACTGCATGACTCGCAGGGTAGCAAGTCTTTGCACTTGTGAAGTCTATACATTGGCAGTTGTCCTGCAGCGTCAACACAAGTCCATACATCGGTTGCAGTACTACACGCACACTCATGTCCATACACTGCATTGTGGAATGCACACTAGCAAGTCTGTACATTAGGCATCTTTACCTACGTAGGACTTGCAAGTATATACATCGTGCAGTCTGCACATTGTGGCTAGCAAAGCCTGTACAACAGTGTGTTAGCAAGTCTATACATCGCCATTGCTCGCGTGCAGAGTCTAGATAGTCTTAACCAAGTGTGTACACTACCATCTTGCAGCACAGCATAAGTCTATACACTGGTCCGTCTCACTCAGCATCTCAAGTGGACTCGAAGTCTGTACATCGTCTGTCTTACTTAACGTCTCATGATTCGAAGTCCATACATTGCCTTGCTTCATGCACTAAGTATGTACATCGACAAGTCCATACATTGCCTTGCTTAATGCAAAGTCTGTACATCGGACTAAGTCTGCATCGGCTAAGTCTATACATCGTGTTATGCAGTGTCTCAGTCAAGTCTGTACATTGTGCATTCTTTGATTTGAAGTCTATACATCGTTCTTGGCTGCTCATCGTCTCATGCAGCGTCTCATTGTGGCACGCAAAGTCTGCACAACGCATTGTCTGCAAGTCTGCACATTGCTATAGGCACGCATGTAAAGTCTAGACAGCCATGGGCAAGTCTATAAAATGCATTGCATGCACGTAGGTCTAAGTATGTACACTGGTTGCATTATGCTCGCATAAACTCTATACACTACATCTTAGCATGATTGCACATCACTCAAAGTCTATACACTGGCTGCAGTAGGCTCGCACACACTAAGTCCATACATTGCACAAAGTCTGAACATTGGTATCTTTACATACGTCTAAGTCTATACATTCCCATAGGCATTGTGCATTGTTCAACTCAGAGTCTGTACATCGTTATGCTGCCTTGTGCCGTAGCAAGTCTATACATCCTCTATGCTCGAGATTTGACGCCCACCAGAAGTGGCGTCACTTCTGAAACCAACGCCTAACTGTAAGGCGTCTTTTTGTTGAGCATCGCTTCATCAACTCTATACATTGTCTGCTTGCATAACGTTGAGTCTGTACATCACTTGAACACTCATTGCACTAAACTCTATACACTGCATTCATGCACTGCACGAAGTCTGCACATTGTGTTGCTTTGTTCACACTTTGTTTTTCTAAGTCTACACATTGATGCACGTTTATTTCTGCATATTTGATGTCTGTACAGAGCTTAAGCTCTGCAAATACAGAGTCTATACTTTGCACATCATTGTATTCACAAAGTCTGAACATGGCATAAGCCCTACATGCGTAGAGTATGTACAGGCCATAGCACTGTATTCACATAGTCTGTACAACGCATAGCCTCGCATTCATAGAGTCTGAACACTACATTGCTTCGCATTCACTGAGTCTATACTGCTTCAGCTCTGCTTCATGAAGTCTATACATTGCTTCAACTTTGTCTTCACATAGTCTGTACAACGCAATTGTCCTGCTTCATGAAGTCTATACATTGCTTCAGCTCTGTCTATGTATAGTCTGTACATCAGTTAACCCTTAAACTGATAATTCCTTTCGAATGTCTGACAGGGACTATCTGCAGAGACTGATGACTTGGCTCGTGATCCAAGGCTGGACGAGGTGCTCAGAGTGCGACACATGTACAACAACAAGACGAGATGCTGCCACGTGGTCCAAATCATTGGGCGGGAATTCAAATGCCACACGCCCTTCAAATAGCTACTGGTATAAAAGGAATTCTTCTGCTTCAGAAGAAGTAAGAGATCGAAAGAGCAGAAGCCAGAGCTAAAAGAGAAGTACAGACAGTAAGCGCCTGCACGATCCAAAGAGAGAAGAAGAAAAAGAGAGAAGAAGAGAGAGAGAAGAGAAGATTGAGAGAGTTGAGTTGAGAGAGCTTTCGAGAGATCTTGTAAGTCAGACTCTTGGTTCAGATACCAGAGCTGATTCTGCTCATACTTGAGCTACATTCGTCTTGTTTTTACATTTCGTTTGTTTCTGTCTTTCTTGCTTTCGATACACTTTTATTATCAAGCTGTGAGGCAGCAATTGCAGTGGAGGTTTCCACTGGAAAGGTGAAGCTGTAATCCTCAGGAGGCGAGACCAGGTCTCGGACGGCTAAGCTGTATTGCCCAGTGGTTGCAGAGGATCTGTTCCTCTGGTCGGCAAGCTGTTAAGCCCAGCGAAGCTGTGTATCAGCGGTTGTTGGCAAGCTGTGAAGCCCAGCTGTTCAAGCTGTTAGTCAGCAGGATCCACATTCCAGTTGGAGTGTGGGGTGGACGTAGATCTCTGGATTGAGATCGAACCACCTTAAAGATCAGTGTCTACTGTTTGATTGCCTGTGGTTGTGTGATTTCAATGTGTTCATTCTACTGCTATACAGTTGCTTGTTTTAATTCCGCATTAGAGTCAACTGTGTTCTAAAATTAGACATTAGATCTATTCACCCCCCTCTAGATCCACTCTCCGTGGTAATAGACTGCGTCCATCTAACATAACAAAGAAAGGGAAGAAGGAGAGAAGCTGAGGAAGGATTGAAGGTTTTCATCTATTTCCATGCATTTCTAGAGTCCGTGATTGAAGAAACAAAGGAGCGGAATAAGAAGGGGAGCACGTGGACGTTCTCATCATCGACATCCGGCTACCCTCCGACTCGAGGCTTGGGGATGATTTTCTACAGCCCTTTCTACTCATGGGGATTTATTTCTACATCATGTTTGCATCTATTGTGATCATTTACTTCTTGTTTACAAGCTTGTATTGATCATATCCTCATTTTCTGAACTTGTACTCTATCAGTGTGTCGATCGTCTGTGAACGGTTGTGGTATTTTTGTGCCACGGTTGTTGCGGCCAGTGTGTGTGCTTATTGATCCGTGGTAGGATCATGTAGGAGACGACATCTCCGTGTCTCTTGGAGTGGAATATCCGTGCGATTCATTTGAAGCAAGTGGATCCTCATCGTTTCGGTGAGGGGTGGACGTAGGGAGCCCGTCGTGGTCCCGAACCACCTAAACAATCTGCCTCGCATCTGTATGATTGTGGTTTACTTGATTTCTATTATTGCCTTGATCGTGTGAGAACGGAGAAGTTGAGGGAACTAGTTTGATATTTTCATCTGTTCGTATCTTGCGTTGGTAGTTAATTTTATACTGATGTGATAATTTTAAAAACTACCATTGCGCTTGGCGGGGACAATTCAATTTCCCTTCTTGTCCATACGAGAATCTAGGGACAACAATCTGGTATCAGACTGGGTCTCTGATTTTAGGACAACCTCATGATTGTAGAGAAAAGATCTTTTGATATGGCCAACAAGGGAATGCTCCCCGAGGGACATTCGATTCACAGACCACCCTACTTTGATGGGACTAACTATCCCTATTGGAAAAACTGAATGACTGTGTTCATGCGAGCATACGATTATGACACTTGGAAGGTTATAAACAAAGGTCCTTATGTTTTACCACCTAATGAAGATGAATGGAAAGAAGACCATATTAAGAATTCATGTGCAAACTTTAGAGCTATGAACATTATTCAGTGCGCGATACATCCGAATGAGTACTCCCGCATATCTATGTGTTCATCTGCACAGGAAATGTGGAACAAATCGAAGATGATTTACGAAGGTACTTCAGAAGTACGGGAGACTAAAGCAAACTTGTTTGTTCGTGAGTATGAGCTATTTGCAATGAAGCACGAGGAGAATATAACACAAATGTATGCAAGGCTAAGCGATATCACAAACAACCTAAAGGCCTTGGGAAAAGAATATTCAAATCAAGATTTGGTCAGAAAGGTGCTACGGTCCCTCACACCTACGTGGCACACAAAGGCGACCATCATAGAAGATTCAAAGGATTTCACCACACTCAAGGTGGATGAGTTCATCAGGTCGCTAATGACTTATGAAATCAACATCATGAAGCGAGCTGAGGAGGAAAGCAAGAAGAAGAAATCGATTGCACTAAATGCCTATCTAGGATCATCAGAGGAAAGTAATGGATACTCATCTATGGACAGTGATGAGGAAGAGCTGATGGCTCTTGTAACAAGGAATGTCAAAAAATATTTTCGAAGAGCTAGAAGAGATGGAAATCTTCCTAGAAGATTCATGAGGAGAAAAACAAGAAATCCGAGCCAAGCAAGAAAGAAGAAATCATTTGCTATTAGTGTAAGAAGGCCGGGCATATGAGGGGTCAATGCCCCGAGCTCGAAAAGAAGCTGAACAAGAACAAGCCAAAGAAAGGAAAAGTGATGAAGGCAACATGGAGCGATGAGGATTCGGATAGCTCAAAATCCGAAGGTGAGAAGAAAGGACTGGGGGAGCTAGTCCAAAATATTTACCATATGGCAGATGAAGACAATTCTGAGGCAAACTCCGATTCTGAAAACTTTACTCCTGAACAATGCCATTTAGCTTATGCAGATTTGTATCAGAAGTATAAGAAATCTAAAACTGATGTCAAGAATTTGAAGAAGAAATTTTTTGACTTGATTAGCTCTACTAATCCATGTGATAGGTGTAGCTTTTATAAAATACAAATTGAAAATTTTAAGGATGAAAAAGAAGATTTTTAATCTAAGCTAACCTTGTATGTGGATGAACTAGAGTGTTTGGAGGCAGAAAAACATCATGCTTATAAAAATACTGAAAAATTGAAAAATGAGAACTCTCAATTGGTTAAGGAGTTGGATGAATTTAAATTGAGACTGAATGAGTGTAAGAAATTAAATAGAGAATTAGAAACCAACTTCAAAATCATGCATGATGAACTAAAGAGATTGAAAGATCTTGTTCAAAAGGAACTAAAAGGAAAAGAGAAAATAGTTGAACATGGTGAGTCTAGCAATGGAAAGGTTAGGAATGAGAGAATTGATGTGGGACGCTCACCTACAAAGAAAAACTCATTTGTGAAAAATAAAATTCAGAAATCATTTGATTCATATGGCTACACTCATGTTGACTCATGCATGAACTCTTATGTTGATAGATCATACATGCATAGGAGTCAGTCTAGAAAGCCAAATGTTACTTGCTTTTATTGTGGAATGTTCGGCCACTCAATGTATGTTTGTGATTTGATGAGGGCCGATGATGAGTTTTTTGAAAGAAAAAATAGAATGCATCTTTCTCATGGTAGGACTAACACTTCGGGACCCAAGATTGCCTGGGTACCTAAATCAACTTGAGAATTGTTTTGATTATGCAGGTCTGTTTAAGAGCCAAATGGAACAAATGGTATCTAGACAGTGGATGCTCCAGACATATGATGGAAAATAAGGAACTCTTTTCAGACCTGAAGGAGAAGGATGGCGGATTGGTCACCTTTGGCGGGAACGACAAAGGTAAAATTGTGGGAATTGGACGAATAGGTAAGGATTCGAACCAATCCATTGAAGAAGTCCTACTTGTAGATGGTTTGAATCATAATTTTCTTAGCATTAGTCAACTTTGTGATAAAGGTCACAAAGTCATTTTTGAAAACACACACTGCTCCATTGTAGATAAAGTTTCACATGAAATAAAATTCATTAGTTTTAGAGATGGAAACATTTACTCTGTTAATCTTGAAAATTCTCAAAATGAAAATATTTGTTTAGTTGCTAATAAGTCGGATGATGCATGGTTATGGCCTCGATGACTTGGTTATGCTAGTTTTAGTGTTCTTTCTAAATTGTATAGAAATGAATTGGTAAGAGGTTTACCAACACTGAATTTTGATGTAAATAAAATTTATGATGCATGTGCTATGGGGAAACATACCAGTGTGTCTTTTAAATAAAAAAAATATTGTCACCATCACTAGATCCCTTGAACTCTTTCATCTAGATTTATTTGGTCCCACTAGGACACACAGTCTTGGAGGGAAACTTTATGGGTTTGTCATTGTAGATGATTACTCAAGATTCACTCGGGTATTATTTTTAACCCATAAGAATGATGCTTTGCAAGAGTTTGAAGATCTTTGCAAGAATTTACAAACTGATAAGGGGTACAAAACTAAAGATATTTGGAGTGATCATGGAAGAGAATTTGATAACCATGACTTTGATGATTTTTACAGGAAACAGGGGTTCTCACACAACTTCTCAGAACCTAGAACCCTACAACAAAATGGAGTCATGGAAAGAAAGAATAGGATGCTCGTGGAGATGGCGAGAATGATGCTTGCGGAAAATGGCTTACCATGGTATTTTTAGGCCGAAGCGGTAAGCACGGCATGCCACATCATTAATCGAGTCATGGTAAGATCTATACTCAAGAAAACTCCATATGAGCTGTATAAAGGTAAGAAGCCTAATATTGAATATCTTAAGCCTTTTGGCCCTCCATGCTATATTTTGAACAAATCTAAAGATAATTTGGAGAAGTTTGCCTCAAAGAGTGATAGAGGTATATTTATTGGATATTCTTCGTCATCTAGAGCATATCGAGTATATAACCTACGTGCTCTTGTGGTAGAGGAAATGTAACGGCCCGAAGATCCGGGTATTGGTAAATTGATACCAAGAACTCGGTGACGCCACCCAAGAGGCTGATGAGGCCCCGTAAGGGTTGCGAGGATTGATTGAGGAGGTGCATAATGAACTGGAATTACACGTGCATTTTAGAATAATAACTTTAAACAGAAGCAATTTACAATATCAGAGTGATATAGTCATATAATAGTCCAAGTCCATCTATTACAAGCCCAAACACTGCACAAAAGTCAAAAGAAGACAACTACACGGGGCATACCCTGGTCAAAATAAAGGAGACCACTACTACAAGCTAGCACCTACGACTGCCCGTCAAAAACACGAGAATCACCTGCGGGTTACTACTGCGTCTCACCTGGAAAGGAAGGGTGAGTCTCACAACATAGACTTAGTAGGGTTCACGCGGATCCCTACCTCACAACTAAAAGCAATTAATAACACAATGACATAGGAAAACAATAGTTAAATAAAGCTGTACAAGTACAAGAACAATTAACTACAGCTTAGCAGGAATGTCATTTAATCTCATGCTAATTCGAATGAATAATTAAACACGAGGGGCATAATCTACCAATAGAATTAAAGTTCAACATTTCCAGGTGACAGGAGAAGGAAGAGAACCACTAGAAAGAAGACCAGACGCGTCCACTGACGACTTATACTATGTCTCAAGTATCTCCACTATCCTAGAACGTGGCAAGTGAGACACGTAACAGTAACCAAAGTCAAGAACTAGTTAGGGTGACTCCCATCGGCGTCAGCCCCAGCCCCTAACAACGTGTGCACACACAAACTCAATGCCTTGAGCTACTGCCAAGCAAGGGGGCCCACGGAAATGAGCTTAAAAACTATACATCGGGACTACCCCACCACCTCTCCCAGGTGGGCTGACACTAAAGGCCGTCGGGCTACGACTAGTGGTTTCATCACAAGGAAAGAGAAAATAGCTCTACTGGGATATAAAAATGTGTCACAGTTCAATAAAATACTTAAACATGGCGAAGATGCAATATTAAAAGCATAATTAAATAAGCAGGATTGCATTTATAAACTGCAGGGACTAGGCTACTGAACAGAATGGCAAACAGTCTCGGACAGGGCCGCCTGATCAAGAAACCGTCGTGCGACTGACCGCCTATTGATGACAAACGGTCTAGTCTTAGACCGCTAGCCTTACACTGCCTTAATCGAGACACAGGAGCTTAGCGGTCATTTGCTAGGCCGCTAGGGTCCACAAACGGTCTAATGAAGGATCGCTAAGGTCCACTGCCTTACACGAACGGTTCCTGGAAGGACCGCTTGCCTTCCAGAACACCCAAAAGCTAGGGAATCCGAATGAAACCCCTCCCAATCGATGGGATTACAACTTTAAACCTATTTCCTGCCTTCCTACATCCATTCCGTGGCACTTCCACGATCAAAATCACAAGGACAATGACCATTTGATGGATTAAAACATAAATGACAAAGTTCATGCCCTTAAAACATAATGACAAGTTTCATGCATATAACCATCATTCTAGCATGCCATTGGAGACGAAATCAATCCTAAGGAGTGTAGAAAGCCATCCCCCTACTTGGTTTAAGAAGAAAACACCGATTCCTTGCCATGCTTCAGAAAGGAACCAAGCTCCACACTAGGGGTTTCTCGCCTCCACGCTCCGCAGTCGCCTCCACGATGATAGCTCCACTCCACTAAAGCCCTGGGCTCACCAAGGCCACTTCCTGCAATTCCTACAAAGCCCCAGGGTGATCACACAACCGAGGGCAAGAGAAGGGAGGTGGGGTGTGCGTAGGAGAGAAAGAAAGAAGGAGAGAGTGAAGATTCTCCCCAAAAACCAAATGAAAATGCTTTTTGTTATTATTATTTTTGATATAAAACCTTGAATTGCAATAAGGCATTACAACAAGTGAAATTGTAATAATGCCCATTCTAGCTTCTAAAAATTTATAGAAAATGGCTAAGCCACCTAAACTAGGCCCATTAAGCCCATTAAAATAGCCTTAGCACATGAATCATTTTATATTTCGATACTAATAAGAATCCATTAACTATCCGGTCTTACAGTCCCTCCCTCCTAATAAAAATTTCATCCTCGAAATTTAAAAGGAAACACTAGGAGAGAACTGAAGAGATATACCGCAATCGAATAAAAATGGAAGCTTTTGACGCATTTCGTCTTCACGTTTCCACGTAGCCTCATTATTAGAGTGACGCTGCCACATTACCTTTACCAGAGGGATAACCTTATTCTCAGTCGTTGTTCACAACGATCTTCAATCCGAATCGGATACTCTGGTGTAGATAGGTCCGCCGTCACCTCAGGCTACACTGAATTATCTAATACATGAGATGCATCAGAAATATACTTCATTAACTAGGAAACATGAAACATATCGTGGATTGCTTGCATCGCCGATGGCAATTGAAGTTGATAAGCCACTTGGCCCACACGCTCCAAGATAGGAAACAAACCAATATACCGGGGACTAAGCTTTCCACGCTTCCCAAATCTCATCACTCCTTTCATTGGAGATATCTTTACAAAAACAAAATCTCTAGGCTCAAATTGCAATGGCCTTCTACGCCGATCTGCATAGCTCTTCTGTCGACTTTGTGATGTCAACATCTTCTGCCTGATAAGACGTACTACATCGACACACTGCTGCACCATATCCGGTCCTGTCAAAAGTCGATCACCAATCTCAAACCAATTCAACGGTGTACGACAAGGACACCCATACAAAGCTTCATACAGTGCCATATCTATGCTGGAATGATAGCTATTATTATAGGAGAATTCCACCAATGGCAAGTGTTGACTCTAGGAACCCTACCAATCAAGACAACACAATCGCAACATATCTTCTAATGTCTGAATAGTCCTCTCAGACTGACCATCAGACTGAGGATGATACACTGAACTGAATGCCAATTCGGTGCCCAACGCCTTTTGGAAACTCCGCCAAAAGCCAGAAGTAAAGCGTGGGTCACGATCCGACACAATGGATATTGGAATTCCATGTAATGGCACAATCTTCGCAACATAAAGCTCGGCCAATTTCTGAACATTCCACGTTACCTTGACCGGCAACATTCTCGTTGTCTTAGTTAAACGATCAACTAACAGCCAAATACCATCATAGCCTTGTGAAGTCCGAGGTAAACCAACAATAAAATCAGTAGTGACATGATCCCATTTCCACATTGGAATTTTCAAAGGTTGAAGCATTCCTCCAGGTCATTGATGCTCAGCTTTGACATGTTGACATGTTAAACATCTAGATACAAAGTCTGCTACATCCCTTTTCATACATGGCCACTAGAATTGCCTTTTCACATTATGATACATCTTTGTAGTTCCAAGATGAATGGCATAACGGGATCCATGTGCTTCACGCAAAACAACATTCCTAAAGGAATCTTCAGCTGGAACATAGAGTCGAGCTCTGAATCGGACCATAGAATCATCACAGAACTCCACATCTGGCATTAACACAATGCGAGATAACTCAGAATCTGCATGTTGTGCTTCCCTGATCTGCTGATAAATAGCTGGAGTTATTACTAGACTAGCAAAAATAGCTACCATCAGACCACGAGGAATTTTCAATCTGAAAGTCTCACAAGGAAACTGTTCTCATAATCTCCACTCTTGCATCAACAAATGGCTGATCTGCACCTTTCTACTTAGGGCATCGGCCACCACATTCATCTTACCAGGTTGGTATGATAAAGTAAAATCATAATCTTTCATATACTCCATCCACCTGCGTTGACGAAGATTCAAATCTTTTTGAGAAAACACATAGTTCAAGCTTTGATGATCCGTGAAGATCTCAAACTTCTCACCATACAGGTAGTGTCTCTAGATTTTGAATGTAAAAATCACTACAGCCAACTACAAATCATGAGTGGGATAATTTTTTTCCTGCGGCCTTAATTGTCGAGATGCATATGCCACAACCTTACCATGTTGCATAGCCACTGCACCCAAACCTACTCGAGAGGCATCCGTACACACAACGAATCCACCCAAGCTAGAAGGTAACACAAGCACTGGAGAAGTCATGAACAATCTTTTCAATTCATTGAAGCTCTGTTCACACTTATCCGACCACACAAATGGCACATCTTTACGAGTCAACTGAGTCATTGGTGTTGTGTCTCCTCTGATTTGGTGTCATTCATGTTTTATTTTAATGATTGGCAACAATGGTTTAACCATTGGAAACAATAGTTTGACCAATCATTGACTCTGGCAACATCATCCTTTTGGGTCATTGCATTTTCAGAAAGTTGCATTTTATTGATCAATGCATGCAATGGGTCATAGCCATTTTCAGAAAGATTGCATATATGAGCATTTTTGTTTATTAAGGTCGATGCTAGTCTGCACTGGTTCATACATAAGGTCGATGCTAGTCTGCACTGGTTCATACATAAGGTCTATGCTAGTCTGCACTGGTTCATACATAAGGTCGATGCTAGTCTGCACTGGTTCATACATAAGGTCTATGCTAGTCTACACTGGTTCATACATAAGGTCGATGCTAGTTGTAGTACATGCATATACAGGGTCAGTGCATGTCACGGTCGGTGCAAGTTTTCGTCTAAGGCATTTACACGGTCGGTGCATGTCAGGGTCGGTGCAAGTTTTTGTTGAAAGCATATAAGTCGGTGCAAGTTTTCATCTAAGGCATATACACGGTCGATGCATGTCAGGGTCGGTGCAAGTTTTCATCTAAGGCATATACACGGTCGGTGCAAGTTAAAGTCGATGCTAGTTGCATCATTTGCATGCTAGAGTCAGTGCTAGTTTGCCATCATGCCCAACTAAGGTCGATGCTAGTTGCATCATTTACATACTAGAGTCGGTGCTAGCTTCGTCTCATGCATATCTAAGGTCAGTGTAGGTTGCATATAAGGTCAGTGCTAGCAGCATTCTATGCACAACGTAGGTAGGTGCTAGTTTTGCCTCCACACACTAAGTATATGGATACATGGTATAGAGTCTGTGCATATCTTGCTTCGACTAAAGTAAGGTCGGTGCTAATTTTCTCTTCTATACACAAAGTCTGTGCACATGAGCATTCTAAGGTCGGTGCTAGTTTTCTCTTCTATACATAAGGTCTGATCATACTTGCCATATATCATTATAGAGTCTGACCATCTTTTGACAACTATGACTGGCATATGATCAAGCGTCTGCAATGCAGGTGGCAGACAGCTTTCTTCCTCACGTGACCTTTCAGTCACGCCTAAAGTATGAGCTCGTGGGGGATAACAGAATTAATGATTGGCACGTGATCCAAAGCGAGAATATTTCTGACATTCTACCATGTGGATCAATGCCCCAATCTACTCTTGACACATGGCTTTTCTGGAAAAGGCTGGGATGAGCCCTACACACGCCGGATGCATGAGCTCGCGGGAACCCTGCCTACAGCCTATAAGAAGGCCGCTCCTGCGATCAAATGCGGCCAACCTAGCGCAGAAGAAAGGCAAGAGAAGTACAAGAGAAGAAAAGAAGAGAAGAGTCCAGAAGGAGAAGAGAAGAGAGAGCAAGAAGGAGAGCGCAACTTTCTGGAAGAAAATAAAGTGTCGTAAGAGAGAGGGTAAGAAGGAGAAGAAGTGTGAGCAGTTGCCTCTTCTTGACCTCTAGATCAAATCTAGGGTCAGTTTGCTATGTTTGAGAGCTATATTTTCTATCTTTCATCCGTGTGTTCTTTCATTTCTTCAGTTTTCTTTTCAAATCCATTGTAAGCTGTGAATTAGCAGAGCTAAGCTGTATTGCTCAGCGGGCGAGGTTGTTCCTCTGACAGCAAGCTGTGAGGCTCAGCGGTTGTAGGGATCTCTATCCCCAAAGTTGTATATCATCGGCATTCAAGCTGTGTGGCAGCAGGAATCCTTACTCAGTTGAGTAAGGGGTGGACGTAGATCTATGGATAGAGATCGAACCACCTTAAAAATATTTGTCTCCTGTGTGATTGCATTTGTGTCTTCTCTTCGGTAAATGAATGCTTAGGCTCGCCTAAATGGTGTTATCTTCTGGTCTTTTTAACGTGCTCTTAGGATCATCCTTCTTCTGAATTTGTGTGTGAGTCCGTAGCAGTTCATTCTATTTCTGCACTAGTTCTTTTAATCTACCTTTTGTGATTAATGTTTTAGTGGAATGTCACTTCTTGTGTGAGAGATCTTTTGTTCACATCTCCACCTGGTACTTGATAGATGACATTGTGTTTTCGCTACAATGATATTTGATGAAATCATTTAGTCACTGTCCTTCTGATATTCAGTTTTAGTGGTTGATTATCTGCTTTGCTTAATTCTACAATTTCTTTACAGATATCACTCCTAAATATTCTCTGTCTTTGCATTTGTCTTTATAGTAGTCATTTTATTTCGCATTAGTTTTTAATCTGCTATAGGTTGTTGTTAATTTTTTTGGGGGTAGATCTATTCACCCCCCCTCTAGATCTCCTTTCGTCCATTCCATACACCCTTCACTTGGTATCAGATCCTATCTCTCTGTTAGGGCTTTACATCCTGAAGAGTTTAGAATGGATGTTAGAGGGTTAACTATAGAGGGTCATTCCACTAGTAAGCCACCTTTCTTTGATGGATCTAATTACTCTTATTGGAAGAATCGCATGGAAGTATTCCTTCGTGCTAAGGACTATGAGATCTGAAAGGTTGTTAGTAGTGGTCTGTTCGATTTACCTCCAAACGAAGAGTTCTGGACCAAGGAGCATATCCGTAGGTCCACCTTGAATTGGGCGGCTATCAATGCCATACAATGTGCACTTCATCCCATCGAATTCTCTAGAATTTCCTCCTGCAACACAGCCAAGGAGATGTGGGATAAGCTGAAGGTCATCTATGAAGGGACTTCTCAGGTTAGGGAAACCAAGGCCAACATGTTGGTCTCTGAGTATGAGGCTTTCAGAATGAAGCCTGATGAGTCCGTGTCTGAGATGTATGCCCGTCTGATGGTGCTCACTAATGGCTTGAGAAGCTTGGGAAAGTGTATAGGGAGTACGAGCTAATTAGGAAAATCCTTAGGTCCCTGACACCTATTTGGCATACCAAGGCCACTGTAGTTGAGGAGTCAAGGAACCTTGCAACTACGACTGTAGATGAACTTATCTGCTCCCTCATGACTTATGAGCTGAATCTTAAGAGGGTGGATGAGTCAGACAAAAAAAAGAAACCCTTAGCGCTTAAAGTCTTAGCTAGTAAAGGGTCTACTAGTGAACACAGTTCCTCTAGTTCAAGAGAGGGCAATGATGATTTTTCTATGTTTACTAGGAACTTTAAGAAGTTTCTGAGAAAAGAAGGAAAGGGCTTCAGGAGAAAATATTTTTCTCGAAAAAGGCAATCAAAGCATAAATCGATTCTGCTAAGAAAACTGATAGCCTTGTATGTTATAATTGTAGGAAGGCGAGACATCTCAAGGATGACTGTCCTAAGTTGAAAGACAAGTAGCCCAGGTGGAAGAACAAGAAAGGAAAGGCTATGGTCAACACCTGGAGTGATGATGATGAAGGAAGTCAGAGCAGCTCTCTGACAGTGAAAAAGAAGATAGGCTATGTCTGATGGCCAGAGGAGATGAAGAGAAAGAGGACAATGATGAGGTAACTTCCCCTTTTGAAAACTCTACTCATGATGATTGGGAAGAAGCATATGCTAATTACATGACAAATATGATGACATGCGTAGAGAGAATAGAAATCTGAAAAAGAAAGTAAATTCTTTAGTTCATGATACTTCCCTGAATGATAAACTTGCATGTCTGGAAGTTGAAAACCTAAATTTAAATAATTATCTTCATGAAGTTGAAAGTGATAAAACTATCTTTGTAGCGGATCTAGGGTCACGGGATTAGTCCCACATCGGATGTTGAGAAAGCAACCGAGTGCTTATAAAGAAGGTCTTCACCTCTTAACCCAAGAGGGCCCTTTTACAATGACAAAACCCTAGCCGCCCTCTGATGTGGCGGGGACAATACCTCTTGGGGGCACCAAAAAAAAGGTTCATCTCGCATCTACAAAGTGGCGCCGTCTGTGGGAACCCTGAGCTCTCGCGCACTCACTTGCCTTCTCAAGGGGGGGCTTGTGTAGTGGACCTAGGGTCACGAGATTAGTCCCACATCGTAGATTGGAGATGAACCTTTTTTTTGGTGCCCCCAAGAGGTATTATCCCCGCCACACCGGAGGGCGGCTAGGGTTTTGTCCTTGTAAAAGGGCCCTCTTGGGTTAAGAGGTGAAGACCTTCTTTATAAGCACTCGGTTGCTTTCTCAACATCCGATGTGGGACTAATCCCGTGACCCTAGGTCCGCTACACAAGCCCCCCCTTGAGAAGGCAAGTGAGTGCGCGAGAGCTCAGGGTTCCCACAGACGGCGCCACTTTGTAGATGCGAGATGAACCTTTTGGTGCTCCCAAGAGGTATTGTCCCCGCCACGCCGGAGGGCGGCTAGGGTTTTGTCTCTGTAAAAGGGCCCTATTGGGTTAAGAGGTGAAGACCTTCTTTATAAGCACTCGGTTGCTTTCTCAACATCTGATGTGGGACTAATCCCGTGACCCTAGGTCTGCTACAGTCTTGATTGATTTGAAAGTAGAAAATGAAAATCTGATGAACACCATTGATGATCTCAAAATGAAAATACATGAATTTTAGAAAGAAACAAAAATTGCTACTGAAAATAATGATGTTGTCAATGCTATAAATAGTGAATTGAAAAAGATAATAGAAAATTTAGAAAAAAGAAAATAAGGACAAACAAAACTCACTTGAAGGCATGACACAAGGTACAAAAAATCTGAATGCCATATTGGGAACAAAAGATAATTTCAAAAAGGAAGGTTTGGGTTTCAACCCAACTAACAAGGAGAGGTTTGATGTGAGAACTATCTCTTTCGTGGCAAAAAAGGGGACATCTCAACCCTTGATAAAAATGACTTCTGGAGGAAGTAAGAATAAAAATAAAATGAAAAATCTTGTGAAAACTAAGCCCAGTGCAAAAGAAAAAGGCAAAGGGAAGATAGAGGTGTCTAGGGGATCATGCTCACATACTCCCACACCTCCATCCAAGGGACAGGCTAGGGGTCAGTTTTCAAATGCTAGAATCCAAGACAACCCCAAAGCCAAAACTACCCAGTCTCCACAGAAAGGCCGAGGCAACCATTCGGGTGCATCGACTTCTACCACTTCTTGGTACAAGTCCTCTAGGAACTCAGGCCTGAGCAGAAGTACCTCAGGACGAGGCTACTTCAATACTACTCCGATCTACTCTTCATGTCATAACTTTTTTCACCACAATACTCATGAGAAAGGTCAAGGCAGTTCTATATGACGCCGATGCAGCATCATTTTTTGAATCCTTATGCTACTCAGATGCATCAACCTCGACTTGGAACTTCTATGTGTAACCTAGGCACAACAACTTCAGAAGCCAGACCCCTTATGGCTTTTATCATTCCATGTTCAGTCACCCTAGGGTCTTCGGTGCACCCACTACTCCCAAAGCCTATCGGACTAAGCACTGGCAATGAAAATTTCAAAATGATTTTAAAAAGAAACAATCTACAAAAACTAAAAGTGGCAAGAAAAGGCAGACTGAACTGAATGACAAAAAATCCACTATGAAGAAACTAAATCAGATGTGGATACCAAAACATCTAGTTTCTAGTCTGCATGAAATAAATGCTTTTATGGGGCCCAAACTGCTTTGGGTTCCAAACACTTCTGCTTGATTTTCCATGCAGGTATGCCTGGCAGCCAACCATAACAGATGGTATCTTGATAGTGGCTGCTCCAGGCACATGACTGGGGATAAAGATAAATTTTGCATGCTGGTAAAGAAGCATGCAGGTCATGTTACCTTCGGAGGTAATACCAAAGGAAAAATAGTTGGAACAGGTAAAGTAGGTAAGTGTCCTTCATGCTGCATTGCTGAAGTGTTATTGGTAGAAGGGCTCGCCGACAATATGTTGCGGGAGACTGTTGCATCTCCTAGTTAATGTTTGGTGTTTGGTTTTAATGATAACAAAATGATTGTGCTTGGGCTGTGTGCATCATTGAGCATGCCTGTGTATGTTTCATTGAGCAACATGTATGCACCTTGGGTGATGAGTTAACAGATGACTTCAAGGTTCACACTTGAAAGTCATATGAATCCTTAGTGTTTAATGAACTCCTGCTATATATATTGGTTTGCAAGATCAAACTATGGTTCATGTTTTGGAACTCAAAGGAGTGCATCAATGACGTTCTCAATGAAAAAGAGAGTTAACTCACTCATTGCATTATGTCAACTCCCACTGTGTTTCATGCATTTTTAATATGTTAAGTTGCAAGGCTTTATGAGCTAGCAAAGTGTTACTGAACCCCTCATGCAAATCTTGGTATATATGAGTGAATGATGTTTTCATGATCTATGATATTTGGTTACTCAATGCTTATATCACTCATGAAATATTTGGCTTCATGATGCTCATTCAACTTGCATAGGTTCATGTATATTCTCATTGTGATCTTTATGGACTTGAATGCAAATGGAAGAACCTTTGTGAATCTTGGTAGGATATGGTTGATATGTGTTCTCACATTCATATGGCCCAATGTGACTTTTCAATGCTCACATCAATCATGGAAGTGTTCGTTACATAATGATCATTCATGTGTTTAAATTCATTGTCATATGAACTTGATCTTTTGATGTGGATGATTGACTTGTGATTGAGTTTTTATCCTTCTTGTTATTGAGATTCCATGAGTGTGTTTCATGGAGAATATTTTGCTTGGGGTGATTGAGTTTTTATCTCTCGATCTTTAACTTAGAATATTTGTGGCTCAAGAGTTCACATGTATCTAATTCATGGGCTTTCATGTATGTATTTCATACATTTATCATATGGATTACTGAGTTAAAGTTATAATCCTTTTTATATGATTTTGTAGGTCAAAACACTCAGTATATATTCCCCAAGATCAGAGGAGTTTGCTGCCATAGAGGTTGGAAGGGTTGCAATGGAGTTTTAGGCTAAAATGTGATAGTCTGGAATTTACTGTAGCTAGCGGTCGACCGACCCTGTAGCTCTAGTCGACCGAAATCCCCAGAAAGGGGATTTTCAGTTCTATAAAATTCCAGTCGACCGCCCAACCCGTGTAGGTCTACCGGCAGCGGCGAAAACTCAAAAACGTGGTTCCGAAACCCATCTAAACCAAGTCAACTTGTGCCTAACTCTTACTCCTTTGCCCTTGGGTTGGTGGGAGACCTATTAGGGGTCCTTTTGGAGGTTCTAGAAGGGCTATACTAGTTTTTTGATGTCTTCTATATGTATACATATGAGAGCTACAAATTTGACAAGTTACTACCTTAATGTGTTCAGTTTTTCTATCTTGCAAGTGAAGAAAAGGAGAAAGCTAGGAGATGCTATTGTGGAGGAGATTTGATCTACATCCTGGAGGATTTAGAGATCGTGCATGAAGAGAAAGTGAAGCGGATTGAAGAGAGGAACGTGTTGACGTTCAAATCGACGGCATCCGGCTTACCTCCGACTCGAGCATCAAAGCACATTATCATTTCGGCCTAGGAAAACAAAGGGGGATCATTTCAACATCTTATATCTATTCCTTGTGCTGTTTTCCACGATTTACAATCTGGGTTGAGCTTGCTTTGCACATTTGTTTAATTTATGAAAGCATACTCTGTGTGTATGTGACCGTCTGTGTATACAGTCATGTTTGATCGCCTACGTGCGATCGTGTGTGTCATTGTGCTGCGTTTGTTGCAGCGTGTGTGTGTGAGTGTAGTGTTCCGGTCATCAAATCGTGTTGGAGACATCGTCTCCGTGTGTGTCTGTGTTGGGGCGCATCCCCGTGTGTGTGTGCAGGAATCATCCTGCGTGTTGTTGGAGCATCGTCTCCGTGTTGGGGATTTATCCCCGTGTGTGTGTTGGAGCCTTGCTCCGTGTTGGGGAGTGTTCCCCGTGCTGGTTTATCCAACGAGTGGATCCTTATTGGTTTGGTAAAGGGTGGACGTAGGGAGCCCATCGTGGTCCCGAACTACCTTAAAAATCCCATTGTCTTGTGGTTTACTTTGTGGGATTGTATGGTTTGATTGTTATATTCCCTTGTATGATCGTGTGAGATCGGAGAGGTTGAGAGAATTTAGTTCCTTGTTTAGTTAATTCTTCAATCTTGATAAAAGTTGTTAATTCCGCTACGTAGTTATTTTAATTTGCCATCTAGTGTCGGTGACAATTCAACCCCCCCTTCTTGTCCGCTCACCTACCCCGGGACCAACAATTGGTATCAGAGCAAGGCTCTGTTATTTCAAGATCTAACGATCTTCAGAGTGATTTTTGTAGGCGTGTTTTATAAGCATCATGTCCGATAGATTTATGTCTTCTCCTCCTCCATGTTTTAATGGTTCAAATTTCAATGAATGGCTTAGGGACATAAGTCGTTATGTTAAATCCATTGATCCCAAACTCTGGGATTAAGTTAAGCATGACTCTTATGGAATGTCTAGTGATGATACTATGTGGACAGTTGAGCATGTGAAGAGGGATAAAGATAATGCTAAGCTTTTACATATTTTTAGAAGTTCAATTGATCCTCACATATTTCCACTTGTCTCATCATGTAGGACGGCCAAGGAGATATTGAAATGCCTGATCAAAAACTATGAAGCAACAAAGGAAAGAGAGTGCTTGATGGACAAGTACGATAAATCAAGTGAGGAAAGTTCAAAGGTAAATTCTGATTCTGATAATGAAGATGAATTTAATTATGAAGAATTGATGAATGCCTATGAAGAGCTAGTTGAAAAGTATAAAAAGGTGAAATCTGAAAATGAAAAATTGAAAAGAAAATCTAAAAACACCCTTATTGAAAATGGCTCTTGTGATAAATGTTCCAAGCTTGTTAAGTTGAGTGAACTTCTAAAGCATGATGTAAATTGTCACAAAGGAACCATTGCATGTTTGAGAAATGAAAAAGAAGAACTCCAAAAGGAAAATAGTTCCTTGTTAATTCAAAACTCCTTGCTTGAAGGTAGTTTAAAACATCTTGAAAAATCCATTCATGAAAATTCTTCATGTGATAAATGCCTTGAACTTGAATGTGAAAATGAATCTTTATTGATTCATATCAAAAGGCATGAAGAAAACATTTCATGTATGAAAGAAGAAATTGAAAAACTGAAGCATTTGAATACAACCATGTCTGCGAAATTGTTTGTTTTTGAAAAAGGGAAATCTGTGAATGTTGATGAATGTGAAAAGATGCTTGTGTTAGAGTAAGAAATCGAAAGTCATAAAATCATCAATGCCATATTTCATGAACAAGTCAATTCTTGTGAAAATGAGATGGTTTCCTATGAATTGCACACTGCATCCCTTGAAAAAGAAATTGTTGATTTGAATGCTTCATTGTCTGCACTTGTTCAATGGAAGAAAAATCTTGATAAGATTTTGGGAACAAAAGTTATTTTTCAAAAAGAAGGGCTAGGTTATAATCTGGT
Organism: Amorphophallus konjac; assembly: GCA_022559845.1. Taxonomy (NCBI): domain Eukaryota; kingdom Viridiplantae; phylum Streptophyta; class Magnoliopsida; order Alismatales; family Araceae; genus Amorphophallus; species Amorphophallus konjac. The sequence goes on from CM040126.1 coordinate 250,326,955, forward strand.
GAACAAAAAGAAATTTGAAAATAAATTGCATACATCTTTTGTCTCGAGTTCAGATGTAGCTAGTACCTCAAATGCTCACCCGGTTAAGCATGCTATTAAGAAAACCTAGAAATGTGATGTTAAGCAGAAATTGAACCAAAACTCAAAAGTGAAAAATAATTCTGTTTATACAAATGTTCATGCTAGGAAGCACAATGCCAAACATCATATTACCAATAAAAATGCCTCATGCTTTTATTGTAGTAAACATGGTCATGTGATGAATGAGTGTTTTGTTATGAAATTCGATGACTTGAAGGCATGTGAAAACAAATTAATTTCCAAAAGAATAAGTGTGTCATGTTTCCATTGTGGCGAGTATGGTCATATTTTGAGTAATTGTTATGCGTTGAAGAATGATAATTTGAAAGCATGTGATAGAAAAATTGATTTCAAAAACTCAAGGAAGCTTTCCAAGAAGAGAAATGAATTTGAAAATTCTAATGTTCATGAAAGAAGACCATATGGAAGAGTTGCTCCATTGCATTGCTATTCTTGTGGGAAATATGATCATTTGATGAAAACTTATTTTCAAAAGAAAAATGACAACCATCATACTATGAAGAAGAAAATTTTTCCTGTTGAAACTAAGAACAATTTTATTAAATCACAGAACTTGAATGCTTATGCATATAAGAAAACTGTGAAGACTTTAGGATATTGTCATTATTATGGTGAGTTTGGGCATACTATGCATGATTGTGATTTGATGGATTTTGATGATATGCTTGCCCAGAGAATATGGAAGGCACCCATTAGAGGTGCAACTAATCATCCGGGACCCAAGAAGACTTGGGTACCCAAAATTATGAAATGAGAATTTTTGGTGCAGGATTGCCTTGAGGCTATGTGGAAGGCTTGGAAAATAATGGCTAATCAAGGCACAGGTTTTTGAAAATAAAATTCTTAATCTTCTTTGAAAATTTGAAATTTACTTTGTTTGAATTTACATTCATGAAAATCAAGAAAAATATATTTTTTTATGAGTTTGCATTGCATCTTTCTGATCATCATTTGCATAACTTCATGGTATATGAAATGTTGATCTGAGAAAGGGCAGGTCATTCCTGTCTGAAATCTATCACCATGCGTGAGTAGAGTCTTTAGACTTCCACCTCCGCCATGGTACCATGAGTCACTTGTTCATTTAGGTCATAGGTTGCATGACTTTCAGAAAATGTCAATTGTGAATTTTATGCACATAGAAAGGGGGAGTCTGTTCTTGAATGAATGATTTTGAATTGTAAATTGAACTCATTCTTGTGGAAATGCATCTCATGCCAATTGTTATATCTGAATTGATCATGATATTGTTTTGTGATTTTTGGCACCAACAATGAAATGCTAGCCTCTGTTAAGGCTAATGCTGAGCTTATATGCTTGAAGGCATATAGTGATACCTGCTGAACTCATGTATTGATTCTAAAACTTGACTTGTTATTCCTCTAGCATGATGAGATGAATTTGTCTAATTGGTTGAACAAAATTGAAAATCTTGAGGAGTGTTCATGAGATCATTGACCATTAAAAATCTTTCAATCTGAACTGTATACTGGATAGTACATTTGAACTTAATTGCATATCTGGTATATCAAATGGTGTTTGTGGAAGATTAGATTATATCCAGTCGAAAAATCTCACTATGTGTGAGTAAGGTCTTAGGACCTTTACCTCCACCTTGTACCAAAACTTGATGAATTTGACTGGCTTATGAATGGTTGTTTCAACTTTTGAAATGCTCCTGAAAATCTATTTTTAAATAATTTCTGAAGACTGAGTTGCACTACTTAAATTTGATCAGTTTTGCACCCTTGTTCATAAAGGCCAATGTCATGGAAAATGCTTATATGTTTATCATTTGAATGTGAATGCTTTCATGTGTAATCTATCATGATATTCTGAAAATCAAGTTTGTGCATCTTATTTTTACATTTTGCATTGCATTCTCATATTGTTATAGGTTGCATTACATTAGAATTCATGCATTGGTACATTTAGATCATTCTAATGAAAATCTAAAATCTTGCATCACATCGCATGTTTGCATAGCATATTTGCATAACATGCATATATTGCATATTTTAGAATGCATCATTTTGAACATTTCATGTTGCATAAATTCTAAACCAAATTCTTCCAACAATAATATCATGTCCCCGTGTCCTTCATTTTGAAATGATCATGCTTTATTTCGGGACCAACTAAATTATATATCTTTTCATTTTGTATTGCATATTGCATACATTCCTTTGTGTGCTTGCATGCTTATTATATGTTATTCACCCCATCCTTTGGAATTTCTATGACCTTATACTTTCTTGCTAAATAATGTTGCATTTGAGTCATTATTGGAGTGTTTCATGTCATACATTCTGGGGGAGTTCATATTTCATAAGTGTATCTATTTAGGGGGAGTTACACTATTATGTGTTCATGATATTTTTGGTATACATGCTGAATCAAATTCATACACATCTTGCACATAATGTGATAATGAGTGTTAAACATAAGGATATAGAAATTTCCTTTCAACACTTTAGAGACATTAATATTGTTGCATGTATGTTGAAGAGGCAGTTGAGGAAAAAGCTGCCTACCTATCTTTGTTTGAAAAATCTGAAATGAAAATGAATGGCAGAACAATGCTTGGTCTCACTGAGGAAATTGGATGCACGTCACCTGAGACGTGATGTGGTTCATTTCTAAAACGTGTTTGACTAAAGTACCTCTATTTAAAATGAAATGAAATGGTTTAATATTCTGAGTAACCGGGGATTCTGGTATGAGCTCCATGTGTCTCCTAGCGTAAAAAGGAATTATTTGAACCTGATCATTCTTAGAAAAATTCTGATTATCTTGTGAAATCATGAAAATTTTGATGTGAAAAATTATTGAGGTAGAGAGTAGCCTCCAATATGCTGTTCTCATAAATTGAAATGCAGTTTGTGTAATCTCTCATAGTGTTGATTTGAAAATCTGAATATCCATATGGCTATAGTTGATTTTCATGTTATTCACTTACACATTTAAAAATTTGATTTAATATGTATTCAGAAAATTGATTGACTGCATTGACTACTGCATAACTCCTCTATGTGATTGCACATCCCCTAGGTGATACACATAAGCATCCTAGTTGTTTTGACTCTCATGCACTTTTCTTGTACCCATTCCCCTCTTAAATGAGTAAGGGGGAGTTGTATTGCATGTATATACATATACATATCTGTTTGGTTGCATGGTGCATTTCACATCTCATCATTTGTATCCATTTAGCCTGATGCACTCCACAAGAAAATTCAAACATATGAAATTCATGAAAATCAAAATTTGTGACCCTCACATAGAAATAATCAACATTGTTTTTGGGTTCAACCATTGGCTTAGTTGGTTTTCATAAGCATATCTATTTAGTTGCATTGCATGCATTCCTAGTGTCATCATATGTTTGCATCAAGTTTTTATGCATTTCAAGAGAAAATTTAAAAATCAAAAAAATTAAGAATCATAGAGACTCATTTGATATGCCATCTTGCCGTTGCTCTACTCTTGCATCTTTTGAAAATCTGAAATGTGCTTTCGACTTTGACTGCTATCATGTTGAACACTTCATGTTGCATAAATCTTCCACCAATGGCTCATATCTTTGAGGCTAACTCTCCTGCACTGCCATTTCATATATTTGAGGCCAACTATTACCCACAATTGGTATCCACATTGGTATCATTTGTTCCGGCCTAACATGTTCATATCATGGCCAATAACACCCTGTCTTTTTGTAGATGACATAAAGGGGGAGAAAGATGTTGGTTCTGTGCTCAATACTTTAAGGATGTTGGTTGGTTGTTGTCATTAGAATGCTTTAAGGATCTTTCAAGACTGATGGGGAAAATGTGACTGAATGTGATTAAATGTCTTATCCACCATTCTCATAACATTCATTGAAATGCTTCTACGCTATTTTTAGGAACTCTCGTACAAATTATTTTGTCATCATCAAAAATGGGTAGCTTGTTGCAGAAGACTGTTGCATCTCTTAGTTGATGTTTGGTGTTTATTTTTAATGATAACAAAACGATTGAGCTTGGGCTGTGTGCATCATTGAGCATGCCTGTGTATGTTTCATTGAGCAACATGTATGCACCTTGGGTGATGAGTTAACAGATGACTTCAAGGTTCACACTTGAAAGTCATATGAATCCTTAGTATTTAATGAACTCATGCTATATATATTAGTTTGTAGGATCAAATTATAGTTCATGTTTTGGAACTCAAAGGAGTGCATCAATGACGTTCTCAATGAAAAAGGGAGTTAACTCACTCATTGTATTATGTCAACTCCCATTGTGTTTCATGTATTTTCAATATGTTATATTGCAAGGCTTTATGAGCTAGCAAAGTGTTACTGAACCCCTCATGCAAATTTTGGTATATATGAGTGAATGATGTTTTCATGATCTATGATATTTGGTTACTCAATGCTTATATCACTCATGGAATATTTTGCTTCATGATGCTCATTCAACTTGCATATGTTCATGTATATTCTCATTGTGATCTTTATGGCCTTGAATGCAAATGGAAGAGCCTTTGTGAATCTTGGTAGGATATGGTTGATATGTGTTCTCACATTCATATGGCCCAATGTGACTTTTCAATGCTCACATCAATCATGGAAGTGTTGGTTACATAATGATCATTCATGTGTTTAAATTCATTGTCATATGAACTTGATCTTTTGATGTGGATGATTAACTTGTGAATGAGTTTTTATCCTCCTTGTTATTGAGATTCCACGAGTGTGTTTCATGGAGATTATTTTGCTTGGGGTGATTGAGTTTTTATCTCTCGATCTTTAACTTAGAATATTTGTGGCTCAAGAGTTCACATGTATCTAATTCATGGGCTTTCATGTATGTATTTCATATATTTATCATATAGATTATTGAGTTAAAGTTCTAATCCTTTTTATATAGTTTTGCAGGTCAAAACACTCAGTATATATTCCCCAAGATCAAAGGAGTTTGATGCCATAGAGGTTGGAAGGGTTACAATGGAGTTTTGGGCTAAAATGTGATAGTGTGGAATTTACTGTAGCTGGCGGTCGACCGACCCTGTAGCTCCGGTCGACCGAAATCCCCAGAAAGGAGATTTTCAGTCCTGTAGCAGCGGCAAAAACTCAAAAACGTGGTTCCGAAACCCATCCAAACCAAGTCAACTTGTGCCTAACTCTTACTCCTTTGCCCTTGGGTTTGTGGGAGACCTATTGGGGGTCCTTTTGGAGGTTTCAAGAAAGGCTATACTAGTCTTTTGATGTCTCCTATATGTATACATATGAGAGCTACGAATTTGACAAGTTATAACCCTAATGTGTTTAGTTTTTTTATCTTGCAGGTGAAGAAAAGGAGAAAGGAAGGAGAAGCTATTGTGGAGCAGATTTGGTCTACATCAAAGAGGATTTGCAGATCGTGCATGACGAGAAAGTGAAGCGGATTGAAGAAAGGAACGCGTTGACGTTCAAATCGACGGCATCCGGCTTACCTCTGACCCGAGCATCAAAGAACATTATCATTTCGGCCTTGGAAAATAAAGGGGGATCATTTTCACATCTTATATTTATTCTTTGTGCTGTGTTCCATGATTTATAATCTGGGTTGAGCTTGCTTTGAACATTTGTTTGATTTCTGAAAGCATACTCTGTGTGTATGTGACCATCTGTGTATATGGTCGTGTTTGATCACCTACGTCGGATCGTGTGTGTCGTTGTGATGTGTTTGTTGCAGCGTGTGTGTGTGAGTGTTGTGATTCGGTCGTTGGATCGTGTTGGAGACAGCGTCTCCATGTGTGTGTGTGTGTGTGTGTGTGTCTGGGCACGTCCCCGTGTGTGTGTGCAGGCGTCATCTTGCATGTTGTTGGAGCGTCGCCTTCGTGTTGGGGATTTATCCCCGTGTGTGTGTTGGAGCCTTGCTCCGTGTTGGGGAGTCTTCCCCATGCGGGTTTATCCAGTGAGTGGATCCTTACCGGTTTGGTAAGGGGTGGATGTAGGGAGCCCGGCGTGGTCCCAAACCACCTTAAAAATCTCATTGTCTTGTGGTTTGCTTTGTGGGATTGTATGGTTTGATTGTTATATTTCTTTGTATGATCGTGCGAAATCGGAGAGGTTGATAGAATTTAGTTCCTTGTTTAGTTAATTCCTCAATCTCGATAAAAGTTGTTAATTCTGTTGTGTAGTTGTTTTAATTTACCATCTAGTGTCGGGGATAATTCAATCCCCCTTCTTGTCCGCTCGCCTACCCCGGGACCAACACAATTTGCTTAGCATTAGCCAGCTGTGTGATAAAGGTCATAAGGTAGTTTTTGATTCTCTTGCATATACTATATATGAACCAAATTCTGAAATTGTCAAATTTTCTGGTAAGAGAGTCAATAATATCTACATGGTAGATTTCGATGATGCAGCACACACAGATTTATGCCTAACTGTTAATAAGGACGACCTAGCTTGTCTGTGGCACCGTAGGTTAGGTCATGCTAGTTATCATGTGCTACACAAACTCACAAAACACAGCTTGGTAAAAGGTCTCCCTGAAATTTCATTCAAAACAAATAATAAAATTTGTGAGGCCTGTACTCAATGCAAGCAAACTAGAAAGTCATTTAAGTCTAGAACTGAAAGCTTATCTTCTAAACCATTTGAGCTGATTCATATGGATTTGTTTGGTCTATCTAGATCAGCCAGCTTATCTGGTAGGAGATATGGTTGTGTTTTAATAGATGGCTTCTCTAGATTTACTTGGGTATATTTCCTGACACATAAAAATGATGCTTTTAAGGAATTTTAGAAATTTTACCATAAAATAACTCAGACTAATGAGCATTCAATTTTAAACATTTTGTCTGATCATGGAGGTGAGTTTGAAAACTCACAATTTGATTATTTCTGCAGGGATAATGGAATCAACCACAGTTTCTCATCTCCAAGAACTCTAGAGCATAATGGAGTAGTTGAAAGGAGAAATAGAACCCTGGTGGAAATGGCTGGGACAATGCTGGTTGAAGGGAATCTGCCAAGGAAGTTCTGGGCCGAGGCTGTGAGCACATCCTGTTGTATAATTAACAGAGCTTTGGTAAGACCTTCCTCACAAAAGACTCCTTATGAGATACTTAAAGGTAAAAAATCTTCACTAGCACATTTCAAGGTCTTTGGATGTAAATGCTTCATTCATGTAAATTCTAAAAGAGACCTTGATAAGTTTGAACCTAAAAGTGAACCCGGAATCTTTCTAGGTTATTCTGAAATGTCTAGAGCCTATAGGATTTATAACCTTAATTCTAAAACTATTGAGGAATCACCTCATGTTGTCTTTGATGACCATTCTAATAAACCTGGAACTGATTTTTGCAGAGACAAAGTTGATGATGATATCCTTGAGAGTAAAGAAGAGCCAAATCCTGAATCTGCAGAAGATGGTGAGACTAGTGCGTCTAGAACTCAGGGGGAGGAAAATGCAGAGACAGGTAATCAGCTTACCAATATAAGAATTCTTAGAGATCACCCTTTAGAGAATATTATTGGTAATCTGAATGAACCCCCTAGAACTAGATCACACTTCTGAATTGAAAATTAGCAAAACTCATTTGCATTAGTCTCACAAATAGAACCCAAAAACATAGATAGTGCCCTACAGGATGTGCATAGGATAAATGCCATGCATGATGAGCTGAACCAATTTGAAAGGAACAAGGTATGGCACCTAGTTCCTAAACGCTCACATGGCTCGGTTATAGGCACTAAATGGGTTTTCAGGAATAAAATAGATGAGCAGGGTAAGGTAGTTAGAAATAAAGCTAGGCTAGTGGCACAGGGTTACAACCAGGAATATGGGGTAGATTTTGAAGAATATTTTGCACTTGTTGCCAGGTTAGAGGCTATTAGAATACTTTTAGCATTTGCATGTAGCCTAGGAATAAAATTGTAGCAGATGGATGTTAAATATGCTTTCTTGAATGGTTTAATAAAGGAGGATGTGTTTGTTAAACAACCTCCAGATTTTGAATGCCTTGATTTTCCTGATTATGTTTACAAATTAGATAAGGCATTATATGGACTGAAGCAAGCTCCCAGGGCCTGGTACGACAGGCTGAGCTCCTTCCTCACAAGTAAGGGTTTTTCAAGAGGAGAAGTTGACCAGACCCTATTCAACAAGGTGAGTAACAAAGACATTCTTGTTGCTCAGATTTACGTAGATGATATAGTGTTTGGGTCAACCAAATCTTAAATGTGTGAGGAATTTTCCAAATTAATGACACATGAGTTTGAAATGAGCTCCATGGGAGAATTGAAGTTTTTCCTTGGTTTGCTGGTGAATCAAACTTCAGAAGGAAGCTTCATCACACAGTCCAAGTACTTAAGCGACTTGCTGAAGAAGTATCAAATGGAAAACCTCAAGGCAATAACAGCACCTATGGGCACCTCAACTAGTCTTGATGGTGACCCAAAAGGTAAATTGGTTGACACCAAGCTTTATAGAGGTATGATTGGATGCCTTTTGTATCTCACTGCATCTCGGCCTGATATTCAGTTTTCAGTATCTTTATGTGCTAGATTTCAGGTTAGTCCTAGGGAATCTCACATGAGTGTAGTGAAGAGGATTTTTAGGTATCTTTCAGGCACCCCAGACCTAGGTCTATGGTTTCCTGCTAAGTGTGAGCTTGACCTCGTAGCTTACACTGATGCATATTACGTTGGGTGCAAAATAGATAGAAAGAGCACTAGTGGGTATTGTCAATACCTAGGTGGTTGTCTAGTGTCTTGGGCATCTAAGAAGCAACACACTGTTGCTCTTTCCACTGCTGAAGTAGAATATGTTGCAGCAGGGAATTGTGCAGCCCAAGTCTTATGGATAAAACACCAACTTGCAGATTATCACATCAATCCAGGATGCACACCTATCTTGTGTGATAACACTAGTGCTATTTCATTAACCAAAAATCCTGTTCATCACTCTAGGACTAAGCACATTGAGATTAAACATTATTTCTTAAGAGATGAAGTTGAAATTGAATTTCACTTTATTCAATCTGAGAAACAAATTGCTGTTATATTTACTAAGCCCCTTGGAAATGATAGATTTAAATTTTTAAGAAGGGAACTAGGCCTATGTAAATTTCAGCATAATGATTGATGTTTCATTCTTATCTATTCTGAATAAATGCTCTTCGTAAATGTTTAAATTGCACATGTCACATACCATCATTAGAGCAACTCTGTCAGTCGTTTAACTGCATACATTTCACTCTATCCATCAATAGAGCCATGGTTGTGTCATGCATTTGTGTCAAGCATTTTCATTATACATTCATATGTCACCTTGTTTCGACCAATCTGATACATATAGACAGGGGGAGCATGTGTTCTCTATTCTTGTTGTAGTCTACTTTAACATGGATGTGTTAGAGGGAGTTCAGAAATCTATCTGTCTGTTCTAATTCATATCTTTTCTGAACCGACATCTCCTGTGGTCAGTGTATCTGAGTATTGTTCGAATATTCAGATTACTTCTCTTAAGATCATTTCACTAAGCATCTCTTTGTATCAAGTTGATACCTTCACTTGGTAACACACTTGGCATCTGACCTATTTCTTTTGAAAATTCATTCACTCTCATCCTTGAAAATGTTGATATCCCTAAAATTCTGAAATAAAGATAAACTGATAATCATTTCACTATTCTAAGCTTTTGAAATCAGATATCTACTCCTATAAGAATCTGAATGCACCTTGTCTGAACTGATGATTTAGGCTTAATGAACTTTAGAGTCTAAAGGCTTAACTCAATGAAAAAGTTTGTTTAATTAATCGCTCTCAACCATTCTTTACATGTTATGTCTGATTCTATCTTCCAGAAACTGAAAGTCTATTAAACTCAAGAAATCTTAGTTGATAAACTTAGATATAAGTATTGTTTTTTAAACAAAACAAAAGGGCAGCTATATAAATCTTTTGGGTCAAAAATAATTTGGCAGAGCAATGACTGAAGTCACTGACAAATTGGGTCCTCCATCAAAGAAAGAAGATGTACCCATGTCATGAGGTGCTCTAGTTAACTCTGCTTAAAAAGGATACAATTTTGATTCAAAAAATTAATTGGCAGAGCAATGGCTGATTGCACAGAGAAACTGGGTCCTCTATCGATCAAAATAGAGTGCGCCTATGTCATGAATTGCTTCAGTTACCTCTGTTCAAAATAATTGAAACAGAATGGTAAATCCTACTGAGTAAACTGGGCGGCTGGCATCTGATCAACGTGTACCTCCATGTCCAAAGGTATGGATCACACCTACTTGTTCATACATTTGTGGTCAACAAGTTAAATCCAGTTGTAACCCTGAAGAAATATATCAGTTTTTGTTTAACCTCAATACCTACTCTAGTTGCTCCTAAGAACTTCTCTGATTTTTTAAACAAGTAAGTTGAAGATTGACTGCTCTAGCATGATTTCTATATGCCTGGTTTATTGCTATTAATATCCAATGCAAACCTCTTCAACGAGTAGAAACCTCTTCAACGAGTAGAGTTGCTACACTCTAACTCTCATTACAATTAAATCAGATTTTTAGCAAGTTTGCATTACTTGAACTCTTATTCTAATAGATTCTGATCTAAATATTCTTGTTTGATGAAAGATTAATTCAGTTTGTCATCAGATCTCTTGGGTTTCATACTTTGAATACCTCGTCATCTTTTTGTCTCCTCACTGCCTCTATCCACTTGTCTCTCTCTTGTTCCTTGTTTGCTGATGGCAAAGGGGGAGAGAATTTTTGATGAGTTTTATTTTGATGGGCAGTTTGAGCCTTATCAATTTTTGAGAAAGGGGTAGTGTCTAAAGGGGGAGAGTATTTAAGCTTAGTGTCCATGCATGACTGTGACCCTGTAGTCTCCTTTGCAGTTTCTGACTCTTATTGCATTTTGTGTTGCCATCAAAGTATTAATTGTTGCCATCATCAAAAAGGGGGAGAATGTTGTGTCTCCTCTGATTTGGTGTCATTCATGTTTTGTTTTAATGATTGGCAACAATGGTTTGACCATTGGCAACCGTAGTTTGACCAATCGTTGACTCTGGCAACATCATCCTTTTGGGTCATTGCATTTTCAGAAAGTTGCATTTTATAGGTCAATGCATGCAATGGGTCCATTTTCAGAAAGATTGCATATATGTGCATTTTTGTTTATTAAGGTCGATGCTAGTCTTCACTGGTTCATACATAAGGTCGATGCTAGTCTGCACTGGTTCATACATAAGGTCTATGCTAATCTGCACTGGATCATACATAAGGTCGATGCTAGTCTGCACTGGTTCATACATAAGGTCTATGCTAGTCTGCACAGGTTCATACATAAGGTCGATGCTAGTTGTAGTACATGCATATACAGGGTCGGTGCATGTCAGGGTCGGTGCAAGTTTTCGTCCAAGGCATTTACACGGTCGGTGCATATCAGGGTCGGTGACAGTTTTTGTCTAAGACATATACACGGTCGGTGCATGTTAAGGTCGATGCTAGTTGCATCATTTGCATGCTAGAGTCGGTGCTAGTTTGCCATCATGCCCAACTAAGGTCGATGCTAGTTGCATCATTTGCATACTAGAGTCGGTGCTAGCTTCGTCTCATGCATATCTAAGGTCAGTGTAGGTTGCATATAAGGTCGGTGCTAGCAGCATTCTATGCACAACGTAGGTAGGTGCTAGTTTTGCCTCCACACACTAAGTATATGGATACATGGTATAGAGTCTGTGCATATCTTGCTTCGACTAAAGTAAGGTCGGTGCTAGTTTTCTCTTCTATACACAAAGTCTGTGCACATGAGCATTCTAAGGTCGGTGCTAGTTTTCTCTTCTATACATAAAGTCTGATCATACTTGCCATATATCATTATAGAGTCTGACCATCTTTTGACAACTATGACTGGCATATGATCGAGCGTCTGCAATGCAGGTGGCAAACAGCTTTCTTCCTCACGTGACCTTTCAGTCACGCCTGAAGTATGAGCTCGTGGGGGATAACAGAATCAATGATTGGCACGTGATCCAAAGGGAGAACATTTCTGACATTCTACCACGTGGATCAATGCCCCAATCTACTCTTGACATGTGGCTTTACTGGAAAATGCTAGGACGAGCCTTACACACGCCGGATGCATGAGCTCGTGGGAACCCTGCCTACATCCCTATAAGAAGGCCACTCTTGTGATCAAATGTGGCCAACCTAGGGTAGAAGAAGGGCAAGAGAAGCACGAGATAAGAAAAGAAGAGAAGTGTCCAGAAGGAGAAGAGAAGAGAGAGCGAGAAAGAGAGCGCCACTTTCTGGAAGAAAATAGAGTGTCGTAAGAGAGAGAGTGAGAAGGAGAAGAAGTGTGAGTTGTTGCCTCTTCCTGACCTCTAGATCAAATCCCGGGTCAGTTTGCTCTATTTGAGAGCTATATTTTCTTTCTTTCATCCGTGTGTTCTTTCATTTCTTCAGTTTTCTTTTCAAATCCATTATAAGCTGTGAATCAGCAGAGCTAAGCTGTATTGCTCAGCGGGCGAGGTTGTTCCTCGGACAGCAAGCTTTGAGGCTCAGTGGTTGTAGGGATCTCTATCCCCAAAGCTGTGGATCAGCGGCATTCAAGCTGTGTGGCAGTACGAAGCCTTACTCAATTGAGTAAGGGGTGGAAGTAGATCTCTGGATAGAGATCGAACCACCTTTAAAATATTTATCCTCTGTGTGATTGCATTTGTGTCTTCTCTTCGGTAGATGAATGCTTAGGCTCACCTAAATGGTTTAGCATGGGTTTGATTAGTTAATCTTTCATCTGCTATTATCTTCTGGTCATTTTAACGTGCTCTTAAGATCATCCTTCTTCTGAATTTGTGTGTGAGTCCGTAGCAGTTCATTCTATTTCCGCACTAGTTCTTTTAATCCCCTTTTTGTGATTAATGTTTTAGTGGAATGTTGCTTCTTGTGTGAGAGATCTTTTGATCACATCTCCTCCTAGTACTTGACAGATGACATTGTGTTTTCACTACAATGATATTTGATGAAATCATTTAGTCACTGTTCTTCTGATATTCAGTTTTAGTGGTTGATTATCTGCTTTGCTTAATTCTACAATTTCTTTATAGATATCACTCTTGAATATTCTCTGTCTTTTCATTTGTCTTTATAACAATCATTTTTTTCAGCATTTGTTTTTAATCTGCTATAGGTTGTTGTTAATTTTTTTGGGGGTAGATCTATTCACCCCCCTCTAGATCTCCTTTCGTTCGTTCCATACACCCTTCAATTGGCGCAGCAATCTGTGCAAAATCTTGAATGAATTTTCTATACTAACCAGCAAGACCTAAAAAGCTTCTGATCTCCGTGATCGTCTTTAGATTTTGCCATTGAAGAACACCTTCAATCTTAACTGGGTCAACTGCAATTCCATCACCAGAGATCACATGGCCTAGAAATTGAACTTCCCAAAGCCAAAATTCACTTTTGCTGAATTTCGCATAAAGCTCATGATCTCACAGAGTCTGCAATACAACCCTCAAATGCTGAACATGCTCTTCTTCAGAAGCAGAATAGACCAAGATGTCATCCACGAAGATCACCACAAATTGGTCCAAATACAGATGAAACACCCGATGCATGATGTCCATGAACGCTGTTGGAGCATTGGTTAACCAAAACGGCATAACCAAAAATTCATAATGACCATACCTCGAACTAAAGGCAGTCTTCTCCACATCAGATTCCATGATCTGTAATTGGTAATAACCAGATCATAGATCAATTCAGGAAAAGACACATGCTAACTGAAGTTGGTCAAATAAATCATTGATCCTGGGCTAAGGGTACTTATTCTTGACAGTCACATGATTTAATTGTCGGTAATCAATACATAGCCTCAGGCTTCGATCTTTTTTCTTTACAAATAATACAGGAGCACCCCATGGAGAAAAGCTAGGACATATATAGCCCTTTTCCAACAATTCTTACAATTGTGCTCTCAATTCTTTCAATTCTGCAGGAGCCATACGGTAAGGTGCCTTTGATAAAGGTGCCGTAGTTGGAATTATTTCAATCACAATCTCAACCTCTCGCTGTGGAGGTAAGCCTGGCAACTCATCCGAAAAAACATCAGGAAATTCACAAACCACAGGAATATCACCAATCTCCTGCTGTGGTGCCTCAATAGTAACCACGGAAGCAAGGAATCCCTGACAACCAGCATTAAGTAATCTACAGGCTCGAATAACAGAAATAAGTAAGCGAGGAGAACGAGATCGAATACCTTGAAAATAAAATGCCGCTTTCCCAAATGGTTGAAAATAAATCTTCTTTGTTTTACAATCAACCACGGCTCCATAATCTATTAACCAATCCATGCCCAGAATAATATCATAGTCTACCAGCTTCAAAGCATATAACCAAGCTGGCAACTGCTGATTCCCAATCACTATAGGAGTCTTATCGAGACAGAAAGGAGTATACATGATATCCCCAGAAGCCAATTTGACAACTAACTCACAAGACATCTCAGATGTCGGCTCCTCAATACAAGCAATAAAATCTCCAGAAATAAATGAATGAGAAGCACCTGAGTCAAATAAAACACGTGCAGCTTGACCATAAATCATAATCGTACCTTCAACAAGATGAGATGCGACCGCTTCTGGATGAGTCATATGCATGACTTTCCCTTTCGATTTCTTTTCGCTGCCTGCAGTCGATTGTTGTGATGCCACTGATGCCTGGGAAAATTGTTGTGATTGTGGTGGTGGTGGAGGTCGGAACTGCTGTGGTTGTGGAAATTGAACAGGCTGCTTAGGACTCAAAGGACAGTTACGAACCACGTGACCCACCTGATCACATCTGAAACACACCACTGGCATCGAACACGGTCTACCCACATGACTTTGACCACATCTCAGACAAGTTCTCGGTTGACCCCCAATCGATCCTTGCTGCTGAAAAGAAGAAGGTGCTGATTGCGGCACACTACCAGTTGAAGCTTGCCGGTCATACCGCTTCTTGGATCTTCTAAACATCCATCTAGATTTCATAAAAGAAGTACCACTGGCAGAAGAAATAGAAGATGGTACCCCTACCACACTCAGCTGACTACTAGCCTGCTGACACTTGCACATTCTGCTTTACTTGCTCAACTTGAGTCCACCCTTGAGTTCTTACTATATCAAGTTCTAGTGCTGCTGCTGCTTGATAAGCCACATCTAGCTCTGCCACTCTGGTTGCAAGAAGAGGTTGCCTCAGCTCTGGCTTCAAGCCACGCAAAAATTGCTCAGTCTTCAACCCTTCATCAGCAATAATATGAGGAGCATATCGACCCAATTCCATGAATTTATTGCGATATTGCAAAACGGTCATACCACCTTGGACCAACTCCATGAACTGATGCATTTTGTCCATTCTGAGATAAGCTGGACTATATGTACGCTCAAATGAAGTCACGAACACCTTCCATGTGATTAGTCGAAGAGGATGAGACTGGAGACTCACCTCCCATTCCGTGGTCCACTACGCGAGCACTGCCCCTTGCAACTAAAATGTAGCTAACATCACTTTTTCATTCTCGGAGCATTCCATAGAACGGAACACACGCTCAGTAGCATCTAGCCAAATTCTCGCTACATCCGGATCAGATTGTCCTTCATATGTTGGTGGATGGAATAAGAGAACCACCTTGCCTTTAGAATATTACTTGTCGTTGCATGCTCTAGGAATATAAAACCTTTTGAAATGGACGTTAAAAGTGCTTTTTTGAATGGTGTAGTGAAAGAAGACGTCTATGTTGAGTAGCCACCAGGATTTGAAGATGAGAAGAACCCGGACCATGTATACAAACTTGACAAAGCATTGTATGGTCTGAAGCAAGCCCCCCATCCTTGGTATGAAAGGTTAAGTACTTTCCTTTCAGAAAACGGCTTCAAAAGAGGTAATATCGATCAAACTCTTTTCATTAAGAGCGACAATGAACACATCCTTATTGTTTAGGTATACGTTGATGACATTATCTTTGGAGCCACTTCTGATTCATTAAATGTTGATTTTGTTAAATTTATGCAGGGGGAGTTTGAGATAAGTTTGATGGGGGAATTAACCTTCTTCTTGGGTTTGTAGGTGAAGCAACAAAAGGACAGCATTTTCATAAATCAAAGGAAATACACAAAGGATCTCATCAAGAAGTTCAAATTTGACAATGCGAAGCCACACAAGACGCCGATGTCAACAACGGTGAAATTGAACAAGAATGAAAAAGATAAGTCTGTCGATCACAAACTTTTTAGAGGCATGATTGGTTCTTTGTTGTGTTTGACTGCTAGTAGGCCGGATATAATGTTTAATGTTTGCATGTGTGCGAGATTTCAATCCGATCCTAGAGAACCACACATGTTAGCGGTCAAAAGAATTTTCAAATATTTGCTAGGCACCACGGATCTTGGTCTTTGGTTTCCACTTAGTTGCAGTTTTGATTTAGTAGCTTACACAGATTCTGATTATGCTGGGTGTTTAGTGGATCGTAAGAACACGAGCGGGTACTGTCAATTTCTTGGAGGTTGCATGGTCTCATGGGCCTCTAGGAAACAGAATATTGTGGCATTGTCAACTGCCGAAGCTAAATACTTGGCGGCAGGCAGTTGTGCAGCCCAAGTGCTTTGGGTCCAACAACAATTAATTGATTTTGGCATTTCTTTAAATAATACACCCATTCTTTGTGATAACACTTCTGCGATTAACATTTCTAAAAATCTTGTTTTGCATTCTCGCACAAAGCACATAGAAATTAGGCACCACTTTTTGCGAGATCATGTGAGTAAGGGTCATTTTGAGATTATACATGTAAATACGGAAAACCAACTTGCAGATATTTTTACAAAACCCTTATCTCCTGAAAATTTCAAAAGAATAAGAAGAGAACTAGGAATTTGTTGTTTAAATGAGTAATTGCACATTTTAGGCTTGAATACATACTTTTCTTAATTTTCCAAATAACATTTCAGATTTTCATATATTCAACTTCTTGGTTTAGATTGCACATACTTGTGAATAGGAAATAATTCCCCATCATCGTTACATTCACTTGCATATGCCTGTATATATTTGATATACTTACTTGCCTTAATGCCATGATTCTTCGGTATATAAAATGGTGTTTGTGGAAGGTTGGATTATGTCTAACCGGAAGCTTTCACTACGTGTGAGGTGGTCTTTGGACCTAAGTTCTCCGCCGCGTACCGGAAATCACTTTGCTTGGACATATCATACAAATCCTTGCTTGATTGCATGTATATATTTTAAGAAAACTATTTCTTGAAAATCTTCTAAGACCTCACCTCCTTGCTAGATAAAACATAATATTTTTGATCTTTTGTGAACCATGAAATATATAAACGAGGAGGATTTGTTTCTAACTGTGCATACATTTAGGAGGAGTCATAACTATGTCTACGCAAATTCATTTTCTACATACAAAGCAATTACCTAAACTTTGCTAAAAAATGATGCATATGACTTTGATTGATAAGGATTTCAGAAATTCATTTTAACACTTCAACGGAAACAAATTTCTACATGGAAATTAAGAGAATCGTGAGAAAAAAGCTGCCTACCCCGCAAGCTTCAATAAGTGGAATGTCAAACCAAGTATCCAGGAATCCCCACTGAATTAAATGAGAAAACTCGCGTCGAAAGGTGAAACAAAAATCCACATGCGCGATGAATCCTAGTAGTTGGGAAATCCCATTGAGAAACATGAGGTGACTCGCGTCAAATGGTGAAATCCAATAAAAGAAAAAAAGGGGGTTGTGTGAAGCTACCAAAAGTCGAGGATCGAGATTAAAGTGTAGGAAGGAAATAACCCTCTAGTGTTTTCTAAAAATTCTGCAAATATCCATATAATTTTAATGTTCATTGCTCATTTTCATATATTTCACTATTGGGTATTATTGTGATGAATGTGTATTTTGAATTTGTTCTTATCATGGTCTATACAGTATCTCTAGTATATGAATGCACTACCTTTTTTGATTATGCTTCATGTGACACAAATTGATTTTGAATCCACTATTCACTTGCTATCCTCTTACCCCATTGAGGGGGAGTTATAGTATTACATGCTTGCTTGACTTTCATGCTTGCTTTCTTGATGGCTTGCATGAATAACTTCATAATTCAGATCATACATGTTCATAGTAGATTAAATAACCCCATTGTCAACTAGTTTTTGGTGATGACAAAAAGGGGGAGAATAGTGTGCATACATTGATTTTCAGATTTTCATAATGTATAGCCTTAGATTTTAAGTTTTCAAAAATGTTCATATGCACAGCTTTAGCATTGTCAATATCATCTCCAAGTGCATTACAAGTGCATTTTCATTATCCTTCACTCAAACTATCTTGAACCATGCACAAACACATGTTCTGGCTTGTTATCAAATTTTGGGCACACAACGCATGTTTTGTCATCATTAAAAAGCGGGAGATTGTTGGACCCCTAGGTGAGTTTGATGATTTAGTTTTAATGTTGACAAAACTTGTGTGCATGTGATATGCAAAACATCCATTGAAGAATGAATGATCATCAAGGATCTTGTGCAAAAAATGATAACCTTGCTTTGCAGGACTGAAATTCATGGTGAATATAGTTCTGAAGTCAAAGGATTGAATGAACAAGTACTTTGTCATCTATAACACCAAACAGGTTGAAAATCCCATACGATGTTCATCAAAAGGGAATGGTAAGACTTAAGATTGCAAAATCCTTCACTGGGTTTGTAAAAGAAAATAATGCTCACTCTTGTGCATTTATGGAAAGCTATGGGTGTTTGGTGATTAGGTATAACATTTGTGATTGAAAAAGTCATTCCACGCATATCCTTCATGATATTTTGAACTTGCGTGTTGATTAATCATTTCTTGTGAAGATTGGTAGAAACCGGCCATTTTGGGTCTCACACCTTGTTCATGTTCATGATCATATGTTATTCATGTTCGGTGTGTCAACCTTGCTTTCAAAGAGCCTTCTTGCATATTCTTTAAGAAGTTTTAATAGATGAAAACAAATTTTGGTTTTTGATACAAACCTTGGTTGAAACTTAGCATCACAATGAGCATTCATGTTAATTAAACATTAGGTTGTTTGATGCTTGGTTTGATTGGCAAAGTGTTGATGTAAATTGGCTTCAAAGTGGTCATTTGGTTGTTTTCACATTGGGGTATTATCTATATACATCATGCATTTAACCCTTGGCATTAACCCTTTGAATCTTTCACAAAAATCTAGGTTTCTGAACTTCGGTCGACCGACCCTATGCCATAGGTCGACCGAATTTTCCAGCATCAGACCCTGTCCTGCACTGTGAAAGTTGGGTCGACCGAACCCCTTGCTTAGGTCGACCGAAATCTCCAGTGATCCCTATGAAAATCCCTGTAGAACTTAGGTCAACCGACCCCTTCGATTAGGTCGACCGAACCCGGCGGAAGGCCCATTTTTGTTGAGTCCGAAACCCATCTAAATCAGATCCGTTTTGGATGATTTTTGACTCTATTGCCCCTAGGGTTATTATACATGTCTTGGGGCTTGTTCTAAAGGTTTTAGACAAAGGGCTTTATGGTCTTTTCATACTTTTCTATTGGGTGTATATATATCTTGCGAATTTGGGAGAAATACAAGTGTTCTAACATTTCTATCTTGTAGGAGAAGAAAGGGAAGAAGGAGAGGAGCTGAGGAAGGATTGAAGGTTTTCATCTATTTCCATGTATTTCTGGAGTTCGTGATTAAAGAAACAAAGGAGCGGAACGAGAATGGGAACGCGTGGATGTTCTCATCGTCGACATCCGGCTACCCTCCGACTCAAGGCTTAAAGAAGATTTTCTATAGCCCTTTCTACTCATGGGGATTTATTTCTACATCTTGTTTGCATCTATTGTGATCATTTAGTTCTAGTTTACAAGCTTGTATTGATCATATCCTCATTTTCCGAACAGGGACTCTGTCAGTGCGTCGACCGTCTACGAACGGTTGTGGTATTTTTGTGCCGCAGTTATTGCGGCCAGTGTGTGTGCTTATTGATACGTGGTAGGATCATGTAGGAGATGACGTCTCCGTGTCTCTTGGAGCGGAAGCTCTGTGCGCTTCATTTGAAGCGAGTGGATCCTCACCGGTTCGGTGAGGGGCGGACGTAGGGAGCCCGTCGTGGTCTCGAACCACCTAAAAAATCTATCTCGCATCTGTATGATTGTGGTTTGCTTGATTTCTATTATTGCCTTGATCATGTGAGAACAGAGAGGTTGAGGCAACTAGTTTGATATGTTCATTCGTTCGTATCTTGCATTGGTAGTTAATTTTATCCTATTGCGATAATTTTAAAAACTGCCATTGCGCTTGGCTGGGACAATTCAACCCCCCTTCTTGTCCATACGAGAATCTAGGGACAACATCAAGTAATTCATGTATTCAATCAAGTCAAGTACTTCATAAACTGTGGAATATCATAAATCAATCTAGCCAGTCAAGCACTTCGGTGCAATGCCATTCCAGGTCATTCAACTCTCATGGGCACAAGTACTTTTGGGCGCTCCCCCCAGGACCAGACCGGGCCCCATTAACGCTAGGCATTAGGGTTATGGATCATAGATCCCAAGTATATTTAGACATCGACATAATATTTATGGCCAAAGAATTTCAAGGTAAAGCTTACCAAATAAAGTATAGATCTAGCAAAAATTATCATTCGAGGTATGAGTAGTACAAGATTACAAGTAGTTGAAAGAGAAGTTCGAAAAAAATTCAAGGCATCATGTTTAACGACATTAAGTCGATAAAAGATTGGATTGTCGGACAAGGCCATTGCGAAAAATCTTGTAAAACGGGTTTAAATCAAGTTTTCCACAGTCGGGTGTTTAGTTAGAAAATTGAGGAATTACGGTCAGGTAAGAGGTGGGACAGTGGGAGACTCCCCTCGTATTCACGAGGTCCTAATTAAGTAACCACTTATCCACTTAAAGTGTTTGCCCGTGGACCTCTTTCCTTAGACACCGTTCTTCCTTGGAAATCTGGCGAGCTACGCGACTTGTCGAAAACACGGTAACGCAATAATACGAAAATCATTAAAACTCGTATCGATCACGATTATGCAACTAAGCCCATGTAATTTTAACATATAATATCTACTTCCTTTAACATGACAGAAAGATAATATAGTCATGGAGATCAAAGATATCATGAAGGTAATAAGAAGTAGGACGAAAATATAAGCTCATGGAATAGAATTATTATCTTCCATATCCTTAACTTAAATGTGTGTGAATTTAAATGATATGCAACTTAACATGACATATTTAACATACTAGATGATATATTGGTTCAATTAGAACCTGAAAACATCACAATCAGGGTGGAGATCGCGCATCCAGAAGATAATCTTAGAAAGACACCGTGATCCGAGACGGATCTTCCAGCGGTTAAAAATCTCGGTTAAAACCTTATGTCCAATTGTATGGATAGCATGCTTAATACTCAATAAAATTTGGGGAAAATGGTATAGAATCAAAGTAACCATGCATCTACATCTAATGCAGGGATCAATTTGAGTTTAGCCTGAGAGAATACCTACCTAGTGGAAGATCGAATAGGAAGAAGAATAAGAATGAAGAACACTTCGAATACTTCTCCAAACTTCAAGATTTCCTCCAACCAGCACTCCCCCAATGGATTTGTGCTTTGAGAATGAAAGATCCCAGCCCTATTTATTGGCCAAGTCCCATAATTATTTTATTACTAATTTAATTTCATCTTTCACCTAATTTCTTATGTCACCCACCTATGTTACTATTACACAAACTTATGTTGGCAATAATTTTCAACATGTGAATGTTGAAATAAATCTCCCTTTATGACAAAATGAATTACCTCATTTATTCAATGATATTTTATTATTAATTTAATTCTAAGTCAATTTTCCACCTAATTTTCCTATTTCACTAACTCATGTTACTATTACACCCACTTATGTGGCTAATAAATTCTAACAGAAGAATATTGAAATAAGTCTCCCTTTATGACATAACTAATGACCTCATTTATTTAATTAGGTAAGAAATTATATCATCAACTAATTAGAATTTAATTAGAGCTAATAATTCTCTCTTAAATTAGATAGTATAGTAATGCTATAGTACCAACGTCTTTGCATTCTCAGAATTGTGCCGCGAATCTTGCCATTCGTGTTAACACGTGGGGTAAGATTCGTGTATATATATTCTACACATTAAAGACATAAAAAAAATATTTATCATTTATTTTATTTTCATCTTTCATTATTATTATTTATATATAAATGCATATATAAAGTTTCGAGTTGCCACATCATCCCCCACTTAAAAGAATTTGGTCCTCCAAATTCACATCATAAAATAGTAATTTAAAAATTCAAATGGAGGGTTCAAAATTCTAACCTGAGATTAAATCTGGATACTTCTTCTTGATTGACTCTTCTAATTCCCATGTAGCTTCCCCGAATCCACGCTTGCTCCATTGAACTTTTACCATCGGTATAGCCCTATTCCTTAGCTGATGTAATTTTTGATCTAAGATCTTGATCGGTCTTTCTTCATAAGACAAATCGTTCTGTAGCTTCAAGTCATCGAATTGAATCACATGCGAAGGATCATACACATATTTCCTTAGCATGGATACATGGAATACATCATGTACACCAGCCAATTATGGAGGCAAAGGCAGCTTGTATGCCACTTCCCCGATTCTTTCCAGAATCTCAAAACGGCCAATAAATCTTGGACTCAGTTTTCCTTTGATACCAAACCTTTTAATTCCTTACGTGGGTGAAATTTTCAAGAAGACATGCTCCCCCACTTGAAATTCAAGGTCTCATCTTCGATTATCGGCATAACTCTTTTACCGTGATCGAGCAATTTTCAGCCTTTCACGGATCAACTGAATATTGTGAGTTTTATCTTGAATAATATCGGGACCCATCAATCCCTTCTCTCCAACCTCACTCCCGCATAGAGGTGATCTACAACTCCTACCATACAATGCTTCAAAAGGTGCTATCTGAATGCTAGACTGATAACTATTGTTATATGCAAATTCAATCAATGGCAAGTGTTCATGCCAACTTCTGCCAAAATCTATCATACAAGCTCTCAACATATCTTCAATAATCTGATTCGTCCTCTCGGTTTGTCCATCTGTCTGAGGGTAAAAGCCGTACAAAAATTCAGCCTAGTACCCAAAGATGATTGCAAACCTTTCTAGAAGTGAGAGGTGAATCTCAGATCTCTATCCGAAATAATAGAAGTTAGAATACCATGTAGTCTTACAACCTCCTTGATATATAGGGCAGCTAGAACATCCACAGTCCATTTGATTTTGATGGACAAGAAGTGAGCGGACTTAGTTAGTCGGTCCACAATCACCCATATAGCATCAAATCCACTTCGGGTCTTTGGCAATCCAACTATAAAATCCATTACAATACTTGAAGTCTCGCGATCAATGACACCCAAGAGGGGGGTGAATTGGGTGATTACAAGTTTTTATAAAACTTTAGTAGATTTAAAACAGGTGTGATAAAATAACAACTAAGAAGTTCAGATCTATAGCAAAACAAATTAGATCTATCAAAACCAATCACCACGATAGCTTTTTGGTACTTTGCGGAGTTATGAATCCGAAGATTCTACTCATGCAAGGTGTTAGCGTTCTGACAAAACTAGCCTTGTTAATCTGAACGCAGCTTTTGATATACCAAAGATCTAATGTGAGCATGATCAATTAAGCTAGATCTGAATGAAGAAATAAGTAGAGAAAATATACAAGAATGTTGGCATAGAAAGGGGATAGAAGAGAAGGATCAAACCACATAGGAGACAGAGATTTTTAGGGGTTTGGATGCAATGATGGCAACCTACGTCCACCCCTCACGGTTCGTGAGGATTCACAGACTATCTTGGAAAGGGGTTACAAGATCAAAACACACACACACACATGCACACACTCGTGGAAAGTTCAGAGCTCCAACAAAGGTGTACAAGCACCGAGCCACATAGAATCTAACAGAAATCAACCACACATACACGGATCTGGGAAGATCCACACACACATGAATGTTTAGAGATTACAAATAGCAAACACTTGAAGCTCAAGAGATTGGAAGAAGAAACACAAAAGAAAAACTCTGATTTAAGCTCTCCCTAAGTAGATGATGCAGATTTTTGATGAAGCTTGAATCTCCACTTGATTTGGGCTTGATTGGCTTCAGATTGATCTTCAAAAGCTTTGATTTGGATGGAGAGTTCTTGGACGAAGCACTGTTCACGGAGCTACAATAGAAGCCTTCTTTCTCCCTTGATAGCCTCCTTGATCTTCCTTGAGTGACTAGGGTTTCATACCCCAAAGAGATGTTTATATAACTCTTGAATGGTCAAGGGACATGCCAAGACACAGATCCACAATTTAAGGCATGTCTGGAGACTTTTGGGATTAAAAGAAATATATATATATGCTTTTCCTTTTAGAGAGAACAAAGTCAAAAATAGGGGCTTCAAAGGGTTCGGTCGACCTGATAGGGCAGGGCAGTGGTCCTAACTTTTTCAGGATATGAACGTTTCAGCACTACGAGAATCAATCGATTGGTCCAGGGCCAACGGTCGACCGAACTCTGTAAATTCTCAGAGTTCTGGGTGCTGGGAAGTTAGGTCGACCGGACCAGTCAAGCTAGTCGACCGAACTCTGGAAATCCTGCAAAATAATAGAGTTTAGTCCAAGAATCATGTTCATATACTAAAGACTTTATGTTTACAAATTGATCCATTTGATTTAAGCTTGGTTTGACTTAATCTGGGCATTTTTAAGGCAATATACATTTGAGCATTTGCTTGATGAAAATGGCCTTGTGA
Source organism: Amorphophallus konjac (assembly GCA_022559845.1). Classification (NCBI taxonomy): domain Eukaryota; kingdom Viridiplantae; phylum Streptophyta; class Magnoliopsida; order Alismatales; family Araceae; genus Amorphophallus; species Amorphophallus konjac. Next base: position 250,351,962 of record CM040126.1, read on the forward strand.
GCCTACAAGAACTCTTACTACTGCAGTTATAGAAGTTATTAACCTGTTGGCCATACCAGGCTTTTTTTATCATCAAAATCACCTGGAGAGACTCAACAATCTCCCCCTTTTTGATGATGACAAAACTTTAGAGTATTAAGTGCATTGGCATGCCTTTGAGCAATTTGGAACATTAAGACAACACATTGAATTCGTGCAATATCCCACATGATTCTTGGAGGAGGCGGAGTTTACACTCACGCATAGTGAAGGATTTTCGACTGGCTAGTTGGTCTTTCATCGGACACCATTTGATATACATAGAACCAAATTGAGGATGGGCAAAGCCAATAATCCACAAGACGATCAAACCATGTAATCATTTTATTAAGCCAAAGCCACACAAGCCATTCAACCATTTTATTTGCCAAATGAGGAGGAAATGAGAGACAAGAACCAATCATGTAATGTCAAATACCAAGTGCATTCTTTTCATCATTTCATTTCATTTGTTCAATAAAAAGTACATTGATGCTTGAGAATGCAAAACCTCTACTAGACAGTCATGACAAGACAAATGCAAAGACTGACTCAAACAAAATGCAATAATTCACAAATGAACCTCACAAATGAACATCCATACAAAACACAAGGGCATGCATGCATAACTATATAAGACCTGCACTAACTATTTTTCCCCCTTTGGCATTATCAAAAGAGGGGATAGGATAGACGAAAAGTAGACCCAAAAGACATAAGACCCAAGGACACAGACTGGAGGAAGGAAGCAAAAGAAAATCCTCAGTGGCCATTTGCAGGAGGCTGATCCTCAATAGGAGGAGGCTGATATCCAAGGCGGCGTCGAATGTCCTCAAGAGAATGGTCTTGAAACTAAAGACGATACTGAATATTGACAAGGGAGTTGTCACGAGCCATATAACGGCACTGCATATCAAGAAGAGTGCGATTCATGATGTGAAAGGCCTGGCTGGAGTCTTCATGGCTGGCGGTGAGGGTGGTCATATGAGTGGAGAGAGTGGTCATCTTAGTGGATAAGGTATCCAAGAGTGTGGAGAAAGAATCTATGCGATCCGACATGCTATCAAGCATATTGCCCATGGTGTCTATGTGATCCCCAAAGGTGGAGAGTTGACCCCCAAAAGTGTCCACTCGAGTCTCCAGCCCAGTAAGACGCCTATCAAAAGTCTCATAATCTACCCAAGAAGGTTGGCCGGCGCCCTGAGTAGATGATTCCCCATGAAAGTATTGTGGAGGAGGAGGCACCTCTGGACCCATATGTGGAGGTGAGGGTGGATGAGGCTAGTCCTCCGCTTGAATTGGAGGGGGGCATCCCATTGACCATGCTGCTGCTCTTGCTCTTCTTCACTTTCCGATTCTTCCCCATATACTGGCATATTGCTGTGTAGCTTACCATCGGGACCCTAATAATATCCAAAATCTATGAAAATTTTATATTTATTGTAGACATCATCCTGTCTAACTTGAATAAATAATTCATTAGCCAAATTTATCCCAGCATAGATAAACACTCCTGTCAATTGTGAAGCATACGACAAGGATCTCCTCAGTTGGGTTCGGCATGTCCCAATTAGATCTATCATGAGTTGACCCATGTTGACTAAAATTCTATTCATAACATAGTAAAACATGAATTTGTGAACCTCTGTCACTTCATTTCGATTGCCACTCTTTGGATAGATAAGTGAAGTAAACATGTGGTGAAGAATTCGCTGTAGTGGTGGAAAATAATTGACATTTAATGTAATCAAATCACTGACACCACGCACATATTCACAGCTCGTCATAGCAATAAAGGTGTCCTCAACTTCACCATGACGAAAAACCATGTTTGCACCCCTGACTGAAACTCCTAAGGCATGTTCAAAAAGGTCCGGAGTAATATTAATCTCAACACCTTGAACATCCGTATATAACTCTTCATTCCTCTCAACCAAATTGCCATAAAATTGATGCACTAGGTTGGGATAGTATCGAGTATATCTTGTGACAAAATCAATCCGTCCTTGTTGAATCTCAAAGACTGCACAAAGATCGGGCAGAATTTCGTTCACCTCATTGAAATCGACTAGTCAAGGGTCGATAATAGGCCGTGGAGGCTATTGAGGTGCACGAGGAGGTGTAGGAGCCCGCCTTGGTGGAGGAGCCGGAGCCTCATGTCTCCGAACACTAGGTTCCCCTTGGGTTGAATGCCGAGAACTCCTTCTAGGTGACATCCTAGACTGGAAGACCCGCTATGGAAACCCTTGAAAGGATCGAACTGAACCCTGGGGATGAAGATGGACCAGAAGACACACCAAAGGCTTGAAATGATCTTCTCCACAATATGGAACCTAGGGAGGAGCTTCTGGGTCGCACAAACCGCTGCAAAGATTTCATCCTGAAACTATGACGAACAGATCAGATATTGTGCGAGTGGAAGAATGAGGAGGTTTTTGGGCTTGAGAGGTGGAGTTTGGGTGTTCTAGGGTTAGGGAATAATGTTGGAGAGAGAAGGGAGGCAATGGAATGAAAAAATGGAGGGTGAAGATCCCATAAAAAAGGGTTCGGTCGATGGTTCAGCCGGTCTGGTTCATCGGAAATGGTCGACGGAACGGGGGCGGCGATCGACCGAAGTGGTCGACCTAGCCCTAATGTCCTTTCTTTTTAATAACATCTTCATCAACCTTCCTTCTTGATTGAACCAACACCTAGGGGTAAAGAGAGGGAATGACTTAGAATGAAGAGAGATGGGGTATAGAGAAAATTCTCTAACTCTCCCCCTCAGAAAGTGCCTCAGATCCCAAGGTCTCTAGGTCCATACTTATTTATGCAAGCATGCAGGGGTATATATATACACAAGTTATTGGTAATAATCACACAGAGTATGCATGGCAATCTACCCTTTATGCAAATGATTTTCTATATGTGACTCTTAACCTAAGTGCAAACCTAGGTATGTATGCTCTCACCCTTACACATCCCAAGTTCTCTTCTTATTTTGCTGAATTATTCCTGTTTTAGGGGTTTTGTGAAGATATCAGCTAACTGATTGTGTGTGTCTATGAAATTCAAATCAAAGACCCCTTTTCCTACATGATCTCTCAAAAAATGATGTCGAATATCAATGTGCTTTGTCCTAGAGTGCTGAACATGATTTTTTGACAAGCTGATTGCACTGGTATTGTCACACAAGATTGGAACACATTTCATTTCAACATCCAATTCAAGAAATTGATTTTTGATCCAAAGTACTTGGGATCCACAACTTCCGGCGGCTACATATTTAGCCTCGACGGTTGAGAGAGCTACTGAATATTGTTTCTTGGAAGCCCATGAAACAAGGCAGTCACCAAGAAACTAACAGTACCCACTAGTACTTTTACGATCAACAATACATGCAGCATAATCCTCATCGGTGTCTGCAATCAAATCAAATGAACTACCTATGGGAAACTACAAGCCAAAGTCTATTATGCCAATCAATTATCGAAAAATCCGTGTAACAGCCAATAAATGAGATTCTTAAGGACATGACTGAAAACGAGCACATAGACATACACTGTATTAAATATCATGACGGCATGCTGTGAGATACAGCAGTGATCCGATCATATCTCGAAACAGTGTAGAATCTACTGTTTTACCCTTTTCATCCTTGTCTAACTTTGTGGTTGTGGCCATCGGAGTTGACATGGGTTTGCTTTAGCCATCCTATATTTCTTTAACAGCTCCAAGGTATATTTGGCTTGATTTATAAAGATTCCTTCTGACATTTGTTTAACCTGTAATCCAAGAAAGAATGTAAGTTCACCCATTAAGCTCATCTCAAATTCTCCTTGCATAATTTCTACAAATTCATCACATAAATCATTGTTAGTAGCTCCAAAAATTATATCATCAACATATACTTGAACTACTAATATGTCTTTACCAGATTTTCTCGTGAATAGTGTTTGGTCAACCTTACCTCTTTTGAAACTATTTTCAATTAGGAATGAGGTGAGCCTTTCATACCAAGCCCTTAGTGCTTGCTTTTATCCGTACAAGACTTTTTGCTACTTGTACACATGGTGTGGATGTTTTGGGTCTTCAAAACCTAGAGGTTGTTCTACAAAAACATCTTTTTTGATGTACCTGTTAAGAAAAGTAGATTTAACATCTATTTGAAATAGTTTCAAGTTCAATGAGCAAGCATAGGATAATAGGATCCGGACGGCTTCTAGTCTAGCAACCGGTGCAAAGGACTCATCAAAATCAATGCCCATCTCCTGGCTATACCCTTTGGCTACAGGCCAGGCCTTGTTCCTAACAACTAATCCCATGTCATTTAGTTTATTTTTGAAAACCCAACGGGTTCCAATTACGGGATGATTCTTGGGACGCGGCACGAGAGACCACACTTCGTTCCTTTCGAACTGGTGTAGCTCTTCATGCATAGCCTGAATCTAGGATTCATTTTGAAGAGCTTCATAAATATCCTTAGGCTCATCTTGAGAGATAAAGGCCATCAAATCCTCTTCTTATACTTGCCTTAGTGAAGATCTAGTTCTTACCCTATCTTCAAGATTAGTTATGATGTTTTCAGTGGGGTGATCTTTCAAGAATGTGGAGGAACATGGTAAGTCGGGGTGTTGCACTTTATGTTCTTGAAGTGTTTCAATAGATAGATCTTCATACTTTTCATCCTTGCTGGAGATCCCTTCAATTTATTCATCCTTAGACTTAGCATCATTTGAGTGCTTGGGAGCTTCATCTGCATCCAAGATTGGAATAGATTGATTGGTCAGTTTTAATTTAGATTCATTAAAAATCACATGAGGACTTTCTTCAACAACCAAAGTTCTCTTATTAAACAATCTGTAAGCTCTAGAATTAAGTGCATAACCTAAGAAAATTCTTTTATCACTTTTCTCATCAAACTTACCTAGGTTATGATGTGACACACTCTTGGACTTAAGCAAGCAAGCACATTCGCATTCAAATGGGCCGATATGGGCCACCGCTCTCCCGTCGCTCACCCAAGCCCGGGGTGACTTGGCGATGCCAAGTGGAGGATGTGAGGGTTGGGCCCTTGCTGGTAGAGGGCCAACAAGGCCAAAGTTTGTTCCCCAAAGGTGTGGAGGCCCAATTCAATGGGGCCGACAAAGTGCCGAAGGCACCGGCTACACTCTTCCCCATGGTGATCACTCAAAGCAACGGGGCTTGAGGATCGAGCTCTCACACTCACGGCCAGCGGAACTAAGAACTAATATTGAAAGACAAGCACTAAATTAGAGTTAGGTTTGAGCACTTACTCGACCGTTTTGAAGAAACCGGTCCCGCTCGTAGACGAGGGCGAGCGGGGAGGCGAGTGGATCCCCACACGCCGCGTCGGGGCAGCTTGACCTGTTCAATCAATTACAACACTACACCTCTCGCAGGAGGGGGACCTTGGGATGGGGGTTAATCAATATTACAACCAAAACTACCTCCACATAGGTAGTGGCCGTCAGCCGGCCAAGCGGGGAGGGGGAGCTTGGGCTAAAAGCAAAGAAAAGATGCCGAAGCCGATTCTGCCTGCTCTCTGCGATAGGGGACAGATAGACAGAGTTGATGCCGCAGATCCTGATCTGGAATTTTTCTGAAGACGGGACCAGTGGGGAACTCTTCGTAACTGGAACTGGAAGACTCCTGAATTTTGTTGATTTCTTTTGGCACCGATGCTGGTCTAGGTGGAGGCTCGAACAGGGTGGCAGCTTCTCGGAACTGACTGCTTCAGATTTCCAATAGCAGGAAGAAAAGGATGCCACAATCGCTCCCGAACTCCGAATCAGGTGCCGCAGGAGCCGTTGGAACCGTTGACGGGTCCTCTTTGAAGCAAAATTATCGGGGAAGCCAAACGATGTCGGGGAAGACGGGTGGACTCTGATCACTGATGAGAGGTTGGTGCAGACTGTGGGGAAGCAAAACCGCGCACCCGGGGAGAGAAAATTGATAACTCCTGGTTCCGGACACCAAATTGAGCTCTGCTTTTTGGAGATGAAATAAGACTCAGAGTAGAAGATCTTTGATGAAGAACTCCTGCTCAGATTCCCAAGAGGTTGGCCGTTGCAGATCTTCCACTCCGGTTCTGGTCTTCTGCCAGATCAATTTTGCACAGTCGAGGGAGAAAGGACCTCCTGATCAGCACGGTGCTCGGATGGGTATGAAACCACCGCCGTTGCGAATAAGACTGGCAGACGCTTCCATGGGTTCCTATTGGGCCTTCATATTCATCCAGAGGAAGCCGTGGTCGCCTCTGCAAACTGCTACTCATCTGCAGATCTTCAACTCGGAACTGGTTCGCCGATGGAGCCTTTTCTATCAACCAAACAAGAAGAAGAAGTGGTGATTGGGGAAGGGAGAAGTGATGGGTGGTGGGTGGAGAATGTGGGGGTGGTGTAGAGGGTGACTATAGGTGGTGGAGGGGCTGGAGAAAGAGGAGGGTTGCAGGGGTTGCTGGTTTCTGTCAAGGTGGAGGGAGGGTGATGGGGGTGGTAGCTCTTGGTGGGGTGGAATGGAGGGGAGGGAATGGGGGGCGACCTACTCAAAGGGGAGGGGAAAGGGGGCGGCCAAGGCAATGGAGGGAAGGGGTTTTCAAAATTCAAATGGGCCTAGGGAGATGGAGGGTTGCATGGGGGAGAGGGAAGGGTGCTTGGGAAAGTGGGTAGGATAGTTGGGGGTTGGAGGGTGGCTTAGTGATTGGGGATGCTCTCTTGGGACTAGGGGGTGGAGTAATGGGATGTGTGGGGAAGGGGAGTGGCCTTTAATGAGGGTAGGTGGGAGGGTGGTGGATGGGAGGGGAGGAGAGAGAGAGGGGGGCGAACTATGGAGAGAGAAAATGAGAGAGGGAGAGAGAGAGAGATGGGGGTGGGGAATCTCTCCCCTAGGGCTTCTCACCCACTATAGGATTCTCTCCACTAAACTAATCAATTGGAACTCTCAATTGGAAATTTTGGCATTGATTCATTTGTTCAAAATGAAGGGAATGGGGCCCTATATATAGGCAACCCACATTTTACAATAAGGCCCTGGCAATTGACTCAATGACAAATAACCGAGGGGGTAGGGGGGCCCTTGGGCCAAGCCCAATGAATTGGGCCAAATAGCTAACTAAACAACCTAATGACACTCAAACTTAGGGAAATAAACACGACCTTGGGACATGACTCAAATAAAATGAAAATCACATCAAATGACTCAAATAGAAAGCACAAAATGGATAATTGGGCCTTTATAGAGAGAGGCCCGAACTCAAATGACACCGGAGTGTGAGGAAGACCCGAGCCAAAGGGAGTCACGGGTGATGCCTCCATCAAATCCCCTGGGCTACGAAGAGCTCGACTCCGTCGAGTAGGGGTCCATCCGGCTGTGATACCGCTTGAGAAGGTCGGGATCCAACTGCTGGAGATCCTCCCGACTCACCCATGAATCCTCCGAAGGAGGGTGATCCTTCCACATGACGAGATAGCGCTCGTATACCTTGCTCCGAGTGGTAGTGACTTGTTCATCCAATATTTGTTCAATGCGTTCACGCTGGGCTCTCTTGGCTGGTGGTCTCTCCTCACAGGTGGGTGCTCTCCCAAGGGAAGGAATAGGCTCAATCTCCTCACTGGGTACCATCGTGGGTCCCTTATATGGCACTAGGTCGGCGACATTGAATGTGGGACTTACCCCATATTCCTCGGGGAGATCTAACTCATAGGCATTTGCACCAATGCGCCTCAGGACCTGGAAGGGACCAGCCCCACGTGGCCTCAATTTGGAGATGGCTCCCGGGGAGAGCCTCTCCGTCCTCACCATCACAAAGTCACCCTCATGGAATTCTTGGTGACGCCGATGAGAGTCAGCCCGCCTCTTATAAGCCTCATTCTTTTTGCTTATGTGCTCGTGAATTTCTTCATGCAATTCTCTAATATGCTGGGCAAATGATTCAGCTGAGATAGACACTCTAGCATGCTGGGGAAGGGGAATGAGATCTGAGAGTTTCCTTGGCTTGTACCCTTGCACAACTTCAAATGGACTCATCCCTATAGACTTATTGATGGAGTTGTTATATGCAAACTCAGCTTGTGGTAGAATCAGATCCCAATTTCCCAGACGATCCTCAACAAGGCACCTAAGGAGGTTCCCTAGACTCCGATTGACAACTTCGGTTTGGCCATCTGTTTGGGGGTGGTAGGAAGTGGAGAATTTGAGGAGGGTACCAATCATGTGCCAAAGAGTTTTCCAAAAGTAGCTAGTGAATTTGACATCCCTATCGGAGACTATGGTCTTAGTAGCCCGTGGAGACGAACAACCTCATCAAAGAACAATCGGGCCACATGGGAGGCATTAGAGGTCTTGGAGCATGGGATGAAGTGGACCATCTTGGAAAACCTATCAACTACCACATAGATCGAGTCATGCTTTCTTTGAGTCTTGGGTAATCCTAGCACAAAGTCCATACTCAAGTTTTGCCATGGACGGTCAGGGATGGGAAGTGGGGTATATAGGCCCGTGTTTTGCTTCACCTGTTTGGCCGAAGCACATGTGCGTCATTGACCCACTATTTTGCCTACATCTCTCTTGAGACTTGACCAATAGAACTGTCCCTCAACTAGAGCAATGGTTTTGTGAATCCCAAAATGACCAGCTAGCTCTCCTGCATGTAGTTCCTAAATCAAGAAATCACGGAGTGAGGTCCGTGGAATGCAAAGTTTTGGTCCCTAGAAGAGGTATCCATCCTCTAAGACAAATCCCTCATGTTCCTTACTAGCATGGGTGATCAAGGTTGTATAGATGTGCCCAAAGTCGGGGCAGCCAGGGTACTCATCCTTGAGCCTATCAAATCCGGTCACTTCCACTTGGATAGTGGATAGCAAAGAAACTTTCCTACTAAGGGCATCCGCCGCTCGATGCTCACTCCCGGCTTTGTGTTTGATGATAAAAGTGTAGGATTGGATGAACTCAACCCATCGAGCATGTCGGGCATTTAACTTTTGTTGGGAGTTGAGGTATTTGAGGGCCTCATGGTCGGAAAAGATGACAAATTCTTTGGGTAACAAGTAGTGCCTCCAATGTCGGAGGGACTGAACCACGGCATAGAACTCCTTGTCATAAGTGGAGTATCTTGTCCTAGCATCACATAGCTTCTCACTGAAGAAGGCTACCGGGTGTCCCTCTTGGCTAAGAATCCCTCCTATTCCTATCCCGGATGCATCACATGTGACTTCAAAGACTTTAGAGAAATCGGGTAGGCATAGGACCGGGGCTTGGGTCAACTTCTCCTTAAGTTCTTGGAAGACTTTAGAGGCTGATTTGGTCCACACAAAAGTCCCCTTCTTGAGACAATCGGTGATAGGACCAGTGATAGTGCTAAATCCACGAATAAACCTCCTATAGAATGTTGCCAATCCATGGAAACATCGGACCTCATGAAGGGTGTGGGGTTCCGGCCAATCAAGAATAGCTTGGATCTTGTCGGGGTCCATGGAGACACCCTTGGTAGACACCACAAATCCTAGGAAGGTGATGGATGTGGTCATGAAGTGGCACTTCCCTAAGTTGGCAAATAGGCTCTCTTGTCGGAGGACGGTGCAAACTTGTCTAAGGTGGTCAAGGTGGGCCTTTTGGGATTGACTATAGATGAGTATGTCATCAAAGTAGACCACTAGAAAGATCCCAATGAAAGGCCTAAGGACCTCCGTCATAAGACGCATGAAAGTACTTGGGGCATTTGAAAGCCCAAAAGGCATGACTAACCATTCAAAGAGACCATCCTTGGTCTTGAAAGCCGTCTTCCACTCATCCCCGGGTCTTATCCTAACTTGGTGATAGCCACTCTTAAGGTCAATTTTGGAGAAAATAGTGGCTCCGGCTAGCATATCAAGCATGTCATCAAGCCTAGGGATGGGGAACCTATACTTGACGGTGATCTTATTAATAGCCCGGCTATCCACACACATCCGCCAAGACCCATCCTTCTTGGGAGTTAGAAGGGCCGGGACGGCACATGGACTTTTGCTTATTCAGATGAAGCCCTTCCTAATGAGTTCCTCTATTTGCCTACGAAGTTCGGCATGCTCCGTGGGATTGAGGCGATAATGAGGAAGGTTTGGGAGGGTGGCTCCCGGAACTAAATCAATTGCGTGTTGCACATCACGCATTGGAGGGAGTTGGTCCGGGAGCTCGTCCGGGAATACATCATGAAATTCTTCTAGGAGATGTTGGATCTCTATAGGATGTGGGTTGGTGGGAGTGGGCTCTCCTAGGCAAATGATCACCGCACATAGTGGTACTCCTTGAACTATCTCCTTTTCAAGTTCTTTCCTAGTGATGAGATGAAGACCCTTGGTCAACTCCGAGGTCCCACTTTGTTTGGGAGTTTGGGTGAGGGATGGGGTTGGAGGGGTGGAGTTCCCCGAGACTTGTGTGGTGGTGGGGTGGTGTCCTTGAGGGAGAGTGTCCCTCTTGGGCATGGGACGTGGTGGGGCGGGGTTAAGACGGATAGTCCTACCCTCATGTTCAAAAGTGCATGTGTTGGTCCTACCCAAGATGGTGGCATCTACATCATAAAGCCAAGGTCTTCCTAGTAGGATGCTTCCCACTTCCATGAGGATGACGTCACACCATATTTGTCTATGATATGAAGAGAAGGTGAGAGGCACAAGGCATTGGGTGTTGACCGGGATGGAGTTGTTATTGATCCATGAGACCCGGTATGGATTTGGGTGAGGGGTGATAGTAAGCCCAAGGAGCTTAACGGTATCGGGAGATACGGCATTGACACAACTCCCACTATCCAAGATCACTTTTCTTACATGGCTCCCTATCTTGACAAAGGTGTGAAAGATTGAGGTTCGACGCCAATCCTCTTCTTGGGGTTTGGTGAGGGTGCATCTAATCACTCCTAGACGGGAGTTGGTAGGTGGAGTGGTGTGATCTAGTCCCGATTCAAGGTATTGGGCCTCATACTCTTCTTCCCAATCTAGGGAGGCCTCATGGTCCTCAACAACACTCTCAAGTTCTCTTTGGGGTGGGGGAGCTTCTTCCTCAATAAGCAAACTAGACAATCCTTTGGAGGGACATTGACCCGTAAAGTGACCAAACCCTTGACACCTATAGCATTGTTGACGCCCGCTACCCGGAGTGGTTCCTACATTTGGGCCTTTGGGAATGTCTTTCCTCCGTGGAGGAGGGTGACTAGGGGTGGGCTTGTTTGGAGTGATGGTAGGAGGAGGGTTGTAAGGCCTTAATGGGGCATTCCCACTTGGGCTAGGGGCTTTCATGGGGGTGGCCGGAATGGGTCGTGGTCCCATGTTTTTAGGATCGACCGGTCGGGGAGTAGCAAACCGAGAGATCTAGAGAATCTTTCCACATCCCTAGCTACTTGGTAGGCTAGCTCAAGGTTGTTAACGTCCCTCATGAAAAGCTCTCTCTTGATGTGGCTTTGGAGCCCATTTCTAAAGTGGGACAAGGTGACGGCCGGGTCCTCATGAACTCCACACTTCAAAAGATAGGAGTCAAACTTATCAATGTATTCAACCACGGTCTTCCCTTCTTGGGTGAGGCTTTGCCATTCATCTAAGAGCATTTGGTGGTAGGATTGGGGTAGGTATTTGTTTCTAAGTTGGTTCTTCATACCCTCCCAAGTATCAATAGGCTCTTCCCGCCTAATCCTTTTTAAACCCTCTTAGTTTAGCCAATAAATTTTGGCTAATTTGGTGAGATGCATTTTGGCCAACCTTACCCTCCTTTGGTCGGACATAGGGTACCATTCAAAGTATTGGTCCATGGCGGTTTCCCATTCTAATTAGACACTTGGTTCATGGGAACCATCAAAGTTTAGGGCCTCTACCTTAACCATCCTTAAGAGAGGGTCATCTGGGTCGTCCCATGGACGCCTTTCATGAATTTGATGGTGGCGGGGCCTCTCATAGTCATGGTAGGGGTCAAAACCCAAGTCCTCCCTATGAATTTCAGCATGTGGATGATGGGCTCTTGGTCCATTGTTCCTTGGGTGGAACTCGTCTCTATGAGGCTCAACATGTGGAAGGTGGGCTCCTGGGTCATTTTTCCTTGGGTGGAACGCATTTCTATGAAATTCACCCTGTGGATGGTGGACTCTTGGTTCATTATTCCTTGGATGGAGGTCTTCCCTATGAGGTTCAACATGTGGAGGGTGGATTCATTGCTCATTGTTCCATGGGTGAAACTCTTGCTCCTCTAGCCGAGCAAGTCGAGTAGAAAGGGACTCTAGTTGAGCAAGAATGTTCGTAAGGGCAGCATCTACCCGATTCATTGGGCCTTGGGGTTCCTCCCTAGGGGCATCTTGGTTGAGTTAGGGATTGGGATCCATGAGTGGAACCAAAGACGAAGGATCGGGTCGGTAAATGGCACCACTACGGGTGGGCATGCAAGATAAGGGGGAAATGAGGATGGACACACAATGCAAAGGCCCTAGGACTTAGACTTGATAGAGACAAGTCAATGACTTGCTTTGATACCAATTGATGTGACACACCCTTGGACATAAGCAAGCAAGCACATTCGCATTCAAATGGGCCGATATGGGCCACCGCTCTCCCGTCGCTCACCCAAGCCCGGGGTGACTTGGCGATGCCAGGTGGAGGATGTGAGGGTTGGGCCCTTGCTGGTAGAGGGCCAGCAAGGCCAAAGTTTGTTCCCCAAAGGTGTGGAGGCCCAATTCAATGGGGCCGACAAAGTGCCGAAGGCACCGGCTACACTCTTCACCACGGTGATCACTCAAAGCAACGGGGCTTGAGGATCGAGCTCTCACTCTCACGGCCAGTGGAACTAAGAACTAATATTGAAAGACAAGCACTAAATTGGAGTTAGGTTTGAGCACTTACTCGACCGGTTTGAAGAAACCGGTCCCGCTCGGAGACGAGGGCGAGCGGGGAGGCGAGTGGATCCCCACACGCCGCGTCGGGACAGCTTGACCTGTTCAATCAATTACAACACTACACCTCTCGCAGGAGGGGGACCTTGGGGTGGGGGTTAAATAATATTACAACCAAAACTACCTCCACACAGGGAGGGGCCTTCAGCCGGCCAAGCGGGGAGGGGGAGCTTGGGCTAAAAGCAAAGAAAAGATGGCGAAGCCGATTCTGCCTGCTCTCTGCGATAGGGGATAGACAGAGAGAGTTGATGCCGCATATCCTGATCTGGAATTTTTCTGAAGACTGGACCAGTGGGGAACTCTTTTTAACTGGAACTGGAAGGCTCTTGAATTTTGTTGATTTCTTTTGGCGCCGATGCTGGTCTGGGTGGAGGCTCAAACACGGTGGCAGCTTCTCGGAACTGACTGCTTCAGATTTCCAACAGCAGGAAGAAGACAATGCAACGACCGCTCCCGAACTCCGAATCAGGTGCCGCTGGAGCTGTTGGAACCGTTGACGAGTCCTCTTTGAAGCAAAACTGGAGGGAAAGCCAAACGATGTCGGAGAAGACAGGTGGACTCTGATCACTGGTGAGAGGTCGGTGCAGAAGTAGAACCGTGCACCCGGGGAGAGAAAATTGATAACTCCTGGTTCCGGATGCCAAATTGAGCTATGCTTTTTGGAGATGAAAGAAGATTCAGAGTAGAAGATCATTGATGAAGAACTCCTGCTCAGATTCCCAGGAGGTTGGCCGATGCAGATCTTCCACTCCGGTTCTGGTCTTCTGCCAGAGCAGTTTTGCACAGTCGAGGGAGAAAGGACCTCCTGATCAGCACGGTGCTCGGATGGGGATGAAACCACTGCCGTTGGGAAGAAGACTGGCAGACGCTTCCATGGGTTCCACTTGGGCCTTCAGATTCATCCGGAGGAAGCCGTGGTCGCCTCTGCAAGCTGCTACTCATCTGTAAATCTTCAACTAGGAACTGGTTCACCGATGGAGCCTTTTCTATCAACCAAACAAGAAGAAGAAGTGGTGATTGGGGAAGGGAGAAGTGATGGGTGGTGGGAGGAGAATGTGGGGGTGGTGTAAAGGGTGACTAGAGGTGGTGGAGGGGCTGGAGAAAGAGGAGGGTTGTAGGGGTTGCTGGTTTCGGTCAAGGTGGAGGGAGGGTGATGGTGCTGGTAGCTCTTGGTGGGGTGGAATGGAGGGGAGGGAATGAGGGGCGACCTACTCAAAGGGGAGGGGAAAGGGGGCGGCCAAGGCAATGGAGGGAAGGGGTTTTCAAAATTCAAATGGGCCTAGAGAGATGGAGGGTTGCATGGGGGAGAGGGAAGGGTGCTTGGGAAAGTGGGTAGGGTAGTTGGGGGTTGGAGGGTGGCTTAGTGATTGGGGATGCTCTCTTGGGACTAGGGGGTGGAGTAATGGTATGTGTGGAGAAGGGGAGTTGCCTTTAATGAGGGTAGGTGGGAGGGTGGTGGATGGGAGGGGAGGAGAGAGAGAGGGGGGCGAACTATGGAGAGAGAAAGTGAGAGAGGGAGAGAGAGAGAGAGATGGGGGTGGGGAATCTCTCCCCTAAGGCTTCTCACCCACTATAGGATTCTCTCCACTAAACTAATCAATTGGAACTCTCAATTGGAAATTTTGGCATTGATTCATTAGTTCAAAATGAAGGGAATGGGGCCCTATATATAGGCAACCCACATTTTACAATAAGACCCTGACAATTGACTCAATGATAAATAACCGAGGGGGTAGGGGGGGCCCTTGAGCCAAGCCCAATGAATTGGGCCCAATAGCTAACTAAACAACCTAATGACACTCAAACTTAGGGAAATAAACACGACCTAGGGACATGACTCAAATAAAATGAAAATTACATCAAATGACTCAAATAGAAAGCACAAAATAGATAATTGGGCCTTTATAGAGAGAGGCCCGAACTCAGATGATGCCGGAGTGTGAGGAAGACCCGAGCCAAAGGGAGTCATGGGTGATGCCTCCATCCGGTTAGACTTACCATTGTTCAGGATTAACCATGGGCATCCAAAGGGTTTAAGATAGGAAATGTTTGGTTTCTTACCCTTATAGAGCCCGTATGAAGTTTTCTTCAAAATGGGCCTTACCATTGCCCTATTGATGATGTAACATGCTGTACTTACTGCCTCAGACCAAAAATATTTTGGTAGAGAGTTCTCACTTAACATGGTCCATGCCATGTCTATCAAGGTTCTGTTTTTCCTCTCCACTACTCCATTTTGTTGAGGCGTCCTAGGTGATGAGAAGTTGTGTGTATATCCCTGCTCCTTGCAAAAACTGCTGAATTCATGGTTTTCAAACTCACCACCATGATCACATTGAATTATGGTGATGAGGTACCCTTTATCATTATGGATTTTCCCATAAAATGCTTGAAACTCCATCAAGGCATCACTTTTATTAGCAAGAAATAATACCCATGTAAATCTGCAGTAATCATCAACAATCACGAATCCATAAGATTTTCCTCCTAGGCTGGATGTGCTAGTCGGACCAAAAGGATCAAGGTGCAACGGTTCTAAAGGCCGAGCAGTAGAAACAATGTTCTTATTTTTGAAAGATATGCGTGTTTACTTGCCTTTTATACAAGCCTCACATATTTTATCACTTTTAAATTTTAACTTTGGCAAACCATTCACCAAGTCATGTCTAGACAATTTGGAGATTACTCCAAAATGAGAATGACCTAGTCTTCGGTGCCATAGCCATGCATTATCATGGTTGTTTGCTACCAAGCACACATCATCACAGGAAACATCATCAAGATCAATAGTATACACATTGTTATTCCTCTTGCCGATGAACCTGATTTCATTAGTGCTTTTATACATGACGAGGCAATGAGACTCATCAAAGACTATCTTGAAACCTTTGTCACACAATTGGCTTATGCTCAAAAGATTATGATTCAAACCCTTAACCAAAAGTGCATTTTCAATCAGGGTCTCAGAATTTCTACCTATGTTGTCAATTCCAATGATTTTACCTTTACCCTTTCCTCCAAAGGCAGCCAAGCCTCCATCCTTATCTTGCAGAGTAGAGAACACCTTCTTGTCCCCTGTCATATGCCTTGAGCAACCGTTGTCCAGGTACCATTTACTACCCCTGGTTTCAAGGCACATCTGCAAGAAACAAAATTCTCATCCGATTATTTTTGATATCCAAACTAATTTGGGTCCATTGGAGTTAGTCCAATTCTGCACATATCTTTTTCTGGTCCAAGCAGCATAATTTCATTGTGTGTTTTGTTTGAACCAACAATTAGCAATAACATAATCAAATCTACCACAATAAAAGCAATTGACATTTGAAAATCTTCTTTGGTATTTGTATGGTTTGGATTGAACATGTATTGGCTTAGTGTGTGAGCATGATGCACAATCATTTTCCTTTTCATGCACATAAGATGTAGTAATCTTGTGCTCAAATGATTTTTTGTTTTGGCGAATGTACCCCAATCCTTCTTTCCGAAAGTTAACTTTAACTCCAAACATATTATCTAGGTTTTGTGTCCCTTTAATAATCCTAGAAAGAGTGAACTGCAAGTCAGTCACCTCCTTATTCAAACTCACATTTTTATTTTCAAGTTCTAAAATTGAGGATGTCAGAACTTCTTTTTCATTTTTTAATTTTTAAAAAACTTTTTTAATTTCAAACATTTTACACATCAAGTCCTCTTTGGTTTTCTCAATATCTGAAATTGTTTGAAGCAAGCTTTCTTTCTCTTCTATTAAGTAGAACCATTCTTGTTCAAGTTTTTCAAACTTGACAGCAGAACCCTCATGTGTTGAATCTTCAATTTTTTTGAGGGATTTATTCTCTGATCTTATTTTCCTATATTTGCTGTATAATTTTTCATATTTTGATTCTCATTGCTCATTTGATATAGAATCAAGGTCAGAGTTCACCTCAGGTGAATCGTCTTCATGTGCCATGAGGCACAGGCTTTCCACGAGCTGTGCTAGCTCCTCTTCGGACTGTTCATCCTCTTCGTCGCTCCAGGTCGTGACCATTGCTTTGGGTTTTTTGAACGTGTCCTTCTTAAACTTTTTCTTCAATTCTGGGCACTCTCCTCTCATGTGCCCGAATTTCTTGCACTCATAGCATATAATGCTATTTTGCTTGCTTGGCTCCCCATTAGTCTAGGATGGCCTTCTTTGCCCCTTTTTGAAGTTGCCCTGGAAATTCCTTTTTCTTCTTAGGAATTTCTTCACTTGGCGTGTCCACATGGCCAAGTTTTCTTCCTCATCACTTCCGTCGGTAGACTCCTCTTCTTGGGAGTCATCATCAGGTTGGTGGGCTTTCAAGGCCACCATTTTCTTCTTCTTTGTTTCTTCCTCAGCAGTTCTGTCACGCCCCGAGCTTTTAATGCAGCGGAAGGAATATCAGGAACGTGAACAACTGGCATGGTAAGTCTCTCGTAAGCAAGTAATCAGAGCGCAAGATAATCACACAAAATTAGAGTGCACAATAATTAATCCAAAAATCAACTTTTATTTCATAGTAACAATAACCAAAAGTACATAAAACCTTTGCTTTTACTTTCCTTACATCATCTGACTCAGGAAAATAGAAAATTATAATGTGACTCGACAAGACACTAGATAACTAGGGCTTCTCTCGTCCACTTGACCATCAATCGCTCTCGGACCTGTTACTAGCATAATCCGAATCTGACTCACTAGTATTTCCTAAAAGGTTGAGAAAGTAGGTATGAGTACACTTGCCTAGTAGGTATCTTCGCATCTACATGAAGGTAATGTTTAAATGATTAATGTCTTAACTCTAGACCTTAAGGTAAAAATAAGAATGCGATAAACAAGCAATATAAACCAAGGTAACCAAGAATATAGAATCATGAAATAATTGAGCAAGTAGACGTGAGTGAGTATAGACCATGAACAAGCAAGATTAATCATGTAGATGTAAATTTGGCCTTTCATGAACAAGAATGTACGAGCAAGTATCTAGAAAGTACTTTACACAACCTTGTAAAGGCTATGTACTAGAAAGTCATTAATAAGCATGTAATTTCCATAACAAGCCTCGTGGTTTTCACTCATTTATAAAAGAAAGTACTCCCAGCGCAATGCGACGCTAGTATCATCGTACCCCATGGTTTATACCACGTTTCCGACAATTCGTCGAGGGGACTAGCATGGAGCCCTTGGACATAATCTGTGCCCGGTCTTGCATCTTCAAGTTATAAATCTAGATACTTCCATGAGATATAACAATAACTTCGGCCAATAATTCAATTCTAAATAATAAGTTTCATGACCAAGTAACCAAGGTATAGAACATACCAAAATTTTCCATGAGATATCAAAGAAGAATTAAAAGAATATTATACTCCATCGGCATTTCGGCAACATAACGATGTATTCATAAAGTTTCATATCTTGATATTGACTTGTTAAACATATGTTGAGACTCTAGATAATCCTAAGACCATCTAGGAACTCAAGAAAACCAACCCCAAGGGTCAACCTCGGGTTAGACAAAATCAGGAACTAAGCGGTCGTTTCCTGGACCGTTTCATGAATCAGGCGGTCGAGTCTGGACCGTTAGGCAGAACTATGTGATCTAGTCAGGACCGTTTGTGACGAGTCAAAGCCAGAACTAAGAAAGCTTGACTCAGAGAGACATGCTGTCATGGAATGACCGTTTGACAAAATAAGCGGTCAGTTATCGACCGTTAAGTAACCCTTAGCGGTCGCCATGAAGACCATTTGTAACTCAGAATTTAGAAAATATTAATGGTGTAGGTGCTTTCTAGACAATTTGGATTTTAAAGGTATAACCAGCTCGACGTCCTAGTGGGAATCTCAGGGTCGCGGAGTCTTACGGAGGCCTTGAAACATAATCCCCTAGTCCGACAGAAGGAATATCTGACGGAGAGGTTTATAAGTCAAAGAGAATGTGCCTATAAGTGTAAAGTGCAACCAATGGTCACATATCGGAGTATATGCCACGAACTTATGAAAATGACTCAAGTGATGAGAGTGGATCGTGTAAAAATACCAGCGATCAAAAAAATGTTCTAAATACCATCATGAATCATGTTTCATAAACATAAGAGGAAATATTTAATTACAAAACTATAACATTTAAGCATGAGATTGTGTGATAATGAAAATAACGTTTAAATCATGCACATGCTGAAACATGGTATTTAACCGGAAAATAAACATAATTTTGAGTGATAAATACCATAATTATAGAGCTATACTTAGGCAAAATTCGATTAGGCTCGGGCTGGTTCTCAGAACCGAAAAGCGGTCTAGTACGAACCATTTACACGAGTCTAGCGGTCTATCGAAGGGCCGCTTAACTATCTTTGGCGGTCACATATAGACCGTTTCTGTCTGTTTGACAGAAAACTGAGAAAATAGTAAAATGAACACTAATCTAGGCCATGTTATGCATGAAAATCAACGAGAACATATTGCAACACATGATGGAATGAGAATAGGTCAAGAATATGCGTGGGTTTGTATATAATGAACAAGAGATTTTCTTTTTAACTCATTTAGGGCTAAGATTCATGCATAGAGATTACACTAGATGCATAGTCCCAATAAAACATAAAATTCTTTATGTACAGTACATGAAAACGACTGAAATCAGAGGACTTTTATTCATAACATCAAGTTTAAACCGTTCATGAGATAACCTACCTCTGATTCACCTCCTAGGCTTTGGATTTCTGACAGGAAGTAAGCCCTAGTCCTGCACGTTCTATGTCAAACCAGTAACTTCTCGCCCCTCTATCTCCTGATTCTCTTGACCTAAAGATGTGAAAATTGGAGGGTATATAGAAGACATAAAGGGTAATAAAAAGTTCTAAGGACGCAACTTCTAAATATCTCGTTTAGGGCTTCTAATTTGGAGATCTTTCTAGGTCTGTTGCACAGGTTCCTGGGTTGCTTGCTATGATCCAGTGACTTTGCAAGCTTCTATCTTTCTGATGGCTTGATCTCCTAAGATGAAATTTTGAGCGACGTTAGACCTTACTATTATGAACAAATTCTTCTAAAGAACATACTTCTAATTTGGCCTCTTTACCTTAGTTCCACGCGAGCCAAAAGTAAGGGTCGCGCATGTGAAACCTAGGGTATATTTATAGGGTTTAGCTAGGGTTTTAAGGATTTGGACGATCTTAGAGTCCTAATTAGGTTACCCACTTGATCTTAATGCGTTCTAGAGTCTTCTAACCAATAAATTACGTCAATCCCCAAGGATGTAGCCTGAGAAAAGTGGAGTTTTTGTGCGAACTTAACTGCTCGCGTTCGGACTCTTAAAAGCGGTCCAGGCAGGACCATTTCTTGTCCCAAGCGGTCGCTCGATAGACCGCTTTCGGTCTTGGGCGCCGAATTTGATTAAATTCAAACTCTTCCTATTATTTATTCGTTTATTTATCTAATAAGGAGTAATTATCCCCATAAATTCTATAAATATACTAATTTAAGCTTCTAGATTATGGGCCAAACCTTATGGGCTTGGTTTTTGGTCTTTTGGGCTTATTTAAATGGGCTAAGTCAATTGGTTATCATTTGGGCTTTCATAATAACTTATTTAACCCAAAAAAATTTATAATAAAATCTATTTAAACTCTAATTAATTTCATTAATCTCCAAAAAAATCTCAGAAAATTCCAAAAATATTTATATAAGGAGTATTCCAAGTTCTCTTCATGTTTATCTCATAGGTCATGAGTGACCCTATGAGCTCGTCCAAGGAATGTATGGACAAGTTCTTTGAATCTTCAAGAACCGTGGCTTTTGTGTGCCATGCAGGTGGAAGGGATCTCAATACCTTCCTTACAAGTTCGGAGTTTGTGTACTCCTTCCCAAGGCCTTTGAGACCATTGGTAATCTCTGTTAATCTTGAGAACATTTCTGAGATCGTCTCTTCAAGCTTCATTTTAAACAGCTCATAGTCTCTAACCAACATATTTGCTTTGGTTTCCTTGACCTCGGAAGTTCCTTCATAAATAAGCCTAGCTTGTCCCGCATCTCTTTTGCTGAGCTGCACATGGAAACACGAGAATATTCATTAGGATGAATAGCACATTGCATGATATTCATTACATTAAAATTAACAGTGGATTTCTTAATTTGTTCGGGTGTCCATTTGTCCTCTTCATCAGGAAGGTCATAAGGACCCTTGTCAACAACTCTCCAGACCTCGTACTCCTGAGCCCTTAGAAAAACATGCATTCTATTTTTCCAGTAGGAGTAATTTTAACCGTCAAAGAAAGGAGGATGATTGATGGAGTGACCCTCATGCATCATCCCCTTGTTGGCCATTGATCTGGATCTGACTCTAGATCATTAGATCTGAAGAAAATAGAGCCTTAGCTCTGATACCAATTAAAGTCCCCTGATCAATGACACCCAAGAGGGGCATGAATTGGGTGATTACAAGTTTTTATAAAACTTTAGTCGATTTAAAATAAGTTGATGAAATAGCAACAAAGAAGTTCATATCTATAGCAAAACAAATTAGATCTATCAAAATCAATCACCACAATAGCTCTTTGGTACTTGGTGGAGTTGTGAATCTGAAGATTCTACTCACGCAAGGTGTTATCGTCCTGACAAGACAATTCTTGTCAATCTGAACCCAACTTTTGATATACCAAAGATCTAATGTGAGAATGATCAATTAAGCTAGATTTGAATGAAGAAATTAGTAGAGAAAATATACAAGAATGCTGACATAGAATGGGGATAGAAGAGAAGGATCAAATCACACATGAGATAGAGATTTTTAGGTGGTTCGGATATAACGACGGCAACCTACGTCCACCCCTCATGATTCGTGAGGATTCACACACTATCTTGTAAAGGGGTTACAAGATCAAAACACACACACACACACGCACATACTCGTGGAAGAGTTTAGAACTCCCACGAAGGTGCACAAGCACCGAGCCATACAAAATTTAACAGAAATCAACCACACAGACACGGATCTGGGACGATCCACACACACACGAATGTTTAGAGATTACAAATAGCAAACACTTGAAGCTCAAGAGATTGAAAGAAGAAACACAAAACAAAAACTCTGATTTAAGCTCCCCTTGAGTAGATGATACAGATTTTAGATGAAGCTTGAATCTCCACTTGATTTGGGGTTGATTGGCTTCAGATTGATCTTCAAAAGCTTTGATTTGGATGAAGAGTTCCTGGACAAAGCACTTTTCATGGAGCTACAGTAGCAGCATTCTTTCTCCCCTTGATAGCCTCCTTGATCTTCCTTGAGTGATTAGGGTTTCATACCCTAAAGAGATGTTTATAAAACTCTTGAATGGTCAAGGGACATGCCAAGACACAGATCCACAATTTCAGGCATGTTTAGAGACTTTTGGGATTAAAAAAAATATATCTAGATGCTTTTCCTCGTGGAGAGAACAAAGTCAAAAATAAGGACTTCGAAGGGTTTGGTCGACCGGATAGGGCAGGGCGGTCGACCTAACTTTTACAGGATCTAAACAATTCAGCACTGGGAGAATCGGTCGACCGGTCCAAGGCCGGTGGTCGACTGAACTCTATAAATTCTCAGAGTTCTGGGTGCTGGGAAGTTAGGTCGACCGGACCATTCAAGCTGATCGACCAAACTCTAGAAATCCTACAAAATAACAGAGTTTAGTCCAAGAATCATGTTCATATACTAAAGACTTTGTGTTTGCAAATTGATCCATTTGATTTAAGCTTGGTTTCACTAAATCTGGGCATTTTTAAGGCAAGATAGATTTGAGCATTTGCTTGATGAAAATGGCCTTGTGAGCCTACAAGAACTCTTGCTACTACAATTATGGAAGTTATTAACCTGTTAGCCATACCGGGGTTTTGTTATCATCAAAATCACCTAGAGAGACTCAACAATACTATACCATTTCCATTCTAGTATCTCTAGAGGTTTTAGCTTACCAGCCGGTTTGAGATGTTCAGCTTTAACTTGTTGGCAGACCAAGCATCGGCTCACAAACTTGGCTACCCCTCTTTTCATGTTAGGCCACCAAAAGGTTCTTTTGAGATCTTGGTACATTTTTGTAGCACCAGGATGAATAGTGTACCTCGATTGATGTGCCTCCTCCATGATTTTGTCCTTGATGGTAGAACAATCGGGCACACAAGTTCTTCCTCAGAAGAGTAGCCTTCCATCATCTACCAAAATGAAATCTAGTCATTGATCTAATTTCTCTTTAATTTCAACAACCAATGGATCATCACTTTGTAACTTTTTAATTTCGAAGAGTAACTTAGATTGGAGACTAATATTTGCAATTAAGACTCCTTCTTCCTTCTCCTCCATATTGAGGTCTAAGTTTGCCAATTGTTTTAACAATTGCCACTCTTTAATCATTAATATTGGTAATAATGCCATCGGCTTCCAGTTAAGAGCATCTGCTACAGCAATGCCTTTTTCGGGATAATATTGTATAGAGAAATCAAAATCCTTCAAGTATTCCAGCCACTGTCTTTGTCTCATATTAAGTTCTCTTTGAGAGAATAAGTACTTGAGACTCTTGTGGTCGGAATATAGAATAAATGCCTCGCCATAGAGATAATGCCACCAAATCTTCAAGGCAAAGACTACAACTGTAAGCTCTAAGTCATGCATGGGATAATTCTCCTCGTGCTTTTTCAATTGCCTTGAGGAATAGGTGATCACGTTGCCATGTTGCATCAATACATAGCCTAGGCCAATTCTGGATGCATCAGCATAAACTTCGAATCCTCCTCCTTCAGTAAGGAATGTGAGTATAGGGGCAGTAGTCAAACAATCTTTCAAAGTCTGGGAGCTTTTCTCACATTCCTCGGACCATATATAAGGAATCTCCTTTCTCGTCAATCTTGTCAAAGATACGATGATCTTAGAGAAATCCTTAATAAATCTTCTATGATATCCTGTCAATCCCAAGAAGCTTCTAATTTCGGTCACACTAGTAGGTCTTTCCCAGTTCTTTACTGTCTCGACCTTTGAAGGATCGATCGCAATACCCTCCTGGGAAATTATGTGACCGAGAAAAGCAACTTCTTCTAGCCAGAAGTCACACTTGCTAAGCTTAGCATATAATTTGTGATCTCTTAATAACTGCAAGGCTTTCTTTAGATGTTCTTCATGCTCCATCTTTGACTTGGAATAGATCAAAATGTCGTTAGTAAAGACCACCACAAATTGATCAAGCTATGGCATGAATACACTGTTCATCAATTGCATAAATGCAGCAGGCGCATTGATTAGGGCAAAAGACATAACAATGAATTCATAGTGCCCATACCTGCTCCTGAATGCCGTTTTATGAATATCCCCTTTCTTGATCTTCAATTGATGATAACCAGATCTGAGATCAAGTTTTGAAAAATATCGAGCTCCCGACATCTGGTCAAATAGTTGATCAATCCTCGACAATGGATATTTATTCTTGATTGTGAGTTGGTTCAATTGCCGGTAGTCAACACACAATCTCATTGACCCATCCTTCTTTTTGACAAATAAGACAGGGGCTCCCATGGTGAAGTACTCGATAAGATGAATCCTTTCTCCAATAACTCCATCAGTTGTTCTTTCAACTCCTTCATTTCAATAGGGGACATCCTATAAGGAGTCTAAGATATAGGTGCAGCTCCTGGAATCAAATCAATAGAGAAGACCACTTTTCTGTCTGGAGGAATACCAGGCAAATCGTTCAGGAATACATCGGAATAATCCCGAACAATAGGAATATCCTCCAGATGGGGTTGCTTTTGCTCGACCATAGTAATAGAAACTAAGAAAGCCGCACAACCCTTCTTCAATAATTTATCAGCTTTAAAAGCATAGGTGTCTAGAATTTACAGTTAACACTAGCACCATATGTAGATAACCAATCAGCTCCCAAAATAATATCATATCCTTCCATCTCCATGCATACTAAGTCAGCCGATAGGTTGTAAGCGTTGACTAGAACTTCACTAGTAGGGTAGAAATATTTAATCTCCGATCCCGCTCCAATAGGAGTAGTAATAGTAAGTTTGAGTTTTAACGGGGCAGACCTCATCGATAAAGTATCAGGAAAGCTCTTAGATATAATTGAATACGTGGCTCCAATGTCAAATAAAACAGAGACGGGCTTTGAGCAAACAAAAAGAGTACCTTCCACAACACCTCCTTCTTCGATAAGTTCTGCATCCCTAAGAGCCTGAAGTCTACCTAGCTTTTTGATAGCAACTGGAAGTTTTTTCGACAGAGCTTGCTCGTTGAGGAGTGGACAATTCGGGATTCTATGATCCCGACTCCCACAGCGAAGATAGGCACCAAGTCTTCTCCACCACTCTTCCGCCTTCTGTCTGGGCTTTTCACAATGCTTGCATAGTTCCTTTGATGGGGTAACAAAAGAGAAAATTTGTTAATCATTCCATCTTGGCTTCTTGTCCTTTTGGAAGTTATGCCCATCTTTAAAGGAGTTACGCCCATCATTGGGTCTCTTCTTCTTGAAGGAGGGCTTGAAGTTACCGGAGCTAGTTATTAGCTCCTTCTTGGCATCTCTTCCCAAGATGCGATCAGACATCTCCGTTGCATCTTCCAGGAGTTGGGCTCTTCTCACCATGTCGGCATACACTTGGATATCCATCGGGGTGAGTTGAGTGATATACTGGGGCTTTAAGCCATTTAAGAATCTCCTCGCCTTCATCTTTTCGGTACCCACAAGGTGTGGTGCATACCGGGATAGTCTCACGAATTGAGCTTCATATTCCGCCACCGTCAAACTCCTTTGCTTCAAGGAAGCAAATTCGACAGCCTTTCTCTCTTGAACTTAGTCGGAGAAGTACTTGTTGTTGAAATATTCTACGAACTCTTCCCACAATACTTGGTCATGCGATAGAGTTGCTTCGATCGACTCCCACCAAGTACAGGCATCCCTTTCAAGCTGAAAGGTAGCGAGTAGGACCGTCTCCTCATCAGCACATTGCATGACCTGAAAAATCCTCTCGATTTCCTTCACCTAGTGTTCTGCCTCATTTGGGTCCATGGACCCAGCGAACTTGGGAGGGTTCATACTTTTTAAATTACTATGTGAATTTCTCGCTCCACAGTTAGCTCCTCCTTGAGCTACTTTTTGCAACACTTGGGTCAGTCCTTGCACCGTCCGCTACATTTTGCGCCATAGAGCTCTCTCGGCAGCCATTGGCAAAAATTAAGTCTACAACCACAACTACCAAACTTAAGTGTTTTGTGTATTTCCTTGATTTATCCTACTTAAAGTTTAGCCCATGGCTCTACCCAATCTCACTAGGAAGGTTTAAGACTCTATCTGAAATTCTAGATCAACATCTAGAACTGATATCAAGGGAAACCTAGGGTTTATGAAACCTAGGCTCTGATACCACAAAGACTGTCATGCCCCGACGCAGAATATCAAGGTGCGACGAGTCGTAAACATTCATGTCGATCAAGGCATGTATGATTGGGGGTCCAATCACAAGGTAGATGATAAGAAAAGGATACTTTTATTTCATTGAAATAAAGTTTTACAACAACATTAAGTCTTAAGAGGCATAATACAACTTCCAAGTACATAACTCTAGCAAGAGCAACACTCATAAACCTAGGTAACTAAGATGAACTTGATCTCTCATTCCACTCTTGCCCATCCCCCTGTGTTTGAGGTTCATCGTCGGAACTACCTACAATATTAATCGAAAATGTAGGGTGAGCGAAACGCTCAATAAGACTTTGAAGAAGGGCGATCTCGCGTTGCTTTTGAGCGGGGAGGAAGATGACCACGTACCCTTGAAGTATAAACTATAAGAAGGAAAACCAGTCATAGGTGCCCGAGGATAGATCCCCGGGGAAGACCCTCCGATGCTTAAGTCAGCACAGGTAGTAGAGCATATATGCGAAGAGGAGAATTGGGAGGAAAGTGGGAGCGCGAGACTCCTCTCCACCAAAAGGTGAAGTGGTTCCTGCTCATGCTTACTTGGGCGTGCTTAAGCTTACTTAAGCTCTCTTGTTGCAGTTGGGCATGTCCTATTTAAATAGT
Organism: Amorphophallus konjac; assembly: GCA_022559845.1. Classification (NCBI taxonomy): domain Eukaryota; kingdom Viridiplantae; phylum Streptophyta; class Magnoliopsida; order Alismatales; family Araceae; genus Amorphophallus; species Amorphophallus konjac. The sequence continues at coordinate 250,378,939 of CM040126.1, forward strand.
GGCCTGTTGAAGGAATTAATCCCTGTAAGTAGAGGGGTTCCAGGGGGGGTTACGTCCTTCATGCGGGCTCCTTACGGCGCGCAGACTCTTGGTTTCCCTTGTCCCCTTGAGCTTCCTGCCATTAAAGGATTTGCAATGGCTGATAAGCTTCCATCAGTGAGTCCGAGTGAATGGCACTTGTTCAGGAGTGGTCTCCCGAGGGATAAGTGCTGGGTCAGGAAAAGGAATAGGGGGCTCTTAGGGAGCTTTCCTGATCGACTGATGCTCAGACTTGCCAACCCCAAGGCCGCCTAGGAAGCGCTTGTACCGAGTGAATTTTTGGGCTTCATAATAAGTGGGCCCGGGGGCTGCCACTTTGAGGAGTTGAGCCTTGTTCGATCCGGTTTAGACCTCGTTTGGCTTCTCCATACAGGCGGTGAGATTTCACCTCTCCACTTGCCCCCCTCTTACTCCCGAGCCAAGATTAGGCTCGAACGAGTAGCAATTGGGCTGGACTATCTATGGCACTGGCTGGGTAAAGATATCTCTCTGGTAGGGGCCGCGTGACGCAGCTCACCTTGAAAATACGCCCGTTATGATGAGTAAGAGAAGGCCCCTCCTCGGAGATCAGACGCCGCACCGCCTCCCGTTAGGGTTTTTAGGCATTACGAGTTTTATGTCCCTTTATCTCCGGGGTTTTAGGGTTTTGCCTCTCTTGGTAGTTATATTTGAGGGGGGCTCCCGCGCTGTGAGAGTAGTTTCGGAAGGGCGGAGAATCGTTGTAGCCATCGGAGCTAGAAGAGCCTCCTAATGTGGTGATTCGTAAGATCCCTTTCTTTTCTGAAGTTCTCTGGCTTAGAGCTTTCCCCTTCCTCTTCCCTCTGTTTCATGGCGGACCATCATTCTGAGGCTGAGGGGCGACAGAGAGAACGGACCCCCAGAGTTTTCTTGACGCCGCCGGAGCCGTCCTACAGCGAGCTGGGGGAGGCGGAGGTTCAGCGACTGGAGAGTCGCTACGGGTTGCCTTGGCGGTTCCAGTTCCTGGCGCTTGAGCCTCATGAGTCTAGCCTGTCCACCCATTCTGGCCTCTTTTTCTCTTTTCTTCTGGCTTGGAAGTGCGGCTTTCGTTTGCCCCTTCATCCCTTTGTTGCCGAGTTGCTTCGATTCTACCGACTGGCTCCGGTCCAGCTGGTCTCCAACTCTTATATCTTCATCTTCTCCTTCATTTTCGTTTGCGGCCAGGGTGGGGTCCGCGTCTCGCAGGATCTTTTCCATTACTTCTTTGAGTTGAAGGAGCGTGCTCATGCGGGGCGAGGCTTCTTCTATATTCAGGCGAGGCGGGGGAGGAGCTGCGTGTCCCTCTCAGGGAAGGTTTCTTCTCACAAAGGGTGGAAGACCTAATATTTCTGGGTGGGCCCGTTGGCGGTTGGCGTAGCCTGGAATTTCCCGACGGTGCCTAATTTCCAGCCGAACATTTCTCTGAAGCAGACTGTGTTCTCTCCGGAGGTGGAAGAGGATGCTGCTATCCTTCAGTAGAATCGCCAGGAGACTGCTGATTTGGTGACTTCTTCCAACATTGAGGGCTACTTCGCTCGAGTGTTGTTGCCGACATGTAAAGGGTTTAGCAAATTGGTATTCCTTCTTGCGGAGTTGGGATCTTCCTTCTCTTAGTATGCTTTTTGTGGTTCAGACACGAGGCGAGCGGTTGAGGAGGAGGCACCGTCGGCCGAGTTGGAGATCATAGTCTTGGATGAGACGCCAGCTCCGGATGACCTTCAAGTTTCGGAGGGTTCATCCCGTGCCCGGGATAAGGGCAAGCGAGCGGCTCAGGACGATGCCTTCGAGTGTCGAGGAATTAAACGCAAGGATCCCGTGGCCAAGCTGCTACTCTCTTCGATGTAGGCTCAGTCTGCTGAGAAGAAATGAGCGAGGAAGGAGGAGGTCATCCGTGCGTCCGGAGGAGATTCCCTGTCGGCTCTCTCCTCTACTGAGCAAGAGGGGGCCGATGACGGAGGGATCACTGCCGATGCTGAGGTGCCAAGCGTGGCAGAGGGGCCGCCAGCTGAGGGTTCGTCCCCAGCAGGTCGAGGCTGGAGGGTCACAAGAGGAGGTGACTCGATCATAGCCGACCAAAACTGGGGAGGTACGCAGTGCGGGTGCTCACGTTGACCCGACCGGTGGGGCCCCTAGGATAGGATTGCCCGAGGGAGATGCCCCAATCCCAGCCGCTCCGGTGAGAGCTTCCCCTCCTTCTACTAGCACCTTCAGTGTCCGAGCTTCTCTGCACCGAGTGTGTCTTTCTTTAGCTTCTCGAGACTTGCGCGAAAAACCCTGGAAGGGTCCCCCCTCTTCGCTGTTGGAGCAGATTATGGAGGGAGGGCTGATTCTGGCCCAGCTGGGAGCTGAAGCAGTGGATGCGTACGCTCGGGTGAAGTCTAAGCGGGAGACTCTTTCATGGGCCCGCGGTGCGCTTGATCGAAAGGTCGAGCGTCTGACCCTCGATCTTGAAGACCTTCGTCGAGAGATCACTCCGCTCCGAGCGTTGGCGCAGTCGAGCCAAGCGGAGGCTTGGTCTTTGGCAGAGTAGTTGGCCCAGGCTCATCGCATGGTCGACTGGAAGAGTGAGCTCCTGGAGTCAGAGCACAGAAACCAGGTCGAGCACGATGACCAATGGAGGGCCGGGTGAGAGGGGCTCGAGAACCGAGTTCGGGCAGCCTAGGATTCACAGACCGAGGCTGAGCGAAGGCTGTCCGAGACCGAGAGAAGGTTGTCCGAGTCTGAGCAGCTGATAGCTGAGCTCGAGAGGAAGGCGGAGCTGGCTGGGAAGGAAGCACTCGAGCAACATAAGTGCTCAGAGGCTTACCAGGCAGCTCTCCAGCAGGTGGCCTTTCCTTATTACGAGTCGGGCTATCGACGGAGACTCCAGAAGGGCTTCCCCTAGGGCTACGATCAGGCCATCCTGGAGGCAAAGGCCCAGTCATCTTCGCTCGATTTTCCTTCCGGTCAGCGCTATAACTCGGAGTGGGGCTCCACTGACTCTTCCCACTATACGTCGAGCGAAGAGGTGAGTTCGATTCCGTCCGAGCGACCGCCAACTCCATCATCCTCGGGAGGGCACACGACCGAGACAATTCCCACACAAGTGGGGTCTGTGTCTAGGCCGGCCGTCGCCAAGAACATTGGGGGCAGATCGTCTGGTGCCGAAGAAGCCTTGTCTACCGAGCTTGGAGATGGGCCCGAGGCCTGATGTAATAGCTCTTTTTTTTCCTTTCTTTTCCATATGTAGCCGGGTGAGGCTCTTTTTGGATACTATAATAGCGGTAGTATTGAATGCTGAATTGACTATTTCTTACCGCTTTTGTGTGATCTGATTGCCGTATCCTCAGTCGTTTGAAGAAGGTGCCGATTTCCCGCAGATCTTGTGCATGTCGATCTGTCAAATAACTGACATGGCGTTGGCACCTTTCCATTTTTCCACACTGCCTTTAATGACTTGCCGCTTCGTGCGTCCCGCTGGAGGAATATCGGGAAATGAGGTAACCAACTCAGGGAAAGCCTTGGTAGCATGTTTTGGGGAGAGTCATTTAAAGCGATCAGCTTCCCCTTTGGCCTATAAAAGGTCTGAGGGGCGTCTCCTTTTCCTTTCATCGCTTAAGGCTGTTCCTAGCAATTTTTCCCTTCCGTGAAGCCTTGTGCTGTAAGTCTTGGCGGGCATGGAAGGCGTTTCAGAAGATGTTGATGCAGATGACGGTGGGAGGGAAGCTCCTGTTGTTTCACTCTGGAAGAGGGTTCGTCAGTCGGGGGTCACTCGCTAAGAGGGTTCGTCATATCGGAGCATGTCGCACTCCTATCCCTAACCCGCCGACGCCATCCCACGGGGAGGAGGGGAGCTAATTAAGCTACCTCCTTTCCGGGCCTTCCCCCACCTCTTCGTCCATCTCTGCCATTTTCTTTTTCTCCCTCCCTTTTCACTCTTAGGAGGGTGCCTGCACTCTCTGCCTTCCAAAGAGTTGGCAGAGAGGAGGCCTTCACTTCTATTCCTTCCTCTCTTGTTCTTGTTCCTCCTAGCTTTCTCAAACCAACAAAGCCGGCGATCCCTTATCCGAGCCAGTTTCTACACGAGGCAGAGTCAGTGGCTGGACATGGGAGCGCCTACTGGGTCGGCAGAGCGTTCTGCTCGCGTTATAGTACCAGAGGATGTAATTTTTTGTACATGTATACTATATCGGCTACGGCCCTCTTGATGTACATCAAAGTTTAATAAGAAGAGAAGAATGGTGATTATTCTATTTTGCTTACATGTGTATGCTTGTCGAATGTTCAAAAGTAGAACTTGCGAAGATTTGTTGCGTTCCACATCTGAGGGACGGGTGTTCCTTGCATGGTGGACCGTCGGTATGCTCCTTTCCCGAGCTTCTCGACCACTCGGTAGGGACCTTCCCAGGTAGGGGCCAGCTTCCCCACCGCCTTTAGTGGTCGAGATGCTTCGACCTTCCTCAGGATGAAGTCTCCTGGCTGGAAGGGTCTGTCTCGAACTCTGCTGTTGTAGTATCGAGTTATGCGCCGTTGGTATTCCGTTGCTCGGATACTTGCATTCTCTCGGATCTCGTCTGCTAAGTCGAGGTTCTCTCGTAATTTCTGCTCGTTTACCTCAGGCTCGAAGTGGATGACTCGGAGAGAGGAATTACAGACCTCTAATGGAATTACGACTTCCGTGCCATATACCAGGTGAAAAGGTGTTTCACCAGTAGCCATTCTCAGAGTAGTTCGGTGAGACCATAGTATGCTCGGCAATTCCTCGAGCCAGCTTCCCTTGGCTTTGCCGAGCCTGGTTTTGACGCCTTTTAAGATAGTCTTATTAGCATTCTTAACCAGTCCGTTCGCCTGAGGGTGGGCTACTGAAGTGAAGTGGTTGCAAATGTTTAGGTCGGCACATCTGTCTCTAAAATAATGAGAATCAAACTGCCGATCGTTATCACTCACAATCGCTCGGAGGGCACCATAGCGACAGATGATCGATTTCCAAACAAAACTCCATACGACTGATTCGTTGATCCTGGTGGTTGCTTCGGCCTCGATCCATTTGGTGAAATAGTCGATGGTGACGATGACAAACTTCTTCTGAGCTTGAGCTGTAGGGAACGGCCCAAGAATGTCAATCCCCCACCGAGCGAAAGGGTACGGCTCTGCAAGGGTCATGAGCTCCGTAGCGGGCTGATGAATCAGGTGCTGAAAGCGATGACATCAATCACACTTCTACACGTAGGTCGAGCAGTCACGCTGGAGAGTGGGCCACCAGTAACCCTGCCGTAGCCGGATCCTGGCGAGTGATCTTCATCCTTGGTGCGCTCCATAGATGCCTTTGTGTACTTCCCGAATTGCTCGGCTTGCTTCGTCGGTGCTGATGCACTTGAGGAGGGGACCGGAGAAGGATCTTCGGTATAAGGTACCATCTGGCATGACGAAATGCCGAGCTTGGTACTTGAGCTTCCGAGCCTCCTGAGGATCGGTAGGCTCTTGAGAATCCCGGAGCCAGGATATGTAGGGGGTCCACCAGTCGCTTGAGGGTGCCGGATCAATAGTCATAAGCTCGGATTTGATGCTCGGTTGCCCGAGCTCTTCCAGGAAGACCGATTGTGTACTAGAGGGGTTGGGCGAGCAGGCCAATCGAGAGAGGGTGACCGCTCGGTAGTTTTCCTCCGGGGTATTTGGACTACCTCAAAACTCTCGAAAAGTTGGGCCATCCTCTTTACCGCTTGGAGGTACTTGACCATTTGTCCTTCCTGAGCTTCATATTCACCATTGACTTGGCTTGCGACAAATTGGGAGTCAGTGTGACTCCTGACTCGTTCGGCCCCCAATCTTCGAACCATCCTGGCTCCCGAGATAACGGCTTCATACTCGGAGGCGTTGTTGGACGCCTGGAAGTTGAACTTCAGGGCGTACCACAGCTCCGCTCCTTCGGGGGACTTGAGGAGAATGCCGGCGCCGCTTCCTGTAGAATTGGAGGATCAGTCAACGAACATATCCCATGTAGGCCCGGTTGCTAGTGGAAGTGCTTCTTCAATTGGGACCGTGCTTTCAGCAATGAAGTCTGTGAGAGCCTGTCCTTTAATAGCCGAGCGAGGGCGATACGAGATATCGTAGGCTCCGAGCATGATGGCCCACTTGACGAGGCGTCCCGAGGCTTCACGGTGAAAGAGAACCTTCTTCAGGGGTTCGTCGGTCAATACGACAATGGAGTGCCCTTGGAAGTAGGGTCGGAGGTGCTAGGCTGAGGTAACCAACGCTAGCATGAGTTTCTCGATTACGGGGTACCTTCTTTTGGCCTCATTAAGCACCTTGCTAGCGTAGTAAACGGGTCTCTCGATTTGTACATCATTCATGACCATGACCGAGCTGACAGTAGAAGGGGTTGCCAAGAGGTAAGGGTGTAGAGCTTCACCTTGTACTAGTTTGGATAGCACCGGAGGCAAGGCCAAGAATTCCTTGAGTTCAACGAATGCCTTCTGACATTCCTCGTGCCAGGCGAACGTAGCAGATGCCATTTTGGGTCCCCTCAACAATTTGAAGAAGGGTAGGCAACATTCGGCCGCCTGAGACAGGAAACGGTTGAGTGCAGCAATAAGGCACTGGACGTTCTTGATGCAGGTGGGTGACCGCATGTCTAGGATGGCCTGGACCTTGTCGGGGTTGGCCTCGATTCCACGCTGAGTGACTAGGAAGCCTAGGAACTTCCTGATCTGACTCCGAAGGTGCACTTGGCAGGGTTGAGCTTCATGTTGTGCTTCAGGAGAGTGTCGAAGGTCTCGGCTAAGTAGGCAAGGTGGTCCTTGGCCTTCGGTGTCTTGACGAGCATATCATCAATATAGGCCTCGACGTTCCGACCGAGCTGTCCTTCGAAAATGTAGTTGATCAGTCTCTGATATGTTGCTCCGGCGTTCTTTAACCCGAACGGCATTCGAGTGTAGCAGTGTACGCCAAAGTCGGTGATGAAGGCGGTCTTCTCGATGTCCTCCAGGTCCATCTTGATCTGATGGTAGCAGGAGTAGGCATCCAGGAAGCTGAGCAGCTCGTTGCCAGATGTTGAATTGACCAATTGATCGATGCTCGGCAACGTATAGTAGTCCTTCGGGGTAGCCTGGTTGAGATCGGTGAAGTCCACTCACATCCACCATTTCCTAGAAGCTTTTGGTACCAGGACGAGGTTGGCGAGCCATGTAGGGTACCGAACTGGACGAAAGAGGCCAGTCTTCTATCCCTTGATGATTTGCTCTTTGATGACTGCTTGCTTCTGTGGGGAGTGCTTTCTCCTGTGTTGTTGTATTGGCTTTGCTGTCGGGTCGAGGTTGAGCTTGTGCATCACCATGTCTCCCGGGATCCCGGGAAGGTGCTCATCAGACCATGCAAAGACTCGGATGTACTGCGCAAGGAAATCTTTATATTTCTCTTGTTCCTCGAGTGGGAGCTCAGCTCCAATCTTTACTCCTAGGGTCGGGTCACCGTTAAGGAAGATCGTTAGCAACTCCCCGCCAGGCTCAGATGTTGCAGGTCCCCCCTCGGCTCCCTTTATCCCTTTATTTTTCCCTTCCGGCCTAGTGGCATCAACTGAGACTATATAGCACCATCTAGCCAATGCCTGGTTACCTCGAACTTCCCCTATGCCATATTTGGTCGGGAACGTCATCTTTTGGTGAAAGGTAGAGGGCACCGCTTTCATTCGGCTGAGAATGCCTCGGCCGAAGATGGCATTGTATGCCGTCATCCCCTTACTCATGATGAAGTCTACCATAACGGTTTTGGGTGGGGTGCCGATAGTAACAGGCAGACTCAGTGCTCCCTCGGGATAAGTAGCATGGCCGTTGAACCCACAGAGGGGGGTTCAGATCGGGCGGAGTTTAGATGGATTCTCTCCTATTTTGAGGAAACATTCATAGGACAATACATCAGGGGCACTACCATTATCGACTTAGATTCTATCCACGTTACAATGGTTTATTATAGCCGATACAACGAGAGCGTCGTCATGCGGGGTAGTTAACCCTTCCAGGTCTTGGTCGGAGAATACCAGGGCCTGTGATTCGCTTGCCTGCGGGGCCGTAGAGTGCTCAATGGAGGCTCAGCTCACCCACTCGGCGTGATGCTTTCTTCCTCGGCTGCTATCTTCACCTGATGCCGCATCAGTCGCGATGACATTGATGTGGACTCCGCGGGGGGCATTGTCGATCTCTTCTGGGGCGCCTCGGTCTTCCTTCTGCCCAGACACGTATCAGGATAGGTGTCCCTGGCAGATGAGGTGCTTGATCTCATCTTGAAGTTGATGGCAATCACTGGTGTGATGCCCGTGATCATTGTGGAATAGGCAATGCTTGCGGCGATTGTGATCCATGTTACAATGGTTTATTGTAGCCGATATAACGAGAGCGTCATCATGAGGGGTGGTTAGCCCTTCCAGGTCCTGGTCAGATATTACTAGGGCCTGTGGTTCGCTAGGCGGCGATGCTGCAGGAGCCTCAGCAGGGGCTCGGCTCGCCCGCTCGGCGTGACGCTTTCTTCCTCGGCTACTATCTCCGCCTGATGTCGTCTCGCCCGTGATGACGTTGATGTGGACTCCGCGGGGGGCATTATCGATCTCTTCTGGGGCGCCTCGGTCTTCCTTCTGCCCGGACTCGTGTCGGGATAGGTGTCCCTGGCGGATGAGGTGCTCGATCTCATCTTGAAGTTGATGGCAATCGCTGGTGTGATGCCCGTGATCGTTGTGGAACAGGCAATGCTTGCGGCGATTGCGATGCTTGGCTTTCATAGGCTCAAGTTGGTTGAGGAGACCTAAGCTTTTGATGTCTTCATAGATTTCATAGACGGGGGCGGTAAGGGGGGTGTACAGCTCGTACTTCCCGGACGGCTCTTTTCGGTCTCTGTCCTGGTTCCGCCTTTTTCCTTGGCCCGTCCCTTGCTCAAACAGTCGCTTCTTGTCCCCCTCCCGACCCGAGCCTGTCATGCCTCGACAGGAGTGGAGGACTTCCTAGCACTCTACGTGGTGCAGGGCCAAGGTCACTAGCTCAGTAAGGGAGGTGGGAGAATCCAGCACTAGCTCGCGTCGCAGGTTCTCGTCGCGGGTACCCCCAGTCAGTGCAGTGATGGCAGAGGCCACGTCCAGGTGGGGGATGCGTAGGGCTTCCAATTTTAATTGGTTGATATAAGCCCTCAACTTCTCCCCCTGTTCCTGCTTGAGGGCCAACAATCCCGCCACTGACCGGGGTGGACCGCTGCCGGTGAAGCTTTCTTTGAACACTCGCCCAAATTGCTTGAAGTTGTGGATGCTGCTAGGGGCGAGGGCCCTAAACCAAGCATAAGCACCCAGGACCAGAGTGGTCATGAATGCTCAGCACTTGATTACGCCGGATGCCCAATGTAAGGCCATTAGGGCGTCGTAGCAGTCGTAGTGGTCGGTCGGGTCTCCCTGGTCGTCGTACGACTTGAAGGTCGGGAGTGAGATCCTGGGGGATATCTCTGGCTTCAAAATATAGTCGGAGAATGGGGATCACTCCTCATCCTCCATAGGAGAGGTCTTCTGCAAGGCGCGGAGGGCACGCTCTTGCTCTGCGAAATGCCTCTCAAAGTCTGGCAGCCGGAGAGACAGCTCCGGTTATCGTTGGTCCGAGGGGCTGGGGGGCGCACTTGCATGCTGTCCCGACGCTCCTCAGGGGCCTCGGCATCTGGAAAATGGTCGGCGTGCTCTAGTCTTCTCCCTCCTTGAGGTTGAGGAGGCTTCCTGCTCTGGGGAAGGGGCGTGCGATGGTCCTCCTGACGTGTTGCGGATGAGCCGCTGTCCCTGGAGGATGAAACGGCCTCCAGCAGTGTGCTGGGAGGCATCTCCACGTGGGGGGCTTTTCCTGGGGAGCTGTGACTTCTCCTCCCGGGCCGCCTGGGCCCTCATGAGATCCACGAGGACATCCAATTTTGCGTTGAGGGTTTGGAGGGCGTCGATGCTCCCACCGGGAAGTTGTTCCCCCGCTACCGATGGAGGTAACTCGTTGTCTTGGTTGTCGGATGGGGAATACTCTATGGGGAGGGAAGGTGCGCCTTTCTCCGTTACCAGAGCTTTTCCCGTATCGACGGCAGTCCTCCTGCCATAACTTCTTCGCACCATGATGGCTCTTTGAGCGTTTCCCACAGACAGTGCCAGATGAAAAGGGGTGATCTCGCGCTGCTCCTGAGTGGGAAGGAAGATGACCACATATTGTTGAAGTATAAAGTGTAAGAAGAGAAACCAGTCAGAGGTGCCCAGGGATAGATCCCTGGGAAAGACCCTCTGATGCTTAAGTCAGCACAGGTAGTAGAGCACAGATGCAAAGAGGAGAATTGGGAGGAAAGTGGGAGCGCGAGACTCCTCTCCACCAAAAGGTGAAGTGATTCCTACTCAGGCTTACTTGGGCGTGCTAAAGCTTACTTAAGCTTTCTTGTTGTAGTTAGGCATGTCCTGTTTAAATAGTGGCCGGTTGAGCAATTTGATCCCTGTAAGCGGAGGGGTTCTAGGGGGGTTACGCTCTTCATGCGGGCTCCTTACGGCGCGCTGACTCTTGGTTTCCCTTGTCCCCTTGAGCTTCCTGCCATTAAAGGATTCCCAATGGCTCAATCATTAAGCTTCCATCAGTGAGCCCGAGCGAATGGCATTTGTTCATAAGTGGTCTCTAGAGGGATAAGTACTGGGTCGGGACAAGGAATAGGGGGCTCCAAGGGAGCATTCCCGATCGATTGATGCTCAGACTTCCCAACCCGAAGGCCACGTTGGAAGCGCTTGTACAGAGTGAATTTTTGGGCTTCCTAATAAGTGGGCCCGGGGGCTGCCACTTTGAGGAGTTGAGCCTTGTTCGGTCTAGTTTAGACCTCGTTTGGCCTCTCCGTACGGGCGGTGAGATTTCCCCTCTCCAGACTTATATATATATACCAGGCAACTTAAAGTAATTAACAGCTTTGGATAAAGGTATGTGCTATGTCGAGAAACGTAAATAAAACATGGAACAAGAATAGGAGTGAGTGTAAAGTAATGCAAGTAATTGGAATCGCAAGTAGACAAGGTATCAAGAATAAAGTTCAAGTAGAGAATGATCATGTAGCAAGTATTATCATGGAATTGGCCATTTCACATAAGTATGTACAAGTCAAGTATTTCACGTAATTCATGTACTTCATGTATTCAAGCAAGTCAAGTAATTCACGAACTGTGGAATGTCATAAATCAATCTAGTAAGTCAAGCACTTCGGTGCAATGTCACACCAGGTCATTCAACTCCCATGGGCACAAGTACTAACGAGCGCTCCCCCCAGGATCAGATCGGGCCTCATTAATGTTGGGTTCGGTGCAGTATTCAGAGGGGGGGGTGAATGAATATAGCCCTTATAAAACTTTCGCCCAAAATAAGAGTTTGCTCTCTTGACAGATTAAAACACTCACAATAAAAACTTAACAATTCATCTACTGAACCTATAAGCAAACAGTTGGAGTGCCCCTATGCATTCATATAGCGGAAGCACAATTGTACAAAACAAACCATAATGCAATAGGAGTTTTTAGGTGGTTCGGTCCAGCAGACCTACATCCACCCCACACTCAAAACCCGAGTGTGGCTTACTGCTGCGCAACACAGCTTGCGTCCGCTGGGCATCACAGCTTGCCTACAAATGCTGGGCCTCACAGCTTGCCATCCCACTGAGCATCACATCTTGCTGTCCAGAGGAGTCCACCTCTGCAATGCTGAGCATCACAGCTTGCTGTCCAGTGGAATCTACCACTGCAACCACTGACTAACAGCTTGAAGAAAGGTATAAGAAGAAAACAAAAGATGGAACAAAACAGCAACGAAAAGCTGTAAATGAAGAACAAGAAACATAGCTCTCGAAGGAGCAGTTCTGGCTTGGATTTGATCCAAATTCCATACAACCACAATCTCTCTCTCTCTCTTTCAGCTCGAGCTCTCTATCTCTCTCTTTCTCTTCTTTATCTTCTTCTCTTCTTCTCTTTCTCTTCTCTTTTTCTTCTTCTTCTCTTTTGCTGGAACGAGGGGCTCTCTGCTCCTGTTCTTCTGGTTCAACTCACCCAGCTTCGATCAGCCTTCTCTTGATGAAGAAGACTTGTATATATAGCAGTAGCAGCAGCAGCCAGGGCGTGTGTTCTCCACATTTCCCGCCCAGGACTTTTGGCCACGTGTCGTCTTCCTGTCAGCCCTTCCAGCCTCTGATCACGTGCCCTTCATTGGCCTCCACGAGCAGAGCACCTGTCAGACAGACGAGAACACTTATCAGGTTAAGTATAAACCCTATACAGAGTTTAAGGAAGCAATGCATTGTATAGACTTGTCAAGGCGAATGCAGTGTAGAGACTTTGCCCCAATGTGTAGACTTCACATAAGAGGGCAACGGCTGTACATACTTTGAAGAGCATTCATCATCCAACGTATAGACTTAGGCAATGTAATAGGTTGCCAGTGTATGGACTTGATGAGCGTTCAACAATGTGCAGACTTCGACTCGATGTGTAGACTTCACAACTGATGAATGCAATGCAATGCAGACACTGACTGTATGGACTTGAATATGAATGCAGTGTACAGACTCTGCCAAATGTATAGACTTCATCTATGTAAAGCTATGGGATGTACAGACTTCATATGTGAAGCAGCCGTTGTACAGACTTTAAGCAGTATGAAGACTTGACAGACAACTGATGATGTATGGACTTCAAGTGTGAAGACGTTGTGAATGCAAATGTAATGTACAGACTTCACCTCGTGCAAGCTACAGTGAATGAGTGTATAGACTTAATGGTCTCCCTGGCTTACAGACTTGATCACAGGCTGAACAGTTGAATGTATAGACTTGCTTAAGACACAGCATGAACAGTCCGATGTATAGACTTCATGAACTAGACGCTGAAGTCTGTATAGACTTTAACACTGAATGAGACATTGGCTGAAACAATAGGCTGTACAGACTTTAGATGCGTGAGACGCAAGTTGAGACAATGCAGTGTACAGACTTCATGCATGTAGACGTTGAACTACAGAATGTGCAGACTTTGCCAACAGTCAACAATGTAGTATATAGACTTGGCCAATGCAGCGTTGTATAGACTTCAAGTCAGAATGCACAATGTGTGGACTTGACCAATGTTCAGACTTTGAATATGAAGATCAATGTATGGACTTGGAAAACAAAGAGGGCGTCGACCCACAACTGTCCAGACTATGCATGAGACGGTGAGCCATGTGCAGACTTTGAAGCTTAACAGAGATACATGATGTACAGACTTCATGAAATGCATTTCATGAACGATGTATAGACTTTGAAATGCAAGCAATGCAGCAATGTCTAGACTTTGGGCTTTACCCTGCAGTGTATAGACTTGCTGGTCTGCTAGGAATGCAATGTATGGACTTGCAGCCATGCGAGCCATGCAGTGTATAGACTTGCTGGCTTGCGGTGTACAGACTTGCAGCCATCAAGCTACATGCAGACAGAAAAGCAATGTATGAACACAATGTATAGACTTAGAAGTCTAAAGGGGCATCGACTCATCTAATCAGAGGGTCGACCCACTGATGCATGTATGAAATATACTTCCAATGTGTAGACTTCGGACTTGCCATGATGTGTAGACTTCATAAGAATGCAGTAGCCAGTGTATAGACTTCATGCAATGATGTATGCAGCCTGGGCAATGTATGGACTTGGCCCAACCAATATATCAGTCATACACATTGTTAGCGCAGCAAGAGTGATATAGAAGGGGGGGATGAATAGATCACTCCCAATTTGTAGAAACTTAGGTGGAAAATAAATTCTACTGCTAACGCACCTCCTTAACCCGTACATAGAGGAATGTAAATGAGAGTGAAGGACTGATCACATGGAAGCAAAGAGGCAAGCAGATGAAGAGCGCAGATAACAATAGCAAAACCACAGAGGAGGCACTCGGTTTTTAGGTGGTTCGATTACAGTCTGCAATCTACATCCACCCCTCACTCCAACTAGAGTGAGGATTCCACTAGGCAATGCTAGATCACAGCAGACTCAGTCTGCGAACAACATGCTGCCAGACAGCTTGAAAACCCAAGGCAAACAAATCCCTCAACCAAGCTCTGCTACCCACAGAACTTGAAACCTGTTCTAGCTCCCAGCTAGAACACAACTAGAGAATCCTCTCCCTTCCTCCACACACGGAGGGAAACTGTTAATGACAACCTGTCACTAACAACACCAGAGATCACCGATCTCTCTTCCTCTGCAACTCAGAGGGAAACTGGAGTTATACTCCCTTCCTCCACACACCGGAGGGAAACCAATTCAAATCAAAATGGAAGAACAAAATAAAACGAAAACAAAGTAGAAACAAAAACCAATGAAGAAGAAATCGATTCTGAAACCCAATACAAATGTAGCTTCAAATGAAGCAATTCATCAATCCACAACCACTGCTCTCTCTCTCGAACAAACTCCTCTCGGATCTGGAACTCTCTGCTCTTTTTCTTTTCTGGATCGTGCAGACTCTCACCAATGGCTTCTGCTTTTTCTTTTCACGATCAAGCTTCTACTGAAGGATGAAGCTCTATATTTATAGCAGATATTGGCGTGTGGCTGCCAGGTTCCCGCCCATGCACTTTTTACCAGTTCATTTGAATTTCGACCACATGGCAGCATCCTGACTAGGTTGCCATCCACGTGTCATGTGCCTGTTGTCTTGGATCACGTGCCAGGTGCCAACCTCGATTCATGTGCCCAATCATCAGCCTGAATCGCCTGCAGACAGACAGATGGAATGCATAGACTTTGTTAGCTCAGGCTATTAACATGAATGTATATACTTCAGAAACACAACTGAGTAAGTGTGTATAGCGTGAGAGAGTGTACAGACTTACTGAATAAAACGCATGTGAAGACAGTGTATAGACATATGAACAGTGCGCATGAATGGCAGTGTATAGACATGTGAACAATGCAAACAAATGGCAGTGTATAGACTTATGAACAATGCATATGAAGGCAGTGTATAGACTGAAGATCAATGCAAACGAGTGTTACCAATGTGTACACTTTGCAAACCTCAGCCACCGTGTAGACTTCACGAAGCCTAAGCAGTGTACAGGCTTGAAACGAGTGTGCTGAGAGCATTGAAGACTCAAGTCATAACAACTGAATGTATAGGGTTGTGGTCAGACAACCCAATGTGTAGACTTGATGGATAGGCTCATGAAAGGCAGTGTGTAGACATGTGATGAATCAATGCATACGAGCCTTACCATTGTGTAAACTTAACAAAGCTTCAGCCACTGTATAGACTTCACGAAGTCTAAACAGTGTACAGGCTTGGAACATGTGTGAGACTTTTAATAAGACTGTGAGCAGTGTGTAGACTTGATGCTCAACAGAGATGTATAGACTTCGACAAGCTTTAGCCAATGTATAGACTATGCCAGAGTGAGACGATGCATTAGACACTCGTCAGTACAGACATGGAAAGTTCTGTATGAGACGATCGGCTGTTGAACCGATGTACAGACTCTGGATGTAAAGGTAGTCTGTATAGACTTGAATCGCTTGAAGCGATGTACAGACTAGATGAAGCTCAACACTGTACAGACTTGTGAAGACTTCAGCGTTGTACAGAGTTGGTGAAGCTCAAGTGAATGTATAGACTTGATGAACCACTGTGGATGTGTGGACTTGAGCGAATGAAGCCGATGTATAGGCTTGGTAAATCGAAGCCTCTGTACATACTTTCCTAAGACGCAGTTCAATGTATAGACTTGAACGAATGACGCCGATGTACAGACTTGCCTAAGACACAGCATGAGACGCTGGCTGAGACGGACGCTGTACAGACTTTGAAGAGCAGTTCAATGTATACACTTAGTGATGTACAGACTTGGCCAGGAAAGCGTAGGGAAATGTTGAGTGTATGGACTTGGCCAAGCGTAGGAATAGATGAGGAGTGTATGGACTTGGCCAATGCGTAGGAAAAGATATCGAATGTACAGAGTTGGTGAATCACATACCAGTGTATAGACTTGGAGAGCTGTTCAATGTGTTGAGTTGCCGTTGTA
Organism: Amorphophallus konjac; assembly: GCA_022559845.1. Lineage (NCBI taxonomy): Eukaryota > Viridiplantae > Streptophyta > Magnoliopsida > Alismatales > Araceae > Amorphophallus > Amorphophallus konjac. The sequence goes on from CM040126.1 coordinate 250,395,018, forward strand.
TAGACTTGGCTTTGAACGCTTGGGCTGAAGACAATGTGCAGACTTAGCGATGTATAGACTTCGCTCAAGGAACTGAATGTATAGACTTTGCTCAAGGAACTGAATGTATAGACTTTGCCACAGTCTAATGTACATACTTTGCAGAAGTGAACGAGCCAATGTGTGGACTTCAAAAGAAGCAGTCCGATGTACAGACTTCAAGAAGTCTTGACAACGGACGCTGTTCAGACTTTGCAAACAAGACTCTGGGCGATGTATAGACTTACACTATAGGATGTGTAGACTTCATGACAATGCAGTAGCCAGTGTATAGACATGAAGTTTGACAATCCAATGTATAGGGTTGAAGCTTGGAGGGATGGATAGGGTTGAGCTGAACTGACTTTGGCAATGTGCAGACTTAGTTGGTCGGGCAGTGTACAGACTTAGAATTTTAATACCAGTGTGTAGACTTCAGTTAGAAGGTGCCCGAAGTACAGACTTGAAGAAGTTATGCCAATGTACAGACTCAATAGACCAAGCTGGTGTATAGACTTTGGTACCCAGACAAACAATGTACAGATGAGTCGACGCATCAGCGAGGGTGGGTCGACCCACTGCTGTCTATACTAACTAGGCAGAGTGTAGATAGAATCATGATAGCATGCTTATCTGACAGCTAAATGAACTGTACTCACTCACATGATGAGACAACATTAATCTAGAGACAGAAGATTGATTTATAGTGTGAGACATCATCAAAACCATAGGGATGCAACAATCTCCCCCTTTTTGATGATGACAACACTATGAATCAAGCAATATCAAGTTTCAACAAGAAGTTAATACCAGCTGCAACAAGCAGAATAAATTCAAGGCATGCTCATGCAAATGAATTAAACATTCCCTACAACACACTCTCATCTCCCCCACAACTCATGACCATATCTTCCACGAAGCTACATGACTCCCCCAATGCTCAAGACAAATCCAAGACTCACTGATACTCACTGAATTGCAGAACTTATCACTGACACTGATATTGCAGAACTTCTCACTGATATTGCAAACTTCTCACTGATATTGCAAACTTCTCTCCCCCTTTGACATCAGCAAAAAGAACTACATGTTGTATGACAGTGCTGGAAACATGAAGAATAAGGGCAGTAACTTCTTAGTGCAGAAAGTCACAAGTAGATCTTAAGAGAATAAGTGAGGTTCTATTCTTAAGAGAAGATTCTTTATACTCCAGTACACAATAGAGAAGTAGAATGATTGACAAGTTTATCAGCATACATAGTGGATGATTTAGAGCAGGAGTTCACAAGTATGGTCATATATAGCTGATCATTCAACTATCCCACAAGACAGCAAGAGACGAAATCAGAGAGGTGTTCTCAAGGTATTGAAGACAAGCAATCCATTAGTTGCATAACAACAAGGAATTTTTTGTTGGAGATGATTTTCAAGAAGATCAATGAGTAAGTTGGTAGTTCACTCCTTTGACATTAGAGAGACACCTGGATTAGAGGCCTGAATCTCCAGTTACTCAGAGTGAGTACCTCATTACTTCCCTTTTTTTTTTATATTAGGGAACATAGATAGTAACCGTGGCTTTTGACATGAGGAAACACCTTGATTAGAGGCCAGAGTCCCCAGTTACTCACCAACAAGCCACCATTGCTCTGTCATGTCTTTTCATTCATTTTAAGCATTTGACACCTCATGACATGGGAGAAATATTCATTTCATTAATGAAGCTCCCAGTTTCTCAGTGATCAAAATAGAACATTTTTGTTCAGTTAAGCCCTTGAGTTAAAGAGATAGAATGATTGAAAACAATACTAAAAGGACTATTTCTTGAATTGAGTCTTGAAGTCTAGATTTCAAGCTGATTGGGTTAGATATCAAGACATATAAGTTTTTGGCCTGAACCAGAATCAATGACAATGTAGGAAGATATACTTTATGCAATTAGTCCAAATCTCTGAAGGAGTACTAATAGGAAAGATTCTAACTGGAGATTAGAGTTACTGACTTATAGACTTAAGAAATAAGTGACACTCTACTATCTGAGAGAACCACTCTAGATCAGTCATGTAAGACCAGCAAAGTTACACATCTGGACAGCCCTTTTGAATCTGTCAAAGAACTTCTCTTCTCACATCACAACTCAGCTCCCCCTAAGACATAGCATTAGCATTCCTGAAAGCTAACCAGTAAGCATTCTGAACTCCCCCTTAAACCAGCATGCAAGAAGGCTAAACATCAGACAAACACAACTCCCCCTCACAACAAGAACAGGCTTCATAATTAAGACAATTTCTATAAGTGTCACGCCCCGGGCCGATAGCAGCGGAACGTGTCGTTTGCTCGGAACGTGGCAGTTAAACAGTCGTGAATGATCAAGAGCAATCGCATAAGACCAAGATAATTTTGAACAACAATAGAAATTTATATTTCTATTATAAATCTCTTACAAGAACTTGTTTTCCAACTTGGAGACTTCAACACAATGGAAAGGAAGATAACGACATACTAACAGACTTAGACAAGATGACTGAATAAGAGACGATAAGCTAACTTAGCTAGACAATACTATCTAGACTCAAGAAAATAAAAGACTCGGGTTCACTAGTTTCCGAAGCTCGCTTGCACACTTGTCCCGCCCGTGTGGGTCTCGGTCTTGCTAGCTACCTGCTTACCTGAAAATGTTGGAATAAAAACGGAGTGAGCGAACGCTCAGTATGAAATTATATCTCAAGAACTAGCAATGGGTTTAAGTAATTACAAGTTTTCACATGTTTATGCAATAGGGCTATGCATGTATAAATAACTGAGCAAGTGAAATAAACTGATCAATAGAATAACACGTCGTGTAAAACATCCAAGCGAGTATTAATCAAGAAGTATTCATGAGAGACTTTATAGATTATTGGCTATTTCACGCAAGTACATTACCGTGTCGGGCCACGCTAGTAAAGTCACGCAAGTCAAGTCACGCACGCAAGAAAAGAGAGATCGTGGAATGCCAAAGATCAAGATAAAGAGTACTCCGGTGCAATGCTAGACACCGTTATCATTAAAACTCCCATGGGCACTAGTACTTTCGGGTGCTCCTCCCAGGACCAGATCGGGCCCTATATGCACAGCATTCACGATAGATCTAGACATCCACGATAGTTTATAGCCAATAAGGAGTTCCAAGAACAAGCTTTAATTAGGATGATAAGATAAGATTTTCATGGAATTCAAGGGCAAGACCCTTGAGTAAGGACATACTGGCGATAAAATCCGCGCAAAACATAGTAACCATGACACGCCGATAAACTGGGTGGAATTTGGTTCCCTTAACTTGGGTACCATGACACATAAGGACTGTCATTCTTTATATAGAATTGAGGTCCACATGAACAGTATATCAAAGTAAGATACCCTCATTCTTATCATAGAATTGAGGTTTACATGAACAATAGATCAATGGTATGATATCATCATGCCATTTAGAGAATTCTTATGATATACACATTGTATAACCATAAGGGCCGGTATACCATGTATCTTTAGAGTGACATAGTAATCAATAGGGTAATGGGTTTTTAGGGTACAACCAGCTCAGTCGACCTTGAGGGAATCTAAGGTACGAGGAGTCTTACGGAGGTCTCTATGACTAACTCGCTAGTCCAAAGGAACGGAATGTCCAATGGAGAGCTTGTATGTCAATGAGAATTGAGTGTGATCGATAAAACAATCGTGAAACGTGGGACTATACTCACGGAGTGGAGAATAGTGCCGATATACATATATATAAATATAATGCCAACCCTCGGTTAGCAGTAACAGGTAAAAACATTTTTCAGGAAAAATAACTACTTTAATAAAGTCATAAATTATGAAATTAACGCCTTAAGTAAGGGCGTTTATCTATATTTCATTTTTGCAGAATTTCAATATTTCAGTATTTTAACAAAAACGCGCCCTGAACAGGGGCGTTTCTTTACAATTTGACGTCGTATGCAGTGGTCGTCCATTCTTTAAATTCTATTTTTGCAGAATATATATTTTCAGGAATTTATCAAAAATACGCCCTAGACAGGGGCGTTACTTTTCAATTCACGCCCTAGACAGGGGCGTTAGTCCTTCAAGAGGTGACCTGGTTAAGGTCGTTAATTCAAGAAATTATAAATTTCTAGATAGTGAAATTTCAGGAAACAAGGTACATGGTCACGATGATAAAAATAACAGGATTTCACAGGTATGCTCATGCATTACATTAGTTTCAAGATTACATAGATATTAAATTTTAAACGTGGGTAATTATTAATTACATGTAATTTCATGAAATTAACGCCTGTGTACAGGGCGTCAAATCTAGAGTTGACGACCTGGTCATGGTCGTTTATTTAAAAGTAGCGCCCTAGTCCAGGGCGTTTCTTTCAAAATTTACAGAAAAATCATTTTAGAACCACAAGAAAACTTATCTAACATGCATGTCATGTTGGTATATTTATTAACTATTGATTTGGGCTACGTTGCTTGAGAAAACCTACCTTTATAATGGACGTGGAGATAACCGTGAAGGGGTCTGTGAGAAGGATCTACCCTCTGTTTAGAACAGGGACTCGGAACGCGTTGCTATCGGATGATGGCTTTGATGAAGATGATGCTCTGTAGACAACAGAGGCTTTTGAAGAAAAGTAAGATTAAGCTGCTGACGATGATGAAGATAAGATGAAGATCTTGTTTGATGATGAAGAACCTTTGTTCTTCACGTTTGTCAACTCCCTACAGAAGAACATATATTCAAGGCATTAATACTTTCTTCATAGTTTTTTGACTGAAGGCAGAGGAAAGAAGAACTTACGGTTGTTCTTCACGACGTCAAGGCTTCCTCGACCTGGAAGGAAAGATGAAGAACCATTAGTTCTTCATGTAACCTGAAGCAGAAAAATAAAAAGGGAATAAGGAGAAGAACATATGTTCTTCACGTACCTGTGCAGTTCGATCGTCCAAATAGGTTTAGGGTTCGGCTGTCAAGAGTCTTTATGGGATTTTGGGAAATCCTATTAGGGTTAGTGATTGTGTGGAAGTAATACTTCTATGATAGAGTCATTACCACCTTTTAACTCTTTCTAACACTTATCCATTACCCTGGATAAGTTTCTGGGTCGAACGGTTCACGAACTGAATTAACGACTTTGGTCAGGTCGTCGATTCTTGAATTGACGACCTGGTGCAGGTCGTTTCTTAAGAAGCGCCTGGTATGAAGGCGTTCTTTGTTTTAAAACACGCCCAAGATAGGGGCGTTTCTTGGCCTTACCCTTTTTGACGTTGGAATTTGACGCCGTGTGGTGAGGGCGTCACTTCTTGAGTCACGCCTTAACTAGAGGCGTTTATAATTTAAATAGCGCCTTTATCCGAGGCGTTATTTCCATTTCACTCTTTTATTTGTTCATTCGTATATAATATATACTTTCCTTCTATTTCTAGGTATATATACATATATACAGGTTTATGTTATGTACTTATGTATATATATATATATATATATATATATATATATATATATATTACCTATATGGGAGAAGATAATAAAACGTGTTAAAAAGCCCATTAAGCGTAAAATGCTTGGGTTGAGTTTGGGCCAATGGAGCTTAGCATTAAAAATGTTAATCCTTTATCAAGGCCTAATAATTATATTTGTAACTAGTTATTTCTATTTGTTCCTTTACACAAGTTTACTTTGTTTGGAAGTCTTACTTGTTCATACGACTTATATCTTTTAATAACTTGCATGTATTTCCGTCTATGCATAAATAAGGCTCTTAAGACTATCTCTAAGGTTCTATACCTCATTGATTTGGTGTGGCTAGTTCTCACATACATTGAGATCTTAGTAATCTTCTATTTAGAGATTTTATTGCTCATAAGTTCTTTAACTTTTATTAGTCCTTGTCCTAGGTATCAGAGGCAGGTTCGATCTGAGCAACCCCTTAGGAATATCACTTGACCAAGTATTTATTTGAATAAACTTTAATCATTAAACATTATATACTTATGTATATATTTTATTCCTATTCCAAAATTACCGGGCGTTACACCCTCCCCCACTTAAAAGAATTTGGTCCCCAAATTCACATCACCTGTCATTCCTAATAGAGAACTTATTATGAGCTTATACAGAAGAAATCTTAAGGATGGAAAGAGAAAGAGCTAGCTTATGATTTCGGGTGAGGGGTACCTTCCGCAACCTTCCCTTTGGCAAGTTTGGTTAAATCTTGAACTCCTCTCGGAGGCTTCTTGGGGCATTCCGCTATCTTGTGATCTAACTTCCCGCAACGCAGACATGCTCCCGAACTCCACCAACACTCCTTCATTTTGTGACCATATCTTCCACAAGATTTACACTTATCTTGCGGGTGATCCGCCGAAGTTTCCCTCTTATTACACTTATTACACTTCTTACATTTCTGGCATTTCTTACACCTTTGTGAAATATCTTCCTCATTTATTCTTTTCTTGGTAACGGTGAAACTTTCGGAGTTATTTGTTTGATCTTTCCCTTCAACTCTTTCTTTTTCTTCCACTACTTTCTCTAGTTCTTCAACTCTCCTGACAAGGCTCGCGTAAACTTAGACATCCACCAAGATCATTTCATGAACAAGGCTCGGCTTAGAGGCTTCCATTTTATCTAGGTTCCTGCAAGGATGAGTGGAGGGATAATTTATTGACTCAAGATGTAGTGTTAATGAAATGTAAATACTTTATCTTTCTTTTATAACTTTAACCCCAAGTTCTACCCATCTCTCACGGAATTCCAATAGGATGACTGACAAGGATACTCGACCTATAACCTAGATTTAACAATCTAAGGATTTTAAAAGCGGAAACTCTAATATAACTGACAAGGATACTTGACCTATCATTGAAACTTTAATGATTGTGAAAGTTGAAGCTATGATATGACCCACAAGGATAACCTATCCTTAGGACCAAATTACTGGAGGATATGACAACTGGAGGATAGGAAAGCCGAAGCTCTGATAGGATCCATAAACAACCTAAGAACTGGAGGATATGAAAGCCGAGGCTCTGATATGGTTTAATAACTGGAGGATAGGAAAGCCGAAGCTCTGATATGGTTTAATAACTGGAGGATAGGAAAGCCGAAGCTCTGATACCACCTCTGTCACGCCCCGGGCCGATAGCAGCGGAACGTGTTGTTTGCTCGGAACGTGGCAGTTAAACAGTCGTGAATGATCAAGAGCAATCGCATAAGACCAAGATAATTTCGAACAACAATAGAAATTTATATTTCTATTATAAATCTCTTACAAGAACTTGTTTTCCAACTTGGAGACTTCAACACAATGGAAAGGAAGATAACGACATACTAACAGACTTAGACAAGATGACTGAATAAGAGACGATAAGCTAACTTAGCTAGACAATACTATCTAGACTCAAGAAAATAAAAGACTCGGGTTCACTAGTTTCCGAAGCTCGCTTGCACACTTGTCCCGCCCGTGTGGGTCTCGGTCTTGCTAGCTACCTGCTTACCTGAAAATGTTGGAATAAAAACGGAGTGAGCGAACGCTCAGTATGAAATTATATCTCAAGAACTAGCAATGGGTTTAAGTAATTACAAGTTTTCACATGTTTATGCAATAGGGCTATGCATGTATAAATAACTGAGCAAGTGAAATAAACTGATCAATAGAATAACACGTCGTGCAAAACATCCAAGCGAGTATTAATCAAGAAGTATTCATGAGAGACTTTATAGATTATTGGCTATTTCACGCAAGTACATTGCCCGTGTCGGGCCACGCTAGTAAAGTCACGCAAGTCAAGTCACGCACGCAAGAAAAGAGAGATCGTGGAATGCCAAAGATCAAGATAAAGAGTACTCCGGTGCAATGCTAGACACCGTTATCATTAAAACTCCCATGGGCACTAGTACTTTCGGGCGCTCCTCCCAGGACCAGATCGGGCCCTATATGCACAGCATTCACGATAGATGTAGACATCCACGATAGTTTATAGCCAATAAGGAGTTCCAAGAACAAGCTTTAATTAGGATGATAAGATAAGATTTTCATGGAATTCAAGGGCAAGACCCTTGAGTAAGGACATACTGGCGATAAAATCCGCGCAAAACATAGTAACCATGACATGCCGATAAACTGGGTGGAATTTGGTTCCCTTAACTTGGGTACCATGACACATAAGGACTGTCATTCTTTATATAGAATTGAGGTCCACATGAACAGTATATCAAAGTAAGATACCCTCATTCTTATCATAGAATTGAGGTTTACATGAACAATAGATCAATGGTATGATATCATCATGCCATTTAGAGAATTCTTATGATATACACATTGTATAATCATAAGGGCCGGTATACCATGTATCTTTAGAGTGACATAGTAATCAATAGGGTAATGGGTTTTTAGGGTACAACCAGCTCAGTCGACCTTGAGGGAATCTAAGGTACGAGGAGTCTTACGGAGGTCTCTATGACTAACTCGCTAGTCCAAAGGAACGGAATGTCCAATGGAGAGCTTGTATGTCAATGAGAATTGAGTGTGATCGATAAAATAATCGTGAAACGTGGGACTATACTCACGGAGTGGAGAATAGTGCCGATATACATATATATAAATATAATGCAAACCCTCGGTTAGCAGTAACAGGTAAAAACATTTTTCAGGAAAAATAACTACTTTAATAAAGTCATAAATTACGAAATTAACGCCTTAAGTAAGGGTGTTTATCTATATTTCATTTTTGCAGAATTTCAATATTTCAGTATTTTAACAAAAACGCGCCCTGAACAGGGGCGTTTCTTTACAATTTGACGTCGTATGCAGTGGTCGTCCATTCTTTAAATTCTATTTTTGCAGAATATATATTTTCAGGAATTTATCAAAAATACGCCCTAGACAGGGGCGTTACTTTTCAATTCACGCCCTAGACAGGGGCGTTAGTCCTTCAAGAGGTGACCTGGTTAAGGTCGTTAATTCAAGAAATTATAAATGTCTAGATAATGAAATTTCAGGAAACAAGGTACATGGTCACGATGATAAAAATAACAGGATTTCACAGGTATGCTCATGCATTACATTAGTTTCAAGATTACATAGATATTAAATTTTAAACGTGGGTAATTATTAATTACATGTAATTTCATGAAATTAACGCCTGTGTACAGGGCGTCAAATCTAGAGTTGACGACCTGGTCATGGTCGTTTATTTAAAAGTAGCGCCCTAGTCCAGGGCGTTTCTTTCAAAATTTACAGAAAAATCATTTTAGAACCACAAGAAAACTTATCTAACATGCATGTCATGTTGGTATATTTATTAACTATTGATTTGGGCTACGTTGCTTGAGAAAACCTACCTTTATAATGGACGTGGAGATAACCGTGAAGGGGTCTGTGAGAAGGATCTACCCTCTGTTTAGAACAGGGACTCGGAACGCGTTGCTATCGGATGATGGCTTTGATGAAGATGATGCTCTGTAGACAACAGAGGCTTTTGAAGAAAAGTAAGATTAAGCTGCTGACGATGATGAAGATAAGATGAAGATCTTGTTTGATGATGAAGAACCTTTGTTCTTCACGTTTGTCAACTCCCTACAGAAGAACATATATTCAAGGCATTAATACTTTCTTCATAGTTTTTTGACTGAAGGCAGAGGAAAGAAGAACTTACGGTTGTTCTTCACGACGTCAAGGCTTCCTCGACCTGGAAGGAAAGATGAAGAACCATTAGTTCTTCATGTAACCTGAAGCAGAAAAATAAAAAGGGAATAAGGAGAAGAACATATGTTCTTCACGTACCTGTGCAGTTCGATCGTCCAAATAGGTTTAGGGTTCGGCTGTCAAGAGTCTTTATGGGATTTTGGGAAATCCTATTAGGGTTAGTGATTGTGTGGAAGTAATACTTCTATGATAGAGTCATTACCACCTTTTAACTCTTTCTAACACTTATCCATTACCCTGGATAAGTTTCTGGGTCGAACGGTTCACGAACTAAATTAACGACTTTGGTCAGGTCGTCGATTCTTGAATTGACGACCTGGTGCAGGTCGTTTCTTAAGAAGCGCCTGGTATGAAGGCGTTCTTTATTTTAAAACACGCCCAAGATAGGGGCGTTTCTTGGCCTTACCCTTTTTGACGTTGGAATTTGACGCCGTGTGGTGAGGGCGTTACTTCTTGAGTCACGTCTTAACTAGAGGTGTTTATAATTTAAATAGCGCCTTTATCCGAGGCGTTATTTCCATTTCACTCTTTTATTTGTTCATTCGTATATAATATATACTTTCCTTCTATTTCTAGGTATATATACATATATACAGGTTTATGTTATGTACTTATGTATATATATATATATATTGCCTATATGGGAGAATATAATAAAACGTGTTAAAAAGCCCATTAAGCGTAAAATGCTTGGGTTGAGTTTGGGCCAATGGAGCTTAGCATTAAAAATGTTAATCCTTTATCAAGGCCTAATAATTATATTTGTAACTAGTTATTTCTATTTGTTCCTTTACACAAGTTTACTTTGTTTGGAAGTCTTACTTGTTCATACGACTTATATCTTTTAATAACTTGCATGTATTTCCGTCTATGCATAAATAAGGCTCTTAAGAGTATCTCTAAGGTTCTATACCTCATTGATTTGGTGTGGCTAGTTCTCACATACATTGAGATCTTAGTAATCTTCTATTTAGAGATTTTATTGCTCATAAGTTCTTTAACTTTTATTAGTCCTTGTCCTAGGTATCAGAGGCAGGTTCGATCTGAGCAACCCCTTAGGAATATCACTTGACCAAGTATTTATTTGAATAAACTTTAATCATTAAACATTATATACTTATGTATATATTTTATTCCTATTCCAAAATTACCGGGCGTTACACCCTCCCCCACTTAAAAGAATTTGGTCCCCAAATTCACATCACCTGTCATTCCTAATAGAGAACTTATTATGAGCTTATACAGAAGAAATCTTAAGGATGGAAAGAGAAAGAGCTAGCTTATGATTTCGGGTGAGGGGTACCTTCCGCAACCTTCCCTTTGGCAAGTTTGGTTAAATCTTGAACTCCTCTCGGAGGCTTCTTGGGGCATTCCACTATCTTGTGATCTAACTTCCCGCAACGCAGACATGCTCCCGAACTCCACCAACACTCCTTCATTTTGTGACCATATCTTCCACAAGATTTACACTTATCTTGCGGGTGATCCGCTGAAGTTTCCCTCTTATTACACTTATTACACTTCTTACATTTCTTACACCTTTGTGAAATATCTTCCTCATTTATTCTTTTCTTGGTAACGGCAAAACTTTCGGAGTTATTTGTTTGATCTTTCCCTTCAACACTTTCTTTTTCTTCCACTACTTTCTCTAGTTCTTGAACTCTCCTGACAAGGCTCGCATAAACTTGGACATCCACCAAGATCATTTCATGAACAAGGCTCGGCTTAGAGGCTTCCATTTTATCTAGGTTCCTGCAAGGATGAGTGGAGGGATAATTTATTGACTCAAGATGTAGTGTTAATGAAATGTAAATACTTTATCTTTCTTTTATAACTTTAACCCCAAGTTCTACCCATCTCTCACAGAATTCCAATAGGATGACTGACAAGGATACTCGACCTATAACCTAGATTTAACAATCTAAGGATTTTAAAAGCGGAAACTCTAATATAACTGACAAGGATACTTGACCTATCATTGAAACTTTAATGATTGTGAAAGTTGAAGTTATGATATGACCCACAAGGATAACCTATCCTTAGGACCAAATTACTGGAGGATATGACAACTGGAGGATAGGAAAGCCGAAGCTCTGATAGGATCCATAAACAACCTAAGAACTGTAGGATATGAAAGCCGAGGCTCTAATATGGTTTAATAACTGGAGGATAGGAAAGCCGAAGTTCTGATATGGTTTAATAACTGGAGGATAGGAAAGCCGAAGCTCTGATACCACCTCTGTCACGCCCCGGGCCGATAGCAGCGGAACGTGTTGTTTGCTCGGAACGTGGCAGTTAAACAGTCGTGAATGATCAAGAGCAATCGCATAAGACCAAGATAATTTCGAACAACAATAGAAATTTATATTTCTATTATAAATCTCTTACAAGAACTTGTTTTCCAACTTGGAGACTTCAACACAATGGAAAGGAAGATAACGACATACTAACAGACTTAGACAAGATGACTGAATAAGAGACGATAAGCTAACTTAGCTAGACAATACTATCTAGACTCAAGAAAATAAAAGACTCGGGTTCACTAGTTTCCGAAGCTCGCTTGCACACTTGTCCCGCCCGTGTGGGTCTCGATCTTGCTAGCTACCTGCTTACCTGAAAATGTTGGAATAAAATGGAGTGAGCGAACGCTCAGTATGAAATTATATCTCAAGAACTAGTAATGGGTTTAAGTAATTACAAGTTTTCACATGTTTATGCAATAGGGCTATGCATGTATAAATAACTGAGCAAGTGAAATAAACTGATCAATAGAATAACACGTCGTGCAAAACATCCAAGCGAGTATTAATCAAGAAGTATTCATGAGAGACTTTATAGATTATTGGCTATTTCACGCAAGTACATTGCCCGTGTCGGGCCACGCTAGTAAAGTCACGCAAGTCAAGTCACGCACGTAAGAAAAGAGAGATCGTGGAATGCCAAAGATCAAGATAAAGAGTACTCCGGTGCAATGCTGGACACCGTTATCATTAAAACTCCCATGGGCACTAGTACTTTCGGGCGCTCCTCCCAGGACCAGATCAGGCCCTATATGCACAGCATTCACGATAGATCTAGACATCCACGATAGTTTATAGCCAATAAGGAGTTCCAAGAACAAGCTTTAATTAGGATGATAAGATACGATTTTCATGGAATTCAAGGGCAAGACCCTTGAGTAAGGACATACTGGCGATAAAATCCGCGCAAAACATAGTAACCATGACACGCCGATAAACTGGGTGGAATTTGGTTCCCTTAACTTGGGTACCATGACACATAAGGACTGTCATTCTTTATATAGAATTGAGGTCCACATGAACAGTATATCAAAGTAAGATACCCTCATTCTTATCATAGAATTGAGGTTTACATGAACAATAGATCAATGGTATGATATCATCATGCCATTTAGAGAATTCTTATGATATACACATTGTATAATCATAAGGGCCGGTATGCCATGTATCTTTAGAGTGACATAGTAATCAATAGGGTAATGGGTTTTTAGGGTACAACCAGCTCAGTCAATCTTGAGGGAATCCAAGGTACGAGGAGTCTTACGGAGGTCTCTATGACTAACTCGCTAGTCCAAAGGAACGGAATGTCCAATGGAGAGCTTGTATGTCAATGAGAATTGAGTGTGATCGATAAAATAATCGTGAAACGTGGGACTATACTCACGGAGTGGAGAATAGCGCCGATATACATATATATAAATATAATGCAAACCCTCGGTTAGCAGTAACAGGTAAAAACATTTTTCAGGAAAAATAACTACTTTAATAAAGTCATAAATTACGAAATTAACGCCTTAAGTAAGGGCGTTTATCTATATTTCATTTTTGCAGAATTTCAATATTTTAATATTTTAACAAAAACGCGCCCTGAACAGGGGCGTTTCTTTACAATTTGACGTCGTATGCAGTGGTCGTCCATTCTTTAAATTCTATTTTTGCAGAATATATATTTTCAGGAATTTATCAAAAATACGCCCTAGACAGGGGCGTTCCTTTTCAATTCACGCCCTAGACAGGGGCGTTAGTCCTTCAAGAGGCGACCTGGTTAAGGTCGTTAATTCAAGAAATTATAAATTTCTAGATAATGAAATTTCAGGAAACAAGGTACATGGTCACGATGATAAAAATAACAGGATTTCACATGTATGCTCATGCATTACATTAGTTTCAAGATTACATAGATATTAAATTTTAAACGTGGGTAATTATTAATTACATGTAATTTCATGAAATTAACGCCTGTGTACAGGGCGTCAAATCTAGAGTTGACGACCTGGTCATGGTCGTTTATTTAAAAGTAGCGCCCTAGTCCAGGGCGTTTCTTTCAAAATTTACAAAAAAATTATTTTAGAACCACAAGAAAACTTATCTAACATGCATGTCATGTTGGTATATTTATTAACTATTGATTTGGGCTACGTTGCTTGAGAAAACCTACCTTTATAATGGACGTGGAGATAACCGTGAAGGGGTCTGTGAGAAGGATCTACCCTCTGTTTAGAACAGGGACTCGGAACGCGTTGCTATCGGATGATGGCTTTGATGAAGATGATGCTCTGTAGACAACAGAGGCTTTTGAAGAAAAGTAAGATTAAGCTGCTGACGATGATGAAGATAAGATGAAGATCTTGTTTGATGATGAAGAACCTTTGTTCTTCACGTTTGTCAACTCCCTACAGAAGAACATATATTCAAGGCATTAATACTTTCTTCATAGTTTTTTGACTGAAGGCAGAGGAAAGAAGAACTTACGGTTGTTCTTCACGACGTCAAGGCTTCCTCGACCTGGAAGGAAAGATGAAGAACCATTAGTTCTTCATGTAACCTGAAGCAGAAAAATAAAAAGGGAATAAGGAGAAGAACATATGTTCTTCACGTACCTGTGCAGTTCGATCGTCCAAATAGGTTTAGGGTTCAGCTGTCAAGAGTCTTTATGGGATTTTAGGAAATCCTATTAGGGTTAGTGATTGTGTGGAAGTAATACTTCTATGATAGAGTCATTACCACCTTTTAACTCTTTCTAACACTTATCCATTACCCTGGATAAGTTTCTGGGTCGAACGGTTCACGAACTGAATTAACGACTTTGGTCAGGTCGTCGATTCTTGAATTGACGACCTGGTGCAGGTCGTTTCTTAAGAAGCGCCTGGTATGAAGGCGTTCTTTGTTTTAAAACACGCCCAAGATAGGGGCGTTTCTTGGCCTTACCCTTTTTGACGTTGGAATTTGACGCCGTGTGGTGAGGGCGTCACTTCTTGAGTCACGCCTTAACTAGAGGCGTTTATAATTTAAATAGCGCCTTTATCCGAGGCGTTATTTCCATTTCACTCTTTTATTTGTTCATTCGTATATAATATATACTTTCCTTCTATTTCTAGGTATATATACATATATACAGGTTTATGTTATGTACTTATGTATATATATATATATATATATATATATATTGCCTATATGGGAGAAGATAATAAAACGTGTTAAAAAGCCCATTAAGCGTAAAATGCTTGGGTTGAGTTTGGGCCAATGGAGCTTAGCATTAAAAATGTTAATCCTTTATCAAGGCCTAATAATTATATTTGTAACTAGTTATTTCTATTTGTTCCTTTACACAAGTTTACTTTGTTTGGAAGTCTTACTTGTTCATACGACTTATATCTTTTAATAACTTGCATGTATTTCCGTCTATGCATAAATAAGGCTCTTAAGACTATCTCTAAGGTTCTATACCTCATTGATTTAGTGTGGCTAGTTCTCACATACATTGAGATCTTAGTAATCTTCTATTTAGAGATTTTATTGCTCATAAGTTCTTTAACTTTTATTAGTCCTTGTCCTAGGTATCAGAGGCAGGTTCGATCTGAGCAACCCCTTAGGAATATCACTTGACCAAGTATTTATTTGAATAAACTTTAATCATTAAACATTATATACTTATGTATATATTTTATTCCTATTCCAAAATTACCGGGCGTTACAATAAGCCTAATTCTCTTCTCAATGTGGTGAATTTTTCATTATCCAGAGGTTTTGTGAATATGTCAGCAATCTGATTATCTGTGCCTACATGAATCAGTTCAAAATTATTCTTAGACACCTCATCTCTTATAAAATGATGTCTTATCTCTATGTGTTTGGTTCGTGAATGCAAAACAGGATTTTTAGCAAGATTGATGGCACTAGTATTATCACAGTAAATTGGTGTGCACCCCAGGTCTACTTGGTAGTCCTGAAGCTGGTGTTTAATCCATATTACCTGTGTTCCACAACTCCCTGCAGCCACATATTTAGCTTCTGCAGTGGAGAGGGCCACAGAGTGTTGTTTCTTGGAGCCCCAAGACACTAAACACCCACCCAAGAATTCACAATGGCCACTAGTGCTTTTCCTGTCTAGTTTACAGCCTGCATAATCAGCATCTGTGTATGCTACTAAGTTAAGTGTGTGAGATGCAGGAAACCATAAACAAAGGGAATGACTAGCTGACAAATATCTGAAGATTCTTTTAACTGCAGCTAAGTGTAATTCAGTAGGTCTAGACTGATACCTTGCACACATTCCTACACTGAATTGTATATCAGGTCTAGAGGCTGTCAAGTAAAGTAGTGATCCAATCATACCTCGATAAAGTTTGGCATTTACTTCTTTACCTGTCTCATCTGCATCCAATGAAGTATTGGTGCCCATGGGTGTAGTAATGTGCTTTAAGTTTTCCATGCCAAACCTTTTGAACAGTTCCATTGTGTATTTGGTTTGGTTGATGAAGCACCCATCTTCTAGCTGCTGTACCTGCAATCCAAGAAAATATTTCAGTTCACCAACCAAGCTCATTTCGAATTCAGCTGACATCATGGTAGAAAATTCATCACATATTTCATGCTTAGTTGATCCAAATACAATGTCATCTACATATACCTGAACTATGATGAGATCTCTGTTCATGCCCTTGGTGAATAAAGTTTGATCAACTTTACCTCTCTTGTAGCCTTTGCTGATCAGAAATTCAGACAATCGTTCATACCATGCTCTTGGAGCCTGCTTTAGACCATACAAGGCTTTGTTTAACCTGAACACTTGGTTAGGTTGAGGAGAATATTGAAATCCAGGAGGTTGTTCAACAAAAACTTCTTCTTTAATGACTCCATTTAAAAAGGCACTTTTAACATCTATTTGTTGGAGTTTTATATTCTTTGAGCATGCAAAGGCAAGCAACAATCTTATTGCTTCCATCCTAGCAACAGGTGCATAGGATTCATCAAAGTCTACACCGAATTCCTGACAGTAGCCTTTGGCTACTAGTCTGGCCTTATTCCTCGAGATGATTCCATCTTCATTCATCTTATTTTTGAACACCCACTTGGTTCCTATGATATTAATACCATCTGGTCTTGGGACAAGCTCCCAGACATTATTCCTTTCAAACTGACCTAATTCCTCACTCATAGCATTGACCCAAGCTTGATCAGCTAAGGCCTCTTCTACTGTTTTGGGTTCAATTTGTGAGTCTAAAGCAATTAAGTCATCATTATTCACATTTTTAAAATGAGACCTAGTCCGAAGAGGATCTTCAGGATTGCCTATGACTTTATCTAAAGGATGGTCTTTAAGAAATCTGATATTTGTTGAAGACTCACCTGTTTCTCTTGGTCCTTCTTGATTGGGGGAATTTGTTTCTCCACTCGGCTGAGTCTTCTCTTCCTCCTGTTGGTCTTATAGGAAATCTCCACCATGATTGGAATTCCTGTCAAGATTTTCAACATTAGAAACATCTTTCTTTTCACAAAAAAGGATGTGTGGAGACTCTTCCACTTTCTGATCTGATATGTTAAATACCCGATATGCCCTTGACACTTCAGAGTAACCTAAGAATATTCCAGGTGTGCTTTTGGCTTCAAACTTGTCTAAATCTTTCTTATCATTGTTATGAATAAAACATTTTGCTCCAAAAACTCTGAAATGTAACAAGTTTGGTTTCTTACCTTTTAGAAGCTCATAGGGTGTTTTCTTGTGTATGGGTCTTACCATGGCCCTGTTGATTATGTAGGTTGCTATATTGGAAGCTTCTGCCCAAAACCTTCTAGGTAATTTACTTTCAATCAACATGGTTCGGGCCATCTCTACCACTGTTCTATTTCTTCTCTCCACAATCCCATTTTGTTCAGGTGTCCTGGGAGAAGAAAACCTATGAGTTAGTCCTTCTTTGTCACAAAGATCAGTAAACATGGAGTTTTCAAACTCACCTCTATGGTCAGATTGAATAGAACAAACCTTGTACTTCCCTTCTTGTTTGACCTTATTGAAAAACAGATTAAACTTTTGAAATGCATCACTCTTATTTGCTAAGAAAAATATTCAGGAATATCTAAAGAAGTCATCTATGATGACATAGCCAAACCTGTTTCCATTAAGACTCTGAGTTCTAGTGGGACCGAAAAGGTCCATATGAAGAAGTTCCATTGGTCTAGAAGACAATGGCTCAGATCTTAATTTGAAGGAATTTCTGGTCTGTTTGCCTAGAGCACAGGCATCACATACTTTTGATATTGAGTTGAATTTAATTCTAGGCATGCCTCTAACTAAATCATGCTTGACCAATTTATTTAAAGTTGAAAAGCTAGCATGACCTAGACGTCTATGACATTCAAAGGCATCATTTTCAGAATTGGCAGATAAGCAAATAGTAGATTCAGATTTCTCATCTAAGTCTACAATGTAGACATTATTAATCCTGTTGGCTACAAATTTAACCATGTCAGAATTTGTTTCAAGGATTTTGCATGAACTATCATCAAATACAACCCTGTGACCCCTGTCACATAATTGACTAATGTTAATCAGGTTGTGTTGAAGCCCTTCCACAAGTAATACTTTTTCAATGGAATTTGTGGAAGACTTACCTATTGTGCCAACTCCAATTATTTTACCTTTGTTCTTTCCTTCAAACTTGACCAGACCCCCTGGCTTCATCTCTATCTTGCTGAACTTGGATCGGTCTCCTGTCATATGCCTGGAGCAGCCACTGTCGAGGTACCACTTGTTGTCTTCAGCTGCCAGGCCGACCTACACAAATATATCAAGCAGAGTGATTTGGAACCCAAGATGAGTTGGGTCCAAGGACATTGTTCAAATCTCTGATCAAGTGTTTAGGTATCCAGATTTGTTTCAGCATGGTTTTCTCTGGCACCTTCCTTTCTGGTTTATTAAGGTTGAATCCAGCTGAACTGGAGAAATGAGTTCTATTCCATTCATTAGTCTTCCTATTCCTAGGAAATTTCCTGTAGGCTTGTTTATTAGCATATCTTTGACCATGAAAGTTATTTCTCCAGTAGGTCCTATTTGGACCCATCTGATTGTTGTAATTCCAGCTCTTATTCTGATTTACTTTCTTGGTCCATCTACCATTTGTGTTCTGGTGAGTGGGCTTGGTGTTATTCTTCATAAAATTCATTCCCATCTTAAATGGTTGTCCAGTACTGGTTTTTGTATTTTCTTTAGGACTTTGAATTTCCTTAGAGCTGTTTGAGCTGGATGATGTGTCCAGCTTTTCTTTTCCCTTCTCTGGGCAGAAGGTGATGGTCTTGAATTGCAAGGGTCTCTTGTTGGTTGGGTCATAGCCTAGACCTTCCTTATTGAAATTGACCCTAGTCCCTAGTATAGCATCTAGAGTTTGTCTAAGACTTTCTGTTTGTCTTCCAGCTCCTTTTGAAGAGACTCAGAATTCTTTAGGAGTTCAGCATTTACTTTCTTCATAGCTTCATATTTCTCTGAATTCACTCTAATTTCATTCATGCCTTCTTCAATTTTAGTTTTGAATTCATTGAGCTATTTTTGACTTTCTTGAGTTTCTCCCTTGAGCTTATCATTTTCTTTCCTTAGTGAGGTCATTTCTTCTAGTTGTTCTTTTAGCTTTTCATTTTCCTCACAGACTAGAGTTTGTTCTTCAACATTTGTGTTAAATTTTCTTTTCAGAACTCTGTGCTCTTTACTAAGAGAATTAAATTTATCTAACAAATCACCATAAGCATCCTCCCAGTCATCAATTGAGAAATTTTCAAAAATATTTATTACCTCCTCTTCACTGTTTGCCATAAGGCAAATTCCATCTTCATATTCTTCTGAGGAAGCATCTTCGGGGTCTTCTTCTTCCTCGCTCCATGTGCAGACCATCGCCTGTGGCTTCTTCTTCTTTTGCACGTTTATGTTTTTCTTCTGAAGATAGGGACCCTTCTTCTGGAGGTCTGGGCATTCGCCTTTCATATGTCCCTATTTGTTACAATTAAAGCAAGTCAGTCTCTTAGGATTTCTGTCCCTGTAACTAGTAAATTCAGCACTCTTGTTAAAAGAGTGTGGCTTCTTCTTCCTAAAGGTCTTTCCCTTTTTCTTCAAAAATTTTCTGAACTGTCTAGTGAGCATAGCCTGCTCCTCCTGGTCGAGATTTGACAAACCTTCAAGATCAGACTCGGACTCGGGGCTACTGCTGCTGCTCTCACTGTTGCTACCCTTGTTGCGGGAAGCTCTTAGAGCTACATTTTTACCCTTCCTCTCACTTCCTTCTCCACCTCCTTGGAAATTCATCTCATAGGTCATAAGGGATCCTATGAGTTCATTCACAGTCAAGACAGTCAAATCTTTTGACTCCTCAATCACAATGGCCTTAGTGTGCCATGCCGGGGATAAAGATCTAAGGATTTTCCTGACTATATCTGCCTCAGCAAGAACCTTCCCTAGCTCTTTAAGAGTATTTGTGATTAAAGACAACCTGGCATACATCTCAATTATATTCTCGTCTGCATTCATCTTAAACATTTCATACTTAGAAGTGTAGAGATTTACCTTCGAGGCTTTCACTTGAGATGTACCTTCATAGATCAATTACAGCTCATCCCACATTCGCTTGGCAGTCTTGTAGGCAGAGATACGGGCATACTCCTCTGGATGAATAGCACACTGGATGATATTCAGCGCCGTCCAGTTGAGTGAGGAGAGCTTGACATGGTCATCTGTCCAAGCGTCCTCGTTTGGTGGTAGATCATATGGCCCCACCGTGATTACTCTCCACAGTTTATGGCTCTGAGCCTTGATGGACACTTCCATCCTGTTCTTCCAAAACAGATAGTTAGTACCATCAAAATAAGGAGGGCGACTAATGGATTGACCTTCGGCCATGAAGGTTCTAGGACCACCAGCATTTCCTTGACCGTTCGTCCACATGGCGTAAACCTACTCTGATACCAATTGTTAGCGCAGCAAGAGTGATATAGAAGGGGGGGATGAATAGATCACTCCCAATTTGTAGAAACTTAGGCAGAAAATAAATTCTACTGCTAACGCACCTCCTTAACCCGTACACAGAGGAATGTAAATGAGAGTGAAGGACTGATCACATGGAAGCAAAGAGGAAAGCAGATGAAGAGCGTAGATAACAATAGCAAACCACAGAGGAGGCACTCGGTTTTTAGGTGGTTCGATTGCAGTCCGTAATCTACATCCACCCCTCACTCCAACTAGAGTGAGGATTCCACTAGGCAATGCTAGATCACAGCAGACTCAGTCTGCGAACAACATGCTGCCACACAGCTTGAACACCCAAGGGAAATAAATCCCCCAACCAAGCTCTGCTACCCACAGAACTTGAAACCTGTTCTAGCTCCCAGCTAGAACACAACTAGAGAATCCTCTCCCTTCCTCCACACACGGAGGGAAACTGTTAATGACAACCTGTCACTAACAACACTAGAGATCACCGATCTCTCTTCCTCTGCAACTCAGAGGGAAATTGGAGTTATACTCCCTTCCTCCACACACCGGAGGGAAACCAATTCAAATCAGAATGGAAGAACAAAATAAAACGAAAACAAAGTAGAAACAAAAACCAATGAAGAAGAAATCGATTCTGAAACCCAATACAAATGTAGCTTCAAATGAAGCAATTCATCAATCCACAACCACTGCTCTCTCTCTCGAACAAACTCCTCTCGGATCTGGAACTCTCTGCTCTTTTTCTTTTCTGGATCGTGCAGACTCTCACCAATGGCTTCTGCTTTTTCTTTTCACGATCAAGCTTCTACTGAAGGATGAAGCTCTATATTTATAGCAGATATTGGCGTGTGGCTGCCAGGTTCCCGCCCATGCACTTTTTGCCAGTTCATTTGAATTTCGACCACATGGCATCATCCTGACTAGGTTGCCATCCACGTGTCATGTGCCTATTGTCTTGGATCACGTGCCAGGTGCCAACCTCGGTTCACGTGCCCAATCATCAGCCTGAATCGCCTACAGACAGACAGATGGAATGTATAGACTTAGTTAGCTCAGGCTATTAACATGAATGTATATACTTCAGAAACACAACTGAGTAAGTGTGTATAGCGTGAGAGAGTGTACAGACTTACTGAATAAAACGCATGTGAAGACAGTGTATAGACATATGAACAGTGTGCATGAATGGTAGAGTATAGACATGTGAACAATGCAAACGAATGGCAGTGTATAGACTTATGAACAATGCATATGAAGGCAGTGTATAGACTAATGATCAATGCAAACGAGTGTTACCAATGTGTACACTTTGCAAAGCTCAGCCACCGTGTAGACTT
The DNA here is from genome assembly GCA_022559845.1 of Amorphophallus konjac. NCBI lineage: Eukaryota > Viridiplantae > Streptophyta > Magnoliopsida > Alismatales > Araceae > Amorphophallus > Amorphophallus konjac. Next base: position 250,417,378 of record CM040126.1, read on the forward strand.
CACGAAGCCTAAGCAGTGTACAGGCTTGAAATGAGTGTGCTGAGAGCATTGAAGACTCAAGTCATAACAACTGAATGTATAGGGTTGTGGTCGGACAACCCAATGTGTAGACTTGATGGATAGGCTCATGAAAGGCAGTGTATAGACATGTGATGAATCAATGCATACGAGCCTTACCATTGTGTAAACTTAACAAAGCTTCAGCCACTGTATAGACTTCACGAAGTCTAAACAGTGTACAGACTTGGAACCTGTGTGAGACTTTTAATAAGACTGTGAGCAGTGTGTAGACTTGATGCCCAACGAAGATGTATAGACTTCGACAAGCTTTAGCCAATGTATAGACTATGCCAGAGTGAGACGATGCATTAGACACTCGTCAGTACAGACTTGGAAAGTTCTGTATGAGACGATCGGCTGTTGAACCGATGTACAGACTCTGGATGTAAAGGTAGTCTGTATAGACTTGAATCGCTTGAAGCGATGTACAGACTAGATGAAGCTCAAGCACTGTACAGACTTGTGAAGACTTCAGCGTTGTACAGAGTTGGTGAAGCTCAAGTGAATGTATAGACTTGATGAACCACTGTGGATGTGTGGACTTGAGCGAATGAAGCCGATGTACAGACTTGGTAAATCGAAGCCTCTGTACAGACTTTCCTAAGACGCAGTTCAATGTATAGACTTGAACGAATGACGCCGATGTACAGACTTGCCTAAGACACAGCATGAGATGCTGGCTGAGACGGACGCTGTACAGACTTTGAAGAGCAGTTCAATGTATACACTTAGTGATGTACAGACTTGGCCAGGAAAGCGTAGAGAAATGTTGAGTGTATGGACTTGGCCAAGCGTAGGAACAGATGAGGAGTGTATGGACTTGGCCAATGCGTAGGAAAAGATATCGAATGTACAGAGTTGGTGAATCACATACCAGTGTATAGACTTGGAGAGCTGTTCAATGTGTTGAGTTGACGTTCTATAGACTTGGCTTTGAACGCTTGGGCTGAAGACAATGTGCAGACTTAGCGATGTATAGACTTTGCTCAAGGAACTGAATGTATAGACTTTGCTCAAGGAACTGAATGTATAGACTTTGCCACAGTCTAATGTACATACTTTGCAGAAGTGAACGAGCCAATGTGTGGACTTCAAAAGAAGTAATCCGATGTACAGACTTCAAGAAGTCTTGACAACGGACGCTGTTCAGACTTTGCAAACAAGACTCTGGGTGATGTATAGACTTACACTATAGGATGTGTAGACTTCATGACAATGCAGTAGCCAGTGTATAGACATGAAGTTTGACAATCCAATGTATAGGGTTGAAGCTTGGAGGGATGGATAGGGTTGAGCTGAACTGACTTTGGCAATGTGCAGACTTAGTTGGTCGGGCAGTGTACAGACTTAGAATTTTAATACCAGTGTGTAGACTTCAGTTAGAAGGTGCCCGAAGTACAGACTTGAAGAAGTTATGCCAATGTACAGACTCAATAGACCAAGCTGGTGTATAGACTTTGGTACCCAGACAAACAATGTACAGATGAGTCGACGCATCAGCGAGGGTGGGTCGACCCACTGCTGTCTATACTAACTAGGCAGAGTGTAGATAGAATCATGATAGCATGCTTATCTGACAACTAAATGAACTGTACTCACTCACATGATGAGACAGCATTAATCTAGAGACAGAAGATTGATTTATAGTGTGAGACATCATCAAAACCATAGGGATGCAACACACATGCATTCTCCATAGAACAAATCAGACATAGCACACTTAAGCATTCTCCAGACAATATGTCATGTTGTTGTCATCAAAAGACAATCTCATAAAGCACTCACTGTGTTGCTATCATCAAAATTAAACTAGTATTGCTATCATCAAATCATCAACACTAAATAGCACATGCTTGGTTCTAAGGGGCACAACATTCTCCCCCTTTTTGATGATGGCAACAAAGTGACAGTGAGTCACCAATCAAAATTTTCTCCCCCTTTGACATAATCAAAAAGAGAAAAACAGTATGAACATGAGTGCAGCATGGCGGTATGCATGCAAATTCCCTTAGAGCACCTCATTCTCCCCTTGAATGTATGACTCCCCCTGAAATGTTTCTCCCCCTAAATAATTGCTCCCCCTTTGAGAAGGAATATGGACAGATATACAAAGATAGAGAATGTAGGAATGTCACTAGACAACAGCTGAATCATTGGTTCAGAGAATAAGCCTGATTATAAACAACAGTTAAAGTATAAGAATCAGCAACATACAATTTTGACAAAAATTCAGGTTTAACAGTGATAAATCTAGAGTAAAACAGCTGACTCCTGAAAAAGAGTTTTAGATTCCATTTATAGCAATGAATCTAAGGCACATGGTATTAATAGATAAGTCAGAAATAATACCCTTTTGTGATTAAACATGGAAGATCAAGAAAGGCAACTTGAATATGTATTGAGAAAAACAATTTTCACTCAATGACTTTTGATTTCAAAGGGTTATAGCAGTTTGTATTTCACTTTTGAATTTTCAGAACCTGAACTAAGTGAATAGACCTGTGGCATTTATGCTGTTGACATTAGGTGTACACCTTGATCAGAGGCAGGTACCCCCAGTTACTAGGCATAAACTACAAGATCTACTTCAGGTCAAGGCCTACAATGAACAGTCTTCACCTTTGACATTAAGGGCACACCTTGGTCAGAGGCCAGTACCCCCAGTTACTTGGTGAGGACTCCCCCTATAGATTTGACCTTATGAACAGAGGTAGTCTGAAGCACTTCATGACATATGAATTCTCCTGCTTCTTTGGAGGAGATCACAATTTCTCAGTGCAATTCAGCCATTGCTCTGTTACTATGTTCAGCTCATTACTTTTATGATCTTATTTACTACTGCCCTTATTTTTTTTAGAGTGATTGTTTAAAAAAAAACATTACATACTCTTATTCACCTGTTCTAGACATTTCCAGTTTACCATTTTCAGGTATTAAAAAAAACCTTTTTCTATTTTAATCATGAGACAAAGATTAAGAGCTATAAAAGTTTTCTTTTATCTCAAATTCTGAAGGCAGACACTTAACTCTTCAATTTATAAAGGTTAAACCTTTGGTTCCTTTCAATTGGTAAGAGTGATTCTTATAAATGAACAATTGTAATAACCATAACTCAATTCACTAAACCAGAGGCAATACTGTTGTTCAGTGAAGGTTATGGAAATGATAGTAATAGGCATTATGGTCAAAAAGTAACTGATGTCAAAGAATATGAATGAATTAAATGGGGACAGTGAGAAGTAGCAAGGATTCAATGAATTTAACAGAACTATCAGCTCCCCCTGACAACAAGATGCAATAGTATGCTATGCAATGGACTGTTCTACATGCAGATTATGCAGCAATGATACATGAGGCAAGTAAGCAATCAATTCAAGTTTATGCATCCAAGTCATGAGCATTTTTATCTTTTTTCAGATTTTTCAAATTTAATGCTATGCAATACACTGCTCTATATGAAAACTAGACCCTTGGTACTTGGCGGAGTACCTGGTCTCAAGGACCATCTCACACACAGTAAGAACCTCCGGGCAGATTTCCCTGCCTTTTAGTAACTTATCATTTGATATACCAAGGTTATGCAAAGAGATGCAGTGCAAAGCTGTCTTATATGCATTGAACAAATTTCTTGACAGTCATGCAATTTATGTATGCAGACATTGGACACATGCATCAAATATATATACTAAATGACCCATTTAAAATCAGTGCAAGTTATGCATTTAACAACAAGCATGCAATGCAATAACACAAGACACATGCATAGACTCTATGCACTAGATGAATCATTCAAGCTTAGTACAAGGTATGCATCAACTACAAACATGATTGTGCAGTGCATCTAGCATCTTATTTACACAATGCAATAACTGTAAGAGAGAAGTGCATCATATATGTAGAATTAAAACTCAGTAGCTGAGTCTGGAATGCAGACTGATCAGCTAGACATGAAGAGATCATCAAAAACCAAACAAGCAGAATAGCAATTTCAGATGATGAAATTAAAACAAAGTTCAGAACTGACCTTAAGAGTTGAATCATGGGGTTTCCATTTGAGTGCCTTGGTTTGTTAACCCCTGTTTATTCTTTGACCCAAGGCACACCTGCAACATTATGATCATTTTGATCCTGCAGGGACCCAAGCAACTTTGGGTCCTGCATTTACCCTGACAGGTGTTCTAAACATTCTTTTTACAGCATTATCATCAAATTCCATTAGATAACAGTCAAACATGGAATGTCCAAATTTTTCACAATAGTAACATGAAGCCACAGAATTTTTGTTTTTATTATTCATGTTAGCAGAAACATGATGCTCATGTGCATGAGTATTTCTTTTATTAACATGAAAATTTTTCTTTCCATACTCAGCCAGCTGGCAGTTGGCAACTTTGTGGCCTAGCTTACCACATTCAAAGCATGCAGAGTTTTTCCTTTTATCACTCAAGTTATTTCTAGTAGAATCATAAAAAGCAGGGAATTTTACAGATTTAGAGTTCAATCTATTTCCCTGAGCATGCCAGCAGTCTTTGACTGCATGCCCATACTTACCACATTCAAAGCATTTAAAATGCTTGCTTCTTGAACCATTATATCCCCATGAAGGCCTAAACCAACACTCAACAGCTTTATGACCACGTTTGTTACAATTATAACAAATGATGTGTTGGCTTGAAGCATACATGTTTCTTTTGGGGTGATGATGATTATTTGAAAAAGATTTATTCTGCATCATATCATCACTTTTCATCACACTGCAGTCATCCATATAATGACCATGCCTACCACAGTAGTAGCAAGAGGCATCAGATTTTCTAGGAGCATGGTTTCTATCAAATGAATTCACAGATGCATGTGAATGAGTACAAGAAGCATGAGCATTTTGCATTGACCCATCAGATTCAGTAGAGCTAGCAAATTTCAGAGTATAACCAGAATTATTCTTTGCCTTCTTTGTTTGACTTTTTCTTTTCAATTTCTGATTATCCTCAACAGGTTTTGTTTGCTTTTCAATTTTCTGGGCTTTGAACTGAAAGACAGATTTTGAAGGTGACTTATGATTTTCATTTTGTTTTGGGGATTGCCTTGAGGTACCAGCTACATTAGAACTATGCACAAAGGTTGTATATAGCTGGTTTCTGGTAGTTTCCTTAACATCAGGACTACAGCTTGTCCCCTTTCTTGAATTGTCATCCTTCCTTTTCACAACAGTTTTTATTTTTCTTTCATTCTTGGCAGAATTGCATGCTGATTTTTCTAGTTCCTGAATCTTATTTTCCAAGGATGTTATATGAAGCTCATAACTAGCTATCTCCTGTTCACTGCAGTTGACACATTCGCTTAAGACTCTATTTACAGTTTTATACTTCTCAATTTCTCATTCCAGAATGTTCAAAGTTTGTGATTCTTCACATGGACAACTTTTCCTTTTTCTATTGTAAGAAGTCTTTCAGATAAGCCAGTGTTTAACAGCTTTAGTTTTTCAACTTTATCCTTTAGTTCATTGTTTTCTTCCTCAAAATTTTTTGCATGAATTTCATTACCAGCACATCTCTCTCTTCCAGATATCAGCTTCAATTTTTCAATTAGTTCCTCTTCTCTTTCTTCCACATTAATTTTCTCAGCAACCAAGTTTTTGTGATCCTCTTTAAGTGAGACTATTTGTTTGTTCAGCCATTCATTCTCACTATAAAGATCTTCATTACGTTCTCTTAGAGCTGAGCACATATGGCAGATTGATTCAGCAGAAGAGGAATGTGAACGTTCCCCATTGATTTCATTTAATCTAGCCATAAGGTTTTCATTTTTCTTTTAAAATTCTTTATTCTCAAGTTTCAGTTTGTCCAATTCAGAATTGACTTTAGTAAGTTCTTGCATGCTTTTTAGATGCTCATTTTTCTTATCATTCAGCTGATTCTCAATTTCTGACATTTTGTCCAAGCATGTTTGTTTTTCAATTTCTAGAGAATCATTTTGTTTCTTAAGGTTGTGAACGTCTAGCATACATGCATCATAAGATTGTTTCAGATTTGGACAGTTTTCACAGGAATCTTTCAATTTTATTTTATCACATTTCTTTTTCAACTTTTTGTTTTCAGATTTTAATTTCTTGGATACTTCTAACAAATTTTCATACATCACTATCAATTCATCAAAAGAGTATCCATCTGATTCGGAGCTTACCTGAGATGATGAATCTTCATTATCCCGGTTGGCCATTAAGCAGCTGTCCTGATGATCGTTATGAGCAGAAGTGATTCTGTCATAAATCTCCTTTCCAGATGTGCACCTGAAAACAAAAGTATATATATCAGTATTGACAGCAGCTCTCAGTATATTAAGAATCATGGTATTTTCACGGTCCTTCACTCTGTCCTCTTTAGACCATTTGGTCTCATCATGAGGTAATCGGTGTGGGCCTTTAGATATAAGACTCCATAAATTTGGACCAATGGAGTCTATGTACACACTTAGGCCTCCTAGCCAGCTATCGAGGTTAGAACCATCATAAACCGGAGGTCGAGCCATTAGAATAGATGGCAAATAGATTCAGCGCAGTAAAACAAATGACACGAAATGCACTAAAACCAGATGATCAAAATAAAGCACAAGACAATGAAGCAAAACACAATTTCAAGAGACCCACTTTGAAATGCACCAAAATAATGTAGGATCTGCTGCGGATTGTTAGATCCTATGCACAGCAACCCGCTCTGATACCAAGTGTTGGGTTCGGTGCAGTATTCAGAGGGGGGGGGGTGAATGAATATAGCCCTTATAAAACTTTCGTGCAAAATAAGATTTCACTCTCTTGACAGATTAAAACACTCACAATAAAAACTTAACAATTCATCTACTGAACCTATATGCAAACAGTTGGAGCGCCCCTATGCATTCATCTAGCGGAAGCACAATTGTACAAAACAAACCACAATGCAATAGGAGTTTTTAGGTGGTTCGATCCAGCATACCTACATCCACCCCACACTCAAAACCCGAGTGTGGCTTACTGCTGCGCAACACAACTTGCGTCCGCTGGGCATCACAGCTTACCTACAACTGCTGGGCCTCACAGCTTGCCATCCCGCTGAGCATCACAGCTTGCTGTCCAGAGGAGTCCGCCTCTGCAACGCTGAGCATCACAGCTTGTTGTCCAGTGGAATCTACCACTGCAACCGCTGACTAACAGCTTGAAGAAAGGTATAAGAAGAAAACAAAAGATGGAACAAAACAACAACGGAAAGCTGTAAATGAAGAACAAGAAATATAGCTCTCGAAGGAGCAGTTCTGGCTTGGATTTGATCCAAATGCCAGACAACCACAATCTATCTCTCTCTTTCAGCTCGAGCTCTCTATCTCTCTCTTTCTCTTCTTTATCTTCTGCTCTTCTTCTCTTTCTCTTCTATTTTTCTTCTTCTTCTCTTTTGCTGGAATGAGGGGCTCTCTGCTCCTGTTCTTCTGGTTCAACTCACCCAGCTTCGATCAGCCTTCTCTTGATGAAGAAGACTTGTATATATAGCAGCAGCAGCTAGGGCATGTGTTCTCCACATTTCCCACCCAGGACTTTTGGCCACGTGTCGTCTTCCAGTCAGCCCTTCCAACCTCGGATCACGTGCCCTTCATTGGCCTCCACGAGCAGAGCACCTGTCAGACAGACGAGAACACTTATCAGGTTAAGTATAAACCCTGTACAGAGTTTAAGGAAGCAATGCATTGTATAGACTTGTGAAGGCGAATGCAGTGTACAGACTTTGCCCCAATGTGTAGACTTCACATAAGAGGGCAACGGCTGTACATACTTTGAAGAGCATTCAACATCTAACGTATAGACTTAGGCAATGTAAGAGGTTGCCAGTGTATGGACTTGATGAGCGTTCAACAATGTGCAGACTTCGACTCGATGTGTAGACTTCACAACTGATGAATGCAATGCAATGCAGGCACTGACTGTATGGACTTGAATATGAATGCAGTGTACAGACTCTGCCAAATGTATAGACTTCATCTATGTGAAGCTATGGGATGTACAGACTTCATATGTGAAGCAGCCGCTCTACATACTTTAAGCAGTATGAAGACTTGACAGACAACTGATGATGTATGGACTTCAAGTGTGAAGACGTTGTGAATGCAAATGCAATGTACAGACTTCACCTCATGCAAGCTGTAGACACGCTATTCCTGACGTCTCTTGAGAAAGTCTCATATCACTATACAACGCCCCGCGACGGCTTACGCGTTTTGAATCACTTGAGTGCTTCCTTTTCTTGTGTCTTCTTCCGCCCTTTTCGGCATCCGGAATCATCTCGTCACGACATTCGGACGGCATCAACACCAGTCAGACGCATCAGGAGGTTCCGGAACCAAGAAGGGTGTCTGCCAGGCGGCCGCCAACACCTTGTTCGAGGATCCGGGTGGGTCTTTTTGGGGCGTCCAGGCCCCTGGACGCCCCCATTCTTTTAATTTATTTTCTTTCCAAAGAAAAATAATATATTAATGGAGGCGTCCAGGCCCCTGGACGCCTCCATAAAAACAAAAATATAAAATATAAAATGCCAGCTTTGACATAGAAAAATAAAACAATAATAAAAAAATATTTTCTTGGAAGCGTCCAGGCCCCTGGACGCCTCCATCAACTCCCTCACGGGCACCGCCCACCGAACGACGGTTTGTCGTGTGTGAAAAAATCCAAATTATGGAGACGTCCAGCCAGCAGGACGCGCCCATTTCTGAATCACGAGGCGCCGCTCACAAAACCACGCGTTAAGCCAAACCGCGTGCGGCCGTCGGTGGGGTTCGGTGGAGCTGTTGAGGCGTCCGGGGCCCTAGACGCCTCCACAAAAATATTCTGAAAAAATAAATAAAATAGAATAAAATATTAGTTCGGCCCTGATGGAGGTGTCAAGGGTCTTGGACGCCTCCACCCTCCGGAGCCCTATAAATAGAGGCCCACCCCCTCAGTTCTGAGGGAGCTTCTAAGAGATCCGATAGGCTGCCGGAGCACAGAGGCTACCGGAGTCATTTCTAACCCGTGGGGTGTTTTGTAGGTGGAGGTTCTGCCGGCTACTCGGGTGCCCACACTCGCGAGAGGAAGGTCGTCTTCATCCACCGCGCTTCCACGTCGTCCCTACGCTGCCGGAGCTCCGCCGGATCTCACCCTCGGCTCATCCAATAAGCCTTTTCTTCCCCTTTTTTCTCCATAGTTCTTTACATTCATCATACTGCATCCTCTATCTCCCTACATAAGGGCGCCATCTCTTGCATACTTCTTGCATTCATCATCGCATTTTCCTCCTACTCGAGTCTGAGAGGGGTTTAAAATCACACCAACCAGGTGTGTGTCAGGTCACGATCTCGTTACTTTTATTACAAGGAATTGTTACTACACTGCCATTTTCTAATTCCGTTCGTTTATTGTCTACTGTTTTGCAAGGGTAACCAAGGAAAGCCCTCTCCGTCGGCCGGCCGAAGGGGGAGGAAGAAGCAACCCGCCATCTCCCGCTCTTGAGGTAGGCGCGATCACTTTCTTTATTTTGGGGTCTTTTGGCCCCTGGCGATCACATCTTGTTCTCGAGGCCGCGGCGAGTCACTTCCCCAATGGCCGTTTAAATTTCCGTTCTTATATTCTCTTTATATTCTGCTCATATTCTCGAGGCCGCGGCGAGTCACTTCCCCAATGGCCGTTTAAATTCCCGCTCTTATATTCTCTTTATATTCTGTTATATTCTTATCTATTCATATTCTCGAGGCCGCGGCGAGTCACTTCCCTAATGGCCGTTTAAATTCCCGCTCTTTATATTCTCCTTATATTCTGTTATATTCTTATCTGCTCATATTCTCGAGGCCGCGGCGAGTCACTTCCCCAATGGCCGTTTCAATTCTTGCTATTTAATTTCTGCACCATTCCCGTCCCCCCGAGGCCGCGGCGAGTCACTTCCCGCTATGGCCGTTTAACCCCCATATCTTGTTATATTACATTTGTCCCGCTCGTCCCGCCGGAGCAATCTCCCGTGGTGGCCCCTTCTCTTTTCTCTTATTTCTGTGTTACAGCAAACAAAAGAGGAGCCCGCGCGCTCCGCGTCTTCTCCGCTCCCCGAACTGCGTGACGTCGCTCACAGATTGGTGATCACGGTGGGACGTCTACTGCTTCCTTTTGGCTACCCTTGCAAGTTCGGCACCGTCCGTGCCTCTCCACCTTGGCGCCCTCGCGCGCCCCCGTTGTGCTCACGGCAGCACTGTCAGTTGTGATTGTTTGGGTGTTTATCATATGTTTGTTATTTTCTTACTCTATATCTCTGTCAGCATTCCATTGCATACATCCATCCCTCTTTTATATCCTTTTTCATTTTTTCTAAGGATCACCCTTTCCCGGTGAAGGAAGGACTCTCCGTTTGAGAATTCCTCTCAACGGACTAGAATCTCCTCCACTGGGACCTCCGTAAGTCCCCGACATCGAAGAATCTCCTCTTCGTTCACTGGGCTGGTTGTACCATTGAAGTTCCCCGGAGTTAGTCATTCCATTCGTAGTGAGACGAGAGACTCTAGCTGACACGGCGGTGAAACAAAAATAAACTAGGGTCCCTATTTTGTGTGAACTTCGGATCTCGCTAAAAACACAAAAAAAAAATTATCAAAATAAAAACACAAAAAAAGACGTAAAGGCATCCACTTGTTTGATAATCTCTGCTACCTGCTTGCTAGTGTATGTTTTTGCATTCTGGGAAAACTGTGAGCATGGCTCACGAGTCTTTTGAGGAGAACCACCCTAGTCGTGGTTTGTCAGCCGACCCGCGAGTCTATGCTATGGACTCGGGTCCTTCTCATGAGCCCTCGCATGAGGTGCAGGTTATTGCCGGGGACACGTCCCCACCACAGGATATCTCTTCCTTACTGGGCGTCCTCACCAACACGGAGCTTACCTCTGAACAGCTCCGGGCCTTCCAGGCCATTCTGAAGGGGAAATCTGTTTCCCCCACGCCCCAGGAATCAACTCCGGCCATCGCACCTCTCCAAGAGTCCGTGCAGGCCATTCCATCTCCTTCATTGGCGCAAGCCATCCAGTCTCCCTCGCTTCAAGGACAAGCGAGCCAACAACCACCCTCATTCCAGTTCCCATCACAATCTCAAACTCCCGTTGTTCCCCACATACCGCTTCAGCCAGGGCCAACTGTCGGCGGTCCGACAGCTCCCTCTCATTCGGGGTTCCCCCCTCAAGTCTCCGGGAGACAGTTTCTTCCCCAGTGGCAAGTGCCACCTTCACCTCCAGAGGAGCTCGCCCAATCGCTCCTCAATAGGTTCAATCGCATGGACGAGCAGTTTCAAAATCTGAGAAGAATGGTGGACGTGAAAGCCACCCCGGAGGTTGCTTTGCCAATCCTTCCCGTCATTCATCTTCCCCCCTCCGAAATGCCCACGTACCGCAGATACAATGGTACCGGCAACCCCTTCATTCACCTCAAGGATTTCATGTATGAGTCTTCCTATTGGAAAAACGATCAGAGGTCCCTGGCATACCTCTTTCGGAGATCATTGGATGATCCCGCGCTAGAGTGGTTCTATTCCTTGGAGCCCCGCGAGGCCGAGAATTTTGAAATAGTCCAGAGAAGGTTCTTGCAGAAATATAGGGATAGGGTCGGTCCCTCACTCTCCATTACCGACCTAGTGGCCGAAAAGATGAAGCCCGATGAGGATTTTGTCCGCTATGCTGATAGATGGAGGTCTCTGGCGGAAAGAATAAGGGATACCCTCTCCGAGCCCGAACAAGTGAAGATGATTGTGTCTAATGCAACCCCACAGTTCAGACGCGTCCTGGCCATGAATAAAATTACTACAATGGAGGAACTCTATGAAAGGGCCCGGTACATCCAAACCCAGTTAAAAGACTCCCCCATTATGAACATGTTTGAGTCACCGAAGCCCAAAGTGGTCAGAAAGACAGGCGCTGGTGTCCCGGGCGGAGCCACAGAAGGGGTCGTGACAAATGAGCAAGTGGGTGCTGTCAACAATGCCAACTATGCAGTCAACGCAAGGCCTCCACAAATGCCCTGACTTCCCCTCCAACCAGGTCCTTTCCCTCTTCGTCCTCCACCCCAAAATAATCCACCCCAGGATAATATGCCTCCATTACGTCAACCCCAGCAACAACAACCACAACCTCAGCAACAACAACCACCACTTCAGTACAACCAAGTTCCACCCCCGGGGAACTATGGTCCCCAACAGCAACAAAGGAGGCCGGTCGGTCCCAAGAGAGCCTACTATCCACCATTGCCAGAAACCTTAGCAGACATTTTTAATGCCCTCATGGCATCAAACCAACTCGCCCTACCCAGAGAAAGGCCCGTGTGGCCCCCGAATGTTGATACCTCCAAATACTGCATCTACCATAGCCAGCCAGGACACACAGTAGATTACTACTTCCATTTCAAAGATTACATCCACGATATGAATGATGAACATCAAATAGATTGGGATGAAATGAGACGATACGTCGCCGCTCTCAAGGCTAGGAGACCTCCTCATAGGCCACAGCAGCAGTTACAACAGCAGCAGCAGCAGCAACCACAACAACAACAACAGCCTCAGCAGGCCCCACAACAACATCCCGACATGGGCATAATCCAGAATCCATTACCGGAGCACCAACAGCCCAATCATCAGGTTAACCCCATCTCCTCCTTCCCGGAAGTCGGGAGAGAGCAGGTGTGGCACCAGGAAAGTACCTCCATTCTTTCTACCGCCAATCCTATCATCACCCGGGTAGCACCTCTCTCTCATCAACCCGCGTCAGTATCGCCTTCACCATTTCCACTACCATTACGCCCTCTCATCCGTACCCCGATCCCCTATCAACCGACACTCTCCACTATGCCTTCACACCCTCTCATCTTCTCCCAGTCCCCCACTTTACCATCCACCTCTACCACATTTACCCCTACGCCTTCTAAACCCCTTATCATCCGTCAACCATACATAACCCCGTCTTTCTCCACCGTATCACCACTAATGCCTTCAAAACCACACATTACCCATCACCCACCTCAAAATCATTGCCCGCTTCAAGCCCTACCCACTTCTACTTCGTCTCCACCTCCATCTTCCAGACCCCTTATCCTTCATAATCCGCGCGATATCCCCTCTACCTCCACCATGCCTCCACCTAACAAACCCCTCATCAGAATCCCTGCTCCCGTCATCACCCCTGCTTCATCAACCATTCCTCCACCACTACCCCTCAAATCCCTGTAAAACTCACTGCTACCCCCACAGAGGTACAAAAGCCGCAGGAAATGGTGCTCCGGAGTGGAAGGATTTTCCACAGGGTTTTCTCCCACAACAGTTAGAATCCTGAGCGATCTCAGCCAGAGAAGGATGATGTAGAACAACCAGAAAGAGCTATCCCTGGAACACAGTATGATCTATTGAAACACTTGGACAAGACACCTGCACGGATCTCCATCCTGGAGATACTTCAAAGATCCACATCCCGCCAGGCGGCCTTGATGGAATATCTTCAAAAAGTCATGGTTAATGAGGACCTCCCCGTGGAGAAGATTTCGACCGTCCTGACCCCAACAGACACACAACCGGCCATCATGTTCCACAACTACGAGCTCGCTCCCAAGGAAGCTCGGAAATATGCATTGTGCATTTCAATAAAAATTAATGGGGTATCCATAAACCCGTGTCTTGTGGACACGGGTGCGTCCATAAATGTGATCTCCATGGACACCCTTCAGTTGTGTGGGGTCAACGAGGAACAAATAAGACCTTCCTCGATCACGGTCACGGCTTATGACAATAGCAAAAGGCCGCCGCAGGGGATGATTATTCTGAATGCAGAACTAGGCCCCATGTCAATTCTCACGGAATTCCATATCCTTGACATGGACCCCACATTCAAGGCTATACTGGGTCGCCCTTACATCGAAGCCATGGACGCTGTGCCTTCCACCAACCATCAGTGCCTAAAGTTTCCTTACAATGGGAGGATTATTAAAGTGGTCAGTACACCTGTCCTTCACACAGTGGATGCTATCAACACCTCTCTACCCTCTGTTTGGCCGTCTCATCGGCCCATATTGTCACTACTGGACGTACGTGATTCATCTCACGTTCCACTAGCACCAAAGGATCCGGTCAGGACAACCGCAACATCATATCTCCCTTTTTTACTCCAAAGGGTGGGAGATTATGAGGAACATCGACTACCAACAGGGTAAAGGTCTGGGCGCACAGTTACAGGGTAGACTCAAATCGCCAAAGGAAATTAGGCCGAACCGCAGGTTTGGCCTAGGCTTCAAAGCACCGTTCAAGGCGAATTGGAAGCCCCTCACATGGACTCTATCAAACCACTTCAACAGAGGGCCCGTTGTTCAGATGGGAGATTACCCACGAGAAGCATATGGGGGATCACATGCTGTATATTTGGCTGAAAAATGTCCGAGGATCACCAAAAGAGGCAAGATCAAAGATCCGGAATGCGAGTGGAACAAATGGTTTGACATACGGGACATTTCCGTTGCACTGGAAAGGATGTTCTCGTCTCCGTAGCTTGAAGGACCACCATTGATCTCCGGAATATCAGAGAATATTACCACTCTTGCCAAGGTTCCAAACTATCCTTGTCCTCGCCAGAAGGACCCTGTCATCGACGGATCTTCATCCGTCCTCAACATTGCCGTCGACGGCTCATTAGCCGCCATCTTCTCCATCCACTCGTCTCAGCCTTTGCTGATATCTTCTTCCTGGGCCAGACAGTTGTCTGATGATCTTCCCAGGTCCCCTTCTTTGCTTACATACCTACGCAGGATTTTCAACCCATGCCAGATCTTCAACCATGATCTGCTCTATGAGCCTCACAATCCTCTAGCCATAACCACTTTTCTCTCTCCTCCAATCTCTTTTCACTGCTTTGTCATTAAAAATGAAAACGAAAACAAAACGTCAATTTTCAAACTCCCCAACAACACATCTTCGTTGAGGAAACCTCCTACATCTCTCACGGGTGCGTCCCGCCCTGCGGACCACCCGTCCAAGATCCGATGAGCGACCTTTTCTACCCCTCCTTTGAGGGGTCTTCTCCTGTACATTCTACACCATCCTCTTCGTCTTCCTCTTCTTCTGTAAATATTGTCAGTCAATCTAGGAATGATAGGTCAAGGGTGGTACCTAGGAAGAAATCCAAGGGTAGGCAGATCCCTCGTCGATTCCTTCTGGATTTGGCCGCCAGGTGTCAGGCCCTTCTTGCCATCCCCCAGTTGTTAGAAAATCCCATCCAGCTACCAGAAATAGAATGTGAGGGCAACTGTGCATTTGATGAAGGGTATGGAGTCTACGAGATCACGGATGAAGAATACCCTACCGAAGATGAGTGTGAGGAATATGAGGACACGGCTGGCGCATATGCTAGTGGAATGAGGAGATTCGACGAGCCGTCAACCGCCGTAGAAGAATCCACCAAAGAAGTCAACTTGGGAACTGAGGAAGACCCTAGGATCATCCTCATAAGCGACAATCTACCACCCTCTGAAGAAGAGGCATTAATTGAGGTTCTCAAGGAATATAAGGACACGTTTGCATGGAGCTACGAGGATATGCCGGGTCTAGATTCAACCTTGGTCGAACACCGTTTAACCCTAAAACCAGGGGCCGTCTCGGTAAAACAAAGGTTAAGGCGTTTCCACCGTCAGATGGCTTTGAAAATGAAAGAAGAGGTTGATAAGCTCCACAGAGCCAGGTTCATTAGAGTCGTCCTTTATCCTCAATGGGTGGCGAACATTGTCCCGGTCATGAAAAAAGATGAGAAAGTCAGAATTTTCATCGACTTCCTGGACCTTAACCGCGCGTGTCCAAAGGACGATTTTCCCTTACCTCACATTGATGTGTTGATCGATAACACGGCAGGATATGAAACCCTCTCATTCATGGATGGATTTTCAGGATACAATCAAATTCGTTTGGCAGAAGAAGATCAGGAAAAGACGTCATTCACTACCCCTTGGGGAACATATTGTTACGTGGTCATGCCGTTTGGGTTAAAGAATGCTGGAGCTACTTACCAAAGAGCTATGATGGCCATATTTCATGACATGATGCACATATATCTAGAAGTGTATGTGGATGACTTATTGGTAAAATCAAGGACAAGGATGGAACATCCAGAAGTTTTGGCTAAGGTCTTACAGAGGTCAAGGGAGTTCTAATTGAAAATGAACCCGAAGAAGTGTGTGTTTGGTGTGTCGTCGGGTAAATTGCTGGGGTTCATTGTGAGTAAAAGAGGGATCGAGATAGATCCCGACAAAGCTAAGGCTATCAGGGATATGCCGCCTCCCAAGAATTTGAGGGAAGTCCGAGGTTTAATCGGGAGGTTGCAGTTTATTCGTCGGTTTGTGTCCCAACATTCACAAAGGTGTAGACCTCTCTACGAGTTGACCAAGCCAGGAGTAGAATTCCACTCGAATTTTAAATGTCAGAAAGCTTTTGAAGGGTTGAAGGAATATCTGGCTAGTCCACCCGTTCTCATTCCACCCAAACCAGAAAAACCTCTGATCCTTTACGTCTCAGTCTTGGATGACTCCGTGGGAGCCGTCCTCGCACAAGCTGATGATGAAGGTAAGGAACGGGCAACCTATTACTTGTCCAAACTTCTCAATCCATGTGAGCAGAAGTACACCGTCATGGAGAAAACCTGTGCTTCCCTCATTTGGGTAGTGCAGAAATTGAAGCACTACTTCTTGGCTCATGAGGTCCACTTGATTGCTCGAATGAATCCTATCAAATTCCTTCTAGAGAAATCCGTCCTCACGGATAGGCTAGCACGCTGGCAAAGTTTTCTCTCTCAGTTCGACATCACCTACATCCAGCAAAAGGTGATTAAAGGCTATGCCATAGCCGAGCATCTCGCTCACCATCCTCTCCCCAAGTTTGATCCCGTCCAATCAGAGTTTCCAGATGAGGAACTAATGTCCGTCAACCAATCAGATGAGCCAATGTGGACGCTATATTTTGATGGAGCTCTGAATTCTCAAGGGAGAGGAATCGGCGTCACCCTCCTGTCGCCTGAAGGCCTCACATTCCCATTGGCATACCAGCTCAAATTTCCAGTTACCAACAATATAGCCGAATATGAAGCTCTTCTAGCTGGCCTAGAACTCGCTCATTCTTTTCGTATCACTGAGTTGCGAGTCGTAGGTGATAGTCAACTCATTCTTCGCCAGGTGCTCACTAAATATCGCACTCGCGATCCCAAACTCAAGCCATACCAAGAACTCACTGCTGCCTTTGCCAAACTGTTCACAAAACTGATCTTTGTTCATGTCCCTCGTCATCAGAATATTCTCGCCGATGCCCTCGCCTCGTTGGCATCATCCATAAGGTTCCCTCTAGGAAGATGGTTTGAGTCCATTTCCATCTACAAACTTCACGCCCCTGCAATCAATGATGCTTCCTACGTAAATATCAAAGACAGGATAGCAAGGAAGATCCTGCAGGAAGATATCCTTGAGAAGAGGGAGATCATGTTGGCAGAGGTTGAAGAAGAACTAGCTGATGAAGAGAAACCATGGTTCTATGAAATCGTCAAATACTATCAAGATCAGTCTTATCCTGAAGGAGCCACCACAGAGGACAAGAAAGCCATAAGAAGGGTGGCTCAGAAATACACATTGGTTGGAGGTCTACCCTATAAGAGGAGCCTTACTGGTATTCTGTTAAGATGTCTTGGTGACGATGAGGTTTGGAAATGTGTAGAGGAGACGCACTCGGGTGTGTGCGGTGGCCACGTGAATAGTCAGATGCTCGCCAAGAAGATCATTCGCCAAGGCTTTTATTGGCCCACTATGGAAGAGGATTGTGTTGTCTATGTCCGTAGGTGTGTCAAGTGTCAACTTCACGCCGATAAAATCCATTCACCATCTTCCTCACTTCATCCAATATCCTCCCCGTGGCCTTTCTCTATGTGGGCATTCGACATCATTGGTCCCCTAGGTGATCCCAATTCCCTCATCAAGCAGAAATCTTTCATCCTTACTGCGACGGAATACTTCACCAAATGGGCCGAAGCTGAAGCTTACGCGGAAATCAAGGCGTCAACAGTCTGCAAGTTTATCATGAAGAACATCCTCGCCAGATTCGGCGTCCCAAGCACAATCGTCACCGACAATGGGCCACAATTCATTTCTCAGGACCTACATGACCTCTACAAAAGGTACGCAATTGCATTGCATCATTCATCGCCTTATTACCCACAAGGTAACGGCCAAGCGGAGGCCACCAATAAAACATTGCTCAAAATCATCAAAAAAACCTACGAGTCTAGTAAGTTTTCAGACTGGCCAGAAAAACTTATCGAAGCCCTATGGGCCTATCGCACCTCAATCCGTACCCCCACCGGGTAGACTCGATTTGCCCTTACTTATGGTATAGAAGCGGTAGTCCCGTACGAGACTCTGATCCCTTCTCTCATGGTACAATTGGACGAGAAATTTCCCCTCGACGATCGTCGTAATTCACTCCTCGCCCAGTTGGAACTCTTGGATGAGAAGCGGCTGGCCGCTGCCGAACACGCGCGTGTATCAAAATAGACTCGCTCGCTTTTACCAAAAGAAAGTCGTTGAGAGAAAATTCAAAGTCGGTGAGATGGTCGTAAAAAGAATTTTTGTCAAACCTGGAGGGCGGCGCTCTAAGCTCCAACTCAATTGGGAAGGACCATTTGTAATTCAAGCCGTGTACCCTAGCAACGCCTACAAGCTAGTCAACGCCGAAGGGACCGAGTTATCCCACCCTTGGAATGGGCTTTATCTTAAGAAATACTACCCTTAGCACAAAACAAACAAAAAAAATGATGAAAAGATAAAAACATCAAAAATAAAGAAATATTGAAAACCACTAAAAATATGGAAAATTCAAAATGCCAATGCCTGGTGGTCACCATGTAGTCAAGTCACTGCATCTAACCTTCATGTTAGGATAGGGCCCATTAAGGCCTGGTGGTCACCATGTAGTCAAGTCACTGCATCTAACCCGAAGTTGTCTGAAAGGAAAGAGTTAATGGGCCCTTATTCGTTCACCGGGTTAACGGCTTTGCCGATCCTCTCAGGAGGTTTATCCCCCACGCTCTTCCTTCTTCCTTTGAAGATGAAAGCTAGATGGAGTTTCTAAAGGGTGAAAACTGCCCAGGGTCTGTGACCTTATTTTTATATACACATTTGGTTGCCTACTTTGAAAAGTAAAAGCTATCGCTGCGAAGGAGTCTCCGTGTTTTTGGCCGGTCAAGACCCCTGTTTACCACCTTGATGTCTTCTTGCTTAACCTTGGGCTTAGGCCAATGCAAGCGCGTCACCTATGGGTGCGACGGCGTCTGATTCTGGGTCAGCGTCGCGCGGTTGGTCGTTAGGGTTCCAGGGTGTGTCATCATATATCATCTAGAGTTGTGAGGAAATGGACCCGGGTCGGGCAAATCTCTTACCTCAAACACCTTTTGGGTGAATCCCTGTGGTCGGAAGCGACTGGGAGCCTAAGCATGGCATGATGGTATTGTCATCAGGGTAAGTCTTAGCTGGCGGGATCATCATTCGAGGGGTCTAGGGGCCCAAATCAACCTAGATGTGTACTTAGGATACATGGGAGGTTAGTGAGAAACCCCTGTTCTCACGTAGGTTAGGTGCCATTCGGGTGCTTGCCAGGTGTTAGCAAGAAAAAATTTGAAATGATAAAAACAACAAAAATTGGAAAAGAGAAAATGTACATATTTGCAAACAAAAAAATCTTTTTTATGATAAAACAAAAAAATGCCAAATATAAAAAAAGAAAATAAATCAATTTGCATGATTGCATTTGCGTGCAGCATCTCACTTTTAATACCGCTTGCATTCGTGTGCTTGCCTGTCGCATTTATCATCACCGCATCTTTCCCTTACCTTCGTTAAATAAAGGCTTGGCCCCTTGACCAGTTATCAAGGACAGTCAATGTGACCATTTGCTTATTGAGCAATGGGCCAAGTCAGAACAGAAATTCTGATTTGTTTGTTTCAGTGATGTGTGCAGGGATTCAGGCAACAGAAGTAAAGGTGAAAACCAAACAAACCGAACCTTGTATTTTATTCCAAAAAACCAAATAATTACATCAAGTTCCGCCCTCTCTCTCTGCATTACTCGTCCCACTACTCTCCGGGCAAAACGCTCTCAAAGGTGCTACCCAACTACGAAAAGCGGTACTCCTACCGCTCTGTACTCCCCTTCCTATTCCCACACCCCGGCATTGATCCACGGAAGCAGCAGAGAAGCTACCAACACAAAAGCCACGCTCTCGTGCTCTTCGGTAGCGCTCCTCACCATCTCTCAGCCACTGTTCAGCAAGACCAAGGCTGATTCGGAGTTCGAATAGTTGGGCCTCCATGGCCCTTCGTTCCTCTCTTTCAGTCAATCTGTTGGCTCTTTCTCTCTCTGCGTCTCTTCCTCTCTCTGCACGTTCTCTCTCACGGTCTTCCCTCTCCAACTGGAGAGTGATCCTCAGTTCCACGGCATCCCTAGAAGAGTCGTCATTAGGATGACGCCGCAGTTCCCTCTCAAGTTCTGCTATCCTAGCCTCCCTCTGCGCAGCTTGGGCAAGCGCTTCTTCCGTCTCCTTTTCCTGCCGAGTGTACCATCTCAGATACGCGATAAGGCGTAAACAAAGAGAACTCAACACTGAAACTTTTACCTGTATACAGAGCATCCCTTCTGCCTCCGTAGCACGCTGCGTGGTGTGAGCAAGTTGCTCATGAAGCAAGTCAAGTTCTGAGGTGGGAATCCACAAGCTGGAAGAGGCACCACCTACTCCCATCGCTGGGGAAGCCGCGCCAATCTGAGCATGCTACGACTGTGTGAATTAGCAGCCAACATCTAGAATCTGCGGTTCTAATTAGGAACGCACTGTACACCTACCAAGGCGCTCGTAGCTCCGCGGGCATCACCCAACCGTTGCTCCATCTCTGCCAAGCGAGTTCGTAAAGTCGCTATCATCGTATCACGGATATCCTGCAGCCATACGAGTCAGCATTTCCACCAGAAAACCAAAAAAAGGAGAAAGAAGAAAAGAGAAAAAGGGGAAACCTACCTCCACAAGTCCCCGGGGTTGGAGCCGCTCTGCGTACTTTGTCCTATATAGACGCAAGTAGTCCTCGCTATCCCGCGCATGTGATTCTACAATCGTGCCACCTCGTTGCCAGTCTTCATACTGTTCAGGGAACCGCACGCGTCAATCAATGCAGGTCGCCGGTCCTCACGTCTTTCTCCCGACACGAGGTGGCGCAGCCGTATCCACCCCTTCCTGAGCCAGTCCCAAAGTCCTCATAACCAATCGTAGCCGAAGCGGCTCGATTTCATTCAGGCAGTGCATCCACAGTTCCCGTCCGAACTAGGCACGACTTGCTAGAACCCACGGCTGGTCGGCATCGACCATGTCAGAGTAGGGTCTCCAGTTTACCATCGCTGCAGGGAACTCCTGTAGCTCCCGCCTTAGCACCATCAGTTGTTAGGTTAGGGGTGCTGCACTCATGATGGGTTCTCACCGCCTGGCTAGCGGCACCATCGCGGGTCGCCAATATCGAGCTCTCCCCATGGGGAGGTAATAATAGCTCCACAGCTGCTCGGCGTAGGATATCAGTACCTTGCAAAAACACAAAAAAATACAAAACAAGCAAAACCAAAAATACCTGGATGAATGGTGTGAAACCACTCACAGCCATCTCACGATCCGCTTCTTGGAACAGGCCTGCAAACAAGTGTGCCAGCATGGCAGCTCCCCAGGCATAGTACCCTACTCTTTCAAGGTCTGATAGGAGCTCCAGGAAGTGACATTGGATACCACCCCCTTTCGAGCTCAATACCAATCTCCCCAAAAGGAAGAGGAGAAATCTCCTCAAATCTATGTTGCATCTTTCCCAGTTGCCGAAATCTGTGCAGTACACGGCACGACATCCTATTTCCATCCTTTCCATGAACTCTTCTAAGGATTCGTCATCCCGCCGATGAGTGTCGGTGAGCCCTAATGCATCCATGAGGGACGCCCTAGCTACCGACCTATTTTTCCGACCATCTAGGTCCAAACCCAGTAGCTTCTGGGCACCTTCTCGGTAATCCGCATAAGTGACCCCGGTCACTGCCTCGCCCTCCACCTTTAGGCTTGTGATCCGGACCACATCCTCCAAGTTGGGAACCATGTGCCCCCAGGGCATCAAGAATGCCCGGCTCACTGGGTCCCATCTCTCACACAAGGCTTGGATCAGGACCAGGTCGAGCTAGATCGGCTCGATCCAAAGAAAGGCACCAAATCTCATCACGTCAAGCCTGGCCTTCTGAAAATCCGGGAGACCCCTGTATGCGGCCACTGCTAACTCCCATGAAATGTGTGATTTCATCACACTCTGTGCGTGCATAAGAAATGGAGAAGGGTGTTGTCAAGAGGAAGGAAGAAAGAATGAGAAAAGGGCAGGAAAGCTCAGCTTACGAGTTGTGATTGGGCCCTTTCGCTAAAGTGCCCTTCGAGGTCCGAAAGCCTCCTGGAACTACTACCACTGGACCTGCTTCTCTTCGAGGAGTGGGAAGATTCGCCCTCCATCCAACTCTCAGAATTTTGAACTCCTCCTCTCCCGTGAGAACTTGTGCTCCTCGAGTTAGCTCTCGATATACCTGGGAGGATAAAAGGGACAAGAATTTATAGAAATGGAAGGAGTGCAGGCCAAGATTGCCTCCATCACCTTTAATGATAGCCCTCACGATGAGGCACCTGCCATGCTTCACCGCCCGCACATGGTGATTGATTGGATGAAGAATATGACGACTAGCCCCCTATGTTGTCTAGGGATACCCTATCATGTTTTGGAGGACGTCCGCAAAACTTGACACAACATCCGGGAAAAGGGACTAGGGCCGTCATTATTGACATCGACGGCAGATTCCCGTGGAAAATGGTCACAACAAGACGCGATTCTCCGCTTGGGGTGGAGTCTCGGCAAACCTATCACATGGGAACAGTGCAAAGGAGAAGAACTGTAGGGAAGAAGGAACGCGCAAGAGAACAAACAAGCAGCAGAAAATCAAATCACTCCATTCATAATTCTACATAAGCTGTCATAAACACTAAAATCATAGAGAGGTGGCAGGTCCACTAGCTCGCCAACTCTTGCCATTATTTTCATGCTCGTCCCTCTAGGCGTCCCTCTCCTCTCCCCTGAGGTGAGGGTCCCTCAGAAGCCTCCGGGATCCCCGTGCAGTAGCACCCGCCTCGCCTCATGGCTTCGGCTCCACAGCAATGACTCGCTGCTCCTCCCCTGGCGTGGCAAAGAAGCCACTAGCGGCAAAGTGACCAGACTGGCGCAGTCGCTCCCCGAACTCTCGCGCTCTCTCATACCTCGTCTCCATCCCTCCTAGCCTCTGCACGACGGCCTGAAGGCCCAGCTGGAGCTCCCTCACTTGGGCCTCCAAGGCCCTCCTCTCGCTCTGATCCCGCTGTCGCTCGGACCTTCTCTCGGCTTTCTCTCTCTCTCTGCCTCTCTCCTCATCATCTGCAGAAGAACCCTTAACTCCAGTATGTCTGGAGAAGGTCTCTCCTCACCGCGATGTCGCAGCTCTGCTACAGTCGCCACCCAGGCATCACGCTCCTCTTCCGCCCGGGCAGCCCGAGCCACCGCACCAGCAAGTTGCTCCCGAAGGGAGGCAATCTCGAGAAAAGGGGCCGAGGAACTGGAAGATGCGCCGCCAGTCACTCCCACCATCGCTGTCTGCTGGGCACGCTGGAACGAACAAACAACAGCCGTCAGCTAAGCTCCACATTTAAAAATAGAAAATGCAGCACTTAGCTTACCAAGAGCGACAGTTCCTGTTGAGTGGCGGCCAGCTGCCGCCTGACCTCGGCTAATTGGGCACGCGACCCGTCAACGTCGCGCGTATCCCCGGCTTAGGGAAGCCCCGCATTACTCTCTCTCTGCCACCGCAGGAAGTCGACACTATCCTGCACCAGTACGCTCCCTTGCTGCCCAGGGAGACGTATGCGCCAATCTTCAAGCTTCACCTTGCCACGACTCTCCTTCCTAACGCGGCTCGGCTCGTCTGCACTCGCCCACTCATCGGCCAGGCCAGGGTCCTCACCATGTCCTGCACCAAGAAAGAAGGACTTCGCATCATAACAAAGAACGCGTCCCCTGTCTAGGACGCGTCCATCATTTGAGTGCAACACTCGCCGAACCCTTTCCCCCCTCACGCGGGTCGCTTCAAAACTCAAAGTGGATCAAAAGAGGAAGAGATCGGAGGACCTACCAGACCATGTTCACCTCCCTCCGCGACATCGGGCCCCTCGGGTCCCTCGGGGGCCCGA
Organism: Amorphophallus konjac; assembly: GCA_022559845.1. Classification (NCBI taxonomy): domain Eukaryota; kingdom Viridiplantae; phylum Streptophyta; class Magnoliopsida; order Alismatales; family Araceae; genus Amorphophallus; species Amorphophallus konjac. The sequence continues at coordinate 250,441,793 of CM040126.1, forward strand.
AGCGGCCCTTCCTCCTCCATGGACGCCGTTCCGTGCTCTTGCGCGTCCCTCCTCGGACGAGGGGTCCCGCGTCCCTCTCCACCTTCACCGTGGTCTAGACCACTGAACTCCATCGATCAAGAGAGGAAGGAGACAAAAAGGGGGACGAGGGAATTTTGGCGGGGGCGGGCTCGTTTGCAGGTAAGGCACGGACGAAGAAAGGCCGTCCGACGCTTTAAATTTGAATTCAAAGGTTAAGACGCGTCCTCGCGCTTGGACGCGCCCAAAAGAAAGCGAAAAAAAAAAAAGGACAAAATCCCTCCATGCAAAGTAGTTCCCTCTGTCCAGGGCAAAGTCCCGTGAAGCGTGAACAACGTGGTGTGAAAGAAAGTGCAGGAAGGAAAAGGGCACACGACAAAAGGAACCACATGAAATTCATTTCATACAAACAGTAAAAAGTACATCATACAGTGAGGAGGGTGAGGTGTACAAACAACTCTCTAACTCTCGCCACCACCCTCCTGATCATCTCCCTTCTCTCTCCTCTGACGGGAATCCCTAGGGGGCCTCTGCGAACCCTGAGAAGCCATGCTCGCCTCTCCAGGTGGCACCATGCCGGCCTCCAAGGTGCGGCGACGCTCCTCGGCCGAAGAAACTAGAAAGCTGCCCACAGAAAAGGAACCGGACTGACGAAGTCGCGCCCCGCGCTCCTTCACCCTCTGATACCGCTCCTCACTCTCCCGAAGTCTCCCCTCCGCCGTGCCAAGACTCAGCCGGAGCTTGACACCAGGGCCACCAGAGCTCTCCTCTCATCCCAATCTTGATGTCGCTCTGCCATCCTGTACTCCCTCTCTTTCTCTATGGTCTCCCTATCCCTCTCCCTCTCTCTCTCCACGCTCTCCCTATCCCTCTCCCTCTCCTCTCTCTCCCTCATCGCCTCTCTCCTCGATAGCTCGAGGGCGATCCGCAGATCCACTACGTCGCGAGGAAGCTCCTCAGCCTCCCGTCGCCGCTCCTCCTCTAGCTCCGCAATCCTAGTGTCACGCTCTGCCACCCAGGCATCGCGCTCCTGCTCAGCACGAACAGCACGGGCCAGGGCCTCCCGAATCTCGGCCACCTGTCAAAGCACGCATGCACCGTAAGAGAACAGTGATAGAAGGAGAGCAGCCAGAAGGAGAGTCGAGGTCAGGCAGACACTCACTCGAGCCTCACGGTCACGCTCGGCCTCCTCAGCGCGAGCCACCGCATACGCCAGCTGCTCCTGGAGGGCAGAAACCTCCGGAGGAGGGCCCCGCGAACTGGAACCCGCTCCACCAGCCGGCTGTCGCTGCCAGGTGGGCCCGCTGAAACACGGGGCAAACGTCGGTCAAAGGCTAAGCATCAAAAATCCAGGTCACAAAAAATGCATTGCATAGACTCACCAGGATCTCCAACTCCTGTTGGATGGCCACTAACTGCCGCCTGGCGTCTGCCAGCTGGGCCCGCAGGTCGGCAATCATGTTGTCACGAGCATCCTGCATTACACATAAGTTAGTGCCACAAGCATATCCATATAGAAGGGTGAAGCATTTTCATTTCACTTACCCCTGCCATACCACCAAGGAAGAGGCGGTCCCCGTACGTAGCCCGGTACCGTCTCAGGTAATCAGTACTGTCCTGTACATGGGACACCACTGGGACCCCGCCCTGCTGCCAGTCCTGGTACTGTGCCAGGAAGCGCGTACGCCACTCCACAATCTTCGCCTTCCCCTTAGTCTTCCGCCCGATGCGGGCCCACTCATCTACATCAACCCACTCCTGGGCTAGCCCCAACATCCTCATAACCAGTCTGAGCCGCAGCGGCTCGATCTCATTCAGGCAATGGACCCACACGTCTAGCCCGAAACGAGGAAGACCTGCTACAACCCAAGGCTGACCAGCATCGTCCATGCCTAGGTAGGGTCTCCACACCACCTGCATCACCATACATACATCATGTTAGTTACCATTCAGTCACATGCATAAAAACATAAAAAAATCATACGCATCATACCATGGCCTCGGGATACTCGCTCAGCTACCGACGAAGTGACGCCAGCTGGTAGCTGTGTGGTGCCGCTACCACGACCGGCCTCCACTGTCGCGCTAGAGGAACGGCTCTCCTGTTCCCCTGCCTGGCCCTCCCCATCGGGAAGTAGTAATAACTCCACACCTGCATCCATCATACATCATTAGCACGAGTGATTGCATATTTAACTACGGTAAAATGCATAAATAAATTGTGTACCTAGAGAAAAGGTGCGAAGCCGCTGACTGTCGTCTCCTTCTCCGAAGTCTGGGAGAGATCGGCAATCAGATGGGCAAGCAGAGCCGCTCCCCACGGGTAGTGTCCCACTCTGTCCAGATCCGCCAAGATCCCGAGGAAACGGCAGTGGATGCCATCCCCCTTCGTCCCCAGCAGAAGGCGGCCCAAGAAGAAGAAAAGAAACCTCCGGAGGTCTAGATCCACCAGCTCCCGCTCGCTCGGGTCCTGGGTGAAAGCTGCACGAGCGTCTCCCTCGAGTTGTGCCAGAAACTCCGCTCCAGTCTCGCTAACCCGCTGGCGCGGGTCGACGAATCCGAGCGCCTCCATGATCTCCACTCGGCCAACTACCATGTTGTCCCTGTCAGTCACGCTCGTCTCTAACCACAGCAAGTCCAGGACACTCTCTCGGTAGTCGGGATAGGTGACCCCGCTCACCGCCTCTCCGTCAACCCGTAGCCCGGTGATCCGAGCCACGTCCTCTAGTGTCGGCACCATGTGCCCCCAGGGCATCAGAAACGCCCGGCTCGGTGCATGCCACCGCTCCCTCAATGCCTGGATAAGAGGAAGGTCGAGCCGGAAGGGCTCGATCCTGAGGAAGGCTCCAAAGCCCATGGTGTCCACACGCGCCCTCTGGAAGTCTGGCAGCCCACAGTATGCTGCCACCACTAGAGACCAGCTGATCCGACCCTTCATCACGCCATGCACACCACAAAACCAACAAAGAACACATCAGCATCATGAATAGCAATAAACAATAACACTGTATATGCTACTTATTTATTTTATTTTTTTTTAAAAAATAAAAATAAAAAAATATTTATGTTTTCTTAGAGGCGTCCAACCCATTGGACGCCTCCTCTTTATCTTCTTTATTTTTTTTTATAGAAACCCAAAAACAAAAACAAAAACAAATAAAGTATTTATATATTATCATGGAGGCGTCCTAAGCCCTGGACGCCTCCTTATTTTTAATCTTATTTTATTATTTACGTGAATAAATAAATAAATAAAAAGAAAAAAGAAAATGTGGAGGCGTCCAGGCCCTCACTACACAGCCTCTCGTCCGCCTATCCAACCTATTAAACCAACAGATTGAAGTTCCAAAGGGCTTACCGGGTCGTGATCGTCCTCTCCCGCGTCGCCAGCATCTACTGCAGCCTCTACGGCCAAAGGAGGAGCCTCCTCCTCCACGGCAATCTCCTCCGCCACGGCAGCCTCCTCGGCGTCATCTCTCAGCCTCCTCGGACGACGAGCCCGTCGTTTCCGCTTCTCCCCACCCTGGCTCGGGCCTCCTTGCTCCATTGGAATTGGGAATGGGTCGTTTAGGGTGAACGAGTCGTCAGAATGAACAGTAGAAGTGAAAGGGGGGTGAGGCCCCCCTTATATAAGGAAAACCCCTTTTTGGGGGCGTCCAGGCACCTGGACGCCCCCACTTTTTTCTTTTTTTTCAAAAATTCAAAAAATTTAGGGGCGTCCAGGTGCCTGGATGCCCCCAAAGAAAATTCAAAAAAAATAATAAAAGGAAAATATAGGGGCGTCCAATCGCCTGGACGCCCCCAAAATAAAAAAAAAATAAAAAAAAATTGGAGGCGTCCAGGCCCCTGGACGCCCCCATTAAAAAAACTTTTTTTAATATATATATTTACATATGATCATATTGTGAATAAATAGGTACATAAAAAGAAAGAAAACACAAAAATAGAAAAACAGAAAAATAAAAATCATAACAAAGGGAACTGGTCCAAAACATCAAAATGCCAGATTTTATTCCATCAGAAAGCAGAACGAGCTACATCAGGGGTTTAGGCGCCATAGGCCTTAACATCCCCAGTTCGGTTATATAAGCCCTCCACAGCTCGCACTCTTCCCCCACATGCGCTAAGGCCTTTCCCGCAACACTTGTCTTCCAGGGTGCTTTGACGGCCTTCGCTTCCTTCGCATCCGCTTCAGTGCCCAACTCCCTCTTCTTCAAAGGAATGATGCCAGTCGGTGGCGGGAACGAATGGCGTGGGATGCCAATCTGGAGGCAGCACCGATGCGCATTATAAAGGACGAACTCGGTCGCGCCGATCAGTTGAAGATCAACTTCGGGGGAAGGCCTCATGAGAAGATCAAGCGAAAGCAAACATGCCGGTGCGCAAGTAAAGAAGCCTTGTGTCACGGTGCAGAAGTGAGACCGCCAGTCTTCACGTTTCTTCAGCCATGGAACACGGTTCGCCACGGTGCCACCAAAGCCTAACACGTCGGCTATATGATAAAGGGGGCTTTGTTGGAAAAGCTTCGAAGCAGTTGGTATTCCCTCGCGGTGGTCGAATTTGAAGTGCAAATCAAGCCAGCAATTCAAGACAAGTGCGCAACCAAAAGGAGGCTTACCCATGCTCGAGGCAGTGAGGCCGCTGTAAAGATAGGTAAGGACAGCGGGTCCCACCCTCTTTCCACGCCAGATCCCGCAAATAGCACTCAGTTGGTCTTCCTCCACCATGTTGTCGGTATAAGGAAATAAGAGAGCACCCGCCAGACAAATGGTGAACCCTTTCATGATTCCCTCCAAATTGTCATCGTCTGGTAACCCTCTCAAGGCCTCCATGACCCATTCCGCGAGCTTTTACAAATCAATTCCCTTTTGAGTACGAACCTTTCGGGCTGCGTCGGGCGGCATGAAGCTTCCAAGGACGCTTTCGGAAGTCCCCCGTGTCAGCATCCGCATAGCCTTCACCTTCCCGTCACTCTTTAATTTCTTCAATCCGAGCAGAAGTTCCACCTCCTCGAGAGGATGGTCACCTCGAAGGTCGGGAAGATAAAAGTGTGGGTCTGGGGATGACAGATCTCCACTAGTGCGCCCATAGCCGCCCAGTCCATACGAATCTTCTCATAGTGTTTGGCGTGAATAAGGAGCCCCTGCAGATGCCACTTCGAGAGTATGGCCCTCATGCCGATGGAGATGTTGGAAGTTAGCTTTGAAAGCCATGGCAGTTTGGAAAACTTCCTCGGGCCTGGGAAGAGTGGATATGGCTGGAAGAGAAAAGAAAGAAGAAGAAATGAAGGAAGTAATAAGAAGGTTCACGTGGAGAAATTTGAAAAGAATCAGCTTACCATATGCGACATGATCGTCCCACTCAGATGACCCTCGAGGTCGGAGAGTCGCCTGATCTCGCTGCTAGGCCTGCTCCTCTTCATAACGCGGGAAGACTCGCCTTCCATCCTGAAATCTCTAGATTCTCCTCTCCTTCCTCTCCTGAGCTTCCAAAACCCGCCTTGGTGCATTTGAATGAACTAGCCTAAGGGGAGTTCTTATAGGAAGGGTAGGGCGCTACAGGACGGAACATGTCACATCAGCTGTCAATGTCAGGATTTTGGCTAGATCTCCTTTCCAGTGTGGTGCGATTCTTTTACGATTCTGTTACTTTCTGATGTTATTAATCCATGCTAGCCTGTGCAGGTTCTACTAACAGACGTCTTTGTCCTATCTCCTATCCCACCTTTCAATGGTTGGTCCCACCATGTCATGCATCATAGTATATGATACCTACGCTACTAGAACATGTCAAGGACCATGCGGCTCGAACGAATCTGGGATTTGAGTTCCCCTTCAACAAAAATAGTGATGATCCCGGAAGAATTTGGGTTGTACGGATAGGCCATTAACTTGTGGTAGCATAGGGACGACGGTTCCATTCAGTGAGTTGGTGCGCGGATAAACGGGCCCCAGCCCAGTGTCGGCTCACCGGATCGGTATCCTGACCCATTCTTAACAAGTTGACAATATTATCCTTGGCTATTCTCTATTTTAGTTTATTTTAAATTTTTCTTTAAGCCCAGCATGCATTCATATAGGACTTTGATTTATTGCGGAAGATCATTCAAGTGATTCGATTGCGAAAGCCGCTGTGCTTCAATTCTTACAAATATGAGATATTCCACTCCGAATGAAATACAGAGTTTCCTTGAAACGGCCTTACGTTGCTCTTCCAAAGGAGACCCTTGTTTGGATAGACTCTCATATATTTCTTTACTTTTTACCTTGTTTGACCCACCTTGGCCGCAGCACTTCCACATCGGCTGGTAATCGCTCACCAAAGGTGAAACCTGCGGGTTTATGACCCAGGTACTTCCACACCGAGAAGTTGGTCTCCTTTATTTTTCGTACCTGAGCACACATCTCACCCTCCCTTATTTGATCTCCGTCCAAGCAATCGTCAATATTTGAAAGACCTTCTTCAAGGTCGCCTCATTGAAACTTCAGGAAAGATTCCAAACAGTAACGTCAAAAGCGTGTCTCATCACACCTTGGCATCAACTTATCAGTCCGCTCCCACTTCATTTCACTCCACTTCGAAACCATTCCACTACGTGTCGCTCCCTTGCAAAGTAGACGCCAAGGCGGGGCAGCTGTAGACACGATATTCCTGACGTCTCCTGAGAAAGTCTCATATCACTATACAACGCCCCGCGACGGCTTACGCGTTTTGAATCACTTGAGTGCTTCCTTTTCTTGAGTCTTCTTCCGCCCTTTTCGGCATCCGGAATCGTCTTGTCACGGCATTCGGATGGCATCAACACCAGTCAGACGCATCAGGAGGTTCCGGAACCAAGAAGGGTGTCTGTCGGGCAGCCGCCAACACCTTGTCCGAGGATCCGGGTGGGTCTTTTTGGGGCGTCCAGGCCCCTGGACACCCCCATTCTTTTAATTTATTTTCTTTCCAAATAAAAATAATATATTAATGGATGCGTCCAGGCCCCTGGATGCCTCCATAAAAATAAAAATATAAAATATAAAATGCCAGCTTTGACATAGAAAAACAAAACAATAATAAAAAAATATTTTCTTGGAGGCGTCCAGGCCCCTAGACGCCTCCATCAACTCCCTCACGGGCGCCGCCCACCGAACGACGGTTTGTCGTGTGTGAAAAAATCCAACTTATGGAGACGTCCAGCCAGTTGGACGCGCCCATTTCTGAATCACGAGGCGCCGCTCACAAAACCACGCGTTGTGCCAAACTGCGTGCGGCCGTCGGTGGGGTTCGGTGGAGCTGTTGGAGGCGTCCGGGGCCCTGGACGCCTCCACAAAAATATTCCAAAAAAATAAATAAAAATAGAATAAAATATTAGTTCGGCCCTGATGGAGGTGTCCAGGGTCTTGGACGCCTCCACCCTCCGGAGCCCTATAAATAGAGGCCCACCCCCTCAGTTCTGAGGGAGCTTCTAAGAGATCCGATAGGCTGCCGGAGCCCAGAGGCTACCGGAGTCATTTCTAACCCGTGGCGTCTTTTGTAGGTGGAGGTTCTGCCGGCTTCTCGGGTGCCCACGCTCGCGAGAGGAAGGTCGTCTTCATCCACCGCGCTTCCACGTCGTCCCTACGCTGCCGGAGCTCCGCCGGATCTCACCCTCGGCTCATCCAATAAGCCTTTTCTTCCCCTTTTTTCTCCATAGTTCTTTACATTCATCATATTGCATCCTCTATCTCCCTACATAAGGGTGCTGTCTCTTGCATACTTCTTGCATTCATCATCGCATTTTCCTCCTACTCGAGTCCGAGAGGGGTTTAAAACCACACCAACCAGGTGTGTGTCAGGTCACGATCTCGTTACTTTTATTGCAAGGAATTGTTACTACACTGCCATTTTCTAATTCCGTTCGTTTATTGTCTACTGTTTTGCAAGGGTAACCAAGGAAAGCCCTCTCCGTCGGTCGGCCGAAGGGGGAGGAAGAAGCAACCCGCCATCTCCCGCTCTTGAGGTAGGCGCTATCACTTTCTTTATTTTGGGGTCTTTTGACCCCTAGCGATTACATCTTGTTCTCGAGGCCGCGGCGAGTCACTTCCCCAATGGCCGTTTAAATTCCCGTTCTTATATTCTCTTTATATTCTGTTATATTCTGCTCATATTCTCGAGGCCGTGGCGAGTCACTTCCCCAATGGCCGTTTAAATTTTCGTTCTTATATGTTATATTCTTATCTATTCATGTTCTCGAGGCCGCGGCGAGTCACTTCCCCAATGGCCGTTTAAATTTCCGCTCTTATATTCTCTTTATATTCTGTTATATTCTTATCTATTCATATTCTCGAGGCCGCGGCGAGTCACTTCCCCAATGGCCGTTTAAATTCCCGCTCTTTATATTCTCCTTATATTCTATTATATTCTTATCTACTCATATTCTCGAGGCCGCGGCGAGTCACTTCCCGCTATGGCTGTTTAACCCCCATATCTTGATATATTACATTTGTCCCGCTCGCCCCGCCGGAGCAATCTCCCGTGGTGGCCCCTTCTCTTTTCTCTTATTTCTGTGTTGCAGCAAACAAAAGAGGAGCCCGCACGCTCCGCGTCTTCTCTGCTCCCCGAACCGCATGACGTCGCTCACACAAGCTACAGTGAATGAGTGTATAGACTTAATGGTCTCCCTGGCTGTACAGACTTGATCACAGGCTGAACAGTTGAATGTATAGACTTGCTTAAGACGCATCATGAATAGTCCGATGTATAGACTTCCTGAACTAGATGCTGAAGTCTGTATAGACTTTAACACTGAATGAGACATTGGCTGAAACAATAGGCTGTACTGACTTTAGATGCGTGAGACGCAAGTTGAGACAATGTAGTGTACAGACTTCATGCATGCAGATGTTGAACTACAGAATGTGCAGACTTTGCCAACAGTCAACAATGCAGTATATAGACTTGGCCAATGCAGCATTGTATAGACTTCAAGTCAGAATGCACAATGTGTGGACTTGACCAATGTTCAGACTTTGAATATGAAGATCAATGTATGGACTTGGAAAACAAAGAGGGTGTCGACCCATCAGAAGGGAGCGTCGACCCACAACTGTCCAGACTATGCATGAGACGGTGATCCATGTCTAGACTTTAAAGCTTAACAGAGATACATGATGTACAGACTTCATGAAATGCATTTCATGAACGATGTATAGACTCTGAAATGCAAGCAATGCAGTAATGTCTAGACTTTGGGCTTTACCCTGCAGTGTATAGACTTGCTGGTCTGCTAGGAATGCAATGTATGGACTTGCAGCCAAGCGAGCCATGCAGTGTATAGACTTGCTGGCATGCGGTGTACAGACTTGCAGCCATCAAGCTACATGCAGACAGAAAAGCAATGTATGAAGACAGTGTATAGACTTAGAAGTCTAAAGGGGCGTCGACTCATCAAATCAGAGGGTCGACCCATTGATGCATGTATGAAATATACTTCTAATGTGTAGACTTCAGACTTGCCATGATGTGTAGACTTCATGAGAATGTAGCAGCCAGTGTATAGACTTCATGCAATGATGTATGCAGCCTGGGCAATGTATGGACTTGGCCCAACCAATATATCAGTCATACACATGCATTCTCCACAGAACAAATCAGACATAGCACACTTAAGCATTCTCCAGATAATATATCATGTTGCTGTCATCAAAACACAATCTCATAAAGCACTCACTGTGTTGCTATCATCAAAATAAAACTAGCATTGCTATCATCAAATCATCAACACTAAATAGCACATGCTTGTGCCTAAGGGGCACAACAATCAACGCTAGGCATTGGGGTTATGGATCATAGATCCCAAGTATATTTAGACATCTACATAATATGTATGGCCAAAGAATTTCAAGGTAAAGCTTACCAAATAAAGTATAGATCTAGCAAAAATTATCATTCGAGATATGAGTAGTATAAGATTACAAGTAGTTGAAAGAGAAGTTTTAAAATGATTTAAGGCATCATGTTTAACGACATTAAGTCGATAAAAAATTGGATTGTCAAACAAGGCATAATCAACCCTTGCGAAAAATTTCGTAAAACAGGTTTAGATCAAGTTTTTCACAGTCGGGTGTTTAGCTAGAAAACCGAGGAATTACGGCCAAGAAAGAGGTGGGACAGTGGGAGGCTCCCCTCGTATTCACGAGGTCTTAATTAAGTAATCACTTATCAACTTAAAGCGTTTACCCGTGGAGCTTTTTCCTTAGACACTGTTCTTCCTTGGAAATCTAGCGAGGTACTCGACTTGTAGAAAACATGGTAACACAATAATACAAAAATCATTAAAACTCGTATCGATCACGATTATGCAACTAAGCCCATGTAATTTTAACATATAATTTCTACTTCATTTAACATGGCAGAATGATAATATAGTCATGGAGATCAAAGATATCATGAAGATAACAAGAACTAGGATGAAAATATAAGCTCATGGAATAGAATTATTATCTTCCATATTCTTAACTTAATTGTGTGTGAATTTAAATGATATGTAACTTAAGATGACATATTTAACATACTAGACGATATATTTGTTCAATTAGAACCTGAAAACATCACGATCAGGGCAGAGATCGTGTAACGACCCGAGAATCTGACTACCGGGAAGGCCCGATAACCCGAGACTCGTACCACCACCCACGAGTCCGAAGACTCGGAAGGGTTAAAAGGATGGTGTGGAGACTACACAAGTATCACAAATAATTGTAGAAATTAAACATTTATATAATTAAATAGAAAAAAATTTAACAGTTTACATGATACATGGTCCATAAGATATAATAAAATAACACTAGCAGTAGTCCACAACTAGTACAGAGACAAGAAAGAAAAGTACAGCTACACGGGGCATACCTTGGCTCTGACCTCTGGCACTAACGTTGGGCACCTGAACCACGCTGAGCCTCAAATGCACTCCCCTGAGGCCGCTACTCACCTGAAAAATTGTGAAAACATGTAGGGAATGAGTCTCGGGACAAGACTCAGTAGGGATCACTCGAACCCTACCTCGTAAATGAAGAAACCGCTACGCTAGCAGTAAGCGAGTACCTCAAAAAGGGAAGCCCTGCAATCTACAAAACACCGATCTCACGGCACAAAAGCCGACGCACGTGCCACGGTAGAACGACTGGAACACCACTGTCAACACGACAAAACCTGAAGGTCGAAGTCACAAAGACTGCCAGTCTGTCACTCCTGACTCGACGGGAGTACCTCCCACTAGAAGCACAGTCGGTAGCGTCCCCTGACGTCTTACACTGCACCGCAGGTGAAATGCCTAACGTGGTAGCTCCTACCAAAGGCACGAACACCGCACAAGTAACCACAAACGAGTGACTAGCTGGGGTCACGCTCGTCAGCGTGGGTCCAACCGCCCCCAACCACGTGTGCACACACAGACCGCGCGTCCCTGGTTTTGCCCTCTGATCGGTTTTCCCCTCAGTCGGACTCTGGCTGCAAGACGTGGGGCCCGACGGAAACCGGTCCAAAAACTGTCTCTAAGGGTAGCCTCTCCACCACTCCCTGGTGGGACCACATGCTTGTAAGCAGGCTACGACTAGTGGAGGGTCACTATGGAGTAGACTCTCAAGCCACTAAAAACAATGTCATAGCCGGACGGTACAAGGAACGCCCCTCGTACCAAGATCATCACATGGTGACAGAAGCCGACAATGACATCTCCCGGTACCACTTAGTACGATGAGAGACACGCCGACATGACCCTTCCCCTTGAACGGTCCACATTGGGCCGCTCAGGGATGTGCGGTCGCACATGGACTGCACCAGGGTTAAACGGCCAGCATGGGACCGTTCTACCCAGGTCCAAACGGGCTGAAGAGCGGCCAACATTGGCCCGTTCAACAGATGTGCGGCCAGCTCTTGGCCGCACGTGGGTGAGGAGTCACAATATGCATAGCTACATATCTTGCACCCTTAGCATTCACATAGTGCATATTCTTTACATTTGAAAGATGAAGCTCATGGTGTGCATTTTTGCATATTTGGCATATTTAGCATGCATGTAGTGCATACTTTGAACTACATCATTGTGAACATTTCATTATGCACGTATCCTTGGGCCAACCATGAGTAACAATTGGTATCAAATCTTTAGGCGTCATATGTTCATATCATTTCTAATAGCTCCATTCCCAATAGTCGTTTTGTTAATGACAAAAAGGGGGAGAAGGATTGTGTGTGCTCATTGTATGCTCAATGCTTTAAAACTTTATCTTCTTTCATTCTCATTGAGTTCATTGAGTAATATGCTTCTACTCTATCTCTTGGAACTTTCGCACACATCATTTTATCATCATCAAAAAGGGGGAGATTCTTGCATCCCCTAGTTGATTTTGGTGTTTAGTTTTAATGATAACAAATGATTGTGCTTGTATGTGTGTTTCATTGAGCAACATGTGTGCAACTTGTTTAATGAGTTAAAGGATGGCTTGCAGGATCAAAGTTCATGGTTTATACTTGGAACTCAAAGGATTGCGTGGATGAGTCAATTTTATTGTCTTTGATCTAAAACAAGTGGTACATGTCATGTTAATTTCACAAGAACATTTGGTAATACTTAAAATCCTCAAAATCCCTCTATTGGTTGAAGATTGCGTCGAGCCCACCTTTGTGGTGCGTTGACCTCATTCATCATGTGTCGACCCTTCATTTCATACACTTCAAACATGAGTTTTCAAAGTATTGAATGGGTCTTCATGCATTTTCCACATTAGGTTTTTGGGCTTGAAATATAATCAATCTATTTACTTGAAATTTGATGAATGTGATTTTAATGATGCTCTCTCATTATAAGGATTCGTCGTCATTTGGTTTTGGTAATACAACTCAATGTGCATAGTGTGCTTTAAATGCTAATATGATAATCATGGTTTTGGGGGTGATTCAATTCTAGCTTGAACTATATCTTAAATGGTATATTTCCATTTTGGAAATGGAAGTTTTAAAAGTTAGAAATGTTTAATGTGCTTCATGCATTTTTCACATCAGACTTTTGAGGCTTGTCACATGTTCAAGATTGTCATGCATATCTAAGTGGAAATTGGGTTGATGATGGTCCTATTGCCTAGATACATGATGATTTGAACTTTGTCTTGGTTGTGGAGATTGTGAAGAAGGGTCATGTTGAAATGAAGGTTTCATGGGTATCTTGTACGGTTTTGAATGCTTTCCATGCATATTCTTCATGAGGAGTTAAAAGCCATGACGGTGAGTATTGGTTGAGATTTTCACATGAATCTTGATAAGCTAGCATATACTCATTTTCGATGCTCATGCATATCCTTCATTGGTTTCCAAAGTCTTGAATGTGTGTTCATGCACTTTCTACATAGGACTTTTGGTCTTGCCAATCCTTTTGAATATTTATAGGATGTTCGAAATGAAAACTTGATAAATGTGTGAATGTGCAAGTCCTCTTGTGTATGAATTAAGATTCCATGACGGAGATCATAGCCTTAGGATTGTTTATGTTCTAGCTCGAACTTCATATAAATCTTGGTGAAATTGGTCTAAGTGTTGAAATGTGTTTTACATTGCTTTATAGGCTCCCTAGACACCAAGACTTTGATCAAACATATAGTGGCATTAATGCATATGAAAACCCATGCTTTTAACTTAAGTTTTTCTATTTTGTAGGTTTTCGGTCGACCAAAATCCCCAGTGTTGGCTGGTCTAAAAACTTTCAGAGTTCGGTCGACCAACCCTCATTTTTGGTCAATTGATTCCGTCGGGCTTACGGATCCGGCTTCATGAATCACATCCGAAACCCATCAAACTTGATCCATTTGGGTCCTATCTTTTACCCTTATGCCCCTAGGGTCTTGCTAGACTTGTTAGGGTCTTTTTGGATGGTTCTAGAAATGTTTTATTGGTCTTTTGCACTCTCTTATATATACATAGATATGACCTATGAATTTAAGTAGGAGAGACCCTTATGTGCTGATTTTTCTATCTTGCAGGTTAAGGAAGAGTAGAAGAAGAAAAGGGGAAGAAGATTGGTGGATTTCATCTGCTCCAAGGCATTTCTGGAGATCATGGAAGAAGAGAAAGAGGAGCGGCTTGAAGAGAGGATCGAGAAGACGCCAAAATCACAATCATCTATCTACGACCAAAGAAGGGTTGGATCATTTTGAAAAGGGGGAGCTTTACACTTGCTATATTCTCTTTGTTTTAGTCTTAAGAGTTCATTTGGGGCATATTGTATTCATTTGTGAACGTTTCATTTAATTCTGAAAGGATACTCTGTGTGTGTGTGACCGTTTGCGTATGGTCATGTGTCTACGGTGCTGCGTTTGTTGCAGTGCGTGTGTTTGTGATCCAGTCGTCGGATCGTGCTGGAGGCTTTGTCTTCGTGTGTGTTTGGGATTGTACCCCATGTTTGTAGGGTTTACTATGCGTGTGTGTGTTGGGGCGCGTCCTCGTGTGTGTGCAGGCGTCGTCCTGCTTGTGTCTTGGAGCTCGTCTCCATGTTGGGGAGTTTTCCCCGAGTGAAGTCTTATCGGTTTGGTAAGGGTTAGATGTAGGGAGCCCGTCGTGGTCCCGAACCACCTTAAAATTCCTATGTATTGTTGTTTGCCTTATGTGATTGTTTCCTTATCATCTACCCCATTCACAAGAGATTGGTTTCTGATTTATCTTGTTCACACATATTGCTATTTTCATCTTGTTCACACACATTGCTTATTTGTCCAGATTCCACTGTATGACGTGTTTGCTTGATATATCTGTTTAGACGATCTCGTGAGATCGAAAAGGATGAGATAACTATCACTTTTAGGATTCATATCTCATTTCATCTTAGTTAATTTGATAGTTGCTCTAATCTTGATTAGTTAATTTTAAATTTGCCATATCGTGTGGGGGACAATTTGACCCCCCCTTCTTGTTCGCTCGCCTACCGGGGCCAACACTAGTATTCAAATGGCACCATTCGAGGCATTATATGGAAGAAGTTGCCGCTCACCTATATGCTGGAATGAAGTTAGGGAAAGACAACTTCTAGGCCCTGAAATCATCAGAGATACTACCGAGAAGGTAGAGCTTATCCAAGAAAGACTCCATATGGCTCAAGATATACAAAAATCATATGCTGATAATAGAAGGTGAGACTTGGAATTTCAAGTGGGAGACCATGTGTTTCTCAAGGTTTCTCTGGGTCGAGGTATTCAAAGGTTCGGCATTAAAGGCAAGCTCACTCCAAGATTCATCGGCCCTTTTGAAATTCTTGAAAGGGTTGGCGAGGTCGCTTATCGGATTGCCTTGCCTCCTCAATTAGCTAGAGTCCATGACGTATTTCATGTTTCAATGCTCAAAAGGTACGTTTATAACCCTTTCCATGTTATAAGTCATGATGACTTGGTAATATAAAAGGATATGACGTAGAGCAAAAGCCAATCAAAATAATTGATCGTGAAGTGCGTAAACTTCGGAATAAAACCATTCCCATGGTAAAGGTCCGATGGAATAAAAGTATTGATCAAGAGGAAACATGGGAAACCGAAGAAGCTATGCACAAGAGATTCTTGGAACTATTCGATTATAAGTATACTCTCCACAAAACCATGCAATGAATTTAGGGAGCAAATTCTTCTTAAGTGGGGAGGGTGTAACGCCCGAGAATTTTTAAGATTTTTCATAGAAATATTTAGCATCTATAGGTTTAAGTGGGCTTACCATTCAAAACCAAATAATTTTAAAACCCAATTATTAATTAGGTAAATGGACCTACTTGAATTGGGCCCAAACACCATTTTCTAAACCCTTTAGGCCCAAGCCAATCATTAGAAACGTAATTTGAGTTATTTTGGAATTTAAATAGGATAAATAGACCAATTCAGAGGATAAATAAGAGATAAATAGAAAATCTGAAAAATTCGGATAAAATGCCAGAAGGCGGTCTATTGCGAGACCGCCTTCTCATGATAGCAGTCCCAAGAAGGCCGCTACCATGTTCCGTAAACGCAAGTGTGAGAAGCGTGAAAAAATGGGATTTTTCCCATTCTAATCCCTTCAATTCGATACTATCTGTCATGGTAACTTAGTCTAGGACTCTAGAGGATCGATCCTACTCCAAATTAGGACTCCTAAATCGATCTTATCCTAAGCCCTAGGTCAAACTCTATAAATAAGGCCCAGATTCAACTTGCACTAACCCTAGTTTTGGCTCGCCTGGTTCGACGGTAAGAAGATGGTATTTTGATCTAGACCTTTAGACTTTATTATTCCCTTTAGTATCTTCTAACCTTCTGCAAAATGTCGTGCTAGGAGGTCAACCATCCAGAGAGTTAGAAAGGCCAGAAGTTGCTATTTTTCTACAAACTGCATAGGAACATAAGTGTTCTCCTAGTGAATATCAGGAGGTTAGGGACCCAAATCGAGGTATTTTTAAGTTCATCCTCAAAAATAAGCTGTTCCTCTTTATATCTTCTCGTCATCCTCCAAATTTCATGAATTTAGGACGAGAGGATAAATAGTTAGAGCGTCTGGAAGTTAAAGGTTCCACGCAGGACGTGCATGAACTTGGATCTCCTTTCAGTAAAAAATTTGAAGTTTAGAGCCCAGTCCAGGGGTAGGTTATCTCATGAACGGCTTAAACAATGTGTTAGGATTGAAAGCTCTCTGATTTCATGAAATTTCATGCTTCCTATATGTCGTATTTCATGTTTTCTATGACTACGCAGTTAGGTTATTTTTGCATGCATAACCTTGTACCTTAATAGAAAAGATGATAACTTTGGCTTAATCCATGCGACCCATGCATCTTCGACATTCTAAACGTGTTCCCCTAGGCTTAACCTTCTACTCTACATGATTTTCATGCACTTATTGCTCTAGATTAGCCCTATACTTCAATTTTTATTTCTGTCAGTAGCAGTCAAGAAACTGTCTCAAAGAGATCGCCATCAACAGATAGCGGTTCCCAAAGGACCGCCACCTCATATAAACAGTCCTCTCTAGACCACTTTCTACTTTCAGTTTTCTGCACACTGTTAACCCTAAACAGAACACAGAACTGCCCTTATAAATATATGTGAAGAGGGGTGATATCGCACTACTCCTGAGTGGGAAAGAGGATGACCACGTACACTTGAAGTGTGAACTGTAAAAAGGGAAACCAGTCAGAGGTGCCCAAGGATAGATCCCCGAGGAAGACCCTCTGATGCATAAGTCAGCAAAGTAGTAGAGCTCGGATGCGAAGGGAAGAGCTAGGAGGAAGATGGGAGCGCGAGATCCCTCTCCGCCAAAAGGTGAAGTGGTTCCTGCTCAGGGTTTTTTGCTCTTGCCTTGCTTACCTCTTGTAGTAGGACTTTCCAGTTTAAATAGTGGCCCGTTGTACGACGGATCACTGTAAGCGGAGGAGTCTCAGGGGGGGTTACGTCTTTCATGCGGACTCCTTATAGCACGCGGACTCTTGGTCTCCCTTATCCCCTTGAGCTTCCTGCCATTAAGGGACTCACAATGGTCGTACTAATAAGCTTCCATCAGTGAGCCCGAGCGATGAGTGCATGGTCGGGACAGGGAATAGGGGGCTCCGACGGAGTTTTCCCGATCGTACTGATGCTCGGACTTCCCAACCCGAAGGTCACCTAGGAATCGCTTGTTCCGAGTGAGTTTTTGGGCTTATGCTAAGTGGGCCTGGGTGCTACCACTTCAAGGAGTTAGGCATCGTTCGGTCTAGTTGGACCTCTTTTGGCCTCTCTATACGGGCGACGAGATTTTCCCTGTCCACTTGTCCCCCTCCCACTCCCGAGCCAAAATTTAGGCTCGTACGAATAGCATTTGGGCTAGACTTTTTGTGGCTCTGGTTGGGTAGATATTTCTCTCTGGTAGGGGCCACATGATGTGGCTTGCCTTGAAAAAATGCCCGTCATGATGAATAAGAGAAGGCCCCTCCTCGGGAGATCGGATCGCCGCCCCGCCTCCGGTTTAAGCATTGCACGTTTTTGCATCCCTTTATCTCCGAGGTTTTGGGTTTTGCCTCTCTTTATATTTGAGGGGCGCTCCTATGCTGTGAGAGTAGCTCGGAAGAGTGGAGGATCATTGCAGACATCGGAGCTAGGAGGGCATCCTGAGGCGGTGATTCGCCTGCTTCCTTCTCCTCCGGAGTCCTCCGATTCAGAGCTTTCCCCTTTGTTCTTCTAGTTCTTCTCTCTACATTATGGCGGACCGTCATCAGGAGGCTGAGGGGCGGCAGAGAGATCAGGTCCCAAGGGTTTCCATGGTACCGTCGGAGCCTCTCCGCAGTGAGCTGGGGGAGGATGACGTGAAGCGGCTGGAGAACCGATATGGGCTGCCACGGTTATTCAAGTTCCTCGTGCCTGAGCCTCATGAATCCAGTCTGGTCGCTCGTTCTAGCCTCTTTTGTTCTTTCCTCCTGGCCTGGAAGTGCGGCTTTCGACTACCCCTCCATCCCTTTGTTGCTGAGTTGCTTCGGGGGTTGTGCGAGAGAAGCTTCAGAGGGGTCCCCCTTCCACACTTTTTGAGCAACTTATGGAAGGCGGCCTGATCTTGGCCCAGCTCGGGGCTGAGGCAGTAGGCGCGTATGCTCGGGTGGAGTCGGAGTGGGAGGCTCTCGTGGGCCTGTGGTGCGCTCGATCAAAAAGTTGAGCGTCTGACCCTTGATCATGGTGACCTTCGCTGGGAGGTGGCCCCGCTTCGTGCTCAGGTGCAGTCGAGACAAGCGGAGGCTCGGTCGTTGGCGGAGCAGCTGGCCAAGGCCCGTCGTATGGTTGACGGAATAATGAGCTCCTGGAGGCGGAGCATATGATTTAGGTCGAGCGCGGCGAGCAGTGGAAGGCCGAGCGGGAGGCCCTCGAGGGCCGAGTCCGGGGGGCCAAGGATGCACTGACCGAGGCCGAGAGAAGGCTGTCTGAGTCGGAGCAGAGGATAGCCGAGCTCGAGAGGCAGGCGGAGTTGGCCGGGGTGGAGGCACTCGAGTGACATAAGTGCTCAGAGGCCTATCACTCGGCTCTTCTCCAGGCTACCTTCACTTATTATGAGTCAGGATACCGTCGGGGGCTTCGGAAGGGCTTCTCCCAGGGGTACGATCGGGCCGTCATAGAAGCCGAGGCCCAAGCGTCTAGGCTAGTTTTTCCTTCCGGGCAACGCTATGACTCGAACTGGGGTTCGACTGACTTTTCCCATTATACATCGAGCGAAGAGGAGGGTCAGGAGTCCTTGTCCGAGTGACCGCCAACTCCAGCAGCCTCGAGAGGGCGCAGGACCAAGACACTTCCCACAAAAGTGGGGTCAGTGCCGGGGTTGGCCCTCGCAGAGAATACTGGGGGCAGATGGTCCGGTGCTAAAGAAGCCTTGCCTGCCGAGCCTGAAGATGGGCCTGAGGCCTGATGTAATAGCTCTATCTTTCTTTTTCTTTCCCTTACGTAGCTGGGTAAGGCTTTTTTGGAAAATGTAATAGTGGTAGCATTAAATGCTGAATCGACTGTTTCTTACCACTTTTGGTGTGATTTGGCTATCAGATTCGTAGTCGTTTGGAGAAGGCGCCGATGTTCTCTACAGATATCGCGCGTGCCGATCTGTCAAATAACTGACATGTTGCTCGCACCTTTCCATTTTCCATATCACCATTAATGACTTGCCACTTTGCGCATCCCGCTGGCGGGATGTTTGGGAAATGAGGTAACCATCTCAGGGAAAGCCCTTTAGCGTGTTTTGTAAGGGGAGAGTCATTTAAGGCGATCAGGTCCCCCTTCGGCCTATAAAAGGTCCAAGGGGCGTCTCCTTTTCCTTTCATCGCTTAAGGCTGTCCCAGGCAGTTTCTCCTTCTTTCCCTTCCGCGGGGCGTTGTGCTGTCAGTCTTGGCGGGGGATGGAAAGTGCTTCAGAAGACGATGATGCAGATGGCAGTAGGAGGGAAGCTCCAACTGTTTCAATCTGGAAGAGGGTTCGTCAGTTGGAGGTCACTATGGGAGAGTGTTCGTCATGCTAGGGCATGTCGCCTTCCTGTCCCTGACCTGCCGACGCCATCCTGAGGAAAGGGGGGAGCTCTTTAAGCTCCCTCCTTTTTCACTCTTCAGGGGATGCCTGCTCTCTCTGCCTTCCAAAGAGTTGGTAGAGAGGAGGCCTTCACTTGTATCCCTTCCTCTTCTCTGTTGTTTCCCCTCTTTTCCTTTTTCTTCCGAGCTTTCCTCAAACCAACGAGGCTAGCAATCCTTTGTCCGAGCCAATTTTCGCACGAGACAGAGTCAATGGCTGGACGTAGGAGCACTTACCAGGCTGGCCGAGCGTTTTGCTCGCGTAATAGTGCCAGAGGGTGTAATTTTTGTACACGTATACTGTATTGGCTACGGCCTACTTGATGTACATCAAAGTTTAATAAGAAGAGAAGAATGGCGTTTATTCTATTTTGCTTACATGTGCATGATTTCCAAATGATCAAAAGTAGAACTTACAAAGATTTGTCGCATTCCATGTCCGAGGGATGGGTGTTCCTTCCATGGTGGACAATCGGTATGCTCCTTTCCCGAGCGTCTCGACCACTCGGTAGGGGCCTTCCCAGGTAGGGGCCAGCTTCCCCACCACCTCTAGTGGTCGAGATGCTTCAGCCTTTCTTACGATGAAGTCTCCCGACTGGAAGTGTCTATCTCAGACTCTGGAGTTGTAGTATCGAGTGATGCGCCGTTGGTATTCCATTGCTCGAATGTTTGCAATCTCTTAGATTTCATCCACTAGGTCGAGGTTCTCTCGCAGTTTCTACTCGTTTACCTCGGGTTTGAAGTGGACGACTCGGAGACAGGGATTGCTGACCTTCAACGAAATCACGGCTTTCGTGCCATACACCAGCTGAAAAGGTGTTTCACCGGTGGCCGTCCTCGGAGTAGTTCGGTGCGACCATAGTACGCTCGATAATTCCTCGAGCCAGCTTCCCTTGGCCTTGCCGAGCCTAGTTTTGAAGCCTTTTAAGATAGTCTTATTGGCATTCTCGACCAGTCCGTTAGCCTGAGGGTGGGCTACCGAAGTGAAGTGATTACGAATGTTAAGGTTGGCACATCTGTCTGTGAAGTAGTGAGAATCAAATTGCTGATAGTTATCGCTCACGATCACTCGGGGGACACCATAGCGACAGATGATCGATTTCCAAACAAAACTCCATACGATTGATTCGGAGATCCTGGCGGTGGCCCCGGCCTCGATCCACTTGGTGAAATAGTCGATGGTGACGATGATGAACTTCTTCTAGGCTTGGGCCCTGGGGAATGGCCCCAATATGTCGATCCCCCACCGACCCAAAAGGTATGGCTCGGCCAGGGTGATGAGCTCCACAGCAGGCTGATGGATCAGATGGTCGAAGCGCTGACATCGATCGCACTTCTGTATGTAGGTCGTGTAGTCACGCTGGAGAGTGGGCCACCAGTAACCTTACCGAAGCAAGATCCTGGCGAGCGATCTTCCTCCTAGGTGTGCTCCGCAAATGCCTTCGTGTACTTCTTGAATAGCTCGGCTGGCTTCACCGGTGCTGATGCACTTGAGGAGGGGACCTGAGAAAGATATGCGGTACAAGGCCTCATGTAGCATGACGAAATGCCAAGCTTGGTACTTCAGCTTCCGAGCCTCTCGAGGGTCGGTGGGCTCTTGAGAATCCCAGAGCCAGGATATGTAGGGGGTCCGCTAGTCGCTCGGGGGTGCCGGGTCAATGGTCATAAGCTCAGACTCGATGCTCAGTTGCCCGAGCTCTTCGAGGAAGACCGATCGTGTACCTACGGGGTCGAGCGAGGAGGCCAGTCGAGAGAGGGCATCCACTCGGGAGTTTCCCTCCTGACCTATCTGGACTACCTCAAAGCTCTCGAAGAGTTGGGCCATCCTATTGACCGCCTGGTGGTATTTGACCATTTGTCCTTCCCGAGCTTCGTAATCACCGTTGACCTGGCTAGCGACCAATTGAGAGTCAATGTGGATTCTGACCTGCTCGACTCCCAGTCGTCGAGCCATCCTGGCCCCTGAGATAAGGGCTTCATACTCCGAGGCGTTGTTGGATGCCTGGAAGTTGAACTTCAGGGCGTACCATAGCTCTGCTTATTCGGGGGACTTGAGAAGGACACCGATGCCGCATCCGGCCGAGTTGGAGGACCCATCAACGAACAGGTCCCAGGTGGGCCTGGGCGCTGGTGGAGGTACTTCTTCAATCGGGACCGTGCTTTCGGCGATGAAGTCTGCGAGAGCCTATCCTTTGATGGCTGAGCGGGGGTGATACGAGATGTCGTAGGCTCCGAGCATGATGGCCCATTTGATGAGGCATCCCGAGACTTCAAGGTGAAATAGAATCTTCTTTAGGGGTTCACCGGTCAATAAGATGATGGAGTGCCCTTGAAAGTAGGGTCGGAGGCGCTTGGCTGAGGTGACCAACGCTAGCACAAGTTTCTCGGTTGCGGGGTACCTTCTTTCAGCCTCATTAAGCACCTTGCTGGTATAGTAAACTGGTCTTTCGATCCCTGCGTCGTTCCTGACCAGGACCGAGCTCACTGTAGAAGGGGTCGCCGAGAGATAGAGGTATAGAGTTTCACCCTGGACCAGCTTGGACAGCACCGGGGGCGAGGCTAAGAACTCCCTAAGCTCGGCGAATGCCTTCTGACATTCCTCATCCCAGGAGAACGTAGCGGATGCCATTTTAGGTCCCCTCAACAACTTGAAGAAGGGTAAGCATCGTTCGGCCGCCCGGTATAGGAAACGGTTGAGAGCAGCAATGCGCCCCGTAAGGCGTTGGAAGTCCTTGATGCAGGTGGGCGGCCGCATGTTCAGGATGGCCTGAACCTTATCGGGGTTGGCCTCAATCCCACACTGAGTTACCAGGAAGCCTAGGAACTTCCCGGATCTGACTCCGAAGGCACATTTGGCAGGGTTGAGCTTCATGTTGCACTTTAGGAGGGTGTCGAAGGTCTCAGCTAAGTCGGCGAGGTGTTCTTCGGCCTTCGGTGTTTTGGCGAGCATGTCATCAATGTAGGCCTCGACATTTGGACCAAGTTGTTCTTTGAAAATGTAGTTGATCAGCCTCTGATATGTTGCTCCGATGTTCTTTAACCCGAACGGCATCCCGGTGTAGCAGTGTACGCCGAAGTCGGTGATGAAGGCAGTCTTCTCGATGTCCTCCGGGTCCATCCTGATCTGATGGTAGCCGGAGTAGGCATCCAGGAAGCTGAGCAGCTCATTGCCAGAGTTTGAGTCGACCAGTTTATCAATGCTCGACAGCGGGTAGTAATCCTTTGGGGTAGCGTGGTTGAGGTCAGTGAAGTCTGTGCACATTCGCCATTACCCAGAAGCCTTTGGTACAAGGACGACGTTGGCGAGCAACGTAGGGTACAGGACCGGATGAAAAAGGCTAGTCTTCTGCCCCTTGATGACTTGCTCTTTGACTACCGCTTACTTCTCGGGGGCATGCTTTCTCCTGTGTTGCTGGACTGGCCTCACCGTTGAGTCGAGGTTGAGCTTGTGCAT
The DNA here is from genome assembly GCA_022559845.1 of Amorphophallus konjac. Taxonomy (NCBI): domain Eukaryota; kingdom Viridiplantae; phylum Streptophyta; class Magnoliopsida; order Alismatales; family Araceae; genus Amorphophallus; species Amorphophallus konjac. The sequence goes on from CM040126.1 coordinate 250,465,294, forward strand.
TACCACGTCTCCCGGGATCCCAGGAAGGTGCTCATCAGAACATGCAAAGACTCGGATATATCTGGCAAGGAAATCCTTATATTTTTCTTATTCCTCAAGTGGTAGATCTGCTCCGATCTTTACTCCTAGAGTCAGGTCACCGTTAAGGAAGACCGTTAGCAACTCACCACCAGGCTCAGATGTTGCGGGTCCTTCTTCGGCTCCCTTTACTCATTTATTTTTCCCTTCCGGCCTTGTGGCTTCGACCGAGATTATATAGCACCATCTAGCTAATGCCTAGTTACCTCGGACTTCCCCCGCGCCATACTTCGTTGGGAACTTCATTTTTTGGTGAAAGGTAGAGGGCACCGCTTTCATTCAGCTGAGGATACATCATCCGAAGATGGCGTTGTATGCCGTCATCCCTTTAATCACGATGAGGTCTACCATAACCGTAATGATTTTGGGTGGGGTGTCGACAGTAACTGGCAGGCTCAGGGCTCCCTCGGGATAAGTTGCCTAGCCATTGAACCCACAGAGAGGGGTTCGGATCGGGCGGAGTTTAGATGGATTCTCTCCCATCTTGAGGGAACATTCGTAGGATAATACATCAGGGGCACTACCATTGTCAACTAATATCCTATCTACGTTACAATGGTTTATTGTAGCCGATACAACGAGAGCGTCGTCATGCGGGGTAGTTAACACTTCCAGGTCTTGGTCGGAGAATACCAGGGCCTGTGATTCGCTTGCCTGCGGGGCCGTAGAGTGCTCAATGGAGGCTCAGCTCACCCGCTCGGCGTGACGCTTTCTTCCTCGGCTGTTATCTTCACCTGATGCCGCATCAGTCGCGATGACATTGATGTGGACTCCGCGGGGGGCATTGTCGATCTCTTCTGGGGCGCCTCGGTCTTCCTTCTGCCCGGACACGTATCAGGATAGGTGTCCCTGGCGGATGAGGTGCATGATCTCATCTTGAAGTTGATGGCAATCGCTGGTGTGATGCCCGTGATCGTTGTGGAACAGGTAATGCTTACGGCGATTGTGATTCTTCGCTTTCATAGGCTCGGGTTGGTTGAGGAGACCTGAGCTTTTGATGTCTTCATAGATTTCGTAGATGGGGGTGGTAAGGGGGGTGTACCGCTCGTACTTTCGGGATGGCTCTTTTCGGTCTCCGTCTTGGTTCTACCTTTTTCCTTGGCCCGTCCCTTGCTCAGACGGTCGCTTCTTGTCCCCCTCCCAACCTGAGCCTATTGTGCTTCGACAGGCGTGGAGGACTTCCTCGCACTCTGCGTGGCGTAGGGCCAAGGTCACTATCTCAGCAAGGGAGGTGGGAGGATGCAGCACTAGCTCGCGTCGCAAGTTCTCGTCGTGGGTACCCCCGGTCAATGCGGTGATGGCAGAGGCCACGTCCAGGCAGAGGATGTGCAGGGCTTCCAATTTGAATCGGTTGATATAAGCCCTCAACTTATCCCCCATGTTCCTGCTTGAGGGCCAATAATCCCGCCACTGACCCGGGGTGGACCGCTGCCAGCAAAGCTTTCCTTGAACACTCGCCCAAATTGCTTGAAGCTGTGGATGCTGCTAGGGGTGAGGGCCCTGAACCAAGTATGAGCACCCTGGAACAGAGTGGTCACGAACGCTCGGCATTTGATTACACTAGACGCCCCATGCAAGGCAATTAGGGCGTCTAAGCTGTCGTAGTGTTCGGCCGGGTCTCCCTGGCCCAAGTACGAATTGAAGGTCGAGAGTGAGATCCTGGGGGATATCTCTGGCTTCAAAATATAGTCAGAGAATGGGGATCGCTCCTCATCCTCTTCAAGGACGGGCCTCTGTTGACACCCATTTTAGCCCACAAGTTGTGTCATTTCTCTTATTCACCATTTTTGATGTCCCGAATTAGCCATTATTTTGGAGCTTTCTCAGATGCATTTCAAGCCCATTTTTACCATTTCATATCCTTTGAGTCTTGGAGATCATGATTTCTTATAGCCCCAGAGCTTATCTTGTCAAATTCTGGCTTCCAAGTCGACTTTCGGCCCATTTAGGCCAGCTCCCCTCAAGTAATCGGCTCTCTCTCACTGTGCAGTCCTGAAAGTTATTCTTTTTCACCCTCTTCCATTCCTCTATTCAAAAAGTTGTCTTCACCAAAGTTGTTCCTCTTTCAAAGATCTACGACTTCTTCTTCTATGCCGTTGGCCGGTTCTGCCCCGATTGTGAGTTATTCACGTTTTTCCAGCAGGCTGTGTTGTTCACCTACATTCCAGAATTTTCCTCTCTCTTCCAGCCCCATTTTCTCCATCTTTTAATCATTTTCTCAAATTTCTTTCTTCATAAAAGTTGTTCCTCTCTCAGTTATCTACAACTTCTATGTTTACCACTTTATCTAGTTCTGCCCCGTTTGAGAGATACGCTTCAATTTCTAAAGTCGCGTGTAGTCTGTCCGGAATCTACCTTCATCAATATGAAGGTCTACTGTAGATGCGTTACTTCAATGTGAAGGTCTACTGTAGATGCGTTACTTCACTGTGACGGTCCTACAGTAGACCGTTACACCGAAACTTATCCGAAAACGTCTCGTTTGACCTCCATAGTGTGACGGACCTACCCTAGTCCGTTACATAACTCTGACGGTCCTACGATAGACCGTTACATGCACCAGAGAGTCCAATTCGTGCTAGACTCTACTCCGTTTTTGTGCGCCGTGGCCCTCTTGAAGAGTCCATAACTTCTTGAATTCTTATCCAAATTGATCCCCATTTTTTCCTACTTCTAGCCCTTGGTATTATCTTGAATTTGGTTCATAGGAATCAAATTTTTATTGGCAATATCTCTCGGGATCTGGGTCGCAAGATCAAGATTTAAGTATCCTAGTTCAACTAAAACTCTGCAGATTAAGCTCCGGGGCTACCTTCCAAGAGCCATATCTTCTAGAATCCTCCTCCAAATTTATCCCCGTTTATTCCTATCTCTTGTCCTTAGTATTATCTCGAGTTTGATCTTGAGAACTCGATTTATCTTGGAATCTATCTCCGGGAATCATGATAAGAATATGAGGTTTTCTTGTAAAACTCTATAAAAACTGCCCAGTTCATAGTTGCGAAGGGGGGCTCTTTCCGGACGTGGGGCGAAGCCATGCTGCAACTCCAACTCAATCCTTCGACCCTGACTTGAAGAGGGAAGTATTGGCTTTCTATTCTATCCTTTTGGGCTTGATTCCATGGTCTACACTCTTAGTTCTAGTCTCCTCAAAATCACAAATCATCACAGTTTTCTACACTTTCTGCTACACATGCGTTTTTCTCCATTTTACATCATCGTTTTCTCTCTATTCTCTCAATCAAATCTCGTGATTTCAAATCTCATGCATGCACAACACACCCACCTATTATTTCCACCCTTCCACAGGGGTTAAAAACCCTCCCCCGGTGCGTTCTCCCCCTTTTATTCATGCTATTTTATCACTTTGGGCAGATTTCTACACTTCATGTTCTAATGGATTTTTGCCTTTGTGTTTCATCTTTGTTTCGCAGGAGAGCATGAATACAATGTGAGGCCCTCTTCCTCTAGCCGGCTGGAAGGAGGGGAGGTTTGAATTCACAAGTTCCCCGCACCCCGTTTCAAGCGCGATCAAGTCTTCATCACTTTCCGAGGTACACAGCGTTGTTGCACTCCTTTCTTCATCCTTGCGGCGTTGTTAATCCTTGGTGGCGATCACAGTTAGTATTTCTCATCCTTTCATCCCCCTTGTCCTTCATTCACATGTTTATACATGTATGTATTTAAAGAGGGCGGGATAGGAATCTAATCTAATTAAAAAAACAAATCAACAGTTTTTTGGCGAACACGGTGGGACACCAATGTCCATCACGCTTGTTTTCATGCTCTTTTGTAGGTTGGGTAGGTGCATGTTCATGTTTAGGTGATATTTCTTCCATTCTCCAACTATTTTTGGTGTTTTAAGGCCTCTGGTAGTGTGACGGTCCTGCAGTAGACCGTCACATGCATGTAACGGTCCTTTGGTAGACCGTTACACGGCTTCTGGCAGTCTTGCGTGCATGCTCACAGGGCCGTGTTCATCGAGGCATAACTTTTGATCCCAGAGTCCGATTGAGCTGATTCTTGTTGCGTTGGATAGCCCTTTGTATTGTCTTTCCATCCATATATCATTTGCATCATTTGGTTAACATTTGCATATTCTAATCTTGTCCAACTTTTTGAGTTTTGTGCATAAGTTCTGCAGGCAGGCTCAGGGACAGGTTCACAGGTACATCTTTAATGAGTGATTTGACTGCCTTCTCGATGTCTGATTACACTGATTTTTGATCCATTGGATATTCCTTTGTATTGTCTTTCCATCCATAGCTTATTTGCATCATTTGGGTCTCATTTGCTTAGTTAAAAATTGTCATTATTTTAGCATTTTGTCCATAAAATCTGCATGTGGTCTGTGCATAGGTTCACGGGGGCATCTCTGCTTAGTGATTTGATTGACCTCCCGGTGTCAGACTGATCTGTTCTTGGGGCCGTTGTGCAGATCTTTGTATTGTCTTTCCATCCATATACTATTTGTTTTAGTTGGATCATGTTTGCATAGTTTAATCTAGTCTTGATTTTCTAGTTTTAAGCTAGAATTTGCATGCACTCCGGTGCACATAGGGCCATACGTTGCATATCATAGTTGCATTTCCTACCTTTGTGCGTGGACCTCTCGTCTCCATATTCCTTGGAGTCGACCAAGAAAGCACATCAAGGACCTCCATAAGTCCCCGTGAGCCGTGGATTCCCACACGGACACCAGGCCGGTTGTACCTTTCCACCTCTTAGGCTTGCATTTGCATAAGTGTGAGGGAGTTAACCTTAGTCAACCCAAAGTTTGGATCTTATTCCCATAGGATTCCTATCTCGAGGGAATTATTATTAATTCAAATCATTAAAAAGTCCATTGAAATCTCTAAAATATTTCCCATCATATCAACTTGTTTGACTTGGGTGAAAACTCTTACATTGCATTGATTGTGTTATTTGGGCTTGTCCAAGCCCATTAGTGGTGTTTTGTGTTGCACCCACGTCTTTCATCATTATTAGGCCCACTTAGGTTACCCCATTTGTGTGTCCATTGTCTAGTCCATTGTCCCGTGATCCGTTTCCATTCGTCTTTGCATTAGTGGGTCAGTCCCCTCTTATCCTTGGGCCCATTAAGCCAGTGCTTCCCCACTTGTATTCTCCTTGACATCCTTGTATTAAGTCTCCATTTGCCCTCATGGAGCATCATTCTAACCCCTTGTATCATTCTTTTTCCCAATCTGCTTCCTATTCCCGCGTGGAATCCTCTTCCCGCGTGGGTCCATCTTCTCGTGGTCCCTCTGACCCATCTGAGGGATAGGCTAATCTCATGGCCCGTATTTCAAGCCTTGTTTGCCAAATGGACCCGGCCCAGGCCCAACGTCTTATTACATCTCATCTTCATGGGCCTTCTTCTCATAATGGGCCATCTCCTATTCATGGGCCTCCTCCTTCTCCTTCATATGTTGCTGGCCCAATTGCTAATGGGCATTATTCTCTTAATGGGCCTCATCCTTCTACCCATGTTACTGCCAGCCCATTCAACCCATATGCTCATGCCTCTTCCAGGCCCACATATCCTTCCATTCCCAACGCCAGCTTGATGAGCTTCAACGCCGGATCAATCCCAAATCCTCCTTGAGTATCCCATTCGCATTTCAAGGTCTTCGGCTTCCGCCATCTTCACAAATTCCCGCATATCGCCGTTATAGTGGAGTTGGTGACCCATATGTGCACTTGAAGGAGTTCGTTTATGAGTCGGCCCAATTTCGACATGACCAACACTTGATGGCTTATCTGTTTGGTCTATCATTGGAAGGCCCGGCTGAGGATTGGTTCTTCTCTCTTCCGCAAGAGCAAGTTGTGGGTTTTCATGCCGTTAAAGAAAAGTTTATTCAGCAGTATCAAGACCAGGTTGTGCCCAAGTATTCTATCGCGGATCTGGCCCAAGAGATGATGAAGCCCAAAGAGGATTTCTGCACCTTTGCCGACCGCTGGCGTCACCTTGCCGCGCAAGTCTCGGGACACATTCCGGAGGGAGAACAAATCAAGATGCTGATATCAAATGCAACACTCGAGTATCGGTTCATCTTAGCCCTCAACGACATCACCTCCTGGCAGCAACTTTACAGCTGAGCCCGCTTCATTCGCCAACAAATCCAAGATTCCCTTGACCTCGAGTCTCCACCATCCACCTCCACATATCAACCTTCACCCTCCACATGTCAACCCTACGCTCCCCTGAGTCAGCCGGCCATGAGTCAGCCTTCCGCCACATATCCCTCCACGAGCCAACCTCCTGCCTCTATATACCCATACGCCTCAGCATATCAACCTTCCATGAGTCAGCCTCCCGCATCCACATACCCGTCTCCATCTCCACTTCGGTCAAGGGAACACCACATCCCGAGCAAGTAGATGCCATCTACATACCCCCTCATCCTGTTCCACACATGCCTTCACCAAAGCCCTCCACCACTAGCCACGCACTCCTGCCTACGCAACCTCCACTTCCGTCTCCACAACCTTCTCCACCATTACATATCCCTCAGCATCCACCTTGCCCGAAGCATGCTCCTCATCTTCCTTTGCCGGAGTGTTTCACCGATATATTTCGGGCTTTGATGGCCACTCACGCGTTGCCGTTCTCTCCGGTTGTGCCTTACCGACCCGCGGTCGGGGATATGCTTCAGTTCTGTGATTTCCACCGTCAGTAGGGGCATTTGGTTGAGGATTGCCCCGAGTTCCGGGATTATGTTTATGATCTGGAAGCTAAGAAAAAGATTGATTGGGCCGCCATGCATAAAGTTATTTTACATCTTCGCAACCAACAACAGTAGCAAGAAGTGCCACCCCGGCAGCCGTCTCTGTTACTTCAAGGTCAGGGGCACCCCTATTATTCCTCGTCTAGTGCTACACTCGCTCCATCACCTACTCTTTTACCTCCACCATCTCTTATCCCCGGCTCCATCGCCGCCACAAACCCAAGCCTCTGCTCAGGCTAGTGCCTCCCCTTCTTCCCCTGCCGCCACTACCACTACTTCTATCCCTAACACCGCTCGACGCGTTGTGTCGACACGTCGACGGTGGACACCAAAACCTCCCTCTTCACCCTCTCTACCTCCATGTCCACTACCCCCATCGCCTTCATCACTATCCTCACCATCTCCATTGCCATCACCATCATCTCCATCTCCACCACCAATGCTTCCATCACCACCTCCATCTCCACCCCCGCCTCCATCTCCGCCATCACCTTTGCCCGAGCCTGAGCAAGCCAAACCTTCTCCTTTATCTCTACCCTCAGCTACGCCTTCGCCGTCGCCTTTATCGCCACCCGAGCCTATCATCGCCACATCGCCTGCGCCTTCACTTTCCATCACCACTCCCGTTGGAGCCTCCATGCCTTCCAAACCTTCACATGTTCCACCAAAACATATTCCCTTTACTTCTCCAACCACTACCACCCCACGGAGCGGGTGTGCGCTTCCTTTGGTGCCCCTCGGGTCTAATCCCCAGGGAGACAATAAGTCAAGTCAGGATGATTCAGTGCCGGCCGTGCATTTCAAGATTCAAGATTTTATCTGTCGGATGCCGGTTCGTGTCCTCGTCCCTGGTTATTTTGGGGATGATCCGCCTCTACTTTCAAAGATGAGAGTTGCTAAGAAGAGTTCCCTTGAGTTGATGCCAGTTTCTTCACAAGCGAGGCCGGTGGCAATCTCCTTGCTCACCGGAGAGTTCACCGTTGATGCTATTATTTCTCCTCGCTCTATTGCTGTTCAGATGACAGGCCAAGAAGGGTTCTCTACCCGCGTTGTGCTAACACATATGGCCACCAAGCAGATTATGGGTTCTATGTTCAAGGGGCAATTGGCCGTATCTTCTACACTTTCCAAGGATATTCTGCACCTGTTATGTAATCTTCCTCGGTTTATTAGCAAACCGGCCATGTCAACGCCGTGTATTACTCTCCCTCAGCTTCACCCGTCTCTTCTATCAAGGGAGTTGTGCTTCAAGACTGAGTTCCGAGTGGAGTTACCGAATCTCATGCTTCTAGTGCCGAGAGACAAAACCCCGTGGGTTTGTGATATTCATCACTCTGAAGGGTTACTCGCTCAAGAATGTTCGCATATTGCTAGCACCGGGTGTCTAGGGGCAACCGCACCGATGAAGTTGCATGTTCACAGTCGGGCCAGGTCATCTGCTAGGTGGGCCCGTTATTTGAGAAGGTATTACAGATTAAGAAGCCCGAAGGTCCAAGCCCGCACCAGGTGGGTCCATTTTCAAGAAATTTCTGCCAAGAAGAGGCGGCGACGTAAACTCAATGGCTATCGGTTGTGCATTCAGGGGTCCACCTCTTCCTCCTTTTCTTTTCATTCATCCTTCCTTCTACTAAGTTCCCACCCTTGGGTGGTGTATCTTCCTCCATCTGATCCTATCTCCATCATTTTCTCCTCCTTCCATAGGTCCATGCGTCCCCATTCCTCTCTTTTTTCCGCGGATCCTCCAGATTTTCCCTCCTCTCACGATTCTAGGCCCTGGCCTATGTCATCATTCCATCCTAATCTCGGGACATCACCTGATTATTCTTCCCCGAGACTTCCAGGTGTTGCCTCTGATTCTTCCCCTCCGGTATCTCTGGGTTCTTCTTATTCCCCGACCTTCGCGGGTGTCTCCCATTCTCCTTCTCTGGCACTGTCGGATGATTCTCGCCCATCTTCTCCGAACACGTCAGATGAGTCTTCTTATCATCTTTCTACTCTTTCCTCTTCACCCTTTCGGGGTCTTCGCCCTTTCTCTTGCTATTTTCGAGGCTTTAGTCCGCCTTGATCTAAGCTAATCTGGTTTCTTCTGTATCTGGTCCCTTGTTATCAGGGTCTCGGCGCCTTAACGAGGGAGTTCTAGCCCTCGTCTCTCTTCCTTTTTATCCCTCTTCATCTAGTTTGGCGTCTATTGCTCCTCCATGTCAAGGAATCTTTCAATCCCTTTTCTATCCTCTCCCTTTCATCCTGTCAAGCAAGGAATATGAAGCTCATGTTGCGCGAAGCTCGATGATCTAGATCGCGTCAAGACGCTACTTCCACTCTATGGATTTGCAAGGTATCATCATTTTGTGCAAGAATATATTATCATTGCTATTACTCTTATTACTCCTGCACATGCTTATAACGTTGGTTCCTCGACATGGTTAAGTGGCTTTTAGAAATTTGCTTAGTTCATTTAGAATGAGTTCGCTTCCGCAGCATCCTTAGGCTGGTGATAGCTCCGCGCTGGGAGTCCAGTTCTTTCCCCGATCGTTGAGGGTGACCTTTAAGCATGGGTTTTTCACACACCACATGGCAAGCCATAGCCAATCTCTCTAGTGCAACACCGTTGCTGCTTTGGCCATACTTTGGGTATGCACGAAGGCGTTTTCTCTTCTCAACTCGGCCAAGTGTAGGGGCAAGAGATGGATGGATGAGATGACCGACCTAGGCACTCCCTAATACGAGAGAGGTCTCAAATAGGGACATTCTTGACCCTCGAAAGTGAGCTTTCATGCAATATCTAGCCAATAAGGGCTGTCAAAATCATATATGGACGAATCAATGATGAATCAAAAAGTAAGATTATGAATCAAAGGCATGGCAAGAGTGGCGAAGCCCCGCGGGACGCTATGAGCCCGGTCGCATGCGTGCTTGATAAATATGGGTCTCAAAATCAAAGACACAAAGCCCCGGCGCAACAGACCTACTCTTTGAGGGGTGGTGCCCTGGAAGGAATTCAAATCCTGATGTCTCTCATCCTGCATAAAGCTTGTCTCCAATTTTCTTCTATTTCCCTCTTAGGCTGGGTTGTATCCCGGGTATGGCCTTAGTAGGGGCACCGTTCTTTAGAGGTGGTTGGTTATGGTAAGCCACCCTCACATGCACGCCCTGCTTAAGGGAAGCCTTTAATGAGAGGGGAGGGACGGCGATCCCTGGCCAGTAGTTCGAGCCCGTCTTTGGGTGCTGCAGATTGCTATGTCAAAATCTAAAAAAATGAAATATAGTTCAAAATCCAAAAAAATCAAATATGTCAAAAAATGAAATATAGTTCAAAAAATTTGTTGCAATTTTTTGGCCAGTAGTTCGAGCCCGTCTATTTCCCTCTTAGCAGATAAGAAATATTGTCAAAATTGCAAAAAAAGATTGAATATGTCAAAAAATAACAAAAATTTGAATATGGCAAAAAAAAATCAGAAATACAAAAATCTAAAAATACTTCTCTTCTATTCCTTTTATTTTTATCTTGAGGACAGATACATAATCTGTTTGCTAAGTGTGCAGGCTGCAGGTTGCAGGTTCAAGCTTTCCTTACCCTATCATTCGCTCTGTCTCCTGCTCACATTCTTCGATCTGTTCTCATCTCTTCAATATCTCTTCTGAAGCTCATGGCCTTCCCAGCTTTCGCTTATCTGCTTAATCATGTCTCCATGAGTGGGCAATATCTCATGATCTTGAACCTTGCGGTTCCGCTTCATCTGATCTTGGGCTTTGATTGAAGAATATGTTTGTTATCTTTATCATGTCTATGGTCCTCCATGTCTTTTATCCCGTCGTGTCATTCGTCACACGTGTCCCTATCCCGCCGTGTCATTCATCACACGTGTTTTTATCCTCCATGGTATTGTCATCCCACGTGTCTTTGTCCCACCATGTCCTTATACCACTGCGTGTGCTGTCCCGTCGTGTGCGTATTTTCTTGTCCCACCGTGCCTTTAGTCGTATGTATGCTTGCCATTTGTTTGTGTGTTATGTTTCATCCATCTTCGTTATGTTATGTTGTGCCATGTTTCGTTCATATTTCTCTTATTATGTTGTGTTCATGTCATGCTCGTTCATATTCGTTCATGTTCACATCATGTCATGTCATGTGGTTGTGTCTTATGATGAAAATCCATAAAAGTAGAAATGAAAAATTCTCAAAAAGATGCCATGTCGCTTGGCAGGTAAGTCAGGTATGGCTTTCTATCCCTGCTCATTGTTGCATTACTATATGGTATCTACATTATTATAACCTCTCAAGGACCGACTGGTTGGCCGTGTGTTCTAGGATCTGATGTTCCCCTTTAACAAAAACGATGATGATCTAGGAACATATGGTTAATCGTTGGATAGGCCGCTCGGTTGAGTCGAGTGGGGGACGATGGACTCTGTCTCGCACGCCGTGGTTGCAAGAAGACTCTTGACCCCGTCTTGGCTCAGTCTAGCAATATTATCCTTGAGTACTTTCTATTTTATCTTTCATTGCATTCGTTTTAATGATTTCTTTACTTTAGCCCAGCATGCATCATGTCATTTTGAGCATTCATGTCTCGTGATCCATTCAATGATTTCTCCTCAGCAATGGTTGATTGCACCTCAGTTCTCTTGGATAAGAGATTCTTCATTCCACTCTGAATTCAAACGATTTCTCTGATCTTGCCGCTTGGTCTGGTTGGCCAGCATGATTCCTATCTGGATTTTATCTCAGTTTTCTTATCTTTCCTTTTCCAGCTCTTATGTTGTGTTCCTTCCGACCCACTCATTGTCCGTGGATTGTATCCCCGATCACTACCAGAAAAAGCGGGATTTCAGACGGAATTTTCAGACGGAAATTTCAGACGGAAATTTCCGTCTGAAATTTGTGACGGATTTTTTTCCGTCACAAATTCCGTCTGAAATATGCAATTACACACCGAATTTCAGACGGAATTTGTGACGGAAAATATTCCGTCACAAATTTCAGACGGAATTTGGGACGGAAAATTTAATCTGTCAGAAATTTATGACCAAGAATTTGTGACGGCCACATTTGTGACGGATCCGTCTGAAAATCCGTCACAAATGTGTCTTCTCACGGATTTTCAGACGGAAATTAATCCGTCACAAAATTTTTCCGCCCCCAATCCGTCGCAAAGGCACATTTGCGACGGATTGGGGGCGCAAAAATTTTGTGACGGATTAATTTCCGTCTGAAAATCCGTGAGAAGTCACATTTGTGACGGATTTTCAGACGGATCCGTCACAAATGTGGCCGTCACAAATTCTTGGTCATAAATTTCTGACAGATTAAATTTTTCGTCCCAAATTCCGTCTGAAATTTGTGACGGAATATTTTCCGTCACAAATTCCGTCTGAAATTCGGTGTGTAATTGCATATTTCAGACGGAATTTGTGACAGAAAACAATCCGTCACAAATTTCAGACGGAAATTTCCGTCTGAAATTTCCGTCTGAAAATTCCGTCTGAAATCCCGCTTTTTCTGGTAGTGGATGAGGCTGGTCGTGTTTCCTTTTCCTTCCTTAATTTAGTTCTCCAGACATGTCTCATCCTTGTTATCCATTCCAGGTGGTTAGTTCGCCGTTTTCGGGAGAATTCCTATCGCTTGTTGGTTGTGACGGGTGTCTTTTTGCCTTGATGCCCGCTTATCAGTTCTCTCCACTTCATCTCCGCTTCATCTCCATTTCACGTTGTTGTCACTTTCGCTCCATCTCCCTTCCATTTCATCTCCGCGCCACTTTCGCTCGTTCCCTTGCAAAGCACACATCAAGGACGGGCCTCTGTTGACACCCATTTTAGCCCACAAGTTGTGTCATTTCTCTTATTCACCATTTTTGATGTCCCGAATTAGCCATTGTTTTGGAGCTTTCTCGGATGGATTTCAAGCCCATTTTTACCATTTCATATCCTTTGAGTCTTGGAGATCATGATTTCTTATAGCCCCGGAGCTTATCTTGTCAAATTCCGGCTTCCAAGTCGACTTTCGGCCCATTTAGGCCAGCTCCCCTCAAGTAATCGGCTCTCTCTCACTGTGCAGTCCTAAAAGTGATTCTTTTTCACCCTCTTCCATTCCTCTATTCAAAAAGCTGTCTTCACCAAAGTTGTTCCTCTTTCAAAGATCTACAACTTCCTCTTCTATGCCGTTGGCCGGTTCTGCCCCGATTGTGAGTTATTCACGTTTTTCCAGCAGGCTGTGATGTTCACCTACATTCCAGAATTTTCCTCTCTCTTCCAGCCCCATTTTCTCCATCTTTCAATCATTTTCAAAAAAAAAAATTTTCATGAAAGTTGTTCCTCTCTCAGTTATCTACAACTTATATGTTTACCACTTTCTCTAGTTCTGCCCCGTTTGAGAGATACGCTTCAATTTCTAAAGTCGCGCGCAGTCTGCCCGGAATCTGCCTTCATCAATATAAAGGTCTACTGTAGATGCGTTACTTCAATGTGAAGGTCTACTGTAGATGCGTTACTTCACTGTGACGGTCCAACAGTAGACCGTTACACCGAAACTTATCTGAAAACGTCTCATTTGACCTCCATAGTGTGACGGACCTACCCTAGTCTGTTACATAACTCTGACGGTCCTATGATAGACCGTTACATGCACCAGAGAGTCCAATTCGTGCTAGACTCTGCTCCGTTTTTGTGCGCCGTGGCCCTCTTGAAGAGTCCATAACTTCTTGAATTCTTATCCAAATTGATCCCCGTTTTTTTCTACTTCTAGCCCTTTGTATTATCTTGAATTTGGTTCATAAGAATCAAATTTTCATTGGCAATATCTCTCGGGATCTGAGTCGCAAGATCAGGATTTAAGTATCCTAGTTCAACTAAAACTCTGCAGATTAAGCTCCGGGGCTACCTTCCAAGAGCAATATCTTCTAGAATCCTCCTCCAAATTGATCCCCGTTTGTTCCTATCTCTTGTCCTTAGTATTATCTCGAGTTTGATCTTGAGAACTCGATTTATCTTGGACTCTATCTCCGGGATTCGTGATAAGAAGATGAGGTTTTCTTGTAAAACTCTATAAAAACTGCCCAGTTCGCAGTTGCGAAGGGGGGCTCTTTCCGGACGTGGGGCGAAGCCATACTGCAACTCCAACTCAATCCTTCGACCTTGACTTGAAGACGGAAGTATTGGCTTTCTATTCTATCCTTCTGGGCTTGATTCCATGGTCTACACTCTTAGTTCTAGTCTCCTCAAAATCACAAATCATCACAGTTTTCTACACTTTCTGCTACACATGCGTTTTTCTCCGTTTTGCATCATCGTTTTCTCTCTATTCTCTCAATCAAATCTCGTGATTTCAAATCTCATGCATGCACAACACACCCACATATTATTTCCACCCTTCCACAGGGGTTAAAAACCCTCCCCCGGTGCGTTCTCCCCCTTTTATTCATGCTATTTTATCACTTTGGGCAGATTTGTACACTTCATGTTCTAATGGATTTTTGCCTTTGTGTTTCATCTTTGTTTCGCAGGAGAGCATGAATACAACGTGAGGCCCCCTTCCTCTAGCCGGCTGGAAGGAGTGGAGGTTTGAATTCACAAGTTCCCCGCACCCCGTTTCAAGCGCGATCAAGTCTTCATCACTTTCCGAGGTACACGGCGCTATTGCACTCCTTTCTTCATCCTTGCGGCGTTGTTAATCCTTGGTGGCGATCACGGTTAGTATTTCTCATCCTTTCATCCCCCTTGTCCTTCATTCACATGTTTATGCATGTATGTATTTAAAGGGGGCGGGATAGGAATCTAATCTAATTAAAAAAACAAATCAACAAGGTCTTCTGCAATGCGCGGAGGGCATGCTCTTGGTCTGCGAAACGCCTCTCAAAGTCTCACATTCGGAGAGATAGCTCCAGTTATCATTGGCCCGAGGGGCGCACTTGCATGCTATCCTGACGCTCCTCAGGGGCCTCAACATCTGAAAAATGGTCGACGTGCTCCGGTCTTCTCCCTCCTTGGGATTGAGGCTTCCTGCTTCGGGGGAGGGGCATGCGATGGTCCTCCTGACAGGTTGCGAATGAGCCGCCACCCCCGAGGGGTGAAATGGCCTCCAGCAGTTTGCTGGGAGGCATCTCCACGTGGGGGGCTCTTCTGGGGGAGCTGTGACTTATCCTCCCTGGCCGCTTGGGCCCTCATGAGATCCACAAGGACATCTAGTTTTGCGTTGAGGGTTTGGAGGGCGTCGGTGCTCCCGCCGGGAAGCTGTTCTCCCGCCACTGATGGAGGTATCTCGTTGGCATGGTTTTCCGACGGGGAATGCTCCGTGGGGAGGGAAGGTGCGCCTTCTTCTGTCAACAGGGCCTTTCCCAAATCGCCGGTAGTCTTCCTACCAGAACTTCTTCGCACCATGATGGCTCTTTGTTCGTTTCCTATAGACGGCGCCAGATGAAGAGGGGTGATCTTGCAATGCTCCTGAGCGGGGAAGGGGATGACCACGTACACTTGAAGTGTGAACTGCAAGAATGGAAACCAGTCAGAGGTGCCCAGGGATAGATCCCCGGGGAAGACCCTCCGATGCTTAAGTCAGCAAAGTAGTAGAGCTCGGATGCGAAGGGAAGAGCTAGGAGGAAGATGGGAGCGCGAGATCCCTCTCCACCAAAAGGTGAAGTGGTTGCTGCTCAGGGTTTTTGGCTCTTGCCTTGCTTACCTCTTTTAGTAGGGCTTTCCAGTTTAAATAGTGGCCCGTTGTACGACTGATCTCTGTAAGCGGAGGAGTCTCAGGGGGGGTTACGTCTTTCATGCGGACTCCTTATAGCACGAGGACTCTTGGTCTCCCTTATCCCCTTGAGCTTCCTGCCATTAAGGGACTCGCAATGGTCATACTAATAAGCTTCCATCAGTGAGCCCGAGCGATTGGCACTTGCCAAGGAGTGGTCTCCCGAGTGCTGAGTGCATGGTCGGGATAGGGAATACCCGATCGTACTGATGCTCAGACTTCCCAACCCGAAGGTCGCCTAGGAAGCGCTTGTTCCGAGTGAGTTTTTAGACTTATGCGAAGTGGGCCCAGGGGCTACCACTTCGAGGAGTTGGGCCCCGTTCGGTCTGGTTGGACCTCTTTTGGCCTCTCCGTACGGGCGATGAGATTTCCCCTCTCCAATATGTTAAACATAAGTTATTAGGCTTTATTCCATGTTTTGACTTCATATTCATGATATTGGTTATATTGTGCATCTATTATGGTAGGTTTTATACTCAGCATATTTTATAAACTTATTTTAATGTTATGATAATTTCATGCCAAATCATATAGTTTTGTATTAAAGCTAAGTTTCACATGGTTTATGGAAAGTTGTTTTATTGATGATTTGATCGATGTCTCTACACGATTGACTCTAATCTTTGAGTCATTCTGAAGTACATGGCATGTATTCTGGTACGATGTCATTAGCTACACTTTGCACTTATTGGCACACTCTCTTGGACTTGTGATCCTCTCCGTTAGATATTCCTTCCACCGGACTATGTGATCTTATTTCAAGGCCTCCGTAAGTCTCCGCGAGCCTGGGATTTCCACTAGGACATCGAGTTGGTTGTACCCTAAAAGCCCAATGGATTAAAAGGCACATGTCATACCGGCATTTTTTTGTACCCTGGCTAGTTGTGGACATCAGGCGACCGCCACTGTCAAGTAGCGGCCTTCCCATGATCGCCTTCTACCAGATCAGTCCTGAGTTGACTCTTTCCTCTCTAGCGTTGACTCTATCTATTAGCGGTCCTGACCGAATTGCCACTTCATAATAGCGGTCCTTGCATGACCGTCTCTTAAAAAAATAGCTCTGGCATGACCGTTTTCTGTCTCAAAGTGTTTAACCCGAGGTTTGACCCACGGGTTGATTTTCCTATGTTCCTAGATAGTCTATTGATTATCTAGAACCTAAAATGATGAGGGCATCTCACGGCGCTCACTTTGGCTCGGATCACCTGCATCATTTGGATGAAGCACGGGTATGTGTTCACATGTTATTTTCCTTTTCTTTGAGTCATATCTTATGTACTTTCCTTTATTGAGTCATGTTATCTTAGTCATTTCCCTTGTTATGCTTATTTGGGCCCAAGTACCTTAGGTATGGGCCCATAGGAGTGAGTCTAGGATATGCTCGGTCTTTTGTCCAAATGTCAAGGGTACTATGGTCATGTAAAGAGTGGATGCCTATATATAGGCCCCGTCTTCCCTCATGTACTCAACTTCTGATGAATCAATTTGAATAGAAATATTTCCTAAATCTCACTCCCCTCCACTAAATTTCTCTTCTCTCTTACTCTCTCATTATCTCTCTCTTACTCTCTCTCCACAAGGAAGGGGGCGAGCCCCTCTCTCTCTCCCCCCTTCTCCCCCTACCACCTACCCCCTCCCTCATTAAGGACCTCCCCAACCACCCACCACCCCCATAACTCCACCCCAGCCCCAAGGTATCCTACACCAATCAAAACCCCACCCTCCACCCACCACCTACCCCATCCACTTCCCAAAGCACCTCCCCACCTTCCCAAGGCTGAAGGGGTCCCTCCCAAGGCCATTTTTGAATCTCCCTCCCATCTCTCCTCCCCCATACCAGCTTCTGGTCGCCCAAACCAGCCCCCCATACCCAGCCAAGTTCGCCCCCCCCCCCCCTCCACTCCATTGCTCACCTTGTGCAGCCCTCCCCCTTCCCCCAACTCACTCCAGCCAACTCCAGCTCCATCCACCACCCCTCCTTGCTTCTCCAGCCACCACAACAGCCCTCCATCAACCACCTCCACTCCCCACAGCCTCCAGCCAGCCCATTTCCCCAACTACACCCCACCATCCCTTCACTTATAACCATTTTCATTTTCAGATCCAGTCCAGGTCACAGGTAGCAGAAGTGGCAGCAGGTTGCAGAGGACACTCCGTCGTCACCTGAGAGCTTCTGGCGACCCATCTTACATAGTCGGAAGCGTCATCGAGTCATCTTTCCAACGGTTGTAATCCCGCGTCCATCCGAGCTTGAAGCTGATTAGAGGAGCCGTTCTCGCCAGACTGTGTTTTCTGACTCCGGCTGGTGATCAGAGGCTGAGATCAGAGGCCGCCAAGACCTGTTCGGGAAAGCTCTGGGTGCCATTTTCGGAGGAGAGGAAGTACGACCAGTCCCCTTCCAGTACCAGGAAGAATGAAGTCAATCGCCCTCCCGAGCTCTAAGTTCCAAATTTTCCCGTCAAAGTACGCAGGCTGCTCCCTGCTGTTCCAGGTCGGACCACTGCCTACTCTTCTGATCAGAAGATTCTTCTCCAACCTCCTTTTGGATCCCCGTCAGTTCCTGCTCAAAGCTGCTCCAGACACGGTCACGTCAACGCCAATTTTGTCTCAATCGGAGTTCGGTAGCTTCCGTGGCGTCATCTGCAACCGACCTCATTGTTCTGCACCTGACAGAAACAGAATCCTTCAGTCCGGTTCCAGACCCTGTCCCAGCCAGAAGCGACTTCACGAAGAATTCCAAAAATTCATGCAGCATCCTTGATCAGTGTGGAAAGTTTTGGCAGTGGTTTCGCTGAAATCCGAGCTCGGCTGAGTACGTGGCGGCATCTTCATCAGCAACCTGTCAGGCTGTCCCTGAAGCTGGCAGAATCAGCACAATTCGACGAATCAAGTTTCTTCCTTAGTTTCCCCACACCGCCTGGCCGGCTTACAGCCCCTCCCTGTGTGGAGGTAGTGTTTGGCTGTAATACATTAATCCCAACCCCTTGATCCACCCTCCTGCGTGAGGAGTAGTGTTGTACTTCTATAATTTTCAGGTCAAGCGACATCGACGCGGCGTGCGGGTGCGTACCCACGCTTCCCCGCTCGCCCTCGTCTTCGGCCGGGATCGGTGTCTTTACACCGATCAGGTGAGTGACTGGTCCTTACCTGGTTGTTCCTTGATTTGCTATTTTAGTATTGCTTCTTATGCCCGTTGGCCGGTAAGAGAGTGCTCGGACTCGTAATTGCTTGTTTAGTGTTCCCACCGCGGAGTGTGAGTGAGAGCCACCCAACCCCACGCCCCGGCGTGCCACCTGCCAACGAAATTGGGAATTCCCAGACCTTTAAGGGTCAGCCTAAGCCGACCTAGTCTTTGGAATACTTGGGTCCCACCTCGGACCCTCGCCATCATTCCCCGGCCCCACCGGGTGATCGCGTGTGCCGTACGAGTGAGCCGCTATCTTGAGATCATTGAAAATGCTTGTATGCTTGCGGGTCTAAGTCCTAGGGTCAAAGAGTCTCCCAATTGCATCCTTGGGCTGTGCCACATCAAGTGGTATCAGAGCGGTCATAGGCTTGTTCTTACAAGTCTAGTCTTTGGTCGTCTTCTCACTAAGTCATTCATAGGTGCATTCGCACACCCGTGCATAGCCCACCCAACTTTGTATGACCACTCGTAGTGGAACTCATTATCAAACCAATCCATCCTCTTCCAATTCCACAATGAATCCCAATCCCAAAGGGAATCCCGCCAACAATGAGCATGAGCTCCCCGATCATATGAGATTCCTAGTGGAGGGTATGGCTAGTATCTTAGGGCGGCTTGATGACATAACAACCCGGCTTGAGCAACTTGAGGCGAATAGGCCCGCCCCAAGGGTAGGTGATAGGAGGGCACCTGTAATACCCCGTATTTAAATAATAATTTTATTTAATTTTTCCTTGTCAAATTAAAATTTTTAGGAATTTATTTAAATTTAATTGAATTAATAATTGGATAGAAATTGAATTAAACCTTTAAAAATTTAAATTAAATTGAAATGAAATGAAAATGAAATGTAACCCAAATGAAAATAAGGTTTAGGTGAAATGAAACACAAATGCAATTGAGTTGGAATGAAAATGAAATGAAAAGAGGGAATTTGAAATTTGAATTTCGAATTTAATATTTTATAAATGAATAGTGAGAAATTGTTAACGGTATTAAAATCCCAAAAAATAATAATTAGTTAAAAGACCATGCGATTAGCAACTTTGTCTTCTAGGGCTAAGCCTAATAAAATCATTTATTAGGCCGAATTAGTGGATTAAGTCTTCTGAACTTAATATTTAACTATTTACGGAATAGTAGAAGTGAAAATTTTATCTACCATAAACAAATTCATAAAAATAGTAATTAAATAATAGATGCATCGACTAACACTTTTGTCTTCTTGGACTAAGCCTAATAAAATCATTATCTAGGCCTAATCAGTGGGTTAAGCCCGACTTACAACCCACCTAACCTAAAATTCGTGTTCACTATTCACCCAATCTTAGAACATCAAATTAGTGCTCATTTCTTAACCAAATGCGATGAGGTTAGGGGCAAATGAAAGCTAGTGACTTGTAGATTAATAGCCCCCAACACATGTCGTGTAAGATTAGCTAGGATAAGAGTGATTAGACGAGTTTAGTCTAGGTCAATTATTTCGGCGGCGTAAACAACACGCCTCTTCAAGGTCGAAATTCTCCCTTCCTGGAAGGATCCAGAAGGTGTATGAGCTATAGATAGAAAGCTCTTCGAGCCTAGTTTCATTTGGTTGCTGTGGTGTCGGCAGAGAAGTTAGATCTGGGGAGATCTTGGCGATTTTGTGGAAGGTGGTCTGCTCCCCGTCGTTTTTCTATCTCCAAGTTTTGGTTCATCAAATCAGGTTATTACCTCAACCAAAATAGGCATATGAGTAGGGGTTTTTGATCAGCTCGATGAGATCTATCATCTGAGACTAAAAGCCCTAATTTTATAGGGTATTGAGGGAGGAATCAGGAGATCTTTGAAGGGGATTCTTATAGTTCGTGGGTCTAATCTATCTCGTGGTTTAAGTCTTCAATTGAGGTAGGTTATAACTGGCCAAATGTTAATTATTATATATCAAATTGAAGCTTAGCATGTTATCTCTCTTTTGGCGTAAAAAGCCCTTTGATCCATCAATTCTGATTAGAGAATTTGAGGTTTGAACATGAGCTTGTCCATATAGTGATTTCATATACTTGGAACCTGATTAATCCATGAATTCGAAACATAAATGTTAAAATTCATAGCATGTGTGATACATGGTTGGAAAGCCCTCTCTGTTAGCTTTCCAGTGATATAAAAAGCCCTAAAAGTTATCATGTATACGTAGAGAATTTGATGTTTTAGTAACACACTGACCTAATTAGGGTTTTTTCTTTTTTCCTGTCAATACAGAACTTAATTACAGAACCTAAATCTGAAATTGACCTTACCAAATGATAGTACTCTGTCTTAACTTTCCATTGATATATCATATGCTTAATTCCATTAAGAATTGAGGAAGATATAGGCTTTTTAATCCCTGGATCTCACACACATCCCAATAAAAGGGGCCGGGTGACCGACCTCCGCCCTAAACGCGATCCGGAGTTATTAAATGAATAATTAAAAATCCTGAATCCCTGTAAAACATATTATTCTGTTACCAGGAGATTTAAAAGTTATTTTTCTGCTACTGGAAAGTATTTTAATCTATTTTTATGCATATAAACCTATTTTTCCTATAATTAATAGAATATAAATGTATAAGAAATTATGTCCAGCATGCAAAAATTATTATTAAATAACTAAAATGTATGGAAAATGTTGTCTTATAGTAGCAGCATGTGAGAAGTTAAATTCTTGTGGATTTAGAATATTTTACTTATAAAAATCTATATTTCTTCTATAAAATGAAAGAAAATGCTTATAAATTATATGTGGTATGTTAAAAAGATCTCAAAGGTATGAAAATTCATAAATATTATACTCTGATATAATTATCATGTGAGAGACAATTTTATGTGAAAATTTGATATTTTTACCAAATAGAATTCATTTACTCTCCATATAATAGAGAATAAATGTATGAAAATTATATTAACTTGTTAAAAATAACCCTTACAGCATGATAAAAGTTCTTACAGCATAACAAAAATTTTCCAGCATGTTAGAATGATAACAGCAAGTTATAGAGAAATTTTTATACTTAAACAAATTTCTAATGTATTTCTTCCATTCAATAAATAGCATAAATGGTATAATAATGTAGAAAAATTAATTTCAGTATGCTAAAAATACTATGGGTATCATGAAAAATGAACAACCAGTAAGATGATTATTCTTAATAACCCATCCAAAAATTTCATAAGGAACTTTTTATAGCACACCAAATATGGGTTTTTTTGTGTTTAAAAAGGTATTTTTAATGTGTAAAAATTCCATTCCAGTAATAAAAATGGATATTTACTGTCATTTTCCAGAGGAATCATGTGCTGGAGTTACTTGAAAATTTTAGGGAGATTTTCACCATGATAGGATTTATTTCTATGAATTAAGTGGAATTCTTAGTAACTTACTCTAATAATACTAAATAAATCATTTCTTTGGCTTTTTGCATCCAATTAATTTAAGGCATTTCCAGTATGATAAAACTTGTTAAACCAACAGAATAAAATGTTAATTTATGGAATTGAATGTATTCTAAAGATTGTATTTTTCCTACTTATCCTTTCATTCTTGGATTCCACGACTTAATTGTCGTTAAACATTATGCCAAAGTTTAATCCTTCATTTTCTTGTTATTCTGATTTTTGCTAGATCTGTACTTGTTACATTTTAGCTTATTCCTTGAAATTCATTGGCCATATTTATACAAGAAATGTCTAGACAATTGGGATCATCGATCCGTAAAACCAATGCCATCGCATCATAAGGGCCCGGTCTGGTCCTGGGGAGAGCGCCCGAAAATTAGTGAGCCCATGGGATGTTAATGACAAGGTGTGGCATTTGCACCGAGTACTTGACTAGTGTGTGTCTACGACTTTTGATCTATTGTTATTCCTTTTACTTGATTATGAATTATTGAAATACTTGCTTGTTGGATAATTATTATTGTTTCAATTGCTCTTAGTGAATTTCTTGTACATGATATTATTGATCATTGGAATTTATTCAATTCTTGACTTTGCAAGACCTTCTACATTGTTCTTGATCTCTTTATTCAATTCCTTGTTCTCTGTTACATACAACTGGTAATTAAGATGTTAACTACGTAAATATGCCGTTATTTCCTACTGAGCGTCAGCTCATAATTGTGTTCCCCCCTTTTCAGGCTTTTCAAGTGACGCGCTTACCGATGGGGAGGGCAGGAGTGATCCTTGAGTGCTTTTGTACCTAGTTATTGAGTCAGATTAGTTTTTACTTCCAGTTTGATTTTACGTCAGTGTTGTATTAGAATTTCATTTGGAAGACATGTTTGATCGAGTCTTAGCATGTTGGTTATTGTAATAAAGTTGGAATTATTTTGATTAATGGAAGTGTTTCTCACTTTATAATTTGTCTAATTGTTTAGCTTAGAATTTATTGTTAGTGCTAGCTCGTATCTGACTGTACGCGCCGATTTTCCGCGTCGGGGCGTGACAGTTTAGTTGGTATCAGAGCCTAGGTTTCATATTCCTAGGTTCCCCTAAGTTTTATGTTTCTCATTGCGTCCAATAACCCGGTATATCGAAAGGTGTTGTCCGAACGTTAGGCTACGCCTATCGGGAAGGTCACACACTTGCGCGAGTGGCCTTCGGACTGATTATCTCCGCCAGGTACCGAGTTTTTGGTCGTGTCTAGGTGCATTAGAACCTTAACCTTGTAAAAGTCTAGGTGGAAGATTGGGTAGAAACTTGGGTTAAGTCCGTATCTTAATCGCGATATTACCTATCTTATTGGACCTAAGTAATCTTGTTCCTCGTGTAGGCTTTTGCAATGGCAGCTGATCGTGCTGAATGGAGAAACCTGCAGCGCACTGTTCAAGGCCTTACTCAGGCCCTACAGCAAGTGGCTCAGGCAGGAGCGGCACAGCATGGCACCGGTGATTTATACCGGAACTTCCGCGGGATGAATCCGCCTAGATTCGCTGGTTCGACCGACCCTGATGAAGCCGAGCACTGGCTTGATGATATGGGAAGGATTTTTGAAGTCATGCAATGCACCGACCAAGAACGTGTTCTTTTATCTACCTTCCAATTAGAACGTGATGCACGTACGTGGTGGGATTCTATCAAGGCGACTCTCGGTGACCGTCAGGTTACGTGGGAAGAGTTCGAGGAATTCTTCAACAACAAGTACTTTTCTGACCGAGTTCAAGAGAAGAAGGCAGCTGAGTTCGCGGCTCTAAAGCAGCGGAGTTTATCTGTAGCAGAGTATGAAGCATAATTCTCCAGACTATCTCGATATGCTACTCATCTCATTTCTACTGAAAAGATGAAGGCGAAGCGCTTTCTTAATGGTTTGAAGCTTCATTATATCAACCAATTGGCACCTATGGAGATATCAACTTATTCTGAGATGGTAAGGAAGGCGCAAGTTCTGGAGGACACTCTTGAGATGACGGAAAGAATCTGTGGCAAAGGCATGAAGAAAGAGCAACCGAAGGAGTTCAAGAAAAGCAAGATCGGACCTAGCTTTATCAAGAAGAGGCCTGCGAGTGGGTCGAGTTCGTGGACCGGAGCAGGCTCATGGAAGGGAAAGATGCCGAAGCAGGAGGAAAAGAAGCATGTCCCTGTTGTACCCTTTAAGGGCGTGTGCAGATATTGTGACCGTCCTGGTCATAAGATGGAAGAGTGTTGGCGCAAGTTGGGCGCCTG
Source organism: Amorphophallus konjac (assembly GCA_022559845.1). NCBI lineage: Eukaryota > Viridiplantae > Streptophyta > Magnoliopsida > Alismatales > Araceae > Amorphophallus > Amorphophallus konjac. The sequence goes on from CM040126.1 coordinate 250,489,714, forward strand.
TCTACGTTGTGGAAGTAGGGAGCACCGTATCCCGGATTGTCCATTATTATCGGAGCAAGCTACACCGGCAAAGCCTCAGGTCTTCAAGAAACCGCAAGGCAAGCTCCAAGCACTTCAGGTTGATGAAGCAGAAACAGCCGAAGAAGGTGGACTCGTCGAAGGTACTCTCTTTATACTCGACAAGCCAGCCTTTGTTCTTTTTGATACTGGTGCAACACATTCTTTCATTTCTCAGAGATTTGCTAAGTCTATAGCTGTGGAACCTGCTTTGATGAGTTCTTCGTTAGCGATATCTACACCTATTGGTTCTAGATCGGCAGTTCAGCATTATTATCCTTCTAGCAAGGTTATGGTTAATGAGCAGAATTTACCGGCTGATTTAGTCTGCATGGACATGAAGGATTATGATGTAATCCTAGGAGCTGACTGGTTGGCCAAGTATGAGGCCAATGTTCACTGCAGTTCTAGCTCGGTGTCTTTTAATAGGCATCCAGGACTTTCATTTTTGGGAGCTAGATACCATCACTCTATCTCACTTATTTCGGCCCTTCGTGTTGATAAACTGATGAGGCGAGGTTGCGAGGCATTTCTAGCCTTTGTCTATGCTACTCCCGAGCAGCAAGTGGAGATTAAGGACATCCCTGTTGTCCGTGAATTTCTTGATATATTTCCTGAGGATCTACCGGGACTTCCGCCTGAGCGGGAAGTTATCTTCTCTATTGATGTTATTCCTGGTTCTTCTCCTGTCTCTAAAGCTCCGTACCGTATGTCTTCTGCGGAGTTAAGGGAATTAAAACAGCAATTGATGGAGTTACTTGAGAAGGGTTTCATTCGCCCTAGTACTTCCCCTTGGGGAGCCCCTGTATTATTTGTCCGGAAGAAGGATGGTTCGTTGAGGCTGTGCATCGATTATCGGCAACTGAATCAGATAACTGTCAAGAACAAGTACCCATTGCCGAGGATTGATGAGTTATTTGACCAGATAGTAGGAGCTCAATTCTTTTCTAAGATCGATCTTCGATCTGGATATCATCAGTTGCGGATTAAGGAAGAAGATATTCATAAAACGGCTTTCCGCAGTAGGTATGGTCATTTCAAATTTGTCGTTATGCCTTTTGGTTTAACGAATGCACCAGCGGCTTTCATGCAGTTGATGAATAGCATTTTTCGGCCCTATCTTGATCGATGGGTCGTGGTCTTCATTGACGATATCTTGATTTATTCTAAGAGTGAAGAAGAGCATGCCGAACATCTGAGAATGGCACTGCAGATATTAAGAGATCATCAACTGTACGCCAAGTTCAGTAAATGTGATTTTTGGATTGGAGAGGTGTCCTTTCTAGGACACGTTATTACCAAAGATGGTATTTCTGTTGATCCTTCGAAGGTGGAAGCAGTGAAGAATTGGGAACAGCCCACCAGTGTGACTGAGATCACAAGTTTCTTAGGCCTGGCAGGTTATTATCGTAGATTCATTCAAGACTTCTCCAAGATCGCGGTACCCCTTACCAGATTGACCCGCAAAGAGAATAAGTTTGAATGGTCGGAAGCTTGTCAGAAAAGCTTCCAGACATTGAAGGAATGCTTAACTTCAGCACCTGTGTTAGCTTTACCTTCTGGTGAAGGAGGCTTTGTGGTCTACACCGATGCATCAGGTATTGGGTTAGGCTGTGTGCTTATGCAGCATGGGAAGGTAATTGCTTATTCTTCCAGGTAGTTGAGGAAGCATGAAGAGAACTATCCTGTTCATGATTTGGAATTGGCAGCCGTCGTCTTTGCTTTAAAGATTTGGAGGCATTACCTGTATGGAGAATCTTTCACGGTATTTTCAGATCACAAGAGTTTGAAGTATTTATTCTCTCAAAAGGAACTCAATATGCGGCAGCGCAGATGGTTGGAGTATTTGAAGGACTTCGACTTTTCTATTGAGTATCATCCTGGAAAAGGTAATGTGGTGGCAGATGCTTTGAGCCGGAAGCCGATAGCAAAGTTATCCAGTCTTATGATGCAAGAATGGAAGTTATTGGAGCAGATGGCAAGTCTGGATTTGAATATCAATAATGATCGGGTCATTATTGCACAAATGCAACTTAAACCTGAATTACTGATGGAGATCAAGTCCTTGCAAGATAATGATCCCGAACTGGTAGAGATCAGGGGAAGTTTGAGCAGCAGATCGAATTTCATGATTTCTGAGGATGGAAGACTTCTATTTCAAGGACGAACGTGTGTACCTGACGTAGCTGAAATCAAGAACAAGATTCTCGACGAAGCTCATAGATCTAAATACACGATTCATCCTGGAGGCACTAAAATGTTTAAGGATTTGAAAAGATCCTTTTGGTGGCCGAATATGAAAAGAGAAGTTGCAGATTTTGTGAGTAGATGCCTGGTATGTCAGCAAGTTAAGGCCGAGCACTTCGGACCGGCAGGGAAATTGAAGCCACTCGACATACCCCAATGGAAATGGGAGAGTATTGGCATGGATTTCATCATGGGTCTACCTAGAACTCGTAGTGATTTCGATGCAATTTGGGTGATCGTCGACAGACTGACAAAGTCAGCCCATTTCTTGTCCATTAAATCTAAATGGACAGTTGATGTTCTAGCAGCTCTGTATATGAAGGAAGTGGTGATATTGCATGGTATTCCAGTGAATATAGTATCTGATCGAGACCCTAGATTCACTTCTCATTTCTGGAAGGGACTGCAAGAGTCTTTGGGTACTCGTCTAAATTTCAGCACGGCATTTCATCCACAGACAGATGGACAGACTGAAAGGACCAACCAGATAGTAGAGGATATGCTTCGAGCATGTATGATTGACTTTGGTGGTAATTGGAATGAACATTTGGCATTAATTGAATTCGCCTACAATAACAGCTATCAGTCTAGTATTCAGATGGCTCCATTTGAAGCCTTGTATGGGAGAAGCTGTCGATCCCCGTTGTGTTGGGATGAGGTAGGTGAGAGACAATGGCTCGGACCAGATCTTATCTCGGAATCGTCACAGAATATCCGTATTGTCCGAGATAGGCTACAAGTGGCTCAGTCAAGACAGAAGAGTTATGCCGATAACAGAAGAAGAGCATTGGAATTCCAAGTAGGTGATCATGTGTTTCTAAAGGTCTCTACTACGAGAGGGATTCGCAGATTTGGTATTCATGGCAAGCTGAGTCCGAGGTACATTGGTCCGTTCGAGATTTTAGATAGAGTGGGGGAAGTGGCTTATCGATTGGCGTTACCGCCGCAGTTGTCTGGCGTGCACAACGTCTTCCATATTTCTATGTTGCGGAAGTATGTGTACGACCCCACTCACGTTATTCAGCATGTGGACTTCGAACTGAAGGAGGATTTGACCTATGTGGAAAGACCGATAAAGATTTTGGACCGGAAGCAGCAACAACTCCGGAGTCGATCTATACCTATGGTCAAGGTTCAGTGGAGTTGGCGTGGAGCTGAAGAAGCCACCTGGGAATCCGAAGATGTTATGCGAAAGCGGTATCCCGACCTTTTCTAGGTGAGCTAGTTGTCCCTTGAAATTGTTATCCTTTATTTTCGTATCGTAATGCAGTGAATTTGGCGGACCAAATTCCTTTAAGTAGGGGAGGGTGTAATACCCCGTATTTAAATAATAATTTTATTTAATTTTTCCTTGTCAAATTAAAATTTTTAGGAATTTATTTGAATTTAATTGAATTAATAATTGGATAGAAATTGAATTAAACCTTTAAAAATTTAAATTAAATTGAAATGAAATGAAAATGAAATGTAACCCAAATGAAAATAAGGTTTAGGTGAAATGAAACACAAATGCAATTGAGTTGGAATGAAAATAAAATGAAAAGAGGGAATTTGATATTTGAATTTTGAATTTAATATTTTATTATTAAATGAATAGTGACAAATTGTTAACGGTATTAAAATCCCAAAAAATAATAAATAGTTAGAAGACCATGCGATTAGCAACTTTGTCTTCTAGGGCTAAGCCTAATAAAATCATTTATTAGGCCGAATTAGTGGATTAAGTCTTCCGAACTTAATATTTAACTATTTACGGAATAGTAGAAGTGGACATTTTATCTACCATAAAAAAATTCATAAAAATAGTAATTAAATAATAGATGCATCGACTAACACTTTTGTCTTCTTGGACTAAGCCTAATAAAATCATTATCTAGGCCTAATCAGTGGGTTAAGCCCGACTTACAACCCACCTAACCCAAAATTCGTATTCACTATTCACCCAATCTTAGAACATCAAATTAGAGCCCATTTCTTAACCAAATGCGATAAGGTTAGGGGCAAATGAAAGCTAGTGACTTGTAGATTAATAGCCCCCAACAAATGTCGTGTAAGATTAGCTAGGATAAGAGTGATTAGACGAGTTTAGTCTAGGTCAATTATTTCGGCAGCGTAAACAACACGCCTCTTCAAGGTCGAAATTCTCCCTTCCTGGAAGGATCCAGAAGGTGTATGAGCTATAGATAGAAAGCTCTTCGAGCCTAGTTTCATTTGGTTGCTGTGGTGTCGGCAGAGAAGTTAGATCTGGGGAGATCTTGGCGATTTTGTGGAAGGTGGTCTGCTCCCCGTCGTTTTTCTATCTCCACGTTTTGGTTCATCAAATCAGGTTAGTACCTCAACCAAAATAGGCATATGAGTAGGGGTTTTTGATCAGCTCGATGAGATCTATCATCTGAGACTAAAAGCCCTAATTTTATAGGGTATTGAGGGAGGAATCAGGAGATCTTTGAAGGGGATTCTTATAGTTCGTGGGTCTAATCTATCTCGTGGTTTAAGTCTTCAATTGAGGTAGGTTATAACTGGCCAAATGTTAATTATTGTATATCAAATTGAAGCTTAGCATGTTATCTCTCTTTTGGCGTAAAAAGCCCTTTGATCCATCAATTCTATTTAGAGAATTTGAGGTTTGAACATGAGCTTGTCTATATGGTGATTTCATATACTTGGAATCTGATTAATCCATGAATTCGAAACATAAATGTTAAAATTTATAGCATGTGTGATACATGGTTGGAAAGCCCTCTCTGTTAGCTTTCCAGTGATATAAAAAGCCCTAAAAGTTATCATGTATACGTAGAGAATTTGATGTTTTAGTAACACACTGTCCTAATTAGGGTTTTTTCTTTTTTCCTGTCAATACAGAACTTAATTACAGAACCTAAATCTGAAATTGACCTTACCAAATGATAGTACTCTGTCTTAGCTTTCCATTGATATATCATATGCTTAATTCCATTAAGAATTGAGGAAGATATAGGCTTTTTAATCCCTGGATCTCACACACATCCCAATAAAAGGGGCCGGGTGACCGACCTCCGCCCTAAACGCGATCCGGAGTTATTAAATGAATAATTAAAAATCCTGAATCCCTGTAAAACATATTATTCTGTTACCAGGAGATTTAAAAGTTATTTTTCTGCTACTGGAAAGTATTTTAATCTATTTTTATGCATATAAACCTATTTTTCCTATAATTAATAGAATATAAATGTATAAGAAATTATGTCCAGCATGCAAAAAATATTATTAAATAACTAAAATGTATGGAAAATGTTGTCTTATAGTAGCAGCATGTGAGAAGTTAAATTCTTGTGGATTTAGAATATTTTACTTATAAAAATCTATATTTCTTCTATAAAATGAAAGAAAATGCTTATAAATTATATGTGGTATGTTAAAAAGATCTCAAAGGTATGAAAATTCATAAATATTATACTCTGATATAATTATCATGTGAGAGACAATTTTTTGTGAAAATTTGATATTTTTACTAAATAAAATTCATTTACTCTCCATATAATAGAGAATAAATGCATGAAAATTATATTAACTTGTTAAAAATAACCCTTACAGCATGATAAAAGTTCTTACAGCATAACAAAAATTTTTCCAGCATGTTAGAATGATAACAGCAAGTTATAGAGAAATTTTTATACTTAAACAAATTTCTAATGTATTTCTTCCATTCAATAAATAGCATAAATGGTAGAATAATGTAGAAAAATTAATTTCAGTATGCTAAAAATACTATGAGTATCATGAAAAATGAACAACCAGTAAGATGATTATTCTTAATAACCCATCCAAAAATTTCATAAGGAACTTTTTATAGCACACCAAATATGGGTTTTTTTGTGTTTAAAAAGGTATTTTTAATGTGTAAAAATTCCATTCCAGTAATAAAAATGGATATTTACTGTCATTTTCCAGAGGAATCATGTGCTGGAGTTACTTGAAAATTTTAGGGAGATTTTCACCATGATAGGATTTATTTCTATGAATTAAGTGGAATTCTTAGTAACTTACTCTAATAATACTAAATAAATCATTTCTTTGGCTTTTTGCATCCAATTAATTTAAGGCATTTCCAGTATGATAAAACTTGTTAAACCAACAGAATAAAATGTTAATTTATGGAATTGAATGTATTCTAAAGATTGTATTTTTCCTACTTATCCTTTCATTCTTGGATTCCACGACTTAATTGTCGTTAAACATTATGCCAAAGTTTAATCCTTCATTTTCTTGTTATTCTGATTTTTGCTAGATCTGTACTTGTTACATTTTAGCTTATTCCTTAAAATTCATTGGCCATATTTATACAAGAAATGTCTAGACAATTGGGATCATCGATCCGTAAAACCAATGCCATCGCATCATAAGGGCCCAGTCTGGTCCTGGGGAGAGCGCCTGAAAATTAGTGAGCCCATGGGATGTTAATGACAAGGTGTGGCATTTGCACCGAGTACTTGACTAGTGTGTGTCTACGACATTTGATCTATTGTTATTCCTTTTACTTGATTATGAATTATTGAAATACTTGCTTGTTGGATAATTATTATTGTTTCAATTGCTCTTAGTGAATTTCTTGTACATGATATTATTGATCATTGGAATTTATTCAATTCTTGACTTTGCAAGACCTTCTACATTGTTCTTGATCTCTTTATTCAATTCCTTGTTCTCTGTTACATACAACTGGTAATTAAGATGTTAACTACGTAAATATGCCGTTATTTCCTACTGAGCGTCAGCTCATAGTTGTGTTCCCCCCTTTTCAGGCTTTTCAAGTGACGCGCTTACTGATGGGGAGGGTCAGGAGTGATCCTTGAGTGCTTTTGTACCTAGTTATTGAGTCAGATTAGTTTTTACTTCCAGTTTGATTTTACGTCAGTGTTGTATTAGAATTTCATTTGGAAGACATGTTTGATCGAGTCTTAGTATGTTGGTTATTGTAATAAAGTTGGAATTATTTTGATTAATGGAAGTGTTTCTCACTTTATAATTTGTCTAATTGTTTAGCTTAGAATTTATTGTTAGTGCTAGCTCGTATCTGACTGTACGCGCCGATTTTCCGCGTCGGGGCGTGACAACACCTCCCCCACATGAGGAACCAGCCATAGGAGAGCTCAACCTTGACCCTCCTCCCGAATTGGAAAGAGACCCACCTCCAAGGAGCAATGAAAGACCCCCCGGGACAACCCGGATGACCACCTTATGAGACTTGTGAAAGTAGATGCCCCCACCTTTGATGGATCTCATCACCCAAGCATCTATTTAGATTGGGAGGCGGCTATGGACCAATATTTTGATTGGTACCTAATGACCGAGGATAGGAGAGTCCGGCTTGCAAAAATGCAACTTACCAAATTAGCTAAGACTCATTGGATGAACATTGAGGTATTAAGGATAGTTAGGAGGGAAGCTCCCATCACCACATGGGGGGCCATGAAGGAACAACTCAAACTCAAATATGTCCCTCCCTCCTACCATCAAAATCTCATAGATGAGTGGCAAGCCTTGACACAAGAAGGGAAGACCGTTATGGAGTACATTGAGAAATTTGACTACTACCTTCTTAAGTGTGGAGTCCAAGAGGACCCCGCCGTCACACTATCCCGCTTTAGGAATGGGCTTCAATTCCACATAAAAAAGGAGCTATTCATGCGTCAAGTAGCCACTCTAGAGCAAGCCTACCAAGTGGCCCGAGATGCCGAGAAGTTCTCTCGATACACCCGAATGTTTGCCCCTCGAGGAATGGATCCAAAATCCATGGTACCTCGGACCATCCCCCCACCTCCTCAACGAGGACTCCTCCCCACCCCCATGGGAACTCCTCCCACCCGGGCAGCCCCTCCTAGTGGCACCCCTCCTCCTAGCCCCACAAGTGGGCCCCCCAACCCCACTCCTAATAGACAAAATCCGACACCCACTCTCTCTCACACTAGGGCTGCCCCAAACCACCAAAGTGGGCATCAATGCTTTAGATGCCTTGGGTATGGACACTTCGCCAATCAATGCCCCACCAAGGGCGCATCTAGCTTGCTTATTGAGGAGACAACCCCCTTGCCCCAAGATGAAGTTATAGAAGAGGTTGAGGTGTATGAGGCCTCTCCCGATTGGGAGGAGGAGTATGAGAACCACTACATGGAGACCAATCAAGAACAAACTCCTCCATCTACCAACTCTCTCCTTGGAGTAGTTAGGTGCACCCTCACTCAAACCCAAGAACATGATTGGAGAAGAAACACCATCTTCCATACCTACATCCGGATAGGGAGTCATGCTAGGAAGGTCATCTTGGACAACGGGAGTAGTGTGAATGTGGTGTCACCCGACACCATCAAACTTTTGGGCCTTACCATCTCCCCACACCCACACCCATATCGGGTAGCTTGGATTGATGCCACATCCGTACCTGTTAGCACTCGTTGCCTTGTCCCTATCACATTTCAATCCTACCAAGGCCAAGTTTGGTGTGACATTATACCAATGGAAGTTGGAAGTATACTCCTAGGACGGCCTTGGATCTATGATGTAGATGCCACCTTCCTTGGAAGGACTAACACTTGCATTTTCACTCATGAGGGGAAGAGAATCCAACTCAACCCCTCTCCACCCCGTTCCCTTCCTAAGAAGGTATCTCCCTCCCTTGAGGGATCCCCTACCCCTCTCACTATTCAAAACCCACCAAACCCCACCCCATCAAATCTAATTTGACCATTGGGACTACTAGGAACCTACACCTCATCACTAGGAAAGAACTTGAGGAAGAAGTCAACCAAGGGGGACAAGTGTGTGCCATTGTTATTTACCTTGGGGAATCCACCCTAACCGACCCACACCCAATAGAGATTCAACAAATCCTTGAAGACTTCCATGATGTGTTTCCCGATGAGCTACCGGATAAGCGACCACCCATGCGCGATGTGCAATATGCCATCGACTTAGTGCCCGGGGCTACCTTACCCAACCTACCTCACTATCGCCTCAACCCCACCGAGCATGCTGAACTTAGGAGGCAAATTGAGGAGCTCATCAAGAAGGGCTTCCTCCGCATTAGCAAAAGCCCATGTGCCGTCCTGGCCCTCCTCACACCCAAAAAAGATGGAACTTAGCGCATGTGTATGGATAGCCGGGCCATCAACAAGATCACGGTCAAATATAGGTTTCCCATCCCTCGGCTAGATGACATGCTAGACATGCTTGCTGGAGCCACCATCTTCTCTAAGATCAATCTCAAAAGTGGCTACCACCAAGTTCGCATTAGGCCTGGGGACGAGTGGAAAACCGCCTTTAAAACTAAGGACAATCTCTATGAATGGCTTGTCATGCCTTTCAGCCTTTCCAATGCACCTAGCACATTCATGCGTCTCATGACCGAGGTCCTCCGGCCCTTCATTGGCATCTTCCTTGTCGTCTACTTTGATGACATTCTCGTATATAGCCAAACCAAGGAAGCCCACCTAGAACATCTCAAACAAGTTTGCACTATTCTTAGGAAAGAAAGTCTCTTTGCCAATCCCGGGAAGTGTCGTTTCTTGACCAATCAACTAGCCTTCCTAGGATTTATTGTCTCATCCCAAGGGGTATCCATGGACCCCGAGAAGGTCCAAGCCATTCTTGAGTGGCCCGAGCCCAAGACCCTCCATGAGGCCCGAAGCTTTCACGGGCTAGCCACTTTCTATAGGAGATTCATCCATGGGTTTAGCACTATCACCGCTCCTATCACAGATTGCCTCAAGAAGGGCACTTTTATATGGACTAGGGCAGCCTCCAAAGAATTCCTAGAGCTTAAAGAAAAGATGACCCAAGCCCCGGTCTTGTGCCTACCTGACTTCTCAAAGGTCTTCGAGGTCACTTGTGATGCATCCGGGGTAGGGATTGGAGGCATTCTTAGCCAAGAGGGTCACCCAGTAGCCTATTTTAGTGAGAAACGTTGTGAGGCTAGGACTAGGTACTCCACATATGACAAAGAGTTTTACGTTGTGGTTCAATCCCTTCGGCATTGGAGGCACTATCTCCTCCCCAAGGAGTTTGTGATCTTCTCGGACCACGAGGCCTTGAAGTACCTCAACACCCAACAAAAGCTCAATGCCCGCCATGCCCGTTGGGTAGAATACATTCAAGCCTATACCTTTGTCCTCAAGTACAAGAGGGGTAGTGAGAATCGCGCCGCCGATGCACTTAGTAGGCGGGTAGCCTTACTTTCCACTATCCAGGTGGAAATCACCGGGTTTGAGAGAAACAAAGGGGAATACCCAAATTACCCCGACTTTGGGACTCACTACAACACCCTCTCCACTCAGCCCCACAAGGAACATGAGGGATTCATACTCCAGGAGGAGTATCTTTTCAAGGGAGCTTAGCTATGCATACCTCGGACTTCACTTCGTGACTTCTTAGTTTGGGAGTTACACAGTGGTGGCCTAGCTGGTCACTTTGGGGTCTAAAAGACCATAGAGCTAATTGAGAGGCAATTCCATTGGCCCAATCTCAAGAAGGATGTGACCCACATTGTAGGACAATGTCGCATTTGTGCCTCAACAAAACAAGTGAGGCAAAACACTGGGCTTTACACACCCCTACCCATCCCAGACCGACCTTAGGAGGATTTGAGCATGGAGTTTATCCTTGGCCTATCTAGGACCTTACGTAAACATGATTCCATCTTTGTAGTTGTTGACAGGTTCTCTAGGATGGCCCACTTTATCCCATGTGCCAAGACTTCGAATGATTCTAGGGTCACCCGATTGTTCTTTGATGAGGTGGTCCGACTCCATGGACTACCCAAAACCATTGTGTCTGACCGAGATGTGAAATTCACCAGTTACTTTTGGAAAACTCCCTGGCATTTGATGGGAACCCTCCTCAAATTCTCCACCACTTACCATCCTCAAACCGATGGCCAGACTGAGGTCATCAACTGAAGCCTTGGGAACTTGCTCCGTTGTCTAGTAGGGGACCACCCTGGGAATTGGGATCTCCTCTTATCTCAGGCCGAGTTTGCCTACAATGATTCCGTCAATAGGTCCATAGGCAAGAGTCCATTTGAGGTAGTACATGGTTATAGGCCTAGAAAACCCTCAGATCTTATTCCCCTTCCCCCACATGCTAGAGTGTCAGTCTCAGCTGAGTCCTTTGCACAACATATCAAAAAGTTGCATGATGACATCCGCAAGCATATAGGGAAAAGTAATGAGGCTTACAAAAGGCGGGCAGATGCTCATCGGCGCCACTGCGAGTTCGAAGTGGGAGACTCGGTGATGGTGAGGACGGAGCGGCTCCTTCTGGGGCCTGCCTCCAAGTTGAGGGCACGAGGGTCAGGACCCTTTCGAATTCTGAGATGACTAGGTAGTAACGCTTATGAGCTGGACCTACCTGAGAGTTTTGGGGTACACCCTACTTTCAATGTGGCAAACGTGGTACCCTACAAGGGCCCCGCGGTGGAACCTAGTGAGGAGCTTGAGCCTTTACCCTCCCTTGAGAGAGACACCAACAGTGTGACTCTACCTCCTAGCTTGAGAGGCCGACGTGAGCAAGTGGAGGCAATACTGGATGAGCAGAGTACCATTACCAGGAACAGTGTATACCAGCGTTACCTAGTGAGGTGGAAGGGCCGTCCCTCGACCGAGGACACTTGGGTGAATCGGGAAGACTTGCTGCGCCTTGACCCAGACATTTTGGAGCACTACCACAGTCAGGCGGACCCATACTCAACAGGGTCGAGTTCTCCCCACCCCGGGGGATTTGATGAGGGCATCTCACGGCGCTCACTTTGGCTCGGATCACCTGCATCATTTGGATGAAGCCCGGCTATGTGTTCACATGTTATTTTCCTTTTCTTTGAGTCATATCTTATGTACTTTCCTTTATCGAGTCATGTTATCTTAGTCATTTCCCTTGTTATGCTTATTTGGGCCTAAGTACCTTAGTTATGGGCCCATAGGAGTGAGTCTAGGATATGCTCGGTCTTTTGTCCAAATGTCAAGGGTACTATGGTTATGTAAAGAGTTGATGCCTATATATAGGCCCCATCTCCCCTCATGTACTCAACTTTTGATGAATCAATTTGAATAGAAATATTTCCCAAATCTCACTCCCCTCCACTAAATTTCTCTTCTCTCTTACTCTCTCTCCACAAGGAAGGGGGCGAACCCCTCTCTCTCTCCCCCCTTCTCCCACCTACCACCTACCCCCCTTCCTCATTAAGGACCTCCCCAACCACCCACCACCCCCATAACTCCACCCCAACCCCAAGGTATCCTACACCAATCAAAACCCCACCCTCCAACCACCACCCACCCCATCCACTTCCCAAAGCACCTCCCCACCTTCCCAAGGCTGAAGGGGTCCCTCCCAAGGCCATTTTTGAATCTCCCTCTCATCTCTCCACCCCCATACTAGCTTCTGGTCGCCCAAACCAACCCCCCATACCCAGCCAAGTTCGCCCCCCCTCCACTCCATTGCTCACCTTGTGCAGCCCTCCCCCTTCCCCCAACTCACTCCAGCCAACTCCAGCTCCATCCACCACCTCTACTTGCTTCTCCAGCCACCACAACAGCCCTCCATCAACCACATCCACTCCCCACAGCCTCCAGCCACCCCATTTCCCCAACTACACCCCACCATCCCTTCACTCATAACCATTTTCATTTTCAGATCCAGTCCAGGTCGCAGGTAGCAGAAGTGGCAGCAGGTTGCAGAGGACACTCCATCCTCACCTGATAGCTTCTGGTGACCCATCTTACATTGTCGGAAGCGTCATCGAGTCAGCTTTCGAACGGTTGTAATCCCGCGTCCATCCAAGCTCGGAGTTGAGTAGAGGAGCCGTTCTCGCCAGACTGCATTTTCTGACTCCGGCTGGTGATCAGAGGCTGAGAGCAGAGGCCGCCACGACCTGTTCGGGAAAGCTCTGGGCGCCATTTTCGGAGGAGAGGAACTACGACCAGTCCCCTTCCAGTACCAGGAAGAACGAAGTCAATCACCCTCCCGAGCTCTAAGTTGCAAATTTTCCCGTCAAAGTGCGCAGGCTGCTCCCTACTGTTCCAGGTCGGACCACCGCCTACTCTTCTGATCAGAAGTTTCTTCTCCAACCTCCTTTTGGAGCTCCGTCAGTTCCTACTCAAAGCTACTCCAGCCACGGTCGCGTCAACGCCAATTTTCTCTCAATCGAAGTTGGTAGCTTCCATGGCGTCTTCTGCAACCGACCTCATTGTTCTGCACCTAACAGAAACAGAATCCTTCAGTCCGGTTCCAGACCCTGTCCCAGCCAGAAGTGACTTCATGAAGAATTATAAAAATTCATGCAGCATCCTTGATCAGTGTGGAAAGTTTTGGCAGTGGTTTCGTCAAAATCCGAGCTCGGCTGAGTCCGTGGCGGCGTCTTCATCAGCAACATGTCAGGCTGTCCCTAAAGCTGGCAGAATCGGCACAATTCGGCGAATCAAGTTTCTTCCTTAGTTTCCCCACCCCACCTGGCCAGCTTACAGCCCCTCCCTGCGTGGTGGTAGTGTTTGGCTGTAATACATTAATCTCAACCCCTTGATCCACCCTCCTGCGTGAGGAGTAGTGTTGTACTTCTACAATTTTCAGGTCAAGCGACATCGACGCGGCGTGCGGGTGCGTACCCACGCCTCCCCGCTCGCCCTCGTCTTCGGCCAGGATCGGTGTCTTCACACCGATCAGGTGAGTGACTGGTCCTTACCTGGTTGTTCCTTGCTTTGCTAGTTTAGTATTGCTTCTTATGCCCGTTGGCCGGTAAGAGAGTGCTCGGACTCGTAATTGCTTGTTTAGTGTTCCCACCGTGGAGTGTGAGTGAGAGCCACCCAACCCCACGCCCCGGCGTGCCACCTGCCCACGAAATTGGGAATTCCCAGACCTTTTGGGGTCAGCCTAAGCCCACCTAGTCATTGGAATACTTGGGTCCCACCTCGGACCCTCGCCATCATTCCCCGGCCCCACCAGGTGATCGCGTGTGCCGTACGAGTGAGCCGCTATCGTGAGATCATTGAAAGTGCTTGTATGCTTGCGGGTCTAAGTCCTAGGGTCAAAGAGTCTCCCAATTGCATCCTTGGGCTGTGCCACATCATAAAATCTTGATCAATATGTTATTAATGAATTATTAAAGTTTAAGAATGTTTCGTTATGCTGTCGGATTCCTCCCATAGTATAACCTTGTCATTAAATCATCTTTGAACTCATATGTTCTTATTTGGTGCATTCTGACCTTGGTTAACTTGTCATGAACCCTATTGTTTGACTTGTTAATTGATGGCCATACTTTATTGATATACTCGTGGAAGTAGCTTGATTTATAACTTGAAGATGCAGATCGGGAACTGCTTGTGTCCATGTCATGTCCTGAGCACGGAAGATACTCAGATGCGTGATGCGTCTATATAGATCGTGTCATTAGAGCGATAAAATTTTTGACATAAGTACGGAGTACGCAAAGGACTAAAAATCTAAATGATCCTAACAGTCCAAAGTGCTAATTATTTGATTAACAAAGAAAATAAAGATAGCCCATGACAATTCCAAATTTAAAGTCCAGCACTAGGCTACATACCTTAACATGGTTTAGACAACTAAACTGACATACTGGAAATACAAAGTAGGACTCAAATAAATTCAAAAGGCGTGACTAGCTAATGATAGGCGATTGGCGTTATAGGACTCTTCACTCGGTCTTAATCCCATTCTTGTCACTATCTGAATCACCTGAAAATGTTAGGAAGCAACTGGATGAGCGAATCACTCAGTAGGAATTACATCTCAAGTTCGAACAATCTTTAAGTGATTTACAAGTTACATGTATTACCAGTATAGCTATGCATGATGTACGAGTGAGAAAAATCAGGTATACAGGTAAATCTATGCATGATGAACAGTAAGAGATCAAGAACTATATAAATAGAGTATCGAAAGATTTCAAGTATTTGACTAGTATTTTAAGAACTTATAGATGTAGATGCCACTTCTGGGCAAGCAGGGACTCATGTGCAAGTATGAACTCATGTACAAGTAAATCTCATGTATGAGCAAGTAAAATTCATATTCAAGCAATTAATATCAAGTACATGTCAATAGAATTGGCTATTTCAATCAAGCAAGTAATCGGCCCTTTTCTCGGGCCACGAGTCAAGTATTGCCTGTTTCGGGCCACGCAAGTCAAGCCAAGCAAGTAAAGAGAGTAAGTATGGAGTGTTTCCAGTCAAGCAAGTACTTCGGTGCAATGCTAAACACCGTGGTCAATAAACTCTCATGGGCACAAATACCTTCGGGTGCTCCTCCCAGGACCAGACCGGGCCCTATACGCACAACATTTCATGTATTACTTTTGACATGCACTCTCATTTATAGCCAATATGAAATTTCAACAATTTAAGAAACGTAGTGTTACAGACAAAGATTAACTAGTCATTTGGTTATGGGGGACTCTAGAGATGGCCCCTACAGGCTCAATAGGTGGCTCCCGTCGTGTAGCACTTTGCGTCGTACGGCCTCAAGAGGTGGCTCCCACAACGTAACACTTTGTCCCGCATGGCACTTAGCTCCCACACTCCCAAATGGTAGTTTTAAGAGGTTCAAGGTTTAACCATGTAGGATATACACAAGGTAGATTTTCATGGAATGGAGTTCAAGGACTCATAATATGCAAGAAAATGGATTTGGGTTGTGTATGTATAAATCACGAGACATATCAGAATCATAAGATGCAATACTGAAATTGGCACCTGGGGTATAGGGGTTCTTTCACTGAATTGGCGCCTGAGGCACAGCCCCCATTTCAGGGAATTGGGGCCTGGGGAAGGACCCCCTTTTCAGTTAAATGGCGCTTGGGGGAGAACCCCCTTTTCAGTAAAATGGCGCCTGGGGGATGACCCCCCTTTCAGAATTTTGATTTTTCAAAAATTATATATATACATAATGAAATTGGCGCCTTCTTAGGAAGTCTTCAATTAATTGAAGACGACCTGGCTGCCGCTATTTGGGGAATTGGCGCCCTGGCTTGGGGCGCCAATTTTATTCGGTGATTTTCACCCAGTAGGTATGTTTGTGACTCAAAACACTATTCATCCAAAAATTTTTCTCGAAATTAAAAAGTAAGGACATGAACAGGTAGTGAAAATTCTCGGGAGTTCAGAAACATGTTCAGGTATAATTATGGGGTTTCTGTTTCACAGATATGAATTTTTCTAATGTTGTGGTTTTAATTTCTCAAAATGGAATTTGCGCCCTTATAGGTAGTCTTCATTTAATTGAAGACTCCTCGGGGTGTCACTAATTGATATACAGGGCTCAACTAATTGACGACACTGCTGAGAGTCACCAATTGAGTCATTTTTCAAGTAAGTCATGCTTCGTATTAGGGAGGTACATTCTATGATATAAGTTACTATTCATTTTTCTAAAGTTTCTCCGAATCAGAAATTGAGGACATGGACAGGTAGAGAAAAATATCAGGATCACATAACTATATTCATGCAAAATTTTCATGGTTTAGTTCAATAGTTATGGATTTTTGAATGCGTTGATTTAAGAATTACTGAAAATTCCATAAATAGAATTGACGACACTACATATAGTCTTCATTTAATTGGCGCCCTGGCTGGGGGCGCCCCTTCAGTGAATGGCGCCCTGGCTGGGGGCGCTATTCACCTGAGGGTTGGGCTTTTCGGGATTTTAAAATAGGTCTGTATCTCATGTAACGGAGGTTGTATACTAGGGTTAAAACATGATTATTTAAGGCTATAAAACTAGTGTAATAAGATATGTTTAAAACTCTTAAAATAATGGTAGCAGATAGTCTATAAAATCATATATGTCAGGTGTAACAGGCTATTTAAAATCTGAGTAACATGGTATATACTTGGTCATTTTTTATCACGATAAAGCCAGGTAATATAACAAGGAAGATGAGTTAATCTAACTCTAAGCATGCATGTTACGTAACCTATTTAGCTACTAGTTGGGCAAGATCTTGAGAACACCTACCTTTTTGGCGTGATTACGAGGTATAGATGACAGAATAGAAATCCAAGGATGAAGCCACACGCTCTCCGCCGCCGTAAAGCTCCAGTAGCAGGACGTAGACTTCACATTTTCTAAGGGAACGAAGGGAAATATTCCCTTCTGCAAGCAACACTGATGATGGCAGTAGTCTTTGCCAGTGCTACGAGGGGAATTAGTTATAGGGAATCGCAAAGCATTGGTTTATTGCCTTGCGGTTCTGGTTGAGTAGACATGGTGCTTTGCCAGCTAATGGGGTTGTTCGTGCCTCAACCTTCTAGAAACACAGATTAAATGACGCCCTTGTAAGGGGTCGTCCATTAATCTAGGTTGTACTATTCATATAAATGACGCTTCTGCATGAGGGCGTCTATTAATCTGGGTGGCATTGTTCATGAGAATGACGCCCTTGCACGAGGGCGTTAATTTTAGACAAATCTGCCACTTTCACGTGTTGTCCTTCATGGTGTATATATATATATATATATATATATATTAATACTATAATGGGATGGTGGCCCCAAGGGAATTGGCTCTTGTTCAGATGGTCTTCAATTTGTTGAATGGTGCCCTGGTAAGGGGTGCCCATTCTCTTGGTGGTGGATAAGGTGGAAACCCACTCACGTACTACGCATGCGCCCATGTGTTGGCATAAAGTAAAGTTGGGTTGTACATTTACATAATGGTCCTCATGAAGTTGGATTCTTTATATAAAGCCTTTCATATAGGATTCTTTAGGAATAGTTCATTACGTACTAGGCATAAAGTGGTGGGTTGTACATTTATATACTAGACCTCATAAGATTTGGTTCTTTACATAAGGCCTTCACGATTATTTATGGCATAAAGTAATGTTGGCTTGTATATTTATATAATAGCTCTCATGAGGTTAGGTTATTTATATTCGGCATTCATGTAGGATTCTTTAGGAATATGTTTGTGGTGCGGACACCAGAGCACACGAGCGGCACGAGTCGGCGAGCCACCGGTACCGTACGCGGAGCACCACCCGAGCTACAGCGGCTTCCATCTGGCTCGGAGATATCTTGGAGACTCCCCCTTGAGTCTCGATATTTATAGTTTATTGGGACTTTATTTTTGTGTATTGTGTGTTTTATTCGGATTGTAACAGGGGTTTATATGTAATTTGGGACCACCCGGGTCCCGCAGGCCCCCCTATCCCTTCCCCATTGATGCACCTCATCCCTAGGGCCCATGTGGGGTCAGTCAACCTTCCAATGGTGGGCTTCTAGAAGAGTGGGGCAAGTGGGGGACAAAGGGGAATAAAATTCAAAAATGGGAACCTTGAAGGTCAAGGGGGCGCCCCCTTATATCATATTAAATTAGGATTTGTAGTTTATTTTATTTAGTTCCAAATCACATGGGAGAAATAGTTTGTGGACTCCCTCTTTTACCCTCCCCAACCCTAGATCTAGGGTTAATTAGTGTCTTTTGTCATTTCACATAAATACCTTGTATTTTCATTTGATTGGAATTAATGCATATGAAAATCAATTTTTTTTGGAGCTCCAGCTTGGTGCGCCCCTCTCCCTCTCTCCTCTCTTCTTCTTGCAGATGGGAAGGCTATATTCTAGGGTGGGAAGCCTCATCTATCAGGCGTGAAGTTCGTCGTTGCCGCCGCCGCCGCCATCAAGCCGCCGTTGCACCACCACCACCTCCGTCGGTATTTTATCAATCGGGTGACAAGAGGTCCTTCCACGAATTCCTGCTCCCAGCCACGAGCTCTTCTTGAGCTCAAACTTTCAGGGTGTGTTCCAGAGGTTCCCTCCATATTCTAGAAAAATTTGTTTGGCCTCTAGTTTCCGATTTCCAATTTTCCTTTTTCGTCCATCTTTTCCTTCCAGATCTGCCTATTTTCAGTCTAATCCACAGCCACCCTGAGTTTCCCATCTCCGGACCATCTTTGATTTTTGTTGGAACCCCCAAATTTACTGGAGGTTCTACTCACCATCCCCTCCCCCCACGAATTTTTTTGGAATTTCCACAGGCCTTTACCTATTTTCTAAAAATCATTTTTAGATCCCCTTTAGTTCTATCTGCTTCTGTCCAGATCCGACCACCCGCCAATATAAAATAGACTTCCCCATCCAAATCTCCACCAAATCGGTCATAAGAATTATTGCCATTTTCTTCTCTCTCCCCTCTACAATTTTCATGAAGAGTCTGAGGTCCATATCACTTAGAGTCGGTCCCCATGTCCGTCCCGCATCAGTTTGGTATCATAGCCAGGTTGAGTCTAGGGTAGTCGTTGCATGAGCCTTGCATGGTCTAAGTCGAGTCTAGGATCATCATTATTTTCAAAACAAAAAAAAGTGTTTTAAAATTACATTTCATCCCGATAATTTTGTATATTAAAAGGTTTTGTCCGAACGTTAGGCTACGCCTATCGGGAAGGCCGCACACTTACGGGAGTGATCTTCGATCGATTAACTCCGCCACGTGCCGGATATTGGTTTAGGTCTAGGTACATTAATCATTGTTTGCATTAGTCTGTGTCTCCTAGTTCGTGTGTCTTTGCATGCCCACCCGTCGAGGCACCCAATACTCGCCACCACCACCTATGGCAGATTCCCGAGCCCGTAACTCCGATAAGTCCTCGACGGCCGAGATGTTCCGAGCCATTATGGATCGTCTTGACACGCGTATGGATGGCCTTAGTACGCATCTAGATGGCGTAGGGACGCGTCTAGAAGGGAGGATGAAAGCCCTCGAGGATCGGGCCGAATCTTCGAACTAGTCCATCCAGGGTCTTGTAGGGAGGATTGCCGTCCTCGAGAGGGCCCCAGCGGCTGCGCAACCCGCGCCGACCCATGGTCAACAAGAGCCGGCCCAACAACCTGTTGCTCCAAGAGCTCAGGCGGTAGATGTTGGGAGGCAACAGGTGCATGAGGTGGCTGACTATGCATCTGATAATGAGCAAGGGGGAAATGGTCATCGTAACCAACGATGGAATCGTGATGATGATGATGACCACCGCGTTCTTCGGAGCATGCGTGCGGACCCTCCCCTTTTTAGCGTGTCCTTGGACCCGAAGGTCTACTTAGATTGGGAGGCCGACATGGACCGGTACTTCGAGTGGTTTAAGATGACAGACCACCGAAGAGTTCGATACGCGAAGATGAAGCTACATGGGCAGGCCCAAACGTATTGGACCAATGTGGAGAGCCTGCTAAATCAGCGACGTCAACCCCCGATCGGCACTTGGGATGACATGAAAATGAAATTGAGGGAGAAGTACCTTCCTGCCTCATATCGCCAACGTCTCATAGACAAATGGCAAAGTCTCTCCCAAGGGAACCGATCCGTGACCGAGTACACCGCCAAGTTTGATGAGTATTATTTGCGGTGTGGAGTTACGAAAGAGAGCACCATGACCATATCACGCTTTCGGAGAGGTCCGCGGCCAAACTATCAATACGAACTTTTTCACCGCAATGCGACCACTTTGGAACAAGCGTATCAGGTTGCTCTCGAATTGGAGCAATTCGAGGCCGAGTTCGAGTCTCCCCATCGGTTGGGCTCCTTTCCCCTTCGTAGTGTCGAGCCCCGTGGCTCTTCTGGCACATATCCGAGGGCCCCCATGGCCCGACCTCAGGAGCCCACTCGTCCCGAGCCTTTCGCTCCTAGGCCTCGCCCTCCACCCCCGAGGGACCTTCCTCGTCCCCAACATCTTATGGCACCCACAGCCCGTCCACCGGCACCCGCACCTCCGGCCCGTCCTTTGTTGCCTTCACCTCCTATCCGTCGGGAGGATAAGGGGAAAGGACCCGTGATTGGGGAGCCTAGTGGATCCCGGCAGCAGTGTTATCGCTGCAATGGGTTTGGCCATTTTGCCAACTAGTGTCCCACCCGCCAGTCTCTTGTCATTGGGGACACACAGGCCGAGGATACCACCCCTACGGACCTCGAGTTAGTCAGCTATGAAGCAGATCCGGAGCTAGCTGACAAGTATTATGAGGCCGAAGGTAATGGACAGGATGCCCAGCATCCGGACGATACCCACTTGGGGGTCGTCAGGTGTATTCTCACCCAGCCACAGGCCAGTGATGACTGGCGACAGACCACTATCTTTCATACATTCTGTAGGCTGGGCAAGCAAGTTTGTAAGGTGATCATCGATAGTGGGAGTTGCATCAATGCAATCTCCACGGGCACTGTCTCCAGTCTTGGCCTTACACCCGTGGATCATCCTTGCCCCTATCCAGTATCATGGGTGGATTCCACCTCCATTCCGATCAGGCTACGGTGTCTGGTCCCACTGCAGTTCCGTGCCTACCGTGACGATATCTGGTGTAATGTCCTCCCCATGGAGGTGGGCAGCATTATTCTTGGTAGGCCGTGGTTATTTGATCGGGATGCCACACTCCATGGCCGATCGAACACTTGTACCTTCGACCATGCTGGACAACGGATTACTCTCCACCCCCATCAGCCTAAGAGCCCATCAGTTAGGGGTCCTACTGGCCCTAGTACTCTGGAGCCTTCCATCCCCGGGCCCAGTACCCCATCCCCAGCTCGGGCTATGACCGTTACATCTGGCCCAGGTGAGCCCTCGACTAGGAGGTTGATGATGATTAGCTCCCGAGAAATGGAGCGGGAGGCTAGTCGGGGCTACCCTGTATTTGCTATTACGGTCCGAGAGGTGGAGCCAAATCCCGAGGGTGAACTCCCACCCGATGTCATTCCTATTCTGCAGGAGTTCGCTGATATTTTTCCCGAGGAGCTTCCCGAGGGACTCCCACACATGCGGGATATTCAGCATGCTATCGACCTGATTCTGGGCTCTTCATTGCCCAATCTTCCCCATTATCGCATGAGTCACATGCCGAGCTAAAATGGAAGGTCGATGAGTTGATGTAGAGAGGGTCTGATCGAGACAACACGAGTCCGTGTGCTGTTCCCGCATTACTCGCCCCAAAGAAGGATGGCACGTGGAGAATATGCATTGATAGTTGTGCCATCAACAAAATCACCGTGAAGTATAGGTTCCCTATTCCCCGCCTTGATGATATGCTAGACATGATGGCCGGTGCCACTATCTTATCGAAGATTGATCTTAAGAGTGGCTACCATCAGGTGAGGATTAGGCCAGGTGATGAGTGGAAGACCGCATTCAAGACCAAGGATGGTCTTTATGAGTGGTTGGTTATGCCCTTTGGGCTGACCAACGCCCCTAGCAGTTTCATGCGGCTCATGACTCAGGTCCTTCGACCTTTCATTAGACTCTTTGTGGTAGTGTACTTTGATAATATTCTTATCTATAGTCGCACTACGGGGGACCACTTAGACCACCTTTGGCTGGTCAGTCTCCTTCTTAGGCGAGAGCAGCTGTATGCGAACCCACAGAAGTGTGCCTTCATGACACCTCAGCTTACCTTCTTGGGTTTTATTGTGTCTAGTACTGGGGTCTCCGCCGATCCGGAGAAGGTCCGGGCCATTGTTGAGTGGCTGGAACCCCGTACGGTCCATGATGTCCGCAGCTTCCATGGCCTTGCGACGTTCTATCGTCGCTTCATATGCGGATTTAGCTCCATCACCGCCCCGATCACAGATTGTATCCGGAAGGGCACATTCGTGTGGACGAAGGCCACAGCAGCTGCCTTCAAGGATATCAAGGAGCTCATGACCCAGACACCTATCCTTCGATTGCCAGATTTCTCGAAGGTGTTTGAGGTCTCTTGTGATGCGTCGGGTGTTGGGATAGGAGGAGTGTTGAGTCAGGAGACCAACCCGGTCGCATATTTCAGTGAGAAGCTGAATTACGTGAAACTATGATACTCCACTTATAATAAGGAATTCTACGCAGTTGTTCATGCTGTTAGGCATTAGAGGCACTATCTATTACATCAGGAGTTTGTCTTATACTCCGATCATGAGGCTTTGAGGTACCTCCATTCCCAAAAGAAGCTTAATGCACGTCACAGCCGTTGTGTTGAGTATCTCCAGTAGTTCACATTTGTGCTAAAACATAAGGCTGGAGTGGAGAACAAGGTGACTGATGCCTTGAGTCGGCGAGCGTGTTTGCTTCCCACCATGAGTGCCGAGGTCATAGGGTTAGAGAAGATGAGAGAGGCCTATGTTGACTATCCTGACTTCGGTCAGATTTATACCACTGTCCAGGCCGGACCCTCGAGAGACCTTGATGATTATATGCTTCAGGAGGGTTACCTCTTTCGAGGAGGCAGGCTTTGTGTTCCCCGAACTTCAGTTCGAGACTTCTTAGCCTGGGAGCAACATGCGAGAGGTCTAGCCGGCCACTTTGGTCAGAACAAGACTATCGAGGCTGTTGAGCATAGATTTTATTGGCCAAGCTTGAAGCATGATGTTGCTCATATTGTGGATCAGTGCCGTACATGTGCTACGACCAAAATGAGGAAACAAAGCTCGGGCCTTTATACACCTCTTCCCGTGCCTGATGCCCCATGGCAGGATATTAACATGGATTTTGTCTTGTGATTGCCACGTACCTCCAGGAAGCATGATTCGGTCTATGTGGTTGTTGACCGATTCTCGAAGATGGCCATTTTTATTCCCTGCTTGAAGACTTTGGATGCTTCGAGGGTAGCCCACCTATTCCTTACTCATGTGGTGTGCAAGTTCGGGTTGCCTCGTACCATAGTGTCTGACCGTGATGTTTGATTCACCAGTTACTTTTGGAAGACACTGTGGCATATGTTGGGTACTCACCTCAAGTTTTCCACTGCATATCACCCCCAGACAGATGGTCAGATCGAGGTGGTCAATAGGAGTCTGGGTGATCTTTTGAGGTGTCTTGTCAGGGACCGTGTAGGGAATTGGGATCTCATATTACCATTGACAGAATTTGCATATAATGATTCGGTTAACAGGTCTACCGGTATGAGTCCATTCGAGATTGTCACAGGTCGTAGGCCAAGGAAGTCAGTGGATCTTGTTCCCATGCCCATCCATGCACGAGTGTTGGAGTCTGCCAAGTCGTTTGCTAGACATGTTAGGAGTCTGCATGACGACATCCATCGTCACATTGAGGCCAGCAATGCACGGTATAAGGAGTTATCCGATGCCCATCGACACCACCGTGAGTTCCAAGAGGGTGAATATGTCATGATCAAGGTAAGACCTGAACGGTTTTCCTCTGGAACCGTAAAGAAATTGCAAGCTCGCAGAGCCGGTCCATTTAGAGTGTTAAAACGCGTTGGATCCAATGCGTATGTTGTGGACCTGCCCGAGGAATATGGTAGAAGCTCTACTTTTAATGTATCAGATCTAGTTGCATGTAGGGACCCAACGGTGATCCCTAGTAGGCCTTTCGAGCCATCTCCACCCATTGAGAGTGATCCCACACCTGAGTGTCCACCTTCAGCCCCCTTTCCCCGGTAGTGAGAGCATATCGATCATATACTGGATGAGCAGGTGACAGTTACTAGGAGTGGATCTTACCCGAGATACCTAGTGCAATAGAGAGGGTGACCCGCAACCGAGGATACTTGGATCACCCATGGAGAGTTGCAGCGGATCAATCCGGACCTACTGGAGCGGTACTAGAGTGATGCAGACCCTTACTCGATAGGGTCGAGTTTCTCCCACCCGGGGAGAATTGGTGCGGACACCAGAGCAGACGAGCGGCACGAGTCGGCGAGCCACCGGTACCGTACGCGGAGCACCACCCGAGCTACAATGGCTTCCATCTGGCTCGGAGATAGCTTGGAGACTCCCCCTTGAGTCTCGATATTTATAGTTTATTGGGACTTTGTTTTTGTGTATTGTGTGTTTTATTCGGATTGTAATTTGGATTGTAATAGGGGTTTATGTGTAATTTGGGACCACTCGGGTCCCACGGCCCCCCCTATCCCTTCCCCATTGATCCACCTCATCCCTAAGGCCCATCTGGGGTCAGTCAACCTTCCAATTGTGGGCTTCTAGAAGAGTGGGCCAAGTGGGGGACAAAGGGGAATAAAATTAAAAAATGGGAACCTTGAAAGTCAAGGGGCGCCCCCCTTATATCATATTAAATTAGGATTTGTAGTTTATTTTATTTAGTTCCAAATCACATGGGAGAAATAGTTTGTGGACTCCCTCTTTTACCCTCACCAACCCTAGATCTAGGGTTAATTAGTGTCTTTTGTCATTTCACATAAATACCTTGTATTTTCATTTGATTGGAATTAATGCATATGAAAATCAGAAATTTTGTGGAGCTCCAGCTTGGTGCGCCCCTCTCCCTCTCTCCTCTCTTCTTCTTGCAGCTGGGACGACTGTATTCTGGGGTGGGAAGCCTCATCTATCAGGTGTGAAGTTCGTCGTTGTCTCCGCCGCCGCCATCGAGCCACCGTTGCACCACCACCACCTCCGTCGGTATTCTGTCAATCGGGTGACAGCAGGTCCTTCCACGAATTTCTGCTCCCAGCAACGAGCTCTTCTTATGCTCAAACTTTTAGGGTGTGTTCCAGAGGTTCCCTCCATGTTCTAGAAAAATTGGTTTGGCCTCTAGTTTCCGATTTCTATTTTTCCATTTCCGTCCATCTTTTCCTTCCAGATCTACCTGTTTTAAGTCTAGATCCACTGCCACCCTGAGTTTCCCATCTCTGGACCATCTTTGATTTTTGCTAGAACCCCCAAAATTATTGGAGGTTCTACCCACCATCCCCTCCACCCACGAATTTTCTTGGAGTTATCACAGGCCTTTACCTATTTTCTAAAAATCATTTTTAGATCCCCTTCAGTTCTGTCTGCTTTTGTCTAGATCTGACCACCCACCAGTATAAAATAGATTTCCCCATCCAAATCTCCACCAAATAAGAATTATTGCCATTTTCTTCTCTCTCCCCTCTACAATTTTCATGAAGATTCCGAGGTTCATATCACTTAGAGTCAGTCCCCGTGTCCGTCCCGCATCAGTTTGATTTCTCCATTACTTTATTGGGGGTGATACATCCTCCCCCACTTAAAAGAATTTTGGCCCCAAATTCAACTGCATTATATGGAAATAGGAAAGGTGCGAAGTACTTACAGCTAGAATAACTCTGGAAATCTTATCTTCATAGACTCTTCAGTCTCCCATGTAGCTTCTTGTTCTAAGAATCGATTCCATTAGATTTTCACCATAGGGATCGTCTTGTTCCTTAGAACTCGAACTTCTAGGTCGAGGATCTTCATTGGCTTCTGCTCATAGGTAAGGTTCTTTTGTATCACTAAGTCATTGTGGTCAATGACATGGAAGGGATTGTGCACGTATTTCTTCAGTATAGAAACATGAAATACGTTGTGCACTTCTGATAGTTGCGGAGGTAGGGCGATGTGAGAAGCCACCTCGCCTACTCTTTCCAGCACATCGAATGGACCAATAAACCTTGGTGTTAGTTTGCTCTTAACATCGAATCTTCTAATGCATCGGCCGGGAGATACCTTGAGAAAAATATGAACTTTGACTTGAAATTCCAGATCTCATCTTCTGTTTTCAACATAAGATTTCTGCCTGGACTGTGCTATCTTTAACCTTTCTTTAATGAGGTGTATCTTCTCGGTAGAATCTCTTACCATATCTGGGCATAGAATTTATTTTTCACCAACTTCATCCCAGCATATAGGAGATCGGCAACTCCTGCCATACAGTCCCTCAAAAGGTGCCATTTGTATACTGGTTTGATAGCTGTTATTATATGCAAACTTAGCTAGGGGTAAGTGGTCATGCCAGCTTTCGCCGAAGTCTATAATGCATGCTTTAACATATCTTCCACAACCTGATTTGTCCGTTCCGTCTGTCCATCTATCTGGGGATGGAAAGTAGTGATGTAGTTGAGTTTCATCCCCAAAGAGTGTTATAGACTTTTCCAGAAATGAGAGGTGAAGCGTGGGTCTCGGTCAGATACAGTTGACACGGGAACTCCATGCAATCTAACTATCTCCTTAATATACAGGGCAGCAAGTACATCGACTGACCATCGGCTTTTGATGGGTAAGAAATGGGCCGATTTAGTTAAACAGTCGATGATTACCCAAATTCCATCATGTCCGCTCCTAGACTTGGGCAAACCCATGATAAAGTCCATGCGGATATCTTCCCACTTCCACTTTGGAATATCTAGCGGATGTAGCTTTCCGGAGGATTTTTGATGTTCCACCTTAACTTGTTGGCATGTGAGGTAACGAGATATAAAGTCTGCTACCTCCCTTTTCATGTTAGGCCACCAGAATGTTCTTTTCAAATCTTGGTACATCTTAGTGGCTCCGGGGTGGATTGTGTACCTCGATCGATGAGCTTCTTCAAGAATCTTCTTCTTCAATTCAAGACAGTCGGGCACACATGTCCGTTCATGAAATAGTAATATGCCATCAGGTGCCAGCTTGAAATCAAGTCTCTCGTCCAGCTTGCTTTTTATCCCCACTAGTGCGGGATCTACTTCTTGAAGCTTCTTGATTTCAGGTAGCAAATCTAGATGTAGACTCATATGAGATAGAATAATATACCCGTTCTTCTCATCTGTACTGATATCAAGCTCAGAGAATTTCTCCAGCAACTTCCATTCTTGTATCATACAGTTGGCCAATATTGCTCTCGACTTTCGACTAAGGGCATCAGCTATAGAATTACCCTTACAAGGATGGTATTGTATAGTGAAGTCGAAATCCTTGAGATATTCGAGCCAACGCCTTTGTCGCATGTTTAGCTCCTTTTGGGAGAATAAATACTTGAGGCTTTTGTGATCGGAGTATACAGTGAATTGTTCTCCGTAGAGATAGTGTCTCCAGATCTTCAAGGCAAACACCACCGCGACCAGTTCTAAGCCATGCACTGGGTAGTTCTCTTCATGTTTCTTGAGCTGTCGGGAAGAGTATGCAATGACTCTTCCATTTTGCATCAATACACATCCGAGGCTAATACCAGAAGCATCGATATATACCTCGTATTTCTCTCCTTCAATTGGTAATGATAAGACTGGAGCAGTGGTCAAGAGATCCTTCAAAGTTTTGAAACACTTTTCATAGTCTTCATTCCACTCATAAGACACTTCCTTGCGGGTTAACCTGGTCAGAGGAACAACAATCCTGGAGAAGTCCTTGATAAAACGTCGGTAGTAACCAGCTAGACCCAAGAAGCTCCGAATCTCCGTTGCATTTGTGGGTCGTTCCCAGTTATTCATGGCTTCGACCTTTTATGGGTCAACAACAATTCTGTTCTTTGAAATTACATGGCCCAACAAGGATACTTCCTCGAGCCAGAACTTGCACTTGCTGAATTTGGCATACAATTTGTTTTCCTTCAATACTTGTAATGCCTTCTTCAGATGTTCTTCAAGATCCTCTTCGATCTTTGAATAGATCAGAATATCATCAATAAAGACTACAATAAATTGGTCTAAGTAGGGCCTGAATATGCTATCCATTAACTACATAAAAGCTACGGGGGCATTTGCTAGTCCGAAAGACATAACAACGAATTCGTAATGCTCATACCTACTTCGGAATGCAGTTTTATGAATGTCTTCTTCTTTGATCTTTAATTGGTGATAACCAGAACGAAGATCAATCTTGGAGAAATATGTAGCTCCAGATAGTTGATCGAACAACTCATCAATTCTCGGCAGCGGGTACTTGTTCTTGTTTGTAAGATGATTTAGCTACCGATAATCGATGCATAGTCTCATCGATCCGTCCTTCTTTTTGACGAATAGCACGGGTGCTCCCCATGGGGAAGTACTTTGCCTAATGAAACCCTTTTTCAATAACTCCATCAGCTGCTCTTTTAGCTCTTTCAGCTCAACAGGGGACATTCTGTACGGTGCCTTGGAAATAGGACCAGCACCAGGGACAAGGTCGCTTGTGAACGACACTTCCCTTTCTGGGGGTAAGCCGGGCAATTCTTCTGGAAAAACGTCAGGAAAATCCCGAATTACATGGATGTCTTCAAGTTTAATCTCCTCGACTTCCGTGGTAGTCACAAATGCTATGAAAGCCATACATCCTTTACTCATAAGTTTACTAGCTCGGAGGGCTGATATAAGAGGTGATCTACTCCGAGGGCTAGTGTAAACTAGCTCTGGGAAATCCACGAAAATTACTTTGCCATATCGACAATCTACAATTGCTTGGTGTGTGGATAACCAGTCGGCACCTAGTATGACATCATAACCCTTCATATCTAGGCATATCAAGTCAGCAGGTAAATTGCTTCCTTTAATCATCACTTCACAATCTGGATAGTGATAAGTGATATCGGACTCGTTCCCAAGAGGTGTAGATATGACCAAATCTAACTGTTCATGTTTCTTGGAAAATGAAGCAGCAAATTTCTTGGAAATGAATGAATGAGTTGCTCTGGTATCAAATAAAACTTGAGTAGTTTTAGAACAAATAGTGAGATTACCTTCCACAATTCCACCTTCTGTGGGTTCCGTCTCGTGGAGAGCTTACAGACGACCTTGTTTCTTTACCGGACGCTTCTTGTCTTTGGTGTCTTGCTCCTTTATCAATGGGCAGTCTGGGATTAGATGCTCTCGGCTCTCACATCGAAGATAAGCTCCTAACTTCCTCCAGTATTTCTCGGTGTGGCGGTGGAGAATGGCCTGTCATTCTTCTGTAAATTCTTTGCCTTAGAGGGCTCCCCTCCCATGAAGAACCTTTTCTTATTGAATGATTGTTTGAATTTTCCTAGGCTTGTGACAGGTTCCTTCTTGTCCCTTCCTCGAATCCTTTCAGATAATTCAGTGGCGTCTTCTAGCAATTCAGCATGCCGAACCATCTCCGAGTAGACTTGGATGTCCATCGGTGCAAGTTATGTAATATAGCGGGGCCGAAGACCGTTGAGGAACCTTCTCTCCTTCATCTTTTCTGTACACACCAAGTGGGGTGCATACCTGGACAATCTGGAAAATTGGGCCTCATACTCGGCCACTTTCAAGCCTTGTTATTTTAGAACGGTGAATTCCATGGCCTTCTTCGCCTGGACATGGTCGAAGAAGTACTTGTTGTTGAAATGCTCCGTGAATTCTTCCCATGTGACATGGTCTTCTGGCAGTGTTGCTTCTATGGATTCCCACCAACATCGAGCGTCCCGCTCCAGTTGGAATATGGCCAATAAAACCTTCTGCTCGTCCGTGCATTGCATCACCCGGAAGATTCGTTCCATCTCCTTTAACCAATTTTTGGCATCCTCGGGGTCAGACGAACCCGTGAACCTTGGTGGGTTCATGTTACGAAAACTCCTGTGGAGATCACCAGCTCCACGGTTGGCACTACCTTGCGCCACTTGCAGTAGCGCCTGTGTAAGGCCTTGTACGGTGCACTACATCTCGCGCCATTGTGCTCTTTCAGCAGCCATGATCCTACAAAATGGTTTAAGCATGATAAAGATCATGTTTAATTACAAGGTCAAAAGTCATTATAGATCTTAACCCATGGCTCTATCCGTCTCACTGGGTAAGGTATATCTATCCTTGGATTTGGGTTTTACCTATCCTTGGACTCAGGTTTTACCTAGGAAACTAAAATCCTAGGCTCTGATACCACGAAGACTATCACGTCCCGAGTGCGGAAGATACTCAGATGCGTGATGCGTCTATATAGATCGTGTCATTAGAGCGATAAAATTTTTGACATAAGTACGGAGTGCGCAAAGGACTAAAAATCTAAATGATCCCTACAGTCCAAAGGGATAATTATTTGATTAACAAAGAAAATAAAGATAGTCCATGGCAATTCCAAAGTTAAAGTCCAGCACTAGGCTACATGCCTTAACACGGTTTACACAACTAAACTGACATACTATAAATACAAGGCAGGACTCAAATAAATTCAAAAGACGCGACTAGCTAATGATAGGTGATTGGCGTTCGAGCACTCTTCACTTGGTCTCAATCCCATTCTTGTTGCTATCTGAATCATCTGAAAATGTTAGGAAGCAACTGGATGAGCGAATCGCTCAGTAGGAATTACATCTCAAGTTCGAGCAATCTTCAAGTTATTTACAAGTTACATGTATTACCAGTATAGCTATGCATGATATACAAGTGAGAAAAATCAGGTATACAGGTAAATCTATGCATGATGAACAGTAAGAGATCAAGAACTATATAAATAGAGTATCGCAAGATTTCAATTATTTGACAAGCAGTATTTCAAGAACTTATAGATGTAGATGTCACTTCTGGGCAAGTAGGGACTCATGTGCAAGTATGAACTCATGTGCAAGTAAATCTCATGTATGAGCAAGTAAAATTCATGTTCAAGCAAGTAATATCAAGTACGTGTCAATAGAATTGGCTATTTCAATCAATCAAGTAATCTGCCCTTTTCTCGGGCCACGAGTCAAGTATTACCTGTTCCGGGCCACGTAAGTCAAGTCAAGCAAGTAAAGAGAGTAAGTGTGGAGTGTCTCCAGTCAAGCAAGTACTTCGGTGCAATACTAAACACCGTGGTCAATAAACTCCCATGGGTAAAAGTACCTTCGGGTGCTCCTCCCAAGACCAGACTGGGCCCTATACGTACAGCATTTCATGTATTACTTTTGACATCCACTCTCATTTATAGCCAATATAAAATTTTAAGAATTTAAGAAATGTAGTGTTACAGACAAAGATTAACTAGTCATTTGGTTATGGGGGACTCTAGAGGTGACCCCTACAGGCTCAAGAGGTAGCTCCCGTCGTGTAGCACTTTGTGTCGTACGGCCTCAAGAGGTGGCTCCCACAACGTAGCACTTTACCCCGCATGTCACTTAGCTCCCACACTCCCAAATGGTAGTTTTAAGAGGTTCAAGGTTTAACCATGTAGGATATACACAAGGTAGATTTTCATGGAATGGAGTTCAAGGACTCATAATATACAGGAAAATGGATTTGGGTTGTGTATGTATAAATCATGAGACAGATCAAAATCATAAGATGCAATACTAAAATTGGTGCATGGGGTACAGGGGTTCTTTCACTGAATTGGCGCCTAGGGCACAGCCCCCATTTTAGGGAATTGGCGCCTAGGGAAGGACCCCCTTTTCAGTTAAATGGCACCTGGGGGAGAACCCCCTTTTTAGTAAAATGGCACCTGGGGGATGACCACACTTTCACAATTTTGATTTTTCAGAAATTATATATATACATAATGAAATTGGCGACTTCTCAGGAAGTCTTCAATTAATTAAGGATGACCTGTGTCACGCCCCGAGCCTTTATTACAGCGGAAGATGATCTCGGGAAACATGAACAGCCGACATGGTAAGCTTCTTGCAAGCAAGAATAATCAGAGCGTAATGACAATCACACATAAGATGTAATTGCACAAAAATTTATTCAAACTCCAACTTTATTCCAGAATAACCATGATAATAATCCAAGTACATGAATTACATTAATTCACTAGACTTAATAAAAGTAAATTACATGGACTCAATCTAGACATCATTTACTTCCTAGGTATTCTCTAATTCTTATTCGACTTTCATTCGCTCTCAGACCCATCACTTGAATAACTTGAATCTGAACTACTTGCTTCTCTTGAAAAGATTGGAAAATAGGTAATGAGCACACTTGCCCAGTAGGTATCTTCGCATCAACATGTAGGCAATATTGTTAAGGTAAAATTATGCGAATGCGATAAATCATGTAAATAAACTAAAGAAACAACACATGATCAAGTTAAGATATGATTGAGCAAGCATGATCAAGCAAGAATGTAATTATGGCCTTTCACGAACAAGAATGTAACGAGAATGTACTAGAACGTCATGTAACAAGCAAGTAAGTACTTTTTACTTAATAGCAAGTACTTCATGAATTTCTGTGGATAATTCACTTCATGAGCCGTGAATCTTTCCGTGATTGCCGTGGATATTTCACTTCTTTATAAAGAAAGTACTCCCAGCGCAATGTGATGCCAATAGTATCATACCCCATGGTTTATAATAGTATGTTTCCGATAATCAACCGAGGGGACTAGCATAGAGCCCTTGAACACAATAAGTGCTCGAACTTCATCTTCAAGTATAAATCAAGCTACTTCCACCTATATAGCAA
This sequence comes from Amorphophallus konjac, assembly GCA_022559845.1. Lineage (NCBI taxonomy): Eukaryota > Viridiplantae > Streptophyta > Magnoliopsida > Alismatales > Araceae > Amorphophallus > Amorphophallus konjac. The sequence continues at coordinate 250,523,037 of CM040126.1, forward strand.
TATAGTTGGCCACGCATGTAATAAGTTCAATGAATGTTCAAGCCTCAACTTCAATAATAAGAATGCACCAAATATAGATTCATGAGTTCAAGAAATGCATTAATAACTAGGGTATGTCTTGGAGAAAATTCGACAGCATAACGGTATGTTCTTTATCTTTCATAATTTATCCTATATGTCTTTTTACAAGTCCTAGACAATCATTAGTCAATCTAGGATCTTAGGATTATTAACCCTTGGGTCAAACCTCGGGTCAACAGTATTCAGGAAATTTAGCGGTCCAAAACTGGGCCGCTATATTGACATGGCGGTCTGGTATTGGGCCGCTAGAGTGGACTAAATCCAGAAAGAAATCAGTTTGGACTCAGAGAATTTGGCGGTCAGATACTGGACCATTAATGGGGCTTAGCAGTCGAGTATTGAACCGTTACTGGACAGAATTTCAAAAAACATCGGTAGTGCTTTCTAGATAATTGGGCTTTAATGGTATAACTAACTCGACGTCCTAGTGAGAATCCCAGGCTCGCGGAGAATTACGGAGACCTTGAAATAAGATTTCCTAGTCCATTGGAAGGAATATCAAAAGGAGAGGTTATCAAGTCTAAGATTGTGTTCCTAATGTGCAAAAAGTGTAACTAATGATCATATATCGGAATATATGCTATGAACTTACAGAAATGACTCTAAGATAAGAAGAGAATGTGTACTGTGGTAAACCAATGTTCAATCTTGCCAAAACCATAATTTAATACAAGACTTTATAGTTTTGGCCATGAAATTATTATATGCTTAAAATAATCCATAAAGAGCATGAAATCACTATTATGAATCAGTAATTACAACTCAGAGCAGTAAATAACATTAAAACAGGTTGGTATATAGTTAACTAGGCTTATTTATAAACTAAATGGGTTGTTCTTAAATCTTTCTCGGGTTGACAAAATTCAGAAAATTGGCGGTCTATTATAGAACCGTTACATAAAGTTGGCGGTTTATCGTAAGGCTTCCTGAGGTCCTATAACAGTGAAATCGCCAAAATCTCTGACGGTCTATTTATTGGCCGCTAATCTTTGACAAGCGGTTGATCGTAGGGCCGCTAAATAAATATGGCGGTCCATGAATAGGCCGTCAGGCTTGACAGAAAACTAATAATTTGACTAAATGATTGTCCAAGACACATCATGTCTGGAAATCAACATATATAAACTTCTACCAAGGTAGAACAAACGACATACTACAATATGCATGGGATTCATGTATCATGACAAGAGAATTTATTTTAGTTCCTTTAGGGCTAAGAAATATGCATGAATGATACACTAAGTGCATGGTTCCACTAATATAAAATTCTTGATCTATAAAGCATGATATCAAGTAAAACCAGAGGGCTTTTAATCCTAGCATGATATTTTCACTGTTCATGAGATGACCTACCTCTTAGAATACTTCTAAACTCCGAATTTGATGTTGGAAGTGAGCCCTAATTCTGTCCCTTCCTGTGATAAATCAGCAACTTCACACTACTCTAACGCTTTACTCTCTTGACCTATGGACATGAAATTTGGAGGGTAAGAAGAAGATACTAAGGGTAACAAAAAGTTCTAAAGGTAATAATGCTAAATACCTTGTTCTAGGTTCTAAATTCCCTGATCTTCACCAGACTTTTGCTCAGTTTTCTTGGTCGTTAATATGGAACCAGTGACTTTGCAGGCTTCTATCTCCTTGTGTGCTTGATCTCCTAGCACGAAATTTTGAGGAATGTTAGTCCTATATTTTAGGAATAAAAACTTCTAAAGAATCTACCCGAAATAATGTCTCCTTACCTTAGTTCCACGCAAGCTAAATGTAAGGGCCGCGTAAGTGAAACTTAGGGTCTATTTAAAGGTTTTTACTACGGTTTGAAGATTAGAACAATCCTAGACTCCTTATTAAACCTCAGGTCGACTTCTGAGAGTCCTTAAGATGTTTACTGGTCCTCTTATCTCGATGTCTTGGTGATAGAACCTTAAAAATCCAATCCTTTTGCTCTTTCTTCATTTCGCGGAACTGACAGAATGTAGCGGTCTAGGATTGGGCCGCCATATGTGTCCTAGCGGTTTTACGATAGACCGCCACTATGTTTGGGTGCCGAATTTGAAATACATTCAAACTCTATTTTCATTTTATCCACTTAATTGTCCATATAATAAGTATTTATCACTTATATTCTGTGAATAAACAAATTACTCTTCTAGAATAATGGCTAAGCTGTCACGCCCCGAACCGATAGCAGCGGAACGTGTCGGTTGCTCGGAACGTGGCAGTTAAACAGTCATGTAAATCAGGGCATAGTTATTTCCACAAAACATAATTTGGACAAATAATAAATTTCATTTCAAATATAAGTTCTTTACATATTCGAGCCCATAATAAATGAAAGACTCAATAAAGAAAATTACAATGAGACTCTTGACTCGACTTAACATAAGACACAGGATAGCAAGACTAGATGGTTTGTCTAGATGTCAGAGTACTAATCACTCTTGCCCTTGCCCATCATGTTCGGTCTCGTCGTCACTAAGGTCATTACCTGAAAAAAGATTAGAAAATGCAGGGTGAGCGAACGCTCAGTAGGACTTAATATCTCATGCTCCAAGCTAGCTTTAAGTCAATTACAGTTTAACATGCTCATGCAGGTCATGCAAGATATAGAAATCGAGAACTATAATGACACGAGATAAATTCAAGAATTATAAGAAACAAACAAGTAAGCAAAATTCTAGATACACTCATGAAGAGTAAGGACAATGACAATCAAGAGAGTATAGCAAGATCTTAACAAGTACTTTCTCAAGCTAGGTCAAGAGCATTCACGAGGAAATATAACATTCATCTCTCTATGATGAACACTATCACGAGAGCTTCAATGTATCCATTATTATGAAGGATCTTCATGATAAGATAACGAGTACTATCATTGGGGGTAATTCAAGAACTTTTATGATGATCGATATAGAAGTAGAATAATTACTTCTACAAGCATTCTATAGCATTTGCCAAGACACTAAGGGAATATCACGACGATATGATAACCCCTCCAATAAGGTAATTCAAGATCTTTTCATGACGAACAATTAGTTGTAGAAAGGTGTACTATGATGGCAATTACTCCCGATCATCACTATCACGAGAGTGTTTGCACACCTAGCACTATATAGGATTGTGTACTATGATGGCAATTACTCCCGATCATCACTATCACGAGAGCGTTTGCACATCTAGCACTACATAGGATTGGCCAATGCACTAAGGGGAAAATCACAACGATATGACCACCCCTCATGGAAATAAGTTATAGACGACTATAGGTGGTGAATGCCAGCACCCGATCATCGTATACCGGTAACGTTTGGACTTTGCCTCGCCCAATAGGGTCAGATCAGGACCCGTAGCATTTAAAATGTCATTTTAGTGGGACCCATAGCCCCTAACATTTAGTCTAGACTAATTCCATATTAATGGTCAAGAATTTCAAGGATCAAGCATGTAAGAACATTAAGATATATTTCATGGAACATAGAGTTTAAGGATAGAACTTGTAATAAGGATGATATATCAATAAACCATATGAAAACCATGACATTCTGGAAATCTGGGTGATTAGGTACAACCAGCTCAGTCGGCCTTGAGGGAATCCAAGGCTGCGAGGAGACTTACGGAGGTCCCAATGACTAACTTGCCAGTCCGAAGGAACGGAATGTCCAACAGAGGGCTCGTATGTCACCGAGAGTTGAGGTATATAACGTGAACCAATCTGAAATAAGGACTCCATCTACGGACGTGAGATGAGAGTGCCAAAAGACCCGAGGTATGGGTCAAAATCGGAAGAAAACAGTGAGAACATGAATGCGTTAATTATAGAATTCACGTCCATCCAATTCTATAATTAACTATAATTAAATAAACTTATATTAATTGACGCCCGTGGGTGGCGTCATTTATTAATTAGCGTCCTCTTGGAGGGACGTTAATTTTATGATTTTTAACATAATTCATTTAACAAGAATTCACATTAATATCTATTTAATTGAATAATTTTAAAATATACATTCAAAGACATATTTTTTTATATAAAATAATTTAGAAAAATAGAATATATGATAATTAGGAGAAAAATTCAAGGATTCCAAAAATATATTTTTTATAATTTTATGTTGCATAGTTTAGTAGATATGAATTTTCAAAGATATAATTACAAGTTATATATATATATATATATATATATATATATATATATATATATATATATATATATATATATATATATATATATATAGAAAATAATTCAACGACCTTGCACGATGCCGTCAAAAGAATTTGATGCCATTGAGCTTGTCGTCATTTCAATAAAAGTGTCGATCTTCAAACCTCCTGTTCTCGACGTACACACGTCGAAATCACGCGTTCTATATATCGAAATGACGGGCTCGAAAAACTCTACCTAACTGGACTTTCAAAGTAATTTTTCGTTGAGAGATGGGGGATCTTGAGATAGGCCACGAACAAATCTCGGTCTCGGTCTCGGTCTCTACCCCAATAAAGAGATGGGGGATCTTGAGATAGGCCACGAACAAACTCTACCTAACGAAAAATGATGCAACCACTCTCACTATCTCGGTCTCTACCCCAATAAAGCTCCCATAAAATTTCATGGCCAAAGGACACTCCGACGCCCACGAACAAATCGTTAAGGCAAAATCCCATAACTATCAAGCTACAGTTTTTTTATAATTCAACGAGTATATAGTTAAAACATATTAAATTGTTTAACTAATTAATGTTTATGGTTAATACAACATTTATATGCATGAAAATTTAGGAATAATCATGGGGATCCCATAATTATATTTATCTAGAATTTTGTTATGTGGTTACACAGTTACAAAATTCTTTAATCATGCGTTTACTTTGTTAACTTCACGTGAAACTACAAACTTTAACAAGAAACATGCATAAATTATGTAGATTAACTAACAGTTTGGGCTTGGGAGATTGCCTACCTCTCGTTGATGCTCTGACAGATAAATAGAAGAAGAAGAAGAAATAGCAGGATGATGATGACGATAAGCAACAGCAACTGCAATAGCAGAGGACGAAGACAGCTGCGGCACAACCACTGGAGGAAAAGGAAGTCCTTGCACTCGGATAGAAACAGAGGACGCAGCAACCGCAACATGTCCACAATAGTGAAGGAGAAGAAGCTTTAGTTGCTTCTATACGTAGCAACTGCACTTCAACGGTGGAGGAAGAAGAAGCAGCAATAGGATGCCGCTGGAAGACGCTCCTTGGGCTCGCAGTAGCAGAAGGAAGAAGATACTATAGCCGGGGCCAGGTCGAAAGATAGGGTATTTATAGAGTAGCAATCCTAATGGGCTTCTAGGAGTTTGATTGGAACTAAAACCTCCCAAGTAGACTCTTTATTACACTTAGACCTCCACGTATTGATCCCTTTCCTTAATCAAAACTTACCCAATTAACTTCCTTGTTCGAACCAAACACCATCGGGACCTTTTTGAAAATGACGCCTAAGATTGGGGCGTGATTTCAATAAATGACGCCTGTGTGAGAAGTCTTCAATTCAGGATATAGCGCCTGTCAAGGGGGCGTTATTTACCATTATCATTTCTTACCTTATTAACGTATGAAAATGGCGCCCATTCAAAGGGGCGTCATTGTTGGAATTAGCGCCTAAGATAGGGGCGTCAATTCATAAATTAGCGCCCATTTGTACGGTCTTCAATTAAATAACGCCCTGATGGAAGGCGCTATTCATTTTTGACTTTTTCATATGTTTTAGGTTTTATATGTATACGGGTGACATATAGTGGGTTGTATTGTTAAGGCTCCTTTTTATAAGATATATGTGTGAGTTATTTTTGGGCCAAGACTCATGTATAATCTATATCTATATCAATATATTTATACATATATTCCCAGCCCATTCAATATCTTTAGAGCCCATTAATTACATATGTCTTATAATTATCTTAAGCTTTTTAGCCTAACATTTTAATAAGACTCTATATATAAATGTGTGTAGGTGAGCTGTTACGTGAGTTATATATATATATGGCCTTATGGGTTAAATGGGTTGGGTTTTGAAATTGCATGTTGGGCCTTATATCTTTACACACCTACATATGTAAGTTGTGAGCTTAGTGGGTAGCATATGTGTTTAACATTTAGATCTTTAGTGAAATTCATTTAACTTAGTATTATTTGGGTTGGGTTATAATATATTTATATAAATATTACGTATAACTGTTTTAATGCAAAGGCCCACTAATTATATTTAGTAGACTAATAAGTAGTTTTATCTAATTGGTAGAACTTTATATAAATACTTTATTTCCTTTAACTTTATTTATTTGTATATCTTATTTATTTTCCATTGTTGTCTCGGGTATCAGAGTCGGGTTCGATCCTATGATCTTTAACTCAATTATCTACTTGTAACTCGTTAGGGTTTTAGCTTAATGGTTGGGCTTTAATGAAGGATTTATTCATAGCCTTCTAATTAATGTTTAGGCCCACTATCAATTTAGGCTATTTCCATTATCGAAATTTTATTTTCTATATTTATTTCATGACCAATATTAATATGTATCCTTTATAAATTTTGGGGTGCTACAAAACTTCATGGGCTTGGTCCTTATGTCCTTTGGGCTTTATTTAAATAGGCTAGGTTAATTGGTTACCATATTTGGGTCTTACTAATGATTTATTCGGCCTTTTAAAAATTCCCAGAAAATATTTAAATACTTCAAAAATATTTTATAAAATCTCAAGGACATTACACCCTCTCCCACTTAAGAGAATATGGTCCCCAAATTCAATGTATGGATTATGGAGAGTGTACTTACATTCAAATAGTTCTGAAAATCTTTTGCGCATAACTTATTCGGTTTCTCATGTTTCTCCTGACTTTGTTCACTGGATCTTGACCACAGGAATAGTTTTATTCCGAAGTTGACGTACCTCCCGTTCAATGATCCTGATTGGCTTTTGCTCATATGTCAAATCCTTCTTAATCTCCATATTGTCGTAGGTGATGACATGGAAAGGATCAGGAACATACTTTTTGAGCATTGAGACGTGAAATACATCATGGACTTCAGATAATTGAGGAGGTAAAGCAATTCGATATGCAACTTCACCAACTCTTTTAAGAATCTCAAAGAGGCCGATAAATCTTGGAGTAAGCTTGCCCTTAATACCAAATCTTCGAATACCTCAACCTGGAGAAACTTTAAGGATTACATGGTCTCCTACTTGAAACTCCATGTCGCGCCTTCGATTGTCAGCATATGATTTCTGCCTATCTTGGGCCATTTGAAGTCTTTCTCGAATGAGTTTAATCTTCTCGGTAGTATCCCTAATAATGTCGGGACCGAGAAATTACCTTTCTCCTACTTCATTCCAACAAATAGGGGAATGACAACTTCTTCCATATAGAGCTTCAAATGGTGCCATTTGAATGCTAGCTTGGTAGCTATTGTTGTATGCAAATTCTACTAGAGGCAAGTGATCATGCCAACTTCCTCCAAAATCAATAGCACAAGCCCTAAGCATATCTTCCACCACTTGATTTGTCCTTTCTATTTGACCATCAGTTTATGGATGGAATGTCATGCTAAAGCTCAGTCGGGTCCCTAAAGAATGTTGTAGACCCATCCAGAATTATGAAGTAAACCGAGGATCTCGGTCAGATATAATGGTAACTGGAACACCATGTAATTTAACAATCTCTTTCTTGTACAATGCTGCTAGTACATGCACAGACCATCGACTCTTGATTGTTAGAAAATGTGCAGACTTAGTCAACCGGTCTATGATCACCAATATACCATCGTGTCCTCCTCTTGTCTTAGGTAAACCCATGATGAAATCCATCCCTATACTTTCTCACTTTCATTCGGGAATATTCAAGGGGTGTAATTTACCTGCGGGTTTTAAATGTTCTGCCTTGACCTGTTGACAAGTGAGACAGCGGGACACAAAATCTGCTACTTCTCTCTTCATGTTGGGCCACCAAAAGTTTCTTTTCAAGTCTTGATATATCTTGGTAGCACCAGGATGAACAACATACCTTGACATGTGTGCCTCTTCCATGATTAATCTCTTAGTATCATTATGATTTGGCACACACACTCTGTCTTTGAATAGTAGTCTTCCATCATTTGAGATAGAAAATTCTGGTCTCTGATCAATATTATCTTTTATGTCCATCAATATAGGATCATTCTCTTGCAATTTGACTATATCCTCAATCAATGTAGGTTGAGACCTTATATTGGCAATTATACATCCATCTTCTTCTCTGTCAATATCAAGATTCAAGTAAGAAAAATCCTTGATAAGACAAATCATGCATTCTCTGAGGCTTGCTAGTGTTGCCATTGGTCTTCTGCTAAGAGCGTCTGCTACATCATTTGCCTTCCCTAGATGATATTGAATTGTAAAGTCGAAGTCCTTAAGATACTCCAACCACCTGCGTTGTCACATATTTAACTCCTTCTGGGTAAAAAGATATTTTAGACTTTTATGATATGAGAATATAGTGAACTTCTCCCCATAAAGGTAACGTCGCCAAATTTTTAATACGAAAATAACGGCAGCCAATTCTAGATCATGCACGGGATAATTCTCTTCATGACGCTTTAGTTGTCTTGAGGAATAACAAATCACCTTCCCATTTTGCATAAGAACGCATCCTAGGCCAATGCCAGATGCATCTGTATAGATTTCAAACCCACCACCCTCAACGGGCAATGATAATATAGGGGCGGTCGTGAGATGTTCCTTAAGAGTTAGGAAACTCTCTTCACAGCCCTTCTACCATACAAAAGGATTTTCTTTTCTTGTAAGTCTTGTCAAAGGGACAACAATCTTAGAAAAATCCTTAATAAATCTCTTGTAAGAGACAGCTAGCCCTAGAAAACTTCTTACTTCTGACACAGTCGCTGGCCATCTCCAGTTCTTGACAGCTTCTAGTTTAGAAGGAGCCACGACGTTACCTTCCTTTGAAATGATATGGCCAAGAAATGAGACTTCCTTTAGCCAAAACTCACATTTGCTAAGTTTCGCATAGAGTTTGTGTTCTCTTAGAGTATGCAAGGCTATTTTCAAATGGTCTTCATGTTCCTCCTTCGTCTTGGAGTAAATAAGAATGTCATCAATGAATGTGACCACAAATCAATCGAGATAAGGTCTGAAGACATTGTTCATTAGTTGCATAAATGTGTCCGGGGCATTGGTTAACCCGAGCGGCATTACCGAAATTTGATAGTGGCCATAACGGCTTCGGAAAGCCATTTTGTATACGTCTTCATCTCTGATTTTGAGTTGATGATATCCCGACCTGAGCTCAATCTTGAAAAAATATTCTGCTCCCGAAATTTGATCAAAGAGCTCATCGATACGTGGCAACGGATACTTATTTTTGATAGTAAGCTGATTCAGTCGCCGGTAATCGATACATAATCTGAGAGATCCATCTATCTTCTTGACAAATAGAACCGGCGCACCCCAAGGGGATGTGCTAGGTCGAATGAATCCCTTGTCTAGTAGCTCCTGAAGTTGTCTCTTCAGTTCCTTAAGTTCTGTGGGGGACATCCTGCAGGGAGCTATTGAAACAGGTGCTGCTCCGGAAATGAGTTCAATGGAGAAGTTTACTTCCCTTTCGGGTGGTAAATTGGGTAAATCAGATGGAAATATATCCAAAAATTCATTGACGATAGGGATATCCTCCAAGATGATTTCCTTGGATTCAGAGAGGGTTACGGAAGCAAGGAAAGATACACATCCTTGGGAAATTAATTTACAAGCGTGTAGGGATGAAATGATGGCAGGATGCTTCCTATATTTGATACCAAGGAAAGAAAACCACGAAAAACCAGGTTTCCGAAAAGAAATAATCTGGTTGCAACAATTGATGTAAGCATCATGATCTACAAGATAAGCTACCCCTAATATAGCATCGTAGACCTCTATGTCAAGGCATACGTGATGGGGACATCAAAGTGGGGACTAAGTTGTCCAACCCATTTACTGGAGAAATCGCTCCTGTCCCATGGCCCATTAGGCCAGACCCGTCTAAATTTTGGGCTTTTCTCTTTTATTTACAATGTAATTTCTTTTTATTAGCATTTAGTTCTTAGTGGGTCAGTTAATTGGGCCCAAAAGGCCAAGTTAGCTAGTGGGTCTGGTTAAAGGTCATAGGTAGCTTATTGTTACCCCCGGGATAGCGGGGTCTTTTTCCATTTGTTAGGGATAATTAATGTCATTTGTAACCCTTGGCCTATCCTATAAATAGGGGATCAAAGGGCCTCATTTAGGAGGAGAATTATTGAATGGAAAAATTATGTTTTAGAAGGACTTTCTTGAGTCTCTCCCTCTCTCTCTCTCTATCACTTGCGAACCTCCCTCTCTCCTTCTCTCTCTCTCTCTTGCGAAATCTCTCTCTCTCTCTCTCCCCCTTGCGACCAGATCTCTCTCTCTCCTTGGGGAATTTGAAATTCCCTTCTCTCTCCTCCCTCCTTGGGCCGTGAGCCACCCTCCCCCCTTCCTCTCTCCACCTTGCCACATCAGCCTTATCCCCCTTGATTCCCTCCTCCTTTCCCTCATCTAGTTTCCTATTTCCCTCCTACCTTTCTTATCACCTTCATAATCCCTTTCAAATTAAATCCCAGCCCTCCAAATCTCATCAAAATTCCATCCTATTATCCTCTCCCTCCTAAAATCCCTCCTTCTATTTAGGAAACTTCACCAAAATCCAATTTTCTTCCCTCCTTTCCAACTAGCAGCCGCACCTCCCTCTCCCACCTTCCCAAGTGCGCACCCCACCCCTATCCTAACCCTAGTTCGCACCCCCAAGCCTCCAACACCCCAGCCACCTCCAGCCACCCCTCCCCTCTGCAACATATGCCCCATCCCCTTCCAGGAGCGTCCACGGCGACCCCGGCATCCCCCTGCACCGCCTTTGTCATCGACTGTGGAGATCTTCTTGTTCTGCAGTTCGCTGTCCCATACCAGAAGCTTGGCCGAGTGTGCAGCGACCCTACCATCGTCTACAGTGCGAACCGGCCTGAGCTTCCTTCTGTGAAGTTGTTCATCTCCGAGTCCACTTCATGACTGAGGTGGAATCGTCTCATTCTGACTTCACCACTGATCGCGTCGCCCATTCTCGTGCTGCTGCGCCAGATTCAAGCAAGAACCTGAGGTCCGTTTGGCAGAGGCTTCACCGACTTCACCGGCGCGATTCAGCCTAAACTCTCTTCTGAGAGTTGGTTCTTCTCCAATCCCTCGGCGTTCCTGAGGTGGTCCCACCCCGTTCCAACTTCAGCACAGTTCGTAGCCGTCGTTCACCCATGACTGTGCAGATCAGGTGCAACCCAATCTGCCCAGACTGTGTGCCCGCCTTGCAGAGCGTGCCACGCCCAACCTGTTCATCATCGGCCCAGGACGTCTTCACCAAAGTTGTGCCCCTTGACAACACAAAACCAACCCAGGTGGTTTCATCTCGTTCTGACATCCGTGCGGAAAGTTTCACCACGGACATCGCACCTCTATCCGGCTGCTCGCTCAGGAATCAGAGGCTTGCCACAACTGCGACCACGCCTGGCTCGGTGATCCAATGGCCTCCATCTCTTGAGGGTACGTAGACCTCCCAGTCTTATATCCAACCTTTCTGGTCTCGCATCGTTCGGAGTTTGGTGGAGAGCGTGCCACCCTTTGCACACCAACTGCGCAGATCTGTCCAGCAGGACAGATTCGTGCATGACCTCTTCTTAGGCCGGCCATGCCCTCCAGAGACCTCAGAACAACGCCAAACTTTCAGGAGCACCTCTGGACTTCCCCAGAAACGTTTTTGCACAAGCGGCATCGCATTTAGAGTTCTGTACGTGGTTTACCTTTCAGAGCTTCGCAGTTGTATCCAGCAGGGCAGCGTGTAGCATTTGTTTGCATATCTCCCTTCCCCTTGCTCCCCCCTCCTGCGTGAGGGTAGTTTTGTATTGATCTATATATCCCATCCCCGTGATCCCCTCCCTGCGTGGAGTGTAGTGCCATAAGGCTGTACTCACAAGTTCGCATCGGAAGCCGCCGTCGACGTTCTCATGCGCGCGCTCGTCCCGCATCAATACGAGGTTTGCAGGGAGATTGTGACCTTCTACCCTTACCTCACTATCGGGATAATAGTTTGTGAGTTTGGTTCCGGGACCTAAAGGTCTAGTAATAGCAAGGTCCGTAGGTAAAGGAACTGATGAAAGAGGTAAAGTTTTTGCGAAGGCGGTAGATATAAAAGAATGAGAAGCACCAGTATCAAATAATACGAATGCAGGATGTGAACAAATTTGAATAGTACCTTCCATAAGCCCATCATCCTTGGGTGCTTCCTCATCTAAAATGGCATTGAGATGAACCTGTCTCTTACGTCCACCTCCAGAAGGTTGATCCTTCATGAGAGGGCAGTCTAGCATGCGCTGATCCCGACTGTCACATCTTAAACAAGCGCCGAGGTGCTTCCAACATTCTTCGGCCGAATGACCGAACTTGTCACAAAAGGTACAGGCCGTGGCGACCTGCTTATCTTCTTCTTTGACTTTCATGTTCTTGTGGTAGCCCCTACCACTCCCATTTCGGGACCTTTTCTTACTATCACGGGATTTGTAAGGTTCCGTGATGTTGAACTTGCCTTTCTTGTCACGCCGATCTGACCTTCGGCTTGGTTCTTCGCCCTTACCTTTTAATTTCTCGACCTTCTCTTAGGTCCTTTCACATAGGTGTGCCCGATGGACCATTTTCGCGCATGTACGGATATTCTGGGTCCCCAATTGTTGAATATATCCGGGCCTTAATCCGTCCATAAATTGATTAGCCTTCAACAAGTCAGTGCTAATCAGATGAGGAGCATAGGGTGCCAGTCGAGAAAATTGAAGTTCATATTCTGCCACTGACAACCTGCCCTGGCGTAGAGAAGCGAACTCCATAGCCTTCCGCTCCTTGATATGCTCGAAAAAATACTTGGCTCGGAAGAGCGTAAGAAAGCCTTCCCATGTGTGTGGTGCATCAGTTGATGGTGTAGGAACAGACTTCCACCACGTACGTGCATATTTATTTAGTTGAAAAGTAGCAAGGCGGACCTTTTCTTGATCCGCACATTGCATAACATCAAATATATAGTTCATCTCTTCAATCCAGTTCTCAGCCTCATATGGATTAGAAGAACCATAGAATCATGGAGGGTTTAGACTCCGAAAGTTGCGATGCAAGTCCCCAGCTCTCGCTCCTATGCCTGCTTTAGGCTATCGTTTGTAGTGCTTGAGTAAGGCCTACAACAATCTGCTGCATACCATTCTAGTCTACGCGATGAGCCATTATAAGAATAAGGTACCTGAGAGAAATAACAAGTTAATTCCCATGGAATTTTTTAAAAGGGATCAATCTAAGGCTAATTTACTATCTTATCCCGGGCTCTACCCAATTCTCACATGGGTGGATAAATTTCTTCCTTAGTTCATAGGTATGGGTCCTAAAACCTTGGACTTATCCTATGACATGACTTTTCTCCCTAAGTCCTTAGACTTAGGCTCTGATACCAACTTAACTGTCACGCCCCGAGCCTTTATTACACCAGAAGATGATCTCGGGAAACATGAACAGCCGACATGGTAAGCCTCTTACAAGTGAGAATAATCAGAGCGCAAAAATAATCACACATAAGATGTAATTTAACAAAAATCTATTCAAACTCCAACTTTATTCCATAATAACCATGATAATAATCCATGTACATGAATTACATTAATTCACTAGACTCAATAAAAGAAAATTACATGGACTCAATCTAGACATCATTTACTTCCTAAGTCTTCTCTCATTCTTATTCGACTTTCATTCGCTCTCGGACCCATCACTTGAATAACTCGAATCTGAACTACTTGCATCTCCTGAAAAGATTGGAAAATAGGTAATGAGCATACTTGCCCAGTAGGTATCTTCGCATCAACATGATTGGCAATATTAAAGTGATTAACATTTTAGCTATAAAGAATAGGGTAAAATCATGCGAATGCTATACATCATATAAATAAACCAAAGAAACAAGACATGATTAAGTTAAGATATGATTGAGCAAGCATGATCAAGCAAGAATGTAATTATGACCTTTCACGAATAAGAATGTAACGAGAATGTACTAGAACGTCATGTAACAAGCAAGTAAGTACTTTTTGCTTAATAGCAAATACTTCATAAATTTATGTGGATAATTCACTTCATGAGCTATAAATGTTTCCATGATTGCCGTGGATATTTCACTTATTTATAAAGAAAGTACTCCCAGTGCAATACGACGTCAGTAGCATCATACCCCATGGTTTATAATAGTATGTTTCCGATAATCAGCCGAGGGGACTAACATAGAGTCCTTGAACACAATCAGTGCTCGAATTGCATCTTCAAGTATAAATCAAGCTAATTCCACGTATATAGCAATAAAGTTGGCCACGCATATAACAAGTTCAATGAATGTTCAAGACTCAACTTCAATAATAAGAATGCACCAAATATAGATTCATGAGTTCAAGAAATGCATTAATAACTAGGTTATGCCTTGGAGAAAATTCGACAGCATAACAATATGTTCTTTATCTTTCATATTTTATCTTATATATCTTTTTATAAGTCCTAGACTATCATTAGTCAATCTAGGATCATAGGATTATTAACCCTTGGGTCAAACCTCGGGTCAACAATATTCAGGAAGTTCAGCGGTCTAAAACTGGGTAGCTATATTGACATGGCGGTCTGGTATTGGGCCGCTAGAGTGGGTTGAATCCATAAAGAAATCAGTTTGGACTCAGAGAATTTGGCGGTCAGATACTGGACCGTTAATGGGCCTTAGCAGTCGAGTATTGAACCGTTAATGGACAAAATTTCAAAAAATATCGATAGTGCTTTCTAGACAATTAGGCTTTAATGGTACAACTAACTCGGCGTCCTAGTGAGAATCTCAGGCTCGCGGAGAATTACGGAGGCCTTGAAATAAGATTTCCTAGTCCATTAGAAGGAATATCAAAAGGAGAGGTTATCAAGTCCAAGATTATGTTCCTAAAGTGCGAAAAGTGTAACTAATTGTCATATACCACAATATATGTCATGAACTTATAGAAATGACTCTGAGATAAGAAGAGAATGTGTACTGTGGTAAACCAATGTTCAATCTTGCCAAAACCATAATTTAATACAAGACTTTATAGTTTTGGCCATGAAATTATTATATGCTTAAAATAATCCATAAAGAGCATGAAATCACTATTATGAATCAGTAATTACAACTCAGAGCAGTAAATAACATTAAAACAGGTTGGTATATTGTTAACTAGGCTTATTTATAAACTAAATGGGTTGTTCTTAAATCTTTCTCGGGTTGACAAAAATCAGAAAATTGGCGATCTATTATAGAACCGTTACATAAAGTTGGCAGTTTATTGTAAGTCCGCCTGAGGTCCTATAACAGTGAAATCACCAAAATCTCTAACGATCTATTTACTGGCCGTTAATCTTTGACAAGCGGTTGATCGTAGGGCCGCTAAATAAATATGGCGGTCCATGAATAGGCCGCCAGGCTTGACAGAAAACTAACAATTTAACTAAATGATAGTCCAAGACACATCATGTTTGGAAATCAAGATATATAAACTTCTACCAAGATAGAACGAAGGATAGGCTACAATATGCATGGGATTCATGTATCATGACAAAAGAATTTATTTTAGTTCCTTTAGGGCTAAGAAATATGCATGAATGATACACTAAGTGCATGGTTCCACCAATATAAAATTCTTGATCTATAAAGCATGAAATCAAGTAAAACCAGAGCGCTTTTAATCCTAGCATGATATTTTTGCCGTTCATGAGATGAGCTACCTCTTAGAATACTTCTAAACTCCAAATTTGATGTTGGAAGTGAGCCCTAATTCTGCCTCTTCCTGTGATAAATCAGCAACTTCACGCTGCTCTAACTCCTTGCTCTCTTGACCTATGGACATGAAATTTGGAGGGTAAGAAGAAGATACTAAGGGTAACAAAAAGTTCTAAAGGCACTAATGCTAAATACCTTGTTCTAGGTTCTAAATTCCTTGATCTTCACCGGACTTTTGCTTATTTTCCTGAGTCGTTAATATGGAACCAACAACTTTGCAGGCTTCTATCTCCTTGTGCGCTTGATCTCCTGGCACGAAATTTTGAGGAATGTTAGTCCTATGTATTAGGAATAAAAACTTCTAAAGAACTTACCCAAAATAATGTCTCCTTACCTTAGTTCCACGCAAGCCAAACGTAAGGGTCGCGCAACTGAAACTTAGGGTCTATTTATAGTTTGAGGATTAGAACGATCCTAGAGTCATTATTAAACCTTAGGTCGACTTCTGAGAGTCCTTAAGATGTTTATTAGTCCTCCCATCTCGATCTCTAGGTGATAGAACCTTAAAAATCTCATCTTTTTGCTCTTTCTTCATTTCACGGAACTGACAGAATGTAGCGGTCTAGGACTGGGCCTCCATATGTGCCCTAGCGATTTTACGATAGACCTCCACTATGTTTGGGCACCGAATTTGAAATTCATTCAAACTCTATTTTCGTTTTATCCACTTAATTTTCCATATAATAAGTATTTATCCCTTATATTCCGTGAATAAACTAATTACCCTTCTAGAATATGGGCCAAACTTCATGGGCTTGGTCCTTAAGTCTTTTGGGCTTTATTTAAATAGGCTAGGTTAATTGGTTACCATATTTGGGTCTTAACAATGATTTAATCAGCCTTTTAAAAATTCCCAAAAATATTTAAATACTTTAGAAATATTTTATAAAATCTCCAGGGCATTATAAACTGGCTGCCGCTATTTAGGGAATTGGCGCCCTAGCTTGGGACGCCAATTTCATTGGGTGATTTTCAACCAGTAGGTACGTTTGTGACTTAAAACACTATTCATCTGAAAAAGTTTCTCGAAATTAGAAAGTAAGGACTTGAACAGGTAGTGAAAATTCTCGGGAGTTCAGAAACATGTTCAGGTATAATTATTGGGTTTTTGTTTCACAGATATGAATTTTTCTAATGCTGTGGTTTTAATTTCTCAAAATAGAATTCGTGCCCTTATGAGTAGTCTTCATTTAATTCAAGACTCCTCGGGGTGTCACTAATTGATATACAGGGCTCAACTAATAGATGACACTGCTGAGAGTCACCAATTGAGTAATTTTTCAAGTAAGTCATGCTTCGTATCAGGGAGGTACATTCTATGATACAATGTACTATTCATTTTTTCCAAAGTTTCTCCGAATCAGAAATTGAGGACATGGATAGGTAGAGAAAAATATCAGAATCACAGAACTATATTCATGCAAAATTTTCATGGTTTAGTTCAATAGTTATGGATTTTTAAATGCGTTGATTTAATAATTACTGAAAATTCCATAAATAGAATTGACGACACTGCATATAGTCTTCATTTAATTGGCGCCCTGGCTGGGGGTGCTATTCACCTGAGAGTTGGGCTTTTCGGAATTTTAAAATAGGTCTATATCTTATGTAAGAGAGGTTGTATACTAGGGTTAAAACATGATTGTTTAAGGCTATAAAACTAGTGTAATAAGATATGTTTAAAACTCATAAAATAATGGTAGCAGATGGTCTATAAAATCATATATGTCAGGTGTAACAGGATATTTAAAATCTGTGTAACATGGTATATACTTGGTCATTTTTGATCACGATAAAGCCGTGTAATATAGAATGGAAGATGAGTTAATCTAACTCTAAGCATGCATGTTACGTAACCTATTTAGCTACTAGTTGGGCAAGATCTTGAGAACACCTACCTTTTTGACGTGATTACAAGGTACAGATGACAGAATAGAAATCCAAGGATGAAGCCACACGCTCTCCGCCGCCGTAAAGCTCCAACAACAGGACGTAGACTTCACGTTTTTCGAGGGAACGAAGGGAAATATTCCATTCTGCAAGCAGCACTGATGATGGCAGTAGCCTCTGCCAGTGCTACGGAGGGAATTAGTTATAGGGAATCGCAAAGCATTGGTTTATTGCCTTGCGGGTCTGGTTGAGTAGACATAGTGTTTTTCCTGCTAAATGGGGTTGTTCGTGCCTCAACCTTCTAGAAACACAGATTAAATGACACCCTTGTAAGTGGTCGTCCATTAATCTAGGTGGTACTATTCATGTAAATGATGCTTCTACATGAGGGCGTCTATTAATCTGGGTGGCATTATTCATGAGAATGATGGCCTTGCACGAGGGCGTTAATTTTAGACAAATCTACCACTTTCACGTGTTGACCTTCATGGTGTATATGTATATATATTAATACTATAATGGGATGGTGGCCCTAAGGGAATTGGTGCCTGTTCAGATGGTCTTCAATTTGTTGAATGGCACCCTGGTAAGGGGCACCCATTCTCTTGGTGGTGGACAAGGTGGAAACCCACTCACGTGCTACCCATGTGCCCATGTGTTGGCATAAAGTAAAGTTGGGTTGTACATTTACACAATGGTCCTCATGAAGTTGGATTCTTTATATAAAGCCTTTCATATAGGATTCTTTAAGAAGAGTTCATTACGTACTAGGCATAAAGTGGTGGATTGTACATTTATATACTAGTCCTCATAAGATTTGGTTCTTTACATAAGGCCTTCATGATTCTTTATGGCATAAAGTGACGTTGGCTTGTATATTTATATAATAGCCCTCATGAGGTTGGGTTCTTTATATAAGGCATTCATGTAGGATTCTTTTGGAATAGGTTTGATTTCTCCATTGTTTTATTGGGGGTGCTACAGTCCAAGGGCTCGACACTAGTGTAGATCTATGGAAAAGTCCACTTCTTAGAAGAAGAAATTGAATAATATGTAATAGGGGTGGAAAAAGAAAGGGAAAGAGAGAGATACAGGGGAGTAAAAGAGCATGTGTGGATGCCAAGGGGATAGGTGATCGCCAGAGGTGTTACCTCAAAAGATATGAATAATAAAGCAAAGGGAGGGATCGCGAATAAATACCTTTAAGTGTGGCAGATTGTGAATGTCACCTTCTACTTCAATCGGCTGGCCGATGAAGAGAGTTCTTCTTGTATAGATTACCCTTGCAAAATCAACAAACCAACAAGAAAAAGATATTGATTAGAGATCAAGTGTGTAGCATCAAGCTCATAATAGAAATAAACATGAAGAATATATATAAGAACACGCCTTGTTTGTAACGACCCAGAGTTCAGGATACCGATACACCGATAACATCGATACACCGATACCAAGAACTGGGGAAGCCACCCAAGAGCCTGATGAGGCCCCTGAAGGGTTAGTAGGGTTTTGTCGAGGGAATGTATAACGAACTGGAATTTGGAACGTGTAGATTACAATTACGTAATAAAATTAACACAAGTGCGGAAGCAATTCAAAATAACCAGAGTGATATATATATACTAGTCCAGATAAAAAAGAGTACTAGTCCACAAGGGTACAACTACACGGGGCATACCCCGGCAAAAGTACAACAAAAGCCTCAAAAGGCGGCTCGACTAAAGCTGGCAGCTAGACGCGGTCTCCAAAACAGCTTACGAAGCACCGGGAGACGACGGGCGCGGCTCACCTAAAAGGAGAAGGGTGAGTCACAGCCAGACTCAGTAGGGGTCACGCGGATCCCTACCTCGCACTAAACAAGCATTCATACATAAATAAAGGCAATTAGAGCATGCATTTAATTAAAATGACAGGCAATGGCATGAATAAACTACTCAAGCAAAGCTGTAAACGCTAACTACGCAGGTAGAACAGCTAACACATGCCAAAGCTAAATAAATGCAAGCGACTAAAACTAAATCTACCAAAATAGAATAAGCCTTAACTAATCCAAACAATAAGGAAGGACAACCACTGGAGCAGAAACCAGAAGCGTCCACTGACGACTTACACTGCGTCTCAAGCACTCGCAGTCGGTAAACGACAAGTTGAGCGCGTAACCAGTACCAAACCAATTGACCAGTCGGAGTGGCACCCGTCGGTGTCAGTCCACAGTCTCCGACCACGTGTGCACACACTGACTCTAGCCTGAGCCAGGCCCTCTAACTAGTTTTCTCCCCTGGTAGGACGCTACCATTGGCTGGGAGCCCACGGAACTAGCTTACAAACCGTGTATGGGAAACACCCCTCCGCTATCCTCAAGCGGGTCGGCACTCAACAGACCTTAGGGCAACATCAGTGGTTCCATTGCATGGAAAGAAAAGCTATTCTATTGGGATATAGAAATACGCCATCAAATATTACAGTAACGTAAACATGGCATATGTATAGAATGTGTCACGCCCCGACGCGGAAAATCGGGACGTACAGTCGGGAACGAGCTGACAAGAGAGAGATCTATCTAAAATAATACACAAGTGCTACAAGATGGTAATACTAAATGATCAATAA
Source organism: Amorphophallus konjac (assembly GCA_022559845.1). Lineage (NCBI taxonomy): Eukaryota > Viridiplantae > Streptophyta > Magnoliopsida > Alismatales > Araceae > Amorphophallus > Amorphophallus konjac. The sequence continues at coordinate 250,543,561 of CM040126.1, forward strand.
CCAACCACACCTGATACAATAACCTCAAATTCAACTTAATACAATTGGAATAACAACCACTAAACTCAATAACATAACTGAAACTAAATGCTCTCCAAAACACAACTGAAAGCAAGATAACACACTGCTAACACACTAGAACTGACACACTCATGGCATCACTCCTGCCCTTCCCCATCGGTAAGCGCGTCACCTGAAAAGCCTTGAAAAGGGGGGAAAACACAATTATGAGCTGACGCTCAGTAGGAAATAACAGACAGGTATAAGTGATTAACAGTTTAATTACATTTTTAAAATTTCATGCTATAAAGGATAATGCAATAAAAAGATAATGACGATATAATGAAACAAAACTAAAGATCTTGCAAGGTCAAGAAATATACAATTGATAATGATTAACAAGGATAATAGATACAAGAATTTACAACAGGAGATATAACAAGAGACAATAGTAAGGAATTGGCCACAAGCAAGTAATAAAAGTTCATTCGCGATCAAGTAACAAGTAACAAGTAACGAGTGATGTTTTGTCATAGACGCAACAAGCAAGCAAGTATTCGGTGTAATGCCCCACCATGTCATTAGCATCCCATGGTCTCAGTAATTTTTCGGGCGCTCTCCCCAGGACCAGATCGGGCCCTTATGATGCGATGGCATTTATTTTTATGGGCCCAAAGTCCCGCACGTCCAGACATTCAGTCAATTTTAATGGCCAATCAATCAGAGGAATTTCTGTCAAGAGTATGGGATTTAAGGACTAACATGTCCTTGGATTCCAAACAAAAACTCGGTTGATATGGTCACTCCGGTGCCGTATTACAAGAACTGGACCAACGCTTGGTCCGTCGGGTCAAGAAAGAACGGCTGACAGTATACCGTTCAAGTGTGTAAGTAATACATGCTACTGGAGTAATAGTGACTAAAACCGCAACTTAACAATCCATTTAATCCTAATCACCAAGTTAATATATCAAAGATTATCCATTATCATTTGCATTAAGACAATTGCCAAAAAGCTAAATCAAGGTGATAAGGTAAAGGAACAAGCTTGTACAGGAAGGAAATAGCATGTATTAACAGAGATTTAGTTACACCATTAACCACTAATTATGTGGGTTTCTATTTAACCATTGTATATATTGCAATTAAGATGATGAATGGCATGTTTTTACATCATGATAGAACATAGGAACCAAAGCAATTTGAAATCATAAGGTTCATGAATAGGTCACTGGTTCTTCCAGAATATACTTTTCAATAGGTCTAAGTTAATTAGGTCTATCCCCTAATGATCTGGATCGATCCACGGGTCGCAAAATGATGAAAACCGGGTTTCTGGTGCATGGGTCGACCCCTGGGGTCGACCCCTGCAAAAACCGGGGTCTGCCTGCTGGATGGGTCGACCCCTGGGGTCGACCCCCACAATTCTGCAGGGAGGGTCGACCCCTGGGGTCGACCGTCGCGCCTGGGCCGAATGGGTCGACCCCAGGGGTCGACCCTCGGGCCTGCCAGGGTTCCCAGAAAACGGGTCGACCCCTGGGGTCGACCCCAGCAAGAACAGCAACGTGAGTTGCCTCCGGAAAACACATAAACCCACCCAATTGAGATCCAATTGAGTTGAAGTCAAAACCACATGATCTAGGAATCCTAATAGACATTCTAGGGTCATGATACATGAGTCTAAAAACATGAATTTTCACAGAAATTAATTAAATCTCAACTTATACATGATAAATACATGAAAACCGTAGTTCCTGACCTACTTCTACTAAATCATGCAATCCTCCCAACATACACAACGGAATTTGGGGCTTTTGGTGTCAAAAGAAAGCTGACCTGATGCTGAATCCAACCATGTATTATAAGCTACATGTGGATCAAGTTATCTAACTCGAAATCAGCCCGTAATCAAGCTCAATCTCTAAGGGTCACAAAAATAAATTAAGTTCTAGACATACACCTACTTTGATGCAAAATACTCTCAGCATGCTCAATACAAATTAGGCGTTTCTTCGTCAAATGAAAACTAACAACATGCTGATTACATCATGTAAGTTAATTAGAGTTTGGTTGTTAGATCCTACCTCAAATCGGAGAAAGAATTCGAAACCCTAGAATGAAGAACAAGCTTGATAGCAGCTCACAAAAGCTCGATATCTCCACGGATACCTAATGAAATGTGGGGCTTTCAGTCCCATTGGATAGATCTCGTCGAGCTGATCAAGATACTATGATTACAAGTCTCATTTGGTTAAGGGTACCTACCTTAATTGACGGATTAAAGGGCTGGAGATGAAGAACGACGAACTACCAACACCCACCACTAAAACGACGAATACTCCCAGATCTGGACTCCTCGTCAGCTGACCCAGCTACCAAATGAAACTAGAGTCGAAGAGCTACATTTCTATAGGTCATGGGGCTTCTGGAGCCTTCGGAGTTGGGAGTATTTGGCGCTGCAAGGTACGTGATAGAAACGGCGCCGGAATCCTTGACTCGACCAAAACTATGTCGGCAGCACGTTTTGGGGCTAGGTTTACGTCAAATTGATTGAGGGTAAATGTTCCTTACATTGTGACCTTCCATTTGCCACTGATTTCAGATCATTTGGTTGAGTATTAAGGTCGAATTTCACGTTTTAATCCAAGGTTAGGTAAGGGTCAAAAAGTGTGTACTTTTGGGCTTAATCTCTAAATAGATCTTAACACGAATTTACAATGGCTTAATGCCAGATGGAAAAGTTGTTATCTACATCGACCTTAACCTGTTTACTATTTTTATGATTTTTATAAGGTAGTCGAATTTTCACTTATACTATTTCTAACGAATTAAATATTAATAAATCTGAAATTCATTTATTAATTCAATAAAATTCTATTCTCAACTAAATAAAGCTTGATAAGAAATATTGGGCTCAATTAAATAATTTGGGATCTTACACCCTCCCCTACTTAAAAGAATTTGGTCCTCCAAATTCACTGCACCAAAACTGAGAGTAGAAAAAGATCGCTCACCTAGAATAGATCGGGATACCGCTTTCGCATAGTCTCTTCAGACTCCCATGTAGCTTCCTCGGTCCCACGCCGACTCCACTGAATCTTGACCATCGGTATCGAACGATTCCAGAGTTGCTGTTGCTTCCGGTCCAAAATCTTGACAGGTCTTTCCTCATAGGTCAAATCTTCCTTCAGTTCAAAATCCATCTGCTGAATGATATGAGTGGGGTCGTACACATATTTCCGCAACATAGACACATGGAAAACGTTGTGTACGCCAGACAAATGCGGTGGTAAAGCCAGTCTGTATGCCACCTCTCCCACTCTATCTAGAATCTCGAATGGACCAATGTACCTCGGACTCAGCTTGCCATGAATGCCAAATCTTCGGATCCCTCTCGTCGGAGAGACCTTTAAGAACACATGCTCGCCAACCTGAAATTCCAATGCTCTTCTCCTATTGTCGGCATAACTCTTCTGTCTTGACTGGGCTACTTGTAACCGGTCTCGGATAACACGGATGTTCTGTGATGATTCCGAAACAAGATCTGGTCCAAGCCACTGTTTCTCACCTACCTCGTCCCAACACAACGGGGAACGGCAACTTCTACCATATAGTGCTTCAAAAGGAGCCATCAGAATACTAGACTGATAGCTGTTACTGTAGGTGAATTCAATTAATGCCAAATGCTCACTCCAATTACCACCGAAATCAATCATGCAAGCTCGCAGCATATCTTCCACTATCTGATTGGTTCTTTCAGTCTGTCCATCTGTCTGTGGATGAAAAGTAGTACTGAAATTCAGACGAGTACCCAAAGACTCTTGCAGTCCCTTCCAGAAATGTGAAGTAAATCTGGGGTCTCGATCAGATACTATATTCACTGGAATACCATGCAATCTCACCACTTCTTTTATATACAAAGCAGCCAATACATCAATCGTCCACTTGGACTTAATTGGTAAGAAATGAGCCGACTTTGTCAATCGATCGACAATCACCCATATCGCATCAAATCCACCACGAGTCCTAGGTAGACCCATAATGAAATCCATGCCAATGCTTTCCCACTTCCATTGGGGTATGTCGAGTGGTTTCAATTTTCCTGCTGGTCTAAAATGTTCGGCCTTAACTTGCTGACATACCAAGCATCTACTCACAAAATCTGCAACTTCTCTTTTCATATTCGGCCACCAAAAGGACCTTTTCAAATCTCGGTACATCTTAGTGCCTCCAGGATGAATGGTATATCTGGATCTATGAGCTTCCTCAAGAATTTTGTTCTTTATTGTAGCCTCATCCGAGACACAAGTTCTGTATTTAAATAATAATCTACCATCATCGGCCAACATGAAGTCAGGTCTGCTGCTCAAGCTTCCCTTGATCTCTACCAACTCGGGATCATTATCTTGCAAGGACTTGATCTCCATCAATAATTCAGGTTTAAGTTGAATCTGAGCAATCAAGACCCGATCATTATCAATATTAAGATCCAAACTAGATAATTGTTCCAACAATCTCCATTCTTGTAACATGAGACTTGACAATCTAGCTACCGGCTTCCGACTTAATGCATCTGCCACAACATTACCTTTGCTAGGATGATACTCAATCGAGAAGTCGAAGTCTTTCAAGTACTCCAACCATCTCCGCTACCTCATATTGAGTTCCTTCTGAGAAAATAAATACTTCAAACTCTTGTGATCTGAAAACACTGTAAAGGTTTCTCCATACAAGTAATGCCTCCATATCTTCAAAGCAAACATGACTGCAGCAAGTTCCAAATCATGAACAGGATAATTCTCTTCGTGCTTCCTCAACTGCCTAGAGGAATAGGCAATCACCTTCCCATGCTGCATGAGTACACAGCCTAAGCCAATACCTGAAGCATCAGTATAAACAACAATTCCTCCTTCACCAGAAGGTAAAGCCAAAACAGGTGCAGTAGTCAAACACTCCTTCATGGTCCGAAAGCTTCGCTGACAATCATCTGACCAATCAAACTTATTTTCCTTGCGGGTTAATCTTGTCATAGGTACTGCAATCTTAGAGAAATCTTGAATAAATCTTCGATAATAACCTGCCAGGCCTAGAAAACTTCTAACTTCTGTCACGCTGGTAGGCTGTTCCCAATTCTTCACTGCCTCGACCTTCGAAGGATCAATAGAAATACCGTTCTTCGTAATGATATGTCCTAGAAAGGACACCTCTTGCAGCCAGAATTCACACTTACTGAACTTAGCATATAGCTGATGATCTCTCAACAGTTGTAATGCCATTCTCAGATGCTCAGCATGCTCCTCCTCATTCTTAGAATAAATCAGGATGTCATCAATAAAGACTACGACCCATTGATCAAGATAGGGCCGAAATGCATTGTTCATCAACTGCATGAAAGCTGCCGGTGCATTCGTTAGACCAAAAGGCATAACGACAAATTCAAAATGACCATACCTGCTGCGAAAAGATGATTTATAGATATCCTCCTCCTTAATCCGCAACTGGTGATATCCAGATCGAAGATCGATCTTAGAGAAATATTGAGCTCCTGCTATCTGGTCAAATAACTCGTCAATCCTCGGCAAGCGATATTTGTTCTTGACAGTCTGCTAGTTTATTTGCCGATAATCAATGCACAACCTCTTCGAACCATCTTTCTTCCTGACGAATAACACAGGGGCTCCCCACGGAGAAGTACTAGGACGAATAAAACCCTTCTCAAGCAATTCCATCAGCTGCTGCTTCAGTTCCCTCAGTTCCGCAGGAGACATATGATAAGGAGCCTTAGAAATAGGAGATGTACCAGGAATAAGATCAATAGAAAAGATAACTTCCCGCTCAGGCGGAAGTCCTGGTAGTTCCTCTGGAAAGACATCAGGAAAATCTCAGACAACAGAAATGTCCTTGATCTCAATCTGCTGCTCAGGGGTTGCACAAACAAAGGCTAGAAAAGCCTCACATCCACGTCTCATCAGCTTATCAGCTCGGAGAGCCGAAATAAGTGACACCGAGTTGTGATGCTTAACACCCACAAAAGAAAGTCTCGGGTGCTTAGTAAAAGACACGGAGCTAGAACTGCAGTGAACGTTAACCTCATATCGAGCCAACCAATCTGCTCCAAGGATTACATCATAATCCTTCATGTCCATGCAGACTAAATCTGCTGGTAAGTTCTGTTTACCAATCATCACCGCACTAGAGGGATAGAAATACTGGATTACTGATCTAGTGCCAATAGGGGTTGATATCTCTAACGGAGAATTCATCAAAACAGGTTCCACAGCTAAAGACTTAGCAAATCTCCGAGAAATAAATGAATGTGTTGCACCAGTATCGAAAAGAACAAATGCTGGCATGTCGAGTATAGTAAGTGTACCTTCGACGAGTCCACCATCCTCGGCTGTTTCCACTTCTTCTGCATACAGAGCTTGGAGCTTGCCTTGTGGTTTCTTGAAGACTTGCGGTTTTGCCGGGGTAGCTTGCTCAGACATACGAGGGCAATCAGAGATATGGTGCTCCTTGCTTCCACATCGCAGACATGCGCCTAGCTTGCGCCAGCAATCCTCCACCCTGTGGCCAGGATTATTACAAAACTTGCAAACGCCCATGTATGGAACGATAGGGCCAGGCTTCTTATCTTCATACTTCGGCATCTTTCCCTTCCATGATCCTGCTCCGGTCCACGAACTCGACCCACTCGTGGGCCTCTTCTTGATATACCCGGGTTTGACACTCCCGGAACCCGTAGGTCGTTCCTTCTTCATGCCTGCGCCACGGATCCTCTCCATCATCTCAAGAGTATCCTCTAGAACTTGCGCTTTCCTTACCATCTCGGAATAAGTGGAAATCTCCAACGGTGCCAGTTGATTAATATAATGTAGCTTCAGACCATTGAGAAAACGCTTCGCCTTCATTTTCTCGGTGGAAATAAGATGTGTAGCATATCGAGAAAGTCGTGCAAATTGAGCCTCATACTCTGCCACGGACAAACCTCACTGTTTCAGGGCCGCGAACTCCGTCGCTTTCTTCTCTTGCACTCTATCAGAAAAATACTTGTTGTTAAAGAATTCCTCGAAGTCTTCCCACGTAACCTGTCGGTCACCCAGAGTCGCCTTGATAGAATCCCACCAAGTACGTGCATCACGTTCCAGTTGAAATGCGGACAAAAGGACACGCTCCTGGTTGGTGCATTGCATAACTTCAAAGATTCTCCCCATCTCATCTAGCCAGTGCTCAGCTTGGTCGGGGTCAGTCGAAGCAGCGAATCTAGGCGGATTCATTCCGTGGAAGTTCCGGTATAGATCATCGGTGCCATGCTGTGCTGCTCCTGCCTGAGCTACCTGTTGAAGGGCCTGAGTAAGGCCTTAAACCGTGCGCTGTAGGTTCCTCCATTCAGCACGATCGGCTGCCATCTACACGAGAAATAGATTACTTAGGTTTAATCAAGATAAATAATTACACGATTAAGAAACGATCTTAACCCAAGTTTCTACCCATTCTCACCAAGTCAGGTCCTAGACTTTTACAAGGTCAGGGATCTAATGCACCTAGACACGACCAAAACTCGGTACCTGGCGGAGGTAATCGGTCCGAAGACCACTCGCGCAAGTGTGCGACCTTCCCGATAGGCGTAGCCTAACGTTCGGACAACACCTTTTGATATACCGGTTATTGGGATGAAATGCAAGAAAACCTAAAACTTAGGGAACCTAGGAATGTGAAACCTAGGGCTCTGATACCAACTAAACTGTCACACCCCGACGCGAAAAATCGGGACGTACAGTCGGGAACGAGCTGACAAGAGAGAGATCTATCTAAAATAATACACAAGTGCTACAAGATGGTAATACTAAATGATCAATAACCAACCACAACTGATACAATAACCTCAAATTCAACTTAATACAATTGGAATAACAACCACAAACTCAATAACATAACTGAAACTAAATGCTCTCCAAAACACAACTGAAAGCAAGATAACACACTGCTAACACACTAGAACTGACACACTCATGACATCACTCCTGCCCTTCCCCATCGGTAAGCGCGTCACCTGAAAAGCCTGAAAAAGGGGGGAAAACACAACTATGAGTTGACGCTCAGTAGGAAATAACAGACATGTATAAGTGATTAACAGTTTAATTACATTTTTAAAATGTCATGCTATAAAGGATAATGCAATAAAAGGATAATGACGATATAATGAAACAAAACTAAAGATCTTGTAAGGTCAAGAAATATACAATTGATAATGATTAACAAGGATAATAGATACAAGAATTTACAACAGGAGATATAACAAGAGACAATAGTAAGGAATTGGCCACAAGCAAGTAATAAAAGTTCATTCGCGATCAAGTAACAAGTAACAAGTAACGAGTGATGTTTTGTCATAGACGCAACAAGCAAGCAAGTATTCGGTGTAATGCCCCATCATGTTATTAGCATCCCATGGGCACAGTAATTTTTCTGGCGCTCTCCCCAGGACCAGACCGGGCCCTTATGATGCGATGGCATTTATTTTTATGGGCCCAAAGTCCCACACGTCCAGACATTCAGTCAATTTTAATGGCCAATCAATCAGAGGAATTTCTGTCAAGAGTATGAGATTTAAGGACTAACATGTCCTTGGATTCCAAACAAAAACTCGGTTGATACGGTCACTCCAGTGCCGTATTACAAGAACTGGACCAACGCTTGGTCCGTCGGGTCAAGAAAGAACGGCTGACAGTATACCGTTCAAGTGTGTAAGTAATACATGCTACTGGAGTAATAGTGACTAAAACCGCAACTTAACAATCCATTTAATCCTAATCACCAAGTTAATATATCAAAGATTATCCATTATCATTTGCATTAAGACAATTACCAAAAAGCGAAATCAAGGTGATAAGGTAAAGGAACAAGCTTGTACAGGAAGGAAATAGCATGTATTAACAGAGATTTAGTTACACCATTAACCACTAATTATGTGGGTTTCTATTTAACCATTGTATATATTGCAATTAAGATGATGAATGGCATGTTTTTACATCATGATAGAACATAGGAACCAAAGCAATTTGAAATCATAAGGTTCATGAATGGGTCACTGGTTCTTCCAGAATATACTTTTCAATAGGTCTAAGTTAATTAGGTCAATCCCCTAATGATCCGGATCGATCCACGGGTCGCAAAACGATGAAAACCAGGTTTCTGGTGCATGGGTCGACCCCTGGGGTCGACCCCTGCAAAAATCGGGGTCTGCTTGCTGGATGGGTCGACCCCTGGTGTCGACCCCCACAATTCTGCAGGAAGGGTCGACCCTTGGGGTCGACCCCCACAATTCTGCAGGAAGGGTCGACCCTTGGGGTCGACCCCCATCCAGGGCCTGGATGGGTCGACCCCAGGGGTCGACCCTCGCGCCTGGGCCAAATGGGTCGACCCCAGGGGTCGACCCTCGGGCCTGCCAGGGTTCCCAGAAAACGGGTCAACCCCTGGGGTCGACCCCAGCAAGAACAGCAACGTGAGTTGCCTCCGGAAAACACATAAACCCACCCAATTGAGATCCAATTGAGTTGAAGTCAAAACCACATGATCTAGGAATCCTAATAGACATTCTAGGGTCATGATACATGAGTCTAAAAACATGAATTTTCACAGAAATTAATTAAATCTCAACTTATACATGATAAATACATGAAAACCGTAGTTCCTGACCTACTTCTACTAAATCATGCAATCCTCCCAACATACACAACGGAATTTGGGGCTTTTGGTGTCAAAAGAAAGCTGACCTGATGCTGAATCCAACCATGTATTATAAGCTACATGTGGATCAAGTTATCTAACTCGAAATCAGCCCGTAATCAAGCTCAATCTCTAAGGGTCACAAAAATAAATTAAGTTCTAGACATACACCTACTTTGATGCAAAATACTCTCAGCATGCTCAATACAAATTAGGGGTTTCCTCGTCAAATGAAAACTAACAACATGTTGATTACATCATGTAAGTTAATTAGAGTTTGGTTGTTAGATCCTACCTCAAATCGGAGAAAGAATTCGAAACCCTAGAATGAAGAACAAGCTTGACAGTAGCTCACAAAAAGCTCGATATCTCCACGAATACCTAATGAAATTTGGGGCTTTTAGTCCCATTGGATAGATCTCATCGAGCTGATCAAGATACTATATTTATAAGTCTCATTTGGTTAAGGGTACCTACCTTAATCGATAGATTAAAGGGCTGGAGATGAAGAACGACGAACTACCAACACCCACCACCAAAACGACGAATACTCCCAGATCTGGACTCCTCATCGGCTGACCCAGCTACCAAATGAAACTAGAGTCGAAGAGGTACATTTCTATAGGTCATGGGGCTTCTGGAGCCTTCGGAGTTGGGAGTATTTGGCGCTGCAAGGTACGTGATAGAAACGGCGCCGGAATCCTCGACTCGACCAAAACTATGTCGGCAACACGTTTTGGGGCTAGGTTTACGTCAAATTGATTGAGGGTAAATGTTCCTTACATTGTGGCCTTCCATTTGCTACTGATTTCAGATCATTTGGTTGAGTATTAAGGTCAAATTTCACGTTTTAATCCAAGGTTAGGTAAGGGTCAAAAAGTGTGTACTTTTGGACTTAATCTCTAAATAGATCTTAACACGGATTTACAATGGCTTAATGCCAGAAGGAAAAGTTGTTATCTACATCGACCTTAACCTGTTTACTATTTTTATGGATTTTTATAAGGTAGTCGAATTTTCACTTATACTATTTCTAACGAATTAAATATTAATAAATCCGAAATTCAATTATTAATTCAATAAAATTCTATTCTCAACTAAATAAAGCTTGATAAGAAATATTGGGCTCAATTAAATAATTTGGGATCTTACAGAATGGAACGCATAACGAGAAGGCTGGCAACTATTTCAAACCAACAGGCAAGCGGCGGTCGGGTGCCCACGCGCTACATGAAAGCGACGGTCGGGGACTGGCACGTTACACCAAGAACGACACGTCTGTCTCCATCCGTTACTTCCGCCTGAGTTCCAGCTCAAAAAACCCAAAAGGGAATGTGACGGTAGGGGCCCTATGCGTTACATCAATGCGACACCTTGGGTCACCGCCGTTACATCCACCCGAGGCCAAAACCCAACATACAGCGTTCGAAAATCAGTCGCAGGTGAAGCGACGCGCTCGCTCAGGCGCGTCGGACGAAGCGACGGCCGGCCGACTGGCCGTCGGGCTAACCGCCTGACCTGGTCAACGCAAAATGCAAGACGAGTAACGGATGGGGATCCCACCGTTACTCTTCAAATAACGCACCCTCATCGGGCCGTCGTTTGGAAACGACGCGTCCTCTAAGGACCGTCAGGCGTGTGACGGTTCCTGGCAGGACCGTCACACCATCTGGGACACGGGTGCGTTCGGTTTGAAAACCGGAGCCCTCCCGGACGACAAAAATCGTCGGGTATCGACGTAGAAACCTGTAACCTGTCAAACCATACATCGTATACAACAATTTAACACCTAAAAACATCACATGCAATGCCTAAAAAGCATTAAACTCAAGAATTTAGCTAAAACCCCACAAATAGGAAAAATGGACATTATGCGTGCTACGGGGCTCTAATCGAAAGAACAAGCTAGAGGAAATGATCCTAGCAAGATCAGGATTCCATCCCCCTACCTTTTGCGAGCCGAAACCGACGAAATGGTCGCATGCAAGGAGGAAGAGCCACGAGGCCTTCACGCTCCACCTCGCTCCCACGATCACCGAATCATGCCGAAATGGGTACCCACGCGTTCCTCTCGACGCGAGGAATCCAACGGCGTCAACCACGCCTCAAACCGGCGTCGACTCGCCCGAATCCCAAGAGAAAGGGGGAGAGGCGATCGGCTAGAGAGAGAGAGCGTGAGGGAGAGTGAGATCGACGAGGGAGAGAGAGGGGGTGAAGGTGAGAGATTAAAAGAAATAAAAATTAAAATAAAATATATATAATATAATTATTATATATATTAAAATCTTATTAATTTCTAATAACCCTCCAAGCTCCAAATAAATCCAGAAAAATACCAGATAAATTCCTAAAAATCCAGAAAAATAATCAAAAATTCCAGAACAAATACAAGAACAAAATCCGTTAAGGATCCATTAAGGCACGGGCCTTATAGTCCCTCCCTCCTAATAAAAATTTCACCCCTGAAATTTACAACGGAAAAAGGAAGAAACTGAGAAAGGACATATACCTTACTGGAATAAGAAAGGAAAAAGCTGACGCATCTCATCTTCGAGTTCCCAAGTGGACTCATTACCAGAGTGACGCTGCCAAGCAACTCTTACCAGAGGAATAACTTTATTTCTCAACCGCTGCTCACGACGGTCTTCAATTCTGGGAGGAAACTCTGGCGCAGACAAATTAGCGGTCACTTCAGGCCAAACTGAATCATCGAGAACATGAGAAGCATCCGGCACATATTTCCTCAACTGAGATACGTGGAACACATCATGAATAGCTTGCATGGCCGCGGGTAGTTGCAGACGATAAGCTACTTGACCAATAGCCTCAACGATCGGAAAAGGGCCAACATACCGCGGACTAAGCTTCCCACGCTTCCCAAACCTGGAAACACCTTTCATCGGAGATATTTTAACAAACACCATATCTCCTAGCTCAAATTGTAGTGGACGTCTGCGCTGATCTGCATAACTTTTCTGTCGACTCTGAGCCGTCAACAATCTCTGCCTGATCAGACGATCCGAACACTACTGCACCATCTCAGGTCCTGTCAACAATCTGTCCCCAACATCAAACCAGTTCAAGGGAGTACGACATGGACGACCATATAGTGCTTCATAAGGAGCCATTCCAATACTGGAGTGAAAACTGTTATTATAAGCAAATTCAACAAGTGGTAAATGCTGACTCCACGAACCTTGCCAATCAAGGCAACACAATCTCAGCATGTCTTCCAGAGTCTGAATAGTCCTCTCTGACTGTCCATCTGACTGTGGGTGATACGCTGAACTGAAAGCTAACTCAGTGCCCAAAGCCTTCTGGAAACTGCGCCAGAAGCCGGAGGTAAAACGTGGGTCACGATCTGACACAAGTGAAACAGGAACTCCATGCAGTGGCACGATCTTCTGCACATATAGCTCGGCCAACCTCTGCACATTCCAGGCAACCTTAATTGGCAATAATCTGGCAGTTTTAGTCAATCTGTCGACAAGCAACTAGATACCATCAAATCCTTGAGAAGTTCGAGTCAAACCCACCACAAAATCTGTAGTAACATGGTCCCATTTCCACATCGGAATCTCTAATGGCTGAAGCAAACCACCTGGCTTTTGATGTTCGGCTTTAACCTGCTGACAAGTCAAGCACTTAGAAACAAATATAGCCACGTCTTTCTTCATACCTGGCCACCAGAACTGCTTCTTCAAATTCTGATACATCTTGGTGACACCTGGATGAATAGCAAAACGGGAACCATGGGCTTCATTCAGAATCTCATGCCTCAAATCATCATGAGGAACATATAATCTGCCCTGGAAACTGACAACTAGCTCAGCATCAAATTCCACATCATATCTTGATATAACACGGGCCAAATCAGAATCAGCTTGCTGGGCCTCTTGAATCTGCTGATATAAAGCTGAACCTAAAATCAAACTAGCACAAACTGCCATCTTCGGATCAGTAGGAAACTCTGCACTGAATGCCTCGCTCGGAAGCCAGTTCCACAATTTCCATTCATGAAGCAACAAATGACTGACCTGCACTTTCCTGCTCAGAGCATTAGCCACAACATTCATTTTGCCCGGCTGATAGGAGAGTGTAAAGTCAAAATCTTTCATGAATTCCATCCATCGCCTCTGCCTGAGATTCAGATCTTTCTAGGAGAATATATACTGTAAACTCTGGTGATCAGTAAGAATCTGAAATTTCTCGCCATACAGATAATGTCTCCAGATCTTTAAGGCAAAAATAACTGCAGCTAGCTCCAGATCATGCGTGGGATAATTTTCTTCATGTCGTTTCAATTGCCGAGATGCATATGCGATAACTTTACCATGTTGCATCAACACTGCACCCAGACCTACTCGAGAAGCATCAGTACAAACCAGAAAACCACCTGAGTCGGAAGGCAAAGTCAACACAAGAGAAGAAGTCAATAGCCTTTTCAATTCAACAAAGCTAGCCTCACACTGATCCGACCAGACAAAAGGTACATCTTTACGAGTCAGTCTAGTCATCGGGGTTGCAATCTTCGCAAAATCTTGGATGAATCTGCGGTAGTACCCAGCCAAACCTAGGAAGCTCCGTATATCTGTCACAGTTCTAGGCCTCTGCCAACTCAAAACAGCATCAATCTTTGCAGGGTCCACTGCCACTCCATCACTAGAAATCACGTGACCAAGAAAATGAATTTCCCGAAGCCAGAATTCACATTTACTGAACTTCGCATAAAGCTCGTGATCTCTTGGAGTCTGCAGAACGATCCTCAAATGCTGCACATGATCTTCATCAGAGGCAGAATAGATCAAAATATCATCAACAAAGATCACCACAAACTGATCAAGAAATGGACGAAAGATACGCTGCATTAGGTCTATAAAAGCTGTTGGGGCATTAGTCAAACCAAACGGCAACACCAGAAATTCAAAGTGACCATATCGAGTGCTGAAAGCTGTCTTCTCCACATCAGATTCCCGGATTCGCAACTGGAAGTAGCCAGACCGGAGATCAATCCGTGAAAAGATAGTAGCAGACTGTAGCTGGTCAAACAAATCATCAATCCTAGGAAGCGGATACTTATTCTTGATAGTCACCTGATTCAATTACCTGTAATCAATACAAAGCCTCAGGCTTCCATCTTTCTTTTTCACAAATAGCACCGGGGCACTCCACGGAGAAAAACTGGGGCGAATATAACCTTTTTCTAGTAATTCAAGTAGTTGTGCTCGTAGTACTTTCAATTCAGCTGGAGCCATTCGGTACGGTGCCTTTGCTAACGGGCCTGTACCTGGAATCAGTTCAATCACCATCTCTATCTCTCGCTCAGGAGGCAAGCCTGGCAACTCGTCAGGAAACACATCAGGGAACTCACAAACAACAGGAATATCACAGACATCCCGCTGTGGTTTTTCAACAGCAACCACAGAAGCAAGAAACCCCTGACAACCTGCACTAAGCAACCTATAGGCTCGAATAGCGGAAATAATCATACGAGAAGATCGAGATCGAATACCTTGGAAATAAAAAGCTGATTTCCCATGTGGCTGAAAATAGACTTTCTTTGATCTGCAGTCAACCACAGCTCCATAATGCTCCAACCAATCCATTCCCAGAATAACATCATAATCTGCCAACTGCAATGCATATAATCTCGCCGGCAACTGGTGATTATTGATAAAAACAGGAGACTCTTCCAAACACAGAGGTGTAATCATGAAATCTTCCGAAGGCATCTCAACATACATCTCACAAGTTATCTCTGAAGTCGGTTCCTCAATACATGCCATGAAATCCTCAGAAATAAAAGAGTGAGAAGCACCAGAATCAAATAAGACACGAGCTGAAAGACCATAAAGCATAATCGTACCTTCCACAAGATGGGCTGCAACAGCATCAGCTCTAGTCACATGAGAAACCTTGCCTTTCTGCTTCTTAGATCCAACTGAGGATTGCTGAGAAGACGCCGACGCTTGAGAAAAGAACTGTTGATGAGCTTGCGGTGCAGGAGGAGGTCTGAATTGCGACTGCTACGGTTGAGAAAATTGAGGAGCTTGCAATTGTTTCGGCCTCAGCGGGCAATCCCGAACCACATGACCCGGCTGGTCACACCGAAAGCAAACAACGGGAAGAGAACACGGCTGGCCCTTGTGATGACCACCGCATCTCCGACACGTCCATGGCTGACTGACAGCTGAGCTCTGACGAGTCTGAGTAGAAGGTGCTGTCGGCTGCTGAACTACATCTGTACCAGACGGCTGCAGGAAAAACTTCTTCTTCTTCATGAGCCTCTTAAACTTGGTCTTGGAAGGAGAGGAAACACTGCTAACCTCTGACTGGACTGAGGGAACACCTGGCATTTGTGGTCGGTACGCCTGCTGAGACTGTACTGCGGGCTGAACTAACCCTGCCTGAGGATATCCACCCGGCCTCGTCATTTCCAGCTCAAGTGCCACAGCTGTCTGGCACACACTATCAAGGTCTGCAACACGACTTGCAATCAGGGGCATCTTTAACTCTGGCCTCAAACCTCGCAAGAATTGCTGTGTCTTTAAAGCTTCACTAGCCAGCACATGGGGCGCATACTGACCCAATTCCATAAACTTATTCCGATACTGAAGCACCGTCATACTGCCTTGAGTCAGCTCCATAAATTGATACATCTTTGCCATTTGTAAACAGGCAGGAGTGTAGGCACGCTCGAAAGCAGCTGCGAACTCTGCCCATGTGATCTGCCGAAGAGGTCTTGAATGAAAAGCAATCTGCCACTCGACTTTCCACCACGTAATGGCCGTACCCTGGAGTTGAAAGGCGGCAAGCATAACCTTCTCATCTTCAGCACATTCCATCGAAACAAATACATGCTCGATCGCATCCAGCCATTGCCTCGCAACCTCTGGATCAGCTTGACCATCGAAAGGAGGCGGATTGAACATCAGGAATTCCTTCAAAGCCTTGCCTCGACTGCCAGGCACTTCAACCTGAGGAGCAACAATCGGCGCTAGAGGAGGAACAATTGGGACAACAGGAACAGCAGGAACTGCAGCAGGAGGTGCAGAACCGCTATCTTCCCTGGGCGATGTCGAGGAGCACGAGGAACTCGAGGAGGTCTTCCTCGACGAGGCGGCATAATTACTCTGCCGAGATCATAAAACAACAACAAAATCCATCAATCATACAGAAAACACCCTAAGCCAGCAATAGACGACACAGGACTAGCTCTGGACAAACACAAATTTCAATTCCTTATACAATTCCTCAAACATCCGCTCTGATACCAACTGTAACGACCCAGAGTTCAGAATACTGATACATCGATAACATCGATACACCGATACCAAGAACTGGGGAAGCCACCCAAGAGCCTGATGAGGCCCCTGAAGGGTTAGTAGGGTTTTGTCGAGGGAATGTATAACGAACTAGAATTTGGAACGTGTAGATTACAATTACGTAATAAAATTAACACAAGTGCGGAAGTAATTCAAAATAACCAGAGTGATATATATATATACTAGTCTAGATAAACAAGAGTACTAGTCCACAAGGGTACAACTACACGGGGCATACCCTGGCAAAAGTACAACAAAAGCCTCAAAAGGCGGCTCGACTAAAGCTGGCAGCTAGACGCGGTCTCCAAAATAGCTTACGAAGCACCGGGAGACGACGGGCGCGGCTCACCTGAAAGGGGAAGGGTGAGTCACAGCCAGACTCAGTAGGGGTCACGCGGATCCCTACCTCGCACTAAACAAGCATTCATACATAAATAAAGGCAATTAGAGCATGCATTTAATTAAAATGACAGGCAATGGCATGAATAAACTACTCAAGCAAAGCTGTAAACTCTAACTACGCACGTAGAACAGCTAACACATGCTAACGCTAAATAAATGCAAGCGACTAAAACTAAATCTACCAAAATAGAATAAGCCTTAACTAATCCAAACAATAAGGAAGGACAACCACTGGAGCAAAAACCAGAAGCGTCCACTGACGACTTACACTGCGTCTCAAGCACTCGCAGTCCGTAAACGACAAGCTGAGCGCGTAACCAGTACCAAACCAAGTGACCAGTCGGAGTGACACCCGTCGGTGTCAGTCCACAGTCTCCGACCACGTGTGCACACACTGACTCTAGCCTAAGCCAGGCCCTCTAGCTAGTTTTCTCCCTTGGTAGGACGCTACCATTGGCTAGGAGCCCACGGAACTAGCTTACAAACCGTGTATGGGAAACACCCCTCCGCTATCCTCAAGCGGGTCGGCACTCAACAGACCTTAGGGGAACAGCAGTGGTTCCATTGCATGGAAAGAAAAGCTATTCTATTGGGATATAGAAATACGCCATCAAATACTACAGTAACGTAAACATGGCATATGTATAGAATGGAACGCATAACGAGAAGGCTGGCAACTATTTCAAACCAACAGGCAAGCGGCGGTCGGGTGCCCACGCGCTACATGAAAGCGACGGTCGGGGACTGGCGCGTTACACCAAGAACGTCGCGTCTGTCTCCATCCATTACTTCCGCCTGAGTTCCAGCTTAAAAAACCCAAAGGGGAATGTGACGGTAGGGGCCCTGTGCGTTACATCAATGCGACGCGTTGGGTCACCGCCGTTACATCCACCCGAGGCCAAAACCCAACATACAGCGTTCGAAAATCAGTCGCAGGCGAAGCGACGCGCTCGCTCAGGCGCGTCGGACGGAAGCGACGGCCGGCCGACTGGCCGTCGGGCTAACCGCCTGACCTGGTCAACGCAAAATGCAAGACGAGTAACGGATGGGGATCTCACCGTTACTCTCCAAATAACGCACCCTCATCGGGCCGTTGTTTGGAAACGACGTGTCCTCTAAGGACCGTCAAGCGTGTGACAGTTCCTGGCAGGACCGTCACACCATCTGGGACATGGGCGGGTTCGGTTTGAAAACCGGAGCCCTCCCGGATGACAAAAATCGTCAGGTATCGACGTAGAAACCTCTAACCTGTCAAACCATACATCATATACAACAATTTAACACCTAAAAACATCACATGCAATGCCTAAAAAGCATTAAACTCAAGAATTTAGCTAAAACCCCACAAATAGGAAAAATGGACATTATGCGTGCTACAGGGCTCTAATCGAAAGAACGAGCTAGAGGAAATGATCCTAGCAAGATCAGGATTCCATCCCCCTACCTTTTGCGAGCCGAAACTGACGAAATGGTCGCATGCAAGGAGGAAGAGCCACGAGGCCTTCACGCTCCACCTCGCTCCCACGATCACCGAATCATGCCGAAATGGGTACCCACGCGTTCCTCTCGACGCGAGGAATCCAACGGCGCCAACCACGCCTCAAACCGACGTCGACTCGCCCGAATCCCAAGAGAAAGGGGGAGAGGCGATCGGCTAGAGAGAGAGAGCGTGAGGGAGAGTGAGATCGACGAGGGAGAGAGAGGGGGTGAGGGTGAGAGATTAAAAGAAATAAAAATAAAAATAAAATATATATAATATAATTATTATATATATTAAAATCTTAATAATTTCTAATAACCCTCAAAGCTCCAAATAAATCTGGAAAAGTACCAGATAAATTCCTAAAAATCTAGAAAAATAGCCGAAAATTCCAGAACAAATACAAGAACAAAATCGTTAAGGATCCATTAAGGCACAGGCCTTACATTGTTGGTGTTTAATTTTAAACCCCTATGCAAAGGGTGAGGGAATTATGATGTGGTGAAAAGGGAGATGTGCAAGTGTTGCACAATTGGGTGATGTGCTAGAGTGCACAATATGAGATCTCAATACTGAGATGAAAACAAATAAGAGAAAGAGATAGAATAATGATGCACGAACTCAATAGAATTTATGAAAGAAATAAAAGAGAAGAAGATAGGCTCATTGTTTCTCCAATTGGGGCTTCAAATCTTCAAGAGAGAAATAAGATCTCCATGGGATGAAGTTTAAGGTTCATGGGATCCTCCTCCATGAGCCTCCAATCCAGCAGCACTCCCCTTAGAAAGGAGAGAGGGGTCCTATTTATAGGGCTGAAATTTAGAGTTTAATCCAAGAGAAATTATGAAATCAAGTTTAAGTTGGATTTAAAAAAATATATTCCTTAGCCAAGTGTCCCTTTAGCCTTAGAAACCATCAAGATCCTTTCTCAAGTGGAAAGGGAGCTCAAAATGGAGAAAGAAGGAGGTTCTGCTCGGGTTCAGAATTCTGGAAGAATTGGTGCCCACCACAGTGGTCGTTAATTAAAATAACGACAGACCAAAGCATCGCAAATTCTGAGGCATTCTAAGGCGGATTAGGACTTTCCAAACTGGAAAAGAATTGGCACCCATGAGGCGGTCACCAATTAGGAATTAATACGAATTCTGGACGGAGTTAAAGCTCAAAATAAGGCAAGGAAATTGGTGACTTTCCCTCCGGGTGCCTATTTATGAATTAGTGACCTTCCCAACTGTCATGGAATCGAAAATAATCTGAATCCGGCTCAAAATATGAAGAAAAAAATTGGCGACCTTCCGAACGGTCGCTAATTAAAGAATTGGCGACTTTTAGGAGTGTCACTAGTTCACGAATTTCAAAAAGTAGGCCTAAAAGATCCCAGCAGGAATGGGTGCCCATGACATGGGCGGCAATTGGAATGGGCGCCCAAGTCCTGGGTGCCAATTACAAGAATGGGCGCCCAGGTCATGGGCGCCCATTAAATGCCAACTGGGAGGGTGCCATTAATTGATTTAAGGCCCCAAAAAATGGAGAAAAATCTGAAAAAATAGAAACTCATGTGAAAAATCTTGGGAAAGTTGGAGATTGAAGAAAAATGAGAAAAATCACTCAAATAAGTCGATTTGAGGGTCAAATTGGGGCATTGCAATGCGATAGAAGATATGCTCAAAATGATGTCAATTTTGGCGTGTCTATAGCTGCCCTCCTTGGCGTCTGATTTGCAAGGGAGCGACACAGAGTGGAATGGAATGGAATGAAGGAGAATGGCATGGAATGTAATGAAATAGAGTGAGAGCGAATTGAAAAGTAGATGCCAAGATGTGATGAAACACGTGATCAACATCACTTGATAAGAATTGAATCAAGAGCTCAGAATGACACGATCTTGAGGAGATTCAATGATAAACAATAATTGTTTAGATAAAGGAGGTGTGTGCACGCAGGCACGAAGGAGAGAATAAAAGAGAGCGATCAACTTCCAGCACCTTGGAAGTATCCCAGGTCACAAACCTGTAGGTTTCACCATTGGAGAGCAGTTACCAGCGAATGTGGATGTGTTACAGCCAAAAGGAAATAAGAGGATAGAAATAAGAGGATAAAGGTCCAAACAAGAGAGTTTTCAAGGAAACAACCCAGAACGGTAATAAGGTGAACTGAGAACACAATTCGGCATGAAATATCTCATATCTTGAAAATTGGTGATCAATTGATCTTCAAAATGAGTTATTAGAAGGGCTTTCCAATAGTTGTTTCAAAG
The DNA here is from genome assembly GCA_022559845.1 of Amorphophallus konjac. NCBI lineage: Eukaryota > Viridiplantae > Streptophyta > Magnoliopsida > Alismatales > Araceae > Amorphophallus > Amorphophallus konjac. The sequence continues at coordinate 250,564,754 of CM040126.1, forward strand.
TCCTACATGAATGCATGCTGGGTTTAAAGGAAAATTTAAAATAAATTAAAATATAAAGTAATCGAGGATAATATTGTTAAGCTGCCCATACTGAGTCAAGAAACCAATTTTGTGAGCTGATACTAAGCCAAAACCCGTTTATCCGCGCACCAACTCGTAAAAGGGAACCATCGTCCCCAGTCTTGGACGGCTCAACGGCTTATCCGTATGACTAAGATTCTTCTAAAATCATCATCATTTTTGATGATGGGGAACTCAAATTCTAGATTAACCAAAGCCACAAGATCCTTGATATAATCTAATAGCGTAGATAACATATAGTAAATGCATACAGGGAGGAGATGGTGATTAGCAATGAGCATGAGGGAAACTGAGCAAAAAGGGGCAAGCACTGTGGGGCTAGAGTGATGTTGTCTGGATGGTGGGGCCAAATAAAGCTTCTTATCCTGCGCTCAAAATCTCCTTAGCCAATATATAAAGGGTAACAAGCAATGAATTAGGCAATTATAGTAAATGTAGTGCCCCAGAATTTATATAAATAACTTTTGGATTATAAATAGAATTTTCTGAAATTTATAATGGCTAAATAGATTAATAAATGGATTATTGAACTAATAAATGGGTTATAAGGCCCAATGGTGTTAAATAATTAGCCTAGCCTATTCAATTAAGACTCAAAAGGTTTAAGGACCAAGCCCATTAAGTTTGGCCCATATTCTAGAAGGTTATTTAGCCTATCCACGAATTTTAAAGATAAATACTCTTTTATATAGATAATTAGAAGGATAAACAAATAAAAGAGTTTTATTAAATTGAAACTCTGCACACGTTTGGTGTAACGGTCTATCGGGCGACCGCTACAGCATGTAACGCACTAGTCTTGATGCGTTACACCCTGACAGTTCCGTGAGTTGAAGAACTTGCAAAAAGATTGGATCTTTGGGATCCTATCTACAAGAGACCTAATTAGGAGAACATGTAAGGATACTAGGGACTCTTAAGGATCAGGTTTTGGCAAATTAAGGACTCTAGAATCGATTTAATCTTCAAACCCTAGCCAAAACCCTATATATAAGACCCAGTTCTGAACTGAGTGACCCTTACTTTTGGCTCGCGAAGAATCAAGATAAGGAGATAGAATTTCGGGTAAGTTCTTTAGAACTTTTTGTTTATAATATATTAGACTAATAGCTCTCCAAATTTCGTGCTAGGAGATCAACCAAACAAGGAGATTGAAGCTTCCAAAGTTACTGGTTTGACCTTAGCAACCCAGGAAACTGAACGCAAGTCCCCTGAAGATCAAGAGATTAGGACGTCTAAACGAGATAATTAGAGTTCGATTATTTAGAACTTTTTGTTCCCAATAGTATCATCTTCTTACTCTCAAAATTTCACATCCTTAGGTCAAGATGCTGAGGAGCTAGGGCAACGAGAAGTTGTTGAAAAATTCCAGGAAAGGAGAGATTAGGGTGTGTATTGCAGTCATAAATTGGAAAGTTAAAGCTTAGTTAAAAGGTAGGTCATCTCATGATTGGCAAAAACATCTTGTTACGGATAAAAGCCCTCTTATTGTGTTTGATTTCATGCACTATAGATCATGGATTTCATGTTTTAGTAGAGTCATGCATACATGAGTATTCTTAGCCCTAATTAAGTTAAAAAGGAACTTTCTTATCAAATTCACAGAAAACCCTTGCCTACTAGTAGCTTAGACTTCATTCTATCATGTGGAAGTATGATTTCCAGACATGATGTAGGTTGAAACCTTGGAGTTTTTTATCTATTGCTGTCAGCAGAAGCTCTGACGGACTAGGGTAGGACAGTCACAACACTGTAATGGCCTTACGATAAGCCGTCACACCCTCTGTTGCATTTTAATTACTATGTTGTCTCTGACGCACCATAACATGAGCGTTACACTACTGTAACGGCCCCTCGATAAACCGTCACAGGTACTATGACACGCTCTTGTTAGACCGTCAGACCCCTGTGGTCTATCAGCCCGAGACAGAATGGTAATTAGTTAAGTTTACTTATAAATAAGCTTAGATAGCTATGTTTGGACCTGTTATCATGACTTTGAGTTTAGTTACTGATTCATAATAGAAATTGCATGATTAAGGTATCTTAAGTTATTTTAAGTTATGTTAATTTCATGTGTCAAAATTCTATAGTTTTGTATCCTAAATCATGATTTTCAATGATGTATTGGCGGAGTTTTATCTTGGTTTCACGTTGCTACACATTCTCTCTATGTCAATAGAGTCATTTTTCTTTAAGTACATGGCATATATTCCGGTATATGACCATTAGTCTACACTTTTACACTATAGGAACATATTCTTGAACTTGAGGACATCTCTATTAGATATTCCATCCAATGGACTAGGAAATCTTGTTTTAAGGCCTTCGTAATTCTCCGCGAGCCTAGGATTCCCACTAGGATGCCGAGTTAGTTGTACCATGAAAGCCCAGTCATTATAAAACATTATCGATGGTTTCTAGTTTATGGAGATGTAACGGATCAATGTTGGACCGTCAGGCTCATCTAACGGCCCAATAAACGATCGTCACATGTTACTGAGTCTAATTTCTTGTTTCAAGATTCAGATCATTGTAACGGCCCAGTACAAGACCGTCATAGTTCTTGGGTACATTAACCCGAGGTTTGACCCAAGGGTTGATATTCTAAGTTCCTAGGTGGTTTGATATGTTGCATCCCTGTAGTTTTGATGATGACTAACACTATGAATCAAATTATTTTTATGATAATTATTTTGATGCTTCTTGATGAATGATAAAGATCCTGCATTGTTTAAATATTCTTAGGATCTAATATTGTTGTCTTGCATGTACATCTATGGATCAAATGCTTTTTCATCATGCTTTTCTGATTTAATGGTCCTCTATCATGTTCACCCATAAGCTCATACTTATCTGTCTTGTTTATATGGGTACTGTGCATTTAGTGCGTTGACGCACTTGGCTGGCTGCGTAGACGCAATAGTGCATCTTTCGCTTGCTGTTTTGTCCACTGCGTCGACGCTGTCACTAGATGCGTTGACGTATTGGCTTGGTGCCAAGGGCTTGAGCATCTCGCCTATGAAGCTGAGTCGACGCTGTCACCTGAAGCGTTGACGCATTGGCTTGGTGCCAAGGGCTTGAGCGTCTCGCCTATGAAGCTGAGTCGACGCTGTCACCTGAAGCGTTGACGCATTGGCTTGTTACCAAGAGATTGTGCGTCTCGCCCAAGGAGCTGAGGCGACGCTACACAATGGAAGCGTCGACGCCTTGAGTTTATGACCAAAGGTTCTTTTGATCAACCACCAAGCAGAAGCGTCGACGCTGTCAACTGATGCGTTGATGCATTAGTATGTTTTATCAAGGGACCTGTTCTCCATTATATCCATTGCGTTAACGCCTTGGCTTTAGTGCGTTGACGCATTCTTCTGTCCTTTGATAAGTCCCGTGCAATCTGTGTGATCAATATATGACTTGAATATTTCTGAGATTGACTGAATGTTCTCTGAAACCTTACAGGGACTTAAAGACAAATTGGAACTTTATTCCAATCATGTGAGCACGTGATCCGAGGGAATAATCGTCTTATACGTGGCTCGGTTCATCTGGAAGAATTACTTCGCGCGTGTCTCCCAAACCCTCACTCTCTCGTGAGGTTGGATATATATATATGAAGGTTTATGCTCCTGAAAAGCTGCCGAAGCCACAAGGAAAAGGGTGAGGCCAGAGCGAGAGGAAGGAGAGGAGAAGCCATCCTGATCCATTCGTTGAGCGTACCTGGAAGAGCGAGAGTGATGAAGGAGAGGATGGTTTTCTGTTATGTTTTGTCTATGCTTCTTTAAGAAGCTACATTGTTTCTCCGTTCGATTGTCTTCAATATTTCTTTATGTTTTCAGTTGTTTGTTCTTAAATTCCGATACTCTGTTTTATCGTTCCCTCTAGGTGTAGAGGAAGAGAGGTGAATCCTCTGGGTTGCATTGTGGTTCCCTCTGAATCAGATCAGAGGAAGGGAGGTGGTCTCCGAGGTTCTTGTGTTCAGATAGTAAGGAGGCTATCTGGGTTATTCCCTCCGGCTGTGGAGGAAGAGAGACATCGTCTCTGATTTGCAGTGAGTGTGGGTCACTGCTGGGTTCCCTCTTGTCTAAGAGGAAGGGAGAGTTATCTCCGGGTCAGGTCTTGGGGTGTGAAACCTGGGTGCAAGCTATGTGTTCCGCGTCTGTAGGGATTTCGATCCCCAAGCTATGGATCAGCGTGTTGTTGGCAGACTGAGTCTGCGGTTCTTTCTTGTGAAAGGGAAGCCTCACTTGGCCTTGAGTGAGAGATGGACGTAAGTCTGCAGGTTGCAGACTGAACCATCTAAACCTCAAATTCTTCGTGGTGTGATTGTGCGCATCTTTTCTCTTTATGCTTTTGTCTGGCTTCACGAAGTAAGTGTGATTGTTGATGATCGAAACCTTGGTCTGACTGTTCGCTTAGTGCTTGTGTATATGTGCTGATGAAATTCTGAGTGATATATGTTCTGCGCTCGTGACCTACGTTATCTTGGTTGAGGTTTCGGATTATTTTACATATAGTCATTCTTCCTAGCCCATCTCATCTTCTAAGATTACCTCGGCTAGGACAAATTTTTTTTAAACGGTGATCTATTCATCCCCTCCCCTTCTAGCTCACCGTCGTCTTAGTTAACAGTTGGTATCAGAGCAGGTTTACCCGAGATGTGGTCCAACGACCAGGGTAATCCTGGAACCAGTGGTCCTCACAGCTACATAGCTAAAGGACAGTCAATCTCCCGTCCCCCATATTTTGATGGTTCTAATTATTTCTTTTGGAAAAACAGGATGGAAGTTTTCATCTGATCTCAGAGCCACAAGCTGTGGAGAGTCATTACAACTGGACCTTATGATTTACCTCCGAATGAGGAGATGTGGTCTGAAGAACAAGTCAAATTATCCGGACTGAACTGGTCTGCGCTCAACATCATCCAATGCGCAGTTCACCCTGAAGAATATGCCCGAATTTCAGGGTGCAAGACAGGTAAGAAGATGTGGGGTGAACTAGCGCTAATTTACGAGGGTACCTCTCAAGTCAGAGCTACCAAGGTAAACTACCTAACCTCTGAGTATGAATTATTCAAGATGAAGTCAGAGGAGAGCGCGACTGATATGTACGCTAGGCTGTCACTGATCACAAACAGCCTCAAGGGGTTTGGAAAGGAAATATCTGAAGGGGATATAGTCAGGAAGATCTTGAGATCTTTGACTCCAGCGTGGCACACAAAGGCCACTGTGATAGAGGAATCGAAGGATTTAACAACCATGACTGTCACTGAACTCATAGGGTCTCTTATGACCTATGAGATGAATCTCAAGAAAACAGGAGAAGGTAGTGACAGAAAGGGAAAGAATGTTGCTCTTAAGGTTGAACGACACAGCAGCAGCAGCAGCAGCAGTAGCAGCAGTGGAGACTCTGATGGAATTCCAGACCTTGACAGGAGTGAAAAAGCCTTGCTCACACGACAGTTCAAGAAATTTCTTAAACTGAAGGGAAAATCATATGGGAGAAGAAGAAACTACTCATCAGGTAAATATCCGAACAATGGCAATGACAAGGATAGGAATGCTAAAAGTGTGATGTGTTATCATTGCAGGAACCTTGGGCACATGAAGCAAGATTGCCCTGAGCTTCAGAAGAAGACACTGGATTACCATAAGAAAGGCTCCAAAGTGTACAAGAAAAAGCGAAAAGCTACGGTATGCACTTGGAGCGATGAAGAAGAAGACTCAGAGACTAATTCCTCAGGAAAGGAGACTGAAGGAGTATGTCTGATGGCCGACGAGGAAAATGACTTAATCAATCCCTTTGTGACTTACTCTATTGATGACTGGGAAGATAAGTATGGTGAACTGCTAGATATGTACAATGCCTTAGCTAAAGGACATAGAGTCACCAAACGCAAACTCAATGTGGTTAATGAAGAACAAGATCTCATCAAGACAGAAAATTCCAAACTGATAGCTGAATTAGCTCAAATGGAAAATGCAAGAAATGAGAACAATCTTGTTAAAAATGAGCTTGAAAAACTTGGAAAACAGCTTGATGAAACCAATCAACATACTGAAGAAAACCTGAGACAAAATGACTTACTCAGGGAAGGGTATGAAGCTGTTAAAAGGGTCAATGATGAATTGCTGGAAAATAATATATGTCTGCGGAAGGAGTTGGAAGATAAGAAGAAAACCCTTGAGAGGTTTGTTTTGGGAGAGAATAATTTGAATGCCTTGTTAGGCACCAAAGTAAACTTTAACAGAGAGGGGTTGGGTTTCAACCCAAGTAAGAAGGAAGCATTTGGGGTAAAAACCACTACTTTCTGCACTGAGAAAGGAAAAGAGAAACTGGACATTCCATCCAGTTCCAAAACTACTGAACAACAAAAGAACATCCATAGACAACAGGCTGATTTTGGAAAAAATATCTTCAAGAAATTCAACAAGCCCACGCACCAGAAGCAAGGTGTCTGTCAATTCAACAACTATGACTCTAATAAAAGAATGGGCTATTTTAAAAGCAACATGGGAACGTCTAACTACACACAGAATACTGTCAATAAAATGCCTTCATCTAGACAGGTTAAAAATTATGGTCTGGCTGGGACCCAAACCTTTATCAACAGAAACTGGACACAACTTGAGATACAAAAAGAAACAAATGAAATGCACATCAATAACAAAACTGTCAACCCTCAGCACAGAAGAAAAAGGGGTTAAAACAGATCTGGATTCCCAAGACTGTGCTTAATGAATTGAACGGTATTTTTGGACCCAACTTACCTTGGGTTCCAAAGCACACAACTTAAATTGTTATTATGCAGGTGAGCCTAGCAGCCGAGAACAACAAGTGGTATCTCGACAGTGGCTGCTCGAGGCACATGACAGGGGATCAAAGAAAGTTCAGCAAGCTTGAATTGAAAGCAGGAGGGTCAGTTAAGTTTGGAGGTAAAAACAAAGGTCAAATCATTGGGACCGGAACCATCGGTAAGAAAACCTCCAACTCTGTTGAAAAAGTCTTGTTGGTTGAAGGTCTGCAACATAATTTATTGAGTATTAGTCAGTTATGTGACAAGGGTCACAAGGTCCTTTTTGATGAGCATGCTTGCAAAATTTTAGAACCAAACTCCGATAAAATAAAGTTCATTGCAAATAGAGTCAATAATGTCTATATTGTGGATCTTGATGTTGAGTCTGAGTCTAATCTGTGTCTCTCTGCTGATTCAGAGAATAACATGTTTGACTGGCATAGGCGACTAGGCCATGCTAGCTTTAACACCTTGCATAAATTAGCTAAATTTGATTTAGTTAGAGCCATGCCTAGCTTGAAGTTCAAATCATTCTCTAAGCCTTGCGAGGCCTGTGCTCTAGGCAAGCAAACTCGAGCTTCTTTTAAAATTAGGTCTGAGAGCTTGTCAACAAAGATCATGGAACACTTGCACATGGATCTCTTTGGTCCTACCAGAACCCAGAGTCTAAATGGTAAGAGATTTGGTTTTGTCATTATCGATGACTACTCTAGATTTGCATGGCTGTTTTTCTTGGCAAATAAGAGTGATGCTTTTCAAAAAATTGAACATTTTTTCAATAAGCAAAAACATATAGGGCACAAGATCACTGTTATCCAATCAGATCATGGAGGAGAGTTTGAGAACTCCTCATTCTCTAGCTTCTGTGACAAGGAGGGACTGACTCACAAATTTTCTTCTCCCAGGACCCCAGAGCAGAATGGAATTGTGGAGAGAAGGAATCGAACAATAGTGGAAATGGCAAGAACACTACTAATGGAGAGTCAGCTACCTAAGAGCTTTTGGGCAGAAGCGGCAAACACAGCCTGCTACATACTTAATAGAGCTTTGGTAAGACCCATACATAAGAAAACACCATATGAACTCCTGAAAGGTAAGAGGCCTAATGTCTCATATTTCAAAATTTTTGGTTCAAAATGCTTTATTCATAATAACAACAAGAGAGACTTAGATAAATTTGATGCTAGAAGTATTCCAGGAATATTCCTAGGATACTCTGAAACATCTAGGGCCTTCAGAGTCTTTAATAAAACTGATAGAACTGTAGAGGAAACCCCTCATGTTATTTTTGATGAAACAAAAATCTCGAACAGTCTAAATGATGATAACAGGTCTACAAGTCATGATGGAGAGTTCCTGGAACAAATGCAAGAGGAGGAAGTACAACCGGCTGAAGAACCCACTGATCTGAACCCAGTAAGTACAGCTGAACAAGGTGAGTCCTCAACAAATGTCAGAGTTTTAAAAGACCACCCTGTAACCAATATTATTGGTAGTCTTAATGATCCCCCTAGGACAAGATCTCATTTCAGAAATGTTCAGAATCAGGACTTAATTGCTTTAGTTTTTCAAATTGATCCTAAGACCATTGAAGAAGCCTTAAGTGATGAGAATTGGGTAACTGTCATGTGTGAAGAACTAGGGCAATTTGATAGAAACAATGTCTGGGAACTTGTACCTAGACCTGAAAATTTCAATGTAATAGGAACAAAATGGGTTTTTAAGAACAAACTGAATGAAGAAGGTGTCATCTCAAGGAATAAAGCTAGACTTGTAGCTAAAGGCTACAGTCAGGAGTATAGTGTGGACTTTGATGAATCCTTTGCTCCAGTAGCTAGAATGGAGGCTATCAGAATTCTATTAGCATTTGCTTGTTCAAACAACATAAAACTTCAACAAATGGATGTTAAAAGTGCCTTCTTGAATGGAATTCTAAAAGAAGAAGTTTATGTTGAACAACCTCCTGGTTTTCAGTTTTCGACTAAACCTGATCAAGTTTTCAGGTTAAACAAAGCTCTTTATGGATTAAAGCAGGCTCCTCGGGCCTGGTATGAAAGGCTGACTAGTTTCTTACTGAATAAAGGATATAACAGAGGTAAAGTTGACCAAACCTTATTCACTAAGAATTCAAGACAAGATCTCATCATAGTTCAAGTATATGTAGACGACATTATTTTTGGATCAACAAATCCTGAACTGTGTAAAGAATTTTCACAGCTTATGTCAGCTGAATTTGAGATGAGCTTAGTTGGAGAACTGACTTATTTCCTTGGCTTGCAGATAAATCAAATGTCAGATGGCTGCTTCTTCCACCAAACCAAGTATACGCTGGATATCCTAAAAAGGTTTGGAATGACTAACCTGAAGCAAATATCCACCCCAATGAGCACAAGCATGACCCTTAATGCAGATGAGTCAGGTAAACAAGTAGATGAAAAACTCTACAGAGGTATGATCGGATCCCTCTTGTACTTAACTGCCTCTAGGCCAGACATACAATTCAGTGTTGGTTTATGTGCAAGATATCAGTCTAGGCCTACTGAACTACATTTGTCTGCTGTAAAAAGAATCTTTAGATATCTGTCTGACACACATACATTAGGCTTATGGTATCCTGCTTCACGCACATTAGATTTAGTTGCATACACTGATGCAGACTTTGCTGGATGCAAACTAGATAGGAAGAGCACCAGTGGCCACTGCCAATTCTTAGGAGGATGCCTAGTTTCTTGGAGTTCAAAGAAACAACATTCAGTGGCTCTTTCCACTGCTGAGGCTGAATACGTGGCTGCAAGCAGCTGTGGCACTCAGGTTATCTGGATCAAGCATCAACTTCAGGATTACCAAGTAGAGACAGGTTGCACTCCCATCTTTTGTGATAACACTAGTGCCATAAACATTGCAAAGAATCCTGTTTTACACTCACGAACAAAACACATTGAAATCAGGCACCACTTTATCAGAAATGAAATTGCAAATAAAACATTTGAATTAATTCATGTTAGGACTGCAGATCAAATTGCTGATATTTTTACAAAACCTCTAGATACTGAAAAATTCACTTCTTTGAGAAGAGAACTTGGTATTTACAAACTCTGACTGATTTGAGGCAATGAATTCTGGTTCATGTATTTCCATAAATTTAGTGGTAGTTTTGTCATACCTTTTCTGGTGGGGGTCCCTATGTGAGGGGGAGCGGGTGTGTGCTTTGAGTAAGGTCAATTCTGCTTCTCTGCTGTTTTCTGGGTAGAATGGAAGATAGAGCTACTAGAGAGGGGGAGCTTGACTAATTAGAAATGCTTGAAAGATGGTTGTTATTACTGGATTAAATGTTAGAATTGATATTGAATATTCCTCTTAATAGAATCTCATTCATTTCCTACATTCTTAAGTTTGTGCAATTAAAGTCCAGCTAGAATCCTCTTCTAGTAAGTCTTAAGAGGCTAAGATTAACCTTCACAAGTATATCCTCTTACTTTGTTGCATGACTCATGAACAAGCTAGACTTGTAAGAAATGGTTTCTGTTTATGAGCTTCTCATTGGACATCTTGATAAGACCTCTAATATTTGCCCTGTTTTTTGTCCACAAACAACCCCTTGTTGAGCTAGTTAAACTGATCTATGCTTAAAACTGCATACTGAGAAACTAGGAATCCCATCAATGAAATGAGAATTTCCTATGTCATGAGGTATCAGTTCTCATAAACAAAATAAAAAGAAAGAAATACAATTCAAAATTGTGCTTGGCAGAGCAATGATGACAATATGGTGAGTAACTGGGGATTCTGGCCTCTGATCAAGGTGTCTCCTCATGTAACAACCAATGGTCACTATCGCTGTTCTCTAATTGAGAAGTGATGAGGCTCTTACACTGAGTAACTGAGGATGCTGGCCTCTGACCAAGGTGCATACTTAATGTTAAAAGTGTAACTGGCCAAATACACTCCATAACTGTGCTCTCTCTGCCAGGACTGTTTGTCCTCAATGCCTACAGGCTGTCTTAGTGGTTCAAACTCTTGTTGTCTCTTTGACAAGCCTTAACAGCTACCTCAGTCATACTTGTTGCCACTTGCTCTTCTCTCATAATCATAGTAAGTTGATAAACTTCAAGTTTATTCTGAATCTCTTTCTCTTACCAGAACTCCAAGATTCTTCACTGGACCTTACAGCCCCACTTAAGCATCTAAGATTTGACAATGAGTGTCTACTGTTGGAATTCTCTCCATCTTTACTCATCAGTCCAACGTCAACATCTCTCTTTCTCCTTGTTTTGATGATGTCAAAGGGGGAGAAGGTTGAAAAGTCTGAAAAGGGGAGAAGGCTGGGGAGAAGGTTGAAAGGGGGAGTAAGTCTGAAAAGGGGAGAAGGTTGGGGAGAAGGTTGAAAGAGGGAGTAAGTCTGAAAAGGGGAGAAGGTTGAAAGGATGGGTGATCTAGTAGCTAGCTAGTGGAAGGAAGGTTTTGGAATGGTTTTAGGTAAAAGTTGATGCATGCTGTGAGTTCAGGCCTTGAGAGGTCACCATTGCTGCCCTTATTGAGAATATTTTAAGTTGATGTTTCTTCTTTCACTGAATTTGACTCATGGTGTTGCCATCATCAAAAAGGGGGAGATTGTTGCATCTCTGTAGTTTTGATGATGACTAACACTATGAATCAAATTATTTTTATGATAATTATTTTGATGCTCCTTGATGAATGATAAAGATCCTGCATTGTTTAAATATTCTTAGGATCTAATATTGTTGTCTTGCATGCACATCTATGGATCAAATGCTTTTTCATCATGCTTTTCTGATTTAATGGTCCTCTATCATGTTCACCCATAAGCTCATACTTATCTATCTTGTTTATATGGGTACTGTGCATTTAGTGCGTTGACGCACTTGGCTGGCTGCGTAGACGCAATAGTGCGTCTTTCGCTTGCTGTTTTGTCCACTGCGTCGACGCTGTCACTAGATGCGTTGACGCATTGGCTTGGTGCCAAGGGCTTGAGCGTCTCGCCTATGAAGCAGAGTCGACGCTGTCACCTGAAGCCTTGATGCATTGGCTTGGTGCCAAGGGCTTGAGCGTCTCGCCTATGAAGCTGAGTCGACGCTGTCACCTGAAGCGTTGACGCATTGGCTTGTTACCAAGAGATTGTGCGTCTCGCCCAAGGAGCTGAGGCGACGCTACACAATGGAAGCGTCGACGCCTTGAGTTTATGACCAAAAGTTCTTTTGATCAACCACCAAGCAGAAGCGTCGACGCTGTCAACTGATGCGTTGACGCATTAGTATGTTTTATCAAGGGACCTGTTCTCCATTATATCCATTGCGTTAACGCCTTGGCTTTAGTGCGTTGACGCGTTCTTCTGTCCTTTGATAAGTCCCGTGCAATCTGTGTGATCAATATATGACTTGAATATTTCTGAGATTGACTGAATGTTCTCTGAAACCTTACAGGGACTTAAAGACAAATTGAAACTTTATTCCAATCATGTGAGCACGTGATCCGAGGGAATAATCGTCTAATACGTGGCTCGGTTCATCTGGAAGAATTACTTCGCGCGTGTCTCCCAAACCCTCACTCTCTCGTGAGGTTGGATATATATATATGAAGGTTTCTGCTCCTGAAAAGCTGCCGAAGCCACAAGGAAAAGGGTGAGGCCAGAGCGAGAGGAAGGAGAGGAGAAGCCATCCTGATCCATTCGTTGAGCGTACCTGGAAGAGCGAGAGTGATGAAGGAGAGGATGGTTTTCTGTTATGTTTTGTCTATGCTTCTTTAAGAAGCTACATTGTTTCTCTGTTCGATTGTCTTCGATATTTCTTTATGTTTTCAGTTGTTTGTTCTTAAATTCTGATACTCTGTTTTATCGTTCCCTCTAGGTGTAGAGGAAGAGAGGTGAATTCTCTGGGTTGCATTGTGGTTCCCTCTGAATCAGATCAGAGGAAGGGAGGTGGTCTCCGGGGTTCTTGTGTTCAGATAGTAAGGAGGCTATCTGGGTTGTTCCCTCCGGCTGTGGAGGAAGAGAGACAGCGTCTCTGATTTGCAGTGAGTGTGGGTCACTGCTGGGTTCCCTCTTGTCTAAGAGGAAGGGAGAGTTATCTCCGGGTCAGGTCTTGGGTGTGAGACCTGGGTGCAAGCTTCGTGTTCAGCGTCTGTAGGGATTTCGATCCCCAAGCTGTGGATCAGCGTGTTGTTGGCAGACTGAGTCTGTGGTTCTTTCTTGTGAAAGGGAAGCCTCACTCGGCCTTGAGTGAGGGATGGACGTAAGTCTGCAGGTTGCAGACTGAACCATCTAAACCTCTTGTTCTTCGTGGTGTGATTGTGCGCATCTTTTCTCTTTATGCTTTTGTCTGGCTTCACGAAGTAAGTGTGATTGTTGATGATCGAAACCTTGGTCTGACTGCTCGCTTAGTGCTTGTGCACATGTGCTGATGAAATTCTGAGTGATATATGTTCTGTGCTCGTGACCTGCGTTATCTTGGTTGAGGTTTCGGATTATTTTACATATAGTCATTCTTCCTAGCCCATCTCATCTTCTAAGATTACCTCGGCTAGGACAAATATTTATTAAACGGTGATCTATTCATCCCCTCCCCTTCTAGCTCACCGTCGTCTTACTTAACATGATAATGGTCTAGGACTTATCATATCGATCAAAAAACTTAATATAATGAATAGAAGTTAAGAAATGTACCATTATGCTACCGATTTGGTTCCATAAGCATAACATAGTATAAGTCATTCTTGATCTCTCATATTCTAAATTGAAGCGTTCATTCATTTTTTATTGTTATCATGAGCTTATTGAATTTATTACATTCATGGCCATACTTTATTATTACATGCGTGGAAATAACTTGATTTATACTTGAAGATGCGATCGAGCACTGATTGTGTTCAAGGGCTCTATGCTAGTCCCCTCGGCTGATTGCCGGAAACATACTATTATAAACCATGCGGTATGATGCTACTGGCGTTGCATTGCACTGGGTGTACCTTCTTTATAAATAAGTGAAAGTCCATGATACAGCATGATTAATACTTGTACATGACTTTCTTGCTTGTTACATGATATTCTACAGAAATTCACCAAATACTTGCTCATAAGCAAAAGATGTTTGGATGATGATTACGTGGTCTTGCTAGTACATTCTAGATATATTCTTTTTCATGAAAGGCTATATCATGTTCTTGTGACATTCTTGCTAGTTCATACTTGCTCTCATCCTATCTTAAACGATCATCTTTGTTACTTTGGTTATTCGCATGATTGATCACGTTCGCATGATTTTACCTAAATTCTTTAGAGCAAAAATGTTAATTACTTTAATAGTGCTAATCATGTTGATGCGAAGATACCTACTGAGCAAGTGTGCTCATTAACTATTTCCAATCTTTTCAGGAGATGAAAGTGATACAAATTCGGATTCGAGTTATACAAGTATCGGGTCCGAGAGCGAATGAAAGTCATATCAAATTGAGAGTGAAGACTTAGGAAAGTCTACATTGTTTAGATTGAGTCTATGTAATTTTCCTATTTATTGAGTCTAGTATGATGGAAGTTGAAGTAGTGGTTGTACTTGAATTCTTGATTAATAATGAAATAAGTTGAAGTTGAGTGATATTGTGCAATTGCATTATGTGTGATTGTCTTGTGCTCTGATCGTTCTTGCCTGCAAGAGGCTTACCATGTCGGCTGTTTGCGTTCCTTGAGCGAGTCTTCCACTGTAATAAAGGCTCGGGACGTGACAGTTAAGTTGGTATCAGAGCCTAAATCTCAGGACTTAGGGAGAAGAGTCATGTCGTAGGATAAGTCCAAGGTTAAGGACCCTACCTATAAACTAAGGAAGCAATTTCCATACCCATGTGAGAATTGGGTAGAGCCCGGGATAAGATAGTTAATTAGCTTTAAGATTTATTTTCTTCCAATTTCACGAGAAATAATAAGTTATTATATTTCTCTCATGTACCCTCTTATTACCATGGCTCATCGCGTAGATTGGAATGGCATGCAACAAACTGTTGTTGGCCTTACTCAGGCATTACAAACCATGGCGCAAGCTGGTGTAGGGGCAAGAGCTGGTGACTTACATCGCAATTTTCGGAGTTTAAACCCTCCGCGTTTCTATGGTTCTTCTAATCCGGACGAAGCAGAGAACTGGATTGATGAGATGAACTGTATATTTGACGTCATCCAATGCACTGATCAAAAGAAGGTGTGTCTTGCAACTTTCCAACTCAACAAGGATGCCCGTACATGGTGGAAGTCAGTTCCGGCACCTCTGGCCGATGCACCTCATACATGGGATGGTTTTCTCATCTTGTTCCGTGCTAAGTATTTCTCTGAGCACGTAAAGGAACGAAAGGCTATGGAGTTCGCCTCTCTCCGACAAGGAATGATGACGGTTGCAGAATATGAACTATAATTCTCAAGGCTAGCACCTTATGCACCGCACCAAATCAGTACTGATCTATTAAAAGCTAATCGATTTATGGACGGGTTACGGCCTGATTTTATTCAGCAGCTCAGAACCCAAAATATCCGTACCTATGCGGAGATGGTTCAGCGGGCATACTTATGTGAAAGGACCTTAGAAAAGGTCAAGAAATTGAAGGGGAAAGGAGAAGAGTCTAGCCGACGATCTGATCGACATTATAAGAAAGAAAAGTTTAGTATCACGGAGCCTCACAAAAGCTATGATAATAAAAAGCGATCCAGGAGCGGGAATGGTAGAAGTTCTCAGAAGAATAAGAAGATTAAGGAGGAGGAGCAGATCACCACGGCTTGCACTTTTTGTGAAAAATTCGGCCATTCGACTGAAGAATGTTGGAAGCGCCTCAGCGCATGTTTACGTTGTGGAAGCAGGGAGGATCGCATGCCAGATTGCCCCCTATGAAAGACCAATCGTCTGGTGGAGGACATAGGAGGTAGGCTCACCTCAATGCCGTTTTAGAAGAAGAGGAAGCACCCAGGGATGGTGGGCTTATGGAAGGTACTCTTCAAATTTGTTCTCGTCCCGCATTTGTGCTATTTGATACTGGTGCCTCTCATTCTTTTATCTCCACTACTTTTGCAAAAACATTATCAATTGCATCAGTTCCCTTACCTTCAGATCTTGCTATTACCACACCCATAGTATCTAGAACAAAGCTTACCAACTATTATCCTGATAGCGAAGTGATAGTAGAAGGTCATAATCTCCCCGCAAATTTAGTATGCCTTAACATGAAAGGTTATGATGCCATTTTACGGGTAGATTGGCTTGTAGATCATGATGCTTATATCAACTGTAGAAACATGATTATATCCTTTCGAAAACTCGGTCTTCCAAGAGTTTCTTTCCTTGGCATCAAGTACAAGAAACACCCCACTATCATATCTTCTCTTCATGCTTGCAAACTTATTTCGCAAGGATGTGAAGCTTTTCTTGCTTCTGTCATTGTTACGAAATCCAAGGAAATTATCATAGTAGACATCCCTATTGCAAATGAGTTCTCAGATGTATTCCCATCCGAATTACCTAGTTTACCGCCCGAAAGGGAAGTGAACTTCACTATTGAACTCATTCCAGGAGCAGCACATGTTTCATAACCCCTTACAGGATGTCCCCCACAGAACTCAAAGACCTAAAGAGGCAGTTGCAGGAACTACTCGACAAGGGCTTCATTAGACCTAGCACATCCCCTTGGGGTGCGCCAATTCTATTTGTCAAGAAGAAGGATGGTTCTCTTAGGCTATGTATAGACTACCGGCGACTAAATCGACTTACAATCAAAAACAGGTATCCGTTGCCACGTATTGATGAGCTCTTCGATCAACTTTCGGGAGCAGAGTATTTCTCCAAGATTGACCTCAGATCAGGATATCATCAGCTTAGAATTAAAGAAGAAGACATCTATAAATCGGCTTTTCGGAGTCGTTATGGCCACTATGAATTTGTGGTAATGCCATTCGGGTTAACTAATGCCCTGTAGCATTTATGCAACTTATGAATAGTGTTTTTCAACCATATCTAGACTAATTCATCGTTGTCTTCATTGATGACATTTTGATATATTCAAAGACAAAAGAGGAACATGAAGAACATCTGAGGATAGCTTTGCAAACACTTAGGGAGCATAAACTTTATGCCAAGCTTAACAAATGTGAATTCTGGCTCAAAGAAGTTTCATTCCTAGGCCACATAATTTCCAAGGAAGGTATCGCTGTAGATCCTTCGAAAGTGGAAGCTGTCAGAAATTGGAGCCGGCCAACGACTGTATCAGAAGTAAGAAGCTTTCTGGGGCTAGCTGGTTACTATAGGAGATTCATTAAGGACTTCTCAAATATTGCAGTTCCTTTAACTATACTCATAAGAAAAGAAAATCCTTTTGCCTGGTCGGAGGAATGTGAAAAGAGTTTTCAAACGCTTAAGAATCATCTCACTACAGCTCCTATTTTATCACTACCTATGGAAGGTGGTGGATTTGAAGTATATACAGATGCGTCTGGTATTGGCTTAGGATGTGTCCTCATGTAGAATGGAAAAGTAATCTGTTATTCTTCAAGACAATTGAAACATCACGAGAAAAATTATCATGTGAATGATTTAGAGCTAGCAGCTGTTATCTTCGCCTTGAAAATTTGGCGTCATTATCTCTATGGAGTGAAATTCATGGTCTGTTCGGACCACAAAAGCTTGAAATATTTATTTTCTCAAAAAGAGTTAAATATGAGGCAGAGGAGATGGTTAGAATATCTCAAGGACTTTGATTTTGCTATTCAATATCATCCTGGCAAGGCGAATGCTGTAGCAGATGCACTCAGCAGGAAACCAATGGGAATGCTATCAAGTCTTATGATTAGTATGACTAACCTTATTCCTCAATTTGCTCAGTTGAACTTAGATATTGACATGAAGGAAGAAGATTGTTTCATAGCTAATATCCGAGCTCAACATACATTAATAGAGGATCTGGCCAAGCTGCAAAATGATGATCCCGTACTACGAGAAATCAAAGCCAATATTGAACAAAGACCGGATTTCTTGGTTTCCAATGACGGAAGATTGTTATTTAAGGGCCGAGTATGTGTACCGGATCATGAAGATACGAAGAAATTGATCTTAGAAGAAGCACATAATTCCAAGTACACCATTCATCCAGGTGGTACAAAGATGTATCAAGATCTTAAAAGAAATTTCTGGTGGCCCAATATGAAGAGAGAAATAGCTGATTTCGTGTCCCGTTGTCTCACTTGCCAACAAGTAAAGGCAGAGCATTTTAGGCCCGCAGGTAAATTGCATCCCTTGAATATTCCTGAATGGAAGTGGGAGAGTATAGCGATGGATTTCATCATGAGTTTACCTAAGACCAGAGGAGGACACGATGGTATATGGGTAATCATATACCGATTGACTAAATCTGCACATTTCATACCAATCAAAAGTCGATGGTCTATGGATATTCTAGCAGCAATATACATAAAAGAAATTGTCAAATTACACGGTGTCCCTATCACTATTGTATTTGATAGAGATCCTCGATTTACATCACATTTCTGGAAGGGTCTACAAAACTCACTAGGGACTAGATTAAATTTTAGTACAGTATTTCACCCACAAACTGATGGTCAGACTGAAAGAACAAATCAAGTAGTAGAAGATATGCTAGGGCTTGTGCTATCGATTTTGGAGGAAGTTGGCACGATCACTTGCCTCTGGTAGAATTTGCATATAACAACAGTTATCAAGCTAGCTTACAAATGGCACCTTTTGAAGCTTTATATGAAAAAAGCTGTAGATCACCAATATGTTAGAATGAAGTGGGGGAAAGGCAATTTCTAGGCCCCGACATTATCAGGGATTCTTCAGAAAAGATCAAGCTCATTCAAGAAAGAATGAAGATGGCGCAAGATAGGCAAAAGTCTTATGCCGACAATCAAAGACGTGACTTGGAGTTTCAGGTAGGAGATCATGTATATCTGAAAGTTTCTCCAGGTCGTGGTATTCGAAGATTTGGCATTAAAGGAAAGCTAACTCCAAGATTCATTGGCCCATTTGAAATTCTCGAAAGGGTCGGTGAATTGGCTTATAGACTGGCTTTACCTCCATAATTAGCAGGAGTTCACGATGTATTTCACGTCTCTATGCTGAAAAGGTATGTATATGATCCTGACCATGTTATCACTTATGATAATTTAGAGTTTCAGAAGGACATGACGTACGAGCAAATAGCAATAAAGATTCTGGAACGAGAAGTGCGTCAACTAGGAATAAAGTTATTCCTATGGTCAAGATAAAATGGAAGAAAACATGGCCATATGAAGCAACATGGGAAACCGAAGAAACTATGCAGAAGAAATTCCAAGAATTATTCAACTGTAAGTACACTCTCCATAATCTATGTATTGAATTTGGGGACCAAATTCTTTTAAGTGGGGGAGGGTGTAGTGTCCTAGAATTTATATAAATAACTTTTGGATTATAAATGGAATTTTCTAAAATTTATAAGGGCTAAATAGATTAATAAATGGATTATTGAACTAATAAATAGGTTATAAGGCCCAATGGTGTTAAATAATTAGCCTAGCCTATTCAATTAAGACTCAAAAGGTTTAAGGACCAAGCCCATTAAGTTTGGCCCATATTCTAGAAGGTTATTGAGCCTATCCACGAATTTTAAAGATAAATACTCTTTTATATAGATAATTAGAAGGATAAACGAATAAAAGAGTTTTATTAAATTGAAATTATACACACGTTTGGTGTAACGGTCTATCGGGTGACCGCTACAGCATGTAACGCACTAGTCCTGATGCGTTACACCCTAACAGTTCTGTGAGTTGAATAACTTGCAAAAAGATTGGATCTTTGGGATCCTATCTGTAAGAGACCTAATTAGGAGAACATGTAAGGATACTAGGGACTCTTAAGGATCAGGTTCTGGCATATTAAGGACTCTAGAATCGATCTAATCTTCAAACCCTAGCCAAAACTCTATAAATAGGACCCAGTTCTGAACTGAGCGACTCTTACTTTTGGCTCGCGAAGAATCAAGGTAAGGAGATAGAATTTTGGGTAAGTTCTTTAGAACTTTTTGTTTATAATACATTAGACTAATAGCTCTCCAAATTTCGTGCTAGGAGATCAACCAAACAAGGAGATTGAAGCTTCCAAAGTTGCTAGTTCGACCATAGCAACCTAGAAAATTGAACGCAAGTCCCCTGAAGATCAAGAGATTAGGATGTCTAAACGAGGTAATTACAGTTCAGTTATTTAGAACTTTTTGTTCCCAATAGTATCATCTTCTTACCCTCAAAATTTTATGTCCTTAGGTCAAGAGGCTGAGGAGCTAGGGCA
Source organism: Amorphophallus konjac (assembly GCA_022559845.1). Taxonomy (NCBI): domain Eukaryota; kingdom Viridiplantae; phylum Streptophyta; class Magnoliopsida; order Alismatales; family Araceae; genus Amorphophallus; species Amorphophallus konjac. The sequence goes on from CM040126.1 coordinate 250,584,953, forward strand.
ACGTGAATTTGTTGAAAAATCCCAAGAAAGGAGAGATTATAGTGTGTCTTGCAGTCATAAATTGGAAAGTTAAAGCTCAGTTAAAAGGTATGTCATCTCATGATTGGCAAAAACATCTTGTTAGGGATAAAAGCCCTCTAATTGTGTTGGATTTCATACACTATAGATCATGGATTTCAGGTTTTCGTAGAGTCATGCATACATGAGTATTCTTAGCCCTAATTATGTTAAAAAGGAACTTTCTTATCAATCTCACAGAAAACCCTTGCATACTAGTAGCTTAGCCTTCATTCTATCATGTGGAAGTATGATTTCCAGACATGATGTAAGTTGAAACCTTGGATCTTTTTATCTATTGCTGTCAGCAGAAGCTCTGACGGACTAGGGTAGGACCGTCACAACATTGTAACAGCATTACGATAAGCCGTCACACCCTCTATTGCATTTTAATTACTCTGTTGTCTCTGACGCACGATAACAGCAGCGTTACACTACTTTAACGGCCCCTCGATAAACCGTCACAGGTACTGTGACGCGCTCTTGTTAGACCGTCAGACCCCTGTGTTCTGTCAGCCCGAGACAGAATGGCAACCAGTTAAGTTTACTTATAAATAAGCTTAGATAGCTAAGTTTGGACCTGTTATCATGACTTTAAGTTTAGTTACTGATTCATAATAGAAATTACATGATTAAGATATCTTAAGTTATTTTAAGTTATGTTAATTTCATGTGTCAAAATTCTATAGTTTTGTATCCTAAATCATGATTTTCAATGATGTATTGACGGAGTTTTATCTTGGTTTCACGTCGCTACACATTCTCTCTATGTCAATAGAGTCATTTTTCTTTAAGTACATGACATATATTCCGGTATATGACCATTAGTCTACACTTTTGCACTATAGGAACATATTCTTGAACTTGAGGACCTCTCTATTAGATATTCCTTCCAATGGACTAGGAAATCTTGTTTCAAGGCCTCCGTAATTCTCCGCGAGCCTGGGATTCCCACTAGGACGCTAAGTTGGTTGTACCATGGAAGCCCAATCATTAGAAAACATTATCGATGGTTTCTGATTTTTGGAGATGTAACAGATCAATGTCGGACCGTCAGGCTCATCTAACGGCCCAATAAACGATCGTCACATGTTACTGAGTCAAATTTCTTGTTTCAGGATTCAGATCATTGTAACGGCCCAATACTGGAGAGTCACGTTGTGTAACTGCCCAGTACAAGACCGTCACAGTTCTTGAGTACATTAGCCCGAGGTTTGACCCAATGGTTAATATTCTAAGTTCCTAGGTGGCTTGATAATGGTCTAGGACTTATCATATCGATCAAGAAACTTAATATAATGAATGGAAGTTAAGAAATGTACCGTTATGCTACCGATTTGTTTCCATAAGTATAACATAGTATAAGTCATTCTTGATCTCTCATATTCTAAATTGAAGCGTTCATTCATTGATTATTGTTATCATGAGCTTATTGAATTTATTACATTTTTGGCCATACTTTATTGTTACATGCGTGGAAATAACTTGATTTATACTTGAAGATGCGATCGAGCACTGATTATGTTCAAGGGCTCTATGCTAGTCCCCTCGGCTGATTGCCGAAAACATACTATTATAAACCATGGGATATGATGCTACTGACATCGCATTGCGCTGGGAGTACTTTCTTTATAAATAAGCGAAAATCCACGATACAACATGATTAATACTTGTACATGACTTTCTTACTTGTTACATGATATTCCACAGAAATTCACCAAATACTTGCTCATAAGCAAAAGATGTTTGGAGGATGATTACGTGATCTTGCTAGTACATTCTCGATATATTCTTGTTCATGAAAGGCCATATCATGTTCTTGTGACATTCTTGCTAGTTCATACTTGCTCTCATCCTATCTTAAACGATCATCTTTGTTACTTTGGTTATTCGCAGGATTGATCGCATTCGCATGATTTTACCTAAATTCTTTAGAGTAAAAATGTTAATTACTTTAATAGTGCTAATCATGTTGATGCGAAGATACCTATTGGGCAAGTATGCTCATTACCTATTTCCAATCTTTTTAGGGGATGGAAGTGATACAAATTCAGATTCGAGTTATACAAGTAGCGGGTCCGAGAGTGAATGAAAGTCATATCAAATTGAGACTGAAGACTTAGGAAAGTCTACATTGTTTAGATTGAGTCTATGTACTTTTCTATTTGTTGAGTCTAGTATGATGGAAGTTGAAGTAGTGGTTGTACTTGAATTCTTGATTAATAATGAAATAAGTTGAAGTTGAGTAATTATTGTGCAATTGCATTATGTGTGATTGTCTTGCGCTCTGATCGTTCTTGCTTGCAAGAGGCTTACCATGCCGACTGTTCGCGTTCCTCGAGCGAGTCTTCCGCTGTAATAAAGGCTCGGGGCGTGACAATAAAGCATCCATAGCATAGGTTTCAAAGAAATCAAGGCATAGTGTGGATAGCATTAAGCACAAAGTCACAAAAGCATGCAGGCATGAAAGCATGGTATTAAATAACATAGCAGGAATAGCATTGAAGCATGAAACATGCAAAGCATTATTGTTTGTTGTTTATCATGAGGATGACAACTTGGCTAAACTTAACATTGAAGTTGAATGATCAAGATCAAGTAATGCCCAGTGGCAAGAATAATCCAGTCAAATCAGCAAGAAGATTTATTTAGAAAAATTTAGAGATGAATGATCGGAGTGATGCCCAGAGCGGCGAATCATGAAGATATTAAGAACATAGGGAAGAATCAAAATATTGAAGTGAATATGAGGAGAGGACTCATCCCGTGTCCTTAGTCCTTGCAAAATATTGTCCCTGTAAAAATAACACCATCAGAAAATACAATGTATTTTTTAAAAAACTTTTTTGAAATATGTAAATTTTTATAGGTTTTTTTGAGAAATATTCATTTTTTTGTATTTTTGAAATATGTAAATTTTTATTGGGTTTTTCCAAAAAAATATTCTTTTTTTTAGATTTTGTTCAGAAATATTCATTTTTTTTAAAATTTTAGTTTAGACATTGCTAATGCAGCATCAAAGAATGTTTAAACCACTGGCTAGGGGTCCTTGTTCCTTCCCCTTTCGCTACGAATTACCCAAAGCAAGGCGTACATTGAGGGTGGCGCCCTATAGTCGGCTACCCTTGGTTAACGGTGCTCCTACAAAGGCCATACCCGAGAAACACTCGGTCTTGGAGGGAGAAGAGAAGAACAGTTGGAGATAAGCTTGATATGAGTTAAGGAAACATCAGGTTTTGACTTCTGTCCATAGCACAACCCCTAGAGATTCGGTCTGTTGCATCGGGGATTTTGTGTCATATCATTGAACCTTAAATTCTCTTTTAGGCACGCATACGACCAGGCTCATAACATCCAGCAGGGAAACTATACTGCCCTCTTGCAATGCCAAATTCATTGAATTTTTTCCTTTTATTTCACATAATTTTCCTCATTTGATCATCATTTTTCCTTTGGTATCCTTTGGACTTGAAAGATATTGCAATTGAGCTTGAATTTGAGAATAAGGTCATAATAGACTACCCCTTTTTGTGGCTTCCTCTTGTCGGGGTGTGCTTTGGTTGGTTGTTTTCCCCAAAATATCTCTACCCTCATATTTCAGTAATAGAGAAGAGAAAAAGACTTTGTGCCCTCATGCGTGGCCCAAATAGCAACGGTGTTTTACCGAAGGAGACGGCTAAGAACATCGTAAAGTGTGTGGAGTGCCCAGCTTAAGGTGGCCCTTAACAAGTGGGGAGAAAATGCCGAACTCCTAGCGCGGGGTTCTTATTACCAAAGTGCTGCAGAAACAAGCCTAAAGACTCTCTTTTGACATTGAATTAGGCAAAGAACTAGGATAAAGGTTTAGAACAACCACTCTTGATCGAGTTAAGAAGAACTTTATTTTAAAACCGAGCGTGAATGAGATAATGACATCATAAAAATGCATACTTACACACATACGTTACCTTGTGACCTTTGTGATGGGGACATCAGAGCAAGACCACTAACATTTTTTTAGATTACATTTGTATCCTTTTGTTTGCATTTATATCCTTAGGTAATTGGGTTTACAATTGTATGGCAATTATAAGCCAATATGTTAGTCCTTAGGAATCTTTGGATTTCTTTGCAAAAGGGCAGTAGGTCCAGTAGGGTCCCCCACCCTCTTTCCCATTGGTCCACCTAGGATCATGGGTCCCTATAGGCTGGTCTTTGGTCCATGGGAAGACTTGGACCAAGGGGACAAGAAGGAGAAAAATTCAACATTCTCTCCCCTTAGTCCAAGGGGCGCCCCCCCTTTATCTTTTTTTATTGTTGGTCATTTTGACCACATGGGAGAAGGAATTAAATATCCTTATCCCTAACCCTAACCCTAGATCTGGTTAGAATTATATAAGGCATGCATTTTCTATTTTCATAAGAATTAATGAAGAAAAATCAAGAATTTTCCTCCAAGAGCCAAGGGCACAGCCCTCTCTCTCTCCCAACCCCTTGCAATTGGATTGTTGCGAATTTCTTGAGGTGTGAGGCCTCCTTATCATCCCCTCTCTGAGTGAGAAGATCAGCACTGCCACCACCGCCGCCATTGAGCCGTCGTCGCACCGCCACCGCCTCGTCGTCAGAGTTCTGTCCACCTCTGGACAGAAAGCTGAAGCCAAAATTGTATCTTCCAGTCCAAATGTTTGATCAACCTCAAATTTTTAGGGTTTGTTTCTCATGTCTTCCTTCATCTCTAGTTTAAATTTCGTGTCAATCTGCCTTTGTTTGATATTTTTCCCTAATTTTTAGTTCCACCCCTGACAGTCTGCCAATCAGAAGATCTGAAGGATAATAGTCTGTTCTTATATTTTTCCCGCCCCCTTAACCATCTCCAAAAAATCCCAAACTATTTGTGTCGTCCTCACATCCCCCCCTTCCACCCATAAAATTGCCAGAGTCTAGATCCACCGTTTTTCATTTGGTCAAAATTCATTAAAGGCAGATCTTGTTCTGTCCTGTGTGTCTGTAATTCCGAGTCAGAAACAAACTACAAACCACAGAGTTTTTCATTTCCAATCCGCTTTTTTGATGGACTTGAAATTAATATATGTTGTAGCACCTTGATCCCTCTCTCCAACGGTGCCAATCTCACCTTGATCTGACACCAGATCTGGGCGTAACAATTCTTTTCGTGGTGGCGCGTAGATCAGATCCGAGTCAAGCCAGCAAAAGCAGTCCGAGAATTAAATCTTCCAAAAATACGCCGGCTTCAATTCAGCCGCCGTCGACTTCAGCCATCAAAGAGGGATCTTCCACCGGCTTCCCAGCCAGCCGCCGTAGCAAGGATTTGACCGGAAGCCGCCATAGCAGTTGCCGAGTTCACTTGCTGAGCCGAGTTGGAATAGTACCGAGTCGGAACCGAGTCGGATCAGCAGTCCATTTCCGACCCGATAGCCCTTCCGGCTCGCTGCCTGTCAACCCAAGGTCATTACTCCCGGGTCCCATTGTAGCCCTTTACCTCCCTACGTGGAGTGGGCATTAAAAATTTAATTTTGTAATTATTTGATCATTGTCTAACCGAGAGTACGGGTCTTGGCCGGGGTCATCTTCCCCACGCCCGGAGCGCGGAGGTATCATTTCCGCTCCCTCCTTGGCATTTACTTTACTAGTATATATTTCTATATGCCGCTGCATGTGATAGGTTAATCTAGCTCGTTAAATAATTTTAATCACTACTGCGAGAGAGTGTGAAACCCGTCCCGTGACCCGATCCGGGCACGAAAGTGAGAGTTGACCACCCTAGCTCATTGCCGATTTCTCAACCGCGCAGTCCGCACACTTCCCTCACTAAGGGACGTTCGCGAGCTCGTCTAGAGTCCTAGGTTCGCATTCTAATTGGCATCGAGTCTCGTCCCATCCCGCATCACATTGTAGAAGCAATAGCTGTCGAGGTGATGTTTGGTGAACATGGGATTTGTTGCCCTCTTTAGAGAGAAAGGAATATAAGAAGCAAGTATTTGAAAGTGGCTTAACAAGAAGGAGTGGTGCCCTGATCGGACGCAGACGAATAAGGAGAAAAGGAAAAGAGGTGAGGGCTAGAACTCCCTCACTATGGTACAGAGACGCTGATCACATGAACGTCTATAGAATAAAGAGAGTTAAGAGGAGGAGTGAGGACTAAAGTCTCAGAATCAGTGGAAAAATGGGCAGATGCCCAAAGTAGTGGATGTGGAAGAAGTCAGGTCGGACCCGGAATCGGGAGAAATCAGAAGGAAGTGGTAGATAGAGAGCGGCGGATCCGGAGGGTCCGGAGGCAATGGAGGAGAATCATGATGGGAGTGAGAATTAAGAGGTTCAGGAAGAATAGAGTAGGAAAGGACGTGATGCCCTAGGAAAAGGTATGGAAAAAGGTAATTTAAAAGGAGGAAAAGAACCAAGGACGCAATGTCCCGGAGGAGTAGAAAGATAAATCGGAGGAAAGGGAGAGGGTCCGGAGGTTTAGGAGGGAGAAGATAGAAAGGGGTGCGATGCCCTGGGAGGAAGAAGGAATCCGGAGGTTCCGGGAGTGGAGGTGAATTAAGGGAGATGGAATGGGGAAGATCCGAAGGTTCCAGAGAAGGAAGACACCTTGGGACGTGGTGCCCTGGGAAAATTAGTGAGAAATTCAGAGGTTTCGGAGGAAGGGGACACCATGGGACACGATGCCCAAGGAGAATCAGTGAGAAATCCGGAGGTGTCGGAAGACAGGGAAGATATAGGTTCGAAAACCCGAGAAAGAAGGAATACAAATGATTGAAATGCGTTGAATATGATGGATGCGTGGGATGTAGGGAATGCAAAAGATGCAAAGAACATATGGAATGAGAGAACGAGACCCTTCTTCTAAACCCATGAGTGGCCCATGAAGAGGAAGTTGTGGTGGATAGAATAGAATAAAGAGTGGGGGAATTGGCGGAATGCCCCTTAGCAAACGAAGGCCTGCTCCTCCATGGCGAATAATGTGCCCAGCCAAACGGCTCGATAACTGAGATCAATGCCCATAGGTCCTCATTGGCAATGAAAGGTGTTATGAGGATGGAGGAGGAGAACCCCTTCTTGTGACAAGGAACTCACATCGTAATGGGGTGAGGGATAATGAGAGCATTAAAAATGGCTCGGCTAGCAAGTAACGTGACCTTGACAATATTGGCCTTGAGCCGACATGGCATCAATTCTTGAGAACTTTTTATGCTGAGCTTCATTGGAGACTTTTCAACAATGGCCGGCACAGTGACACAGATGTTGCATCCATGTGTTTTTTGATGAAGTCAAACATCATAAGTCAATAAGTCAAACATCATAAGTCAATAAGTCAAACACCATAAGTCTTCATGAGAATGTGCATTGGAGTTTATGCAAGTCACCTGGTTGTTGTATCAAAATCTGCTAGACTGTTATTAATAGAATGTCGATGCACATCTTCTTAGTGTGCATATAGATCGGTGCACATCACTATTCACATGCACATTCATAGTCGAAGCACATGCATATAGTGTGCATATAGGTCTGTGCACATCACTATTCACATGCACATTCATAGTCAAAGCACATGCATAGAGTGTGCATATAGGTCGGTGCACATCACTATTTGCATGCACATTCATAGTCGAAGGACATGCATATAGTTTGCATATAAGGTCGGTGCACATCTTAGCTTAGTGCATATAAAGTTCGTGCACACTTTAGCCTTGTGCGATACAAGGTCGGTGCACACTTACCCTTGTGCGATACAAGGTCGGTGCACACTTTAGCCTGATGCATATAAGGTCGGTGCACATTTAGCTTGATGCACACAAGGTCGGTGTAGGTTTCTAAAATTGCATATGCAGGTCAGTGCACACTTTACGTTCAACATACAAAGTCTATGCACATCACTGTTTAACTAGCATATAAGGTTGGTGCACATTTAGATAGACAGCATATATGGTCGGTGCACATTTAGATAGACTGCATATAAGGTCAATGCACATTCCTGTTCCTTCCACATAAGGTCGGTGCACATTTTGTTGTTCAGCATGTAACGTTGGTGCACATTTCATTTGACTACATATAAGGTCAGTGCACATTTAGACAGTCTACAAAGAAGGTAGGTGCACATTTTGTTGTTCTGCAAATAAGGTCGGTGCACATGTTATGTGACTGCACATAAGGTCTGAGCACACTTCGTAGAATGCATGCAAGGGTCTGTGCACGATTGAAGGTCTGTGCATATGTTGAAACAACTCAAAATGTTTAACCTGTGTACAAAATGTTTCAATTGTATGCAGAATATTTCACTCCAACTCAAAATGTTTAACCTGTGTACAAAATGTTTCACTTTTATGCAAAATGTCAAGGTTGATGCACATGCTAGACCGAAGTCTATGCTCATCCAGTTTTAAGTCATCAAGTCTGTGCACTATGGACCACTCTCTGAGGCATTTTACAGAACATTCATGGGTTGAGTCTGAGCATATGTTTTCATCTGACTATTGCCTAAGTGTGAGCTCTAGCATACAAGGTGTTTGACTAAATGACTATCCTCTCATTTGCAGGAGTCTCACCAAACACCTTGTGGGTAAGAAGCATCAACTTCTTAAGTAGTCACGTGATCCCATAACTGAGGAGTCCAGCTCGTCTGGAACACACAATCAGGCATGTGAGTCCGACCAACTGTTGCTACAATGTTAAGGTGGCACGAGATCCAAGAAAGGATGGCGGGTGCGTTTTAGAAGCTTGGCGGGAAAGAAAACTATAGTACCACATGGACCAATGGATCTTCACTAGGCTTTTCTGCCTCTTTCTTCTGGAGGCTCTGTCCCTATAAAAAGGCAGCCTTGCCCTTGGATGACAGAGCGGGAAATCACATAAAGCTGCAAGAGTACTTTCAGTGAGAAGATCCCTTTCGAGAGGAGAGTAGCGCTAGAAAGAGAAAGAGAGTGAGAAGAGAAACTGGAAGACTATCAGCCTTGTTCATTTTAAAGTGCTTCTACGAAGCTACATTCTCTCTTTTCTTGGTTTTTGTTCTTTCTTTAATTTCCACTTCGCTCTCGTTATGGCTCATTGTGTTGTTCCCTTCAAGGGTACTTGGAGGAAGCGAGACTGAAGTCTCCGTCTGTGAGAGTCAGGGTGTCTCTCACGAGTTCCCTCTGAGGATTCAGAGGAAGGGAGATAGTTCTACAGTACTAGACCTGTAGGTAGAAAGCCTAGGTGCCAGGTTTCGGTGGGTAGCAGAACCTAGGTTGAGGGATTTATCTCCCTCCGATTTCAAGCTGTGAGCCAACGTTTTGTTGCAGACTGAGTCTGCTTGAAGCTTTCGCATATGTGGACGGAATCTTTACTAGGTGTGACCGAGGGGTGGATGTAGATTGCGGGTAGCAATCGAACCACCTAAAAAATCCTTTGTCCCATCTCTTGTGGTTTGTTTTATTCGACTCTGTGATTGCTTGTGTGATTACGCTGTGCCTAGGAGGTATTTTAAGTTGCAGCTCAAACGATAAGTCATGCATGCGTGAGAGAGTCTGATCCTTAGTCTCTGACCGGCACGATCACCGCTCCATCTTAGTCTGATCTTTTCAAGCAATATTTGTTGTTTTGGTTTGGACGGGGCTACTTGAGAGTTGATAAACTCGCTGTGCTTCTACCTTCATCGGTTAAACTCCATCATCGGTAAAAGTTGGGAGTGATCAATTCATCCCCCCCCCCTTCTAGATCACACTCTCGGTGCATATCAATTGGTATCAGAGCAGGTTACCCAACATGTGGTCCAATGACCAAAGTAGACCTGGATCTGGCAACCCTCGCAGCTTCATTGCTGAGGGACATTCAATTAACCGTCCTCCTTTCTTTGATGGTGTCAATTATCTCTACTGGAAGAACATGATGGAAGTGTTCTTAAGAGCGCAAAGTCATGAGCTCTAGAGAGTGATCACCTCAGGACTGTTCGAACTTTCAGAAGAGGAGAGTACATGGACAAGAGAACAAATCATGCTTTCCACCGTGAACTGGACGACACTAAACATAATGCAGTGCGCAGTCCATCCTGAGGAATATGCGAGGATCTCTGCCTGCAAGATGGCAAAGAAGATGTGGGATGAACTTAAGCACATGTATGAAGGTACATCCCAAGTCAAGGAGACAAAGGTAAACATGCTCACCTCCGAGTATAAACTATTTAAAATGAAATCTGAAGAAACAATTACTGATATGTATGCTAGACTATCGTTGATCACGAACAGTCTTAAAAGTTTTGGAAAACAAATTTTTGAAGGGGATGTAGTCTGAAAAATTCTTAGATCTCTGTCTCCCTTGTGGCACACTAAGGCCACAGTCATAGAAGTGTCCAGGGATTTGTCTAAAATGACAGTCACGGAACTAATAGGATCCTTAATGACTTATGAAATGAACCTTAAAAGAAATATTAAAGACAACAACAAGAAGGGAAAGAACATTGCTCTTAAAGTGTCCAGAAGCAGTGGGGAGAGCAGTGATGAATATTAGAATCTTTCAGGTCTCGATGATGAGCAGCAGGCTATGCTCACCAAACAGTTTCTGAAATTTCTGAGAACCAGAGGTAAGATCTTCAGGAGTAGAAGGGGACAATAGGATGGTAAGAAATCTAATTCTAAATTTGATAAGAATAAAAGCTCTGAAAAGTTTACATGTTATCACTACAAAAAACCAGGACACATGAAAAGCGAATGTCTGGAGCTCATGAAGAAGAACCCAAAGGTGCAGAAGAAGAAGAAGCCCAAGGCTATGGTCTGCACATGGAGTGATGAGGAGGAAGATGTCGTGCAAAGCTCCTATGAAGAGGAAGAGGAAGGATTGTGTCTGATGGCCAACACAGACATAGAGGTAAGCATTCCTTTTGAAAACTATTCTATAGATGACTGGGAGGATGCTTACAGAGATTTGTTAGATAAATTTAATTGTCAAACCAAAGAGTACAAAATTCTCAAGAGAAAATTGAATAGCACTGTTGAGGAGCAAAATTGTCTGAAAAAAAAAAAAGAGGATCTGAAGAAAGAGATCAAAGAGCTAAACTCCTTGAAAGTTGAAAATAAAGACCTCCAAGATCAATTTGAACAAACTAACAAGAATTTGGATGAATTCAAAGAAAAATTTTAGGAAATCCAGAAGGAAAATGCACTTAACTCTGAAAAATATGAAGCTATAAAAACTGCCAACTCTGAGATACAAAAACATAGTGAAAAGCTTCATAAAGACATTGAAGATAAACAAAACACTTTGGAGAAATTTGTGCAAGGCAAATCCAACTTAGATACCATGCTAGGAATGAGGGTGAACTTTAACAAGGAAGGTTTGGGATACGATCCCACCAATAAAAAGCCCTTTGAATTTAAAACAGTAACATTCTGTTAGGAAAAAGGCAAATAAAAGCTAGACATTCCATCCAACTCAACCAGCAATGACAATGTTCAACAAACCATGAAAACAAATTCCCCAAAATTTAAAAGTCATGGCAAAACTGTCCACAAATCTACATTGCATCAGTACAGGCAGACTGGTACATCAAGGCATGCAGGCACAAACAAACCAAATTCTGGATTTCAAAAAGGGGTGGGTCGAGGCAATAACACCTATGCATAAATGCAGTGGACACAGAACAAATGGCCCAATCAAAATAGAAACTGGAATCATTATACACCAAATTGGGCACATTCTAATAATTCACATGAGCAATTCAGTGATCAAAGATTCTGGAAAAATCCACAAAGAAATGCTTACATATGGAACAATTCTTTTTGCAACAAGAACAAAACTCATCAAAATCCCATGACTGGAGCAAATAAAACTTTTCATGCTCAAAACAAAAGCTTGGTTCACAGGAAGGGAACCAGACAGATCTGGATTCCTAAGACTGTTCTGGAAGGATTGAGTAACTTGTTTGGACCTAACCTTTCTTGGGTTCCAAATTATCTTTGTTTGAATTGATTGCAGGTTGGTCTGATAGCCGAGCATAACAGATGGTACCTGGATAGCGGCTGCTCCAGGCATATGACCGGTGACAAGACCAAATTCAGTAAATTGGAAATGAAGGTCGAAGGTCTGGTAAAATTTGTAGGGAAGAATAAAGGTAAGATCATAGGAACAGGTACAATTGGTAAGTTTCCCCCAAATGTCATTGAAAAGGTTTTACTTGTGGAAGGTCTTCAACACAACCTGCTTAGCATTAGTCAGTTATGTGACAACGGTCACAAAGTGGTTTTTGATGATAAAGCATGCAATATCTTTGAAGTTAATTCTGGCAAAATCATGTTCAAAGGACATAGAGTGAATAATGTCTACATTGTAGACCTTAATGAAAGTTCAAAATCAAACCTTTGTTTATCCATTGATCTAGATAATAATGCTTTTAACTAGCATAGACGACTATGTCATGCTAGTTACAGAGTTTTAAACAAATTGGTGAAGCATGATCTGGTTATAGGGCTACCAAAAATCAAGTTCAATTCAAATTCTAAAATCTGTGATGCATGTGCTCTGGGTAAACAAACCCGGAAGACTTTTAAGTTAAGATCTGAGCCCATGTCTTCTAGGCCAATGGAATTTTGCATATGGATCTTTTTGGTCCCACTAGAACTCAGAGTCTGAATGGTAAAAGGTTCGGGTATGTGATTGTAGATTATCATTCTAGGTTTTCCTGGGTTTTCTTATTAGCTAATAAAAGTGATGCATTTCTTTCGTTTAAACAGTTTTTAATAAAGTCAAACAAGAAGATAAACATAGAATTTGCACAATTCAATCTGACCATGGAGGAGAGTTTGAAAACTCCATGTTTTCTAAATTTTGTGAGAGTGAAGGACTAACTCATAGATTTTCCTCCCCCAGGACACCTGAGCAGAATGGAATTATAGAGAGAAGAAATCACACCATTATGGAAATGGTTAGGACCATGTTGATTGAGAGCCAATTGCCATGAAGGTTTTCGGTAGAAGCAGCCAATACTGCCTGCTATACCATCAACAAAACCATGGTAAGACCAATCTATAAGAAAACCCCATATGAGATCGTAAAGGGTAAGAAACCTAACTAGGCTCACTTCAGAATTTTTGATTCTAAGTGCTTCATTCACAACAATGACAAGAAGGATCTAGATAAGTTTTAAGCCAAAAGTAGCCCTGGAATCCTTTTAGGGTATTCTGAAGTGTCTAGAGCTTATAGGGTTTTCAACATTTCTGAACAAACTATTGAGGAGTCTCCACATATTATCTTCGATGAATCAATTAAAGTTACTAATCTGGAAGATGGTGACAGGAACTCAAAGCACGGTGGAGAGTTCATGGAGGACAAGATAAAAGTGGAAATTCAGTCACCTGCTACATCAAATGTTCCAAATCAGGTAGAGCCAGCTGAAACAGGTGAGTCTTCAATCAATATCAGATATCTGAAGGATCATCCTGCACACAATATAATAGGAAACTTAGTTGATCCTCCTAGGACAAGGTCTTCCCTCAGAAATGTAAATAATCAAGACCTAGTTGCATTTGTGTCACAGATTAAACCCAAAATTGTAGAAGAGGCGTTGAATGATGAATCATGGGTTAATGCAATGAATGAGGAACTAGGACAATTTGAAAGAAACAATGTCTGGGAACTAGTTCCAAGACTAGAAAATGCAAATGTCATAGGAACTAAATGGGTGTTCAAAAATAAAATAAATGAAGATGGAATAATTTTTAGAAACAAAGCCAGATAAGTAGCCAAGGGTTACTGTCAGGAGTTTGGGGTTGATTTTGATGAATCCTTTGCACCCGTCGCTAGGATGGAAGCAATACGAATCTTATTGGCTTTTGCATGTTCGAAAAATATAAAACTTCATCAAATGGATGTCAAAAAGGCATTTTTAAATGGTTTTATCAAGGAAGAAGTTTTTGTAGAATAACCCCCTATTTTCCAATTGTTTTCACACCCTAATAAAGTTTTCAGGTTAAACAAAGCCCTGTACGGTTTAAAGCAAGCTCCACGGGCCTGGTATGAGAGGTTGACAGAATTTCTGATCAGCAAGGGCTACAACAGAGGTAATGTGGATCAAACCTTGTTTACCAAAATTTTGGGTAAGGACCTCATCATAGTTCAGGTATATGTGGATGACATAGTCTTTGGCTCTACATGCACTGAACTGTGCAAAGAATTTGCTCAAATGTCTAATGATTTTGAAATGAGTTTGGTCGATGAGTTGAAATATTTTCTTTGATTGCAGGTGCAGCAGTTTGAGGATGGATGCTTCATTAGTCAGACCAAGTACTCACTGGAAATACTCAAAAGGTTTGCCATGAACAACTTAAAGCACATCTCAACTCCAATGGGTACCAATACATCCTTGGATGCGGATGAGTCAGGCAAAGAAATTGATGCAAAGTTAAGTAGAGGTATGATCGGATCCCTACTCTACTTGACTGTCTCAAGACCTGATATACAATTCCGTGTAGGTATGTGTGCTACGTATCAATCTAGGCCTACTGAACTGCATCTTGCTGTTGTGAAAAGAATCTTCAGATATATATCTGCTACTCATAATTTAGGATTGTGGTACCCTGGATCAAATCCTTTAGACCTCACATCATACACTGATGCTGACTATGCTGGCTGCAAACTAGATAGGAAGAGCACTAGTGGACACTGTCAATTCCTAGGTGGGTGTTTGGTTTCTTGGGCTTCTAAGAAACAACATTCTATGGCCCTCTCCACTGCAGAAGCTGAGTATGTAGCTATAGGGAGTTGTGGTACACAGGTGACCTGGATTAAACACCAGCTTCAGGACTACCAAGTAGACCTTGGCTGCACACCCATTTATTATGATAATACTAGTGCCATTAATCTTGTAAAAAATCATGTCTTACATTCACGCACTAAACACATTGAAATCAGACATCATTTCATCAGAGATGATGTTTCTAAAAACACTTTTGAATTGTTCCACATTGGCACTGCACATCAGATGGCTGATATCTTCACTAAGCCACTAGACAATGATAAATTCACCTATCTGAGAAGAGAATTGGGTATCTTCAAAACTCCTTGAATTCTGAACTCTTTGGCTATAACACATCCCTTTTTTGTCCTATTGCTGGTTGTTCTAGTTTTGTTGTCCTTTGGCCCATGCGTCAAAACTGTCATGCATCGGCATCAATACATTTAGCTGCATATTGTGTACACTCATGCATGACCCTTGGTATATAAAATGGCATGCTGGAAGAAGGATAGATTATGTTTGTCTGAAAACCCACATCATGCGTAGAGGCTAGCCTCCACCTGGTACCATGGGTCATATTGCACTCGGAACAGTCTACATGTCAACAAACATGAGTCCTCTCTGCTTTGTTGCTCATACTGCATTAGATGTGTTTGAACATAAGTCATTTTGTGAGGGGGAGTTCTGTCAGTCCATTTGCCATGGGGAGTCTCCCTTAGTCTGGTACATTTGTGAATCTAGGAGACTGATTCAAAAGATGTTGAGAGATCTTGTTGCTGCATAAAGTTTATTTAGAATCTCATATAGTTCACTCACAAAAGCTAGAAACTCACACCTCTTTTAACTTTTCAAATCTGCTTAACTGAAGTTTAGCTAAAAAGTCTCTACCTAATAATCCTGCAAAGGCGTGGACGTAGATCTGAAGAATACTTTCCTACATCTTTCATGAACACAGATCATTGCTAACCTTTAAGTCAAAGAAATCTGCTAAAAGCTTGAAACGTATGCCTCTAGAGACAAATCTTCTGAACACCAGTACATGTAGCATTGCTTTCAAACATCACTTTCATATGTCACTAAGATATAAAATTTTAAAACAATGTTTTGGTCACTGAGAAACTATGTACTTCATCAAAGAAATGAGGAACAACCTATGTCATGAAGTGCCAAAATTTAACAAAAAATGGCAGAGCAATGGCGCTTAAGTGTTGAGTAACTAGGGATTCTGGCCTCTCATTAAGGTGTCTCCTCACGTAGAAAGACACTTTAATGCTACCTATGTTCTATAAAGAGAGGTAATATGGTTATCACACTGAGTAATTGGGGATTCTGGCCTTTGATCAAGGTGTCTCCTCACGTACAAAGGTGTGTTTTACCAAAATTGCCCGGTTTAAAAGAAAAATCCTTTGCTCCCCTCAGTGACTAATATCTCATGCTGATTGTTTATCCTCAATGCTGTTGGGAACATCTTCAGAAGCCCAAATCTCTACATGTTTACTTAGTAAATCCTTTGGATAGATCCCTTTTGGCCTAACTGTTCAACATTGGTCTTCCTCATAATTTCTATACGAACGTAATCTTCTCTCTTATTCTCTGTCTTTCCTGATTATTAGACCCGAGGAATTAAATCTTAATCCAGTTACCTTACTTGAATCTTTAAGTGTTGCTAGTGAGATTTTTTCTGCAATGTGAATTAATTGTATTTGTTCTCCCCAGCTTAGCAGTATATTATGTCTCCTTTCACTCTTATTGATGATGTCAAAGGAGGAGAAATGAGTGTTTGGGGGTATGAGTCATTTGAGTCTCTATGAGATTTTTGGAGTCAGTGTGTCAGGGGGAGTTAGTGTGTGACATTGCATGCATGTTTGATCATTTTTACGGATTGCATTGATAATGATTGACTCATGGTGTTGTTATCATCAAAAAGGGGGAGATTGTTGCATCCATGTGTTTTTTGATGAAGTCAAACATCATAAGTCAATAAGTCAAACACCATAAGTCATCATGAGACTGTGCATTGGAGTTTGTGCAAGTCATCCGGTTATTGTATCAAAATTTGCTAGACTGTTGTTAATAGAATGTCGGTGCACATCTTCTTAGTGTGCATATAGGTCGGTGCACATCACTATTCACATGCACATTCATAGTCGAAGCACATGCATATAGTGTGCATATAGGTCGGTGCACATCACTATTCACATGCACGTTCATAGTCAAAGCACATGCATATAGTGTGCATATAGGTCAGTGCACATCACTATTCCCATGCACATTCATAGTCGAAGCACATGCATATAGTTTGCATATAAGGTCGGTGTACATCTTAGCTTAGTGCATATAAAGTCCGCGCACACTTTAGCCTTGTGTGATAGAAGGTCGGTGCACACTTGCCCTTGTGCGATACAAGGTCGGTGCACACTTGCCCTTGTGCGATACAAGGTCGGTGCACACTTACCCTTGTGCGATACAAGGTCGGTGCACATTTTAGCCTGATGCATACAAGGTTGGTGCACATTCTGTAAGTCTGAATATAAGGTCAGTGAACATTTAGCTTGATGCACACCAGGTCGGTGTAGGTTTCTAAAATTGCATATGTAGGTCAGTGCACACTTTACGTTCAACATATAAAGTCTATGCACATCATTATTCAACCAGCATATAAGGTCGGTGCACATTTAGATAGACTGTATATAAGGTCGGTGCACATTCTTGTTCCTTCCATAGAAGGTCGGTGCACATTTTGTTGTTCAGCATGTAACGTCAGTGCACAATTCATTTCACTACATATAAGGTCAGTGCACATTTAGACAGTCCTCATAGAAGGTAGGTGCACATTTTTTTGTTCTGCAAATAAGGTCGGTGCACATGTTATGTGACTGCACAAAAGGTCTGAGCACACTTCGTAGAATGCATGCACGGGTCTATGCACGATTGAAGGTCTGTGCATATGATGAAACAACTCAAAATGTTTAACCTGTGTACAAAATGTTTCAATTGTATGTAGAATATTTCACTCCAACTCAAAATGTTTAACCTGTGTACAAAACATAATATTTCACTCTAACTCAAAATGTTTAACCTGTGTATAAAATGTTTCAATTGTATGCAGAATATTTCACTCCAACTCAAAATGTTTAACCTATGTACAAAATATTTCACTTGTATGCAAAATGTCAAGGTCGATGCACATGCTAGACCGAAGCCCATGCTCATCCAGTTTTAAGTAATCAAGTTTGTGCTCTATTGACCACTCTCTGAGGCATTTTGCAGAACATTCATGGGTTGAGTCTGAGCATATGTTTTCATCTGACTATTGTCTAAGTGTGATCTCTAGCATACAAGGTGTTTGACTAAATGACTGTCCTCTAATTTGCAGGAGTCTCACCAAACACCTTGTTGGTAAGAAGCAATATTTGTTGTTTTGGTTTGGATGGGGCTACTTGAGAGCTGATAAACTCACTGTGCTTCTACCATCATCTATTAAACTCCATCATCTGTAAAAGTTGGGAGTGATCTATTCATCCCCCCCTTCTAGATCACACTCTCAGTGTATATCATCGGATCGGCATCCGGCGAATGAAGTCTTGAATCTTGAATAGCATAGCCAAGGCCACATCCTTTTTTCCCGGCTCTTGAACATCGCACTCAGCACATGTGCTTGTAAACACACACCCACTCCGAGAGGAAGGAGGCAAGATGGAAGCGGTTGGCTTAGTGAGTGGTGAAGGTTTAATGGAGGGTGTTAATAGAAAGGTAATTGGAAGTGGAGGTTTAAACACGTCAAGCTTCTCCCCTTGCTCGGGAGCGGATGGGGTTGGCTCAAGTGCAACAAGGGATGGACCCATCTTAGGATTAACCACGGGTCCAGGTAAAGGTGTAGGTGGAGGATTGGCGATATTCAGCCTTTGGATAATGGAGGGCCGAGGTGGTGGTAATGGAGGGTTAACCGGTTGGGAACACGAGGTAATAGGTGGTTCGGTGGAGGCCGATGGAATAGAGGTTAATGGAGGCTCGGTGAAGGTCGGTGGAGTAGAGGTTAATGGAAGCTCGACGGAGGCCAGTGGAGTAGAGCTTAAAGGAGGCTCGGTGGAGGCCGGTGGAGTGGAGGTTGATGGTGTGAAGGTTGGAGGCATAATGGTAAGAGGCTTAGTGCGTTGGAAGCATCGGATTTTGGTGGTGCGGGAGGTTTGAATAGTGGGAGACGGTTCATGGTGGGCTAGTGTGGGCGATTGGAGTATCGACCCATCATCGTAACACCATTTGGTTTCATAGATGGGCGTGGGGACGGTGGCATCATCCTGAGTAGGACGTTCATCGGGTAATGTAGGGAGTGGAAAGCGAAGGAAGCTCGGAGTGGGTACAACTTGCAAATCTTCAACATCTTGTGTCGTCTTCAATTCTTCATCATCATTGAATTCAAGTGGACGCTGTGGTGGAGGCGTGATAATGGGTGATGGAGACATACAAGGTGGAGGATTTTGCGGAGGATTATGTGACAGCGGAGGTAGAGGGCCATATGAATGAGCGGGATATATGGGTGGTGCAGGGCGGACGGCATCCACTTCATCATAACTTGTACAATTATCTTGCTCACATTCATACATGTTGCCATCGTTATCTCTCCTCTCCTTCCAATCTTTCTCCATCTTGGTGATATTATTCATGAAATTATGAAGAGGATTGACTTGAGGAGGGGAAGGAGGAGCGGGCCGTGAGGTTGTGACCCTCTTTAATTGTTCCTCAATTGAAGAGATTTTATCAAGAAGATTTTGCTGGAGGGGTGTGACATGCGAAATAGAGGGTTGGCATGACGGCCTTGGAGAGGCGACATGATATAAAGGCCGCGGAGGGTAGGGAGATTTACCCACAAAAGGACCCAGATGGGTCGGGTTATAAGAAATATGTGGGCCTTGGGGCTGTGGACGAGGCGACGAGTGATAAATCATCCGAGGAGGAGTATGTATAGAAGGCGGAGACGGGTGATGGACCACCCGAGCGGGAGTGTGAATAGGAGAAAGTGGGTGATGGGCCACCCGTGAGGGATTGGAAAGGGAAGGTGAAGAAGATGCACCCTCAACAATAGCCTTAAGGGCTTGGATTTGTTGAGGGGTGAGATGATCTAATGCATTCAAGACTTGGGAAACCTTCTCATCATATGGAGGAGATGGTCCCGAGGGAATGACGGCTTGTGATTGATGCAAGGGGCCACAAGATTGGAAATTGCCCATAGGTGGGGCAAAACCATGAGAATGAGGACGTGGTCTCTTAGAAAAGTTGTGGTGAGGATTATAAAATTGAGGGTCATAGGATGTGCTAGGTTGATCATCCTCATGGATATATGAATGCTTTAACATGTTGGTTTGATTATCAAAGCGAAACATTATGCAAGCAAACAATGTTCAAACAAGACAATGTTACGCTTGATTTTTAGTTGAACCTTGGTGAATTAGATGATTTTGACAAAGCTTTATATTGTTCACACAAGGTAGGAACCTAGTTTCAATGTGATTTTCTTTAATGCCAATTAGATATACTCTCTCACCACGTATAGGTCAACTAAACCCGGGGAACTTCAAGGTATAACTTGCCCAGTGTCCATGAGAGAATCCACGGGTGCGGGGACTTATGGAGATTTGGTTTAGGAATTTTTGGTTCAAAGAGATAGAATGCTCAATGGAGGGTCCTTCCTTCACCAAGAGGGTGTAAGATCTCCTAGAGAGTGTGGGGAGAGGAGGTCTCCCAAGCCATAATGTCCTAAATGTAATACTAATGCAAATTGAAGAGAAAATACACATATAAGCACAAATATGCAAGAATTATGCAAAACGGGTCACATAAATAGGAGTTTCTATGAAAAGCACAGGGAATTGGCGCCCCTCTCAAGAGGCTCCAATTCCTGAATGGGCGCCCCTGGACTAGGCGCTAATTCCTCCCCCCTCCTTTTTTTTAGAAAACATGGAATTGGCGCCCCTGCCAGGGGGCTCCAATTCCTGAATGGGCGCCCCTTGATTGGGCACTAATTCCTCCCCCCCCTTTTTTTTAGACAACAGGGAATTGGCGCCCCTGCCAAGGGGCTCCAATTCTTGAATGGGTGCCCCTGGGATGGGCGCTAATTCCCCCCCCCCCTTTTAGACAATAGGGAAATGACGCCCCTGCCAGGGGGCTCCAATTCTTGAATGGGTGCCTCTCGACTGGGCGCTGATTCCTCCTTCACAGAAACTTCACCAATGACCAGAGAGCTAAAAAATAAGAAACCAATGAAAGGAAATGGCAAAACACCCACAATCACATAACATGGATCATGGCAATCAATAAGAATATGAAATAAGGCATGGCATGCTCAATTTTTTTTAATTTAGAGAAAATGTAAAATAGAATTTCTAAAAATCTATCAAACTAACAATCACATGAGGGGTTGTGCACGTGGTGCACAAGGGATGATAATAATGAGAAAAAGTGCTACATGGAGCACAAAAGGGAGATGCACCGTGGGTGCAAAAGGGGAAAGGGCACACGTGGGTGCCAAGTGGAGGGGGTAATCAAAGAAAAATAAAAGGTGGTCCTACTGTGATCGCCAATTTGTAGATCTATGGAAAAATCCACTTCTTAGAAGAATAAATTGAATAATATGCAATAAGGGTGGAAAAATAAAGGGAAAGAGAGATAGGGGAGCAAAAGAGCATCCGTGGATGCCAAGGGGAAAGGTGATCGCCATAGGGGTTATCTCAAAAGATATGAATAATAAAGCAAAGGGAGGGATCGTGAATAAATGTCTTTAAGCGTAGGAGATTGTGAATGTCCACCTTATTCAATCGGCCGACTGATGAAGAGAGTTCTTCTTGTGTAGATTACCCTTGCAAAATCAACAAACCAACAAGAAAAATATATTGATTAGAGATCAAGTGTGTAGCATCAAGCTCATAATAGAAATAAACATGAAGAACATATATAAGAACACACCTTGTTGGTGTTTGGTTTTAAACCCCTATGCAAAGGGTGAGGGAATTATGATGTGATGAAAAGAGAGATGTGCAAGTGTTGCACAATTGGGAGATGTGCTAGAGTGCACAATATGAGATCTCAATATTGAGATGAAAAGAAATAAGAGAAAGAGATAGAATAATGATGCATGAACTAAATAGAATGTATGAAAGAAATAAAAGAGAACAAGATAGGCTTATTGTTTCTCCAATTGGGACTTCAAATCTTCAAGGGAGGAAGAAGATCTCCATGGGATGAAGCTTTAAGGTTCATGGGATCCTCCTCCTTGAGACTCCAATCCAGTAGCATCTCCCCTTAGATGAGTGTTGATGCCTTTTACACAATGGAGAGAGGGGTCCCATTTATAGGGCTGGAATTTGGAGTTTAATCCAAGAGAAATTAGGAAATCAAGTTTAGGTTGGATTTGGAAGGATATATTCATTGGCCAAGTGTCTCTTTAGCCTTAGAAACCATTATGATTCTTTCCCAAGTGGAAAGAGAGCTCAAAATAGAGAAAGAAGGAGGTTCTACTCGGGTTTAGAATTCTGGAAGAATTGGCCCCCACCACAATGGTCGCTAATTAAAATAACGGCAGACAAAAGCGTCTCCAATTCTGAGGCATTCCAAGGCAGATTAGGACTTTCCAAAACTAGAAAAGAATTGGTGCCCATGAGGCGGTCGTCAATTAGGAATTAATACAAATTTTGGACGGAGTTAAAAGCTCAAAATAAGGCAAGGAAATTGGCTACTTTCCCTTCGGGCGCCTATTTATGAATTAGCGACCTTCCCAACAGTCGTGGAATCAAAAATAATCTGAATTTGGCTCAAATTATGAAGAAAAGAATTGACGACCTTCCGAATGGTCGCTAATTAAAGAATTGGTGACTTTTAGGAGCGTCATTAATTCAAGTAATTCGAAAAGTCGACCAAAAAGAACCCAGTAGGAATGGGCGCCCATGACCTAGGCACCAATTGGAATGGGCGCCCAGGTCATGGGCGCCCATTAAATGGCGACTGGGAGGGTGCCATTAATTGATTTAAGGCCCCGAAAAATAGAGACAAATCTCATGGAAAAATATGAAATCATGTGAGAAATCTTGGGAAAGTTGGAGATTCAAGAAAAATGAGAAAAACCACTCAAATAAGTCGATTTATGGGTCAAATTGGGACATCACTATGCGATAGGAGATATGCTCAAAATGATGTCAATTTTGGCATTTCTACAGTTAGCCCCCTCGATTGATTGCTGAAAACATACAATAAACTATGGGTATGATGAACACTGGCGTCGCATTACGCCGAGAGTACTTTTTTTATAAACGGGTGAAATCCACAAATCTCATGATTAAATTTACATGCTTGCTAGTTACATGACTTTCTGGTGCATAACTGACGTGGTTATGAAAAGTACATTCTCGTTCATGAAAGGCCAAACTATATTCATGCTTGATTTATCTTGTTCACATAATCTTGAACTAACTTACTCTTGTTACTTGTCGTTGTTTTTTGTGTTATACACATGATTTATCGCATTTTCATTATCTTAATTTCTAGAGCTAAAATGCTAATTACTTAAACATTGCCTTCATGTTGAAACGAAGATACCTACTGGGCAAGTGTGCTCATTCCTACTTTTCCAATCTTTTCAAAAAATTCTAGCGGGTTGGATTTGAACTACTCAAGTGGCGGATCCGAGAGCAACTAAAGTCAAGAGAGAAGCCCTAGATTGCTATAGTGTTGAGAGTCATGAGTCAACTATGTAATTTTTTTTTTTATTGAGTCTAGTTTGTCATTGTGTCAAGGAAGTCAAATATCAATGTACTTGAATTATTATTATTCAATAAGGTTGGATTTTTGAGTATATATTCTTGTGCAATCATCTTTTGTGTGAATGTTTACCGCTCTCATTATATTGCTCACTTGAGGTGTACTAGCCGACTGCTTATGTCCCTGATTTACTTCCGTTGTACATATATCTCGGGGCTTGACAAACTTCCATTAGTGTTGAAGCCAAACAATCTGTAGCAGCTCGAGTGTATCCATTCAAGCACCTCTATTTTTCAGAACAACACATTTTAACAATTTCATTTTTTAAGATGAGGTTCAACTCACACCTTTTGACGTGAGAAATTACATTGGTTAGATGCAAGCTTCCCTAGTTAGTCAGTGCAGTTAACCATGCTGTGTCATTTAGAGTAGAGATAGCTTGCCACCTTATGCCTTAATCCTTATCACTTCATTGGTGAAGGGTCACAGTTTCTCAGCCGACTAAAGCCATTGCTCTGTAAATTCAGCTTTTCATTGTTTTTCTTACAGAGTTAGCTTGATTACCGCTTCATGACCTAATCCTTATCACTTCTTCGGTGATAGGTATTTGGTTTCTCAGCAAATCTCAGCCATTGCTCTGTCACTATTCTCTTACTTTCTTTTCCCATTGTGGTAATTAGAAACAAAAATAGATCAGAGTTAGTTAAGACAATACCTTTTGACGCGAGCCACCTCATGTCTCAGGTGAAGTGTGCCCAGTTACTCAGTAAGTCTCTACCATTGCTCTGTATTACGTGCCTTAGATAAACTTATAGCATGGTTGTTTAAAGACAATACTCAATGTGAAGTTCATCAACCAAAACTGTCACTGTGCACTCATAATCAGATTAAAAAGAATATTGGGACTCATTATATCAAATTGCTTTAGTATAAGTAAATCTGAGTAAACCTTCCTTTAATTTCTTAGTTTCAAACCTCATGGAGTTATTTGCCTTAAAGCTTCAATTTATTTGATCAACCATGATGCCAAATGTAAGAAGATTCTTATTTCCGAAGCACTAGTCAATAAAGATCAGTTAGCAGACATGAATCTCCCCCTGAATTCAAGCTCGTCATTCAATGGATTTTTGAAAAGGATGAAGCAGAATATTGAGCAAATTTCAAAGAAGGAACCTAGAGAATATCATATGATCAAGGAATTTCAGAGGGGATGTTCACAGTTAAAGAATGAAGTCGACTGAAATCTGGAATATGTATCAAGGGAAGTCGACTCAGAGCAAACTCAACTAACTCTATGCAACATATAACCATGACAAGTCATAAAACAAGGTTGATTGACCTTTAGTACTTGGCGGAGATAGTTCTCATGCATAGTGGAAATTTTCAGATAGACTTAATGTAACGACCCAAGATCTGGATACTGGGAAATACCTGATACCATTCGGATCCTGGCCCGCCGCCCATGAGCCGGAGGGCACGGAAGGGCTAAAGTGTTGGTGTGGATATGCATTGAAATTCTAAACGATGGTAGTAAAGTAAATCTACTGAACTAATCTATAGTTCTATGCGAATTAAAATTTCATTTTATAACAACTAAATAATCTACA
The DNA here is from genome assembly GCA_022559845.1 of Amorphophallus konjac. Classification (NCBI taxonomy): domain Eukaryota; kingdom Viridiplantae; phylum Streptophyta; class Magnoliopsida; order Alismatales; family Araceae; genus Amorphophallus; species Amorphophallus konjac. The sequence goes on from CM040126.1 coordinate 250,610,063, forward strand.
GAGTCCAGTCCACAAGTATAGTCAGGGAAAGAGAACGTACACAATATCGAGTGAACACTTGGCCTGGCGAGCTGGCAACTAAAAGACCTCTGACAGGAACACACCACTCCATGCCAAGACACCGCACCTGAAAAGCAGGGGGTGAGCCTCATCTCACAGGCTTAGTAGGGGTCATGTGGGTCCCCACCACAATGAAAGTAGTAACAATAGTGTAGCGACAGAAAGAACAGCAGTAAAGGAAAGCAGTAAGAACAGCAACAACAGGAGCGACAATGCCAGAATGTCGGTACGACGTGATGATGGAGACCAGAACCAGATGATGGTGTTGGTTTTAATGTGTCCCTTCTTTTGGAAGATGGATGTGATACCAACTATGATGAAAATATGAGTCAAATGATGAAATCACTCAACCTATGAACATGTGAATTATGAACCTAGACAACCAGCACAAGTTCTAGCATGGGCATGCTATCTCAATCAAGACTAAACTAAGCAAAGGAAGAAAAACACACGCCGGGGCGTGGAGCAAGGGAATAATGGAAAAGCACACCGTATAGGTGGAACAAGCAAAGTAAAGAAGAGATATGATGAAAGAGAAAGCTACTGCCCAGACTAAGAAAAGATGTGATCACCACTAAGGTAAAAAAAAGCCAAAGACCTGATAAGTACCTTAGAATAGGAGGATGATGCACCCGCCCACGGGAAAGAGAAAACAACCAGGAAACTGCAGCTCTGTCAGAAATAATGGTCTAAGACTGATGCGTCACAGGACTTGTGACGGCCCCACGATAGATCGCTATAAAACTCTAACGCGCCTCTGATAGACCGTCAGAGGTTCTGCAGAATAGAAGTTGAGAATCTTTGATCTCCAAGCTTTCCAGCTGGTCAGGAAGCTTGGGCCTCGTGCTATGGGCTCTGTAAACCTGCAAAAGAGTTTAGAACACAAGAAAAATAACCCCAAATTAGCCCTTGGACAAAGTAGTATCAATAAATCAGAGAAACTTAAGAACATGCAAAAGGAAAGGGAAATACTAGGGAGGTTAGTTTTTTTAACCCCTTTGGGCGTTTTAAAAGATGGGAAGGATGTTTTAATAAATGCAGCAGATGCAAGAATATGGTAGAGGAAGAGGGGCAATGCTATGATGCTTGGAAGAGGGGAAAGCCGCTAAGATGACAACTTGACTGAACTAAACCCTTGGAATCAATACTCCCTGGACTGTGGAAGCAGATGGACGTGTGAAGCAGCTCTCCTTGGTTGGTTCTAGCTCCAGGATGCGGCAGTACTTCAACACGAACTCCAGATGTCTCTTCTTCAAGCCATGAAGTCAAGGGTTCTATTTATAGATCCTCAAACTCTCTGGTCGAGTAGAGGATAATCCAACTAGAAAGTAGGACATTTCGTAGCAAACTCTTAAAGATAATACTCTCAAGAGTCCATAGAAATAAACAGAAGGTTCTGAGGATCAGATTTGAAGGAGAAACCCTCAGATCAAACTCTTAATTCGGCCACGGAGTAGCAGAGAAAGAGCAGTTCTGCTAGAACTCTCTGTTTATCGTAACGGCTGCACGATAGACCGCCACAAGGATGTAATGCCCCAGGGATGGACCGCCACACAACCTTATCCGTTAAAAGATAAGACCAATGGGTGAAGTTTACAAACACAAGACTCTAGATGAATGTAACGGTCAAGGATAGACGCGTCACAATGAATATAACGGCCGCACGATAAACCGTCACACCCAACGGATAGGCTTAAAAGATAAGCTTGAAAGAAGCCTTAAGCTTAAGGACTCTGGCATGATGTAACGGACTAAGGTAGAGGTGTTAGAGGATTGCAACGCGCCATCAAAGAACCGTTAGAGACAATGGAGCGCAAATGAAATGAAAAGTTTGCTAAGCTTCGTCTAGCGGAAAGAGGTAAGGAACTAGACCCAACCAAGGAGATATGACCCATGAAATAAACCTTAAATGACCAAGAAGGCTCAATAAAGAGTGAACAACACGGAGCATCATATAAAATGAACAAGGAGATGACCCAACTTTATTGGTCATAAAACGGGTGTCAACAGATGCCCCTCTTTAACGTCATCTTTACAGGAGAGCGAGCGGAGGTGAAGCGAAAGCGAAATAGAACATAGAGATGAAGCAAAAATGAAACGAAGCAGAGTAAAAAGTGGGTGTTAAGGCAAACGACACCCGTTCTCAACCAACGAGCGACAGGAATCTTTCGAAAAAACCTCGGACTAATCTCAAGGAATGGCAAACCAAAATGACACATGTCTGGAGGAACTAATAACTAAGGAAAGGAAAGCACGGCCAACGTTCGGAGCAACGGAAAGGAAAGAGACGATTAACTAAACTCCATACAAGAATCTTCAGCTAACCAGACCGAGCGAGGAGATCGAAGGAAACCTTCCAATTCAGAGTGGAATGACTCTCCTTATTCAAGATCATTGAACATATAGTTATTCACCATTATTGAAACACCTGGATAGATGAGGCTCGTGAAATGCTCAAAGATGCGTATGATGCATGCTGGGCTAAAATAGAAGAAACCATTAAAACAAATGTAAAGAAAGAATAAAACAATAAGATACTCGAGAATAATATTGCTAGACCGGAAAAACCAAGGTCAGGACACCGTCCGCAACCACGGCGTACGAGACAGAACCATCATCACCAAGCTTTTCCAACCTAACGGCCTATCCAACGATTAAACATGTGCACCTAGACCATCATCATTTTTGTTTAAGGGGAACATCAGATCCCAGAAGACATGAATGACCAGCCGGTTCTCGAGATAATATATCATATATAACATATAGTAATGCATCAAGGGATAAGGAATCGAAATACCATACCTGACTTACCTGTGCGGTGAAATGATTAAAGCATGATGGCTTAATGGTTCATCCATAAAAAGAGATTAACCAATAATAACAATCATAAGCATGAGATGAGGCATAACCATTCATAAGCATGAATTCAATTAATAAGATAAGGCATTGAAAGCATGATGATCATTCAAGCATAAAATTTTGATAGATAGGGCTTTATCATTCATCAAATGATTCAAAGTATCTGACGGTCTAAGACAGATGCGTCAGACTCATGTAACGGTCGGAACTTGACGCGTCACACAGCGTCGGTTCACATTTTTCAAAAATAAACAACTTAATCACCTGACGGTCTAATGGAGATGCGTCAGAGACTGTAACGGTCTTATGATAGACCGTTACATTTCCTGGGCATTCAAAAAAAACAAACTGAACGTTCGTTCCCCCCATTCACTCAACTCAAAACGCCCAAACAGCGCCACCGAGACAAAGGAACCCCACCGAACACCCCCACCGACGAGCGATGGCCGGCGATGAGCTCCCCCAATCGCCCATGGCAAGGGAGAAAGGAAAAAAGAAAGCCATCAAGTGGTTCCGGGCTCCAGTGGACCAAGAGAAGATTCCCCCGGCGGTGACCGAGCAACCGGTGGTGACGGTGGAAGAAATGGAGGAGGGGGACCCTCCCACGGCGGAGGAAGGAGGGGAAGAGACCATTGAGGAGACCGTTGGCGATGAAGAAGGAGCCACGGCACCAGAGAAGAAGAAAAGAGGGCAGGACCGCGAGGTAGGTCCCCTACCCTAAAACCCTTAAATTTCAATTTTTGATTTATGGATGTGTGATTGAGGGGAAGAAAGTGGGCCTGGGGACCCATTCAAACGATTTGTAGGCCATTGTGGCCAATTCCACGGGCTGGGGGAACAAAGGGGGTAATGTCCATTTCGGAACCACGTAACGGTCCTTGTAGTGACCGTTACGGTTCCTGACGTGCCACCCTTGGTGCGTCAAGGACTTCTGACGGGCCAAGGTAGGGCCGTCAGAGGAATCAGAACCAGAACTTGATTTTTTAGGTTTTTTGCTTATTCAATTTTTTTGGTGTTTTATTCATTTTAAATGCAATGAATCTAAACTAATGAGATGACTAACCAATGTTCTACATGTGCAGGGTAAAAGAAGAACTCGGATTTTTTGGCTCCAGATTAGGACATTGTACCAGGCATTGCCCGATTACCAGAGAGAGAGGCTAGCTGCCATGGGCTTCGGGGAAGTCCTTAGCATTGAAGTGATTTGGATGGACATGCCGCTGCTGTATGCGCTGCATGAGAGATGGGACCCGATCAGCCGGGCATTTATCTTCCCTTGGGGTCACATGATCCCAACTTTGGAGGATATGGCCAGGATTACAGGACTGAGAGTTCACAGAGCAGCAGTGACCGGCTGGACCTACGGCCATTATAGAGAGATAGCCCAGGAGCTGCTAGGGCTAGACTTGGTGAGACCGGGGCATCCGTCGTCCCAGCTATCACGATCGAGACTCCAAGACAGCCTGGGTCTACGGGGAGCGGCTATAGCAGTCGGGGAGCTCCCGGAGCAGCACTTAGATCGGGTGATTGATCAGGTCCTCTCGAAGGTAGCAGCGGAGGCAGGACCAGAGGGAGACATGGTGTTGAGGCGGTTTCTGATTCTATTATTCGGGAAGCTGCTATTCCCGACCCGAGCAGATGTTATCAGCTGCAGGCTGCTGCCATTGCTAGAGGATTTGGGCCGAGTGGGAAAATATGCATGGGGAGTGGCAGCACTGGCCTTTCTTTTCGAGTCTTTGAGCACGATCGCCCGGCAGACGATGCTGGGCGGCTTCTCGCCTTTTCTTCAGGTAAATGCTGAACATAAAATGCTTTTATATGCTTATGAATATGAATGCAATTGCAATGTACTGACCCTTGACTTCTAAAATGTAGATTTGGAGCTTTGTCTATCTGCCAGGAATCGGGCGAGGCACGCAGATGTACCCTGGACGGATCCCGATCGCGAGGTGATGGATGGTTGCGAGGGACACGGGATCGATCAACAGGCTGACCCGGGCCATCCAGGACGATCTTGACTCATTCCCACATACAGCGGTAAGCTCCAAACTTAAACTTTCTATATGCTTCTTAAATGTCTTCAAATGCCTTCTAAATGCTGACATGGACTTAATTGCCTTTTCAGGTGCGCTGGACACCGTACCGGGACGAGGGCTATGAGATACAGCCATGGGTCAAGGCATCCCTGGCATACAGCGGGTGAGATGTTTGGCTACACTGCATTAATGTGATCGAGATGCTGCACTATCGCCTGATCCTGAGGACACGGGGACTTCATCAGCCAGAGATGACATTCCCCTGCAGAGATGATGAGCGTCCATGCAAATCTTCAAAGGGCATCATCGGTGACGTTGATTGGTGCGCTCGGAAGGCAAAGTATGTGCATGATTGGAACAAGAGAGGCCGGGCCATAAAGGATCGAGTAGATAGTGATGAGGCCTACCTCAAGGCCTACTCCTACAGATATGGCGACCAGGTGTTTCGAGGCACCCGATGACCGGTATGAACTTTTAAACTCAAACTCTTGTCTACTTAATTAATTAAATTCCTATATGCACTGACATTGTTTTTTTTAAATGCAGCTAGACCCACAATGACGCATAGCCGAGCTCGAGGGACTCCTCCATGCTACCATCCAGCAGCGGGATGAGTATCGGACTGGTTTGGAGCTTTCGGTGAGTTTCACTAAAACCTTAGACTTAAATGCTTATGCTTATGATGCAAATTTGACCAATCTTCGACTTCTAAATGCAGCGGGTTGAGGGAGCCCAAAGAGCAGGACCGGATGCTCCGTCCTCATCGTCATAGCCTACCGGGGGCAGAGCTGAGCGAGATGCAGAGTTTGTTCGGGCGGTAGCTCTGGCCGAGGAGGCGGAGGCCACCCTCACGGAGCAGGTAAGGATCCACCCAACTGAGTCCCCTTAGACTTAAATGCTTATGATTATGCAAATTTTTAATGGATTGACCATGCAAAATGCAAAATGCAGGCAAGAGAGCTGACCGCAGCAGTGGCTGAGGTGGAACGCGCTCGAGCGGAGGCAAAGCGAGGACGGTCAGAGGCAAAGAGACTCCAGACAGAGCTGGCTCAGGCATGGGCTGACGTGGAGAGACTCTGCACCAGGACAGCGGACTTGGAGCGATACCAGACCGAGGCCCGTGAGACACGGCGTCAGATCTTCGAGTTGAAGATCGAGCTGCGGACGATGGAGCGGACGGTGCGGATGATGGGCCGCGGACCAGAGCGGAGTGCCTTTAAGAGTGGTGCATGGAGGAGCGTAGCCCCGAGTGGATCAGTTGCAGATTTTCTTGCCAGCTCCTACGGCCAGCGGAGGAATGAGGAGGTGGAGCAGAGGCAGCAGCGAGAGGAGGGAGCGTCTCCATGGCCCCACCAGTGAGGAGACCTGAGGGTGCTGGTGATAGCGATGGCCCGGGCGACAAACCGGCCGAATGACTTTATTTTTTTCTTCTTTTGACACCCACACTTGTACATGACTTATGTGAATGAAATGGAATGATAGAAAATGAAAAAAAACTTTTATGATTTTGTTTATGTGGATGAATGAATGGATGTGTGGATGAAATGGATGTGAATGAATAGATGAATGTGTGTATGTGCGAATGAATGGATGTGTGGACGAACAAGTTTGGACAAAGTGTAAGACTGGTAGGTTAGACCAAAGAAGGAGGGAAAGAACAAAAACCTGTAGCAGAGGGTGTGACGGTCCAATGGTGGAGCGTCAGGTTCATGTAACGCATCAAGATTAGGCCGTCAGAGATGACAGAGCGAAAGTGGACTGAAAACTTGTTGCAGGAGATATGACGGTCCAATGATGGAGCGTCAGGATCAGGTAACGGTCCAAGGTTAGACCTTCAGACATGACAGAGCACAATTGAGCTAAAAATGTGTAGCAGAAAATGTGACGGTCCAGTGATGGAGCGTCAGGGAGCTGTGGCGGTCCTACGATGAACCGTCAGAGAAAAAATTGTAATCCGAGACGGATTCTACCGTGAGAGTCTGAACTTGAGGCAAGGAGACCTTAATCCACACTAGAACCCTCCTAGGCTTAGGATAAGGCTTTCTAACCCCAGTCTTATCATTCTAGCACCAAAATCAAGCCTTTAAAAGATAGGAACAAGCCCAAAAATTGTAGCTTTCATTAATTCTTTGCTTCAAGGGCTAGAACTTCATCAAAAAGGCAAGGAACAACATGAAGAGAAGCTTTGGAGAGATAGGCATGGAGGAGAGGATCTACACTGGTCCCAAAGCAGCTAAGAGAGAACATGGGGAGCTGTAAAGATTGACATCCATCCCCAAGCATCTGAGCTCAAGTGCCCAAAGAGTGGTAAGTTCCAATTGAATTCAAAAGTTCATCAATTTCTTCACTTTCCATGCTTCCTATGATTCTTCTCTTTCTCCTTCTCTTTTCCTTTTCTCTCTAGCCTCTGCCGGGTCCAAGGTGTTATTCCAACTTAAAGTGGGTGGCTCCCATGGTCAAAGAACTCTCATTATAAGTCTTGTCTATCCTTAGGGCATGGCACCTCCAACCTTTGTTAGTTTTGGCCAAGAACTTCCAGAAATTGTCATTAGATTGGGCAAGCATTTCAGCCCTCATAGGGCTATGGCATCCACAAACACACACCTTCGTCTTCCCTTGCTTTGAAGCTACAATCCTATTGGAGGAGGTAGAGACCTACCTAGCCCTTGCTAAAACTAAGGTGGGGGATGAAGATCTAGTGTGCCATACGGTTGAACCTATTGACCCATCCTTGATCCTAAGTGATTTTATACACAACCCAAAGGGCGTGAGGACCATGATCAGCCCATGCCATATTCACTCGATACTCATGGCTTAATGGATAGTCTCTCATTGCAAAAATAAGTGGGAAAGATATGAAGCCATTGTCAAAGCCGTGTCGGTTTGCTTATGCGGGGTCTTCCTTTTCACCACTACCGACCACCTCATAGATATCCAAAACCTTAGCATCATCAGTGGGTTGTGGCGGGGTTTATCAATTTCTCAAGCAGTACTTTCATACCTATATTCGGCTCAATGATACTCCTTGAGTGTTGGATAGCAGTGAGATTCAAGTTCCAACCCAAGGAAGACATACCTTCAACTAGCCAGATCTTCAGGGGCCACCCTTTGTTCTATATTGGAGGTGCCCTTGGATTTTCTTCACAGGTTGAATGCCGGACGGCGGATAAGAAGACGCAGGACGATTGGCGCCTCTTCCTCAACACCTTACCAATAGAGAAGTTCATGATGCATCCAAGAGTTCTTCGGAGCACCTTGCTCAAGGTACCACGGTGACCAGGTCTTGATCTACAGCTAGTGGGGAACACTACCATGGCGATCTACAACCCACACCGGTGCTATCTTTAGATTGGGCTACCCCGTACCGTAGTTCCTGCACTATTGCATTTCCCTCCCCTTCAAGCTAAGAAGATGGGGACCGAGGAGGATGAAAGAGCAGTCCGGAGTGCCCTGACCATCTGAGAGATCAGCAAAGTGCGCCCGTGGCAAGAAAAGGTGGGAGAAGATGACGAGGGACACCGTGGCTATGTAAAGGAATTACGCAAGATCCGACCTCTTGCGGATAAAAATCTGAATGTAGCTTGAATTTTCTTGAATGTAAATGACAATTGAAATTTTCCAACCAATCTTATGTATCGTTGAATCCAATTGAATGACATGGAAGTGCCTTGAGTTGATGAAATCATGAGTTTGTTGCTTGATTTGGCCTGAATGTTCTGGAAAATAGAGTTCCTGGGAGATGTAACGCTCTTATGCAGGACCACCACAATGGCCTAACGGTCTCACGATGAGCCATCAGGAAGGATGAACTCAGAAAATTGAGTTTTCTATCCTCGGGAGAGTTTAACGGTCTAACAGCCCACTGTCAGAGTTGGGGTAACGGTCCATCGTGGACGCGTCAGAGAGAGTTTGCTGAGAGTCAATGAGTTTCAACCTTCGGGAGAGGGTAACGGTCAAACGATGAACCATCACAGGACTGTGGCGGTCTAATGCTGGAGCGTTACAGACCTCGTGGGTTTGTGAGCTTGCAATCTGAAACTTGGTCTTGAACATGTGTTCTGCACACACTTAGACAAGAAACAAGTTAGATCTGATCTTAGACTCAACCCCTTGCCTAAAGCAAATTAGAGGATGACCATTTCTTGATATTTGGTCAAGGGGTGAGCCTTATTAAATAGGCGGCAAACAAAATGGAAACAATGCGATGCATGTGATGCACATGATGGTATTTTTGGGAGTTTTCGAAGAAATTTTTGCAAACACCCAGATTTTTTTGTGAGATTTTAAATTATATGATTTTTTTTTAGATTTTGAGATATATGATTTTTTTGGATTTTAAAATATATGATTTTTTTTTATTTTGAACTATATGATTTTTTTGGAATTTGAAATATATGATTTTTTAGGATTTTAAAATATATGATTTTTTTGGATTTTGAAATATACGATTTTTGGATTTTGAAATACCAGTGCCTCCCTAGAAACGTGGGTCCTCCTTATTCCATTGAGAGTTCCCAAGGTTGGCGTGGAATAGAGGTGACAACGCCTGGCCAGGGCCTAACTCGCGTGACGATGGTTCTACAAAGGCCATACCCAGGGTATTTGTCTCAGTCCTGAAAAGGGAAATAGAATGCGGGGGTAAGCTTAGACCAGATATAGAATTGTTAAGGGCTTGAGTTCCTCTCTAGACAACCCATTCAGAGACTTGGTCTGTTGAGCCGAGGCTTTGTGTCTGTCATCGAACCTTAGTCCATCTTAGGCACGCATACGACTGAGCTCATGCGTCCCGCAGGGAAACTGTACTGCCACTCTTCCCATGCCTAGTTTTTTTTCATTTCTTGGAGCTTTTTTGAGTTAAGATTGATAGACTTTTGAGATAAACTTTTGCTTTTGTCAAGATGAATGCTCCTTTTCTTTACCTTTTTTCCTTTTCTTTTGTGGCGTCAGGTCATAACGGACTGCCCCTATTTGAGACCTCCTCTCGTCCGGGTACCTAGATTGGTTGTCGCCTCCTTATTTACCTCTTGCCCCTGGATTCAGCCGAAGAGGGAAATGGACAGGGACTTTGACTTTCCCCCAAGCATGGCCAAGGAGAAATGGTGTCTACAAAGCAGGAAACCCGACCAAGGACGTCGTGTGGTGTGTGATTACCGCGCTCAGGGTCCTCTTTCACGTCAAAAGGGAAAGGACACCTTGGTACCGGGGTGGCACTGGTTCAGACTCTAAGGAAAGAAACGCTTAAGATACAACCCATTCCAAGCGTGAGCGAGCTCCTCACCTTCTGCATTCACTAAGCAATAAGCATTCCCTGGATAAGCTTCTTTCACAATAAACGGCCCTTCCCAGTTAGGTTGTAATTTAGACCTAGACCTGCAGACCGTATGAATTTGCATTTCAAAACCATATCACCTTTTTGAAATTTGAGCTCAATTACCTTCTTTTAAAAATAACACAAAACTCTCTTTTAATAAACGGATACATGATCGGCCGCATTCATCCTCTTCTCGTCTAAGAGTTCCTGCAGGACGAGCAACACCTCTCGACGTTCATCGAGATTAAGTTCCTTATCGAGCTGTACCCTTAGGGAAGAGATCAAGATCTCATATGGGAGCACCGCCTCCATCCCATAAGTGAGAGCATAGGGGGTTTACCCCGTGGGAGTACGGACGGAGGTGCGGTAAGCCCATAGAGCTTCCACTAATCTTTCTAGCCAATCAGAAAATTTATGAGATCCGCATGTTTTCTTTATGATTTTGAGAAGGGTTTTGTTAGTGGCTTCGGCCTGGCCGTTACCTTGTGGGTAATATGGGGATGAATGATGCAATGATGTATTGAACTTCTTACACATGTCCTTGAGTTCTTGAGAAATGAACTGGGGTCCGTTGTGGGTGATGATGCTGCTTGGCACTCTGAACCGCGAGATGATGTTCTTCATTATGAAGCGACACGCCGTGGTAGCTTTAATCTCCGCATACGCTTTGGCATCAGCCCACTTGGTGAAGTACTCAGTGGCGGTAAGGATGAAGGATTTTTGCTTGATCTGAGAATTGGGATCACCGAGCGGGCCGACAACGTCGAAAGCCCACATGGAGAATGGCCAAGGAGTAGATAGAGGATGAAGAGATGAAGCTGGAGCGTGAATCTTATCCGCATGGAGTTGGCACTTAAGACACCTCCGGACATAGAGGGAGCAATCTTCCTCTAGAGTGGGCCAATAGTAGCCTTGCCTAAGGATTTTCTTTGCTAGAGCCTAGCCATTAACATGACCTCCACACTCACTAGAATGGGCTGCTTCGGCCACCTTCCAAGCTTCATCATCATCTAAGCATCTCATGAGCATCCCATTAGTAGCGCGCCTGTATAGTTTACTTGCGACGATAGTATACCTTGAGGCGGCTCTCCTTATTGACTTACGCTGCTCGGTATTTGCCCCTTCTGGGAATGATCCATCCTTGCAAAACAAGTCAATTTCATGGTACCAGGGCAATTCTTCCTCTTCCAAGATCTCTTCTAATTCCATCAAAGATACTTCCTTCAGCTCTTCCTTCTCAGCCCTCGCCTCTACAGTCTTCCTAAGGTTGGCATACCAAGGATCCTGAAGAGAGGGTGCGTCCAATCTCTGAACGACGATAGTCTCAGTACTCCGACTGGGAGGGAAAGATACAGAGGAAGCGAGGGATGCTAAAGCATCGACTAGAATGTTCTGAGACCGTGGAGTATGGATATAGATCAACTTGCGGAATTGCTTAGCTAGGAGCGTGACCAAATCTTGATATGGCTTGAGCTTAGGGTCACGGTTGCGGTAAGTGGACAAAACTTGCCGCAGGATGAGCTGAGAGTGCCCTATGATGAAGGTGATATCAAACTGAGATAGGAAGCTCTGCCAGCGAGCTAACCTACTAGAGAGGACAGACTTTTCTAAGAGATAGCGGATCGGGTCCATTCTAGAGATCAACCTAACTGGGTGGGCTAGGAAGTAGTGTTTGAGCTTCTGAGCTACCCACACTAAGGTGGCACAAGTCTTCTCCATAGCGGTATATTTAGCCTCAGCCGGGTTAAACAACCTAGAGAGGTAATAAGCTGCCAGCTCTTTCCCTTCATCGTCTACTTGTGCTAAAACCGCCCCTAGGGAGTCATCAATGACCGAGATGTATAGGATTAGGGACAAGAGGTTGCAAAAATGGGAGATTGGATAAATATTCTTTTAGGTCCTCATAGGCCTTTTGACACTCTTGATTCCATTCAAATTTGACCCCTGCCTTTAGCAATTCATAAAACGGACGGCACCTCTGAGAATGTTGGGATATGAATCTTCTGATGAATTGCAATCTACCAATCAGTCCTCGAAGTTCGTAATGTTCTTAGGCGGGGGCATGTCCATTACGGCTTTTGCTTTGTTAGGATCAATCTGGATCCCCCGTTTGCTAACTATAAAGCCTAGCAGCTTCCCTGAGGAGACTCCGAAAACACAATTCTTCGGATTCATTTTCAGCTTGTAATCCGTAGCTCTCTGCAGCACCTTAGCCAGAATGGCGGGGTGTTCTTCTTTGGTTCTCGACTTCACCAAGATGTCATCCACGTAGGCTTCCATATAGATATGCATCATGTCGTGGAAGATGGCCATCATCGCCCTTTAGTAGGTAGCACCTGCGTTTTTCAGACCGAACGACATAACCACGTAGCAATACGTGCCCCAGGGCATGGTGAAGGAGGTTTTCTCTTGATCCTCGGGAGCGAGACGGATCTGATTGTAGCCAGAAATACCTATCCATGAATGATAAAGCTTCGTACCCGGCAGTGTTATTGACCAAGATGTCTATGTGAGGCAGCGGGAAATTATCTTTGGGACATGCCTTGTTAAGATCCCTGAAATCAATGCAAATATGCACCTTTCCATCCTTCTTGATGACATGGACTATGTTTTCCACCCACTGCGGATATAAGACGACTCTAATGAATCTAGCCTTGTATAACTTATCGACCTCTTCTTTAATCCTTAAGGCCATGTGGGGGTGAAATCTTCTTGACCTTTGCTTTACGGGTGTTGCCCCTGGTTTAAGCACTAGTCGGTGTTCCACTAAGGAGGGGTCAAGACCCGGCATGTCCTCATAAGACCAGACGAAAGAATCGCTATACTCCCTCAGAACTTTGATTAGATCTTCTTCTACTTGCGGAGGGAGGTTAGAGGCAATAATAATGGGCCTTGGGTCTTCTTCAGTTCCCAAATTCATTTCTTTTGTAGGTTCATCCACTGCCGATGATGGCTCGTCGAATCTCTTTAATCCTTGCGCATACAGATCGGCAGTGTCATCTACGTTGATGTCCTCATCATCGATTGGGTCCTTTTCATCCAAGATTTTGTACACACCTAGTCCGTCATCGCTCCACACCCCGTCTACTTCCTCATCTCCTTCTATCACAATCGTCGTAGCGAAAAATTCCGGGCACTTCAAAAGAGCATGACATCGCTGAGCTAGATCCTGCAAGAACCTATAAGGGATGGATTTGAAATGACACGCAAGCGAGCGCGGCTCAGGCTCGGAGGGATTGAATGACCTAGAACAGGACCCTACTTCTCTAGACCTAACTGACTCTACTTCCGTAGACTCGACAGACCCTACGCCTAACCTAGGAGAAAGGAAATCTAGTGGAAAGGAAGGAGCAGGGGACTCATGCCCCTGGGAGGATGATGAAGACAAGATAGCGTAATCTTCCACTGAAATCTCCATTTCACATTTGACGTTTTTTTTTTTTTGGAGATCAGTGGAGATCATATAGCAGGATGGAGGAGATGGTGGAGGAGGGAGTGTGAGAAGAGAGGAACAGAGAAGATTGAGGGGAGAATCAGATGAGGAAAAGATAGAAGATGGGGAATTAAGAGGTGGGGAATGCCCACAAGGAGAGTGACTTATTGAGAATTCTGTCGGCAGGTCGTACCGAACGGAGATATTGGACAAAGTGGATCAATCACCATTGAAGGAGGACGGGGAATAAAGTTCAGCGTACGGAGTAATGCGCGCAGGTGGGAAGGAGATAGAGAAACAACAATTGGAGAGCTCGCTCTTCCCTGCGGATGGCATGCTGGCTTTGGCTTCCCCTGAACAAGCCGTACCTCCTGATTCTTCTTCTGACCATAACCATCTGGCTCGCTGAACATTCTGGCAAATGACTGACTGACATCTGGCATATCATCAACAGGCCCTTTTGGCAGCAGAGGCGGACTGGCAATTGTGCAAGCTGTATCTTTCTTCTCTGACTATGCTGGCTGTGGCTGAAGTGTTCCTGGCTGGAGAGGGCCTTTAACAAAGTGTTGGTGATAGTCCCATGTAAGCGGTCATGAGTCTTCCATCATTGAAAGTGCAGACTCTCGGTAGCTGAGACCCCGTCGACTCATTTTTCTTCCCTTGGGAATGGGCTTAGTTCGCCCTTGTAATTGCACATCGAGGCCTCTCCCCGGTTGGTAGCCCAATTTCAAAATGATATCCCAGCCCTTGGAATCTCGGATCTGGGGTTTTACTTTGATATCAACATGTGTAGTGGTAGGCCTGCGAGGTGCATAAGACCAAGGAAAGTCTAGATCTAATACTGAGATAACAGGTCGACTGTTGGGCCATAGCGTAGGCAAGATCTTCTCTGAGATAGCTTTAATAGACTGGACCGTGGATAAGTTTTTTACTTTAACCACCCTCCCTTGGAAAGGAAACTTAAGACATTGATGCGCGATGGAGGGCACGGCACTGAGAGTATCGATCCACAGACTACCCAAGATAGCCTTAAACATAGGGTCAATGTCCAGCACATAAAATTCAATGGGCATAGTGAGAGGCCCAAGCTCAGCTTGAATAGTAACAATCCCGTGACATGCCCTTCGTGAGTTATCATATGCAGCTATAGTTGTGGGGGTCGGCCGTAAAAGTTCCTCTGATAAGTTACAGGCTCTGAGAGTGCTGAGTGGACATACATTAATAGATGCCCCTGTATCAACTAGTGCTGCATCAATACTGACTTTGTTTAAGATTATTGTGATGCAAAGCGGCATTTGTCGAGCTTCCGGAGGAGCTAGCTTGGTCTCAGAGAAGGTGATTGTCGGCCCTTTGGAAATAGTTGCCAGTGCTGTGGGTAAACTATCAGCTGCCACATCTTCACTAACCATCACCTTCTGAAGAAAATTCCTAAGAGCATCTTGGTGAAGGGTATATCTTTTAATGAGCTCCAGCACAGATATCTTGGCGGGCACCCAATCCAAGTGATGCAACAGATCGTATTGGGTACCTGGTAACGGCTCGGCTTCTTCCTGCTTAGCAGCCGGTTGGGAAGACTGGGGATTTGAGGTATGAGCAAAATTGCGATGAAACATATGCCCACTCCGTAGGGCACAATTATAAGCTGCCGCGGTCTCGGATGGGCTCAAAATAAGTGACTTAATAGTCCTAGTGGGGTGAATGAATAGTGCAGAGGAGGGTGTGGAGTTAATAATGGGAGTGGGAATGGAGGTAACGAGTTGTGATTACAGAATAATGGGCGGAGGGTTAGTTGTGGGTATGGTGGTAGCGGAGGTGAGTGAAAGTGGGGTGGTAAGCAGAGGTGTAATGAGCAGAGGGTTAGATGGAGGCGTGGGGATAGCGGGGGTGAGTAACGGGCGAGAGACGGGTGGTGGGGTAGGAACGGGTGAAAGGATGAGTGGTCTAGCAGGCGGAGGAAGGTTTTGGTGTGCGGATGTAAGGATGGTGGGATTGGAAGGAGTGTGGTAGTTGTGGTGGAGGGCCATGACTTGTGGTGCGGAGCCGTCATTGTCAAAGGACCACCCGACGTCGGGGGCCGGGGGTTGAACTACATTGACCTGGGCCGGTGCCGACGACTGAGGCTGTGGAGCGGGAGGATGGTTCGGCATTGGGTTCTGGTGGATCCCCAAATCTTGAACCGGCTGTTGTTGCTGTTGCAGCTGCTGCTGCGGCTGCGGTGCCTGTTGTTGTTGCACTTGCTGCCTCGGCGCCTGCCTTATCTTTTCTTTAATTTCTGTAATGGCCCTATGCATTTCAGCCCAATCAATTCTCTGTCCTTCATGGAGGTCATAGACCAAATCCCTGAACTGAAAACACCCTGCAATAGTATGTCCCGTTTGCCTGTGGAACATACAATACTTTGTCTGATCAACGGTCGGGTTCCAATTGGGCCGTTTCGGAGGGAGTTGTATAGCATTAATGGACATAAGAGCTGAGAAGATGTCCGTGAGGGTTTTCGGCAGAGGTGGGTACTGTGCTATCTTTGGAGCCGGGCGCTTACTATTGTTGTTGTAGCCGTTTGGTGGAGGGACATTATGGTATTGAGGAGGCTATGGAGGTTGTTGCGGAGCGGCAAAGGGGTTTTGCGGAGGGGCAAAGGGGTTTTACGGAAGGTTTTGTGGGGTAGAGTAGGCTAGCGGAGGGTTTTGTGGAGCGTATTGAGTGTTGAGGGAGTTCTGGGGGAAGCGAATTTGGTTATTTGGGTTGGCGGAGGGAAAGTTAACGGCTTGCACTTGCTCATTTATTTGGACTCCCTCGGTAACGGGCCCTTGAGGTTTCTTGTGGTATTTGGGCTTTTGGTTTTCAAAAAGTGAATGGATAGGAGAGTCCTTGAATTAAGTTTGGATAAACCGTGCCCGGCTATATAATCGATGCATGTTTGCTATATCATTCATGGCAAGGATGTTGCGGAAGGTCGGAGTGGCATTGGAAATGAGTAGCTTAACCTTCTCTTCCTCCGGAATGTGGCTTGGTACCCTGGTGGCCATCTGTCTCCACCTGTCAGCATAGGTTGCAAACTCCTCATCGGGCTTCATTTTCTCGGCCACTAAGTCTGTGAATGAATATTCCGGGCCGACCCTATCTTGAAACCGTTGAATGAACTTATCTTTCACTATCTTGAAGCTTTCGGCATTCTCTAGTGGCAGAGAGTAGAACCATTCAAGCGCGACCGCATCTAACGATCGGCGGAACAGATACGCCATAAGGCGATCATCATATTGGACTTGCGCTGATTCATACAAGAAGTCCCTGACATGAATAAAGGGATTACTGTTCCCATCATATTTCCTGTAATTAGGGAGCTCAGATTGTGGAGGGAACCGGATGTTCTGGAAACTTGGGACCGGAACGTCTGCCAAGGATTGTGGGCCAACCCACTTTCGGAGGAAGTCAAGTTGTTGTTGCATGGTGGCCCATTTATCGAGTAATTCCTACTCTCTGGACGGAGTAGGGATAGTGAAAGATGGAATTTGAGGAGCAGAGGGGTAAGCAGATAGAGGGGGCGGCCCATAGGAAGGATATTGGGCCGAAGGATGACCCATATTGGCATGAACTTGGGCTGCCCCTTGATGAGGGCGCATGAAATCATTTGGGCCGACAAGGACCTGCGGCACTAATGGGCCAGACATGTGATGATCTGACATAGAAATGGTCATCATTGAAGTACATCAAGGATCTATTGAAGAAGTAACAGTTGGAAAACCTCAAGGCCATCATTACACCAATGGGTACATCAACTAGTCTTGATGCTGACCCAAAAGGTAAATTGGTTGATTCCAAAATATACAGAGGTATGATCGGATCCCTGCTTTATCTTACTGCATCTCGTCCAGACATACAGTTTTCTGTGTGTATATGTGCTAGATTTCAGGCTAGTCCTAAGGAGTCTCATTTGTGTGCAGTGAAAAGAATTTTTAGATATATATTAGGCACCCTTGACTTAGGTCTATGGTATCCTGCCAGGTGTGAGTTTGAACTGGCATCTTACACTGATGTAGACTATGCAGGGTGTAGGATTGATAGAAAAAACACTAGTGGGTATTGTCAATATCTCAGTGGTTGTCTAGTGTCTTGGGCATCTAAGAAGCAACACATTGTTGCTCTTTCTATTGCTGAAGCTGAGTATGTTGCAATGAGAAATTGTACAACCCAGGTTCTCTGGATTAAACACCAGCTTATTAACTATCACATAAAACTTGGATGCATTCCTATTCTTTGTGATAATACCAATGCTATTTCCTTGACTAAAAATCATGTTCATCATTCTAGGATTAGGCATATTGAGATAAAACATCACTTCTTGAGAGATGAAGTAAATAAGAATGAAATTGAATTGATTTTTGTAGAATCAGAAAAACATATTGCTGATATATTTACTAAACCTCTTGAAAATGAAAGATTTAAATTCTTAAGAAGGGAACTTGGTTTATGTAAATTTCAGCATTATGACTGAATTCTTGAGCTTCTAATGTTTGAAATAAATGCTTTCTTCCTGATAGTTGATATGTACATGATTCAGATTGTTAGTAGAATGTGGTTGTCATGGTATCATTGCATTATGTTCATCTTGATCTTAAGGGTATATCAAATAGTATGCTAGGAGAAGGGCAGATCTTTTCTGTCTGGAACCCACACTATACATGGAGGCTAGTCCTCCGCCAGGTACCCTAAGTCAAGAGTGTGTCTAGGACCTGCATCCTATCTTTCGCAGTCATGATAGCCAAAACTCATTCATGTGATTTAAATGTTGTGTCTAGCTGCAATGCACACTGTCAGGGGGAGTCAGTGTTAAAATCATTCCATGTCTATCTCTTGTAGTGCATATAGTCAGGGGAAGTCTCCTGCATATTGATAGGGGGAGTTCATCAAAAGATACTCAAAGGTCAAGTCGAATCAGATCCATGTTCCTTGATCTAGGCAGATGTAAGTGTCTCTGAAGAAAAGTCGACACTTCTTTACAAAAGTTATGTCTGCTACCTCATATGTTTTTTATTCTGATTCTGTCCGTCCTTGTTGAACAAAGACCAATTGGTCAACTAAAATCCTCAACATTTTTGAATTGAATAATCTCAGTTGGACCAATATCCCCATTTTCCATCCTTACTCAATAGTACTACTCATATTCCTCTCCTAACATCTTCTCTTATGAGAATCCTTTTCTGAATCTGAAATAATGACAATCTGATACTCAGTTCATTACTCTAAGCTACTAAAATCTGAAATCTTCTCTTATAAGAATCAGTGATGTACCATGAATGAACTGAAGGTTTAGGTCTACTGAATTTTAGAGTCTAAAGACTAAACTCAATGAAAAAGGTTGTTGATCAAACTTAATAGCTCTCAACCATATCTTACATGTTATGTCTGGTGAAATCTTTAAGAATCTAAAAATCTTTAAACTCAGGTTATATTGGTTGAGAAACTTGAAGTATGTATTGTATTTAAAAAAATCTTTCTGTAAAACGAAAGGGTAGCCATGTCAAAAATTATGAGCCAATAACTCTGTAGGCAGAGCAATGGCTAAATGCACAGAGAAACTGGATCCTTTATCAAAGAAATAAAGAGAACCTATGTCATGAAGTGCTTTAGTTATCTCAGTTCAAAATTAAAACTGAATGGTTAGTTTCACTGAGTAACTAGGGGCACTAGCGTCTAATCAACGTGTACCCTTATGTCAAAAGGTGTAAACTATACCTGAGTGTCTTGGTAAATGAAACAGAATGGTAAACTCTTCTGAGTAACTAGGGGTACTGACGTCTAATCAACGTGTACCCTTATGTCAAAAGGTATGGATTATACCTGACTGTTTTGAAAGAAAAATAAAATCATGTTGTAACCCTGCGGTGAAATATCGTAACTATAAAAATTGTTTAATCTCAATACATGTCCTAGTGACTCCTATGAAATTCACTGATCTTGGGTGAGTAAGATGAAGTGAGACCAAATCTGACATGATCTATGTAGTTCTAGTTTATTGCTATTAAGAGTTAATGTAAAATTATTCAAAGTGTGTGGTTGCTAAACTCTAAGTTTCATCATTCCTAAACAAGATCTCTATCAAGGTTGCATTATATGGAGTTTTATACCAGAAGAATCTGACCTATGTATGCTTGGTTACTGAACGATAAATCAGATTGTCAGGATCATCTTTCCTGAGATTTCACCTCTTTGATATTGTCATCTCATTTTTTTCTGTCATTTCCCTCTTAAGCACATCTTGTCTCTATCAAATATTTTTTAGTTGATGGCAAAGGGTAGGAGTTTTTGAGAGCATAAGGGGAGAGATTTTGAGTGAATATTGGTTTTTAGATTTTGAGTGAATATTGGTTTTGCATTGTGAATATTGGCTTTGATATTTTGTTGGCAAGGGTTGGCTGGCAAGGGAGAGTCTATGTCTACTTGTCTGTCTACCTGATGTATAACATCATTGACAAAAGGGACAGTCAGGGACAGTCAAGGGGGAGAGTCGTCTATTTCTACTACCTATCTATCTGCTATCCGGCACCTAGTCATTTGTGGGGGAAAGATAGCTAGGGTAGAGAAAGCTGAAAGTTGTCTCCTATTGCATTTGACTATGACTACTGCATATTCTGACTCTTGATGTTGAATGCATTGCCATCAACATATAGAAGTGTTGCCATCATCAAAAAGGGAGAGAATGTTGTGTCTCCTCTAGAATGGATGTTTAATTTTGATGCTGGCAATAGTGTGATTGCCCTTAAATTTGATACTAGCGACACTGTGATGATTTGTAGTCTCTACTTAAGTCAGAATAAGTTCATGTTCATTATAAGGTCGATGCATACTCATGCCAATGCATTATAAGGTCGATGCATATTCATACATTGAGAAAGTCAGGTCGATGCATATATGCATTCCAGTCTAGATGGTCTGTGCATATGCAGATGTGTTGCATTGAAAGGTCGATGCATCTCCCTCTACACTGAACAAACAGGTCGATAGACATATGCATTCTAGTCTAGAAGCTTGATGCGACTGTTGAAGTCATAACCTATCAGGACGGTGCACATTGTACATAAGTCGATGTCACGAAGAACTATATGTTAGATGTTTCTTCATTAGGTCGATGCATACCATAGGCTGTTCGATGCTAATGAGTCAGCGATTGCCGCATAAGGTCGGTGCGATAATGGTTATCATTCTTAAGGTCGGTGCACCTTGTGCATTTGCCGAAAAATCAGGTCGGCCCAATAAGGTCTTGCATCGATACATTAAACATTTTCTTATATATCACCAGGACAGGTTGATGCACCATTCTTTCAGAAATAGCTTTCCTAATTGAATGAGGTCTACCTATGCAATGTACATATTGATTTTTTTTGTTGTCATACTGCTACACTCTTTACTTCTCATCATAAAGGCAGGTTGGTGCACTGTGATTGTGCATCGATGCATGTACATAACTTCACATATCCATTCATATGATTTGCCTACTCTTATTAAAATATCTAAGCTTGGATTCTTTACTTATGATGATAAGATTGAATCTCCACTTTTGTGTTGACAGAGAAACAAGGATGTCAAGAAATAACTCAGATTCTTGCTTGAACACCTTGGATGCATAAAGGAAGAATTCCTTATTCTCACGTGGGCTTGAAAGTGAAATTGATTACGGGGCACATGATCCAAAAGCAGGAGGCCAAATTGAATATCCTGCCACGTGGATCAACGTTTCTTCTGCCCCTGACGCGTGGACCTTCTAAGTACACTTTTTAGAAGGAATCTTTGGGCGGGAGCGTTCCTTCCATGCGCCAAATTCAAAAACTCGTGGGGACCACAAGATCCACGTTCGCTAGGATAAAAAGGGGATCGAGCATTCCAATTTAAAAAGTGAAAAAAGCCAATGAATGACAGAAGAGATATAGAGCAGAGGAACACCAGAACAGAAGAGCTTGAGAGAAGAGTCTAAGAGAAAGAGAGCTCGTTGCAGAAATGAGAGAGCTAGAGAAAACAGAGTATCGAAAGCTTAGGAGAAGTCTGAGGGAAAAGAGAGAGTGTATAGAAGTGGTGCTGGTCTTGAATTCTGGATCAGATCCAGAGTCACTTACTCGAGTGAGAGCTACATTTGCCTTTCTATTTCACTTAATTTTTATCGTGCTTTGTTCAATTGTAAGTTGTGTATTCAGCAGAGCAAGTTGTGTTGCTCAACAATTAGGAGCTATTCCTCGGACAACAAGTTGTGGTGCTTAGCGGCGAGGTGTGATCCTCGGATAGCAAGCTGTGAAGCTCAGCTGGTTTAGCAAGCTGTGATTGCTCAGCGGTCTGGGATTTAATCCCCAAAGCTGTGGATCAGCAGTTTGTAGGGATTTCATCCCCAAGGCTGTAGATCAGCGGATTGGCAAGTTGTTTGTCAGTGGAAGCCTCACTTGATTGAGTGAGGAGTGGACGTAGATCTCAAGATTGAGATCGAACCACCTTAAAAGTTGTTGTGTCTTCTATGTGATTGCGCAATTCCTCATTGCTTCATCTAGATGAATGCCTAGGATCATTTTTTGCTGGCATATGATACTTATGGCATTTCAATTCAATTGATTTGTTCTTATCCTCAACAAAGGAGTATATAAAAGGCCGTTGCTAGAAAGATGGGTTAAGCCTATCCAGAATGTCACCTCTTGCGTGAGGAGATCTTGGATCTTACCTACACCTCATACTAGAATTGGTTGTGGGATTGTTTGCACCATTCATGTGAGCTAATTTGATGCGGGACGGGTGTGACTCGAATGGACAATGCGACACTGGGACTCGCTATGTTGACTCGACTCGCCAGGGATAGACGCAACCAGCAAGACACGTGCACGAGGAACACCTCGGCGCAACTCCAAGGAGCCCCAGAAGAGGATAATCGTTCTCAACAAGAAATGCAACTCATGACTCGCCCCTAGAGATTGAAGCACGTGGATCTGCACGGTTGAGTAACCGGCGTGAGTCGAGGGTGGTCTACACTCCTCCGTGCCCGAATCGGGTCACGGGATGGGTCACGATAACGCTCTCTCACAGCAGTGATAGTATTTGCAGCGAGCTAGGACTCCTATCTCATGCTAACGCGGCATTCAAGCACATACTAAATCAGCAAGCAACAAGGGGGAGATGGAGACGTACCTCCACGCTCAAGGCGTGGGGAAGACTTCCCAGCCAAGAATCGTCACTCCCGGTATAATAATTAAATTAATTACAGCATGTAAATTACGGCCCACTCCACGCAGGGAGGTAAAAGGCCACAACAGCGATCCGGGAGCGCCGTTCTAGGGTTGACAGGTAGTAAAGCGGCGGGTTCCGGGCGGCGGCGGGCAGCGGTTCGGAATCTGCAATTTCTAGCTAGCAGGATAGCACGTACGGGCGTCCAAAGGGACGCCAGTCTCCTAGAGGCTTCTGGATGTGGCGGTTCACCGGGACATTGGCGGAGGGTCCCAGGTCGACCCTGGGAGCGGCAGTCTCTGAATCTTCTCCGTCGTATTTTTTTTTGGATTTTATCGTTGACCCCTTTCTGCAGCACAGTCTCCGGACAAACCCGGGCAGTCTTGCGCGCCCCGGTGAAATCGGCCGGCACCCCCAATCCCGGTGTCGGATCGAGACGAGACCAGCGCCGTTGCGAAGAAGACTCAAAAATCTACAACTTATGGGAATTTCAGATCCGTCAAATGGGAGAGCTGGAAATGAAAACATCTGCAAACTACTAGAAGTTTCCAGCTCGGGACACAGGGCAGGCAGGGCAGAATGGGATCTGCCTGTTCAAGGGGTTTGACCGAACATCAAATGAAGGTTTTAGGGCATGGTGATTTTTTTTGAGGTAGGGAGCAGGGTGGTGGTCACGCACATAGGTCTTTTGTAATTTCCTGACCACGTTTGGGGGGTGGGAAAAATCACCTCCCACGGGCTATCCCACAGGTCAGCTGGTAGGCAGACTGTGAGGGGGACAAACAGCGGGCTGGGGAGATGCCTAAACGGTCTCTGATCTGGGTGAAAATTAAACTGGAAACTGTGGATGATTGGAGAAACCTATCCTCAAAATCTCATCTCGATCCAATGGTCGGATCACCCGTACCATCCCTTTCACCGAGCTGCTATCTAGGAACTCCAAGTTGCAGGGCAGCAGGTGGAGTTGATGCTATGGCGGCTTGATGGCGGCACGGAGGGCGGCGACGGCGGCAGCAATCGATCAGAGCATACAGGGGTAGAGGGGGAGAGGAAGATCACTCAGAAATGATAGGGTTTCAGCCCTAGATCTGGAGGAGAGGAGAGGGAGGAAGAAGAAGAACATTCAAGAGGGAGAGAGAGGGGAGGGTGCCCAATGGCCTCCAAGGAGAAATTGCATCAATATTCATCAAAATTCTCCAAAAATTATTACATGAGAGACTTAATACTAAACCCTAGACCTAGGCCAAAAGACACCAAATACCCTTGGTCAAGGGGGCATAAAGGGAAAGGGAAACCAAAAAAACATTAACAATTCTCATGGGGGACAAAAGGGGAGACCAAGAGACATAAACAATTCCCATAGGGGAAAAAAAGAGAGGGGCTCTCCCTTTAAGAAGAAAATTTGAATTTTCTTCTTTTCCCTCTCCTTGGTCCAAGTCCAAGGTGGACCATGGACCATCCCCCATGGACCCTACCAACCAAGTGGCCTAATGGGAGAGAGGGTGGGGTCTCGCCAGGCCCAAGTGGCTGCATTTCAAATAAAGCCACTAACTTAGCCTAATTAAACACACCAAAAACACAAGTAGAAATACAAATACAATACACCCTAAATACATAACTCAATGTGGGGACTCTAGACTATCCCCCAGCCACAAGGAAGTTGACGTCGCCCGAGCTGCGCTGTGTGTCCGGTACCGGTGGCCTGCTAAGTCGAGCCGATCTCTAGCTCTGGTGTCCGCACCAATTCTCCATGGGTGGGAGAAACTCGACCCCATCGAGTAAGG
This sequence comes from Amorphophallus konjac, assembly GCA_022559845.1. Classification (NCBI taxonomy): domain Eukaryota; kingdom Viridiplantae; phylum Streptophyta; class Magnoliopsida; order Alismatales; family Araceae; genus Amorphophallus; species Amorphophallus konjac. The sequence goes on from CM040126.1 coordinate 250,634,741, forward strand.
GTCCCGGTCACTCTAGTATCGCTCCAGTAGATCAGGATCTAGCCGTTGTAGCTCTGCCCGAGTGATCCAGGTATCCTTGATCGCGGGTCGTCCACTCCATCGCACTAGGTAGCGCGGGTAAGCTCCACTCCCGGTAACAGTCACCTGCCCATCCCGTATATGCTCTATGTGCTCGCGTTGCTGTTGGAATGAGGCTGGTGGTGGACACTCAGGGGTGGTGTTAGTCGCAAGGGGTGGCGATGGCACGAAGGGCTCAATGGGAATCACTGTGGGATCCCTATAGGCAACCAGATCTGACACGTTGAAGGTAGAGCTAATCCCATACTCCTCAGGCAAGTCCATAACATATGCATTAGACCTGACTCGCCTCAATACTCTAAAGGGACCAGCGCCACGACCTTGCAGTTTCTTCACTGTTCCAGAGGGAAATCGTTCAGGTCTAACCCTGATCATGACATATTCACCCTCCTGGAACTCACGGTGGTGTCTATGTGTGTCGGCCAATTCCTTGTATCGTGCATTGCTGGTTTCAAGGTGGTGATGATGATGCAGACTCCGAGACAGCTGTATGGACTCATACCTATGCGAATGCAGGGGTGGTCCTGGACATCCAAACATGGACTTAGCATGTCTATGATGCCTACCTGGCTAGACAACATGAGGAGAACCTAGACATCGATGTTGCATCTCTGTAGTTTTGATGATGACTAACACTATGAATCAAATTATTTTTATGATAATTATTTTGATGCTCCTTGATGAATGATAAAGATCCTGCATTGTCTAAATATTCTTAGGATCTAATGTTGTTGTCTTGCATGCACATCTATGGATCAAATGCTTTTTCATCATGCTTTTCTGATTTAATGCTCCTCTATCATGTTCACCCATGAGCTCATACTTATTTGTCTTGTTTATATGGGTTCTGTGCACTTAGTGCGTTGACACACTTGGCTGGCTGCGTAGACGCAATAGTGCGTCTTTTGCTTGCTATTTTGTCCACTGCGTCAACGTTGTCACTGGATGCGTTGACACATTGGCTTGTTGCCAGGGGCATGAGCATTTCGTTTAAGCAGTTGAGTCGACGCTGCACGATGGAAGCGTTGACGCATTGGCTTGGTGCCAAGGGCTTGAGCGTCTCGCCTATGAAGCTGAGTCGACGTTGTCACCTGAAGCGTTGACGCATTGGCTTGTTACCAAGAGATTGTGCGTCTCGCCCAAGGAGCTGAGGCGACGCTACACAATGGAAGCGTCAACGCCTTGAGCTTATGACCCAAGGTCTTATGATCATCAACCAAGCAGACGCGTCGACGCTGTCACTAAGGTGTTGACGCATTAGTGTGTTTTGCCAAGGGACCTGTTCTCCATTATATCCATTGCGTTAACGCCTTGACTTTAGTGCGTTGACGAGTTCTTCAGTCCTTTGATAAGTCCCGTGCAATCTGTGTGAACAATGTATGACTTGAATATTTATCAGATTGACTGAATGTTCTCTGAAACCTTACAGGGACTTAAAGACAAATTGGAACTTTATTCCAATCATGTGAGCACGTGATCCGAGGGAATAATCATTTAATACGTGGCTCAGTTCATCTGGAAGCATGACTTCGCGCGTGTCTCCCAAACCCTCACTCTCTCGTGAGGTTGGATATATATATGACGGTTTCTGCTCCTGAAAAGCTGCTGAAGCCACAAGGAAAAGGGTAAGGCCAGAGCGAGAGGAAGGAGAGGAGAAGCCATCCTGATCCATTCGTTGAGCGTACCTGGAAGAGAGAGAGTGATGAAGGAGAGGATGGTTTTCTGCTATGTTTTGTCTATGCTTCCTTAAGAAGCTACATTGGTTCTCCGTTCGATTGTCTTCGATATTTCATTATGTTTTCAGTTGTTTGTTCTTAAATTCCGATACTCTGTTTTATCGTTCCCTCTAGGTGTAGAGGAAGAGAGGTGAATCCTCTGGGTTGCATTGTGGTTCCCTCTGAATCAGATCAGAGGAAGGGAGGTGGTCTCCGGGGTTGTTGTGTTCAGATAGTGAGGAGGCTATCTGGGTTGTTCCCTCCGGCTGTGGAGGAAGAGAGACAGCGTCTCTGATTTGCAGTGAGTGTGGGTCACTGCTGGGTTCCCTCTTGTCTATGAGGAAGGGAGAGTTATTTTCGGGTCAGGTCTTGGGGTGTGAGACCTGGGTGCAAGATGTGTGTTCAGCGTCTGTAGGGATTTCGATCCCCAAGCTGTGGATCAGCGTGTTGTTGGCAGACTGAGTCTGCGGTTCCTTCTTGTGAAAGGGAAGCCTCACTCGGCCTTGAGTGAGGGATGGACGTAAGTCTGGAGGTTGCAGACTGAACCATCTAAACCTCTTGTTCTTCGTGGTGTGATTGTGCGCATCTTTTCTCTTTATGTTTTTGTCTGGTTTTATGAAGTAAGTGTGATTGTTGTTGATCGAAACCTTGGTCTGACTGCTCGCTTAGTGCTTGTGCATATGTGCTGATGAAATTCTGAGTGATATATGTTCTGCGCTCGTGACCTGCCTTATCTTGGTTGAGGTTTCAGATTATTTTACATATAGTCAGTCTTCCTAGCCCATCTCATCTTCTAAGATTACCTCGGCTAGGACAAATATTTTTTAAACGGTGATCTATTCATCCCCTCCCCTTCTAGCTCACCGTCCTCCTGTTTAACTGTTGGTATCAGAGCGGGTTTACCCGAGATGTGGTCCAACGACCAGGGTAATCCTGGAACCAGTGGTCCTCGCAGCTACATAGCTGAAGGACAGTCAATCTCCTGTCCCCCATATTTTGATGGTTCTAATTATTTCTTTTGGAAAAACAGGATGGAAGTTTTCATCCGATCTCAGAGCCACAAGCTGTGGAGAGTCATTACAACTGGACCTTATGATTTACCTCCGAATGAGGAGATGTGGTCTGAAGAACAAGTCAAATTATCCAGACTGAACTGGTCTGCGCTCAACATCATCCAGTGCGCAGTTCACCCTGAAGAATATGCCCGAATTTCGGCGTGCAAGGCAGCTAAGAAGATGTGGGATGAACTAGCACTGATCTACGAGGGTACCTCTCAGGTCAGAGCTACCAAGGTAAACTACCTAACCTCTGAGTATGAATTATTTAAGATGAAGTCAGAGGAGAGCGCGACTGATATGTACGCTAGGCTGTCACTGATCACAAATAGCCTCAAGGGGTTTGGAAAGGAAATATCTGAAGGGGATATAGTCAGAAAGATCTTGAGATCTTTGACTCCAGCGTGGCACACAAAGGCCACTGTGATAGAGGAATCGAAGGATTTAACAACCATGACTGTCACTGAACTCATAGGGTCTCTTATGACCTATGAGATGAATCTCAAGAAAATAGGAGAAGGAAGTGACAGAAAGGGCAAGAATGTTGCTCTTAAAGTTGAACGACACAGCAGCAGCAGCAGCAGTAGCAGCAGTAGCAGCAGTGGAGACTCTGATGGAATTCCAGACCTTGACAGGAGTGAAAAAGCTTTGCTCACACGACAGTTCAGGAAATTTCTGAAACTGAAAGGAAAATCATATAGGAGAAGAAGAAACTACTCATCAGGTAAATATCCGAACAATGGCAATGACAAGGATTGGAATGCTAAAAGTGTGATGTGTTATCATTGCAGGAACCTTGGGCACATGAAACAAGATTGCCCTGAGCTTCAGAAGAAGACACTGGATTACCATAAGAAAGGCTCCAAAGTGTACAAGAAAAAGCCAAAAGCTATGGTATGCACTTGGAGCGATGAAGAAGAAGACTCAGAGACTAATTTCTCAGGAAAGGAGACTGAAGGAGTATGTCTGATGGCCGACGAGGAAAATGAGGTTATCAATCCCTTTGTGACTTACTCTATTGATGACTGGGAAGATAAGTATGGTGAACTGCTAGATATGTACAATGCCTTAGCTAAAGAACATAGAGTCACCAAACGCAAACTCAATGTGGTTCATGAAGAACAAGAACTCATCAAGATAGAAAATTCCAAACTGATAGCTGAATTAGCTCAAATGGAAAATGTAAGAAATGAGAACAATCTTGTTAAAAATGAACTTAAAAAACTTAGAAAACAGCTTGATGAAACCAATCAACATACTGAAGAAAACCTAAGACAAAATGACTTACTCAGGGAAGGGTATGAAGCTATTAAAAGGGTCAATGATGAATTGCTGGAAAACAATATATGTCTGCGGAAGGAGTTGGAAGATAAGAAGAAAACCCTTGAGAGGTTTGTTTTGGGAGAGAGTAATTTGAATGCCTTGTTAGGCACCAAAGTAAACTTTAACAGAGAAGGGTTGGGTTTCAACCCAAGTAAGAAGGAAGCATTTGGGGTAAAAATCACTACTTTCTACACTGAGAAAGGAAAAGAGAAACTGGACATTCTATCCAGTTCCAAAACTACTGAACAACAAAAGAACATCCATAGACAACAGGCTGATTTTGGAAAAAATATCTTCAAGAAACTCAACAAGCCCACGCACCAGAAGCAAGGTGTCTGTCAATTCAACAACTATGACTCTAATAAAAGAATGGGCTATTTTAAAAGAAACATGGGAACGCCTAACTACACACAGAAGACTGTCAATAAAATGCCTTCATCTAGACAGGTTAAAAATTATGGTCTGGCTGGGACCCAAACTTTTATCAACAGAAACTGGACACACCTTGAGAAACAAAAAGAAACAAATGAAATGCACATCAATAACAAAACTGTCAACTCTCAGCACAGAAAGAAAAAGGGGTTGAAACAGATCTGGATTCCCAAGACTGTGATTAATGAATTGAATGGTATTTTTGGACCCAACTTACCTTGGGTTCCAAAGCACACAACTTAAATTGTTATTGTGCAGGTGAGCCTAGCAGCCGAGAACAACAAGTGGTATCTCGACAGTGGCTGCTCGAGGCACATGACAGGGGATCAAAGAAAGTTCAGCAAGCTTGAATTGAAAGCAGGAGGGTCAGTTAAGTTTGGAAGTAAAAACAAAGGTCAAATCATTGGGACCGGAACCATCGGTAAGAAAACCTCCAACTCTGTTGAAAAAGTCTTGTTGGTTGAAGGTCTGCAACACAATTTATTGAGTATTAGTCAGTTATGTGACAAGGGTCACAAGGTTCTTTTTGATGAGCATGCTTACAAAATTTTAGAACCAAACTCCGATAAAATAAAGTTCATTGCAAATAGAGTCAATAATGTCTATATTGTGGATCTTGATGATGAGTCTGAGTCTAATCTGTGCCTCACTACTGATTCAGAGAATAACATGTTTGACTGGCATAGGCGACTAGGCCATGCTAGCTTTAACACCTTGCATAAATTAGCTAAATTTGATTTAGTTAGAGGCATGCCTAGCTTGAAGTTCAAATCATTCTCTAAGCCTTGCGAGGCCTGTGCTCTAGGCAAGCAAACTCGAGCTTCTTTTAAAATTAGATCTGAGAGCTTGTCAACAAAGATCATGGAACACTTGCACATGGATCTCTTTGGTCCTACCAGAACCCAGAGTCTAAATGGTAAGATATTTGGTTTTGTCATTGTCGATGACTACTCTAGATTTGCATGGCTATTTTTCTTGGCAAATAAGAGTGATGCTTTTCAAAAATTTGAACATTTTTTCAATAAGCAAAAACATATAGGGCACAAGATCACTGTTATCCAATCAGATCATGGAGGAGAGTTTGAGAACTCCTCATTTTCTAGCTTCTGTGACAAGGAGGGACTGACTCACAAATTTTCTTCTCCCAGGACCCCAGAGCAGAATGGAATTGTGGAGAGAAGGAATCGAACAATAGTGGAAATGGCAAGAACACTACTAATGGAGAGTCAGCTACCTAAGAGCTTTTGGGCAGAAGCGGCAAACACAGCCTGCTACATACTTAATAGAGCTTTGGTAAGACCCATACATAAGAAAACACCATATGAACTCCTGAAAGGTAAGAGGCCTAATGTCTCATATTTCAAAATTTTTGGTTCCAAATGCTTTATTCATAATAACAACAAGAGAGACTTAGATAAGTTTGATGCCAGAAGTATTCCAGGAATATTCCTAGGATACTCTGAAACATCTAGGGCCTTCAGGGTCTTTAATAAAACTGATAGAACTGTAGAGGAAACCCCTCATGTTATTTTTGATGAAACAAAAATCTCTAACAGTCTAAATGATGATAACAGGTCTACAAGTCATGATGGAGAGTTTCTAAATCAATTGCAAGAGGAGGAAGTACAACCGGCTGAAGAACCCACTGATCTGAACCCAATAAGTACAGCCGAAGAAGGTGAGTCCTCAACAAATGTCAGAATTTTAAAAGACCACCCTGTAACCAATATTATTGGTAGTCTTAATGATCCCCCTAGGACAAGATCTCATTTCAGAAATGTTCAGAATCAGGACTTAATTGCTTTAGTTTCTCAAATTGAGCCTAAGACCATTGAAGAAGCCTTAAGCGATGAGAATTGGGTAACTGCCATGTGTGAAGAACTAGGGCAATTTGATAGAAACAATGTCTGGGAACTTGTACCTAGACCTGAACATCTCAATGTAATAGGAACAAAATGGGTTTTTAAGAACAAACTGAATGAAGAAGGTGTCATCTCTAGGAATAAAGCTAGACTTGTTGCTAAAGGCTACAGTCAGGAGTATGGAGTGGACTTTGATGAATCCTTTGCTCCAGTAGCTAGAATGGAGGCTATCAGAATTCTATTAGCATTTGCTTGTTCAAACAACATAAAACTTCAACAAATAGATGTTAAGAGTGTTTTCTTGAATGGAATTCTAAAAGAAGAAGTTTATGTTGAACAACCTCCTGGTTTTCAGTTTTCGACTAAACCTGATCAAGTTTTCAGGTTAAACAAAGCTCTTTATGGATTAAAGCAGGCTCCTCGGGCCTGGTATGAAAGGCTGACCAATTTCTTACTGAATAAAGGATATAACAGAGATAAATCAAATGACATATAGCTATTTCTTCCACCAAACCAAGTACACGCTGGATATCCTAAAAAGGTTTGGAATGACTAACCTGAAGCAAATATCCACCCCAATGAGCACAAGCATGACCCTTAATGCAGATGAGTCAGGTAAACAAGTGGATGAAAAACTCTACAAAGGTATGATCGGATCCCTCTTGTACTTAACTGCCTCTAGGCCAGACATACAATTCAGTGTTGGTTTATGTGCAAGATATCAGTCTAGGCCTACTGAACTACATTTGTCTGCTGTAAAAAGAATCCTTAGATATCTGTCTGCCACACATACATTAGGCTTATGGTATCCTGCTTCACGCACATTAGATTTAGTTGCATACACTGATGCAGACTTTGCTGGATGCAAACTAGATAGGAAGAGCACCAGTGGCCACTGCCAATTCTTAGGAGGATGCTTAGTTTCTTGGAGTTCAAAGAAACAACATTCAGTGGCTCTTTCCACTACTGAGGCTGAATACGTGGCTGCAAGCAGCTGTGGCACTCAGGTTATCTGGATCAAGCATCAGCTTCAGGATTACCAAGTAGAGACAGGTTGCACTCCCATCTTTTGTGATAACACTAGTGCCATAAACATTGCAAAGAATCCTGTTTTACACTCACGAACAAAACACATTGAAATCAGGCACCACTTTATCAGAAATGAAATTGCAAATAAAACATTTGAATTAATTCATGTTGGGACTGCAGATCAAATTGCTGATATTTTTACAAAACCTCTAGATACTGAAAAATTCACCTCTTTGAGAAGAGAACTTGGTATTTACAAACTCTGACTGATTTGAGGCAATGATTTCTGGTTCATGTATTTCCCTAAATTTAGTGGTAGTTTTGTCATATTTTTTCTGGTGGGGGTCCCTATGTGAGGGGGAGCGGGTGTGTGCTTTGAGTAAAGTCAATTCTGCTTCTCTGCTGTTTTCTGGGTAGAATGGAAGATAGAGCTACTAGAGAGGGGGAGCTTGACTAATTAGAAACGCTTGAAAGATGGTTGTTGTTGCTGGATTAAATGTTAGAATTGATCTTGAATATTCCTCTTAATAGAACCTCATTCCTCTCCTACATTCTTAAGTTTGTGCAATTAAAGTCCAGCTAGAATCCTCTTCTAGTAAGTCTTAAGAGGCTAAGATTAACCTTCACAAGTATATCCTCTTACTTTGTTGCATGACTCATGAACAAGCTAGACTTGTAAGAAATGGTTTCTGTTTATGAGCTTCTCATTGGACATCTTGATAAGACCTCTAATATTTACCCTGGTTTTTGTCTTCAAACAACCCCCTGTTGAGCTAGTTAAACTGATCTGTGCTTAAAACTGCATACTGAGAAACTAGGAATTTCATCAATGAAATGAGAATTTCCTATGTCATGAGGTATCAGTTCTTATAAACAAAATCAAAAGAAAGAAATACAATTCAAAATTATGCTTGGCAGAGCAATGATGACAATATGGTGAGTAACTGGGGATTCTGGCCTCTGATCAAGGTGTCTCCTCATGTAACAACCAATGGTCACTATCTCTGTTCTCTAATTGAGAAGTGATGAGGCTCTTACACTGAGTAACTGAGGATGCTGGCCTCTGACCAAGGTGCATACTTAATGTCAAAAGTGTAACTGGCCAAATACACTCTATAACTGTGCTCTCTTTGCCTGGACTGTTTGTCCTCATTGCCTACAGGCTGTCTTAGTGGTTCAAACTCTTGTTGTCTCTTTGACAAGCCTTAACAGCTACCTCAGTCATACTTGTTGCCACTTGCTCTTCTCTCGTAATCATAGTAAGTTGATAAACTTCCAGTTTATTCTGAATCTCTTTCTCTTACCAGAACTCCAAGATTCTTCATTGGACCTTATAGCCCCACTTAAGCATCTAAGATTTGATACTGAGTGTCTACTGTTGGAATCCTCTCCATCTTTTCTCATCAGTCCAGCGTCAACATCTCTCTTTCTCCTTGTTTTGATGATGTCAAAGGGGGAGAAGGCTGAAAAGTCTGAAAAGGGGAGAAGGTTGAAAGGGGGAGTAAAGAGGTTGAAAGTAGTGGAAGGAAGGTGGAATGGTTTTAGGTAAAAGATGATGCATGCTGTGAGTTCAGGCCTTGAGAGGTCACCATTGCTGCCTTTATTGAGAATGTTTTAAGTTGGTGTTTCTTCTTTCACTGAATTTGACTCATGGTGTTGCCATCATCAAAAAGGGGGAGATTGTTGCATCTCTGTAGTTTTGATGATGACTAACACTATGAATCAAATTATTTTTATGATAATTATTTTGATGCTCCTTGATGAATGATAAAGATCCTGCATTGTCTAAATATTCTTAGGATCTAATGTTGTTGTCTTGCATGCACATCTATGGATCAAATACTTTTTCATCATGCTTTTCTGATTTAATGCTCCTCTATCATGTTCACCCATGAGCTCATACTTATTTGTCTTGTTTATATGGGTTCTGTGCACTTAGTGTGTTGACGCACTTGGCTGGCTGTGTAGACGCAATAGTGCGTCTTTCGCTTGCTGTTTTGTCCACTGCGTCGACGCTGTCACTGGATGCGTTGACACATTGGCTTGTTGCCAGGGGCGTGAGCATTTCGTTTAAACAGTTGAGTCGACGCTGCACGATGGAAGCGTTGACGCATTGGCTTGGTGCCAAGGGCTTGAGCGTCTCGCCTATGAAGCTGAGTCGACGCTGTCACCTGAAGCGTTGACGCATTGGCTTGTTACCAAGAGATTATGCGTCTCGCCCAAGGAGCTGAGGCGACGCTACACAATGGAAGCGTCAACGCCTTGAGCTTATGACCCAAGGTCTTATGATCATCAACCAAGCAGACGCGTCGACGCTGTCACTAAGGCGTTGACGCATTAGTGTGTTTTGCCAAGGGACCTGTTCTCCATTATATCCATTGCGTTAATGCCTTGACTTTAGTGCGTTGACGCATTCTTCAGTCCTTTGATAAGTCCCGTGCAATCTGTGTGAACAATGTATGACTTGAATATTTCTCAGATTGACTGAATGTTCTCTGAAACCTTACAGGGACTTAAAGATAAATTGGAACTTTATTCCAATCATGTGAGCACGTGATCCGAGGCAATAATCGTCTAATACGTGGCTCGGTTCATCTGGAAGCATGACTTCACGCATGTCTCCCAAACCCTCACTCTCTCGTGAGGTTGGATATATATATAAAGGTTTCTGCTCCTGAAAAGCTGCCGAAGCCACAAGGAAAAGGGTAAGGCCAGAGCGAGAGGAAGGAGAGGAGAAGCCATCCTGATCCATTCGTTGAGTGTACCTGGAAGAGAGAGAGTGATGAAGGAGAGGATGGTTTTCTGCTATGTTTTATCTATGCTTCCTTAAGAAGCTACATTGGTTCTCCGTTCGATTGTCTTCGATATTTCTTTATGTTTTCAATTGTTTGTTCTTAAATTTCGATACTCTGTTTTATCGTTCCCTCTAGGTGTAGAGGAAGAGAGGTGAATCCTCTGGGTTGCATTGTGGTTCCCTCTGAATCAGATCAGAGGAAGGGAGGTGGTCTCCGGGGTTGTTGTGTTCAGATAGTGAGGAGGCTATCTGGGTTGTTCCCTCCAGCTGTGGAGGAAGAGAGACAGCGTCTCTGATTTGCAGTGAGTGTGGGTCACTGCTGGGTTCCCTCTTGTCTAAGAGGAAGGGAGAGTTATTTCCGGGTCAGGTCTTGGGGTGTGAGACCTGGGTGCAAGCTGTGTGTTCAGCGTCTGTAGGGATTTCGATCCCCAAGCTGTGGATCAGCGTGTTGTTGGCAGACTGAGTCTGCGGTTCCTTCTTGTGAAAGGGAAGCCTCACTCGGCCTTGAGTGAGGGATGGACGTAAGTCTGGAGGTTGCAGACTGAACCATCTAAACCTCTTGTTCTTCGTGGTTTGATTGTGCGCATCTTTTCTCTTTATGTTTTTGTCTGGTTTCATGAAGTAAGTATGATTGTTGTTGATCGAAAACTTGGTCTGACTGCTCGCTTAGTGCTTGTGCATATGTGTTGATGAAATTCTGAGTGATATATGTTCTGCGCTCGTGACCTGCCTTATCTTGGTTGAGGTTTCAGATTATTTTACATATAGTCAGTCTTCCTAGCCCATCTCATCTTCTAAGATTACCTCGGCTAGGACAAATATTTTGTAAACGATGATCTATTCATCCCCTCCCCTTCTAGCTCACCGTCCTCCTGTTTAACAATCCAGAGTTGTACCTATCATGCACAGGTGTCCTACTAAATGTGGTAGACTCTAGGGGGACCAATACGTCCAAACTGACTCCTATATGATGGGGGACATGATGAAGCATAGGAGAGAGACCGATGTTGCTTTCCTTCCAAGCTCTAGGGTGTGGATGCATGCAAGGTGAGATGTTGACGGGCATGTGTGGAAGGGGTATGATAGTGGACCTCTTTGACAATGTGAAGTGATGAAAATGGGTTGAGAGGCTCACTAGGGAGGGGATCGAAAGGGTCAAAGAAATGAAGACTCCTCTTGACCGGCCCTTCACTATACTTGCCCATGTCTGATATTTGCCATGGTGTAGAGGATCACCTTCAGGCACACTGATGGGGGGGACAAGGGGCTCACGTGGAAGGGAAGATTCCTCCCTCGGGATAGTAGCACTATAAAATGGGAGAGAGTCAAACTCCCTGGGTATGGGAAAGAGTAAGAGGACCTCAGAGGTAATATGACCCATGGAGTATGCCGAGGTGATGAACCCCAAAGCAAGGTGCGTGAAGCTATGACTATAGGGTTGGTCAGACCCTAAGGCCAACATATATGTCAACTCCCATTGGCAATCTAAACTCTTAAGAAAGTCCTTCACATTTTTCACAAAGCAGAAGGACTGGAAAGTGGTGTGAAAGGAGTTAAGGGGTACAACTGGGAGTGCTGGTTCCATGGGTGGGTAGTAAGGAATCGATATATCTAGAAGTGGACCCTTCCTTAACCAGCTAGCTAAAGGTTCTCCAATGACAAGCCCATCCTCGGGAGGTAAGAGTGACTCAACAAGGGAATCTACAGATGATGGTGAGTGAATTGAAGGGGTGGGTGACAGCACGGGGTCGGCGGATGGCACAACAATCGTGGACACGGTGGGCAGGCAAGACAAATCCATGGCATTACTCTCTAACCCCTCAACCTCAGCGAGGTACTCCTCGGTTGATTCTTGGTCAACCTCATAACTCACCGAAATAGGCCTGGGATGGGCATCCTCTTAAAGTGGGTCCTCTAAGATAGGGGAATGGGGAGGACACTGGCTGGGGAAAGGACTATTCCCAAGATGGGTGGTCAGAGGGGTGAGACTTTCGGTCACTACCTCCTTAGGCTCGTGCTTGGTTTCGTCTTGTCTCGGAGGTGGGCAAGGGGAAACCAGGGTCTCGATATAAGGACACCTCTTATCTAACCGTTCTGAAAACATTTTCAATAGTTCGACGACGGTGCGGGTTGGAGTAGGAGCATCATGATGGACTCGCTCATCGGCTCTCGGCCTGGTTGTGGACCTAGGCTCGGCTACATGCGGGGCTCTTTGCCTCCAACTATGACCCATTTGGTTGGAGGTGATTGGGTGGGGTCGGTTGGAGGTGACTGGGTGGGGAAAGTTAGAGGTGACTGGTTGGGACTGGTGGGAGGTGACTGGGTGAGGCCAGTAGACCCTCCTAAGCTCCTTCTTCATTCCCCACCATGACTCGATGGGTCCTTGTCTTCTAATCTCCCTCAAGCATTCAATGCTTCTCCACTTTTCGGCCGCTTCATGAAAGAGCAGCTCTTTGGCGAAAGAGCAGCTCTTTGGCAAAAGAGCATTGCCTGGCCTCGGACATGGGGTAACAATCAAAGTATTGTCCATAGCGGCTTCCCAATGTAGGTAGCCGCTCGGGACCTTGGAGCCTTAAAAATCTGAGACTTCGGGCCTACGGAAGTGGAGGGGATGGTTGCCAAGCCCATGGGTGTTACGCCACCGTTCATATGACTTGGGCGACACGTACTCCATGGGGAGTTGGGGATAGGGAGACTACATGACAGACTCTGGTTACAAGGAAACAAGATGGGCTGACTCTCTAATGGTCTAGACAATGGACTAGACATGACCCAAAAACAACGATGCAAAGTTGGAATGCAGACTCGACTACAAACCTAGACTCTAGCCAATATCCGGTATGTGGCGGAGAACCCAATCTGAAGACCATCTCATGCAAGGAGGCTACCTTCCAAATAGGTTTAACCTAGATGTCCAGTAACGCCTTTTGATATACCGTGTATTGGGTTGAAATACAATTTAAAATACTTTCTTGTTTCAAAATAATGACTACCCTAGACTCAACTAAGCTCTGATACCAATTTGATGCGTGACGGGTGTGACTCGGATGGACAATGCGACCCTAGGACTTGCTATGTTGACTCGACTCACCTGGGACGGACACAACCAGCAAGACACGTACATGAGGAACACCTCGGCGCAACTCCAAGGAGCCCGAGAAGAGGAGAATCGTTCTCAACAAGAAATGCAACTCATGACTCTCCCCTAGAGATTGAAGCGCGTGGATCTGCACGGTTGAGTAACCAACGTGAGTCGAGGGTGGTCTACACTCCTCCGTGCCCGGATCGGGTCACGGGATGGGTCACGAGAATGCTCTCTCACAGCAGTGACAGTATTTGCAGCGAGCTAGGACTCCTATCTCATGCTAACGCGGCATTCATGCACATACTAAATCAGCAACCAACAAGGGGGAGATGGAGACGTACATCCACGCTCAAGGCGTGGGGAAGACTTCCCAGCCAAGAATCATCACTCCTGGTACAATAATTAAATTAATTACAACATGTAAATTATGGCCCACTCCACGCAGGGAGGTAAAAGGCCACAACAGCGGTCCGGGAGTGTTGTTCTAGGGTTGACAGGCAGCAAATCGGCGGGTTCCGGGCGGCGGCGGTTCTGAATCTGTAATTTCTGGGTAGCAGCACAGCACGTACGAGTGTCCAAAGGGACGCCGGTCTCCTGGAGGCTTCTGGATGTGGCGGTTCACCAGGACTTTGGCAGAGGGTCCCAAGTCAACCCCTGGGAGCGGCGGTCATTGAATCTTCTCTGTCGTATTTTTTCTGGATTTTACTGTTGACCCCTTTCTGCAGGCCAGTCTCGGGAAAGACCCGGGCAGTCTTGCGCACCTCGGCAAGATCGGCCTCCATGCCCAGTCCTGGTGTCGGATCGAGACGAGACCAGTGCCGTTGCGAAGAGGACTCGAAAATATACGACTTATAAGAATTTCAGATCCGTCCAACGGTGGAGCGGGAAATGAAAACCTCTGCAAACTGCTAGTAAATTTCATATCCGTCCAACGGTGGAGCGGGAAATGAAAACCTCTGCAAACTGCTAGTAGTTTCTTGCTCGGGACATAGGGCAGGCAGGGCAGAACGAGATCTGCCTGTTCAAGGGGTTTGACTGAACATCAAATGAAGGTTTTAGGGCGTGGGTATTTTTGTGGTGGTAGGGGGGAGGGTGGTGGTCACGCACATAAGTCTTTTGTAATTTCCTGACCACGTTTGGGCGGGTCGGAAAATTGGCCTCCCACAGGCTATCCCGCAGGTCAGCTCGCAGGCAGACTGTGAGGGGGACAAACAGCGAGCTGGGAAGAGGCCTAAACGGGCTCTGATCTTGGTGAAAATTGAACTGGGAATGGTGCATGATAGGGGGAACCTACCCTAAAAATCACATCTCAATCCAACTGTCGGATCTCCCGTACCATCCCTTTCACCGAGCTGCTGTCAAGGAACTCCGAGTTGTAAGGCAGCAGGTGGAGTTGATGCTCTGGCAGCTTGATGGCGGCACAGACGGCGGCGGCGGCGGAAGCAATCGATCACAGCATACAGAGGTAGAGGGTGAAGTCCCGTGATGAAATGGCACCCAAGAGGGGAGGTGAATTGGGTATCAAAAAATTTACAGAACTTATAAATTGGTTTTTTTGTTTGACCTAGCGTAGGCCCCATGGAGGCACTTTGACCCCTTGGCTATGGCGACCTTGGGGGGGCCCGTCGTGGCCCCCTCCGCCGTGGTAGCCACTTCTTCTTCTTCGGCCCCACCCGCCTTGGCTTCTTCTTCTCTTGCTGTTTCCCCTGCTTTTGTTATCCCGGGGAGTAGTCGCACCTTTGCTGAAGCTCTTGCCACTTCGCTGCTACCGCCTGTGATTCCTGGCAATGTCCATGATCCTGCGCTTACGGACGGTGGTGAACCGGCTGTTTTCTTCTCCGCCGAGGAACTAGAAGCATCGCTGCAACCTTTTGCATTTTCGCTGGTGGCCCGGACGCCCCAAGGAAGACCTGCTTTCCCTGAGATCAGGGCTCATCTCACAAACCGGTGCCGATTCAAAGAAGATTTTATGATCAGTGCTTTGGATGCTAAGCATCTTCTTCTGCGTTTCCGTAATCATGATGATTATCTGCAGTTGTTGCTAAGAGAGCATCTCTATGTTCATGGCAGATTTTTCCGGTTCTTTAAGTGGACGATGCATTTTTCACCCAATGAAGACTCCCCAATTCTGCCGGTATGGATTTCTTTCCCGGGGTTGCCTGTGAATTTTTTTGTGGAACCTTTGTTGCGTTCTATAGCCGGAAATATTGGGAAGGTATTAAAAATAGACTCTTCAACTCTTAATTTATCCAATACTGTGGCTGCCCAAGTTTGTGTTGAGCTGGATATCCTGAAGCCTCTCCCCCCTAGAATATGGATTGGTATGTCTGGGGGAGGGATCTGGCAAGACATTCTTTACCCTGAGCTGCCTCTATTCTGTTCGAGCTGTTCCAGACTAGGCCACTCTATGCATGATTGTAAAGGTAAATCAATTAATCCGGTGGTAAATTCTGAAGGATCACAGGGTATTTCTCGACCTGTCCCAAAGGCCAAGCAGACTTGGAAACCAGTGGCTCAGATGAATACAGGTGATCAAAGGCATGTTGGAAGTGTTGAACCTCCTCTTGCTACACTGTCTTCGAGTGGTGATGTTGCTGAGCCTTGTCTGGCTGTTCGACCAAACAGTGAAGTTGTAGAGGTATCCCCTTCTAAGTCCGTGGGGGTCAATGCCATTATCTCAAAAGAAATTTCCCATGTAAATCAGGATAATTCAATGCATTCACTTATGGATGGTAGTGCATTAAGGTCGCTACCTAATTCATCTAAAATTGCTGACTCTACTCTTAACTCGTCAGCTACATTGACGGCCTTACATGCTCCTCCTCGAGTCACAGTGATCCCTACAGAAGATCCCATTGCTCCTGTTAGTGAGCTCCCTTCAGGACAAAGGATTGATGGTAATGGCCTAATTGCCCCTGTTCCGGAATTGGCCATTGTTGATCAGCAATCTGTGAACATTATGCAACTTCCTTTGCTTGCCTTAAGCAGTCATTCGGAGTCTAGGACCTTGTTTCAGCAACATCAGAATAGTTTGGATTTGGCATGTACAAGACAAAATATTGCAACTGCAGCAGAAATTGAAAATGCAAGGACTGCTATTAATGATCACATGGGTGTCATAACTAGATCCATGACCAGGTCTGGATCATCCGGTACTCTTCCTTTATCAAAATCCTCATGAATTTCATCATATGGAATATAAGAGGAATTGGAAATGATGTTTCTATTGGGAGGGCTAAATATTTCATTCAGACCCACAAAATTGATTGCATTGTTGTGCTGGAACCCAAAATTCATGTCAGTAAAATGAACCATATATGCAGGAAATTAGGAATGAGCAATTGTTTTGCTAATTGTGATGATCTGGCGCATATTTGGATTTTTTGGAGAGACCCCCCGGACTTCTCCATTGTCATTACTGATGAGCAGCAAATAACCATTACACAATCTGGTTCTGTTAGGCCTTTATTCCATCTTACTTATGTCTATGCTAAATGCTCTATTCTGGAGAGGCAGGCATTGTGGAGGTCACTACAAGCAGTGCACTCTCAAATTTCAGGGCCTTGGCTAGTTGCTGGAGATTTCAACTGCATTATGGCAGTGGGTGAAAAAATTGGTGGCAATCCACCTAATTTAACTGTAATTTCGGACTTTATTGAGTGTGCTTCAGATTGTGCTTTAGTAGATGCTGGTTTCATGGGATCTCAGTATACTTGGCATAACAACCAATCTGGTGGTCATGGTATTTGGGCTCGGCTGGACAAGGTTCTTATAAATTCAGACTGGCAAAATCTATTCCCAATCTCTGTTGAGCATCTATCCAGGGAAGCTTCTGATCATGCACCCCTATTAGTGAGATTGTTACACCGGACTACTTACAAGAGCCGTTTCTGTTTTCAGCAAATGTGGACTTTGCATGAGAAGTTTCTAATGGATGTTAACACTTGTTGGAATACCAGCCCTTTGGCTTCTTCACCTATATCCACTCTATACTTGAAGCTCAAATATTTGAGGAGTATGCTACGCAATTGGAACAAGCAAACCTTTGGCCATGTCCATTTAAATCTGAAAACAGCTAAGGATACTGTTCTTAAAGCTGAACACACTTATGATCTTCATCCTTCTTTGGAAAATCTTAACAGCTTAGAAACAACCAAATCCCTTTTATCTGAAAGAATTTTACAGGAGGAATGCTTTTGGAGACAGAAGTCTGGGATTAGATGGTTAAAGGAGGGGGACAGAAACACTAAATTCTTCCATGCTTTGACTAAGGTCAAAAGAAACAAACAGCTTATCACACAGCTCAGAAATTCTGTTGGTTTGCTAACCTCAGATCATGAAGAAATGAAGGACATTGCTGTTTCCCACTTTCAATCTGCTTTCTCTTCTCAGCAGCATCTCATAGAGGAATCCTCCTTAAGCTGTATTCCGAATGTGGTTACTCTGCAAGATAACCTTATGCTTTGTGCTGTCCCTTCTGAATTGGAAATAAAAGACATTGTCTTTACATTATCTGCTGACAGTGCTCCAGGTCCGGATGGATTTACAGGTGCCTTCTTCCAAAAGGCATGGTCAATTATTTCTGATGTGGTTGTCAGTGCTATTCAAGAGGTTTTTACAAGCTCTCAGCCTCTCCCAAGATTTGTGTCATCCACCCTAATTGCCCTTATTCCAAAAAAACCGAATGCAGTGGAGATTTATGATTACAGGCCGATCAGTCTTTGCAATTTTTTTTATAAGATCATATCATCCATTATCAATAAACGGCTGGCCACAATACTACCAAACATTATTTCGCAGGAACAATCTGCCTTTGTCAAAGGGAGGCATATAACAGAAAATATTGCTCTAGCCCAAGAGCTGACTCATGAACTAGGCAGAAAAACCAGAGGGAAGAACATCATATTAAAATTAGACATGGCTAAGGCCTATGACAGATTAGAATGGGATTTCTTGTTTGCTGTTTTCTAAAAATTTGGATTCAGTCTGACTTTCATTGAGCTGGTTGGAAAGCTGATCCAGAACTGTTGGTTCTCAGTCTTATTGAATGGTGATATTGCTGGCTTCTTTAAATCCTCCAGGGGTGTTCGACAGGGGGATCCAATTGCCCCTTCCTTATTCATCATTGCTGAGGAAAGCTTGAGCAGATCGTTAAAAGAAGCTCAATTAAACAAACTAATTGACAATTTTCAAGGGCCTCGGAGGTGTCCCAATGTTTCTCACCTTTTATTTGCAGATGACACTCTGATTTTTAGCAAGGCTAGTCTGGCCTCCATTAGGAACCTCCTGAAGCTACTCAAAACCTATGAACAGGGGTCAGGACAGCTTATCAATATCAATAAGAGTGGCTTTCTTTTGCACCCTAAGACAAATGAATCCATTGCAAATCGGATTTCCAGGCTTACTGGTTTCACCAGACACAGCTTTCCGATTAAATATCTTGGCTTTCCTTTGGTTATAGGCCGAAGGAAAAAAGTCCACTTTGTAGGTATTATTCACACCATTCAAAAAAGGATTTCTGGATGGAAATCCAGTCTTCTTTCACAAGGTGCTAAGCTAATTTTGATCAAGCATGTTCTCAGCTCTATTCCTATTTATTCTTTGTCCACGGCACCCCTTCACTCTGGTACTCACCACCTGCTGGAGACTGCTTTTGCTAATTTTTTCTGGGGCTCTTCACCAAATGGGAACAAAAAACATTGGAGATCCTGGGATATCATCTGCAGACCTATCTCAAAGGGTGGACTGGGTATCATGTCTATTAGGCAAATGGACATTGCTCTCAGAGTTAAGATGTTATGGCAAGCTATGCATTCAACCTCCTTGTGGGCAACTTTCTTCAGAGCTAAGTATATTGGGCAGAGGCATTTGAGAGATGTGCATTTTAAGAACATGGCTGGTCATGCTAGAAGTAGCTGGATCAAGGCAAAACAGATTCTTCTGCAGTATCACAAGTTCATTATTGGAGATGGAAACCTCACCAATTTTTGGTTTGATAAATGGATTGGAATGCATTGTTTGTCTGATTTTGTTCCCCCCAACAGTATTCCAAATTCTAACATCACTGTAAAGGATTTCCTATTGCACTCCCCAAGTGAGGATACAGCCTTAATGAACAGTTTCATTCCTGCTCATCTCAAAACAGCCATTTTGCATACATCTCTCACTTCAGATCCTGATCTGCCTGTTTGGACCCTGTCATCCACAGGTAAGTGCTCGGTGGCTTCCACTTACAAAGTTATTTCTGAAACTGCCCTCAACCAGCCATTCACTCAATGGTCAAAGCTTTGGTCTCCATGGCTGCCAACCAAAATATCTGTTCATCTATGGAAGCTTCTTCACAATAGCCTCCCTGTAGACACAAATATTCAACGACTGGGCATTCAATTGTGCTCCATCTGCTCATGCTGTCAGACCCATCAGAGGGAAAGTCTGAATCATTTATTCATACATAGTGAACTTGCCTCACACATATGGTCTTATTTCCAATCTGTGGGGCTGCCTTTGGAAGGGAATTCTGTTGCATCCTTTATATCAAATGCTGCTCGACACATAAGGCTAAACTCTGCTTTTGGCTTTCTAATGCTAGCAGTGATTGGATTTGGCTGCTGGGATGTTTGGAGAGCTAGGAACTCTGTGAGATATGATGGCTGCGCATTGTCCAAAAGCCGGATCCTTCACCAAATCAAAGCCAAAGTACAGCAGGCCTGCAAACATGCTTCCTACAAAGAATATGATATTAGCAAAAGAAGGGTTCTAGACTCTTTAGGGATTTCTGTCTCAACTTCAATTGGTGTTCAGATGAAAATCATTAAATGGGTTTCCCCACCTTGGCCATTCTTAAAATTAAACACTGATGGGGCTTGCAAATCCGATGGATATTCTGGAGGAGGTGGTGTCATCAGAGATCATTATGGAAATGTTCTCCTAGCATTTTCCCATTTCTATGGTCAGGCCAATAGCATTGTTGCAGAGGCTAGAGCTCTCATGGATGGAATACACTATTTGCATACAATCTCAGACCGTCCAGCCTATATTGAATGTGATTCACAGGTTCTAGTTCGGGTTGTTAAAAAGGAGTATAATTGTCCATGGTCAATTCTGTCTTATGTTAGAGAGATCTGGAGGTCTCTTACTCAGATTGAAAAGATTGTCCATACTTACAGAGAAGGAAATAAAGTAGCGGATCATCTGGCCTCTTTAGCCTGCTCCTCTAAATGTAATGTTTTCTTTTTCTATAATGAGTTACCCTCTATTATAAAGGGAGAGGCTCGAATGGATAAGCTGGGTATGCCCAGCATCCGTCTGATGTAATTTTCTATCATCATATTCAGTAATAAATTCACCCCCTAGTGGCCGATGGTCCTCATCTGCTCCTAGGTAGGGCTTTTTGGAGTAAAAAAAAAGCACGTCTAAAGAGCAGGCAACCAACGGGAAGAGATATAACAGAATACAAAGGCCTTGTTTGTTTGGGGGATAAACTAGGATATCCCACTGAAATTTAGCCTATTCCCTTTGGTTGCTCATACAAGGTATTCCATTGGATAGGCTCTTATACTGATTTATCCCGGGATAACTTGTTCTACCAAAAAGGTAGAACAAGGAGGGTTAAGCTTTTTCATAGTTCTCAAGGATATTCCGGGTTACCTTATCTCCCAATCAAAGCATTTTGGTGTATTTTATGGAATATCTTACATGCGGTTTAACTTATCCACTTAATCTATTCCACAATCAAATAGGGGCAAAGAGAATCTGGATAACTTAACCCCTACAACAGTTCTTTGGTACTAGGCGGAGTTCGAGAATCCGAGGATTCTCTCACACAAAGTATTTTCTTCCTGACAAGACAAACCTTGTCGATCAGAAATTACCTTTCGATATACCAAAGGTCTCCCGTAAGAAGGTTAATGAATCTAGATCTGAATACTGAACTAAATATATATACACCATGCAAAAGAACTAGAGAGAATGGAGGTAGAAGATATGGATCAAACCACTCAAAAGACAGCGATTTTTAGGTGGTTCGGATGCAACAACGGTAACCTACGTCCACCCCTCACATACGGTGAGGATTCACACACTATCTTGTAGAGAATTACAAGATGAACACCAAACACACACACACACACGTGAAGAGTATAGAACTCCCACGAAAGTGCAAGAGCACGGACACACAAGAACGGTGAAGAACAACGAAGAACACACACACACATGGATCTATCTAGATCCACACACACAAGTGCTTGAATATTACAAGGGAAACATGAACCAACCCAAACACGAATGGAATAAAGAAAGACAAGAAGTGAAGACATAAATCAGGCTCCCCGTTAGTGGATGAAGATGGTATGGAATGAAGCTTGCTCTTGGCTTGATCTCCACTTGATTTGGATGCAGATTTTTACTTGAAAGCATCAACTCCTGGATGAAGAGTTCCTCATGAATCACTGTTCACGTGAACAGTACCAGCACCCTCTTCCTTGATAGCCTCCCCTTGTTCCTCCTTGATTAGCCTTAGGGTTTATGACCCCAATGAGATCTTTTATAGATCTTGGAAGGTCAGGAGACAAGTCCCCAGACCATATCCACAAATCACTCCTTGACTGAGACCAATGGGCTTAAACAAATGGGAGAAACACCCTCTTCTCGAGCTTGAACCAGAAAGTCAAAAAGGGGTGCCTCGGGGATTCCGATCGACTAGAAAAATGGGGGCGGTCGATCGAAACCTGTAAATATTGAAGTTTTTTGTTTCTGGGAAATCCGGTCGACCGGCCACTACCCACTGGTCGATCGAAACCTGTAAATCTTGAAGTTCTTCATTTCTGGAAAATCTGGTCGATCGGCCCTAGGGTGTTGGTCGACCGGAATGGCCCAGTCCTGCAAAATTGAGTTGTTATCCCAGAGCAATTGATCAAAGTGACAATGGCTTTAAGTGAATGATTGTTTCATGCATTTTGGGGTTTGTTTTGACATAATTAACTCAGTTTGAAACACATTGATACAAATAAAACTTATGAGTTTTCCACATAATATATAAACTCAAACTTGAACCCCCTTGACTCGTGTTTTGAATCCTTTGACACGGGCTGGGATAAATCCTTCACTATGAGTTTTGTTATCATCAAAATCATTCAAGGAGACTCAACAATCTCTCCCTTTTTGATGATGACAAAACATGAGTAGAAAAAGCGTAGACGAGTCAACCAAGAAACAATTTATTTGAATCATTCATATATGCCCAGATTTGATATGAAATAGAACAAGTAGATCCAGTAAGTAGCCAAAACCAAGTGCATTACATCATTTCATTTCAGTTTAAGGATCTGATACAAGGGTTGATATACTGCAAAGAGTTCCAACAAGACTCACAAAATGCATGACACAAGATGCAAGCTAACAAGCTAACAAGATGCAACAAGACTCACAAGGACTCAAGCATGCAAGCAAACAAACAAAATGCATAACATATAGATAGGACCTGACATAACTACTTCTCCCCCTTTGGCATCATCAAAATGGGGAGTGGGTTACAGGACTTGTGGACATAAACGACACGTCAGAAACACAAGGACAGCTAAGGAGCAGGGTGATCCGGAGTCCCCTCGCGAGCATCATCATCCGAAGCACCGTGATCATCACCGAGCCAGGAGCAGGAGAAGCAGGAGCAGGAGGTGGAGGAGGAGGAAGACGGTCCTCAATACGATGTAGAACTTCATCGTGATGATAAAGCTATCTACGATGCTAAGAAAGGCGCGATTGTTGATCCAGAAGGCTTCACCGATATCCTCGTGGTTAGCATAGAGAGTGGCCATGTGGGTAGAAATGTCATCTAGAGCATGGGAGAAAGAGTCCATTCGTCTAGTCATAGTGTCCATGAAGGTGTCCAGCCGATCAAGGGATGAGTAAGGTCGGGTTTCCATGCCTAAAACACGTCTGTCAAGAGCCTCATAATTCCCCCAAGCGGGATGACCAGCACCCTGAGTAGAAGATTCCCCGTGAAAAAACTGTGGAGGAGGTGGCATCGCCTCATCCATATGATGAGGGGAAGGTGGCATCTCTTGATCCATATGGTGAGGTGAAGGTGGGGGAGGCTGATCCTCCGCCTGAACTGGAGGGGTGCATCCCCATCAGCCTGTTGCGACTGTGGTTCTTTGTCATTAGCAAATTGTTCTGCATAGGTGAGAATATCCCTGGTAAGCTCACCATCTTCATCCCAGTAATATCCAAGATTGAAGAAAATCTTGTGTTCATCGTAGATATCATCTTGGCGAACTTGAAGTGACCTTTCTTCTGTCAAATCTACCCCAACAAAGATAAAGACTCCTATCAACTATGATGCATAAGGTAAAGAGTGCCCCAAGTTGGTTCGACAAGAGGCAATCAAAGTAGTCATGACCCGACCCATATTCACGGGGTTCCCATTCATGACATGGTAAAAAAGGAACCGATGAACCGTTGTCACTTCATTGCTACTTCCACATTTTGGATAAATCAAGGTAGTGAATATGTGGTGTAGAACATGCTACAAGGGCGGAAAGTAGTTAGCATTCAACTGGATGAGGTCACTCACACCCCGAACATAATCACAACCTGTCATAGCAAGGAATGTATCCTCCACTTCACCATGTCTAAACGTCATATCGGCATCCCAGGCTGAAACTCCTAAGGCACGCCAAAAAAGCTCGGGTGTAATATGTATCTCAATATCCTGAAAAACTGTGAATAATTCTCCATTTCTCTCAACGAGATTCCCATAAAATTGCTGGACTAGGTTTGGATAATACCTAGTGTATCTGGAGACAAAATCATTCCACCCGTCTTGAATCGCAAAAAGTGCAAACAAATCTGGCAATATCTCAGTCACCTCCTGAAAATCAACCAAGCGAGGGTTGATGATGGGCCGTGGAGGTAGGCGGGGTGCACGACGAGGTTCCAGTGCCTGCTGTGGATGAGTCGGGGCCTCCCATCTCAGACTGCTGGCTTCCCCTTGAGTGGAATGTGGAGAACTCTGTCTAGGCGGCATCTTAGACTAGGAAACCGACTGTGAAATCCTTGGAAGAGGAGAGACTCTACCCTTGAGATTGAGATGGACTAAGGAGCACTCTTGGAGCCCTGGAAGATCGTTCCCCATGCTCTGGAATCGAGGAGGTAGCTTGGTGGCAGCACGAACATCCGCGGAGATCGCGTCCTGGAATGGTGACGAATCCGACGGAGATTGTGCGGATGGAGGAAAGGTGAGGTTTGAAGGATTGAGAGGTGGAGAGTTTGTGTTCTAGGGTTTGGGGAATGTATGGGAGAGAGAAGGAGTGGGATAGAATGAGAGAAAAATGGGAGAGAACCCCTTAAGTAGGGGGGGGGGCGATCGGGTCCCGGTTGGACCGGCCGCCGTTTTCGATCGACCGCACCGGGTGGGCCGGTCGACCGGAATGGTCGATTGGCCCAAAAACCCCTATTTTGAGTTTTTTTTTAAGTTGAAGGCCTCCATGTCTCCTACCTTATGAGCTCCCTCCACTGGTAGGTATTCATCCCCCTTTTTTTGTTCTTTTTTCTTTTTTTGAATATTTTTTTTGCTTCTTTGGGGAGAATTTCAGTAAATGACTTCAGATGAATCAACGAACGAGGTTTTTCAGAAAGCTCCCCCTCAGTTATTGCCTAGTGTCCCTAGGTCATTTGTCCACAATTATTTGTCAAGGAGTATTGGGTTTTAGAATTTTTCAACGAGGGGTATATAGATAAAAATATATAAACACACATGCATGATGATATCACATAGATAAGAGCAAAAACACACAACATGGTGAAACGTGCACACTATCTACCCTTTATGCTGTTGGTATGCAGCACTCATCCGAATGCAGACCTAAATGTGTATGTCCTCACCCTTGCACATGCCAAGTTCCCTTCTAATCTTGTTGAATTGGTCCTGGTTTAAGGGCTTGGTGAAGATATCGGCCAGCTGATTATGGGCATCAATAAAATGCAGCTCAAAAACCCCTTTGCTTACATGATCTCTGAAGAAATGGTGCTGAATGTCTATATGCTTGGTCCTAGAGTGTTGAACAGGATTTTTAGATAGACTAATTGCACTTGTATTGTCACACAAAATTGGAACACATTTTATTTCAACATCCAAATCAAGCAATTGATTTTTGATCCAAAGTACTTGGGCTCCACAACTTCCGGCGGCTACATACTCAGCCTCGGCCATTGAGAGAGCTACTGAATGTTGTTTCTTGGAGGCCCGTGAAACTAGGCAACCACCAAGAAACTGATAGTACTCGCTAGTACTTTTTTGATCAACAATGCAACCAGCATAATCGGCATCGGTATATACAATCAAATCAAAAGAACTGCCGATCAGAAACCACAAGCCAAAGTCTAGTGTGCCAATCAAATACCAAAAAAATCCGTTTAACAGCCATCAAATGTGATTCTTTTGGACACGATTGAAAGCGAGCACATAGACATACACTATACTAAATATCTGGGTGACATGCTGTTAAATACAGTAGTGATCCGATCATACCTCGAAATAGTGTAGGATCTACTGTTTTACCATTTTCATTTTTGTCCAACTTCGTGGTTGTGGCCATCGGAGTTGATATGGGTTTTGCTTCTGTCATCCCGTGTTTTTTCAACAGCTCCATTGTATACTTGGCTTGGTTTATGAAGATGCCTTTGGGCGTTTGTTTTACCTGCAATCCAAGAAAGAAGGTTAGTTCACCCATTAGACTCATTTCAAACTCTCATTACATTATTCTTGCAAATTCATCATATAGAGCATTGCTAGTAGCTCCAAAGATTATGTCATCAACATACACTTGAACTACCAATATATCTTTACCTGATTTCCCTTTGAAGAGTGTTTGATCAACCTTACCTCTTTTGAACCCATTTTCAGTCAGAAATGAAGTAAGCCTTTCATACCCTTGGTGCCTGCTTGAGCCCGTACAACGCCTTCTGGAGCTTGTACACATGTCGTGGGTGCTTGGAATCTTCAAAGCTTAGAGGTTTTTCTACAAAAACATCCTCTTTGATATACCCGTTAAGAAAGACAGATTTAACATCCATTTGAAACAGTTTGAAGTTCAATGAGCAAGCAAACGATAATAAAATCCAGACTGCTTCTAGCCTAGCAACCGGGGCAGAAGACTCATCAAAATCAATCCCCATCTCCTGGCTATACCCCTTGGCTACAAGCCGGGCCTTATTCCTAACAACCACACCCATATCATTCAGCTTGTTCTTAAAGACCCATCGGGTTCCTTTTACGGGTTGATTTCTAGGACGTGGCATAAGAGTCCACACTTTGTTTCTTTCAAACTGATGCAACTCTTCATGCATAGCCTGGATCCAGAATTCATTTTGCAAGGCATCATGAATGTCCTTAACCTCCTCTTGAGAAATTAAGGTAATTAAATTCTCCTCTTCTACCTGTCTTAGAGAGGATCTAGTTCTTACCCCATCTTCAGGATTACCTATGATGTTTTCAGCGGGGTGATCTTTCAGAAGAGTGGATGATCTTGGCAAATTCGGGTGTTGCACTTGCTACTCTTGAAGTGTTTCAATTGAGGGATCCTCATCTTCTTCACTCTTGCTGGATCCACCTTCAGTTGACTCATTCTTGGCCTTGACATCATTCGGACTTTTCAAATCCTCATATGTATCCACAATTTGAACAGAATGGTTTGTTAGTTTTAATTCAGATTCATCAAAAATCACATGAGGACTTTCTTCAACAACTAAAGTCCTCTTATTGAACAATCGGTAGGCTCTAGAGTTAAGTGCATAACCTAGGAAAATTCCCTTGTCACTTTTCTCATCAAACTTTCCTAGATTAGTCTTACTATTGTTCAAGATGAAACATGAGCATCCAAAGGGTTTAAGATGAGAAATGTTTAGTTTCTTACCCTTGTACAGCTCATAAGGAGTTTTCTTTAAGATAGGCCTTACCATTGCCCTGTTGATGATGTAGCATGTTGTACTTACTGCCTCAGCCCAAAAGTATTTGGGTAGGGAGTTCTCACTACATTCTGTTGAGGTGTCTTTGGTGATGAAAAATTATGCGTGTATCCTTGCTCTTCACAGAACTTGCTGAAATCATGATTCTCAAACTCTCCACCGTGATCACTTTGAATGGTAGTGATAAGATAACCTCTATCATTCTGAACTTTTCTGCAAAAGACTTGAAATTCCGTCACGGCATCATTTTTATTGGCTAAAAAGTGCACCCAAGTGAATCTGAAATAGTCATCAACAATCACAAAACCATACGATTTTCCTCTATGCTGGAAGTCCTAGTTGGACCAAAGAGATCAAGGTGCCACAACTCCAGAGGTCTAGCGATAGAAACAATGTTTTTATTTTTGAAGGAAATTCGTGTTTGCTTGCCTTTTGTGCAAGCTTCACAGATTTTATCACTTTCAAATTTTAATTTTGGCAATCCATTCACCAGATCATGTCTAGACAACTTGGAGATTACTCCAAAACTAGCATGACCTAATCTTCGGTGCCATAACCACGCATTTTCATGATTGTTTGCTACCAAGCAAAAATCATCACAAGAAACATTATCAATATCAACAGTATAGACATTGTTATTCATTTTTCCAATAAACTTAACCTCATTTGTGTTCTTGTTCAAGACAATGTAGTGGGTTTCATCAAAAATAATTTTAAAACCCTTATCGCACAATTGACTTATGCTCAACAGATTGTGATTTAGACCTTTCACCAAAAGCACATCTTCAATAAGAATTTCAGAATTCTTACTTATGTTGTCAATCCCAATGATTTTACCTTTGTCTTAGCCTCAAAAGATAACTGAACCTCCATCATTGTCTTACAGTGTAGATAACACCTTCTTGTCCCCTGTCATATGTCTTGAACAGCCGCTGTCCAAGTACCATTTGCTCCCCCTGGCTTCAAGACATATCTGTAAGAAAGAAAATTCTCATGCAATTATTTTTGGTACCCAAGCTAGTTTGGGTCTGTAGGATTTAGTCCAGTTCTGTGCATATCTTTTCTTGGTCCAAAAAATATGATTTCTTGGTGGACTTTGTTTGAACCAGTAATTTGCAATAACATGACCAAATGTACCACAATGATAACAGTTAACATGTGCAAACTTTCTTTGAAACTGTCGTGGTTTGGGTTGGACAAGTTTTGGTTTAGGATTGGAACATGAAACATGATGTTTATCTTTTTCATGAACAAAGGATGTGGTGATCTTATGCTCAAAAGACTTTTTATTTTGAGGAATGTATCCAAGACCTTCCTTTTGAAAATTGACTTTAACTCCCAACAAGTTATCTAGGTTTTATTTACCTTTTACAAATCATGACAATGTGGACTGAAGTTCAGCCACTTCTTTATCCAAACTCGCAATTTTCTCTTCAAGTTCTGAGTTTGTTTGTAACAGACTTTCTCTTTCTTCCGTTACCTCAAACCATTCCTGTTCCAGTTTTTCAAATTTGACAAAGATATCTTCATGTGAAAAATCATCAAGTTTGTTTTTAAGAGTTTTATTTTTAGATCTGATTTTCTTGTATTTAGTATACACTTTTTCATATTTCGATTCCCATTGTTCATTGGAACTAAAATCAAGGTCAGAATTTACCTCCGGAGATTCATCTTCATGTGCCATAAGACACAAGCTCTCCACTAGCTCTTGGATCTCCTCGTCCGACGGTTCATCCTCTTCGTCGCTCCACGTGGCGACCATGGCTTTGGATTTCTTGAAATTGTCCTTCTTAAACTTCTTTATCAGATCTAGGCACTCACCTCTCATGTGCCCAGGCTTCTTGCATTCGTAGCATATGATGCTACTTGGCTTGCTCGATTCGCCTTTGGTTTGAGTGGGCTTTCTTTGCCCCTTTCTGAAGTTTTCCTGAAAATTTCTCTTCTTTCTAAGAAATATCTTCACTTGGCGAGTTATCATTGCCAATTCTTCCTCTTCATTGCTTCTGTCACTTGATTCACCTTCTTGAGATTCGTCATCGGAGTGATGAGCTTTCAGTTCAATCACCTTCTTCTTCTTGATATCTTCATCAGCTATCCTCTTCATATTTATCTCATAGGTCACGAGTGACCCTATGGGTTCGTCCAAGGTGAGAGTGGACAGATTTTTTGAATCTTCAATTACTGTGGCCTTTGTGTGCCATGCCGACGGTAGTGACCTTAAAGCCTTCCTTACAAGGTCGGAATTTGAGTATTCCTTCCCGATACTTTTGAGACCATTTATGATCTCTGTTCGCCTTGCAAACATCAAGGAGATGGTTTCTTCAAGCTTCATCATAAACATCTCATAGTCTATGACTAGGAGATTTGCCTTGGTTTCCTTGACCTCTAAAGTTCTCTCGTATATGAGTCGCATCTTGTCCTACATTTCTTTGGCTGAGCTGCACATAGAAACACGAGAGAACTCATTAGGATGTATCGCACATTGCATAATGTTCATGGCATTGAAATTAGCAGTGCATTTCTTAATTTCCTCGGGTGTCCATTTTTCCTCATCATCACCGAGTTTGTGAGGACCCTTGTCCACAACTCTCCAAACTTCGTACTCTTGAGCCCTTAGAAAGACATGCATTCTATTTTTCCAGTACGAGTAGTTTGAATCGTCAAAGAAGGGAGGACGGTTCATGGAGTGACCCTCGGGCATCATACCCATGTTTGCCATTTAACCGGATCTTACTCTAGATCGTTAGATCTGTGAAAGGAAGAGCCTTAGCTCTGATACCAATTGAAGTCCCGTGATTAAATTGCACCCAAGAGGGGGCGGTGAATTGGGTATCAAAAAATTTACAGAACTTATACTAGATAAAAACACGTCTAAAGAGCAAGCAACCAACAGGAAGAGATATAACAGAATACAAAGAGAATCTGGATAACTTAACCCCTACAGCAGTTCTTTGGTACTAGGCGGAGTCCGGGAATCCGAGGATTCTCTCACACAAAGTATTTTCTTCCTGACAGGACAAACCTTGTCGATCAGAAATTAACTTTCAATATACCAAAGGTCTCCCGTAAGAAGGTTAATGAATCTACATCTGAATACTGAACTAAATGATAATACAACTTGCAGAAGAACTAGAGAGAATGGAGGTAGAAGATATAGATTAAACCACTCAAAAGATAGTAATTTTTAGGTGGTTCGGATGCAACAACGGCAACCTACGTCCACCCCTCACACACGGTGAGGATTCACACACTATCGTGTAGGGAATTACAAGATGAACACCAAACACACACACACGTGAAGAGCATAGAACTCCCACGAAAGTGCAAGAGCACGGACACGCAAGAATGGTGAAGAACAACGAAGAACACACACACACACACAGAGATCTGTCTAGATCCACACACACAAGTGCTTGAATGTTACAAGGGAAACATGAATCAACCCAAACACGAATGGAAGAAAGAAAGACAAGAACTGAAGACACAAATCAGGCTCCCCCTTGGTGGATGAAGATGGTATGGAATGAAGCTTGCTCTTAGCTTGATCTCCACTTGATTTGGATGCAGATTTTTAATTGAAAGCTTCAGCTCCTGGATGAAGAGTTCCTCACGAATCACTATTCGCGTGAATAGTACCAGCACCCTCTTCCTTGATAGCCTCCCCTTGTTCCTCCTTGATTAGCCTTAGGGTTTATGACCCCAATGAGATCTTTTATAGATCTTGGAAGGTCAGGAGACAAGTCCCCAGACCAGATCCACAAATCACTCCTTGACTGAGACCAATGGGCTTAAACAAATGGGAGAAACACCCTTTTCTCGAGCTTGAACCAGAAAGTCAAAAAGGGCTGCCTCGGGGATTCCGGTCGACCAGAAAAATGGGGGCGGTCGACCGAATCTTGTAAATATTGAAGTTTTTCATTTCTGAGAAATCCGGTCAACCAGCCACTGCCCACTGGTTGACCGAAACCTGTAAATCTTGAAGTTCTTCATTTCTTGAAAATCTGGTCGACCGGCCCTAGGGTGTTGGTCGACCGGAATGGCCCAGTCCTGTAAAATTGAGTTGTTATCCCAGAGAAATTGATCAAAGTGACAATGGCTTAAAGAGAATGATTGTTTCATCCATTTTGGGGTTTGTTTTGACATAATTAACTCAGTTTGAAATACATTGATACAAATAAAACTTATGAGTTTTCCACATAATATATAAACTCAAACTTGAACCCCCTTGACTCGTGTTTTGAATCCTTTGACACGGTCCGAGATAAATCCTTCACTCTGAGTTTTGTTATCATCAAAATCATTCAAGGAGACTCAACAGAGGGGTAGAGGGAGATCACTCAGAAATGATAGGGTTTTAGCCCTTGATCTGGAGGAGAGGAGAGGGAGGAAGAAGAAGAACATTCAAGAGGGAGAGAGAGGGGAGGGGTGCCCAATGGCCTCCGAGGAGAAAGTGCATCAATATTCATCAAAATTCTCCAAACATTATTACATGAGATACTTTATACTAAACCCTAAACCTAGGCCAAAAGACACCAAATACCCTTGGTCAAGAGGGCATGAAGGGAAAGGGAAACCAAGAAAACATAAACAATTCTCATGGGGGACAAAAGGGGAGACCAAGAGACATAAACAATTCCCATAGGGGACAAAAAGAGAGGGGCTCTCCCTTTAAGAAGAAAATGTGAATTTTCTACTTTTCCCTCTCCTTGGTCCAAGTCCAAGGTGGACCATGGACCATCCCCCATGGACCCTAGTAGCCAAGTGGCCCAATAGGAGAGAGGGTGGGGTCCCGCCGGGCCCTATTGGCCCCTTTTCAAATAAACCCCTAACTTAGCCTAATTAAACACACCAAATACACAAGTACGAATACAAATACAATACACCCTAAATACATAACTCAATGTGGGGACTCTAGACTGTCCCCCAACCACAAGGAAGTCGACGTTGCCCGAGCCGCGCTGCGTGTCCGGTACCGGTGGCCTGCTAAGTCGAGCCGATCTCTGGCTCTGGTGTCCGCACCATAATTCTTCCAAAATTAACATTAGTCTGCATTGGATACATTAGGTGCTTACTTCAGTTTGAATTCATTGCTCGTTTCACATCAGTACTTTCATTCCACATTTTTATTTTCTACTATAGAGTATAAATTGGGGTAGATCTATTCACCCCCTCTCTAGATCTGTAGTTCATACGTCCTCCATCAGAGATATGTAAGTCGACCTTCTCTTCTAATCGGCCGGTCGATGAAGAAAGTCTTCTTAGGTTACCCTTGTAAAAAAGACAAACAACACCAACAAGAAATATTGATTAGCAAACCAAAGTGTGCAGTATCAATCCCAAGTGAATAAATATAACGTGAAAGCATGTGAATGAACATACCTGTTGGGTGTTGGCCCTTAAACCCCTATGCAACGGGTGGGATAAAAAATATGATGATATGAAAATAGAGTAGACGTGCAAGTGTTGCATTGTGGAGCATCAACACGGTTGAGATAAGGAGATAAAAGATGAAAGAAAGATGATGATGCGTGCATTCATGAACTAACTTATGCAGTAAAAAGAAACAGAGAAAAAGAAGAGCCTGGGGATATTTCTCATGTGAAGTCTGTGGCTTTTGATGGGCGTTCGGGAGAGGGTCTCCTAAGGGACGAAGCTTTTGACGCAAATAGTACTCCCTCCTTAAGCCTGAGATCTGGCAGCACCTCCCCGTCGTTAATGAAGTCGGCCTCCCGAACAGGGATGAAAGGGGGCTTATTTATAGGGGAAGATCGTGAGTTTAATTCCTAAAACAATTAGGAAGATTGATTTTAGAATGAGATAAACATTGGAAGGAGTCCTCCCAATTCTGGAAAGCCAGAGGGAACCCTTCCCCAGTTGAAAAGGACTCCAAAATGGAGAAAGGAGGAGCCACGGGCGAGTTCGAAAACCTTAAAGAAATGGCGTCAGACCGGGTGGTCGCCCATTGAATGGGCGTCCACCACCACAGATGTTCATTTAAAGTTAAATTTTGGAAATTTGAAATAAAAGAGAATTCATGTCTGAGTGTGCAGACGCTCATTTTGAATGAATTTGTATTTTGGTCGGACGTAAAGCTTCAAAAATAGCAAGGCAAAATCGCGTCTGAATTCCTGGACATCAATTAGAAATGTGCGACCGCCAAAACGGATGCACATAATCAAGAAGCATGGGCGTCAAGGGTCCCGGACATTCATTCGAAGAATTGGCATCACTCTCGACTGACACCAATTAAAAATCATAATATTACCCTAAAATTCATTTAAAAATGTAAAAACATGAATTCGCATGACTCCAACCGGACGCCAATTATAAATTGGCGTCTAGGGGGTTGGCTGCAACTTTTCTATGAAGAACGAGAAAATCTGAAGTCTCTTTTTGAATGCGGTCGTCTAGGCGATCGCGATCATGGAAAATAATAATATATATTTTAAAAAATAAAGAATTGGCGTCCATGTGGTACGTCGCCCATTAAATGGGCGTCCAAGGGGTCTGTCGCTAATTATTTTTAAAGCTCAAAAATAGAGAAAAATCCAAAAAATAGAAAAAAGGTAAAAATCCAAGGAAAATAGAGAAAACCACTGAAATAAATCGATTTGAGGGTCAAATTGAGGCATTATAAAGTAATATGTGATGTACTCATTGTAATGTCAATTTTGGCGTGTCTACAGCTGCCCCGCCTTGGCGTTTGCTTTGCAAGGGAATGGAGTGAATTGAAAAGTATGCATCAAGGTGTAATGAGACACGCGATGAACATCACCTGATGAGAATTGAATCAAAAGTTTGAGATGAAACAATCTCGGGAGGTTCGATGAAAGCAACAATGTTTGGATAAAGGAGGGAGTGTGCACGCAGGCACGGAGGAGATAAAAGAAGCCGATTAACTTCCAGCGCGGTGGAAGTACCCAAGGTCACAAACCTGTAGGTTTCACCATTGGAGAGCAGTTACCAGCCAATGTGGATGTGCTGCAGCCAAGGTGGATCTAAGGAAAGCGATTAAATGAATAAGAGGATAAGAAATCCAAACAAAGAGTTTTCAAAAAACTGCCCAAAACAGCGACAAGACGAACTGAGGACTCAACTCAGCTTTGAATATCTCATATCTTGAAACATTAAGGGTGAATTGACTCTCAAGACCAAGTTATTAGAATGATTTTTTAAAGTTGACTCAAAGTCCTACATGGATGCATGCTGGGTTCAAAGGGAAAATTAAAACAAATCAAAATAGAATATAATCAAGGATAATATTGTTAGGCTGCCCAGACTGAGTCAAGAAACCTATTCGTGAGATGATATTAAGCTGAAGCTCGTTTATCCGCGCATCAACTCATAAAAAGGAACCATCGTTCCCAGTCTTGGATGGCTCAATGGCCTATCCGTGCTACTAAGATTCCTCTGAAATCATCATTATTTTTGATGAAGGAAAACTCAAATTCCACATTTACCAATGCCACAAGGTCCTTGATATAATCTAATAGCATAGATAACATATAGTAAAAAAATGCATACAAGGAGGAGATGGTGATAGCAATGAGTATGAGGGAACTTATATGAAATGCAGTCACCGCGGGACCTAAATGATGATGCCCGGACAGTGGGACCAAGAGCTTCTTCCTCGGCTCAATGATTGATTAGCCAAGATATAATGAAAGATAAAGTAGTTCAAGCATATTGGCTAAGATAGGAATAGCATTGATCAAAGCATTCGAACAAACATTAAGCATATGAATTATACGAATCATTCAAAGCATGGCATAGTAAATCATCAAAGCAATGGCTGTGAAAACATGGCATTAAAGCATGCAAAGCATGTATATCATCAGAGCTTTAGCATTGTTTCTCTTAAGCCCTGAGAAGGACCAATTTGGCTAATCAGTTGAAAGATTTGGAGTTGAATGATTCGAATGCCTGGATGAGAATTGGTAGGAATGCCTTGTAGGGGAATGATGTGCAAGGCGGTAGGAGTAGTCGGAAGATTTGATAGTGAATTGCTCAGAATGGCAGGAATAATCAGATTTGACATGAATCCTTGAGAGATGATAATCAGGAATGCCTAGAATGGCAAATCATGGAGATCAATATGAGTCATCAATGATGTGAGTGAAAAGAGGACTTATCCCAAGCTCTTGGTCTTTGCAAAGAGTGTCCCTGCAAAACAACACCATTAGAAAAATACAATGTAATTTTTTTAAAAATATGGAAATTTTTATGGGTTTTGGTAAGTATTCAATTTTTTCGGATTTTTGGAAATATTCAATTTTTTCGGATTTTTGAAAAATATTCATTCTTTTATTTTTTTTATTTTTTGGTTTCTTTTTTTATTTCAAGAGGATATTCAATTTTTTTTGAATTTTGGTTAGAGAGACTTAGCATGGTACTTAGGTCATGAAGCCTTACTTATTCACTATCTTAAGTTCATTAATCATTCTTAAATAGCTTAACAATGGGTCAACGTGTTTTGAAGTGCTTTTACTCGGCATCTCGCATGGCACATCCTCCTAAGTTTGTTTTTGCCATCCCTTAAGCTTACGGTGCGCCACGAAGGGAGAAGGAAGAGGATAATTGGGGAAGTTCACGAGGGGGGTTCGAAAGGTTGGGAGACTTCCCTCCCCTACTATATTACCTGTTGGGGTTCGGTCTGTGGCTTAGGGAAATTTTTGTTGCCCTTGCCTTTATTGGAATACACGCTTACAACAAGGGTTTTCCCTGCGGGGACTTTACCCTCTTGTCATGCTCATTTTGATTTGTACTTTTCGCTTCGTGCATGCTTACTCCCAGGGTTTTCCCTGCGGAGACTTTGTCCTCTTGACATGCTCTTTTAGGCGTTTGACAGATTCGTTCCCTTTTGGGCCATGACTTCCATCTACTAGGGCGATAGGTAGGCTTGGTGGTCTGACCGAATCCTCACTTCCCCACTCGTGAACTGAAGAGAAGAGAACGGGTGACACCTTTCACTTTTGGTTTGGCTTTGACTCGCCTTAGATTTCGTGCCGTTTGAGCTTAAGAGTTAAACGTGTTGTGTGTGTTAGTATTGACCCAAGGTTAAATTATCAAGACTGAAGAATGAATTAGAGATTTTGATCTTTCGAGCTCCTCTTGGCCTGCGTACCATGCCAGCCTCAAGCTTTTCTGACCCCCTTTTTTTGTTTTTGTTTTATTTTTATTTATTTATTTATTTTTTGACATCGACTTTAATTAAAGACCTAGGATAAGGGCCTAGACCACCACTCTTGATCGAGTTAAGAAACACTTCATTTTGAAAACCATGCGTAGAAGAAACAGATATTGAAAATGCGCACTTACACAAACATGTTACCTTGCGACCTTTTGTCCAAGTATCTGTCGGAGGTAATCTTGATCATCATGGGATTTGTCCTCAATTGGCAGAAAAGAATAAAGAAGCAAGGATTGAAAGTGGCTTAACAAGAAGGAGTGGTACCAAGACCAGACTCAGATGAATAAGGCTAAAGGAAGAGAGGTAGGTCTAGAACTCCCTTACTAAGGTACCAAGACTATAGCAACTCTATATTTTATATATGCATTTATAAACGAAAAAAATAATGAAAGATGAAAATAAAATAAATGATAAATATTTTTTATGTCTTAAAATTGGGGAATATATAAACACGAATCCTACCCCACGTGTTAACACGAACAGCGAGATTCGCGGCATGATTCTGAGAAGGCGAAGACGTCGGTACTGTAGCAGACTATAGCATCTGATTTAAGAGAGAATTATTAGCTCTAATTAAATCCTAATTAGTGGATGATATAATTTCTTACCTTATTGAATAAATGAGGTCATTGGTTATGTCATAAAGGGAGACTTATTTAAATATTCTTATGTTAGAATTTATTAGCCACATAAGTGGGTGTAACAGTAACATGAGTTAGTGAAATAGGAAAATTAGGTGGAAAATTGACTTAGAATTAAATTAACAATAAAATATCATTGAATAAATGATGTAATTGATTTTGTCATAAAGGGAGATTTATTTCAACATCCACATGTTGAAAATTATTGCCAACATAAGTTGGTGTAATAGTAACATGGGTGGGTGACATAGGAAATTAGGTGGAAGATGGAATTAAATTAGTAATAAAATAATTATGGGAGTTGGCCTATAAATAGGGCTGGGATCTTCCCTTCTCAAAGCACAAATCCATTGGGGAAGTGCTGGTTGGAGGAAATCTTGAAGTTTGGAGGAGTATTCGAAGTGTTCTTCGTTCTTATTCTTCTTCCTATTCGATCTTCCACTAGGTAGGTATTCTCTAAGGCTAAACTCAAATTGATGTATGAATAAGATGTAGATGTATATCTAGTTTGATTCTTTATCATTTTCTTTAATTTTTATTGAGTATTAAGCATGCTATCCATACAATTGGACATAATATTTTAACCGAGATTTTTAACCGTCGGAAGATCTGTCTCGGATCACGGTGTCTTTCTAAGACCGTGTTCTGGATACGCGATCTCCGCCCCGATCGTGATATTTTCAGGTTCTAATTGAACCAATATATCATCTAGTATGTTAAATATGTCATGTTAAGTTGCATATCATTTAAATTCACATGTAATTAAGTTAAGGATATGGAAGATAATAATTCTTTTCCATGAGCTTATATTTCCGTCCTAGTTCTTGTTACCTTCATGATATCTTTGATCTCCATGACTCTATTATCTTTCTGGCATGCTAAATGAAGTAGATACTATATGTTAAAATTATATGGGCTTAGTTGCATAATCATGATCGACAAGACTTTTAACGATTTTTGTATTATTGCATTACCATGTTTTCGACAAGTCGCGTAGCTCGCTAGATTTCCAAGGAAGAACGGTGTCTAAGGAAAGAGGTTCACGAACAAACACTTTAAGTGGATAAGTGGTTACTTAATTAGCACCTCGTGAATACGAGGGGAGCCTCCAAGTGTCCCATCTCTTGCTTGGCCATAATTCCTCAATTTTCTAACTAAACACCCGACTATGAAAAAATTGATCTAAACCCGTTTTACGAGATTTTCTGCAAGGGCTGATTATGCCTTGTCCTACAATCCAATCTTTTATCAACTTAATGTCGTTAAACATGATGCCTTAAATCCTTTTCGAACTTCTCTTTCAACTACTTGTAATCTTATACTACTCATACCTTGAATGATAATTTTTGCTAGATCTATACTTTATTTGGTAAGCTTTACCTTGAAATTCTTTGGCCATACATATTATGTGGATTCCTAAATATACTTGGGATCTATAATCCATAACCCCAATGCCTAGCGTTAATGGGGCCCGGTCTGATCTTGGGGGGAGCGCCCGAAAGTACTTGTGCCTATGGGAGTTGAATGACCTGGTATGGCATTGTATCGAAGTGCTTGACTTACTAGATTGATTTATGACATTCCATAGTTCGTGAATTACTTTACTTGCTTGAATACATGAAGTACTTGAATTACGTGAAATACTTGACTTGTACATACACGTGAAATGGCCAATTCCATGATAATACTTGCTACATGATCATTCTCTACTTGAACTTTATTCTTGATATCTTGTCTACTTGTGATTCCAATTACTTGCATTACTTTACTCTCTCTCCTATTCTTGTTCCATATTTTATTTACGTTTCTCGGCATAGCACATACCTTTATCCAAAACTGTTAATTACTTTAAGCTGCCTGGTATAGAGATATAAGTCCCAATGAGCGTTTCGCTTACCCTACGTTTTCGGTTAACATTGCAGGTAGTTCCGACGATGAACCTCAAACACATGGGGATGGGCAAGAGTGAAATGAGGGATCAAGTTCATCTTAGTTACCTAGGTTTATGAGTGTTGCTCTTGCTAGGTTTATGTACTTGGAAGTTGTCTTATGCCTCTTAAGGCTTAATGTTGTTGTAAAACTTTATTTCAATGAAATAAAAGTATCCTTTTCTTATCATATACCTTGTGATTGGACCCCCAATCGTACATGCTCTGATCGACATGAATGTTTACGACTCATCGCACCTTGATATTCCTCGTCGGGCCGTGACAAAGACCCTGATCACATGAATGATATGCAGAAGGGAACGGAAATTAAAAGGAGGAGTGAGGACTAAAGCCTCAAAAGCAGTGGGAGAACGAGTAGATGCCCAGAGTAGTGGATGTGGATGAAGTTGGGTCAAACCCGCGATTGAGTGAAATTAAAAAAAGGAATATGTAAATGGAAAGTGGTGGGCACGGAGGGTCTAGAGGCAAAGGAGGAGAATCATGATAGGAAGAAGAATCATCAGGAGGCTCCAGAGGCTCCGGAGGGAGGAAATACTGAGGGACGCGATATCTCGTGAAAAGGGACAGGAAGAAATGATTTAAAAGGAAGAAGAGAATAAAGGACACGATGTCCCGGAGGAGCAGGAGGAGGAATCCGAAGAAAGATGAGAGGTCTGGAGGCTCTGGAGGAATAGAATGGGAAGGGACGTGATGCCCTAGGAGAAGAGATACCAAATCAAAGACAATGATAAGATCCCGGGGCTCCGTAGGAAGAAAATAGGAGGGGGTGAGATTCCCCGGGATGAGAGAAAGGGGATCCGGAGGTTCCAAAATAAGTGAGTAAGGAGGGGCGCGATTCCCTGAAAGAAGATCCGGAGGTTCCGGAGGAAGTGAGTGAGGAGGGGCGCGATGCTCTGAAAGGAGATCCGGAGGTTCTAGAGGAATGGAATAAGAAGGGGCGGGACGCCTGGAAACAGTGTCGAGAGAAAAATCTGGAAGCTCTGAAGAATAAAGCAGGAGAGGGCACGATGCCCTTGGAATAGTAAGGAAAAGGTACGGAGGGTCCGGAGGAATAGAGTAGGAGGGGGCGTGATGCCCAGGGGGAATAAAAAGAGTCTGGAGGAGGTTCCGGAGGAGGCAGCTATAAAAGGGCGCGATGTCCTGGAAGGAGAGAAAAATCCAGAGGATCTGAATATAGAGGCGTGGAGGGGCGCGATGCCCAAAAAGAGATGTCCGGAGGTAGGAGTAAGGTGGGGTGCGATGCCCTGGGAAGAGATTGGATGGGGCACAATGCCCGACAAGCATAAGGGGACCCAGAAATCCCGAAGGTGGAGATGAATAAGAAGAAGGATGTGGAGGATCCGGAGGTGCTGGAAGGTAGGGAAGATACGGGATCGGAAACCTAGGAATGAAGAAATTCAAATAAATGCAATGCAATGGATGTGATGGATGCATGAAATGCAAAGGATCCATGGGATGCGATGAACACGAGTGGTGAGAGGATGAGAACTCCCTCCTCACCCAACAGGTGGCCCATAAGGAGAAATTGGCGATAGACAAAGATGTGGATGAAGTAGAATTGAGATTGGATAAGGTAGCGGAAGGCCCCTTAGCAAAAGAATAACTGCCCCTCCATAGTAGTGAAAATGTGCGGTCAAATGGCCCGATGGATAAAATCAAAGCCCGTGATGAATCTTCAACAATAAATGATAACTCCCTTGGAGGACGAAAAGCAACAATGTGAGGGAGTTAAAAACTTGAGATGAGAAGCTTCGTGTTGCCGAAGGCTTGAGGTTGATAAAGAGTGTTGGATAACATGGGCATTCGCCCCTTGAACATCAGAATAGATATGATATTAGAGGATTGAAACAAGGGGTGCCCTACCTATCCCTTGGGCATGGACTCACATGGCATCAAATCTTGATATTTCTCAATGAGCATCAGAGGGGGTTCTTGAATAATACCCGGCACAAGAACACAGATCAGCATCCGATAAAAAAAATATTGCATCTTGAATAGCATAGCCGTACTCAACTTCTTCTAGTCTGGCTCCAGAACTACTTCGACACAAATACTTGCAGAAGGACCCCCATTCCGAGTGGCAGAGGAAAGTGAAGCGGAGGCAAAAGGCTTAGTAGATGGTGGAGATGTAATGGAAGGTGTTGGAGGAAACACGTCGAGCTTCTTCCCTTGCTCGGAAGCGGACGGGGTTGGCTCGAGTGCAAAAAGAGGTGGACCCTGCTCAGGATCTGCCACGGGTTTGGGCAAAGGGGTAGGTGGAGGGATAGGCAAAGTTGGTTTTGAGGTTAAAGGGATAATGAAGGGCCAAGGTGGCAATAATGGGAGGTTAATTGGAGAAGGTTTGGTGGTGGACTTGGCGGGGGCCGATGGTGTGGTGGTTGATAGAGGTATATTGGGGGATTTAGTGGGAGGTTTGGCGAGGGCCGGTGTTGTGGAGGGTATCGAAGTTGGAAGTGTAAATGAAGGAAGTTTGGTGAGGAGAAAGCGCCGGATTTTCGGGGTGCGAGAGATTTGAAGGGTAGGATACGGGTCTTGATGCCCCGGTGTGAGTGATTGGAGTATCGACCCATCATCGTAACACCAATAGGTTTTGAAAATGGGGGTTGAATTGGGGATGGTGGCATTGTCCTGAGCAGGGAATTCTTCGGGTGGTGGAGGAAGAGGAAAGCGAAGGAAACTCAGAATGGGTGCCTCTTTGGGCGCTTGAACATCTCGTGCCGGCTCAATTCCTTCTTCCAAAGCCGTGCTGAATTCTGCATAATCATCACACTCAAGTGGATGCCGTGGTGGAGGCGTATTGATGGGTGGTGGAGGCATATTAACGGGCGGTGGAATGAAATGGT
Source organism: Amorphophallus konjac (assembly GCA_022559845.1). Lineage (NCBI taxonomy): Eukaryota > Viridiplantae > Streptophyta > Magnoliopsida > Alismatales > Araceae > Amorphophallus > Amorphophallus konjac. The sequence goes on from CM040126.1 coordinate 250,676,699, forward strand.
GTTGTGGAGGATTTTGTGGATGTAAATGCATATGCGGAGGCGGAGGTCCATATGGATGAGTGGTGTGGTTAAGTGGAGGGCAGATGGCGTCCACTTGATCATCGAAGCTTGTCAGCTCTTACTCACTTGAACTTTTGATGCTTCTCTCCTTCCATTTTTTTCCATCTTCGTGATATTGTTCATGAAAGTGTGGAGAGGGTTGACTTGAGGAGTAGGAGGCAGCGGCGGTGGGCTCGTGACCCTCTTCAATTATTCCTCCATTGAAGTGACTCTATCAATAAGAGTTTGTTGGAGGGGTGAAACTTGCAAAGTAGAGGGTTGGCATGATGGCCTTGAAGGGGCGGTGTATGATGGCCGTGGAGGGGGATTAACGAGCTGACCCAAAGAAGGGCCCGGTTGGGTCGAGTTGCAAGAAATGGATTGGTCTTGGGGCCGTGAAAGAGGAGGAATAGAAGAAGGCGGGTGATGGACCACCCGAGGAGGGGTTTGAACAAAAGAGGGAGGCGGGTGATGGGCCACCTGAGCGGGAATGTGAATAGAAGAGGGAGGCGGGTGATGGGCCACTCGAATGGGAGTGAAAGGAGGATGAGAAGAATGAGATGCACCCTCAACAATGGCCTTAAAGGCTTGGATTTGTTGAGGGGTGAGATGATCTATGGCATGTAGGATCTGGGCAACCTTCTCGTCGTGGGGAGGAGACGGTCCCGAGGGAGTAGCAGCTTGCGATTTGAGGCAAGGGACCACAAGATTGGAAATTGCCCATAGGTCAGGCAAGACCATGTGAATGAGGACGGGGTCCCTTAGAAAAATTGGGGTGAGAATTATAATGAACATGTTGAAATTGAGGAGTGTAGGATGTGCTAGGTTGATCATCCTCATGATTGTGATTGGAATTAAACATGTTGGTTTTACTATCAGAGCGAAACATCATGCACACAATCAATATTCAATCAAACACTTTGCAAAGATCAACAAGTTGGACGTTTACGCTTGATTTTATTTGTTCCTCAATGTGAATTAAGGATTTTAACAAAGTTGGGAATGATCCACTCAAGGTAATGAACCTAGTTTCAATATGATGTGCTCCAATGCCAACTAGGTTGATTCTCACCACGTATAGGCCAACTAAACTCAGGGACTTCCAAAGGTACAACCTACCCGTCGTCCGTGAGGGAATCCACGGGTGCGGGGACTTATGGAGGCCTTGGTTTAGGAATTCCTTGTCTAATGAGACGGAGTGCTCAATGGAGGGTCCTTCCTTTCCCAAGAGAGGGTAAGGCTCCTAGAAGTATGGGGAGAGGAGGTCTCTCAAACCGAGATGCTCCTATATGCAGAACTAATGCAACAGATAACATAGGACAATAGAATGATGCGCATGATGAATGGAAAATAGAACAATAGAAAGGAGAATGACTGTGAACAGCAATATATGGACATGTTTTTTTTACAGAATAGTAAGATGCAACTTAATATGCAATGAAGGGAATATAACACTCAATATGCAATGTAGGGAAGATAACAGAGACGTGAATTCACAACAATGCAACACAGAAAAGAATGCAGGAGAATGGGCGTCCAACCCTATGGACGCCCATTCTTTTTTTTAATGCGAACACAACACGATTCTGAGGGGGAGAGAAATGGGCGCCTGTTACTGTGGGCGCCAATTATAAATGGGAGCCCACAGGTATGGGCGCCATTTTTTTTAAACCCTGCAACAAAGGCCAGAGAGATATACGAATTCAGAATAGAGAAGAAGAAGACACAAACCCATGGCAATCAATGAATAAATGGCATGCTCATAAGAATGAACATCTGACACGGTGGGCGCCCATTTAGAATGGGCATCCACTATACTAGACATTGATTTTTTTTTGAAGTAGAGAGATGGAGTCGTCAAATGAATCTATAAATCAATGATCACTTGGGAAAAAAGAAGTGCTACTTAGAGCACAAGAGGAGGTGCACCGTGGGTGCACAATAGGAGGGGCATACGTGGGTGCCAAAGGAGGAGGGTAATCAAGAAAAACACAAGGGGTCCCACCGTGATCGCTACTTTTTAGATCTATTTAAAATCCACTTAAAAAAATAAACGAGAAAAGAGCATAGCTTAATGATGCTGGGATGGAGGGTGTGATTGCCAGAGACCGCGGGCCTCAATGAATATAAAAAATAACAAAAGGGGGAGATCGCGGATAAATACCATAAAGGTGTGGGGAGATGTGTGCGTTGACCTTCTCTTCCAATTGGCTGGCCGATGAAGAGAGTCTTCTTAGATTACCCTTGTAAAAAAGACAAACAACACCATCAAGAAATATTGATTAGCAAACCAAAGTGTGCAGTATCAATCCCAAGTGAATAAATATAACGTGAAAGCATGTGAATGAACACACCTGTTGGGTGTTGGCCCTTAAACCCCTATGCAAAGGGTGGAATAAAAAATATGATGATATGAAAATAGAGTAGATGTGCAAGTGTTGCACTGTGGAGCCTCAACCGATTGAGATAAGGAGATAAAAGATGAAAGAAAGATGATGATGCATGCATTCGTGAACTAACTCATGCAGTAAAAATAAATAGAGACCAAGAAGTGCCTGGGGATATTTCTCCTGTGAAGTCCGTGGCTTTTGATGGGCGTTCGGGAGAGAGTCTCCTAAGGGATGAAGCTTTTGACGCAAAGAGTACTCCCTCCTTAAGCCTGAGATCCGGCAGCACCTCCCCGCCGTTAATGAAGTCGGCCTCCCGAACAAGGATGAAAGGGGGCATATTTATAGGGGAAGATCGTGAGTTTAATTCCAAAACAATTAGGAAGATTGATTTTAGAATGAGATAAACATTGGAAGGAGTCCTCCAAATTCTGGAAAGCCAGAGGGAACCCTTCCCCAGTTGAAAAGGACTCCAAAATGGAGAAAGGAGGAGTCGCGGGCGAGTTTGGAAACCTTCGAGAAATGGCGTCAGACCCCGTGGTCACCCATTGAATGGGCGTCCACCATCATGGACGTTCATTTAAAGTTAAATTTTGGAAATTCAAAATAAAAAATAATTCATGTCTGAGTGTGCATACTCTCATTCTGAATGAATTTGTATTTCGGTCGGATGTAAAGCTTCAAAAATAGCAAGGCAAAATCGCGTTTGAATTCCCGGACGTCATTTAGGAATGAGTGACCGCCAAAATGGACGCACATAATCAAGAAGAATGGGCGTCAAGGGTCCCGGACATTCATTCGAAGAATTGGCGTCCCTCTCGGCTGACACCAATTGAAAATATGCAATATTACCTTAAAATTCATTTAAAATTATAAAAACATGAATTCGCATCACTCCAACCAGACGCCAATTATAAATTGGAGTCCAGGGGGTTGGCCGCAACTTTTCTTTGAAGAACGAGAAAATCTGGGGTCTCTTTTTGAACGCGGTCGTCTCGGCGACCGCGATCATGGAAAATAATAATGATTTTTTAAAAAAACAAAAAATTGGCATCCATGTGGTACGTCGCCCATTAAATGGGCATCCAGGGGGTCTGTCGCTAATTATTTTTAAAGCCCGAAAAATAGAGAAAAATCTCAGAAAAATCTAGAAAAAATCCAAAAAAATAGGAAAAAAGGTAAAAATCCAAGAAAAATGGGAAAAACCACTCAAATAAACCGATTTGAGGGTCAAATTGCGGCATTATAAAGCAATATGCGTTGTACTCATTGTAACATCAATTTTGGCGTGTCTACAACTACCACGGACCCAAAACAAGCCACAAACACACAGATAACGGATCCAAAGAACCATTATAAAAAGTCTGAAACCCACTCGGATACGATCCGCGACCTGCGAAACTAGATCTGAAAATCCTGGGCGTTACAACCCTCCCTCGTAATAAAAATTTTGTTCTTGAAATTAAGACAAGGCACAGAGCTCAGGAGGAAGTACTCACCCAACAGGTAGGATTTCGCGGCCACAGCACCACCAAATACGCACTGCCCAACCAACTCTGAGGGACACCATCGGACTGGCCCAATCAAAGAGCCCTCGCGCTCCACCGCACTAATCCACGCCAGACCCCGCACCGATCGAGGTACATGAAACCAACAAGTCCGGCATCATCTCAGCACCCTTAAAACTTCCAAGGGCATAGCACACCCGACACACGTCGCACGCGGAGAAACATACGATCCACAATGGAAAGACCGCAAATTGGCACCTACTCGGGTCGACAGCTTCTCCAGTTACAGGACACCGAGCACACCTTACAAGAAGCACTTCACATTACATCCACAGACGACACTCTCACCACCAAGTACACTTGGCCACAACTCTTCCATCGGCTCAGCACCACCAGCGATACACACTCTCGTGCCGAATGCCACAATACTCACCAGTCAACACCAGTCTAATAACCAATGCCTCACCGGACACGAACGACACCAAGGGCACATTACAAACAACCGCCCGGGCTTCAGCAACCGGGAACCACCACGCACAACAGCCAACTATCAACGCCCATGCACACACATCAATCCCTCGCACAACTCCCTCCGAACAGAGGGAACACCACAATCTGGACAGCGGCACCATCAGACGCACCATGCTCCAAACTCTCTTGAGTCTCGCCATAGAAAAGCACTCCATCCACAACCGCCACATCTCTCGATCGATCTTGAACCTCACGCCCACCGAACAACCGGTGTAATAAACCACCTCTCATCAGGTTCTTAATGATTACAGCAACTCCTCGATTACCCATCACGCCATCTGCACGAGATCTCCCTGCCAATACCGACACCTCTCACTCCTTGCATCCACTTCAGAAACATCCACACCGACCAAAGTCGGTCATCTCTCGAGCTCATTCCTTAGCACCGAACATCAGCGCCAACCCTCAGCCCAAAAAGGCCACGACCTGCCTTAAATACCAACCGCCAAGTGGCTCTACCCTAAGCCACACTACACAATTAGCAAGAAAAACTAGCGCAACAAATCGTTTCCTCCTACCACTTCACGGCCAAGCCTCCCAATTCTCAACACTTCCAGCACCACTCAGCACGATATCGCTGCCTACGCATGGCAACCGAGGCTATTCACACTGCTAGACATCGCTCTTCACCAAAGAGCAACTCTCTAAACCGACTCCGAGACCTCCAGAACACCCTCAACATGAATCACGTGCCATACTCCACTTCATCCGATCCTGGAGCCCATTGGTTACCGACCAACCACACTTTCGCTGCTCAACTCTACACCAACAGAGTCGCAGAATGAAGGAAAACCTGACATCTGCCAAGGCAACCCACCTACAAACACATGTCTTAAACAACAGGGCACTTAGAGAGACCCTACACCAGCCCGATAACACGACACACAATCACGGTTGGTGACTCTACTCGCCTGGTTCAACACGACTTGCCAACACCTATGCACCAAGACATGACGAGGGATAACCACATAATCCCTCACAGGCAGTTCCACTACCAACGGACAAGACGATTCCAGGGATCCCCTCGAACACACTTCGGAAAACATGAGCACATGGGAACACAATTATAATAGGAAAAACATCAGAATTAAACAAAAGCACAACCTACAATAACAAAACTTCACACGTTTCATGGAGTGAGCACAATAACTCCACCCGGTCAAGTGCCTCGCGCACACCGGGAGCCCAGACTCGCTAGGACAAAGGAAAGCTGCATCGATGGTTGAAACTGGGACAGCCGCCATGGGCACTCGCGAGCAACATGACCAAATTAGACCACACCGGAAGCACTCCAGCTCTGCTTCATCCACGGCAAATGGCCCGCCCTCGGAAACCCGCCGCATCTCGAACACTATCCTTGCCACTCACTCACACCATGCCGTAGTGGTCAAACTTCGGGATCCTGAGTAGCCATTGCAGACACCTACTCCCCCTACTCCCAGCACCTCCTACCAGACCTGCTCCTTCTGAACATCCTCGACATCTGACTGAACTCCAATCCCGAAGGGGAAGAACTTGAACCAGGAGACGGAAGAGATGTCGATTCCCACTCAGTGGTCCACCATGCCAAGGATGGACCCTACAACCAATAACTCGCATATAAAACCTTCACATCCTTGGCAGACTCCATAGATCAGAACACCCGTTCCATCGCATTAACCCACGATCTCGCTGCATCAGGATCCGACTGGCCTCCAAACATCGGTGGGTGAAACTGCAGAAACTCTCACAAGAGACGTCCCTGGCCACCGCGTGACAAACTTCTCTCATCAACCTCCTGACCATAACGCCACTGACTCCACTACCACACGATGAACTGCTACAAGCCAGCACTAAACACGGCCTAACCTGGCACACGAGGGGCCACTACCTTTAGAGGAAAAGACTCACCACTTGGCTCCACCTTAGCCCCAGCTGGCACTCCCGACAAAGCTCGAACTCACCTCCTCGGCACCAACAAACCCTTAACACAAGCACGAAAATTAATAGGGGAGAGGCGAATAAAACAAAACACCTTAAGCCAGCTGCCGACTGTACTAGACTCTCGGGACTCATAATCACTGCATGGTCTCAAATTCACAGGCATTTCCAGAACCGTGCTCTGATACAAACTGTAACGACCCAAGATCTGGATACTAGGAAATACCCGATACCATTCGGATCCTGGCTCGCCGCCCACGAGCATGAGGGCTCGGAAGGGCTAAAGGGTTGGTGTGGATATGCATTGAAATTCCAAACGATGGCAGTAAAGTAAATCTACTGAACTAATCTACAGTTCTAATATAATTAAAATTTCATTTTATAACAACTAAATAATCTACAGAGTCCAGTCCACAAGTACAGTTAGGGAAAGAGAACATATACAACACCGAGTGAACACTCAACCTCGAGAGTTGGCAACTAAAGGACCTCTGACAGGAACCCACCACTCCAAGCCAAGACGCCACACCTGAAAAGCAGGGGGGAGAGCCTCATCTCACAGGCTCAGTATGGGTCTTGCGGGTCCCCACCACAACGAAAGCAGTAATAGCAGTGCAGCGACAGAAAGAACAATAGTAAAAAAAAGTAGTAAGAACAGCAACAATAGGAGCGAAAACGCAAGAACGTCGATACGACATGACGACGGAGACCAGAACCAGACGACAGTCCACCAAGAGAAACACACACACTGGCCCTCTACACAACCTGACCCCACGGTCGGACCATCCGTCCTAGCCGATGGAACCACGGACAAGGCCATACGGCTAACCACACGACCAACCAACACCCTCGGGAGACTCTCTCAATCCCGAGCTAGACCTAGCGAATGTACCACGCCCTTTACACAGGGCAACACCATCCCCTCTACCGGAAGGGCCACGACAGTCCAGTCAGTACCTCCACCTTTATGGCATAAAGAAGGAACCACAGTCGACACCGAATGGAACGGATCGAGCCGCCAACACTATAATCCACACGATGGGAAACCCACGCTGAAACCTCTCGAGTGACAAGAGTACTACCCCACTAACAATGAGACCGGAAGTGTCCTTCGATGACTTACACCGCAGCCTCACGTGTCTCCTTACTTGCCCTCCGGCGAGAATTAAGACACGGTACACAGTACCACAGAACAAGGACTAGCTGGGGTCGTGCTTGTCAGCACTCATCCACTGCCCCCGACCACGTGTGCATACACAGTCTATCTGCTCTAGGTCTATCCGCTAGTCGGTTTCCCCCCAGTCGGACTCAGGCTGTAAAGGCAAGGGGCCCTCAGGTAACCTACCTAAAAACCACTACACGGGACAAGCCCCCACCACTTCCAGGTGGGTCGACACACAACCATGCCCAGGTTAGCTACGTCAAGTGGGTAGAGTCACCAAGAACATGCCGTAACCACAGAAACCAACGGAGTACCACCAGTCCACACCAAGTCACCACGAGGCAGCTCACATGTACGAGAATCACGGACCACTAAAGAAACAGCCAACCATGACTGCCAGTCCACAGAAGACCAACCAAAGCGTAGGACGGAAGCACCAAGACCATGGCCCACAACTTCTACCCAAGACACCTAGCCGTGATTACAACCCTCACATGGAAACACACTCCGCAGCAACGGGACTCTCGCGGGGACAGTCGATACGAGCAGCCCGATACAAGGAGACTGTCCACACTTTACCAGTAGACAGGGATAGTCCACACTAGTAACCCAGAACCAGTAGAACACACAGAACCACGCGGACACTCATTCCGCAAGGCCACCCCTCACAAGGACAACCCGGAACATCAAAACCGCAGAATAACACACCCTCGGGCCGAAGGGGCTAGAAGGCTAGGGTCCTGGCCACCTAGGGGTCTGGGCAGCCAGATCATTGGCCTCCCAATCTGGCCGCCCACCCTAGACACTGCGAGGGCCCTGGGCGGTCACTCCTCTTTCCGCCCAGGAGCCTGGGCGGCCAGCCCTTTGGCCGCCCAGACAAGGCTTCAGAAAAATGGGAGAAAGGGGCAGGATGGCCACCCCGATGGCCGCTTGGAACCTTGGGTGGCCAAACCCTTGGCCGCCCAGCAGACCTGGGTGGCCAGACCCATGGCCGCCTAGCGCTGGACGCGACGGCCACCTCCGTGGTTGTCTCCTACAGTTTTTAAGGAAAAACATCATCTGAGCTCGCCGAGAGCTCGATCCAAGGCCCCATTGATCGCCGGACGAAGGGGAAAATGTGGGGAATCATCCCCGGACCATTCTATAATCGAAAACCCACATCCAAAGCATCAATCAAGGCCCCAAAGGCCCAAAACTGTCGCTCATCCCTCCCGGCATGCTTAAGCCCCCGAACATGAAGCACACCCATTCCCTCGGCCTCACCGAGCATGGAATTGTAGGAATCACGCAGGAAGGAGTGGAGAACCACCCCCTACCATTCAACCACCGGAAAGCCCAGAATCAACCCAAAAACTGTAGCTCAACCCCTCCCGACATGGAATAAACCCCAAGCATGAAGTAACCCTCTCTCTCGGCCTCTCCAGGCATGGGGTCGATGTGAAACACGGGAGGAGAGCAGGGATCCGTCCCCTTATATGATGACGCTTTAGGCTCACCCAAAACCTCGATCGGACGCTCCCCCACGCGGTCGGTCCTCACGAATGCCGCCGCCACCACCTCTGGTCTAGCACGCCACGCCTCCCGGGTCCATCCTCGCCGTAAGCCGCCGCTGTCGCACCGCCAAACACCCCCTCGCCATCTCCGTCGGTCGCCAGAGTGTGAAGGGAGAGTGAGAGAGAGATGGTGGGGAGTGTGAGGAAGAAGAGGCACGGGAGGAAGGAGATGAGGGAACAGAGGGAGAAAAGGGGGGTTTAGGGTTATAATATAAGTTATATTACTATTAGATTATATTTATTATTTTTTATTCTTTCCATCTCTTTAAAAAATCATGGAAACTCTAGAAAAATCTTGAAAAATAGAATCCAGCCAAGAAAAATTCCAGGAAAAAGGCAGGACCGCCCACACGCTACCACGGACCCAAAACAAGCCACAAATACACCGATAACGAGTCCAAAAAACTATTATAAAAAGTCTAAAATCCACTTGGATATGATCCGCGACCCACAAAACTAGATCCGAAAATCCAGGGTATTACACTTAATCTGTCCTTCCATAAATCACTATTTGATATACTAGGTGGTCAACCATGCATATGCAGTTAAAAACATATAACGTGAGAAAATGACACCAAAAACTGATTCCCCCTAAATTGCTCAACCTATGGTCCCTTGTCAACTGTATATACAGACTCCTTGTAGTTGGCGGAGCATGTTCCCATGCTTAGTGAGTGCTTCCAGACAGACTTGATCTATTCTTCTACACATCATCGTTTTACATACCATGGTATGGTCATATGCAGCAAACAAAAATCTGAAGTCTTGGGTCTTGACACAACTCTGAACTCCCCCTAATGAAAAATAATTATTCCACCGTTGGACTGAGACAAACTGAATCCACAGATTTCTATACAGGTTGTGACAAAGGAGCTCTGCAAATACCTAGTTCTCTTCTCAAAGTGGAAAACCTATATGAATTTAAATGTTTAGTAAAATATCAGCGAGCTGATGATGGGTGTCAATGAAGTGGAATTCAAAACTTTTCTTATTCACTTCATCCCTAAGAAAGTGATGTCTTATTTCAATATGTTTAGATCTTGAGTGCTAGATTTGATTTTTTGTTAGGTTTATGACCCTATTGTTATCACACAATATAGGTGTGCATCCAAGATCCACACCGTAATCTTGGATGTGGTGCTTAATCCACAACACTTGAGTCCCACAGCTTCCTGCAGTGACATATTCTGCCTCTACAGTGGAGAGTGCAACAGAGTGTTGTTTCTTGAAAGCCCAATAAACTAGGCACCCACCCAACTTTTGGCAGTAGCCACTAGTGCTTTTTCTGTCCAACTTGCATTCAACATAATCAACATCTGTAAATGAAACAAGATTTAAAGCACAAGATGCAGGATACCAAAGCCCTAGATCGTGTGTGCTCGCAAGATATCTATGAATTCTCTTAACAACAGATAAATGTGATTCTTTGGGATTGGACTGAAATCTTGCACACAAACACACACTAAATTGTATGCCAGGTCTAGAAGTAGTAAGGTATAGAAGGAAGCCGATCATACCTCGATAGATTTTTGCATCCACTGATTTACCTTTTCCATCTACATCTAGAGAAGCATTGGTTCCCATCGGAGTAGATATATGCTTGGTATCCTTCATTCCAAATTTCTTCAAGATTTCCAAGGTATACTTGGACTGGTTGACGAAGCACCCATCAGTCGTCTGAATTACCTACAATTGAAGGAAAAATTGGAGTTCTCCCATTACGCTCATTTCAAATTCCTTTGTCATTAGGTGAACAAACTATTTACACATCTCTGGGTTAGTTGATCCAAAAATAATGTCATCCACATAAATCTATATAACGATGATATGACTGTGGGAAATCTTGGTGAACAGGGTTTGATCAATCTTACCTCAGTTGTAGCTCTTGCTGACCAGAAAATCACTCAACATGTTATGCCTGGCTCTTGGAGCATGCATCAGCCCATATAAAGCCTTATTCAACTTAAAAATGTGATTAGGAAAATTAGGATCCTCAAACCTGGGGGGTTGTTCAACGAAAACTTCCTCTTTTATCAATCCATTAAGAAACACACTTTGTGCATCCATTTGTTTCAATTTTATTCCTAGTGAGCATGTAAAGGCTAATAATATTCTAATCACTTCTAACCTAGCTACTGGAGCATATGATTTTTCAAAGTTTAACCCAAATTCTTGATTATAGCCCTGAGCTACCAGCCTAGCCTTGTTTCTAGTAATTACACCATCCTCATTCAGTTTATTTTTAAACACCCATCTTATTCCTATGATTGATTTGTTCACCGGTCTGGGAACTAAGGCCCACACTTTATTTCTCTTAAATTGATTTAGTTCATCGTGCATAGCATTTATCCATGATTCATAAGTTAAAGCCTCCTTAATATTTTTGGGTTCAATTTGGGAGACTAAAGCAATCAGATCTTGAGCATAGACTTCCATATAAAATGATATTGTCCTATGTGGGTCATTCAGATTTCCAATAATATTTTAAGCATGATGATCCTTGAGAATTTTGATGTCTTTGGATGACTCACCTGATTCAGTTGACACTGACCTGATCGACTGATCATCTTCCACTACCTTTGTTGGATCTTGTTCTTCTCTTGCTTGATCTTCCTTTGTTTCTAAAAATTCCCCATCTGCACCTTGATCCCTATCATCATTAGATTTGTCAGATAATTCAGTTTCTTTAGCAAAAATGACATGAGGTGTTTCTTCAAGAGTCTTATTTTTAGAGTTATAAACCTTATATGCTCTGGACCTGTCCGAGTAACATAGAAAGATGCCCATGTCACTCTTAGCTTCAAATTTATCAAGATCTATTTTGTCATTGTTATGAATGTAGATGTAGCAACCCGAATTAAAATAGTAGATAAATTTATTACCATCTCCATCGAATTTTTTTGATGAAATAATAAAAATTTGAAAAATATATGTCCCTCTAGAGAAAAGAATTTATAACGAAATTGCCAAAATTGAAAACTGCAAAAGACTATTAAAAATAGGTTTATTGGTACAAATTAGAGTTTATTGGGTTAACTCGGAGTTAAGAAGAACCAATGCATAATTAGCTTAATTGGACCCTAATTTGTGACCTAATGGGCTTAGATCGAACCCTAAACCCTTAGCCCACCTAGGATGATCAATCTCCCTCGTTTTCCTTTGAAAACTCTAACCCTAGAACCTCTAATTTTGGATGGCAGCGCTAGAATCGGTCAACCGCGAATTTCTCATGGATTTTTCTTCTCAGATTTCCTAGATTGAATCCAGGCCCCTAGGGGTTCCCATAGCTCTATAAATTGGAGGCCACGACCCCAGCAAACCCTATTTTGCTCGGGCGACCGGCGACATGCTAAATCAAGGGAAGTTTCGTCGAGTCGAGGCAAGGTCATCTAGGGTTCCAGTGTCTTCATCGTCCTCAAACTTAAATCCACTAAGGTAGGTTTTCTCTCAGGCTAAACCTTCAATAAAATATATCATCATGTGTGCCTTCAAATGCTCTTTCCATTGGTATCATTTTGCCTAATTTTAGTTCAGTATATTATTAAAATTTTGGTTTTGAGTCTGGGTGTGTTGGAGTTGGCCGAAAGGCGAAGCTTTATTTTAGATCGCGATACTCACAGTGACCGTGACCTGGAACGCGGCCCCGCGATATACCGCGATCATCATGTTATGATTTTTTAAAAAAATGGTTCAAAGGATGCCTGAACGTGGCCCACGATATACCGTGTCTATCTGGTCACGGCCCCACCTAAGACCGCGTTCTGTGCTCGGGTTCCAACAAACCCAGCCTTTCTCATGTTCTGATTTCTGAAAGCTTTGGATGGATAACATGTTTTAAGGTAGCGAATAATACAGAACCTACTTAAAGACTAGGATTTCATGAAAGAGGGCTAAATCTTGAAATAAGCTCCATATTCTTTGTTCCTTCATGCTTACTTCATTCCATGCTACTTTATGAAAAGAGTAGAATAATTATTATTAATCTGTTGACATTTGAAATTTTTGCTTTTTCATGACTTGCTAGCCCATGTAATTTAATGCGTTGTAAGGATTTGTTTGAGGGTCATGCCACTTAGGTGATATCGGCTTACCGTCACTACTATTTTCCACGTTTGGAAACCCTAATTCTTAGGGCAGTTGGAACCCCTAGTCGGATATTCCTTTCATTGGATTGGAACTGCTATCACAAGGCCTCCGTAAGACTCTGCGAGCCGGGGATTCCCACTAGGACGCCGAGCAGGTTGTACCCTAAAACCATGAAGACTCCTGGAATCCACATCCTACTGGATAGGATGAGATTCAACCATCTTTTGAGTGGGCATTATGAGGTTGTGACCAAGATCTGCCAACTCTGTCCTGAACGCGACCCTTTTGACAACCACGATCATCATATTGCGGATTACCGATTGACCGCATTCTCATTCTCTTGGGCCAGCATGACTGCCTGTTTCAGTCAACTGATAACCCATTCAATCGACTGATATTGACTTCTATCGATTGATTTCTAGTCCCAAGGTCTCCCCTGAACGTGGGCCTTGACCTGACCACTTCTTTGAGATCGCGGTGGGTCGCCCGACCATGTTAGCATTCTCCTATGTTGTGAGTCGACACACCTGCATAGTCTGTCGACACAGACCCCCTTTTGGTCCTCTTCTAAACGCAGACATGTCTTGATCACATCTATGAGACCGCGGTGCCATGTCGACCACATCCTTGCCCACTTTCCCAAACTTCATGCGATGTGACACCACCATGGGGGTGATAGCCACTAGACCAAAGCACCTTGGATCTATATTCACAAGCAAACAACTTAGGTGGCGGACTCACTCGGGCGAGCTCACTCGCGTAACGCACACAAGTGCCCGTGGGCAACCCGGCGATGATGGAGAGGGTCCGGGGTGGGACCTTGACCCTCCGGGGGATTTGGCTAGCTTGAGGCTGAACCCCTAAGGGCCCGAGATGCCCAATTTCATGGGCGGCCAGCATGCCAAGGGCATGGGTTGTATGGGGTTACTCTCGCCTCGCTCCGCAGTGGTCGCTCAATTTGATGACAATTTGGGACCGGGCACTCTCTCACCGCCGACGGCACTAAGATGCAATACTAATTAAGTAAAAGAAACCAGCAAAGAGAAGTGTTCAATAGCTCACCTGGTCGGCGTGAAGACGTTGACCCTGACCGAAGACGAGGGCGAGCGGGGAAGCATGGGCTACCCGCACGTCGCGCCGATGACACTTCTACCGAAGACCTACTAGTACATGCACTACTCCCTCGCAGAGGGGTTGGACTAGGGGTGGGGAAGTCCAATTACAACAAGACACTACCTCCACGCAGGGAGGGGCTGTAAGCCTGCCAGGCGAGGAGGGGAAAGCTAAGCTAGAAACCAATTGCAAGGCGACCGTTGATTCTGTCCACTCTCTGGAACAGTGGATAGATAGTCGGTGTTGATGCCGCTGTGGACTCCTACGAACTCCGTTCGTGACGAAACCAGTGGAAAAACCTCTGTGGTTGACCCAGGATGACATCAGAATTTTTGAGGATTTTCTTGTTGGTGACGACGGTCAGGTCAGAGGCGTGAACAGGGTTGTAGGCTTCTGATTCTGGTAGCCTCTAGGTCACTGTAGCAAGAAGGCGAGGACACCACGGATGCTCCCGAGCTCTAATTCAGGTGATACCATAGTAGTTGGATTTGTGGTCAACCTCTTTTCGAACGGAGACCCACGAGGACGCCAGAGGAGGTCAGAGTAGATGGCGGTAACTCGAACAGTGTCGGGGTGTCAGATCAGTTCTAGAGGGAGAAAATTAGGAACTCTCTGGTCCGGGGTCCAAACGGAGAGCCGCTTTGTGGTACTTGAAGGAGACATGTAGTAGAAGTTTTCAGCCAAGCCCCGACTTCAACAACTAAAAGAGAATGGCCGCGGATGCCTCTGCAATTCGCTACTGGGTGTCTGCCAGGGAGGAGATGCGCAGTCCGGCGGTGAGGGCTCCTCCGGGCAGCCAAAAAATCAGACGAAGGCGAGACCACCACCGTTCCAAAGAGGGCTGGGAAAAGCTCCAGACGGTACCTCTTGTGCTTTCAGGGGCTCTGGGATGAAGACGTGGTCGGCACTGCAAGTTGCTGTAGGTCTGCAGGTCCTCAGTGGAGAGCAGGTTCGTCGGTGCAGATCCGAGTGAGCATGAAATGGGGATGGAAGGCTGTGGGGGCGACCCCTGGCTGTGAGGGGGTCTGGTAGGGGGTGATCCAAGGTGTGGGAGGGGCAGAATGGGGGCTGGAAGGTGGTCTAGCAGGTGGAGGAAGGGGGAGCTGCGAATTTGGGTTCGGAAGGATAGAGGGAAGGAGAGATTTCTCTCAAGGTTGGGATGTGACTTAATGGGGGTCTTGGGGATGGGAAGGGTTGTATTGGGGAAGGGAAGGGGTGCTTGGGGAGTGGGGAATTCTCCCTTGGGAGATGAATGAGGTGCTTGGGGAAGGGGAGTGGGTGGTTGGTGGTTGGAGGGTGGAGTGGGGATAGGTGGAGGTTCTCTTGGGGCTGGGGTAGAGTAAAGAGGGGGCTTTGGGGAGGAGAGAGAAAGGGGGGCACCCTTCTTAGTGAGAGAGAAGAGAGAGAGAGGATAGAGAGAGAGGGGGAGCTTCTCACTCCAAGGAAATCACTCAAATTTCTGGGAATACTTCTATTGCAATTGAACATCAAGAGTTACAAATGAGAGAGGGGAGGGGGCTATTTATAGACTTACATGACTTTTCACATGACCATACTGACCCTCACTTTTAGACAAAGGACTAAACAAGTCCAAGGGGGGGCGCCCCTGGGCTTAGCCCACTAGTTGGGCCCATTAGACTATTTGATTAACCACATGACTCAAGACTTTGGTAAATGACCCTTATACCTAGGAACTGGACTCAAATAAAAGGAAAATTATATGGTTTATGACTCAAAGGAAATATGAAAATTACATGACTAGACACAAAAAAATATGACAAACACAATGACGCATGCCGACGAAAGATCCGAGCCTCAAAAATGTAGAGGGGCAAGGGATGCCCCAATCATACTCCCGGGGTGGGGAAAACTCGACCCCGTCGAGTATGGGTCCACCGGGGAAGTGGTACATCGAAGCAGCTCCAGGTGAACCACGATCTCTTGACTCGACCCACCGTCCTTAGCCGGGGGATGGCTCTTCAGCCTCTCAAGGTAACTCGGGCACACCCTCTTGCTGGCAATGGTACCCTGCTTGCCTAGTATTGTCTCCGTGTGCTCACGTCGGGCTCTCAAGCTGATTTATGGTGGCACTCTGAGGGTATCTCTCTCAAAGGAAGGTAAATGCTAGAGGCACTCACTAGGTTCCACTGCGATGCCCATATAGGGTGCCGGATCTGCCACGTGGGAAGTGGGATGAATCCCAGAACCCATCAGAAAGTCCAACACGTAAGCCGGGTTGCCAAAGCCACTCAGAACTCGAGAAGGTCCAAGTCCTCATGCCCTCGATTTGGAGGTGACCCTGGGGTAGAGCCACTCCATTATCACCATCACCCAGTTGCCAATTTGGAATTCCAAGTGGCACTCGTGAGCTTTTGCCCGCTTCTTGTGTTCTCACCGCTCGTTGCTTGTTGCTTGCTTAAATATTTATACCATGTACTACGGTGCGGTGTGAGTGGGGAATGTATGATATGCAAGGGGGGCTAGGACAACCATATTTAGACCAGTCATGCTTTGACGCCAAGGAGACTTTGATAGAATTGGGAGGATCGGGGCATCCATAAGTGGACCTATCATGCAATGCTGCCACGTAGACTTGGGTGGACTTAGGAGGGCCTGGGCATCCATATGTGATCTAATCATGCATGGGGGTGACAAATGTCGGGGGACCAGGACATCCATGAATGCTCCTATCATGCCTACGACCCATGATGAATGATGGAGGACCATTACATCCGAATATGGACCACTCAAGTTTCCTACTTGACATGTGGGTGATGTAAATGAATGGACCTAATATAGTGTTCATGCCAAGTGGTGTGGTAAGCCTAGACACATGCATGCTTATCCCAAAGATGACTTCCATGTGCATAGGTGTGGGATGACTTTTGAACTTCTATGTGAAAGGGTCGAAGGGATCTAGGAAGTGGATATGGGGTGGGGCACTTCCTCGATCTCTAGGCGGGTGTTGCCTAAGGTCATGGTTCCTATGGTGTAACATGGGTCATGGTTGAGGTGGGCTTGGCCCAACATGGTGGGTGTGGGTAGGAAAGGGTGGGTGGTGGGTGATGCGGGTGGGTCACATGGATACCCGAGCTTCTAAAGGAAGGAGTCAAAAGGATCATGGAAGGGGTCACCTAGAGAGAGGGACTTCATGTCTCCTAGGTCCTCAAAAAGGGGTGGGTCATTCTTCTCCCATGAAACATTTGGGCCGGAGTCTTTGGTGGGTGGGTCGGCAATGAGGGGATGGTTTGGCTTTCTACCCGATATAAGGAACTCTAATTTGAGGATATGGTCAGCCTCATCGGGTGTGGGGAGGAATAACAGGAGGTCGCTAGTGTAGCAACCCATAGTGTAAACCGAGGTGATAGACCCGACACATAGGTGTAGGGGGTCAAGGGTCCTAGGTTGGTTGGTTGCTGTGGTCAACATGCCGGTCAACTTCATTTGCCATGCTAAGCCCTCAAGAAGATCCCCTAATGTTTGCACTTGGTAGGATGATTGGATGGTGGTGCGATAGGAGGAGAATGGTACTATGAGGAGGTTTAGCTTCATGGGAGGGCAATCATGGGCCATGATCTCTCTAATTGGGTTCTTCTTTAGCCAACTAATAAGGGGTTCTCCTAAGATGAGCTTGGCCCCAACTAGGGAGGGTGGGGTAAGGTGAAGACCACTATGCGAGGCTTTTCCTTAAACTTGGACATGGGTGGTCTCCATGGGGGGAATAGGGTCCGGAGTGTTCATCACTATGGGGTCAGGTATGGGTTCCTCTACCAAGGAGGTGAGTGGGTCATTTGGGGGTGGGGTGATGAGGGTTGGTGTATGGTGCACCCGTGGTGTAGGGTAAAGGGAAACTTTGTTTCGGATTGGTAGGGGAAGTAGTGGAGGCCTAGGTTGGGGTAGGATTAGAGTTGGGAGGGGGAGATGGGTTGGATGAGGAGGCTTGGGTGCGTTGGTCTCGGTGTGGGTATCCATTATGGGGGAAGCTGGAGGTGCGAAGGCCAATTGGTTTTGGGTGTGGGTTAGATAAGGGGGTGTGGGTTTGGGGGGAATTTTGGGTTGGGGGGTGGTGGTAGTCGTGGGCCTCGGTGGAGGGGTGGACACGGGGTCCATTTGGGTTTGAGTGGTGAGGGTTGGGTGAGGGGTGGTCCTCATGGGGGGAACCGGGATGGTTAGGGGTCTCTTGCCCATGGGATCGGCCGGTTGTGGTGGGGTGGAAGTGGGGGTCATAGGGGCTTGAGTAGTGTAGGTTGTGGAAAGGGGTTTTGATTGGGGTGTGGGGGCCCTCATGGGGTTAGGTGGGGAGGTGGAGGCTTTGGACACTTGGGTTTTAGTGGTAATGTTTTGATAGCGAAGTGTTGGGGCGATGGTTGAGAGGGGTTTGGTTGGGAATGGTGGGAATGGAGCCCTGTTGGTGGTCTTGGGTTGGCCGGGTGGGGAGGGAGGAGTGGTAGTGCTCCTCGAGTAGGAAGGGAAACGTCGGGGAGCGTAGATCTTTCTAACTTTAGTTTTCATATCTTTCCATGTGTCAATGGGCTCTTGCCTTCTAACCCTCCTTAAGCCCACTATATGTTCCCACTCTTCCTTGGCTCAAGGTGAATGTTGACCCTTGGCAATGGTGATTCTCTCGGGTCCATACGCCCGAATCCGCTCAAAGTATTTTTCCAAGGTAGCCTCGCACTTTAGGTAGGCACTAGGGCTAGATCCGTCAAAGTGAAGGTCATCATCTAGGATGATGTCCCAGAGTAGGGGGTCGGTATCACCCTTGAAAAGGTCTGATTTGTATTGTATTTCCCAGAGAGGAGTATACATGGTGATGTAACGGGTGGACCAATCATGATTCAAATGTAATTGTGCCTAAGGACCAACTTGTAGAGACAAGTTGATAACTTGCTCTGATACCAATTGATGTGACACCACCTTGGGGGTGATAGTCACTACACCAACGCACCTTGGACCTATATTCGCAAGTAAACAACTTAGGCGGTGGAATCACTTGGGCGAGCTCACTCGCGTAACACACACAAGTGCCCGTGGGCAACCCGGCGATGATGGAGAGGGTCTGGGGTGTGACCTTGACGCTCCGGGCATTTGGCTAGCTTGAGGCTGAAGCCCTAGGGGCCCGGGATGCCCAATTTCACAGGCGGCCAGCACACCAAGGGCATGGGTTGTATGGGGTTGCTCTCGCCTCCCTCCACGGTGGTCGCTCAATTTGATGACAATTTGGGACTGGGCACTCTCTCACCGCCGACGGCACTAAGATGCAATACTAATTACGGAAAGGAAACCAGCAAAGAGAAGTGTTCAGTAGCTCACGTGGTCGGCATGAAGACGCCGACCCCGACCGAAGACGAGGGCGAGCGGGGAAGCATGGGCTACCCGCACGTCACACCGATGATGCTTCTGCCGAAGACCTACTAGTACATGCACTACTCCCTCGCAGAGGGGTTGGATTAGGGGTGGGGAAGTCCAATTACAACCAGAAACTACCTCTATGCAGGGAGGGGCTGTGAGCCGGCCAGGCGGGGAGGGGAAAGCTAAGCTAGAAACCAATTGCAAGGCGACCGTCGATTCTGTCCACTCTCTGGAATAGTGGATAGATAGTCGGTGTTGATACCGCTGTGGACTCATCCAAACTCCATTCGTGACGAAACCATTGGAAAAACCTCTGTGGTTGACCCAGGATGACATCAGAATTTTTGAGATTTTCTTGTTGGCGACGACGGTCGGGTCAGAGGCGTAAATAGGGTTGCAGGCTTCTGATTCTGGTAGCCTCTGGGTCACTGCAGCAGGAAGGTGAGGACACCACAGATGCTCCCGAGCTGTAATTCAGGTGAGACCAGAGTCGTTGGATTTGTCGAACGGAGACCCACGGGGACGCCAGAGGAGGTAAGAGTAGATGGCGGTAACCCGAACAGTGCCGGGGTGTCAGATCAGTTCTAGAGGGAACTGATCAGCGCACCTGAGGGAGAAAATTAGGAACTCACTGGTCCGGGGTCCAAACGGAGAGCCGCTTTAAGGTACTGAGAGGAGATGTGTAGTAGAAGTTCTCAACCAAGCCCCGCTTCAAGAACTTCAGGAGAATGGCCGTGGATGCCTCTGCAATTCGCTACTGGGTGTCTGCCAGGGAGGAGATGCGCAGTCTGGTAGTGAGGGCTTCTTCGGGCAGCCACGAAATCAGATGAAGGCGACACCACCACCATTTCAAAGAGGGCTGGGAGACGCTTCTGACGGTACCTCTTGTGCTTTCAGGGGCTCCGGGATGAAGACGTGGCCGGCACTTCAAGTTGCTGTAGGTCTATAGGTCCTCAACTGAGAGCAGGTTCGCCGGTGCAGATCCGAGTGAGCATGAAATGGGGATGGAAGGCTGTGGGGGCAACCCCTGGCTGTGAGGGGGTTTGGTAGGGGGTGATCGACGGTGTGGGAGGGGCAGAATGCGGGCTGGAAGGTGGTATAGCAGGTGGAGGAAGGAGGAGCTGCGAATTTGGGTTGGGAAGGAGAGAGGGAAGGAGAGATCTCTCTCAAGGTTGGGATGTGACTTAATGGGGGTTGTTAATGGGGGTCTTGGGGATGGGAAGGGTTGTGTTGGGGAAGGGAAGGGGTGCTTTGGGAGTGGGGAATTCTCCCTTGGGAGATGAGAGAGGTGCTTTGAGAAGGGGAGTGGGTGGTTGGTGGTTGGAGGGTGGAGTGGGGATGGGAGGAGGTTCTCTTGGGGCTGGGGTAGAGTAAAGAGGGGGCTTTGGGGACTTGGAATAGACTTAATGGAGGAGTGAAGAGAGAGAAAGTAGGTGGGATGGGGAGGAGAGAGAAAGGGGTATACCCTTCTAGAGAGAGAGAGAAGAGAGAGAGAGGAGAGAGAGAGGGGGGAGCTTCTCACTCCAAGGAAATCACTCAAATTTCTGGGAATACTTCTATTGCAATTGAACATCAAGAGTTACAAATGAGAGAGGGGAGTGGGCTATTTATAGACTTACATGACTTTTCACATGACCATACTGACCCTGACTTTTAGACTAAAGACTAGACAAGTCCAAGGGGGGGCGCCCCTAGGCTTAGCCCACTAGTTGGGCCCATTAGACTACTTGATTAACCACATGACTCAAGACTTAGGTAAACGACCGTTATACCTAGGTACTGGACTCAAATAAAAGGAAAATTACATGATTTATGACTCAAATGAAATATGAAAATTACATGACTAGACTCAGAAAAATATGACAAACACATTGACGCATGCCGACGAACGATCTGAGCCTCAAAAATGTAGAGGGGCAAGGGATGCCCCCATCATCGTGTTTCTTGTGTTGCATTGTGAGATCTGAGTTTGTTTAGGTTTGAGCCTATCCAGGCTACTACCCTGATATGTTCACGACCCCTTAACGTGATATTTCAGAACTTGCTATTAGAATCACCTTGAATCTTGGTTCTCAAGTCATATCCCTATGACTTATCTTTTGGGTCTAATGAACTTGAATTCCTTCTAAGGAATTGTCTCCACTCTTAATTACTTGAGCTTACCCTTGGAATTCTTGGCCAGTAATAATGAATGTCTAAATTTTATTGGGATCTTGGATCCACCACTCAATACCAACACATCATTAAGGGCCCAGTCTGGTCTTGGGAGGAGCGCCCGAAAGTACTAGTGCCCATGAGAGTTGTAATGATAAGGTGTGGCATTGCTTCGAAGTACTTGCTAGTGTGTTAATCTATGACATTCACTTCTACATGAAAATTCATGACTCTACATTACATGATTGTACTTGCGTGCTTGTGACGGCGAAATACAAGAAAGTTCTCATTATTATCTTGTTCTATTTCATGCTATCCTCTTTAATTAATTCATCTCATCATTTTGGCTTACTATAGATAAATGCCCTTTAAGTTGATATTTTTGCTCATGTTTCTCGTTAGCATGATAAGGTCTTATTAATTTATTAATCACTTTAAGATTGCCTGGCATAGAGATATAATTCCTACTGAGCTCTCGCTTACCCAATTTTTTCTAATCTTTTTCAGGTAGCTCGGATGAAGATATTCAATCTGATGGGGAGGGGCGAGAGTAAAGCTTGGAGCGAACCAGCATAGTCGTCTTGGCATGTCCAGTCCTGATGTCTTAGAATTCTATAAATGTTAAGGGGAGTCATCGTTGTCGGAATGTTGGAGTTGTTAGACACTTTATGTTTTGTTATTTTGTCAAATTTGGAAGAGTCGATGTAATGAATGATTCCTGGAATTTATGAATGGAAGTTGAAAATGTGTGATTTTATGTGTACTAGTCTCTTTGTCTCTTATGGCTATTATTTTGCTCTGATTGACATGAATGATATAACTGCTGCATTCTAATTTTTCACATCGGGGTGTGACAGTAGCATTTGATCCGAAAATTCTGAAGTAAGCTAAGTTGGGCTTCTTACCTTTGAGTAGCTCGTAAGGAGTTTTCTTATGCTTGGCTCTTACCATGGCCCGATTGATATTATAGCATGCTATGCTGGCCGCTTCTTCCCAAAACCTCCTCGATAGTTGGCTCTCTACCAGCATGGCTCGAGCTATCTCCACTATAGTTCGATTCTTTCTCTCCACAACTCCATTTTGCTCGGGTATCCTAGGAGAGGAAAATTTGTGAGTTAGGCCATCTTGACTGTAGAAATTAGGAAACAAGGAGTTATCAAATTCTCCTCCATGATCAGAAAAAATGGTGCAGATTCTGAACTTACCCTCATGCTTTACATTTCTGAAGAAATTCTGAAATTCAGAGAAGACATTATTCTTGTGAGTTAAAGAGAAAATCCAAGTAAAGCGAGTAAATTCATCAATTATAACACAACCGAATCTCTTGCCACTCAAGCTAGCTGTCCCGGTTGGTCCAAAACAAGTCCATATAAAGAAATTCAAGACGCTTTGATGACATGGGTTCAGTTATGAGTTTAAATGATTTTCTTATTTATTTTCTTAGGGAACATGCTTCACAATTTTTGTGATGTGGCTAAATGACAATTTAGGTAAGACCTTAACCATATCATGCTTGACAAGATTATGAAATACACGAAAACTTACATGCCCTAGTTTTCTATGCCACAACCATGTGCTCTCATATTGATTGGTACTTAAGCACAAGTTTTTATTAAAAGACTCATCTAAGTCTACCATGTAGACATTATTGACTCTATGACCCAAGAACTTTACTTCAGCAAAACCTACTTCAAAAATTTGACATTTATTATCATCAAACAAAACTCTGTGACCTCGGTCACACAATTGACTGATACTCGAGAGATTGTACTGCAAACCTTCAACTAACATAACATTTTCAATTGAGTTTTCAGAGTTCTTACCTACTATTTCTGATGCAATTATTTTTCCCTTGTCTTTTCCTCCAAACTTCACATGTCTAGACTCTATCTTGATTATCTGACTGAATTTCCTTCTAACTCTTGTCATATGCCTCGAGCAGTCGCTACCTAGGTACCATCTGTTGTGTTCGACTGCCAAGCATTCTTGCAATCACAATTCAAGCAGAAAGTTTTGGAACTCAAGCAAATTTGGGTCCCCTATTACTAATCATTTCATGTAGCAAGGATTTAGGAATCCAGATTTGTCTGACAATTTTAGCTTTTGTTTTGGATGGGTGTTGTTTACTCATGTTTCCTGACCAGTCATATGTGTTTTGATTAGTCCTGATGTGACTATTCCAGTAACTGTGCATGTTGGGCTGATATCTGTGATATTTATTGTTATACCCTTTCCTATAGGGTTGTGCATACGAGTAGAATTTTCTATTCCTGCGTGAGTGCACATGAATATCATTGCCCCATCGCGGTCCATATGACTTCTGGTGGTTAGGGAAGTACTTTCCTTGTTTGCCACTATTTTGTTTTTGATTAGGTCTAGCAACTTTGTTTGCTACCTTGTGAATAGGATGAGAGTGGGTCGGTTGAGTAGGTCAAGCAGATGGTTTATGAATGGTCAGCATTTGTCGACTAATTTTAGCCTTGTTATTATTATGTGAAGTTGATCCTATCCCAGAGTATTGAGGTGTGACCAGTTTTCCTTTAGGTTTTTCAAAGTTGATAGACATGGTTTTCAGACCAAATTCTTTCTTGTTTGTAAGATCGAATCCTAGACCTTCTTTGTTAAAGTTCACTCTAGATCCCAACATTGCATCCAAGGTTTCTGTGCCTTTCGTAAATCTCCCTAAGATAGTTTGTTTGTCCTTAAGTTATTTTTCAGATTTTTCAGGGTTTTATTGGATTTCATGATTAACACTTTTGATGGCTTTTTATTCCTCCAGATTCAATTGACTCTTTCTTTGACTATCCGAAACTTTAGTTCGAGTTCATCTATTTGTTTTTCAAGACTCTCCTTCTCTGATCTAAGATCTTCAAGTTCAGTTTTCACTTCTTTTAAATCCTCGATCTATTTTTTGAGACCTTCATTTTCAACTTTCAGACATTCCATTTTATCTTTAGCTAAATGGTCATAAACAAGGTTATTGATTTTCTTTTTTAACTATTTATTTCTCAAGTAAATCAGCGTAGGCGTCTTCCAAATCATCAGTTGAAAAATTCTCAAACGGGGAAGTTACCTCCTCATCATAGTCGTCGGCCATCAGACACAACCTATCTTCGTCTTCTTCAGTCGAGGAGCTCTCATCTTCTTTTTCATCATCGCTCCATGTGCATATCATGGCCTTGGGATTCTTCTTTCCCTTGGCCTTAATTGTTTTCTTCATCAACTCTGGGTATTCTCCACGCATATGCCCAGGCCTTATTGGAACTCTACCTAACTAGGTAGTTTTCCTTTTCTTCTTGAATTTGCTCTTCCTTCCTCTCAGAAATTTCTTAAACTTTCAGGTGAGAAGAGCATGATCATCTATGCTTTCTACATTTGAGTTCTCCTCATCGAACTCACTAGACTAAGTAAAGTTTTCAAACACTTTAACATCCACTGTTTTCTTCTTTCCTTTCAAAGTCTTCCTCATTTCTTTTCAGGTTTAGCTCATAAGTAATGATTGATCCTATCAACTTGTCAGCTGATATAACTGACAGATTCTTAGAATCCTCGATTACTATGGCTTTGGTATGCCACACAGGGGTTAGTGATCTGAGGATTTTCCTTACTACTTCACTATCAGACTATTCTTTACCAAGGGACTTTAGGCTGTTAGTGAGTTGGGTTGATCTTGCGTACATCTCTAAAATGGATTGGTCAGGTTTCATTTTAAACATCTCATAGTCAGAAATGAGCATGTTAGCCTTAGTAGCTCTTACCTCAGAAGTGCCCTCATAAATCAGCTCTAACTTGTCACACATCTCCATTGCGGACTTGCATGTGGAGACTCTTGAGTATTCGTTGGGGTAATAGCGCACTGCATTATGTTCATGGAAATCCAGTTGATGGTGGACATTCCAATCTGCTTCCTGGTCTTGGTGTCTTCTTCCTCTAGAAGTTGAAATAGACCTCGACTCACCACGCATCAGATCTCGTGATCCTACACTCGAAAAAAAATAGCTCAGTTGCACAGCTCCAAAAGCACACTAGAGCTTGTTCAGAGAATAGATTAGATATTAAATTTGTCCTTGGACAGGACATCAACAGAATCACTTGGGATGACCGTGGAATGTGTATCTTCAGTGCATAAAACTACCTAAAGCAAAACGTGTGTGGAGAAAAGATATATCAGATGCAGTAAGTAGTCAAGTTAGTAACCTGTGAGTGAAGGAAGAAGAAAAGAGATCAAACACACAAGGATCAAACCACTGCACAGAGTTTTTTAGGTGGTTCGGTTGCAAACCCGCAACCTATGCCCACCCCTCGCTAGATAAGTGAGGATTCACTACTTGCAAGTAACACACACACACACACATAAGTAGATTCAGTCCGCAAACAACCGCTGACTAATAGCTTGAGCTGAGGAACAACCTCCTCACACCACTGACTTACAACTTGCAATCAAAAACTGATCTTAAGACAGGGTATCGGTAAAACACACACTTGTAGACAAATCTGAAATGGAAACAAGCAAAAAATAAAAGCTTAAAGAAACAAAATGAAAGCGATGAAACACAATGTTGCTCCAGACAAGGATCTGGGAGCTTTTCTGATGGACACCAACAGAACTCTCAGTCAAAACTTGAAAACCCTCACATCTAGTTGTGAAGAGCTCTCCCTTGAAAAGCTTTCACACTAACCCTGGTGGCCTCTCTCTCTTATCTCCACACTCTTCTTCCTCTTCATGTGCTCTTCGAGGATGCTCTCTGATTTTCCCTCAAGGATGCTCCTTCTCAATAGCACGAGGTGGCACTCTCCTTCTTGAGCATCTGGCTTCTTCTCCAAGGTGAATGGGTGCTATTTATAGCAGAGAAAAATGGATAATCCTCCATTTCCAAAGCATTTTTTAATTGGTCCAATGATAAGAGTGGAACAATATGTCCAAGGACCTTTCCAGAAACCTAGGCACATAACCTTGGAGCGTGCGCCAATGATTGGACCTTGGACCATGTATCCAAGAGGGCCCACACTTAAAGTTCGTAAACCTCTACTGCCGTGATGAGTCAACTTGGTTTAGATGCTGAGTCGACTTGTTCGTTAAGTTGGGCGAGGCTCATGGCTTCTGGAAGTCAGTAAGTCGACTTGGTATTGAGCTTGGGTTGACTTGCTCTTTGAGCTATGCGAGGCTCAAGCTTTTGGGAGACTGTAAGTCGACTTGGTATTGAGCTTGAGTCGACTTGCTTGGTGCTTTGACAGATGAGATCTTTACTGGATGAGGGATTGAGTTGACTTGTTGCTCAGGCCAAGTCGACTTGTCCTTTGCTATTGTTGTTGTTGTTACTTGAACTGCTGTTGCTATTGTTGCTGGACGCTACTATTGCGTCGACCCAGCCTTTATTGGGTTTAATGAATATGCACTATATGTTCCAAAGCCTGTCGATGCGTAAGCACATTGCGTCAACTCACCCTTCAATTCTGCTCGGATTTTTTTCTTCAGCTATGTCGACTCATTGAGTACACTAAGTCGACCCAATCTTCTTGTTGTCTTTGCTACTGTTTGGTGGACCATTACTTAGGTCAACTTACCACGAGGGTTAGGTCAACACATCCTGACCTCTGATAGCTTGGGTTGTTCTTGCGTTGACTCCATATCTTCATTGAGTTGACCCAATCTTTTTGTTTTTCATTTCTGGAAATTTTGGTCGATCAGACCCTTCCTTTCGGTCGATCGGCTAGCCACTTTGCTCTGAAGTCTGTCGACTCAACAACAAGTCAGTCGACTTGTGTGCATATTGATGAGTGGATATAGAGGGGGGGGTAAATAGTTCCCCACTCTTATAAAAACTTAACCACTAAAAAGTTTCAGAAGGATAGCAAAATCGAATGAACTTGTTGAAACACCTTAAACTCTGTTGTAGACCAGAAACCGTGTTGTTCAAGAGTAGAGGATTTTGAGACACACTGATTAGACATTTTCACCTATGAAGGAGATAGAAGAGATGGAACAAACCACAGCAAGCCACTGCTTAGGGATTTTTTAGGTGGTTCGGCTGCTATCTAGAAGACCTACGTCCACCCCTCACCCACCTGATGAGGTTTTCACTTCTGGCCAAGAAGAAGAACACACACACACGTGCGGAGCTAGTCCGCTACACACACTGCCAAATAGCTTGAACAAGGAACAAGTTCCTCAACACATACACGGCTGCATAGTAGCCAAAACACACCCCGATCCCTAAACAGTGTATCGGAAACATGCTAAAAGTTCAACAACCACACACAAAAATATGGAAAAGAAATCGTAGCAGAAATTGAAACCAAGAAATCAAAATGTACCTTCTGATAAAATCTAGATGCAGAAAATAGAAGATCTGAGCTTTTCTTTCTCTATCATGGCTAGGTAGAGATGGGGAGGTAGACTCTCACTGGGTGCTTTAAAAACTCTCCCTCTCAACTCTAGAATACATAGGCCAGCTGCTAGGACTACCTCTCCTCAGGTGTTTTTCAGACAAGCACTGGCCATCTCTCACTTCTCTTCTTAAAACCACCTCTTCTCTTTTCTTCCTCTCAAAACCTCTTTTAAGCTTCAGGCCTCTCTAATAGCTAAGGTCAGTAGCCTGGCCCCTCTTCACAAGGGAGCTTCACATTTATAAATGAGAAGAATAGAAGGTTCCTTCTCTTCAGATCTGCATGCTGATAGGTCTAAATAAAAAAGGTATTCTTGTGATGGAACCTTTCCAGATCTACTTCCTCATTGGCTTGTGGTAAAAATGACAGATCTCTGTCCTAGGAGCTTTTCAGAGATGAATTCTGATTGATCCACTGTAAGAAGGACACCATGGAATGTGACTTTTCCCATATTTGTTTATTGATAGATCCTTCTCACACAAAGGTTTTTTGACTGTCTCATGATGAAAAGGACATATCTCTGTCCTAGGACCTTTTGGGACATTGAAGCATGTGCCCTAGAGACCTGTGTCATTGACCCAAAGCAAGTGATCACGTGACTGGTCCGCTCCAGAAAGTGTCGGCTCCCAGAGTTGACACTGAACTTGTGCCTGCATCCTTGTACATAGGATAGCCAGAACAGAACAAATATAAAAAGGAGTCGACTCTTCCTTTGGGCCAAATCGTTCTGTGCAGAGTCTGGGTAGAACAGAACCCAGACTAAAAGCAGTCAACTCCAGGGGTCGACTCCACTGCCTGGCAGAGTGCACATGCTGCCGTATTAAGTCAACTTGGTGTGAGGGTTGAGTCGACTTGTCCTTGCATTTAGCATGATTCAGGCTGTTGGAAGATTTTAAGTCAACTTGCCATCAAGCTTGATTCGGCTTATATGTTATAGAATTTAAAGCATGGTTCTGGATAGGTTTTTAAGTCAACTCAGTCTTACCCTTGGGTCGACTTGCTTATTGCATTGTTGTAAGTCTTGAGTTGCTGGGAGATTGCACGTCGACTTGGTTTAGAGCTTGATTCGACTTGTGCTTTGATAATTTGCAAGTTTCACGCTTCTAACTTAGTGCGAGTCGACTTGGTATTCATGCCAAGTCGACTTGGTGTGAGTTGCACTACTGCAGTTATGTCGACGCCAAGGCTTCATTGTTCAAGGGTGCGTCGACTCGATGAACTTGAGCACATGAATAGCTGAGGTCATGGGAAGTCCTGAAGGAAATATCAGTCGTTTGACTTCTCTAAGGTCGATTGATTTTCCAAAATTCAGTCGACTAAAATTTCTAAGGTTGACTGATTTTTGAAAATTCAGTCAACTCAAGCTTCCTATCATCAAGAGTATATGTCGACTTGACTAAAGGTTGTTGCATCTTCTGCTTGGTTGTTAAGCTATCAGCTAAGAACATCGGCTCAGATGTCTAGGTCATCATCCAAACTTGGTTGCCTTTTTCCCTGCTTCAGTTATCCTGAAGCTTGATGATTGCAGCGTAGTTGGTTGACCGAGTTTGTCGACCGAAGCACAAAATTCAGTTGACCAGAGTGAATATCTGTCGACTAAAACTGATATCCGTCAACTGAAATCTCATATCTGTCACCTGAATTCGCCTTGCTTTTGCATTTGGTCGACTGGTTTACCTGATAATCAAACACTTGGAAGATTTTTCAGATAACTTCATACAATTCATAGGTCACAGTTAGACATCATCAAAACACATAACATAACATTCTCCCCCTTTTTGATGATGGCAACTATGAGTCATTGTGCATTTTACTTAGTGTGACATAATGTGATCATTTGGTGAGCAACACTAAGGGTTTTCTGACCAACACTAAGGCAGGCACAACAGACGTGGACTTATGACTGAACGGACTGTGACTGACCACACTTGGGAGGGTGAGATGACTCAACACTCTTCTCCCCCTTTGACATCATCAAAAGATGAGGGGAGTAGAGACCAGTCTGAACAAGGATATGGAGCCAAGATGGAAAGGAGTAAGACACAAATAAGGGAGTTAGTTTAGCCAGTTTAGGGCAGAGAAGGAAACAACAATAGAGATTGAAAGCGATATGCATAGTCTGCCAGAGCAAAATACTGAGCTCAAATCCAAAGGGTAGAGTTTATCTGGCCTACGCTCAGAAAGTCAGCAGATATAGTTTCAGATTCTTCCTTTATCCAGCTTCTCATGAAGAGGCCCTTAATTTTGGCTGAATGGTTAGAGGCTAATAAGCCCAGAGTTCAACAGAAAACGGGTCAAAAAGAGGCATGTACATAGACTTAATAAAGATGAACCAGTCAATTGAAAGGATTGCCCTACTCCTCTTCCCTTTCCCTTACCCAAATTTCCAGTGGCTACTTTAGAGGTTGCTCCTACTAGTATGGAGATTAAACACCTTAGGACAGAGCTGATGGTATCCTTGCAGGGTTCAGCATACATGTTTCTGCTGTCCCTCAGCTACCTCCCCCCCTTTTTTTTAAAATAATGAAGAGCATTTAAGTCTAGTACACACCTTTTATTATGAGGATACACGTTATTTAGACGCCAGTATCCCCAGTTACTCAGTGTGACTGACTATCCTGCTTCATTTTGAGCAAAGGTAGCATTGTCACTTCCTGAAATAATTCAGCTTACTAATTTGATGAGGGAACCATATTTCTTAGTGAGATAATGCCATTGCTTTGCCTTGGAATCTTTCAAATTTTAAGACAGAGTTAACTTAGGCACTTCATGACTTAGTCCACTCAGCTTCAAAGGTAAAGGGACATGGTTTCTCAGTGGACCATGGTCATTGCTCTGTCAAGAGCAGCCCTTGGGGATTTAGAGACTCTTCCAATGTTTAAGAACAATACTTAGGTTAAAGTGCACCCCAAAGTTGCCTTTACACTTCCGATTTTCAGGTTGAGAGAAGGTTACGGGACATAACTTTCCAAGCTTGGTTGAAGTTTATTAAAATTGTGTATAGACTTTTAGCATTGTACTCTAGGACTTATTAACCCTAAACCATCAGTTTATTTTGGGTATGCACAGAGCTTCATAAAGGAAGATTCACATTTCAGTACACACTGAAGTATGTAGCTTGTGAGTAGATAAAGGCCTCCCCCTGGATCCAGGCTCATTATCCAAGAAGGTTCTGAAAGGGATAAGGCAGAAATTGGAAGGACCAAGAAATGAGCTCAAGCAAGATAGCAGATGTTCGCAGATGGGGAACAAATGATCAGACTCATCAGGATAGATGGGTCATCAAGCCAACTAAAAAATTGGAGACTTGTAAGGATAGGAAGAAAAGTAAGTCGACTTAGAATAATTTCTTTAGAAGATAGAAAGTCTGATGACTTTTGATCAAATAAAGAGGACATTCAGAGACAAGTGCATTGTGAACCAAACTCAACCGACTCCCCCTCAATTATTCAGTTTGTGGACTCTAGATAGCTGGATATAGAGACTCTTTGTACCTGGCGGAGTATCTTCTCATGCATAGTGAAAGTTTTTAGATAGACTTAATCTATCCGTCTATAAGTCACCATATACCGGTGGGTAACTATACACAGTCACTTGAAGACAAACAAAAGAAGAATCGACGTGCAAGACATACTCCCCCTGACTATAATAGCCCATGACTTCTAGGACTTACCAGAATTGAATATGACAGATTCAAGACATGAGAGGTCTGTAGAGACCCAATTCTCTCCTCAGAGTTGAGAATCTTTCATTATTTAGTAGTTTTGTGAAGAGATCACCAATTTGTCTCTCTATTTCAACAAAGTGCAGTTCAAAATTTTTCTTGCTTACCTCATCTCTAAGGAAGTGATGTCTTATTTCAATGTGTTTAGTTCTGGAATACTAGATGGGGTTCTTTGTTAAATTAATGGCACTAGTATTATCACACATGATGGGTGTACATCCAATATCTACATAGTAGTCTTGGAGTTGGTGCTTTATCCATAACACCTGGGTCCCACAACTCCCTACAGCCACGTATTCTGCTTCTGCAGTGGAGAGTGCAACCGAGTGTTGCTTCTTGGAAGCCCAAGAAACTAAACACCCACCAAAAAAATTGGTAATAGCCACTTGTGATTTTTCTATCAAGCTTACATCCAACATAATCAACATCAAAATATGAAACTAGGTCAAAATGACATGATGCGGGATTCCACAGCCCTAAGTCATGTGTGCTAACAAGATATCTCAGAATTCTTTTTACTGCAATCAAATGAGATTCCTTGGGATTTGCTTGAAACCTAGCACACAAGCATACACTAAACTATATATCTGGCCAAGAAGCAGTGAGATACAAAAGGGATCCGATTATATCTCGATATGTTTTTAGATCTATAGGTTTACCTTTCTCATCTACGTCCAGGGATGCACTTGTTCCCATGGACATGGATATATGCTTGGCATCTTACATTTCAAACCTCTTCAAAATCTCCAAAGTGTACTTGGACTGGTTTATGAAAAATCCATCTTCGGATTGTATTACCTGCAGTCCAAGAAAGAACTAAAGTTCACCCATCAAACTCATTTCAAACTCTTTAGTCATGAGTTCAGCAAACTACTCACACATTTCAAGATTAGTCGAACCAAACACTATATCATCAACATACACCTAAGCTATAATGATATCATCATTTGAAGCCTTGGTGAAGAGAGTTTGGTCAACCTTACCTCTCATGTACCCCTTGCCTGTCATGAAGGTGCTCAGTCTGTCATACCAAGCTCTTGGAGCTTGCTTCCGTCCATACGGAGCCTTATTCAACTTGAAGACATGATTAGGAAAATCATTATGCTCAAAATCGGGGGGTTATTCGACATAGACCTCTTCCTTAATTAAACCTTTCAAAAAGGCACTCTTTACATCTATTTGTTGCAGTTTTATTCGATGGGAGCATGCAAAGGCTAAGAGAATTCTGATGGCTTCTATCCTAGCCACAAGAGCATAAGATTCTTCAAAATCCAAGCCAAATTTCTGATTATAGCCTTTTACAACTAGCCTAGCTTTATATCTAGTGATGACACCATCTTTATTTAATTTATTTCTAAAAACCCATCGGGTTCCTATGACTGATTGTTCTTTCAGTCTTGGAACTAGATTCTAGACCTTGTTTCTTTCAAACTGATGAAGTTCTTCATGCATGACATTTATCCAGTTTTCATCTTTTAATGCTTCCTTAATATTTTTGGGCTCAATTTGAGATACCATTGCAATCAGATCTTGGTTATTGATATTCTTATTAAAGGACCTAGTCCTAGGTGGGTCATTCATGTTGCCAATTATGTTCTAAACTGGATGATCTTTTACAATGCGTATGTTGTTGGAGGACTCACCTATCTTTGTTGACCGATACTTGCTTTTGGGTAACTGATTAGCCCTTGGTTCTTCGGCCTCCTGCTGATTATCTTGTTCTGGATCCTCTTTGGATTCCAGAAACTCTCCATCTGCTCCTACATTCCAATCATCATCAGACTCATTAGATTTTTCAGTTAATTCATCAAATA
Source organism: Amorphophallus konjac (assembly GCA_022559845.1). Taxonomy (NCBI): domain Eukaryota; kingdom Viridiplantae; phylum Streptophyta; class Magnoliopsida; order Alismatales; family Araceae; genus Amorphophallus; species Amorphophallus konjac. The sequence goes on from CM040126.1 coordinate 250,710,429, forward strand.
TTACATGAGGAGATTCTTCTACAGTCTGATTTTTGACATTGAACACCCTCTATGCTCTAGATGTGTTAGAGTAACCCAAAAGTATTCCTAAATCACTCTTACCCTCAAATTTATCAAGATCAGCTTTATCATTGTTATGGATGTAACATTTTGAACCAAAAGCTCTAAAGTAGGCTAAGTTGGGTTTATTACCTTTGAGCATCTCATAGGGGATTTTCTTACTCTTTGGCTTTACCATGGCCCTGTTTATGATATAGCACGCAGTGTTTGCTGCTTCTGCCGAGAACTTCCTTGGTAGTTGACTGTCATGTCCCGAACCGATAGCAGCGATGCATTACTCGGAACGTGACAATGAATAGTCATGAATAATCAAAGTAACCCATAAGACTTCAAATTCAAGGCCAGACAATATTGACAAAGTATGATTCTTATTAATAATCAAATGTCAACTTACATATCTTGACTCAACTTACATAAGAAAAAGAAAAAAAGACTCAAATACACTTTAATATAAGGGAAAAGACTCAATGACATGACGAGACTCAATAAAATAAAAAGACACCGGCTCCGTCTTCTAGAGCCCTCATCACTCTTGCCATTCTCCATCTGATTGATTGTCTTCGATATTATTACCTAAAAAATGTTAAAATAGGGTGGATGAGCAAATAACTCAGTAGGAATTATATCTCTCATCAAGCAGGATATAAGTGATTAGCTAATTAATTTGTACTTGAGCATGAAATGCATGAACGATATAACCTAAAAATCATGATAATCAATTTAGCAGAAAGGGTGATCATTCTTGAACATCGAAGCCATGGCAGATATAAGCTCAAGAAAAAAGGAAATAAATTCTCATGCAGAACCAAGGACGAGATGTTAGTATGAAATAGAGGCAGATGCTTCAGATGAACATAACTTTAGAATTGGCCAGAATATATCAGAATTTTAATAATGATAAGTAAAAATAATCAGTCTAGCAGAATATCTAAATTATCAGAATAACATAATAATAGGATATCAAAATTTCAAAATAACAGAATTTCTAGATTAACAGAATTTACAGAATGACATATATAACAGAATTTTGCAGATTTACAGACTTTGGTGCAATGTCACATCCAGAATTCTCATGGTTTATCGAATGGACTTCTATCCTATCTGGCATTGGTTGTCGAGGACCCATAACCCTTAATATTTTAGAATCTTGTATTTATGGCCAACATAAAGTCAAATGGTTATGTTCTCAAAATTTTGACAAGGAATTTTTTTGAAAGGAATTAATAGCATGTCTTAGCTAATGTGGATGATAAACGAAAAGATCCGTGATATAACGGAGTTTAGGGATTAAAGAACATGTAGGGACAGCATGTCGGTAAATCTCCCATGAAATCTGAATATTTCAAAAACTGGGTTAATTGGCGTCTATATAGTCGCCGCGAATTTAAGAAATAACGTCTACCATATGGATGCTAATTATCAGGAACAGTAGGCACGAACGGATTTGGCGTCAGTGTCATAGACGTTAATTCTAATTGGCGTCGACGATCAGGTTGTCAATTACAGACAGAGACTAGACTTCTCACAGTGACCCATCGGGGCGATCCGTGATGGCTGGGGCGTCATGTTTCTTCAGAGGGACATGACAAAAACACGGGTACAACTAGCTTGGTGGCCTTGAGGGAATCCAAGGCTCCGCGAAGACTTACAGAGGTCTCAATGAAGAAAGCACCGGTCCAGCGGAAGGAGTATCCGACGGAGGGTCCTAACCTCACTAAGAGTTGACTGTGAGCGATAAACATAAATAGGGACCACGCCTCGACCGTGAGGTGACGGTGCCAAGACCTAGCGGTGTGGGATCAAGAAAAGTCCGAGGAAAAATAGTAACGGAAATAGCGTCTGGACAGTGGCTGCTATTTGAAAATAACGTCCAATGTATGGACATTAATCAATAAATTATTCAGATTTATTATATTTTCTAGAAATGTACGTCTCTTTCTAGAGGCGCCAATTCTTAAATTAGTCTCTTAAAAAGGGTGCTAATAGAGGCGCCAATTCTTAAATTAGTCTCTTAAAAAGGGTGCTAATACTTATTTAACAGATTATTTATCGATTTTCAAGTAATTGGCGTCACAACTAAAGACGCCAATTCATTATTTTTACTATTTAATTATCTAATTTCAAGAAATAGCGCCTCTTCGGAAGGGCGCGGATTCTCTAGATAGCGTCGTGCGTGTGGACGCATTTTTATATATATAAATATTATTTCATATTTATATATTTTTGAAAGAATGTGAATAGAGATGAGTCTTTAAAAGAATAAAGATGGATGGGGGACATTAGTTGAGGCACAAAGAGAACAAGGTATGAAAAATCTTACAAGAAATAACGTCAATGCCCTTGACGTTGTTTCTTTACCGTATTATAATTAAGTGAATAGTGTCACTTTTTATTTAATAAAAATTTAGTGAAACAAAATATATGATAATTAAGAGAAACATCCAAGATGTTTAACCATGAAAAATCATAATTTTATTTTTTCCAGTTAAAAAGATAAAAATCCTTTATGCTTATACGGAATATAAACATATGAACGGTGCTATCTTTAGATTAACCAACTTTTCATGGATCTAATTACATGAAATTTAGGAGACAATTATGGAGATTTCAAGAATATATTTATCTAAAATTTTATGCATATGTTTATGTGATTATGAAATTCTTAACCCATGTGTTAATGTGTTTTACGTGAAGGAGGGACAATCTAACTACGTAAAACATGCAAACATGGTGAAAAACAAGGATTCTGGATGTGCATGCACGAACTCAGTTATTAACTGGGTTTTACTTGAGTATTGAGAACACCTACCATACGTGGTTTAACAGACGAAGGAAAGAAGCAGTAGCTAAACTATGCACAGGATGCACAACATGAAGAAACAGAATGGGAAGAAGACGTCCCCCATGCACGCCCCCTTTGCAGCAATAACAACAGTATGTTTCTTCTTGCACGAAGGGCCCTTATTTATAAGGTTGGCATGGAGAGCATTGGCGGAGCAGCAGGGGGGTCAAGGGGGGGCAATTGCCCCCCCTTGACTTGGCTAAATCTTTCTCTGTCTTTGCATTTGCCCTCTACTCCCGGTTGAATTTTTTCGAGTCTATCGACGGTGGATATCTAAGTTTTACGATTAAGTTAAAATATCTACTGATGGTAGATATTTATCACCCATATTCATTAATTGGTTGTTTAACCGTAAATCGACGATGAAGATTTTCTTTTGTAAGATAAAAACTTAAAAGAGGTAAAAGAGGATAAAAGCAGCACAGTATAATCATAAAAAGGTATTACGACTGTCGGATGAGAAACTTTGTTTGTAGTTATGTAGGGTTATTTTTTGATGGTTGAGCATAAATAAAAAAAGGTTATCGGGCTGTGCAGATAGTAGATTTGTAGGCTTGTAGAAGGTCTCTCCGATCTGAACGTCTGCCTCCCTCCCCCCACACCCCACTCCACTTTGAGGAGCTTCTCTGTCAATACGGTTAATTTTTTACCTTGCTCAGTTCTCTAGTTATCTATTTGGTGACTTTGCTGTAATCGTAAGGCTTTACTATGAGGTTTTACTTGGCGAAGACATTTCATTTAGGACTTTAATTTTGTCTTTCTTTTTAATTCTTATTTTGTGTATTTTCAATCACGGGGATTTTGCATATCTCAGTAGCTTAACCTGGCTCTCCCTCTTAGTTGTTCCTGTTTGTGATTCATTACCTCGATTATATAATATAAAGTCGGCTCCCACTTGTCGGAAACAATGCATCTGATTTTGAAGTTTAAGTAATTTTTGTGATGATCAATAGATGAATGATAATTTTGTGACATATATTGAGAAGGAGGCATTCGAGAATATTGACAATGAGACAATAATGTAATGCTTTCAGAATATGAAGATCCGTCGTGGATGACTCACTTGTAAAATATCTTCTATTTGAATGAAAATAAATAATTTTTATTATATTAATTATATTTTACCCCTCTTTCAAACATTTCTGGCTCCGCCACTGATGGGGAGAGTCGTATAAGAATCCTAATTTTGTTTAAACTTCCCTCCTCGAATCCTACTGAGAACCCATTTGAAATAGAACACTAATTCCTATTGATCCTATCTTCCCCATGACGTAGCCGCCCTTTCCTAATGGTTCGCAGGAAAACATACAGGAACCCATCGAACGTAACATGACAAGAGTCCTAAAGGTCCGAAAAATCTTCCTATGGAACCTCCCGTGCGAAGCCCATCACCAACATCTTTAATACAAAACCCACAAGGCCCCAATTTTCTCCTACGGGTCTCTTGCCCATTAACTATTGTTTTAGAATTATAATGGGTTTAAGCTAATTGACATGTTAATATTTAAATTCAGCTATTTCTTTGTTAGCCCTAGTTATATATATATATACATATATATATATATATATATACATATATATATATATATATATTAACGTGAATACCTTATTTAAAGGTTCTTATTCTTCTGGATTTTATTTTCCATGATTATAATATGATCATTATTAATTATTATTTTCTTTTTTAAAATTTTTGAGTTGTTACATTGACTTTCGACCAGCATTGTACGGACAATCTCCACCATTGTTCGGTTCTTCCTTTCTATAATACCATTTTGTTTTGGGGTCATGGGAGGGGAAAATATGTGGATCAATCTTTCTTGATTGCAGAATTCAAAAAATAAAGAGTTTTCAAACTCTCCTCCATGGCCAGATAAGATAGTGGTGATTCTAAACTTACCTTCCTACTTTATTTTTCTAAAGAACTTCTGAAATTCAGAAAATGCATCATTTTTATGAGCTAAGAAAAAGATCCAAGTGAAGTGAGTAAAGTCATCAACAATGGCAAAGCCATACCTCTTTCCACTTAGATTGGCAATTCTAGTTGGCCGAAACAGATTCATATGCAGGAATTCAAGTGGCATGGATGACATAGATTTATTTCTAGATTTGAAGGATTTTCTTGTATGCTTTCCTAGGGAGCATGCTTGGCAAGTTTTAGTGCTCCTTTTGAAAGACAAGTTTGGCAACCCTCTTACCATATCATGCTTTGCCAATTTATGCAGAACACTATAGCTAACATGTCATAACCTTCTATGTCACAGCCATGCATCATTGAGCTGATTGGCCGACAGACAAAGATTTTCAAAAAATGAGCAATCAAGGTTTACCATGTAGACATTGTTTATTCTATGACTGTTGACGTTTAAAATTTGGCGTCAAGAAGCCGAACAGGGGCAGCTGAAGAAGAAATACACTCCTGGACAACTAGGTGTATCAACACACCTCACCAGTTGCATCGACGCACACTTAAAGAACAGAAAGCTTGTCGAGGTAATCAGTAGGCTGCGTCGACGCACATCACCAATGGAGTCGACGCATTTGAGACGAAGACGGGGAGCCTTCCAGGTGATCACGAGCTGAATCAACGCACCTCACAGATTGCATCGACGTGCCCCCAACGACAAGAGAATAGTACCAGCACGTGACCCAGCCGTGGCATGTGATCCAAGGCCAATGATTATGGAATCTTCCGTACGAGGATACCAGCTTCCAGAAGAGACTTCTTTTGTAAGAAATATAACCCATGAAATATTCCATAGGCTAGGAATATAAAAGGAGATGAATCCTTTGAAGGAAAAGGGGGCTGGCCGCTACTAACCTCTGGGTGATCCCGTTCCTCAGCTGAACTCCAAGAAGCCTAAGCTTTTGAATGACCTTGCTCCCCATAGTGATATCTGCATCCCCACTAGAGTGTGAAGAAGAAGGCGGGGAGGAAAACAGGGAGAGGTGAAGCCCCCGGGGGGGAAAGGGAGTCAATGCTCCTTACCCCCATGTTTCTTCGTTTTCTTTCTTCTTCCTTTGATGTCTTTTGTTTCTTTATGTGTAATGCCCGAGAATTTTCTAGCAATTTTTCTGGGATTAAATATAATTATTAAACATTTAAAAAGACTTAATGGGCTATTAAGAGAATTATGGGTTAATTAAGTCAATTTAAAGACCCTATATTAACTAAAAGGCTCAGCCCAATCCAAATAGGCCTAAAGACCCAATTTTATGGCCTTCTAAACTAAGCCCATTACTAGAAACATAATTTGGGTAATTGGCGGCTTTAAATTAGATAAAAAGGCCCATTTAGTGGATAAATAGGTGATAAATCTGAAAATCTAAAATTTTTGAAATAAACGCATAAACGTGGTCTATCGCACGACGGCTATATCATAATAGCAGTCCCCATCCGACCGCTAACATCTTCCGTTAACGCAACGGCGAGAAACATGAAAAGTTTGTATCTTTCGCATCCAAATTCCCATGGATCGAAGCGTGTAGATATGTAATCTTGTCTAGGACTCTTGGGGATCGATCTTACCCCAAATTAGGACTCCTAATCGATCTAATCTACCAACCCTAACTTAAACCCCATAAATAGAGCCCAGATTCGACCTGCGCGAACCCATGTTTTGGCTCTCATTGTTCGATGGTAAGGAGTTGGTATTTTTGGTTGGTTCTTTAGAACTTTTTATTTACCTTAGTTTCATCTAACTCCCCTCCAAAGTTCGTGCTAGGAGGACAAGTATCTAGAAAGTTAGAAGCTCCTGAAGTTATTGTTCCTCTACAAGGCGCTCAGGATCCAGCGTGCCGGTCCAAGAAGATCTAGGGATTGGAAGCCCTAATCGAGGTATTTAGAAGATCATCCTTTGGAACAATTTGTTAACCTTTGTATCTTCTATCTACCCTCCAAATTTCATGGATTTAGGTCAAGTGGTTAAGGAGAACGAAGGACAAGAAGTTGCTGGTTTGGCACAGGATGTGCAGAAACCAGGGCGTCCTTCCAGTCCAAAATTCAAAGACTGGAACCTGTTACAGAGGTAAGTTATCTCATGAAAAGGCTAAATTAACGTGTAAGGAACAAAAGCCCTCTAGTTTCTCGTTATTTCATGCATTGTACTTAGAGGATTTCATGTTTTACTATGCTTGCGCATCTAGGTTATCACTACATGCATGAACAATGCCTTTAATAAGAAAATTAAATATTTTTGGCTTAATTCATGCAAAATCATGCATCTCCATGCGTTTCTTATGTTCTATCATGTCTTATCGCTCTGTTTAGCATGGTTTCTCGTTACCTATTGCTCACAAATAGGCCTTGTATGCCCTATTTTACTTCTATCTGCTACAAACAAGAAACGATCTCTATTAGACCGTCATAATCATATAGTGGCCCTATGATAGACCGCTAACATCAAGATACGGTCCTCCTATGACCGCTATTTTCTTTCTGTGGTCTGCACTTTGTTAACTCCAAACAGATTGTAGATTAGCCCTTTTAATTATATGTTAAGCCTAGGTAATTAGGTTTTATTCCTAGTTTTGACTCTGCATTCGTAATATTGGTTATATTGTGCATCATCTTTGATAGATTGCATATCTTACATGTTTTAATTACTTATTTTAAACTTATGTTAATTTCATGCCAAAGCCATATACTCTTGTATTTTTTTAATCGAATCAATATCTGTTAGGGAAGGCAGGGGAGCGCTCACCCCTTCAGGGAGGGAATGAGTTGGTCGCTCCACTACTACTCACCTGACAGAATTTTATTAAAATGAATAATGAAAGAAGAGTACACATAATGAAAACTAGGGCCTGAGAGAAGGACAACATATCTTATCAAGACGATAGGGACCTTTGACAACAATGGGGAGCTCAGCCCAAGCGAAGCAAAGAAATGGGGAAAAAGAGAAAGAACAAACATAACTAGTGAGGCTATCAGCAACTTGATTGGCTTCTCTGTACACATGAGAGATGGATACCCGTGTAAGCCGGCATTTAGAGGCCACATCATGAATGATATATGTGAGACGCCAAGGGCAAGAGAAGTAGCCCTTTAAGATATGTACCAAAACTAGCGAATCCAATTCAACGGCAACTGAGGAAACACCTCTTTCACAACATATAGAAAGCTCATCATGGAGGGCCAAAGCCTCAACTTTAATGCTAGAAAGGATCGCAGGGTATGCAGCAGCAAAAGCAAGCACAATATCACCATAAGAATCTCTAAGGACACCCCCACCACCAGCAGCACCAATGTTGCGCTTAAAAGCCCCATCGACATTTAGCTTCAAAGAACCTGTAGTCAGAGCGATCCAACGAATCAACCGCGGAAGTGGTGACTGAGACGTAGCAAGATTGATACCCCATGAGACAAGCATATTACGCTGCTGTGGGGAAAGATCTCTCCCCTTAAAGTGGTGTACATGGACCAAAGATTTGGTGCTGTCGTAATATGTCTAGATATACTCTTGTATTAAAGTTAAACTTCACATGCTTTAAATGAACTTATTCTATTGATGATTTGATCATTGTTTTCACGATTTCACTCTCATCTATTGTCTTTCTGGTTATGTACATAGCACATATCCCGGTATGTGACTATTAGTTACACTTTGCACTTATAGGCACATTTTCATGGTCTTGTGAACCTCTTCGCCGGATATTGCTTCTATCGGACTAGGTGATCTTATTTCAAGGCCACCGTAAGTGTCCGCGAGTCTAGGATTCCTACTAAGACACCGAGCTGGTTGTACCCTCCAATTGTCTAGAAATCACTCACATCACTGGTGTTTTCTGAGTCCTAGCTAGTAGCGGCCATCAAGGAGACCGTAATTGTCAAGCAGCTGCTTTCCAATGACCATTATCTCTCAGACTTTTCACTGCGTCGACTCTTCTTTCTTCTTGCGTCAAATCCCAGGACTGCCACCTTCAGGTTGCAGCCAGGCTAGTGACCGCTATTTTAAGAAAATAGTCCAGGCATGACCGTTTCTATCTCAATTGTGTTTAACTCGAGGTTTGACCCACGGGCTGATTTCCCTAGGTTCCTAGATGGTCTATGTATTATCTAGAACCTAACACCTTGTTCAATAAGCTATTAATTAATTATGAAAGTTAATGAATGTACCGTTGCACTACCGAATTTCTCCTGTAATATGATCTTGTGATGAGGACATCACACACAGCTCTTCATAGCTCGAGTCCTCCACACATCCTTGAGGAGGCTCGGCGGCACATATCTCCAGTTATCTTTATTTTTTTGCTTGTTTTTGTAATTTTCTTTATTGAGTCATATGGTCTTTAGTCTAATGTTCCTTATTTGGTGTTAATTGGGCCTTAGTATCCTAGTTTGGCCCCGTACATGTGGTTTAGGATAGTCTTGGTCTTTTGTGTGAATGCCATAGGCATTATGGTCATGTAAGAATTTGGGTGCCTATAAATAGGAGCCAACCCCTCCAATGTAGAACTAATGCATTAAGAATTAAAATAAATCACATTTGAGTGAAATCTTTCCCCCTCTTCAAGTGGAGTGTGACTCTCCCTTTTCTCTCTCTCTCTCCAAGAGGGGTGCGCCCTTTCTCTCTCCTCTCCCTTCCACATCATCTTCTCTCTCTTCCTCCCTCATTTAAGTGTCTCCCCAACTCCCCACATGCCACATTACTCCACCCCTAGCCCCAAGAAAGAATCCACCACTCTCCTGGCCACCCTCCAACCACCAACCACCCACTCCCCTTCCCCAAGCCCACATCCACCTCTTCTAAGGCAGGAGGGGCTTAACCCTAGGCCAAATTTGAAATCTCCCCCCCAGCAAGTTGTGCCCTCCCCTCTCTCCTTCCCCCCACAAGCCCTGGTCGACCAGCCCACTCCCCCATTGTAGCTCTTGGCCGGCCTCCCCTTCCTCTCCCATTGTCCCTCTAGTGCACACCCAACACCCCCCATTGCCATCTCCAGCAAGCTCCAGCCTATCACCGCCCTCACCTCCACCCCATCAGCTCCCCAAAAACCTTCCAGTATCCCCCCCCTTCTCCCACTGCTACCATCCACCATTTCCCTACTTTCCCACCGCCCTTTCCCTACCCCTAGCACCATCCCCACTGCAGGTTGTCGCCAAACCTATAGCAGCAGAGGCACCCCAGTTTGCAGAGCCTACCACGGGCTCCCCACGAATCTCCAGGAGGTCTACTATACACCATCGGAAGCGTCATCCAGTTAGATTTGCAATGAAGGTGGTCCCGCCCTCATCTAACCACTGGTCTGACCAGAAGATCGATTCTCGTCAGCCTGCGCAACCGGGATTTGGCAGACCACCTGAAGCTAGTTGCAGACGCCACCACGGTCAGGCCTGAGAAGTTCTTGGTGATATTTTTGGTGGAGGTGATTTCCTACAAGTCCACTTCCTGTCCGTGAGAGTTGGAGGCCGTTCAACCCCCGGAGCGCCCCTTTCCGGCCGTCCCCGCTGGCGTGCACAGCTCAGCTCTAGCAGAACAAGGTTAGACCCAGTACTACTCTTCTGGACACCACGCTCTACTCCGGCCACGTCTTGGGGCTCCGTAAGTGCCTGTGCGAAGTAGGCTTCCCCATGGTCGCATTGGCGCTAGCCCCGCCTTCATCAGATTTTGGAGGAGCCTGGGGTACCCTTTCATTTAGGTGACTGCGATTCTAGACTAGACAGAGTTGCAACCGACCTATCCTGAACCCGGGGCTGTGGCGGCCCTCGTCGTCCCTCGATCGGCCTCAAATTTCTACAACGCCTTCCTGGGTCAGTCTCGATCGTCACAGCACTGATCCCGCTGCCAAAATAGTCCAGAGGAGTTCGTGGTCGTCCCGATACCGACACCCTGTCAGTCAGGACCAGGGTGGAGTGAACTAGTTAAGATCGTGAAGTTGGACCTGCAACGCCTCAACCAGAACCCTGATCGATCGTCGGCTTCCTTCTGCAAATTGCTACTTCATACCCAGTCAATTCAGCACTGGCCTTGGTCCCATCAACTCTCAGAGGCGCCCGCAATGACCTCGACTTCAGCCCGCTGTCCCTGTAAAACCGGCACCGTGACAGATTCAGCTTTAGCTTGTTCCCCACCCTGCCTGGCCAGCTGAAAGCCCCTCCCTATGTGGAGGTAGTTTTGGTTGTAAAAGATTAACCCCCACCCCTTGATGAACCCTCATGCGAGAGGTGTAGTGGTGTAAGCCTTCCATTTCAGGTCAAAGCATCACCGGCGCAGCGTGCGGGTGCACACCCACGCTTCCCCGCTCACCCCATCTCCGCCCGGGATCGCTGTCTTCACACCGATCAGGTGAGCGACTGGATCCCTTGCTGGTTTACTTTTTTTGCTTGATTAGTATTGCTTCTGAATGCCCGTCGGATGGTGAGGTGAGTGCCCAGTCCAAAATTAAACCAATTGAGTGACCACTGTCGAGTGAGGCGAGAGCTACCCCACAGCCCACGCCCTTGGCGTGCAGGTCGCCCACGGCGTTAGGAGTCCCAGCCCCATAGGGACTCAGCCCAAACAAAGCCAAAGCTCGGAGCATCAAGGTCCAGCCCTGGACCCCCTCCACCATCGCTGAGTTGCCTACGGGCAATAGCGAGCGCTACGCGAGTGAACCCGCTCGAGTGAGTCCGTCGCCTTCGTTGCATGCTTGCGGGTCTAGGTCCTAGGTGCATCAAGTCTTCCCCGTGGCATCCTAGGATGTGCCACATCAGGTGGTATCAGAGCAAGTTCTTGGCTTATTCCCACAAGTCAAGTCCATGGGCATGTGTAGGGATGGGTTTTTCCACTCTTTATTTATATCTATTGATTATTTATTTATATGGATTTATTTATTTATTAGTTATTTTTTTATTAGGCGTGCCAGTCACCGGAGTGACAAATTATTATGCACTCGATCTAACTTGGTCAATCGATTGTGATGTTCATGTCGAGACTCGGAGTCCGTCATACCATAAAGGTTATGACGTTAATTACGTCCTCTAAGAAAGAGGATAACCCTTGATTAATTGCCAAGAGGGGATGCCCCAGGGGCAAGACAAGATAAGACTACAATGCTGACTTCATTCGCAGGATGTGAAATGCGTGTGGATAATCATGCAATGCAAGATATGAAATAATGTGCGGAATGAATCCGACAGCATATCCCCTTATCTTAGTCTATGCCAAGTGGGAATATAGGTCATCCATCCACGAAGTGCCGAGATGGAAGCCAAAGGAGGAATGGGCGTAGCCCGAGATCCAAGGGGATCCAGGTATGACGGGACAATGTCCATTGTCATGATGTTTATTGATATCCCCTTAAGAAACCATTGGAGGACATGCAGTGACAGGACTCCAAAGGTCAGCAGGGTTAGCAAAAAACGTTGCAGTCAAACGACATAATGTGAGGGTAAAGCCCCATTAATTTATCTCCCTTAGGCTTGGATGAAGGATCATGATTCCCCATGATATGATGAAGGTCGGCAGGGAGGCTGATGAGGCTAGGAAATTGGGCATAGATTGAGCTTAAGGCTCATTAAGGTTGCTGGGAAATTGGGTGTTTGAGTGACAAGAGGCATCAAGATGAACCGGTGCGGATGGGAACCAGCGTGAAGATGAACCGGCGCGGATGGGGTCCCGACGCGACCAGCTTCGGCGCGACAGTGAGCACGGAAGGGGGGCATCGGCCTGGTATGTGGTCGACACGACCAGTGTCTCGGCGTGCCCATCACCCGACGCGGAACTGGCGCCGAGAGGGGGCCGCGTCGGGAGGCTGTATGGCGCCGACGAGAGTAGCTTCTGTAGGTGTTCTGAGAGTTTTGTGAGGTTATGGGGCTGATGGGTTCTATTGAGGAGATTTCTCATGTTCAATGGGATCTCATGGGCTCGTCAACGGTGATACTTAGGTAGGGTAGAAGTGAGGGTGAACTCATCCACAGAAGGTCTAGGGAGACCATGTGATCTTGATGAGTATATCCCCTTCTCACAGTGAACAAAGAGCCGTAAGATAGCCTTTCTCAGGGCCTTTGCCACACCCAATGGGGGTAGATTCCTCGATTTAATGAAAACGTCACACGATTCGATAAAGTAAAGATCGCGAATGACTTTCGGCAGTATCTCCTCTTATTTTGGACTGTGCCAAAAGGAGAGTATAGGTCATCCATCCACGGAGTGCCGGGATGGAAGCCAAATGAGGAATGGGCATAGCCCAAGATCCAAAAGGATCACAATCCGATGGGACAATGTCCACTCATCGTGGTATTTATTAATATCCCCTTGGAGAGGCCATAGGAGAGCATGCAGTGGCAGAACTCCTTAAGCCAACGGGGTTACAGAATGTAGGGGGGTTGAGCCACATTGATTTAGCTCCCACGAGGGCTGAATGAAGGCTATTTCTCCTCCCTGGGGTGATGAAGTCTTATACTGATGGATCATAGGGCTCAGAGCTCTTGAGGGCATCGGCACGAGGCTATCGGCATGAGTGGAGATCGGCGCAACAGGGAAGATAAGTCTCGGTGCGTTGGAGGGGGATGCCCAATCGGCGCAGGTAGCACTTGGCGTGGAACTGGTGTCGAGGGAGGGCCGCGTCGGGAGGCCGTTAAGGCGCCGACAGAAGGCTTTCGGGGTTTTCTAGAGCTAAGGGTTTTTAGGGGTTTGAAGAGGTTTTGAGCTGAGGGTTTCAGAGGCCTATCTGAGGATTCAAAGGGGTTCTATTCAAGGATTTTTGAAGTGTTGTACTCAAAGATTTAGGGAGCTTTAGTCTGAGGATTCTAGGGGGTTTTATCCAAAGGTTCATGAGGCTTTACACAGGGTTTCAAGGGGTTTTAGGATGACCATTGAGGTTGGTTTTGAGAGAAATCATCGGAGGAGGAAATGGCTTTCATTCTCGAGCTTCATTGAGAGCCAGGTTATCGATTGAATCCCACAAGTCTTGACTTGGGTGTATCCCTCACCGTTCCGCAAATGAGAGGCCATGAGATGGGCTGCTCAGGCTCTCACCACGATTGTGAGGTTGGGGAAAACAACTACGATGTAGTAGGAACATAATCGAGCGGTCTGAAGGGTATGCATACGACAGAATCCGATCCATTCACAACAGCTATCAAACATAATAGATTTCAACGAGGTAGAGAGAGATAAAACTCCAAGATCTCATATCTCATTTCATTAAAAAAGGATGCATAAATTTCGCACAGAGGGGAAATCAGACTACAATAGTCTACATACAAACTGATGCCCCTTGGAAATATGCCAGACTATGCCAACACTTAACATCGACGGAGGAACAAGCCTCAGAAACAAACTATAGAAAATAGAGGCATACTATAGAAGACAGATCGAAACAAAGAATGGGGAAGGGGAGAATATAGCCCCCGAGGGCATTAGATAGACAAACCCAACCTTGAATCTCCTTCCTAGGGCTTCTACTGCTCTCTTTTTCTTTCAGATCCCTTCCAACGGGCTCTCAGACTCTCTTCTTTTCTCAGGGGCTACTTCTGCTTCGATTGCCTTTTTTTCTTCTCTCCTCTTCTTTCTCTTGTATCTCCTCCCTCTATCAAAGGCAACATCTTTTTATAGAGGGATGACCTCATGCTCTCGGCACGAGCTCCCCGGCGCACCCGACACGCAGCGTCTCGGCGCGCCTGGCATGCAGCATCTCGGCGTGTTTCTTCTTGTGTTGGGCTTGGCCCATTTGATTAGCATTCGACGCCGGACAGGGGCTCATCTAATGGGCTTTTCTCCATTGGTCTTATGGACATCTCAGAATAGATATTTGTTCTTCCTGAGGCTTGCTTGACACCTTGCATTCATGAATATATGTGAGGCCATGTGCATCCCATTTTTATGAGTATCAGAATTGTCTGAGGATCCTCTTCAGTGGGAAGATGATTGCTCGGAGTTTGTCATAGTTTTTTATCTGTCGGACTATCTGAATGATAGCCGTGCTGGGCAGCGGCCTAGCCAGAGATGGCTTCAGCTGATCAAAGTGTCAGGGGTAGTGGATCTCTTCTATTCTGATTCTCCGAACTTCCAGGGATGGCACAGAAGCCGCACCCTTGATTGATCTTCAGAGCCCTGAGCTTGCTTTGGCTTCTTCTTCTATATTTTAGGTGTCAACAAATGCCCCCCACCCGCAGGTGGCGTAAGCGAAGGATGAGTGACACGGGACCTGCGGGTGTACATTGCATCATACTCTGTACTTCTCTTCAGGCCTGCTCCTGTTCATAGTGCATTTCCATAGCTTGAAATCTTCATTCTGGTTGCGTACTCCCAGTACTTTGCAAGCATATTTGGACAGACACCATCCTTTTAGGTTTAATTTCTTGGTTGCAGCATCCCAGGGTGAACAAGCCAGCGCGGTTGACGGTCTCGGCAAGTCCATCTCGGTGCGGCATACAACCGACGCGGAGCTTATGTCGGCGCAGCACTAGTCTCGACGTGCCCTTTTTATTTGGCGCCCTCGGTGCGGGCGGCATTCCCGGCGCGCCTTTTTCTGTTGTTGCGCTCTCGGCGTGGGGGAGCTCTCGGTGCGCATTAGGGTTTTACCCTATTTATGTGCCGAGAGGACGAGGGAAGCTCATTTCTCACTAAGCTTTCTCTCTCTTCTTCCTTCATCCTCCACCGCGGCGGCGATCGGCGTGAGGGGATTTTCCCTTTTCATTTCTCCCCTTTTTGCAATGAAATACAAGTTTCTCTTAATTCTTTAGGTGTCCACCTTCACACTTGTATTCTATCATATCTTGTACAATTTTGGTGACTTGTATGGAAGCATACCCGTAATTGTACTGCAGGAGAGCGTCCACCCTTTCAAGGAAAGGATGGGGGCCTCGCTCCACCGCGTGCCGGGCTTCCAGAGGTTCACCAAATTTGCATAAATGTAAGTCTCATTGGCCAGAAGTGCTGACAGTATGACTGCTGGCTGATGTATGCATATGAAGGATTCACATGTCTCATTGAAATGGATGGAAGGTCCATCTTAGACGGGTTCTAACATCGATCAAGGCGAAGTGCCTTATGGTCATAAAAAGCTTCATCACCGGCATTGGGTTTATGCCGATGCAAGGAGATGGGTGTGCTTCAGGGTAGACGAAAGGTCTACTCCGGGTAGGTTTCATTATTGATCCAGGCGATGATGCCTTGCGACCGATGGAAGGTTTTATCGTCGGTGGGACTTAGGATAGCATAAAGTGGGTGGGTTTCATCAAAGTACACAAAGGGCCTACTCTGGGCAGGCTTCATTATCGACTTGGGCGATGATGCCTTAGGACCGACAGTGGGTTTCATCATTGTCATTGGGTTTATGCCAATGCAAGGGAATTGATGTGTTTCATCAGAACGGACAGAAGGTCTATTATGGGTAGGTTTTATTATCAGTGGGACAATTGATGGAAGTGTCACCAAGAGGTATAGCATATGTTTTCATGTTATAGTAATCACATTACTGACTCAAGCGCCCTTTCGGGTTTTCACCGGAGCCAGCCCCCTCTTGCTTTTGCCCACGCGCCCTTTCGGATTTTCACGTAGCGGGGTACCCGATTTTGCCTGTGGTGCCCTTTCGGGTCTTCACCACAGCTGGGTTAGAGCCATTTTTGCCCTTGTCCTGATAGAGGATCAAGACTGGCGAGGCACCTCTATTTTAAGCCTCATTTTTTTTATTCATCATTTTTTTGAACTCAATTCTCGGGATAAAGCCGGGCTTGAGGAGATACTGGCCGACCTTGCCGATGATGGCAAGGGCCATGAGGAAGTTGACCGATCTTGCCGATGATGACAAGGGTCGCAAGGAGGCTGACCGATATTGCCGATGGTGACAAGGGTCAGAAGTAGGATGACCAATCTTGCCGATGGTCACAAGGGTCGCAAGGAGGCTGACCGATCTTGCCGATGGTGACAAGGGTCAGAAGTAGGTTGACCGATCTTGCCGATGATGACAAGGGTCAGAAGCAAGTTGACCGATCTTGCCGATGATGACAAGGGTCGCAAGGAGGCTGACCGATCTTGCCGATGGTGACAAGGGTCAGAAGTAAGTTGACTGATCTTGCCGATGGTGACAAGGGTCCCAAGTAAGTCGACCGATCTTACCGATGATGACAAGGGTCAGAAGTAGGTCGACCGATCTTGTCGATGATGACAAGGGTCAGAAGTAGGTCGATCGATCTTACCGATGATGACAAGGGTCGCAAGGAGGCTGACCGATCTTGTGGATGGTGACAAGGGTCAGAAGTAAGTTGACCGATCTTGCCGATGATGACAAGGGTCACAAGGAGGCTGACCGATCGTGCCGCTGACTGATCGTGCCGATGATGACAAGGGTCATAAGTAAGTTGACCGATCTTGTCGATGATGACAAGGGTCGCAAGGAGGCTGACCGATCTTGCCGATGGTGACAAGGGTAGCAAGGAGGCTGACCGATCTTACCGATGATGACAAGGGTCAGAAGTAGGTCAACCGATCTTACCGATGATGACAAGGGTCGCAAAGAGGCTGACCGATCTTGCCGATGGTGACAAGGGTCAGAAGTAAGTTGACCAATCTTGCCGATGATGACAAGGGTAGCAAGGAGGCTGACCGACCTTGCCGATGATGACAAGGGTCAAAAGTAAGTTGACCGATCTTACCGATGATGACAAGGGTCGCAACGAGGCTGACCAATCTTGCTGATGGTGACAAGGGTCAGAAGTAAGTTGATCGATCTTGTCGATGATGACAAGGGTCGCAAGGAGGCTGACCGATCTTGTCGATGATGACAAGGTCAGAAGTAGGTCAAGAAAGATCTCTAATGGGGATCGGGGTGATCTCCCTCTTCGGAGTTTCACTAGAATGAGGGTGAGGCAGAACTTAAATTACCACATTACTGACTTAAGCGCCCTTTCGGGTTTTTACCGAAGCCAGCCCCCTCTTGCTTTTGCCCAGGTGCCCTTTCAGGTTTTCACGTGGCGGGGTACCCGATTTTACCTGTGACGCCCTTTCGGGTTTTCGCCACAGTCGGGTTATGGTCATTTTTGCCCTTGTCCTAATGTAGGAACAAGGCCAGCGGTGCACCTCTATTTTAAGCCCCATTTTTCTTTTCCTCTTTTCTCTTTTTTTTTTTGATTCATATAACAGGAGGATGTTGAGAAGGTCGGCTAGGACATGAAGTCTTGCGTCGAGAGAGAGGGTTTATTCATCGGCAAGAAGGTGATGCTAACGCAAAGGATGGACTCTATGCCAATTCGGGCGTATGGCCCGTAATGGCAATGTTGTAGAAGGGTCGGCTAGGAAACGAAGTCTTGCGCCGAGAAAGAGAGTTCATTCGTTAGCAAGAAGGTAATGCTAACACAAAGGGCAAATTTTGTGCCGATTTGGGCGTAGGGCCCGCAATGGCAATGCTGTAGCAGGGTCGGCTAGGACACGAAGTCTTGCGCCGAGAAACGGGCTTATTCATTAGCAAGAAGGTAATGCTAACGCAAAGGGCAGATTTTATGCCGATTCAGGCGGAAGGCCCGCAATGGCAATGCTATATAAGGGTCGGCTAGGACACGAAGTCTTGCGCCGAGAAAAGAGGGTTCATTCGTTAGCAAGAAGGTAATGCTAATGCAAAGGGCAGATTTTGTGTCGATTCGGGCGTAGGGCCCGCAATGGTAATGCTGTAGAAGGGTCGGCTAGGACACGAAGTCTTGCGCCGAGAAAAGGGCTTATTCGTTAGCAAGAAGGTAATGCTAACGCAAAGGGCAGATTTTGTGCCAATTCGGGCAGAAGGCCCGCAATGGCAAGCAGTAGAAGGGTCGGCTAGGACACGAAGTCTTGCGTCGAGAAAAGAGGGTTCATTCGTTAGCAAGAAGGTAATGCTAATGCAAATGATAGATTTTGTGCCGATTCGGGCGTAGGGCCCGCAATGACAATGCTGTAGAAGGGTCAGTTAGGACACAAAGTCTTGCATCGAGAAAAGGGCTTATTCGTTAGCAAGAAGGTAATGCTAACGCAAAGGGCAAATTTTGTGTCGATTCGGGCGGAAAGCCTGCAATGGCAAATGTTGTTTTATATGTCATTATATGTATATATATATATATATTTCTAGAGCTCGGCCAGGACGGAGTGCCACTAAGCCAAGGTGGATAGAGCTTAGCTAGGGCGAGTACCACTAGACTAAGGTAGGTAGAATTTAGCTAGGATGGAGTGCCACTAGACTAAGGCAGGTGGAACTTAGCTAGGACGGAGTGCCACTAGACTAAGGTAGGTAGAGCTCGGTCAGGGCGGAATGCCACTAGACCAAGGCAGGTAGAACTCGGCCAGGGCGGAATGCCACCAGACTAAGGCAGGTGGAGCTCAGCCAGAGGGAAATGCCACTGGACCAAGGTAGGTAGAGCTCGGCCAGGGCGGGATGCCACCAGACCAAGGTAGGTAGAGCTCAGCCAGGGCGGAGTGCCACTAGACTAAGGTAGGTAGAGCTCAGCCAGAGTGGAGTGCCACTAGACTAAGGCAGGTAGAACTTAGCTAGGGCAGGGTGCCACTAGACTAAGGCAGGCAAAACTTAGCTAGGGCAGGGTGCCACAAGACTAAGGTAGGCAAAACTTAGCTAGGGCCGGGTGCCACTAGACTAAGGCAGGCAGAGCTCGGCCAGGGTGGAATGCCACTAGACCATGGTGGGTAGAGCTTGGTTAGGGCGGAATGCCACTAGACCAAGGCAGGTAGAACTTAGCTAGGGCGGAGTGCCACTAGACTAAGGCAGGTGGAGCTTAGCTAGGGCAGAGTGCCACTAGACTAAGATATGTGGAGCTTAGCTAGGGCGGAGTGCCACTAGACTAAGGTATGTGGAACTTGGTTATTCTGAGCATGCTGGTTGAACTGTGTGATACAGCTCCATATGTTTTCCATTAAGGGGAGAGAACTGGACGACTCCGTTGTGATCTACAAGGACATACTCACCTCCTTCATATACTCGGCGGATGACATATGTCCCGATCCAATTTTCAACCAACTTTCCTTTGGGGTTGGAGGCCATCACTTCTCTTCTTTTAACCATTACCATGTCACCTTTCTTGAATTCCCATCCTTTGACTAGCTTATCGAAAGCACGGGCCATGCGGTCTTGGTAGAGTTGGATATTTTGTTGCGCACGGAGACGCTTTCCTTCGAGCTCGGCGAGCTCCTCCAATCTTCTTTCTATCTTAGTCTGCTCGCTGCTTATCAATCCATGCTGGATGGCGATTCGCAATGAGGGGACCTCTAATTCAATTGGCACCACAGCCTCCGACCCATACACGAGGGAGTAAGGTGAGCAGCCAGTCAGGGTTTTATGGACTATACAGTAAGCCCAGAGTGCTTCGTACATCCTTTCTTCCCAGTCCTTTTTATTAGACTTGATAGTCTTTGCTAGCAGAGTGCATAGCGTCTTGTTGAAGGCTTCTGCGAGTCCGTTGGCTTGAGGGTAGTAGGGAGATGATGCCCTCCAATCAATCTTGTATTTGTTGGCTAGTCGGTATACCTTCTGATTCTTGAAGTGACTGCCGTTGTCAGAGATGATTCGGCTGGGTACTCCAAACCGGAATATTATATTTTGTCGGAAGAATCTGGCGACTAATTCCCCCGTCACTTCTCTCAGTGCTATTGCCTCTGCCCATCTGGAGAAGTAGTCTGTAGCTGTTAAGATATATTTGCATCCTGATGAAGATGCTGGTAGTTGTCCTACCACGTCCGTACCCCATTGAGCAAACGGCCAGCTTGGGATGGTAGGGTGCAGTGGCACATGTGGCCTTCTTGACATAGTGGCATGTTCTTGACACATCTGACAGGCTTTGGCAAACTTGCAGCAATCGTCAAACATAGAGGGCCAATAGTAGCCCCGTTTCTTTATTTCATATTTCATTTTCGGACCGGCCTGGTGTGCCCCGGCTGACCGGGCATGGACTTCTTACATTACCTGCCTGGCTTCTCCTGGCGATAAGCAGTGAAGTAGAATCTTCTTTTGGGCATCTGCCATCATCCGGAACAACGTTCCATTCCTCATCTCATAAGAATCTTTTACTCTCAAGAGTTTCATTCTCTATTCTTTCTCTTTCAGGAGTTGCTGGTGTTGAAACCAACGCAGGAGGTGCTCCCACCAATCGGACTGCTGGATTCCTTCTACAGCTGCCACTTCATTTGCGTATTCATCGGCTAGAGCTTCTGTCACACTGGGGACTTGCCACCAGTTGATTACTGTTATATTCAAGCTTGTCTCAGGCGGGACTGCCAAAGAACTGGCCAGATTTACGAGGGCATCGGCTTGAGCATTATGTCCTCGATTGATGTGCTTGGCGCTAATGAAATAGAATCTTGTCATTAGGCGGAGAGCCAGATGGTAATAAGGAATGAGTTCTTGCTTCCGCACATCAAACTCCCCTTCCAACTGTTTTATAACTAGCATGGAATCCCCGAATGCTTCTAGCATCTGAATCCCCATGGACAGAGCAATCTGTAACCTGATTGTGAGGGCTTCATATTCTACTTCATTGTTTGTGCAGGGCTTATTTATTGAACAGGATGTATGTATGACTTCTCCTTCTGGGGATTTCAGGACTATGCCTGCCCCCGCCCGGACTCTGTTTGATCTAGTTACTGAGGTGTCAATTCTGGAAGCGCCGTCAAAATACAGTTGCCATAGAGAGGGCTGCACCTAGTCGACCTCTAAGGTTTCATCTTCAGGAAGCTCCGGTTCCAAGGGGCAGTCTTCAGGTACTGGATGCTCAGCAAAGAAGTCTGCAATAGCTTGGCCTTTGACGGCCTTTTGCGGTACATAGGACATATCATACTCCATAAGAATCACCGCCCATTTGCCTAGGCGGCCTTTGAGGGCCGGTTGGGACATGATGTATTTAAGCGGATCCTCCTTGGAAATCAGCTTAACTTCGTGCGACAACATATAGTGTCGGAGCTTTTTGACCGTGAAGACCAGTGCCAGGCAGATCTTCTCGATGTAGGTGTACCTCTCCTCAGTTCTGACCATTCTTTGACTGAGGTAATAGAGGGCTTGTTCCTTCCCTTCTTCATTATTTTGGGCCAGCATTGCCCCCAGGGAGTTGTATGTGGCTGCTATGTAGAGGATTAGTGGCCGTCCTTTCACCGGCGCACCTAGCACAGGAAGGGTCTTCAGATAATCCTTCAGCTTGTCAAAGACTGTCTGGCATTCTTCGTACCAGTAGAAGGGAACATCTTTCATCATTAGCTTATGGAAGGGGTGGCATCGCCCTGACAAGTTGGATATAAACCGTCGGATGTACGCCAGGCGACCTTGAAGAGATCTCAGCTCCGAGAGGTTCCTTGGTGAAGGTAGCTCCTGGATCGCCTTGATCTTTGCGGGATCTATCTCAATTCCATGATGTCTAACAATGAAACCCAAGCACTTTTAGCTCGAAACTCCGAACGCACACTTCATAGGGTTCATCTTCAATTCATACTGCCTCAACCTCTGGAAAATAACTCGGAGATCTTGCAGATGGTCTTCTTTCTTTCTGGTCTTGACTACCAGGCGTCTATGTAGCACTCGACCTTATGGTAGAGCAGCTCATCAAATATTCTAGTCATCGCACGCTGATAAGTTGCACCAGTGTTCTTTAATCCGAACGGCATTCTCTTGTAATGATAAATGCCTTTGGTAGTTCGGAAGGCAGTGTGGACCCGATCATGTTCCGCGATCCATATTTGCTTGTAGCCGGACGACCCATCCATGAATGATAGGGCCTCATGACCGGTTGTTGCATCTATCATGACCTCCGTTATTGGCACTGGGAAGTCATCTTTGGGGCAGGTTGTATTCAGATCTCAGAAGTCAACACATATCCGAATCTGTCCATTCTTCTTCTTCACGGGCACAATATTGGCTAGCCATGTGGTATATTGATTTTCCTCGACGAAACCCACATCAATGAGCTTGTCGACTTCCTTGCATATTTGAGTGATGAGCTATGGCCTCATGCGCCGCGGCGGCCGCTTCACCGATTCGGCTTCAGAGTTTATGGTTAGCTCATGTTGTCAGACCGCAGGGCTCAGTCTTGGCATTTCCTGGTAGGTCCAGGCAAAGCAATCCCAATATTCCTGTAGCAACTGGATATATAGCCCCTGCTCTTCAGTAGATAACTGGGCATTGAGGAAGGTCGGCTTGGGGTCATCCTCGTCTCCCAAGTTGACTTCTATCAGTTTATCAACTGTTGCTTGGCCTCCGTCTTCTATCTCCGGGGGTGCAGGCTACAGGTCGACAAAGTCTGGTATATCATCTTCGAGGTCGAGGACCTCGATCTCTTCATTTTGCCTTATCTCAGCTTCATCAAGAATCTCTGGTTCGGCCTGTAGTGGCTGTCTGCATTGTTCTGCCAGCAAATCTACCTCAATAGCCGTTCCGAGGGGTGAGTTGATTGCCTCATCCCTTGCTGAGGGGGTTGCAGGCACTAAGGACTGGTGATTGTTTGTCATTGAATTAGAGTAGCACTGCAGCTTCATGGTACAGGGTGAGAAGGTCTCAATCCCTTGGATCACCATATCTTCAGTGGAGGTAGCTTTTTCTTTTCTAGCAACATCTATCTCTTGATCAGGCTTGGGAGAAGCTCCCTTGACTAGTTCAAGAAGTGCTGGCATCGCCATCAGAGGAGGGCTGCTGGAGGGAGGCAGCCCCGCTTCTTCAACATCTTCAGCTACACTACTGCTAGTTGTGTCGAATTTGGCTTGAAGAGCTGCTTCTTCAGGGTAGACCTGTTCCCAGCATCGGTAGGGGAATATGGCCTCTGATTCCAGACTTCTTGGCTGAGCTGGCTCAGCTTATTTAGCTTCTGCTGGGTGTTCATCAAAAGTTGCCCCCGGGGAATTATCCTCAGTTGGGTAGAAAGTGGAAATGGTATCCACTTCATAGCGCCCGCTGTAATAATATTCCTCGAGGGAGAAGCCCAACCCTGGGCCTTGAGAGACACATCTCATTTCTTTATCCAGGCTCGAGGGATACCACAGCTTCTGGAATGCTTCTTTCTTCTTGCGAGGCTGGTCAGAGGGGATGTGCTACTTCTGGAACATCTTGGCCATTCGACTCATTATAAATGTCAACCCCTGTATGGGCATTGACGGGTCTTCTATATCTTCAGGCAGATGACAATCAGTATCCTTATGTGTAGGGTGCTCCTCAGCTGTGTAGAACAAGATGCTGGGGCCATCTATCTACGCCACCTCCCAAGCTTTGAAAGGCTCGATAGTGACATTATCGAGACGGAGAATAGGCTTGATAAGGCCCTCCGGGATCCTGATGTGGTCGTGCTGCTGGTCGACCCTGACTTCATTAGCTTCGGGGTAGATGGTGGGAGGTGCTACCCGATCCACATTCCCGGTGACAGTGATGTGTAAGACTGTCTTGGGATTAACATATCCACGCGATGGCGGAGGGAACCATTCTTCTCCGGAGGTGCTTTTTGTTGTGCTGGCAGAGGTCTTGGATTCAGGGGCCTTCTGCGACCGTTCTGCATATAGAGGGGCATCCGCCAAGTGGCACTCGAACACTTCGAACGGGTGGAGATCAGCAAATACCCTCTCCTCCTTTCCTTCCAAGTTATATTTGATGCACTGGTGGAGCATGGAGGGCACCACCATATTCTCGTGTAGCCAAGGGCGGCCAAGCAGCGCCTTGTACGAGGTGCGAGAATCGATGACATGAAACTGCACCTTCGTAACAAAGTCTGATAGAGTGAGTGTGAATTCTGCTACTCCTAGCGACACTTCACACTTTTGGTTGAAGTTGGCAATACGCATATCCTTGACTCTTTGGAGACGCACGTTGAAGTAGTGCCTCTCATATATCCTATAGGGCAGGATGTTGACAGCCGCCCCGGGATTCACCAGGATTCTGTTCAACTCCCGACCATTTAGATGCCCCCTCATATACAGAGGTCTATTGTGGCTGGTAGTGGGGAGAAACATGTCTTCCTGAGTGAAGGTCATGCTGGCTTCCAGTAGTGCCTCAGCTAGGCAGGCTTCATATCAAGTAGGCATCTACAAAGCAGTAATAATCATCTGTCGGGTCTCTTCACTCAGAGAGCGGTTTTCCCAGATAGTAAATCTTGCCGGAAGCTTTTTTAATAGCTTGACCACCCCACGGTTGTGCCCCTGTGGTTTTGATGTCAGCAAGCACTATGAGTATGAATGAGTTTGATGTCAGCAAGCACTATGAGTATGAAAGATTGACTGATTGAGTGTGCATATTTATAGCATTGCATAACAAGTGTAGCTTGCATCGGTGCATTCATCTGTTGCACGCCATATAGTCGATGCATGATTCACTACATATGATGTCTATACACTGAAGCACGCTCATTGCATATGAGGTCCTGTCACTGAAAATCGGTGCAACATTTCTCAGCACGCTATAAAGTCTGTACAGAGTTTTGCCTAGACTGCATCAACTCAAGTCTGTACATTCTTTAGTAGCTATCCATTGCTTCATTCGACCAAGTCAGTACAGCCAGTGCTCTTCATGCATTTACATAGTCTATGCATTGATTTGTCTCGCTCATACACTAAGTCTATACATTCTGTTGCATACATACGTAAGGTAGTGTCATGCATTCAAAGTCTGCACATTCAGTGTCATGCTTAAATTCTAGACATAGCAAGTCTACACATTGGTTGTACATTGCGCACAGAGTCTGTACACTCGTTGATGGTATGTCCAAGCATTCATGTTCAATGTGTATACCTTACTATATGCATACTACATTCCACGCTATCAAGTCTGTACATGCTTAGTTCAAATCTCGAACTAACTCGATGCATCCTTGTCTTTTCCTTCAGATTGATTCAAACTGATAATAAGTTCAACCTGACAGAACATCTGTTCGAGGAGCTTAAGAAGGGCACGTGATCCAAGGATGGAGGTCTAACCCTGATCGTGACACGTGGAACCATTATGCTGGGATACCGCCACGTGGACTAAGGCCTCTGGGCGGGAATCATGGAAAGCACACGCCCTACCTCACTGCTCTATAAATAAGAAGCTTCTTCCTGAAGAGCAAAAGAGACAGAAGTAGATAGAAGAAGAAAGATCTACAGCAGCACGATCCAGTGAGGAGAAGAGAGTAGCAGCAGAGAAGAGCAGAAGTGAAAGTGAGAGAGCTCGTGAGATCGAGAGAGATCGTGAGCAGAGTGATCGAAGCAGGGGAACTTATCTGAAAGAAGAAGAAAGATAGAGAGAGAGCCTGCACGATCCAGGAGAAGAGAAAAAGAGAAGAAGAGAGAGTAGCAGAGAAGAAAAGAAACGAAGAAGAAGAAGAAAGATAGAGAGAGAGAGAGAGAGAGAGTCAGAGGAGAAGAAGAGAAGCTTCATCTGAAGATCTGTCACTACTGGAATCTGGATCATATCCAATCCAGTCAGCTCCATGGGAGCCACATTTGTGCTATCATCGTATATAGCTTTCTGTCGCTGTGTTTTATCATATTTTGTTTTCTTTTGAACCTTTATTCAAGCTGTTAGTCAGCAGAGCTAAGCTGTATTGCTCAGCGTTACAGAGGAGGATTCCTCTAGACAGCAAGCTGTGTTGCTCAGCGGGCGAGGTGGATACCTCGGACAGCAAGCTGTGTTGCTCAGCGGTTGAAGGCAAGCTGTGAGGCCCAGCTGTTTAAGCTATGTATCAGCGGAAGCCACACTCGGGTTTGAGTGTGGGGTGGACGTAGGTCTGCGGACCGAACCACCTAAAAATCCCCTTGTCTATTGTGGTTTGATTGCCTTATTCAATTCACTAGATGTATGCATAGGCACGATTTGTTTCTTATATCTAGTGAGAGATAGGTTTTGCACACCGTGCGTTTGATTCTGGTCTTGATAGAGTCTAGTTGATTAGATGAACTGAGTCATCTCTTTAGTTTATATGGAGTAGATCAGAGGTACAGTCTATCTGATCTTTCTTCCATCATTCGAAGAGTGCATCTAAGCTGATTGAGGCATCCGTAGGTTTTTAATTCTGCATCTCTGTTTGTTTAATTTTTTCAATTGGGCAAAATTCTTAAGGATATATTCATTCACCCCCCTCTGAATCTATTGCACCAGAGTCAACAATTGGTATCAGAGCAGGTGTCTGCACAGAGGGTCCAACGACCTGCAGATCTGTTCCTACACTTAGTTTTGGTGCGATCTGGTTTGATCTATTTTGTATTGTAATTTCTGATTTAATCTGAGTTTGATACTCATGACTGATCCTCCGAGATTCGAGGGATTAGGTTTTTACAGCTGGCTCGATCGATTCAGAGAATATGTGATGCATGTTAATCCAGATCTGTGGATAATCATTGCACACACTCCATATGAAGTTCCAAAGGATAAATCCTTATGGAAAACTTCAGATCATTTGAAATTCTCTGAGAATCAGAAGGCCCTAGAGATAATAAAAAGGGTGATAAATACTGACAACTTTCCTTGTGTGACTAATTGCTGCAGTGCATCAGAAGTTGTCAAGATGGTTGCAGCTAGCAAGTGTCAGGAGAAGGTGAAGTGCCTCATAGCTACAGACGAAGACCAGGATCAAATCGAGGAAACTTCATCTCAGGTAAATTTTGACACTGGTAATTTATGTATTGAAGAATTGATTATGTTGAATGAGCATTTGATTGAGAACTACGATAAAGTTAAATCTGAGAAGAAGAAATTAAGAAAAGAAATGTTGCATGAGGTCAGAAGTCTGAAAGTTGAAAATGAAAATCTAAAGTCAGATATGAATCGAGAAAGGGCTGAAATGAACTATTTGAAATCCAAAAATGAGAGTTTAAGAAATAAACTCATTAAAGAAAAAGATTCTTGCAATGAGTGCGCTATCCTGAGAGATTTGATTAATGATCTAGATTCTGATGACAGTTTTCAAAAGGAACTAATCAAATCTTTAAAAGAAGAAAATGTCTACTTAAAAGATCAAAACAAGAAACTGATGGTTTTGAACATTGTGCTTTCTGAAAGACTAATAAACTTTGAAAAAGGTAAATCAATTTTGAATGACAAAGAAGCTAATGATAATCAGAAGATGATACAAGAAAATGAAACTCTGAAAAGGCTGAATGATGGTTTGCATAACCAAATAATTTCATGTGAAGATGACATTGTGTTATTGCAAACTGAGATTGATGATCTAAAAGCTTCTTTGTCAAAATTCGTTAAAGAAAAAGACAATTTGAATAAGCTGCTTGGTTCTAGAGTGAATTTTCAGAAACAAGGGATTAGATTTGTGCCTGTGAATGAAAACGACAATGATAAAAGAAAATCAACTATTTTTGTGAAAAGCTCAGAATAGGACAACTCATCTAGTTCTTCTATTTCAATTCACTGCTAAGAAGGCTGAAAATTCAGATAAGAATCAGAAAAAGATTCAAAAACAAAAGAAAAGTGTTGATTTGAATAAGTCCAAATCTGTCATTGATTCACATGTGCATGTTGCTAACTGCTCTCACACACATTCACACTCTCATGCGAATGTCAACTTTGTCAAACAAATGAATGTAAATAAAAAGGTGGTAACATGTCACTATTGTGGGAAGCTTGGACATATTTTGGATGACTGTTTAATAATGAAAAATCATGATAGAAATGCTGTTAGGATGTACCCTATAAATCATCACTCTAGGAAATCTCCTACCATTCAGAAAAGGAAAACTCAATGTTATTGTTGTGGCAAATTCGGCCACATTGCTGCTCTCTGTTGGCACAGTCAAGGGAAGAAGTTCAAGTCTGAATTTGTTACATTCCATGCGAAAAGAAATGTTTCTAGTTACACTAAGTTTCATGTGAACTATGCCTCTGACAGAACCTACCCTGGTTCTAAAAGCAAGTATATTGAATGCTCCCATTGTGGGAAAGCTGGCCATTCAGTCAAAGACTGTTGGCATGTCAAGAAAAGGAATGTCTCTGATGTAAATAGAAAGAAAATTTTTCATGATAACAGAAATACCAATCATGTTCAGTTATATCCAGTTCATGCTCATGATTACTCTACTGTGGACAGTCTGGTCATGTCATGTCTAACTGTCAGTTAATGAACTCTGATAATTATAATGCTAGAAAATGGTGGAGAGCACCC
Organism: Amorphophallus konjac; assembly: GCA_022559845.1. Lineage (NCBI taxonomy): Eukaryota > Viridiplantae > Streptophyta > Magnoliopsida > Alismatales > Araceae > Amorphophallus > Amorphophallus konjac. The sequence continues at coordinate 250,739,339 of CM040126.1, forward strand.
TTCAAAGGTGCCACTATCATTTCAGGACCCAAGGCTGCTTGGGTTCCTGTGGGATCAAGATAACCTAGCTGTTGCAGGTGTGTCTTGGAAAGGAATAAAGGGGTAATAAACCAGGGCACCTGAAATGACCCCATTTTCTGAGCTTTCTAGGTAAACTCATTATATTCTCTATCTTTACATTCATTGCTTAATTTGTCAATTAAATTGATTGATTGCATAGCATGTTAAATTTGGTTCAACATTATATGCATAGCATATCTCTTGCATAACATGTTAGTTCATCTGCGTGTCTTCTAACTGATCTTCTCTGAAAATCTGAATTGATCATCAAGATGATTGTAGCATGTCTCAGTTGGAATTGCATACTTGTTTCATGAGCATATTTCATGATTTTCCTCACACAATGTTTTGTATGATTGTAGCACTTAAATGATATTTTCATAATGGACATAGTTAGGGGGAGTAAGTCAAAGCATTTCTTGTGTATCATGCATACTTGTTAGGCTAATTCCCTGCATGGTCTTCATGTCATTCATGAGTGAGTAATGCATATGCATACATATAGTAAATTGCATAGCACTTCATTTATTTTGAAAAATCCAAAAAGAATTGACTCATTACATCTAGACAGGGGGAGCATTTTAGACTCTTTAGTCTTTTTCTATCTGAACCCTTTTTGTCTAGTCACTCAAATCACTCCCCTACTCTTGTGTGTCAATGATTGCTCTTTAATCAACTGAACTTTCAACTTTCTTGAAGCTAAAATCTACATCTGCTACTCCTTAAATTGCTAAAGGAGAGCTTTGCTTGAATACTTCCTTGTCAAATTTGTCAAGCTAACCTGTCTGAATCCCAATCTTTAACAGTGGTTTCTGAACTGCATTGCTTTAATGCTTACCTCTTGCTGCATATTTGTAAACTCACTGCTATTGGCTTTCTGAAAATCTGTCTGATGCATATTGATCATATCTGCTACAAGCATGTGTTTCAATTCTCACTTTTTATACATGCTTGTTAATGTCTCTGCTATTGAATGCTATTGTCAAAATATTGTTTGAACTGATTTTGAAGAGACTTAAATCTGTGTACCTCAGTTATAAATCTAATATCTTAAAAGAAGCTCCTATTATACAGGTTTAAGAATAACTGATTGATCTACGTTGGTGTAAGTCTAATGTATTCATGAATTTGAATTTAAAAGACTTGAAAGTATATGAATCACAAGTTTTAATAAACTTTAACCAACTGTTTCATGTAATCTCTGGACAAAACCTTCTGAAATCTGAAAATTTGAAATCAAGGTTATTTTGGTTGAGATACATGTTAGTAGTATTGTTCTTAAACATTAAATCTGTGTGAAGTTGACTAAAAAGAAAGCAAAATTCAGAGCAATGACTTTGATCATTGAGAAACTGGGTCCTCCCTCAAAGAAATGGAGTAAACCTATGTCATGAAGTGTCACAGTTATCTCTGGTATAAAAATAATTAAAAAGTCTGACAGAGCAATGGCATGGTTGTGTTGAGTAACTGGGATCCCGGCCTCTGATCAAGGTATTTCTTCATGTAAAAAGACACTCCAATTGCTAACTCTGTTCTCATGTTCGAGAGGCTATGCGGTTATCACACTGAGTAATTGGGTCATTTCACCTTAGACGTGTTTTGCCTCATGTAAAAAGGTGTTAATCAACCAAGATTGCTCAAGAAAAATAAGGTGAAGTTCAAAAGTAAAATCTAAAAATGGATATCATAAAATTTCTGCCAACGAAGTCAACTTCAAATACTATTAAAGGTGTTTAATCTCAATACTACAATGTGTAACTCCTAAAGGAGTCATTGAGATTAATTGAGTAAGATGGAAGAGGATTGAACTGGAATGCTATATGAATAATTGGTTCACCTTTATTAAAACTCAGTTTCAGATATGAGTATTGTATACAATTGTCAAATTTGGTATACATCATGCTTAACCCATTTTTGTCATGCAGTTTAATTTATAACCCCTTATATATGATAGGAGAGTCTATCCCTAATTGGACTTATAACAGTGGTACCTGGAATAAAATTTCATCTGATCAGTTACATCCTTAACTGCTCCATCATATTGCACATTTATTTCCTGATCATTACTTGAAAATGGTCACTCTTTCTACTGAACTGTTACTGAAAGATCCTGTGCTCTGTATGTTGCCTTGACATTCTTCCTCAATCTACTTCTTTTTGCTGTGATACACTCCTCACATATCCTCTTGAAACTTTTGCTTTATTCTGAGCAAGGTATGTTCAACAGATTGATACTTGATTGTCTAACTGCCCCTGTGCTTGTCGATTGTATTCCTTTATTCAGGGGGAGTTTCTTGTATGGCTGTTCTTCATTTTTATCTAGGGAGAATATGTGGTGTCATATTGCACTTTGGGGGAGAATAGATAGCTCTAATGTGCTTTCATATAGTAAAAGGGGGAGATGTTATATCAATCTTTTCATACCTGCTTCATTTTTCTCTCAAACTATTTTCTTTTTGATGAAGTCAAAGGGGGAGAATAGTTTGGGTCTGTGTGACTCATAGTGTTGCCATCATCAAAAAGGGGGAGGATGTTGTGCCCCTGTGATTTTGATGTCAGCAAGCACTATGAGTATGAAATATTGACTGATTGAGTGTGCATATTTATAGCATTGCATAACAAGTGTAGCTTGCATCGGTGCATTCATCTGTTGCATGCCATATAGTCGATGCATGATTCACTACATATGATGTCTATACACTGAAGCACGCTCATTGCATATGAGGTCCTGTCACTGAAAACCGGTGCAACATTTCTCAGCACGCTATAAAGTCTGTACAGAGTTTTGCCTAGACTGCATCAACTCAAGTCTGTACATTCTTTAGTAGCTATCCATTGCTTCATTCGACCAAGTCAGTACAGCCAGTGCTCTTCATGCATTTACATAGTCTATGCATTGATTTGTCTCGCACATACACTAAGTCTGCACACTAAGTCTATACATTCTGTTGCATACATACGTAAGGCAGTGTCATGCACTCAAAGTCTGCACATTCAGTGTCATGCTTAAATTCTAGACATAGCAAGTTTGCACATTGGTTGTACATTGCGCACAGAGTCTGTACACTCGTTGATGGCATGTCCAAGCATTCATGTTCAATGTGTATACCTTACTATATGCATACTGCATTCCACGCTATCAAGTCTGTACATGCTTAGTTCAAATCTCGAACTAACTCGATGCATCCTTGTCTTTTCCTTCAGATTGATTCAAACTGATAATATGTTCAACCTGACAGAACATCTGTTCGAGGAGCTTAAGAAAGGCACGTGATCCAAGGATGGAGGTCTAACCCTGATCGTGACACGTGGAACCATTGTGCTGGGATACCACCACATGGACTAAGGCCTCTGGGCGGGAATCATGGAAACCACACGCCCTACCTCACTACTCCATAAATAAGAAGCTTCTTCCTGAAGAGCAAAAGAGACAGAAGTAGATAGAAGAAGAAAGATCTATAGCAGCACGATCCAGTGAGGAGAAGAGAGTAGCAGCAGAGAAGAGCAGAAGTGAAAGTGAGAGAGCTCGTGAGATCGAGAGAGATCGTGAGCAGAGTGATCAAAGCATGGGAACTTATCTGAAAGAAGAAGAAAGATAGAGAGAGAGCCTGCACGATCCAGATGAAGAGAAAAAGAGAAGAAGAGAGAGTAGCAGAGAAGAAAAGAAACGAAGAAGAAGAAGAAAGATAGAGAGAGAGAGAGAGAGAGAGTCAGAGGAGAAGAAGAGAAGCTTCATCTGAAGATCTGTCACTACTGGAATCTGGATCATATCCAATCCAGTCAGCTTCATGTGAGCCACATTTATGCTATCATCGTATACAGCTTTCTGTCGCTATGTTTTACCATATTTTGTTTTCTTTTGAACCTTTATTCAAGCTGTTAGTCAGCAGAGCTAAGCTGTATTACTCAGCGTTGCAGAGGAGGATTCCTCTGGACAGCAAGCTGTGTTGCTCAGCAGGCGAGGTGGATACCTCAGACAGCAAGCTGTGTTGCTCAGCGGGCGAGGTGGATACCTCGGCTAGCAAGCTATGTTGCTCAGCGGTTGTAGGCAAGCTGTGAGGCCCAGCTGGTTAAGCTGTGTATCAGCGGAAGCCACACTCGGGTTTGAGTGTGGGGTGGACGTAGGTCTACGGACCGAACCACCTAAAAATCCCCTTGTCTACTGTGGTTTGATTGCCTTATTCGATTCACTAGATGTATGCATAGGCACGATCTATTTCTTATATCTAGTGAGAGATCGGTTTTGCACACCGTGGGTTTGATTCTGGTCTTGATAGAGTCTAGTTGATTAGATGAACTGAGTCATCTCTTTAGTTTATATGGAGTAGATCAGAGGTACAGTCTATCTGATCTTCCTTCCATCATTCGAAGAGTGCATCTAAGCTGATTAAGGCATCCGTGGGTTTTTAATTACGCATCTCTGTTTGTTTAATTTTTTCAATTGGGCAAAATTCGTAAGGATATATTCATTCACTCCCCTCTGAATCTATCGCACCAGAGTCAACACCGACTTCCTGCTCGGACATTGGTTAGCTTCATTTCTTCTGCCCACCTGGGTTTGGAAGAGTCTTAGACTGTGGCCCCTGATGGGCCTGCCTCATCGGACTCAGAAACTACACCCTTCTGCTTGGGGTCATCTCCTTGCTGTCCTTCACTGACTGCTGCTGGGCGAGCTTTTGCTTCCTCCGGCAATTCGGAAGATTGCTGGAGTCGCGGGTGAATGCCCTCAGTTGCTGGTTCGACCCACCCGGCATAGTTGCTTCCCCTTTGACATCTTTACAAATTCTAGGAAGGAAGGAGTGGGAGTGCTGCCCCCACTCTGGTTGTATAGGCCTGAAGGAGGAGGGATCTGGACTCCCCTAACCTCCGGAGGGGGTATTTTATAGGGTTGTTCCCCCCTGAAGATAATGTTGTGGTTGGCGGGCGGTTGACGCCCCCATCATCGGCCTAATCGAGTTGCATGTGCAGCAGTTGCAGCTCCGGCCTGACTTTCCTTAGCGGTGGGTGTGAAGCATATCTCTTCTTCATCCTCCTCACCAGGCCAATTGAACAGAGCAGAGAGGGTGTTGCAAGAAAGGATTATACCCTTTATGCCCATGCTGGCCCTTGCGCTTGCCCCCAGAACAGGCTGCCATCCTTGTATGATGCTTTGTCAGCTTCCTCTTCTTGCTTCAGTGAAAGCTGTTCTAGCTCCTGCCACGGGACATGATCCCATACTAGTAGAGGCTCTAGCTCAGGCTGTACATATTCATCTAGCCCATTTATGTAGTCCTGTAGCTGCCGGGCTTCTAGACTAATTCCCTTGACTGTCGAGAACGGAGTCTGCCTCCTCCGGTTGTGGGTAGGTATTCTGGTGACTACAGGTTGGTTGGTCCACACAAGTGTTGCCACTAGAAAAGGGGGTCGTGGTGTGATGCCACGAATATGTGCCCCCACTGTTGGGCGAGACGTGCCCTTCTTCTTGGTTCTGGCAGCGACTTGCTGCCATCCCTCTTGTTCTTTCATTGGGGCCAGAAAGTAGGCTTCATAGGTGTGCTGAGTACTGGCTTCTACGGTCTCCTCAGGCAGTGCTTGATATAGAGAGACCATGTTGACGACGGCTCTTCTTAGAGGAGCCTCATGTGGTTGTGGAGGGTCAACCTTCTATTCCCCCAACTCTCTTTCTTCTTTCCTCACCATGCCTTCGACAATATCCTTGAAAACATAACAGTCTTCAATAGGATGTCCTAGCATCTAGTGGTAAGGGCAAAATCTTAGGCTGTCTCTTCTCTTCAGATCCTCCGGCCTCTTTGGCTCAAGCAGGGTGATCTTATCATATTGGGTAACCCAGTCAAATAAGATCCTGGTCTTCTCCTTCGGGAAAGAATAGGCCTTCTTCATCTTGTCCCTGAGTGATGGGCCTTCTTTGCCATGTTCGGTCTTAGCAGGCTGAGGAGCAGCTGTCTTCTTGCCTTTATCTTTTTGTTGTTCAAACGCCTTGATATCAAGGGCGTTCGCTTCTTTAGGTGCCTGGCGTCGCTCTACTGCCTTGCCCTTTTGTGCAGTGGCAATATTTGATGTCGGGGCAGGTTTCGCCAGGAAGGCTTCTACCTCGGCCACAACATTATTTAGGCGGTCGAATGACCAAATTTCTATGCCAATCATCTTTTCTAGTACCTCTCCCCTGAGGTTCTGCTTGCAGATTTGTACAGTGTCCTCCTACTGCGGGGGCCGCTTACATCTCATTCCGAGGTTCCTCCACCTCTTGATGTAGTCAAGGGCCGTCTCATCTGCCCTCTATCTTGTTGAATAGAGTTCAGCCATTGTGACCTCCCTCTCTGTGACATGAAATCTTTCTCTGAACTTTCTCTGCATGTCCGACCAGTCGCTGATCGACCCGGCTGGGAGGCTGGAGTACCATTCAAATGCGAGCCCCGTGAGTGAGGACCCGAAAAATTTTAGCAAATATGACTCGTCGATGGCCAGGTCACCCATGACGGTCATGTAGTAAGCGACATGTTCTTTTGGGGATCCCTTCCCGTTGAGCTTGTCGAATTTTGGCTGCTTGCTAATCCCAGGAGGGAGCCGCTTGGCAGCATGATGCGGTGGGTATAGAACCCTGTATGCATCGAATGTGACATAGTCGCCTTCACTTATTTCAACGAGCTTCAGCTCGATCATTCTTTCTACCATCATCTTGCTCATGACGGTCAGATCAACCGGCTCTGGGTAGAAATGTGTCGGTTGTAAGTAGGGGGTGAGCAGGGTGGTCGCCTATGGAGGAGGATGCAGTAATGGAGGTGTCTGGTGCACCTGTGGCAGTACCGTCGGCATCAGCGGTTGTGGCGGGCATTGCTGAGCCGTCGCCAAGCTTGGTTCTGCCGACTGAGGCGGGGTGTAGAGTGGTGGGAAGTCATTTTGGTTGACGGCTCCCCGTGATGACTCAGCCTGCATATCAGGCTGCTTGGATGCCGAAGACTGCTCTGTCTTCTCCATCAATTGCTTCTTTAGTTGCTCTATCTCTTGGCGGTACCTTTGGAGTATCATCAGTACTGCCGGGTCCATAGCTACAGTGTTGGGGATAGTCTCTATCGTCTCGCCTGGTGCACCCTCAGGTAGGATGTCAAGCAAGGCATCTTCTTCTTCTTCTGCCGTCACCACATTTGCGGTGAGAATAACGGCCTTGTCATGTTGTTGGAGGTGAGCCCGTGTTTGCTTTCCCTTGGTTGCCGCCAGCTTTTCTTTTGCGGCTTACGCCCTTCGAGTACTCGGCCCCGGCCTTCCGGCCAACCGGGCCATCTCCTGAGGCTTCTCAAGCAATCTTCCATAGTGGCCAGACACACCAGCCATGTTGCAGGTGAAAATCTGCATCCTTCTTCTCTGTCTGCAAACCATCCTTCTTGCATTCTCTGGGAAGGTGAGCTTTTCAAATACAGAGACCCTTCTCCTTTCCTCCCGATGGTGAGTAGCTTTATCGGCTTGAATATCCAAGTCGTCTTCATACCCGTTGTCATTGACCGATGACATCATTCTTCTGTCTTCTTCTTCTTCCACTGCCAGTGATGAGCAGTGATCTTCTTCAGCCACGGCTGCTTGTAACAGCCGTTGTTGGCCTAGGGAGGGGTTGCCTAATCCCCTAAAATAGCTTCTGACCATATTGGTCATCTCTTCTTCCCCTCGGCCCGGATGTAGGGTCGAGGATAGTTGTCGACCTTGTTGACACCCGTTTTATGACCGATAAGTCGGGTCATCTCCTTGTTCATTCTATGTGATGCTCCAAGTTATTCATTCCTTTGTTGAGTCTTCTTCATCAGTCTGAAGTTTATTTCATGGGTCTTCTCCTTGGTTGAGTATGGTTCCACGATTTCTCGTTTGATGAAGCTTAGCAAGATCTTATCATTTTGATCCTCATTGTTTCTAACGGTCTGCACCTGGGGCGTTACATCCCTCTAACGCATTGTCCCTGGACCGTTACATCTTGAAGAGTCCTACGACTTAAGGGCTTTGTTCCAATCCTTATCTTTTGCCTATCCATTAAGTCTAACGGTCTGTCGTGCAGCCGTTACTTTTCTATAACACGTCCACCCATGGCCGCTACTTTCATTCAAGAGTCCTATTGTTTTGATCTTCTTCCGTTGATCTTATCTCTTTTGAGATAAGGTTGAATGTGACGGTATCCCTCTAACGCGTTATTTCCCTCTGACGGTCTGTCGAGCAGCCGTTATATCCAACAGAGAGTCCTGGCAGTTCAGGCCTTTTCTCTGCTACTCCGTGGTCGAGATAAGAGTTTGATCTTGTGTTTCTCTTCCAAATCTGATCCTCAGAACCTTCTGTTTGTTTCTATAGACTCTTGGTGATATTATCTTCGAGATTTTGCTAAGAGTTATCCTCTTTTCTTGTTGGATTATCCTCTGCTCGACCAGAGATTTTGTGGGCCTATAAATAGCACCCTTGACTTCATGGCCCGAGAGAGGAAGATCTGGAGTTTACGTCGAAGTGCTGCCGCATCTTGGAGCCACATCCAACCAAGGAGAAATGTTCCTCAAGTCTATCTGCTTCACGGTGAAGGGAGTATTCGTTTCATTGTGTTTGAGTTTCCATCGTTGTCACACTTGTGTTCTTCCTTCCTCCTTCTCAAAGCATTGTCCCTCTTCCTTATTCCACGTTCTTCATCTGTTTTCATCATCTAAACATCTTCCCATCTTTTAAAACGCCCAGAGGGGTTAAAAAACCAAAACTTTCCCGGTACTTCCCTTTCCTTTTGAATGATCTTAATTTCCTTAAGAATTGATACTACGCTTGTTTAAAGGGCTGATTTGGGTTTGTTTTCTTGTGTTTCACGTTCTTTGGCAGGTTTATAGGTTCATTAAACGAGGCCCAAGTCTTCTGGCCGGCTGGAAGATTTGGAGTTCAAAGAGTTCACAAGTTGCTTCTGTAGGTGCTCTGACGGTCTTGTGCAGGCGCGTCAGGCATATCTAACGGTTCATCGGGTGACCGTCACAATCCTGTGACGCACAGGGTCTGGACCGTTACATTCAGCTGATCTGCAGATTTCATTGGTTTCTCTCTCCCGTGGGCGGGTGCTTCATCCTCCTATTCCAAGGTATTTTCAAGTCTTTGACTTGTGTTTACTTTGGTGGCGATCACGTTCTTTTTTTAGTATTGGGCATTAGCTTTCTCTTTCCCACTTCATATTCCTTTGCTTGTTCCACCCACGCGGTGTGTTTTATTTGCTTTTGCTCCACGCCCCGGCGTGTGTTTTTCTTTACTTTCTTTAGATTGGTTTGATTGAGATAGCATGCCCATGCTAGAGTTTGTTCGGATTGCCTAGGTTCATGGTTCACATGTCCTTGGGTTGATTGAGATCATTGATTTTTGCTTATCATCTCTATCATACATCACAAACCCACAAAAAGAAGGAAGCAAATAAATCAACAGATAATTTTTTGGCGATCACGGTGGGACAACTTGTGCCAATCGTGCTTTTTGATCTCTATTAAACCTGCCATCATCTCCTTGTTTGGTTTTCCCCGGATTTCCCTTCTATTTTTCTGGCTGTTTTTGGTTCTCTGGCTCATCTGACAGTCTTGGTTCCCTGCGTTACATTGATTCTGGCGGTCTGGTCTTCGACCGTTACATACTTCTGACGCGGGTCTCATAGACCGTTATATACTCCAGATAGGTACACATCCCGAGGTACATTTTCTTTCTGCATTTTCTGCTGTGATATTCTTGCTTGGGTGTTATCTGACTTCCTCCTTGGTTGGTTTACATATCTACATCATTGTGTGCATAATTGTTTACTAAATTCGAGATTAGAATTTGCATGCACTCCGGTGCACATAGGTTCATGCATATTATCATACATTAGATTGCATTTTCCTACCTTGGTGTGCGGACCTCTTGTCTCCATATTCCTTGGGGCCGACTAGGAAATCACACCAGGGACCTTCATAAGTCCCCGTGAGCCGTGGATTCCCACACGGACGCCGGGCCGGTTGTACCTTTCCCACCCCGTGTCTAGGGTTGCATAAGTGAAGGAGTGATCACACTTAGAGTCAAATCAAGCTTTACACCCTCTCCTATCAGGAACCTATTGTTGAGAGCTCACATCAATCAATCCACTAAAGTTCCAAAGGAGAAATCATAAGAATCTTGAAGCATCATATTAAACAACTTGGTTGACTTGGAGTGTTTTCATCTCTTGTCACTTACATCTTTTTTAGAAATCATCTAAGTTTGGTTGCTCATTGTGTGGTTGTTTGTGTTGTTTGCATCTTGTCAAGGTTGTCCGTTGCATGTGGAGTTGTTTTCGTCCGTTGGAAACACCTCCTAGAGTCAATTCCTTCTCCAAGTTCTACTCAAATCCGCTTTTCGAATCCACCATGGCTTCTTTCAACTCTCCCCGTTCCCAAGAGGATTCCCTTCCTCAAGGACTTCTGGAAAACCCTGCTAGGGTTACCTCATTCCCTACTGGAGAGGGGACCACCCCTCTTCCGTCCTCCACCCCCATGGACGGTGGTCAGGCCACCTCTTCTATCTCTTCTCCTTCTGCGGGCTCCATCCTCCAAATGATGGCCCAATTGGATCCGGCCCAACTCCAAGCTGTCTATCAGTCCATGCAAGGATCCAATATCTCCCCTCCCACGATTATGCAGGGTCAACCTAATCTTTCCATCCAGCCCACTCCGATCGATCTTACTCCGGTCCAACCCCGGACCATCACCTTTACTGGCATGGAGACGGGCCAATCTTCTACTTCGGCCCAGCAATCTTTTGACAAAGGGAAGTCTGCCGTCCCTTCTTTCATTCAGTTGGATCATCATATGTCCAGCCCTATGGTTCCACAAGTCCTCATGGGCCCCTCCAATTTCTTGCGCCCTCAGCCAGGGGTTGTCCAAGCCCACTCTAATATGGGTCAGTCTCCGACCCAATATCCTTCTTATGCCCCCCCTGCTTTGGCCGTTTAACCTTCTGCTCCTTCTTATGGGCTCCCACCTTCTGCTGCGGTTCACCCTTCCGCTCCTCAACTTCAATCATCACCTCTCACTACCCCTACTCCCTCTAGAGAGCAGGAATTACTTGATAAATGGGCCACCATGCAACAACAACTCGATTTCCTCCAGAAGCGGGTTGGCCCACAATCCTTGGCAGATGTTCCAGTTCCTAGCTTTCAGAACATCCGGTTCCCTCTGCAGTCCGAGCTCCCCAATTATCGCAAATATGATGGGAACATCAATCCCTTTATTCACATAAGGGACTTCTTGTATGAATCGGCCCAATTCCAATATGATGATCGCCTCATGGCGTACTTATTCCGCCGATCATTGGACGGCGTTGCGTTGGAATGGTTCTACTCTCTGCCACTGGAAGACGCCGAAAGCTTCAAGGTAGTGAAAGATAAGTTTATCCAGCGATTTCAAGACAGGGTCGGCCCGGAGTACTCATTTACAGATTTGGTGGCCGAAAAGAAGAAACCAGATGAGGAGTTTTCTACTTATGCAGATAGATGGAGGCAAATGGTCGCTAGAGTGCCCGGCCATATCCCGGAGGAAGAGAAGGTCAAGTTACTTATTTCCAATGCTACTCCGACCTTCCGAAACATTCTGGCCATTAATGACATAGCCAACATGCACCAACTCTACAGCCGGGCGCGGTTCATCCAAACACAGTTAAAGGACTCCCCCATTCACTCGCTATTTGAAAACCAAAATCCCAAGTACCACAAGAAACCTCAAGGGCCGGTCACCAAGGGGGTCCAAACAAACGAGCAACTTCAAGCCGTTGCTTTCCCATTCCAAGCCGCACCTTTCCGCTTCCCTCAAAACCCCCGCACTCCATAGAATCCCGCTCCCCAAAACTACCAGGCCACTCCGCAAAACCCTCCGCCCACCTTCACCATTCCACAAAACACCTTCATCGCACCGCAACAACCACCACCACCTCTGCAATACCACAACGTCCCTCCACCCAATGGCTACAACAACAACCCTAACAACAAGCGCTCGGCTCCTAAAAGAGCTCAGTACCCACCCTTGCCAGAAACACTCACAGACATCTTCTCAGCTCTTATGTCGGTGAATGCCATACAACTTCCTCCGGAACGGCCCAACTGGAATCCGGCCGTTGATCAGATGAAGTATTGTATGTTCCACAGGCAGCCGGGGCATACCATTGAAGGGTGTTTTCAATTCTGGGACCTAGTCTATGACCTCCACGAAGGGCAAAGAATTGATTGGGCCGAGATGCACAGAGCCATCACAGAAATCAAAGAGAAGAGAAGGCAGCCGCCGAGGCAGCAAGTGCAACAGCAACAGGTACCGCAGCCACAGCAGCAGCCGCAGCAGCAACAGCAGCCGGTTCAAGACCTGGGTATTCATAAAAACCCAATGCCAAACCATCCTCCTGCTCCACAGCCTCCGCCGCCGGCACCAGCTCAGGTCAATGTCGTCCAACCCCCAGCTCCCAACCCCGAGTGGTCCTTCGACGATGATAACTCCACGCCGCAGGCCATGGCCCTTCACCACAACTACCATAATCCTCCCGCTTCCCCCATCCTCATACCTACACACCAAACCCCTCCTCCACTCGTCCTCCCATTTACCCCTATTCTATCACACGCACCATCACCCGCGCCTCCGTCGCACTCACCATTGCTCACATCTGCTACCATTACCCCCTCCCCGCTCGCGCTTGCACCCACTATCGCAATACCTCCATCTAACCCTCCACTCATCACGCCCCCGTCCACTTTTATATCCCCACTTCCGCTCGCGCCCACTGCCACTAACCCCTCGCCTATTATCCTTTCCACCACACCCTCTTCCGCACCGCTCATCCATCCCACTGGGCCTACTAAATCACCTATCCTGAGCCCATCTGAGGCCGCGGAAGCTTATAATTTTGCCCTACGGAGCGGGCGCATGTTCCACCGAAACTATCCTTCCACTTCCAATCCCCAGTCCTCCCAACCGGCGGCTGAACAAGAAGAGGCCGAGCCACTACCCGGGACCCAATATGATCTATTACATCATTTGGATAGGGTGCCCACCAAGATATCTGTACTGGAACTGATTAAGAGATCTACCCTTCACCAAGATGCATTAAGAGACTTTCTTTAAAAGGTGATGGTTAGTGAAGACATGGCAGTTGATAGCTTACCTACCGCACTGGCAACAATCTCCAAGGGGCCAGCCATTACTTTCTCTGAAACTGAGCTAGCACCACCAGAAGCTCGGCAAATGCCGATGTGCATTACTATCATTCTAAACAAAGTTAGCATTGACGCGGCATTGGTTGACACAGGGGCGTCTATCAACGTATGCTCGCTCAGCACTCTAAGGGCTTGCAATCTCTCAGAGGAACTTCTACGCCCAACTCCCACTACCATAGCTGCTTATGACAACTCTCGGCGGGCATGTCACGGGATTGTCACCATTCAAGCTGAGCTTGGGCCTCTTACGCTACCCATTGAGTTTTACGTGCTAGATATTGACCCTATGTTCAAGGCTATCTTGGGTCATCCGTGGATCGATACCCTCAGCGTCGTACCCTCCACTGCACATCAATGCATTAAATTCCCTTTCCAAGGGAGGGTCATCAAAGTCAAAAGCTTATTCACGGTCCAATCAGTGAAGGCTATTTCAGAGAAAGTTATTCCCACATTGTGGCCAAGCAGTCGGCCTGTTATGTCAGTGCTAGATCTCGACTTTCCTTGGGCTTACGCACCTCGCAAGCCCATCACTGCAGCAGTTGACATCAAGGTGAAGCCTCAGATCCGAGATTCCATGGGCTGGGACATTATACTGAAGCTAGGCTACCAACCGGGGAGAGGCCTCGGTGCTCAATTGCAGGGAAGAACCAAGCCCATCCCCAAGGGCAGAAAAATGAACAGAAGAGGTCTCGGCTACCGAGAGACTGCATTGTCCATGATGGGTGATTCCGGGCCACTCACCTGGGACTACCGTCAACACTTTGTTCGAGGGCCTCTCCAACCCGGCACATTAGCTTTGCAGCCAGCTCGCCAAGGGAAGATACAGTCTGTCCAATTGCCAGTCCACCCCCAGTGCTAAGGGGGCCAGTTGATGATGTGATTGACTATGGTCCAGCCCTTCAGGGGCTATTTCATGAAGAAGACTACAAGAAACAGCAAGAGGCTCGGCTTGTTCAGTGGAGGCCGAAGAAGCAGCCAGACCGGCATCTACAGGAGAAGGGGAGTTCACCGATTGTCTTTTCTTGGTCTCCCTCCCGCTTTCAATCTCTCCTCCAGCAATGGGAATTCTTACCCCGTCTTCCTCCTATCATGATAAATCCATCCTTCATTGATCCGCCTGAAATTCTGTTTGTTCCTTGTGCTTGCGGGCATTGCCCGCCCATTGATCTATCCACTCTATCCACTCCTCCTCCTCCCAACGCCCAACTCTGCGAGATGTGGTTCTCCTCCTCCGATCCCTTCTTCGATTGCATCTTCCCCGAGATGTTCCCCATGCAGCTCCCGCCTCCTCCATCTTGTTGTGTAATCTCCACTGATCTCCAAAATAAAAAAACGTCAAATTTGAAACGGAAATGTCAGTGGAAGATTATGCTACCTTGTCTCCATCCTCCTCCCAGGGGCACGAGTCCCCTGCTCCTTCCCTTCCACTAGGTCTTCTTTCTCCTAGGTTAGGATTAGGGTCTATCGAGTCTAGGGAAGTAGAGTCAGGTAGGTCTAGAGAAATAGGGTCTTGTTCTAGGTCGTCCAACCCTTCCTCCTCTGAGCCGCGCTCGCTTGCGCGTCCTCCCAAATCCGTCCCTGATAGGTTCTTGCAATGTAATACCCCGGTTTTAAATATCTGAAATTTCATTGAAATAAATTAATTTCGGAATTTAATATTTAATTCCTTAGTAAATAGAACTAGTGAAATTTCGACTACCTTATAAAAATCTAGAAAAATGGTAATTTGGTTAAGGACCATTTATTTAACAACTTTGTCTTCTGTGGTCGACCCAGCAAAAATCCGTAATTAGGTCTAATTAGTGGATTAAGTCAAAAATACACACTTACCTAACCCTTACCTAACCTTAACTTAAAACGTGAAATTAGAGCTTAATACTCAACCAAATAACCCCAAATCGGTGGCAAATGGAAGGCCACGATCTAAGGATCATTTCCCCTCTGTTAATTGATCGAAACCCGAGCCCTAAAATGTGGTGTCGGCCGAGCTTTGGCTAGGTCAAACATTTCGGCGCCGTTCTCAAACAATCAACTTGTTTCGACGAATTATCCCAGCACCGAAGGCTCCAGAAGGTGTATGAGCTATAAAAATGAAGCTATGCAACCCTAGAATCCTTTGATAGCAGCGGCGGTTGCGTGAAGATCGATCTCAAGAGATCTCGGGAGTTTAGTGGTGACGTGTCGGCGTCCGTTCTTCCTCCTTTCTTCTTCCTTTCTTCTCTGATTGAGGTAGATTCTCTCGGGCTCAAACCGCAAGTAATATATCAAAATGTTCAGCATCTAGTCCTCTTTCTTTTGATATATAAAGCCCCAATTTTTATAGACCATGCTTAGAGTATTTCGTGTTTGATTAGAAGCATGCAAAAATTAGGTTTTCTAGTGTTCTTCCTAGATAGGTTGTGATTCGATTGATTTTTCGGTAAATTTCATGTTCCAAACTCTTGTATTATGACCCTAGTATGTCTATCAAGAACCCAGGAGCATGGGGTTAAAATCTCATCGCAATTAGACCCCAATTGGGTGAGATTTTGTGGATTTACGAAGTCACGTTCGGATCTGTGGACGTAGGGGTCGACCCATGCTCAAGCATGATCCTGCCTGCCCGAGGGTCAACCCATGGGGTCGACCCATCCTGCAGTGTGCGGGGGTCGACCCATGGGGTCGACCCAAACGACCAAATTTGTGGGGGTCGACCCATGGGGTCGACCCATTCAACAGACAGAAGTCTGTTTGTGCAGGGGTCGACCCACACGCTGACAGACCCTAAGGGTCGACCCATGTGCTGGCAGACCCGGTAGATTGGTTTTCGACCCGAGGATCGATCCGGACCTTAAGGGGATCGACCCATTCAACCAAGTCCAATTGAAAACCATATTTTGTGGAACCAATGACCCATGCATGCAACCCTATGATCTCAAATTAAGCCCGGTGTTCCTCAATCCAAAATTGAAGAACAATGGTCCCTACACTCAATCCAAGTGTATAAACCATTCCGATTACTATCTCCACTTCAACGCACACAATGGTTAATTAGAAACCCACATGATTAGTGGTTAATTATGTAACTAAATTTCTGTTAATTGCATGTTGTTCATTCCTACACGATCTTGTTCATTATCTTATCATCTTGATTCATCTTTTTGGCAAATACATTAAATGTAAAACTTAATCCTTGATGATTTAACATGGAAATTAGGTTTATCATGAACTTTTAGTTGCTGGATAACAAGTCTATTCCAGTAGATCGTTGACCAAATTACGGACTTCTAGTAAGTCATTAGCCCCTTTAAGTTGCTTTAACTTTGAACTTATCACCGGAAACTCCATCCGGCGAACTTACCATCATCTCGAGACTTCTTTATACCCTTGTTATGAACCTAATGAACCACCAGAACATCGATTTACGTGATTGAACCACTGGTTTTTAAGTCTTGGATCGAATAGGGCTGAACAGGCATGTGCGGCCAGTAGTGGACTATATATCCTTATAGGTGGCCCTATAACGACCGCATATCTTTAATATGGCCCTGTATGGACCGTATATCATGTTCATGGGTCTTAATGTCTTCCGGACATGCGCGGCTCAATATTAACCGTATATACCCTTGAGCGGCCTTGTCTGACCGTTTATATGACAATTTTCCGAAAAGTGGTTATTTCATGAATTTCGAATCGTGTGAGCTAACCAAGCCAATGTAGGCTATGGTATTTTGTGAATTTACCTATTGTTAGATCTATTGATCATTAATTATAGTCCTTTGGGACAATTATTCCTCTCGGTTATGGAGCTTATTGTTTGGACTCTTAAAGAATCATTATTCTTATGTTCTTTACCTTGACTACATGAACTTGACCTTGGAACCCTTGGCCATTAAATATTGTGGATGTCTAGTCTCGTGGGATCTACGATCCAAAAAAAAATCAATGCCAAGGCAAACAAATGAAGGGCCCAGTCTGGTCCTGGGAGGAGCACCCGAAAAGTACTTGATCCCCGGGGAGGTGAATGATTAGGTGTGGCATTTGGCACTGATACTAGCTAGCGTGTTGGGTCTACGACATTCCACATTCTCATGAAACTTATTATTATTCATGTTTAAAGTATGAAGTACTTGCTTTCTTGCTTACTTGCTTACTTGACATGACTTGAAATTGACTGCAAATGGCCATTCACTAGAAAATCTTGTTATCTTGCTTGATATCTCGACATGCAACTATTTCTTTAAGTTAATTATCGTTACTCTTTCTATCTTAATGATTATTTAGTTCTGCTTATTTTATCGTGTTAATCATGCATATTCATTAATTGGTTAATCACTTAAATTATGCCTGATGATAGAGTATAACTCCTACTGAGCTTCTTGCTCACCCCTACTTCCAATCCTTTTCAGGGTAATGCAGAAAACGGTACGTTGCAAATGGGAATCGGATCAGTGTGATCGAGTGAACCTTGAACCTAGAGATTGGAGTCTGTCTTTTTCTTCTTGAGTCTAGCTAGTGTCGTGAGTCTGGTTATTTATTTTTGTTCTTTCTTTCCTTAATTTGAATCAAATATTGTAAGAGTGGGTCAAAATTATACTTTTAAATATTAATAAGAGCTCGTATTTTCAATATATGTGTGTATGGCCTCCTTGTGTTTAATTGTGGTTATTTATCTTCCGCTCTTGTTATCATGACTGTTAACTGCCACGTTCCGAGCATCGCTTCCCGCTGCTATCGGTTCGGGGCGTGACATGCAAGATCTAGCTCAGCGTTGTCATACTCTTTTAAAGTGTCCAGAATTTGTTGCTACGGCAATCATGATTGAAGATGAAAAGGAAATAGAGGAGGTGTGGAGTGACGACGGACTCAGTGTCTATGAAATCTTGGACGAGAAAGATCCGATCAACGAGGACAGCAACGTAGATGACACTGCCGATTTGTATGCACAAGGACTTAAGAAATTTGACGAGCCATCATCGGCAGTGGATGAACCTACGAAGGAAATTAATTTGGGAACTGAAGAAGACCCAAGGCCCATCATTATTGCCGCTAATCTCCCTTCGCAAGTAGAAGAAGATTTAATTAAGGTTCTGAGGGAGTATAGCGATTCTTTCGCCTGGTCTTATGAGGACATGCCAGGTCTTGACCCCTCTTTGGTGGAACATCAACTTGTGCTTAAACCAGGGGCAACACCTGTGAAACAACGGTCAAGAAGATTTCACCCCCACATGGCCTTGAGGATTAAGGAAGAGATCGACAAATTATACAAGGCCAGATTCATTAGAGTTGTTCTATATCCTCAGTGGGTGGAAAATATAGTCCGTGTTATCAAGAAAGATGGAAAGGTGCGCATTTGCATTGATTTCAGGGATCTCAACAAAGCATGTCCCAAGGATGACTTCCCGCTGCCTCACATAGACGTCCTAGTCGATAGCACCGCCGGGTACGAATCATTGTCATTCATGGACGGTTATTCAGGCTACAATTAGATCCGTCTCGCTCTGGAAGACCAAGAGAAAACTTCCTTCACCACACCCTGGGGCACGTATTATTATGTGGTTATGCCGTTCGGCCTGAAGAACGCGGGTGCCACCTATCAAAGGGCGATGATGGCCATCTTCCATGACATGATGCATATCTATATGGAAGCTTACGTGGATGATATTCTGGTGAAGTCAAGGACCAAAGAAGAACACCCCTCTATTCTGGCTAAGGTGCTGCAAAGAGCCAGGGAGTACAAGCTTAAGGTGAATACAAAGAAGTGTGTATTCAGAGTCTCTTCGGGGAAGCTGTTAGGTTTTATAGTGAGAAAACGGGGGATCCAGATTGATCCTAACAAGGCACAGGCCATCATGGACATGCCTCCGCCAAAGAACATCACGGAACTTTGAGGGTTGATTGGTCGATTGCAATTTATCAGAAGATTCATATCCCAACATTCTCAAAGGTGCTGTCTGTTTTATGAATTGCTTAAGGCGGGGGTCAAGTTTGAATGGAATCAAGACTGTCGGAAGGCCTATGAGGACCTAAAGGAATATCTATCCAATCCCCCAGTTTTGCAACCTCCTGTCCCTGGGAAACCCCTAATCCTATACATCTCGGTTATTGAGGACTCCCTAGGGGCGGTCTTAGCACAAGTAGATGATGAAGGGAAAGAGCGGGCTGCTTAATATCTCTCTCGGTTATTTAACCCGGCTGAGTCTAAATATACCGCTATGGAAAAGACTTGTGCCGCCTTAGTGTGGGTAGCTCAGAAGCTTAAACATTACTTCCTTGCCCACCCAGTTAGGTTGATCTCTAGAATGGACCCGATTTGCTACCTCTTAGAAAAGCCTGTCCTTTCTAGTAGGTTAGCTCGCTAGCAGAGCTTCCTCTCTCAATTCGATATCACGTTTGTCGTTCAGAAGGCAGTCAAAGGGTACGCCATCGCGAGCACCTTGTCCATCTTCCTATTCCTTACACCGATTCTATTCAGGACGATTCCCCTGATGAGCATCTCTCTGCTATTTCTCATCATCCCTTTTGGTCTCTGCACTTCGATGGTGCACTCAATTCTCAAGGCCGAGAGATCGGCGCTGTTCTGCTCACTCCAGAGGGAGTGACTATTCCCTTTGCTTATCAACTCTGATTTCCTGCTACCAATAACATCGCTGAGCATGAAGCTCTCCTGGATGGATTGAAGCATGCCTATCTCCTAGGTGCGCGCTATTTGAATATCATAGGAGACTCTCAGCTCGTTCTGCGGCAAGTTCTGTCCACTTACAGCACTCGTGACCCTAAACTCAAGCCATATCAAGATCTGGTCACGCTCCTTGCTAGGCAATTCCGTAAGCTGATTTATATCCATACCCCCCGTTCTCAGAACATTCTAGCCGATGCCTTAGCCTCGCTCGCTTCCTCTCTATCTTTCCCTCTCAGTCGGAGCACTGAGACTATCGTCGTTCAGAGATTGGACGCACCCTCTCTTCAGGATCCTTGGTTCATCAACCTTAGGAAAACTGTAGAGGCGAGGGCTGAGAAGGAAGATCTCAAGGAAGTATCTCTAATGGAGCTAGAAGAGATTCTGGATGAAGAAGAATTGCATTGGTATCATGAAATCGAGTTGTTTTGCAAAGAAGGGTCATTCCCAAAAGGGGCAAACGCCGAGCAACGTAAGTGAATAAGAAGAGCCGCCTCAAGGTATACCATTGTTGCAGGAGAACTATACAGGCGCGCTACTAATGGAATGCTCATGAGATGCTTGGATGATAATGAAGCTTGGAAGGTGGCTGAAGCAGCCCATTCTAGTGAGTGTGGAGGTCATGTCAATGGCCAGGCTCTAGCGAAGAAAATCCTTAGGCAGGGCTACTATTGGCCCACTCTAGAGGAAGATTGCTCCCTCTATATCCGGAGGTGTCTTAAATGTCAACTCCACGCTGATAAAATCCATGCTCCAGCTTCGTCTCGGATGTGGTCCTCTTTGTGGGCTTTCGACGTTGTCGGCCCACTCGGTGATCCTAATTCTCAGATCAAGCAGAAATCCTTTATCCTTACCGCCACTGAATACTTCACCAAATGGGCCGAAGCCGAGGCGTACGCAGAGATCAAAGCTTCAACAATGTTCCGCTTCATCATGAAGAATATCATTTCGCAGTTCGAAGTGCCAAGCAACATCATCATCGACAACGGACCCCAGTTCGTCTCTCAGGAGCTCAAGGACCTATGTAAGAAGTTCAATATTACATTGCATCATTCATCTCCATACTATCCTCAAGGCAACGGTCAAGCCGAAGCCACTAATAAAACCCTTCTTAAAATCATCAAGAAAACATGCGAATCTGATAAGTTTTCCGATTGGCCAGAACGATTAGTGGAAGCTCTATAGGCTTACTGCACCTCCGTCCGTACCCCTACGGGACAAACTCCCTATACTCTTACCTACGGGATGGAGGCGGTGCTCCCATACGAGATCTTGATCCCTTCCCTTAGAGTGCAACTCGATAAGGAACTTAATCTCGATGAACGTCGAGAGGCGTTGCTCGTCTAGTTGGAACTCTTAGATGAGAAGAAGATGAACGCGGCCGATCACGTATCCGTTTATCAAAAGAGAGTTTCGCGTTATTTTCAAAAGAAGGTAATTGAATGGAAATTTCAAAAAGGTGATATGGTTTTGAAACGTAAATTCATTTGGTCTGCAGGTCCTAGGTCTAAATTACAACCTAACTGGGAAGGGCCGTTTGTTGTAAAAGAGGCTTATCCAGGGAATGCTTATCACTTAGTGAACGCAGAAGGTGAGGAGCTCTCTCACGCTTGGAATGGGTTGTATCTTAAGCGTTTCTTTCCTTAGAGTCTAAATCCGTGCCACCCCGGCAGTAAGATGTTCCTCCCTTTCGCTGTAAAAAGAGGTCCCGAGTGAGGCAATCACACACTACACGACGTCCCTGGTCAGGTTTCCCACTTTAAAGACATCGTTTCTCCTTGGCCATGCTTTGGGGAAAGTCGAAGTCCCTGTCCGTTATAGACACCCAATTTTGGCCGATAAATTGGGCATTTTCTTTGTTCTCCTAGTTAATGCCCCAATTGATCCTTAGTTGGTTGATTTTCTGGGATGTCTCTCTATTCTTGGCCCAACATTTCAATTCCATACCTTGTATCTCGTCTCGAGTTTGGCATTCCCGCGCTATCCGCTCTTATCGCTTTCTTGTTCATAGCGCGTTATGGATCTAATTGAAGTTATCATTTGAACAGTTATTATTTTCTTGACATCTGATCATTATAGCATCCACTTTGGATGTTATTCTCACTCAACATTTGATTAAGTGACTGCCCAAAGGATTTTTCTCATTTTCCTAAATTATTTGATGGGCCTTTAATTATCGCGCTATATCGTCATAGCGCGTTCTTCATGAACGTGCTATGGTTATATGGCGCATTATCAGGCAGAGCCCTTTTCCAAACCGGACTCCCTTCTTTCATCTCAGAGTCCTTATTTGGTAAGTTTCTGATTGTGTTTCTTATACAGGAAGGTTTCTAAACCTAGCAGGAGCCTTTCCCCCTCATTAATCGGCAGGATTACCTCAATTTGAGCAGCCAAACCTTTGGATTGAATTGAACTCCGCCCTAGGGTTGCTTCTCTATCTTTTTCCTATAAATTGCACCCTTTGGCCATCGTTTCAGGGGGATGCAACTCGAGATCTTGACGAGGGAGAGGCTGCGTTTCGTTCCAAATCAACAACTCCTTGCTCCTCACGTATCCAAGGGAGTATTTAGGGGCATATTGTGTTCTTCCTAGTTCTTAGTTTTTCTCCCCAATTCGTCTATCCCAATCTTTGCATAGCATTGCATGTTAATCTCAAAAACACTTGTTTTACAAAATACACGCATTCACACACACACCAAACCTATTTTTGGCCCTTCCATAGGGGTTTAAAAACCACCAAACCCCCAGGTAATCGAGCCCTCCTTTTACATGCTTTTGATCAAGAATAAGGGCAGATTCTACTCAAATCTTGATCTAATGGGCCTTCTGTTTGTTGTTTATGATTGTTTGCAGGCACTAGAAGATTGATACGTGGAGCCCTTGCACCTTGGCCGGCCTTGGAGCAAGGAAGGAACGAATCCAACTCATCCCGCTTCCTGTCTGATATCGCGATATAGGACCATAGCGCGATCCTGAGAAGGCGCTAGGACGATATAGCGCGTTCATCCCTAGGCCAGCTCTTGGCCATCTTGAATTTCTGAGGTATGTAACATGCCCTATATTGATCTTTATATTATTTGGCATGTTGTTGGCCTCAGTGGCGATCACGGATTTTGATTATTACATGTAGCCCCCCATTTTTATCATCAATTGTAGTTCTATATCTTGCCAAATCATCAACTCTTATTCAAATCATTTCAATTGGGTGTTTGTTCTAATTTTATAATCCACAAATTGGCGATCACGGTGGGACACTTTGTGCCACCACGTTCGTTCTTTTGGTTGCCTACCTGTCAATCTGTCAAAGTGTGTGTGATTATTTGTCTTTAGGGGTGCCCCTCCCTCTGTCATGGTTCGCGCTATACATCCATAGCGCGTTCTGTCAGATTGCGCTAGGGATATATAGCGCGTTCATCATCAGAGGGTATTTCACCCACACTTTCTATCAGGGTTCTGGTTGTTATCTTCTCTGGTTGCATCTTGTACCTTTCCTGTTATCTATTCATTTCTCTTGTATGTTTCCATTTTATTTGCTAGTTCTAGTTTAGATTTCTTGCATAACGTAGCATTCATCTTTGCATTTGGTTTGGGAGACCTACTCTCCCCACACTTTTAGGAGTCACACCACCCTCTTGGTGAAGGAAGGACCCTCCATTGAGCACTCCGTCTCATTGGACCGGGAATTCCTAAACCAAGCCTCTATAAGTCTCCGCACCCGTGGATTCCCTCACGAACGCTGGGCAGGTTGTACCTTTGAAGTCCCGGGTTTAGTTGGCCTATGCATGGTGAGAGAGTGTTCCTAGTTGGCACCGGAGAACCACATTCGAAACTAGGATCATCCCTTGAGTGATCACACCAATTTGCATAAAATCATTAATTCCCTAAGGTTCAAACAAACAAAAATCAACGGTAACCATTCCAACTTGTGTGCTTCTTTGCAAATTATTTTGCTTGAACTTTGATTGCATAATGGCTTACCTTGATAGACAAAATAACATGTTTAACCTTAATGAGGATGCACAACCTAGCACATCTTATATTCCTCAATCTCAACATGCTCGTCATAATTCTCATCATATTTTCAAGGGACCACATCCTCATTCTTATGGTGTTGCCCGGCCCATGGGCAATGACCAATCTCATGGCCCCTCGATTCAATCGCGAGCCACTACTCCTACGGGACCGTCTCCTCCCGACGACGAGAAGGTCTCCCAGATCTTGCATGCATTAGATCATCTCACCCCCCAACAAATTCAAGCCCTTAAGGCTATTGTTGAGGGTGCATCTCATTCCTCTCATCCTCCTTCCAATCCTACGCGGGTGGCCCATCACCCACTTCCCTCTTCTATTTGGGTAGCCCATCACCCATCTCCTCCTATTCACCCTTCTCCTCGGGTGGTCCAATACCTGCCTCCTTCTATTCCTCCTCCACCACGGCCCCAAGGCCCATTTATCCCTTGCAACCCGGCCCATCCGGGTTCTTCTATGGGTCATCCCATTAATCCTCCACCACGGCCTTTTTATGCGGCCCCTCCTTCAAGGCCATGCCAACCCTCTGTTGCTCAAGTCACACCTCTCCAACGAACTCTTCTCGACAAAGTCACTTTGTTGGAGGAACAATTAAAGAGAGTTACGAGCCCACGGCCCGCTCCTTCTACTCCAGTCAATCCCCTCCACGCCGCTCTAAACAATATTACAAAGATGGAGAAAGATTGGAAGGATAGGAGAGACAGCTACGGCATCGACAATGCGAGCAAGCAAGAGCCGGCGGGTTTCAACGTTCAAGTGGACGCCGTCCATCCTCCACCCATTCACCCAATTCACGCATATGGCCCTCCACCTCCACATACACAATTCCATTACATTCCACCACCCACATACACGCCTTCACTACGGTGTCCACTTGAACCCGATAATGAAGAACCGGCAATTGAAGAATTCATGACGGCGCATGATGATGAAGCTCTGCAGGCATCCCTTCCGAGTTTCCTTCGCTTCCCTCTCCCTCCACTACCAAAAGACCCCTATGCTCAGGACTATGCCACAGTCCCCGATCCAACCCCCATTTATGAGACGTCTTGGTGTTACGATGACGGGTCGACATTTCAATCACCCATACCGCCACACCATGAATCTCATCCTATCCCTAACACCTCGCGCCCCATCCGGCATTTTCAATGCACTAAACCTTCTCCGTTCGCCCCTCTTGTAACCACACCAATAGCCTCCATTCCATCAGCCTCCGCCGAACCTCCATCACCCCCCACTACGCCGGTCTCTGCCGAGCCTTCTATTACCCCTCCTCTTTGTTCGCCACCTCAGCCGTCCACTATGCCTATAACCCTTACTCCATTACTTAACCCTTCACCCTTACCTGTGGCTAATCTGAGCAGGATTCATCCCTTATTGTACTCGAGCCAACCCCGACTGCTTCCGAGCAAAGGGAGAAGCTTGACGTGTTTAAACCTTCACTTCCACTCGCCCTTTCTTCAACACTTTCCATTATACCACCACCATCCATGGAGCCTTCCGCCTCCGCTTCACACCTCTTTACTACTCGGAATGGGAGTGCTTCTGCAAGTACTTGTACCGAAGATGATCAAGAGCCGGGCAAGAAAGATTTGGCCGCGGCCATGATGTTCAAGATGCAAGAGCTTATTTGTCGAATGCCAATCCGGGTTGTTGTGCCAAGCATGGTTGAAGAGGCCGAGTCCCCGCCACTGCTCACTAAGAGAGAATGCCAAGCGTTGATGCCACCCAAGGGCCGTGTAGGGCACCCCTTGTTCCAACTTTCAAATCTTGAACCTTTTCTTCCACACAAGGGACGAACGCCCATCTTGATCAATATTCTTCATACGCCACAATCCTTGGGCAACACGATGCTTCCTATCCCGACTTTCCAACTCTCTCATACTATTACTTTTCACTCTTCAAGGGAGTTGTCATTTACCATTGAAGCTTCGTCATGGGCTCTTGCTTTATCCATTGGGCCAATTGGCTATACGCTTTCATTGCCATGGAGGGGCGGTTATCTTGGTGCTAAGGGGCCTTCCACTATTTCATCCACCTTCTATTCAATGTCATCCACATTTTCTTCATGGGCCACCCCAAGGGTAAGGAGGGGGATATCATCCTCTCGCCCTTCATGTTCTTCATATTCTTTGCATCTCATGCATTCTGTTGCATCCATGCATTCATCGCATCCATTCTATTGCATCCACATGCACTTCTTCTTTCCTGGGTTTCCAAACCCGTATCTTCCCCGCCTTCCGGAACCTCCGGATCCCCCACGTTTCCTATATCTTCCGCCTCTATCTTTGGGATCTCCAGGTCCCCTTACGCTCACCGGGCATTGTGCCCCCTCCAATCATCCCTCAGGGCATCGCGCCCCTTTCCAGCTCTTGCACCCGCACTCCCCGGATTTCTCTCCCATCCTCCTTGGGCATCGCGTCCCATGGTATCTTCCCCCTCTGGAACCTCCGGATCTTGCTCATTGGGCATCATGCCCCTCTGCACCATCACGTCCGAATCCTCTGGGCATCTCACTGATTTTTCTTGGGCGTCGCGCCCTTTTCTACCTTCTTCCTCCGGAACCTCCGGATTCTCTTTCCTTCTTCTTAAGGCATCGCGTCCCTTCCCATCTCATTCCTCCGGAACCTCCGGATCCTTCATCCCTCTCTTTATCCCTTGGGCATCATGCCCCATGGTGTCTTCCTCCTCCGGATCCTCTGGATTTCTTATCTCCCCTCCTAGGGCATCACATCCCTTCTTTCACTATCCCTCCGGAACCTCCTGACCGTCCTGACCCTTTTCATCCACTCTTCCTAGGGCACGACGTCCCTCGGCATTTTCTTCCTCTGGAACCTCTGGACCCTCCATCTTTCTTCCGATTCATCTTTCTGCTCCTCCGGTACATCACATCTTTCATTTTCTTCTTCCTTTTCCATCATCTTTTTCCCTATTTTTTCCAAGGGCACTGCGTCCCTCGATATCTTATCCCTCCAGAGCCTCCAGATTCTTCCTCCTATCATGATTCTCCTCCTCTGCCTCCGGACCCTCCGGATCCGCCTCTTTCCATCTATCAATTTCTTCTTCTGATTCCTCCTAATCTCGGGTCTGACCCAACTTCTTCCACATCCACTGCCATGGGCATCTGCCCTTTCTCCCACTGCTTCCGAGGCTTTAGTCCTCACTCCTCCTTCTAATTCTCCACTTCTTCTGTAGACTGTTCCATGTGATCAGGGTCTCCGTGCTTTAGTGAGGGAGTTCTGGCCCTCGCCTCTCTTCCTTTTCTCCTTATTCGTCTGAGTCTGGTCTGAACACCACTCCTTCTTGTTAAGCCACTTTGAAATCCTTTGCTTCCATTCCTTTTCTTCACCAAAAGAGGACTATCCCATGTTGATCAACCTTGCCCCTGGCAGCTGCTTCCACAAAGATCACAAGGTAACATATTGGCGTAAGTACGCATTTTATGATATCATTATCTTATTGCTTCACACATGATTTTCAAAATAAAGTGCTTCTTAACAAGATCAAAAGTGGTGTTTTAAACCTTTATCTTAATTAAATCATTCTCAAAAAAAAGTCTTTAGGCTTGCTTCTGCAGCACCTTTGGTTAATGAAAACCCCGCGCTGGGAATTCAACGTTCTCTCCTCGCTTGTTAAGAGCAACCCTTAGCTGGGCATCGCACACACTTCACGGCGTCCTTAGCCGGCTCCTTTGGTAAAACATCGTTGCTACTTTGGTCATGCCATGAGTATATCTGAAAGTCTTTTCTCTTCTCTACTCGGCCAAGTGCAGGGGCAAGAGGTTGACGGATAAGATGACCAACTTCGGTAATTCCCAATACGAGAGGAGTCTCAAATAGGGGCAGTCTTGACCCAAACTAAAATCAAATTTCACGATACATCTAGCCAAAAGGGCTATTATAAAAATTAAGTCAAAATTTTGATAAATGTAAAAGTATGAGTTATGGCATGTCAAGAGAGGCAAAGTCCCCGTAGGGAAAACCCTGGTCGTATGCATGTCAAGGGTCTAAAAATCAAAGGCACAAAGCCCCGGCACAACAGATTACCTCTTTGAGGGGAAATACCTTGGAAGGAATTCAAGTCCCGACATCTCCCATCCTGCATAAAGCTTATCCTCAATTATTCTTCTCTTCTCCCTCTAAGACTGAATGTTTCTCAGGTATGGCCTTGGTAGGAGCACCGTTAACCAAAGGTAGCTGGTCATGTGGCGCCACCTTTAAATGCACGCCCGGCTTTGGGCAGTTTTGAGCGAAAGGGGAAGGAACTAGGACCCTTAGCTAGTGGTTTAAACATCCGTTGATGCTGCATTAGCAATGTCTAAGCCAAATTCCAAAAAAATTGAATATTGCCGAAATTCCAAAAAAAAATTGAATATTGCCAAATTCCAAAAAAAATTTGCCAAAATTTTTGAGCATTTCAAAACTTTCATATCTTTTCAAAATCAACATAAAAATTCAAATATTCTTTTTGAAAACTCATAAAAATTTGCATATTTTTGAAAATTCCAAAAAAAATTGCATTATATTACTGATGGCATTATTGCGGAGATATCCTTTTACAGGGGCGCGCAAAATCAAAAGAACAATCACAAGAAGTGCAAACAAGTATCAAAGACTGTCTCATTCCACTATGTATGTCAAAATAGTACAAAATGAGAATGGATAAAACAACCTCTCTAGCTCTACCCTCGATCCTCCTGATCCCCCCCGCTACGCGAGCTCTCAGCCTCCTCCTGTCCTCCCCGGGAAGACCTAAGAGGAGCCATCGATCCCCGAGAAGATGAACCCCTGTCACCGCGTGCTCCCCTCTCAGCATCTTCCCTCCTCTGATGCTCAGAGGAGGTAACTAAATAATCAGTGTTCGAATAGGCTCGGGAGTATCCCTCACGCTGAGCCCGCTCACGCCCCCGCCGATAGCGATCCTCCGCATCCTCGCCCGCTACTCGGGGATGCCTAATCTGGTACGCAGCTCCACCCTCTCTAGCTCCCGCTCCACTCTCTCTCTCTCTCTGTCTCGATCCTTCCTCTCTCTCTGCCGCTCACTCCTCTCCACCCCGAGTAAGAGGCGTAGCTCTGCCACATCTCGAGGAAGCTCCTCCGCATCGCGGCGCCTCAGCTCTGCTTTCGCTATCCGCAGCTCCTGCTCCTGCACCCGAAATCTTGGTCAATAATTGATGTTAATAAAATTTTTCAAGACTAAGATTAAAAGAACAGATTGTTTACTCTCTCCTGTAGGGAGGCCTCAACTGCCTCCGCCTGAGCAACTGCACTAGCAAGCTGGCTCTCTAGATCGGTGTGGTTGTAGACGGGCTGAGTGGAAGATGAAGCACCATGCGAGGATCGGACTGCATCCAGCTCCTCGCGCTGAAAAGAAAGATCACCATTAATTGAAATTCAAATCCAAATCATTCTGAATTACAAGTACTTACCAGCTCATCGACGGTATGCTGGAGGTCCTCACGCTGCCGGATAGTGGAGTCGAGAAGTCCCTGTACCATGGCCAGTCTCCCCTCTATGTCGAACTGCAATAACACATGTTGATCACATATTGAATAATCAAGAACAAATGAATTTAAAAGCATACCTGTCCACGAGCACTCTGATAAACTCGGCTGCCGTATGCCTGAGAGTATGCCTGGAGGTAGGCTTCATCTGAATCCGCTCCCGCAGGGACTGCTCGGCCACGCCTCTTCCAATCTGCGTACTGCTCCCGGGCGCGCTGCCGCCAGTCATCTGTCCCCTGGAGGCCTCGGAAGCGTCGTCCAGGTCGTGGGTCCGTCGCCTGGGTCGGGAACTCTACCACCGCCTGATGGAGTCCTAGTGTCCTCATGATCAACCTATGGTATAGTGGCTCGACCTGGTTGAGGGCATGCAACCAGATCTCTCTCCCGAAGTAGGGGATGGCCGCCTCCACCCAGGGCATCACCTCGGCGTCCCTCTGATAGGGAGTCCAGACCACCTGCATAGTTCAATTCATCATTTCCCTGGATTGCATTCATATAATATAATTCAATTTCAAAAAAAAAAATCAAATTTTACCTCTATATGGGGCATCATATCTAACGTCTCCTGAATATGGGTGACCTGGTCCTTCAGAGATCGGCTATCTCGTGTAGGGGTCCATCGTCTGGCCAGGGGTAGTCGGTCCCCTCGATCCTCCCAAGCACGTCGGAGGGTAGGAAGATACAAATAACTCCAAACCTGAAATGAAGCTCATGTGATCAATATAAGAGGAAGTGCATAACTTAATCATTGGAGTTTAAGATTTAGAGAGATACCTGAAGTGGAGGGTAAAACCCCCCGAGTGAAGACTGGAGTGAAGAAATGCCGAAGCTGTCAAACAAATGGGCTAGGACTGCCGCACCCCAAGCATACCGTCCAACTCTGTCCAGATCCTCCAGTAGGGGTAGAAATCGGCAGCTCACTGCATCACCCTGAGTCGCTAGAAGTAGCTTGCCAATCAGCATAATAAGAAACCTCCTCAGCTCCATGTCAGCCTGTGCGCCAGCCTCAGTCGCGAAACTCTCTTTGGCTCCAGCCTCTAGTCTCCTCTCATGAGCCGTCAAAGTCTCTCCCACCTCCCTCTGCGTATGGAACAAGCCGAGACTCTCCTGCAAAGCAATCCTCGACACTAGCGAGGTCCGGCCAGTCCCCTCCAGCTCCAAGCCTAGCAGTCTACGCGCCATCTCCCGGTAGCGGGGTAAGTGCAGCCCATCACTGCCGATCCATGCACCCGCAGCCTGGTGATACGGGTGACGTCCTCTAGAGTCGGGATCATATGACCCCAGGGAAAGAGGAAGGCCTTGCACCCTGCATCCCATCTAGCTTTCAGAGCTCTTATCAACCCCACGTCAACTCTCAGCACCTCTATCTCCAGGAATTCCCCGAAGCCCATTCGGCGGAGGCGGGCCCGTTGAAACTCCGATAGTGCGGAGTAGATGGCCCGAACCAATGTCCATGAAATCCGCGCACGAACTACACCCTCCACACCCTGCACAACATAAAAAGCAAGAGACATCAATTTGTGATCACCGAACAAAAGAAAAACCAGAAAATAAAAAAAACTGGCATTCTGTTCTTTATCGCGCTATATCGTCATAGCGCGTTCTTCAAGAACGCGCTATGAAGATATAGCGCGTTCATCTTCCGCAGGTAGGGGGCGACCCCTCATTCCCCAGATCTTTTCCATGGGCGACACATCGGTCTAAAGGGGCATCTCCCCTTCCGTCTTCATCTCATTTGAAAAAAAAAAACAAGAAAAATCAAAAGAAAGAAAGATTAGGGCGGTTTTCTTACCAATCGACGTTTTCGGGCCGCCACGCCACCAATGGGCTCCGCCGCTGTTTCCTCAGCCGCCGGGGTTCCTTCAACCTCTTCGGCATCATCCGGGGGGATCTCCATTTCGTCCCCTTCAAGCCGGGCCGGGACGGTCGCCTCCGAGTCGGCATTCTCTTCCACGGGAGGGGGCGTTCGTTGCTCCTCCACGCAAGATCGTTGACGGCCACGGGTGGCGCGCCGTTTGGAGCGTCGAGGAGGATCCTCTTCCATTGGATTAGGGCAATGAGGGTTTGGGTTGGTGAGAGGGCGAGAGAGGGAGTCGAGAGAGGGAGGTATGGGTTTGAATAAGAGAAAAGAGGGGGGGCGGTTTTTGAAAACCTGCGTGTGATTAACGCGCTATACGTTCATAGCGTGACATTAACGCGCTATGTATATATAGCGCGATAACCAAAGTAAAAAGAGAAATGAAAATAGAAGGGGGGAGGGAGAGAAAAGAAAATGCCATGAGAATATATGTTGAGAGTGAATGAGAAACTTGTGTTCTTTTGCTTATGCATGCCTGAATTTGCTTGAATTTGCTTAGCATTGAATTCGCAGGAAAGCAAAAGAAAGATGATGATATGCCATCAGGTAAGTATTTCTTTATCCATTCCTTTTCTTGCATTACTATATGATACTTACATTATTATATTATCTCAAGGACTGGCTGGTTCTCCGTATGTTTCGGGATTTGAGTTCCCCTCTACCAAAAACAGTGATGATCTAGAAACATGCAGTTAATCGTCGGATAGGACGTTAGATCAGACAAATTTGGGGACGATGGATTTCATCTCGTACGCCGTGGTTGCGAATAACTCTTGACCCGAGTCTGTTTGATTTAACAATATTATCCTTGAGTATCTTATATTTTATTCTTTCTTTGCATTTATTTTAACAATTTCTTTTATTTTAGCCCTGCACGCATCATGCATTTTGCATTCATAAATGCCCAACTCTTCTTCCTAATTAAGGATCAATAATGCTTATGTTCTTGAACAAAGAAATTCAATTCCATTCCGATTTGAAAGATTACTCCTAGTTGGACACTGGATCTCGCTGGTCGATGTGACCCTTGCCTAGAATTTGCTTATCCCCTTTCAATCCAATTCAACTTATCCTCCTTCTTTTGATCCACTCATTAGCTGTGAACCGCACGATGGCGTCGATGGATCCGCCGGGCTCGCGTCTATTCCACTAATTGCGTGAAATCCATAGTTGCTATGCGCCGCGGATGCCTCTTTTGTGCAAGAGGTTGATCAGCTCCCTTTTCTTTGTTCCATGCCTAACATTCTAGACGAAGGTCACTGATGCTAGCTCGATCTTGTGGTTAGCACAGAGTTTTTTGGATTATTCCTATCATTTGTCGGTTGTGATGGGTGTCTCTTTTTCCTTGATATCCACTTATCAATCCGCTCCACTGCATTTCCACTTCATCTCCCTGTCACTACCACTCTGTGTCATCTCCGTTTTGCCTCCGTTTTCCCTCCGTCTCGCTCCCCTGCAAAGCGGATATCAAGGAGGGGCATCTGTAGACACCCAATTTTGGCCGATAAATTGGGCATTTTCTTTGTTCTCCTAGTTAATGCCCCAATTGATCCTTAGTTGGTTGATTTTCTGGGATGTCTCTCTATTCTTGGCCCAACATTTCAATTCCATACCTTGGATCTCGTCTCGAGTTTGGCATTCCCGCGCTATCCGCTCTTATCGCTTTCTTGTTCATAGCGCGTTGTGGATCTAATTAAAGTTATCATTTGAACAGTTGTTCTTTTCTTGACATCTGATCATTATAGCATCCACTTTGGATGTTATTCTCACTCAACATTTGATTAAGTGACTGCCCAAAGGATTTTTCTCCTTTTTCTAAATCATTTGATGGGCCTTTAATTATCGCGCTATATCGTCATAGCGCGTTCTTCATGAACGCGCTATGGTTATATGGCGCGTTATCAGGCGGAGCCCTTTTCCAAACCGGACTCCCTTCTTTCATCTCAGAGTCCTTATTTGGTAAGTTTCTGATTGTGTTTCTTATCCAGGAAGGTTTCTAAACCTAGCAGGAGCCTTTCCCCCTCATTAATCGGCAGGATTACCTCAATTTGAGCCGCCAAACCTTTGGATTGAATTGAACTCCGACCTAGGGTTGCTTCTCGATCTTTTTCCTATAAATTGCACCCTTTGGCCGTCGTTTTAGGGGGATGCAACTCGAGATCTTGACGAGGGAGAGGCTGCGTTTCGTTCCAAATCAACAACTCCTCGCTCCTCACGTATCCAAGGGAGTATTTAGGGGCATATTGTGTTCTTCCTAGTTCTTAGTTTTTCTCCCCAATTCGTCTATCCCAATCTTTGCATAGCATTGCATGTTAATCTCAAAAACACTTCTTTTACAAAATACACGCATTCACACACACACCAAACCTATTTTTGGCCCTTCCATAGGGGTTTAAAAACCACCAAACCCCCAGGTAATCGAGCCCTCCTTTTACATGCTTTTGATCAAGAATAAGGGCAGATTCTACTCAAATCTTGATCTAATGGGCCTTCTGTTTGTTGTTTATGATTGTTTACAGGCACTAGAAGATTGATACGTGGAGCCATTGCACCTTGGCCGGCCTTGGAGCAAGGAAGGAACGAATCCAACTCATCCCGCTTCCTGTCTGATATCGCGCTATAGGAACATAGCGCGATCCTGAGAAGGTGCTAGGACTATTGTGCCTCTTAGGCACAAGCATGTGCTATGTTGCTTTGATGATAGCAATGCTATTTGGTTTTGATGATAGCAACACAGTGAGTGCATTTGAGTGTATTTGATATTATATTTTGATGATAGCAATGTTATTTTGTTTTGATGATTGCAATAAACAAAGTGCATTTCTGTGCATTCTTATTCTTGAGCATTCTGCATATGATAGCAACATGAATGATGATGTTTAGCATTGATGGCATTTCTTCTTTATATATATGCATTGCATTTTGTCAGATATCATGTCTCTGCATGTATCTACAGTCTGAACAGTAGTGGGTCGACCCACCCTTGCTGATGCGTCGACCCATCAGAACATTGACTGTCTGGGTATCAAAGTCTGTACAACATGCCTTAGTGTTCATATCATTAAGTCTGTACATTGGTATCTCTTCTTCAAGTCTGTACACTGGGCATCTTCTAATTGAAGTCTGTACAGCCAATGCACTTAACTCAAGTCCATACACTGGAAGCTCTTCATTTGATTGAGTCTATACATTGTCCTAGGCTAAGTGTGTACAGCGTCTCATTCATGCTTTGATTAATGAAGTCTGTACATCAGTCTTCACATTCTAAGTCTGTACAGCTGTTGGGTTTGGACTCAGAGTCTGTACACTCGATTTGCCTTTGAATTGGTCAAGTGTGTACACTCCTTCACTGTAGCTTTCACGTTTCCAAGTCTACACATCGTGAAAGTCTATACACTCATCACTTACCTTCGTTCAAGGCAAAGTCTATACACCGGGGTCTTTCCCTACGTTTCTTAGGCGAAGTCTGTACATTCGATTCTGAAGCCTGAAGTCTATACACTCCAGCCTATTCCTACGCTCAAGGCTTCAGCTACACATTAAGTCTGTACATTGGCTTCGCTCCATCAAGTCTATACATTGGCCGCTGTTCTCCAAAGTCTGCACAATGGTCTTCACACCTGAAGTCTGTACATCCACAGTTAAGCTTGAAGTCTGCACACTGGTCTTCAAATCCAAAGTCTGCACATTGGTCTTCGAATTCAATGTCTATACATTGGGCTTTTACATGAAGTCTATACATTGTTGTTTGCATTGTAAAGTCCATACATTGGTTGTTGTTCTTCAATGTCTATACACTGCCTTTAAGATTTAAAGTCTATACAGCCGTTGCCTTCTTTGTTGAAGTCAACACATTGGGCAAGTCTGTACGTTGCATTCGCCTTCACAAGTCTATACAACGAAGTATATATGATGAGGACATCATGAGCTTATGGGATGAGTATTAGTGTGTATTAGCTTGTATAGGTGTGTATTATGGGTTGTATTGGCTTGAAAGTGTGTAATTTTTGATTTCTTTCATTTGGGCTCTCTTTGTAAGGCTTCATTAAGCCATTGGGCCACATTTCTAAGAAGAGTCCATTACTAGGTTGCCTTAGTAGAGTTTATTAGGAGTGATTATCATATTGGACCTTATGCCACCCTTATGGACCATAATAGCCATTTAAGGCCCAATTGGGCCACTCCCTCTCATGGGCTATCTAGATGGGAGAATCCATGGACCAATCATGGGTTGTGGATTGGGTTGGCTGGCCTTGGACCAGCCTAGGCCCAAGAGAGGCCCATGAAGGGGGCGCCCCCTCTTTTGGCCTTATTAGGCTTGGTTGGTGTGTATTAGGTGGAGTTTGAATGTAATTAGTCTAAGGTTGAATGGAGATGGTCAAGGTAGATTAAAAAATTGTATTTGGTGTGTTATTCACACCTCATCTCAGCCATTCAATCCCCAACCCTTGATCCAAGGGTCCATATTAGATTTGATTGGAGTCATATATAATGTTGTATTTTCATGAGAAAATTGAATGAAAAATCAGAAAATTTGTGAGTGTTCTTGAAGCTTGGTGCGCCCCTCTCTCCTCCCTTGGTGTTCTTCCTTCCCCAACCCCAGATCTAGAGTGGATTCTATCTCCTTCCTCCCCTCTCAACCTCCGGTGATCGTTTGTGCCGCCGCCGCCGCCGTTCGTGCCGCCTTCGAGCCGCCACGGGATCATCTTCGGTTTTTTGTCCTGCTGGATAGAGGTGTGGTTCGTGAATTCTTGAAGCCAGCCACAAGTTCTGATCGACTTGAAATTTTGAGGGTTGGTTCCTATCTTCTATCCCTTTCTCCAAAAAAAAATCCATGTTTAAAAGCCACCGTTTCATATTCTTCCCAGTTTGTTCAACTCTTAATCTCACATCTGTTCTGTCACTGTCTATAGTGACAGTAGCCTTGAGTTCTCCTCCTTCGACCACTCTTTTGATTTTCTTTAGAACTCCCAATTTAACTGTGTGTTCTGTCCACCGTCCCCTACCAACACAATTTTTATTAAGTTTTTATCATCCCTCTACCTATTTTTAAAAATTCATGTTCTACTGGAGCTACAGTACTTTCAGTCAGATCCCAGATCCGACCTTCGTCCAGTAAACAAATCACAGAAAATCATAGACACATCAAAACGTGTCCAAACCATATTTTCTGTCTTCCCAACTCAATTTCCCACAACGTTGCTAAAGAATAAAACCCCAGATTAGAATGTCTACCTTGCGGTCAAAGGCAATCCACAGTCAAGTTCTCTACAGGTCTGAGTCTTCGGTTACTGTACAACAGGAGATTGCAAATTCCATAAGTCAAGATCCGAGCAGATCCAGGCCAGATCTCTAGGCCTAGGTTGAAGAACTTCAAGCTAGCTTTCCAACGGCGCCAGTATCGTGTCGATCCGACATCAGGGCTGATCGCATCGCCCATTCTCGCCAGAGCGCGTGCCGAAATACAGAACCAGCAGATTTTCGATCGGGTTTTCCGACCGGTGCCGAACGGAGCCGCCGGGCCTCCGGCCGGCGAACCAGCGTGCCGCCATCCCAAGGAGCGACCCTCCGGGCATCCACCACTACAGCGGTGCCACCGGGTCCCACACGGCCCCTCTGGACAGCACGTGGGCCCCACCGTCACGTGTTCGGGTGTTGCCGAATCAACGCGAGAAGCCGCCCGTCAACCCGAATTCGGTCCTCCCGGACCCCATTGTGTAGCCCTTTACCTCCCTGCGTGGAGTGGGCAGCGAGTTGCATTTCTGTAATATCCGTGTATAATTGTTCCGGGAGTATGACTTCGGCCGGGCCCGTCGTCCCCACGCCGAGCGCGTGGAGGTATCGCATTCGCTCCCCTACTTGGCATTTTGCTTAATTTTCATATATACTAGCTTATGCCACTGCTAGAGAGCATGATAGGGTAATTAGCTCTCTTTCTATTTATATCACCGCTGCTGCGAGAGAGAGCGTTACCGTCCCGTGACCCGATCCGGGCACAAGTGAGAGCCGACCACCCTAGCTCACAGCCGGTTTCTCAACCGCGCACATCCGACGCTTCCCTCGTTAAGGGGCAGTCACGAGCTTGTCGTGTCCGTGGTCTCGTCCCGCATCAATTTGGTATCAGAGCGAGTTGAGTCTAGGGTGTCAAAAAAAAAAGTGTGTCATGTACGTCTAGTCATTAGTCATTATCTAAGTCGTGTCTAGGATCATCATATTTTTAAAACAACAAAAAAGAGTCATTTTGGGTCGCATACATCCCTTTACTCGGTATATCAAAAGGTGTTGTCCGAACGTTAAGCCACGCCTATCGGGAAGGCCGCACACTTGTGCGAGTGATCTTCGGATCGGTTATCTCCGCCACGTACCGAGTCTTGGTTTACGTCTAGGGTCCTTAGTGTGCAAGCATTCCAAACTTGCATAGTCGGTCTAGTGTCTTGTCACCGTGTGTATGCATGTCCATGTCCACTACCCATGGTCGATCCCCAAGACCATACGTCCGAGTGGTCAACTTTTGTGGCCAAAATGAATGTCCTCATGGACCGAGCCTTTGGTTTTGCCTCTCTCATTATGAAAGCCGCTCTACCCAACGGGTCCACAACGGAACTCCATTTCACCGATAGGGAGTCGGATAATTGGGTTTCTCTTGACATCGTGGAGTCTCTCTCCAAGACAGGCGAGATTGTCCGCGATGGTGATTTTGCTTGTGTTGAGTTCTCTAAGAGGATCAGCTCTGTTCTCTACACCGATGACGCATGGTGCAGGATCGGCACACTTACTGGTTCATGCATCATTTTAGGGCAAAAGTGGTTAGGAGAGAGAAGGGCCAATCTTGACTGGGACAAGAGGACTTGCACCTTATGCCCACCATACCTACCCGGTAAGATCACCCTTAGGGACCCCGTATGTTCAGCCACCCAGCCCCAGCGGCCCACTCCACCTTCGGATTCGCGCTTGGAGCCACCTCATCCCGAGCCAGCCGTATTCCTAACGGGTACATTATACATAGCCGAGCCGCTTCTTAGTTGGCTCAAGGATGGCTTGGTCCCACTCCCGTACCCGTCTATGGACCCTACCCTACCTTTGGTGTCCATCAACTCCTACCACACAACTTTTCGGTCTAGTCACCATGTCGATACTTTGGATGACCTTATTATGGGATTAGATTCACAATGGGAGTTGACGCATCTTTTGGCCCGAGACTTTGACCAACCCGCTAGTCTTAGCTTCACCCATCCGGCCTTAGGATCCATTACCTCCGTGTGCACCGTGGGGTGTGTCACCACGGAGATTCTTCTACTCCTCCCGATGCCGGCCGAGTTCGACTTCATTTCCTTTTGCTCGAGGGAGGAAGTTTATTTTCTTCACATGACCATTGTCCCGTTCACTATGACGGATGAAGGTGAGCATTCACACCTTCAATAATTTCACGATTGGGACCGTGTCATGGAGGAACCCATCTCCCGGGGTCATACCTTCTTTGACCCTTTTGACCCCTCCACTAGTGAAGCTCCCGAGCTATCACATTCCCTCCACCTCTTCCAAGGAGTTCACTATTCCACCCATACCCCTCGGTCTAGTCGGCAAGCCGTCTCTACCTCTAGGGATGATGACGAAGGTAGTTTTGGATCTCCTAGCCCTTCTTCACCCAAATCCCATCGGTCACCAATGCATGAGTGGTACATCTTAGGGTGTCTAGGAGTCCTCCCTTCCATCAACCATCATGTACATCTAGTATATGCATGGCACATATTCGGGTGTCCTGGTCCGCCGTCACCCATGTACGGGTCAGACTAACAGTGTGCTTTTTCTTTGTGTGGTTTGTTTTGAGTGATTTGTTTGCATGGTTTGTGTGTCGTTTGTTTGTCTGCATGCGTCTTGTGCAAGCTCATTGTCGTTCTCTTATGAGTAAGAGGCGAGTGGACACACTCGATGAGTATGGGATCGATTCCACATCTATACCCGGATCAGTCACTTATAGGGACTCAGCGGTGATTCCTAGTGAGTCTTCGAGCTGCTTCCTTCCCTTTGAGAGTGCCCCACCCGGAGTGTCCACCTCTAGCCTATGGCAGCTTGCGCATATCGAGTATATATGCAATGAGCAGGTGACGATCACTTGGAGTGGAGCGTACCCGCATTACTTGGCATGGTGACGGATCCGCCGGAGTACTCGAGCATCCACACCCCTACTCGACGGGGTCGAGTTTCTCCCACCCGGGGAGAATTGATGAGGACATCATGAGCTTATGGGATGAGTATTAGTGTGTATTAGCTTGTATAGGTGTGTATTATGGGTTGTATTGGCTTGAAAGTGTGTAATTTTTGATTTCTTTCATTTGGGCTCTCTTTGTAAGGCTTCATTAAGCCATTGGGCCACATTTCTAGGAAGAGTCCATTACTAGGTTGCCTTAGTAGAGTCTATTAGGAGTGATTATCATATTGGACCTTATGCCACCCTTATGGACCATAATAGCCATTTAAGGCCCAATTGGGCCACTCCCTCTCATGGGCTATCTAGATGGGAGAATCCATGGACCAATCATGGGTTGTGGATTGGGTTGGCTGGCCTTGGACCAGCCTAGGCCCAAGAGAGGCCCATGAAGGGGGCCCCCCCTCTTTTGGCCTTATTAGGCTTGGTTGGTGTGTATTAGGTGGAGTTTGAATGTAATTAGTCTAAGGTTGAATGGAGATGGTCAAGGTAGATTAAAAAATTGTATTTGGTGTGTTATTCACACCTCATCTCAGCCATTCAATCCCCAACCCTTGATCCAAGGGTCCATATTAGATTTGATTGGAGTCATATATAATGTTGTATTTTCATGAGAAAATTGAATGAAAAATCAGAAAATTTGTGAGTGTTCTTGAAGCTTGGTGCGCCCCTCTCTCCTCCCTTGGTGTTCTTCCTTCCCTAACCCCAGATCTAGAGTGGATTCTATCTCCTTCCTCCCCTCTCAACCTCCGGTGATCGTTTGTGCCGCCGGCGCCGCCGTTCGTGCCGCCTTCGAGCCGCCACAGGATCATCTTTGGTTTTTTGTCCTGCTAGACAGAGGTGTGGTTCGTGAATTCTTGAAGCCAGCCACGAGTTCTGATCGACTTGAACTTTTGAGGGTTGGTTCCTATCTTCTATCCCTTTCTCCAAAAAAAAATCCAGGTTCAAAAGCCACCGTTTCATATTCTTCCCATTTCGTTCAACTCTTAATCTCAGATCTGTTCTGTCACTATCTATAGTGACAGTAGGCTTGAGTTCTCCTCCTTCGACCACTCTTTTGATTTTCTTTAGAACTCCAAATTTAACTGTGTGTTCTGTCCACCGTCCCCTACCACCACAATGTTTATTAAATTTTTATCATCCTTCTACCTATTTTTAAAAATTCATGTTCTACCAGAGCTACAGCACTTTCAGTCAGATCCCAGATCCGACCTTCGTCCAGTAAACAAATCACAGAAAATCATAGACACATCCAAACGTGTCCAAACCACTTTTTCTGTCTTGCCAACGCAATTTCCCACAACTTTGCTGAAGAACAAAACCCCAGATTCGAACGTCTACCTTGCGGTCAAAGGCAATCAATAGTCACGTTCTCTGCAGGTCTGAGTCTTCGGTTACTGTACAACAGGAGATTGAAAATTCCATAAGTCAAGATCCGGGCAGATCCAGGCCAGATCTTTGGGCCTAGGTTGAAGAACTTCAAGCTAGCTTTCCAACGGCACCAGTCTCGTGTCGATCCGACATCAGGGCTGATCGCAGCGCCCATTCTCGCCGGAGCGCGCGCCGAAATATAGAACCGGCAGATTTCCGATCGGGTTTTCCGACCGGTGCCGAACGGAGCCGCCGGGCCTCCAGCCGGCGAACCAGCGTGCCGCCGTCCCAAGGAGCGACCCTCCGGGCATCCACCACTACAGCGGTGCCACCGGGTCCCACACGGCCCCTCCGGACAGCACGTGGGCCCCACCGTCACGTGTTCGGGTGTTGCCGAATCAACGCGAGAAGCCGCCCGTCAACCCGAATTCGGTCCTCCCGGACCCCATTGTGTAGCCCTTTACCTCCCTGCGTGGAGTGGGCAGCGAGTTGCATTTCTGTAATATCCGTGTATAATTGTTCCGGGAGTATGACTTCGGCCGGGCCCGTCGTCCCCACGCCGAGCGCGTGGAGGTATCGCATTCGCTCCCCTACTTGGCATTTTGCTTAATTTTCATATATACTTGCTTATGCCACTGCTAGAGAGCATGATAGGGTAATTAGCTCGCTTTCTATTTATATCACCGCTGCTGCGAGAGAGAGCGTTACCGTCCCGTGACCCGATCCGGGCACAAGTGAGAGCCGACCACCCTAGCTCACAGCCGGTTTCTCAACCGCGCACATCCGACGCTTCCCTCGTTAAGGGGCAGTCACGAGCTTGTCGTGTCCGTGGTCTCATCCCGCATCAATATACACTGCAATGTACATACTTAAATCTTATAACTTCATTCTTGTTGCTGAAGGGAATAGGGTCGACGCTGGGAGCTTAAAGCGTCCACGCATCAGTTGATGAAGCCTTCACGATATCTTCCACTGCGTCAACGCCACAAGCAAGCAGCATCGACGCAGCAGTTAAAGAAGCAGAAACCTTCACAGGCTATTCCACTGCGTCAACGCCACAATTGAGCAGCGTCAACGCAGCAACTAAAGAGACGAAGCTAATGGCTTACTGGAATGCCTCACTGCGTTAACACCATTGATTGAGAGCATCGACGCAGCACACCCATCTGCTGAAGACTTGATCACTGGATCACTGATGCGTCAACGTAGCAGGCTGATGGAGTCAACGCAGCCGACTTGAGTTTTACTGGTCGAATGTCTTTGAAGGCTGCGTCAACCCTTTGGAGCAAGTGTGTTGACGCCACCTCAACTCCAGTTGCTGGGCGTACTGATGAATGGGCACGTGATCCGAAGCTGCCACCTGACACGTGATCCGAGGTGGGTGCTGAGCACGTGATCCGAGGAGGCATCTTATGGACGGAAGGCGTGGGAAGCACACGCCCTATCTCCCTACTGTTGCTGGTATATAATGGAGCCTTCGTCTTCAGATGGAGGCTGATCGAAGAAGAAGCCTGGAGAGCAGGAAGAGCAACAGCAGAGCAGAAAGCTCTTCGATCCAGCAGAAGAAAAGAAAAAGAGAAAGAGAGAAAAGGAGAACAGAGATCGAGAGAAGAAGAGAAGTGCAGCAGAGAAGAAAGAGAAAGAGAGAGAGTGAAGAAAGAGAGTGAGATCGAGGGAGATCTATTCTTCATGGACCGTGGCTGAAATCCAGGCCATCCAGCTCTTTAAGAGCCACATCTGATGTTCCTTCTTTTACAGCTTGTGTTTGCTGTGTTATTTTCGTTCCTTATTTTTCTTTTTATTCCATCTGATTTACTGAGTTCTTCTGATCCTCTGGACTAAGGTCGGGTTCCTCCTAGTGGGTCAGGAGAAGGGAGATCTGATCTCCGGTTTGCAAGCAGCAGGGGGGCTGCTTGTGGGTTCCCTCCGGGCTAGGAGGAAGAGAGGCTAGGCCTCTGGTGGATTGCTGGTAGCAGAGTGCTACTGGCTGGTTCACTGGTAGCGGGGCTGCTACTAGTGGGGTTCCCTCTTGGTATAGAGGAAGAGATACGTGAGTCTCTGGTTTCTAGTGACCGTGGGTTGCTAGAGGTTCCCTCCGTGTAGGAGGAAGAGGGGAGGTTGTTCCCCTGGGTAAGCTGTGTATCAGCGTCTGTTGGCAAGCTGTGTTGCCCAGCTGTTAGTGAAGCCACACTCGGGTTGAGTGTGGGGTGGATGTAGGTCTGCAGGACCGAACCACCTAAAAACCACTCTTGCATTGTGGTTTGATTGCTTATGGTTTGCT
Source organism: Amorphophallus konjac (assembly GCA_022559845.1). Taxonomy (NCBI): domain Eukaryota; kingdom Viridiplantae; phylum Streptophyta; class Magnoliopsida; order Alismatales; family Araceae; genus Amorphophallus; species Amorphophallus konjac. The sequence goes on from CM040126.1 coordinate 250,782,497, forward strand.
TCCGCTAGATGTTTGCATAGGGGCGCTCCAAGTGTTTGATCACAGGTTCATTAGATGATTTGATCAGATTTTGTTCTAAGTGTTTAATCTGTTGAGTGAGCGAAATTCTAATTGAGCAAAAGTTTATATTGGGTGAAAGTTTTATAGGCTATATTCATTCACCCCCCTCTGAATACTTGCACTGAACCCAACAATTGGTATCAGAGCGGTATCTGACTTAACCGATCTAACAATCTGCAGAGGATCCTGCTAGATTTTTGGTGCTTTCAGAGTGGGTGTATTGTACTCGTTGTTTTGTTTCACCGGTTTAGTGCTTTACCTTGCCCATCTGGTTTTGCTGCATTTCCTGTCATTTGCTTTATTGAGTTGAATCTGTTTGCCATCTGTCCAAATGGATCGTCCTCCAATTTATGATGGTTCTAACTTTGAAAGTTGGCTAGGAGGCCTAGCTGTGTATGTAGATTCCATTGATCCCAAACTATCGAGTTTGCTATCCAAAGGCCCACATCGATTACCCAAAGATCAGACCAAGTGGTCTAGTGAGGACACCTTTAAGAACCGTGATAATGTCATAATTCTTAATACCTTGAGAGGTGCTGTTAATACTGATGTATATTCTTTTGCTCTCAGGTATAATTCTAGAAAAGAGATATATGACAAAGTTATCTCTGCGCATAACCAACAGATTGATAGTTGTTTGATGGCCAACCGGGATAATGAAGATTCCTCATCCAAGGTAAATTCTGAATCTGAATCCGAAGAGATTTCAATTGATGAATTATGGGATATGTATGAGGAACGTTCTGAGAAATGTAAATATTTGAAATCTGAAAAAGAAATGTGATCAGATTAATTTGAATGCTCATTGTGAAAAATGTCAAGATCTGAGAAAATCTCATGAAATATGCTTAGCTAATCTGAATGTGAGTAAGGAACAAATTTCTGTTTGGAAAATAAAAATCAGGAACTCACAGACAAGATTTCTGAACTAGAAGATAAGCTGAATTCATTAGGAAATGATCAAATCTTAACTAATGAACTAGTTCAGAATGAACTAACTAGAAAGGAGAATGAAGAGCTGAAGCTGCTTAATTCTGCTATATCTGAGAGACTTTTAATATTTGAAAAAGGGAAGAATTCAGTTGAAAATGAATATGAGAGAGTGAGTACATTGATAGAAGAGATTGATAGCTACAAAGCCATAAATTTCTTACTTAATGAAAAGATCACAGATTCTGAAATGCTCATTTCTTCTCTCAAAAATGAAATCACTGAATTGAATAATTCTCTGTCTGAGTCATTTAAAACTAAAGAAAATCCAAAGGCTGTTTCTAAGAAGAAAGTCTCTGATGGAGGCAGTAATCAGGAAGAAAGAAAAAGACAGCACACAACCTTTGTGCGTAGCTCTGAGTTAGCTAGCACTTCAGGCTCTTCTTCAAATCAGCATGCTAAGAAAGTTCAGGCCAACAAATCTAGTGTCAAAAATGTCAAATGCTTTTACTGTGGAAAGTTTGGCCATGAGATGGCTGATTGTTTTGTGATGAAGAAGGATGAATTGAAGTATGATAGAATTCATGCTAGGAAGCCTACTGTGAAGAAACCTTCTTCTGCTCACATCAAAAGGCATCAATGTTTTTATTGTCATAAAATAGGTCATCTCATGCATGATTGTAGACAAATGAAATTAGATGATCTATCTGCTGTTAGAATGCATGATAAACTGTTCCATGCTAAAAATCATGCATCTCATAAAAAGAACATTCAATGTCTTCATTATGGAAAATTGGGCCACACGGTTGAAAATTGCTGGCATGCTCAGGGAAAGAATTCTAACTCTGAATTTAATAAATTCCCTGTACACAGAAATAGATTGAATTTTAAATCTAATTTTAAAGGAAAGACACCTGTATGCTTTGAATGTGAAAAATCTGGCCAACGAGGTTCTGAATGCTGGTGGGCAGGTAATGGTAAGTCAAAATTTCATGCATATAACAGAACATTTCATGCTTATGATCATAGGTCTCATGCTGCTGTTGACATGCACCATAGGACCAGAAAATCTGTTATATCATGTAGATACTGTGGAAAGTTTGGTCATTCCATGAATAATTGCTATCTGATGAAATTTGATGATCATGTTGCTAAGAAAATGTTTAGAACACCTGTTAGGGTTAATTCAGGACCCAAGACTTCTTGGGTTCCTACAGGATCAACTTGATCTTATCTTGTAGGTGTGTCTTGAAAGCTGATGAATAAAGGGGTTAATGATCCAAGGCCTCAACAGAAAACCCCAAGATCCTACCTATCAGGTCAGTTCTGAACTTTGTTTTAAATTTCACCATCTGAAAATGCTGTTTGTCTGCTTTAACTTCATCATCGAAAATTGTTGTTTTTGCTTGATTGATTTGTGATGATCTCTTCTTGTCCAGCTGATCAGTCTGCATTCCAAACTCAGCTATTGAGTTTTACTTTGCATGTATCTGATGCTCTTGCTATATGTTGAACTGAATTTGAATGCTTCTTTAGTGTATACAGTTGATGCACTATATAGACTTTATGTCAATGCATTGCATGCTTGTTGTTAGATGCATAAACTTAAATTGATTGCATAATTGCCTCATGTTTCATTATTGCATAGTCTGCATGTAGAACAGCCTAGTGCATAGCATAATCTTTGCATCATGATGTCAGGGGGAGCTGAGAGTTTTTCTGTTCAATTCATTGAATCTTTGCTACTTCTCATTGTCCCCATCTAGTTCTTTCATATCTTTTGACATCAGATGCTCCAGGAACTCAATGCCTATTGCTATCATTTCCCTAACCTTCACTGAACAACAGTTCTGTTTCTGGTTTAGTACATTGAGTTACGATTATTTCAATTGTTCTTTTATAAGAATCACTCTCACAAATTGAAAAGAACTAAAGGTTTAACCTTTATAAATTGAAGAGTCAAATGTCTGCCTTCAGAATCTGAGATAAAAGAAAAAGTTTTATAGCTCTTAATCTTTGTCTCATGGTAAGATTAGAAAAAGTTTTTGTAATGCCTAATGTGTTGATCTGGAAATTTCTAGAAAAGGTGAATAAGAGTGTGTACTGTTTTTCAAACAATCACTCTAAAAGAGATAAGGGCAGCAGTAAATAAGATCATAAATGCTATGACCTGAACATAGTGACAGAGCAATGGCTGAATTGCACTGAGAAATTGTGATCTCCTCCAATGAAGCAGGAGAACTCATAGTCATGAAGTGCTTCAGAATATCTCTGTTCAAAGGGTCAAATCTATAGGGGGAGTTCTCACCAAGTAACTGGGGGTACTGGCCTCTAATCAAGGTGTACCCTTAATGTCAAAAGTGAAGACTATTCTTTGTGGGTTTTGATCTGAAATAGGTCTAGTAGTTTATGCCTAGTAACTGGGGGTACCTGCCTCTAATCAAGGTGTACACCTAATGTCAACAGCATAAATGCCACTGATCTATTTACTTAGTTTAGGTTCTGAAAAATTCAAAAGTGAAAATCAAACTGCTGTAACCCTTCGAAAAATCAAAAGTCAATGAGTGAAAATTATTTTCAATACATATTCAAACTGTCATTCTTGATCTTCCATGTTTAATCACAAAATGGTATTATTTCTGACTTATCTATTAATACCATGTGCCCTAGATTCATTGCTATAAATGGAATCTATAAACTCTTGTTCAGGGGTCAAATGTTTTACTCTAGATTTATCACTGTTAAACCTGAATTTTTGTCAAAATTGTATGTTGCTGATTCTTATACTTTAACAGTTGTTTATAATCATGCTTCTTTCTGAACCTATGATTCAGCTATTGTCAAGTGACCCTCCTACCTTCTCTTCCTTGTTTATCTGTTCATATTCCTTCTCAAAGGGGGAGCTATTATTTAGGGGGAGAAATAATTCAAGGGAGTCTTACATTCAGGGGGAGAATATTCTAGAGGAATTTGCATGCATAATGCACTTTGCACTCTTGTTTTTACTATTTTTCTCTTTTTGATCATGTCAAAGGGGGAGAAAATCTTGTGTGTGACTCACTGTCACATTGTGTTGCCATCATCAAAAAGGGGGAGAATTTTGTGCCTCTTAAGCACAAGCATGTGCTATGTTGCTTTGATGATAGCAATGCTATTTGGTTTTGATGATAGCAACATAGTGAGTGCATTTGAGTGCATTTGATATTGTATTTTGATGATAGCAATATTATTGTGTTTTGATGATTGCAATAAACAAAGTGCATTTCTGTGCATTCTTATTCTTGAGCATTTTGCATATGATAGCAACATGAATGATGATGTTTAGCATTGATGGCATTTGTTTTTTATATATATGCATTGCATTCTGTCAGATATCATGTCTCTGCATGTATCTATAGTCTGAACAGTAGTGGGTCGACCCACCCTTGCTGATGCGTTGACACATCAGAACATTGACTATCTGGGTATCAAAGTCTGTACAGCATGCCTTAGTGTTCATATCACTAAGTCTGTACATTGGCATCTCTTCTTCAAGTCTGTACACCGGGCATCTTCTAATTGAAGTCTGTACAGCCAATGCACTTAACTCAAGTCCATACACTGGAAGCTCTTCATTTGATTAAGTCTATACATTGTCCTAGGCTAAGTGTGTACATCGTCTCATTCATGCTTTGATTACTGAAGTCTGTACATCAGTCTTCACATTCTAAGTCTGTACAGCCATTGGGTTTGGACTCAGAGTCTGTACACTCGATTTGCCTTTGAATTGGTCAAGTGTGTACACTCCTTCACTGTAGCTTTCACGTTTCCAAGTCTACACATCGTGAAAGTCTATACACTCATCACTTACCTTCGTTCAAGGCAAAGTCTATACACTGGGGTCTTTCCCTATGTTTCTTAGGCGAAGTCTGTACATTCGGTTCTGAAGCCTGAAGTCTATCCACTCTAGCCTATTCCTACGCTCAAGGCTTCAGCTACACATTAAGTCTGTACATTAGCTTCGCTCCATCAAGTCTATACATTGGCCGCTGTTCTCCAAAGTCTGCACAATGGTCTTCACACCTGAAGTCTGTACATCCACAGTTAAACTTGAAGTCTGCACACTGGTCTTCAAATCCAAAGTCTGCACATTGGTCTTCGAATTCAATGTCTATACATTGGTCTTTTACATGAAGTCTATACATTATTGTTTGCATTGTAAAGTCCATACATTGGTTGTTGTTCTTCAATGTCTATACACTGCCTTTAGGATTTAAAGTCTATACAGCCGTTGCCTCCTTTGTTGAAGTCAACACATTGGGCAAGTCTGTACGTTGCATTCACCTTCACAAGTCTATACAACGAAGTATATACACTGCAATGTACATACTTAAATCTTATGACTTCATTCTTGTTGCTGAAGGGAACAGGGTCGACGCTGGGAGCTTAAAATGTCCACGCATCAGTTGACGAAGCCTTCACGATATCTTCCACTGCGTCAACGCCACAAGCAAGCAGCGTCGACGCAGCAGTTAAAGAAGCAGAGACCTTCACAGGCTATTCCACTACGTCAACGCCACAATTGAGCAGCGTCGACGCAGCATCTAAAGAGACGAAGCTAATGGCTTACTGGTATGCCTCACTACGTTAACGCCATTGATTGAGAGCGTTGACGCAGCACACCCATCTGCTGAAGACTTGATCACTGGATCACCGATGCGTCAACGCAGCAGGCTGATGGAGTCAGCGCAGCAGACTTGAGTTTTGCTGGTCAAATGTCTTTGAAGGCTGCGTCAACCCTTTGGAGCAAGTGTGTTGACGCCACCTCAACTCCAGTTGCTGAGCGTACTGATGAATGGGCACGTGATCCAAAGCTGGCACCTGACACGTGATCCGAGGTGGGTGCTGAGCACGTGATCCGAGGAGGAATCTTCTGGACGGAAGGCGTGGGAAGCACACGCCCTATCTCCCTACTACTACTGGTATATAATGGAGCCTTCGTCTTCAGATGGAGGCTGATCGAAGAAGTGTAATACCCCGTATTTAATTAGTAATTTTTATTAATATTTCCTATTCAAATTGGAATTTTTAAGAATTTATTTGAATTAAGTTGAATTAATAAATGAATAGAAATGGAAATAAACCATTAAAAATTTAAATTTGAAATGAAAATGAAATGTGATCCAAATTAAAATAAGGTATGAATGAAATAAAACATAAATGCAATTGATTTGGAATGAAAATGAAATTAAAAGAGGGAATTTGGAATTTGAATTTCGAATTTAATATTTTATTAATAAATGAATAGTGAAGTGGAATTTAGTTGACCGTATTAAAATCTCGAAAAATGGTAATTGGGTAGCTGATCATTTGCTTAACAAACTTTTCTTCTATGATTAACCCTAATAAAATCGTTAACCTGGTCAAATCTAGAGTTTAATTGGGATTAGAATCCACCAACCCCCAATAGTAACTTCTATAGTAACCTACACCTTAAAACATGAAATTAGAACTCATTCCTTAATTAAATTCGATGAGGTTAGAGGCAAATGAAAGGTATTGATTGGTAGTTTAATAACCCTTAACCAATTTCGTGTAAAATTAATCAGGATAGAAGTGATTAGATGAGTTTGATCGAGGTCAAGCATTTCGGCGGCGTAAGTTACACGTCTCTTCTAGCTCGAAATTCACCCTTCCTGGAAGGATCCAGAAGGTGTATTAGGTATTAAAAGAAAGCTTAAAGTGTCTAGTTTCATTTGGTAGCTGGGTTAATCGACGAGGAGTACAGATCTGGGAGTATTCGGTGATTTAGTGGAAGGTGTTCTTCGTTCTTGGTTCTTCTTCATACAACTCTTTGATCCTTGATTAAGGTAGGTACCCTTCACCAAATGAAGCATGTAAATATAGTATCTTGATCTGCTTGACGAGATCTATCGTTTGGGACTGAAAGTCCTAAATTTTATAGAGTATTGAGGGAGATATCAAGCGATCTTTGGAGGATATTCTTCTAGTTCGTGGGTTTTCTTATTTGCTGAAGTTTAGATCTTCAATTGAGGTAGGTTTTAACAGACCTAAACCTTATTGTTATATATGAATGGAATCCTCATCTTGTTAGCTTCCTTCCTACGTAGAAAGCCCTAATTTTTATCAACCATGCTAGGTTAATTTCTCGTTTTAGCAAGCTTATGTTCTTGTTAGGTTTAAGTGAGCCCTTTTAGTCTAAGCTTGAATCCCCGTGACTAATCACAGGCTAAACATGAAATTAAGCATGGCATCCTGTTTATCTCTTTCCTATCTTTCCATTGATATCTCGTTTGCTTAATTCCATGAAGAAACAGATGAGTTATGTTGATTCTAATCAAGGGATCTTGAATCCCGTTCTCTGCTCGTTAAGGCGCTATGTACCAAGGGCGCGATCTTTAACGCGCTAGCCCGATATAGCGCAATCTTGTAGACCCCCAGCCTTGGCAGAACACGTTCAAACCTTAAAAATTTAATATATTCAGATTTTTGGGATCGCGCTAGCTTTACCTAGCGCGTTCTTCATTAAGGCGCTATAGCCCTATGGCGCGACATGCTTCATACCCCAATCGCTTGAGGGGTCGAGTCGTAAGCCCTCTGATGCAATTATAATTCTGTAAGATGTTATATGGTTGCTGTAAGATGCTATATAAGACGTATGTTCAGTTAGAAAACATCTTTGTCCAGTTTTCAAATTAATCAAAAGGGTTTTCATGTTCTTTTTAGTTCCCGATATTCTTTGATTCCAGAATTTTAAATCTTTGATTCCAGAATTATGATGATTAGCTTCTGAATGTTTTCACAATATACTTATAATATTTTTACGTAGTTCAGATGCTAATTGAGTAGTACTAATAGTTAGTACCCCACCTGTTAATCTAGATTTCAAATTTTATGCATTTAGTTTCCTGGTCGAAACGTGCTATGTTTTCCTAGCGCGTTCTTCAGGTCGCGCTAGGGACATATAGCGCCTTCTTCCTGTTGACCCCGATCTTCCAGGGGTTAAAACAGAACGTTTCTGACATGTTTTTCAAACTATATTAAGTCCCTGCAGTTACTTATAAGTTAAGTTATACGTATATTAACTTGTAGAACCCCTGTGTTTATCCAGTTTTCAAATTAAAATGGTTTCTGGCCCTGTCTTGAACGAGCTATACTTCCATAGCACGTTCTTGATAAACGCGTTACCTGGGTATAGCGCGTTAATACACAGAATTTCATTTTTGAGCCGTTAGCTATCTTATTTCTATCAGATTATTGTATATTCTTATTTCTGAATGCAGTAAGTTAATTTTTATCCCTCAAGGCTCCAGTATATCAAAAGGTGTTGTCCGAACGTTAGGCTACGCCTATCGGGATGGTCGCACGCTTGCGCGAGTGATCTTCGGATCGATTACCTCCGCCACGTACTGAGTCCTTGTTGGAATCCTTAGTGTTTTTATCAATTGGTTAGCTACCCACAGCATGTAATTGGTTTTGTTATAAGTGTAATCATGCAATTGAACTTGAACGTATAATTATCATGTTAAACATTTGAGTTTATGAAAATGTAATCGGGTTAAATTCAGCTTGAATTCTTAACAGCCTGAAAACTTGTTAACCAACAAAATAAAATGTTTAACCATGGAACTAAGAATGATCTAATTATTGCATTTTCCTACTTACCCTTTCATTCTTGGTTTCCACGACTTGATATGTCGTTAAACATTATGCCAAAGTTGAATTATCTATACTTCTTGTTAGTTCGATATTCAATCAGATCTGTGCTTATTACTTGATAGCTTGTTCTTTGAAATTTATTGGCCATGAAATGTGGAAGTCTAGATTCGTGGGATCTTGTGATCCAAATAAATCAATGTCTGGCAAACAAATAAGGGCTTGGTCTAGTCCTGGGAGGAGCACCCGAACACTACTTGTATCCCCATGGAGGTGGTTGACTAGGTGTGGCATTGGCACCAGTACTTGACATGTGATTAATCTAGGGGCTGTCCACTACTCTCTACTAGTTTACACTTTTCACTTTTTCCTGTTCTATGATTTACTTGTGGTTACTCTACTTGCTATTACTTGAAAGTGGAAATGTTACATGCGTGATATACTTGCTTACTGGCCAAATTATTATTTCTACACTTGTTCTTGTTCTTACTTGTTCATAGTAAAGTTCTTGTCCTTGCATTAATTGTTATCTCTTGATTCTTGACTTTGCAAGATCTTATTACAGTGTTCTTGCTCTTGTTATCTTTCTCCTTGTTATCATTTCATATAACATGTAATTAAATCATTAATCACTTACACTTGCCTGTTATTACCTACTGAGTGTTGGCTCATAGTATTGTTTTCCCCCTTTTCCAGGTTACTCAGGTGGTGACGTTCACTCGGACGGGGAGTGATTTGAGTGCTACTAGAGTGTGCCTCCATCTAGGTTGCCATGTTGGCACCGTAGTATTTCCAGTTATTACCTTTAGTGTTGCATTAGTGTTCTAATTCTGTATTAGATCAGGTGATGTATTAATGAGTTTGGAAGTTATGTTTAATCAGTTGATTATTGTAATAAGAAGATTAGAATCCTTCTATTCCATTGAGCAGTTTTAGAACTTAATTTTTGTGCTAGCGTGTTTCTGACTATACGTCCCGGTATTCCGCGTCGGGGCGTGACAGTTTAGGTGGTATCAGAGCCAAGTTTTAATATTCCTAGGTTTTCTAAATTCTAGGGTTCTAAGTGTGTCTTAGGATCCATACCCTTGTAAAAATCTAGAACCCGACCTGGTGAGATTGGGTAGAAATTGGGTTAAGTTCATACCTTAATCGTGTTGTCATCTGCTTTCTTGACCCTAAGTGATCTGTTCTTCGTGTAGGCTTTTGAAATGGCAGCCGATCGTGCGGAGTGGAGGAATTTGCAGCGCACGGTTCAAGGCCTTACGCAGGCATTGCAGCAAGTGGCTCAGGCAGGAGCAGCACATCATGGCACCGGTGATTTATACCGGAACTTCCGTGGAATGAATCCACCCAGATTTGCTGGATCGACCGATCCCGACGAAGCCGAACATTGGCTTGATGATATGGCGAGGATTTTTGAGGTCATACAATGCACCGATCAAGAACGTGTCCTATTATCGACCTTCCAACTGGAACGTGATGCACGTGCATGGTGGGACTCTATTAAGGCAGTACTCGGAGATCAGCCGATTACTTGGGGAGAGTTCGAGGAACATTTCAATAGCAAGTATTTTTCTGATCGAGTGCAAGAGAAGAAGGCGGCCGAGTTTGCGGCTCTGAAACAGCGGAGCTTATCAGTAGCCGAGTATGAAGCACAATTCTCCAGACTGTCTAGATATGCTACTCATCTCATTTCCACTGAGAAGATGAAGGCGAAGTGCTTTCTTAATGGGTTGAAGCTTCACTATATCAACCAATTGGCACCTATGGAGATATCGACTTATTTTGAGATGGTAAGAAAGGCGCAAGTTCTGGAAGACACTCTCGAGATGACGGAGAGGATCCGAGGCCAAGGCATGAAGAAAGAGCAGCCGAAGGATTTCAAGAAAAGCAACGTCGGACCTAGTTTTATCAAGAAGAGGCCCGCGAGTGGGTCAAGTTCGTGGACCGGAGTAGGATCATGGAAAGGAAAGATGCCGAAGCAAGAGGAAAGGAAGCCCGGCCCTATTGTACCCTTTAAGGGTGTGTGCAGATATTGTGACCGTCCTGGTCATAGGATGGAGGAGTGCTGGCGCAAGTTGGGCGCCTGTCTTCGTTGCGGGAGTAGGGAGCACCGTATCCCAGATTGTCCGTTAGTATCGGAGCAAGCTACACCGGCAAAGCCTCAATTCTTCAAGAAGCCGCAAGGCAAGCTTCAAGCACTTCAGGTAGATGAAGCAGATACAGCCGAAGAAGGTGGACTCGTCGAAGGTACTCTCGATATACTCGACAAGCCAGCCTTTGTTTTTTTTGATACTGGTGCAACGCATTTCTTTATTTCTCGGAGATTTGCTAAGTCTTTAGCTGTGGAACCTATTTTGATGAATTCTCCATTAGAAATTTCTACACCTATTGGCTCTAGATCAGCAATTCAGCATTTCTATCCTTCTAGTAAGGTTATGATTGATGATCAGAATTTCCCAGTTGATTTAGTCTGCATGGACATGAAGGATTATGATGTAATCCTAGGAGCAGATTGGTTGGCCAAGCATGAGGCCAATGTTCACTGCAGTTCTAGCTCGGTGTCTTTTAATAGACATCCGGATCTTTCATTTATGGGAATTAGATACCATCGCTCCGTCTCACTTATTTCGGCCCTTCGTGCTGATAAACTGATGAGGCGAGGTTGCGAGGCATTTCTAGCCTTTGTCTATGCTACTCCAGAGCAGCAAGTGGAGATTCAAGATATCCCTGTTGTCCGTGAATTTCTCGATATATTTCCTGAGGAACTACTTGGACTTCCGCCTGAGAGGGAAGTTATCTTCTCCATTGATGTTATTCCGGGTTCTTCTCCTGTCTCTAAAGCTCCTTATCGTATGTCTTCTGCGGAGTTGAGAGAATTGAAGCAGCAATTGATGGAGTTACTTGAGAAGGGTTTCATTCGCCCTAGTACTTCCCCTTGGGGAGCCCCTGTATTATTTGTTCGGAAGAAGGATGGTTCGATGAGGCTGTGCATCGATTATCGGCAATTGAATCAGTTGACTATCAAGAATAAGTATCCATTGCCGAGGATTGATGAATTATTTGACCAGATAGCGGGAGCTCAATTCTTTTCTAAGATCGATCTTCGATCGGGATATCACCAGTTGCGGATTAAGGAAGAGGATATCTTTAAAACGGCTTTCCGCAGCAGGTATGGTCATTTCAAATTTGTCGTTATGCCCTTTGGATTAACGAATGCACCGGCATCTTTTATGCAGTTGATGAACAGTGTGTTTAGACCCTATCTTGATCAATGGGTCGTGGTATTCATTGATGATATCTTGATCTATTCCAAGAGTGAAGGAGAGCATGCCGAACACTTGAGATTGGCATTGCAGTTATTAAGAGACCATCAGTTATATGCCAAGTTCAGTAAGTGTGATTTCTGGTTGCCAGAGGTGTCCTTTTTAGGGCATATTATTACCAAGGAAGGTATTTCTGTTGATCCTTCTAAAGTGGAAGCAGTGAAGAATTGGGAACAGCCTACTAGTGTGACCGAGATCAGAAGTTTCTTAGGCCTGGCAGGCTATTATCGCAGATTCATTCAAGATTTCTCCAAGATTGCGGTACCTCTTACTAGATTAACCCGCAAGGAGAACAAGTTCGAATGGTCAGAAGATTGTCAACGAAGTTTTCAGATTTTGAAGGACTGCTTGACTACGGCACCTGTTTTGGCTTTACCTTCTGGTGAAGGAGGTTTTGTGGTCTATACGGATGCATCTGGAATTGGTCTAGGCTGTGTGCTTATGCAGCATGGGAAGGTAATTGCTTATTCTTCCAGGCAGTTGAGGAAGCATGAAGAGAACTATCCTGTTCATGATTTAGAATTGGCAGCTGTTGTCTTTGCTTTGAAGATTTGGAGACATTACTTGTATGGAGAATCTTTCACGGTATTCTCAGATCACAAGAGTTTGAAGTATTTGTTCTCTCAGAAAGAACTCAATATGCGACAGCGCAGATGGCTGGAATATTTGAAGGACTTTGACTTCTCTATTGAGTATCACCCTAGTAAAGGTAATGTGGTGGCAGACGCATTGAGCCGGAAGCCTGTAGCAAAGTTATCCAGTTTGATGATGCAAGAGTGGAAGTTACTGGAACAGTTATCTAGTCTGGATCTTAATATTGACAATGATCGGGTTTTGATTGCTCATATTCAACTTAAGCCTGAATTATTAATGGAGATCAAGTCTTTGCAAGATAATGATCCCGAACTGGTGGAGATCAAGGGAAAATTGAGCAGCAGACCGGATTTCCTGATTTCCGACGATGGAAGACTTCTATTTCAAGGACGAACGTGTATACCTGACGTAGCTGAGATCAAGAACAAGATTCTGGAAGAAGCCCATAGATCTAAATACACGATTCATCCTGGAGGCACTAAAATGTTCAAAGACTTGAAAAGATCCTTTTGGTGGCCGAATATGAAAAGAGAAGTGGCAGATTTTGTGAGTAGATGCCTGGTATGTCAGCAAGTCAAGGCCGAGCACTTCAGACCGGCAGGGAAATTGAAACCACTCGATATACCCCAATGGAAGTGGGAGAGTATTGGCATGGATTTTATCATGGGACTGCCTAGAACTCGTGGTGGTTTTGATGCAATTTGGGTAATCGTCGACAGACTGACAAAGTCAGCCCATTTCTTGTCCATTAAATCTAAATGGACAGTTGATGTTCTAGCAGCTCTGTATATAAAGGAAGTGGTGAGATTGCATGGTATTCCAGTGAATATAATATCTGATCGAGACCCTAGATTCACTTCTCATTTCTGGAAGGGACTGCAAGAGTCTTTAGGTACTCGTTTGAATTTCAGCACGGCATTCCATCCACAGACAGATGGGCAGACGGAGAGAACTAACCAGATAGTGGAGGATATGCTGAGAGCATGTATGATTGACTTCGGTGGTAATTGGAATGAGCATTTGGCATTGGTTGAATTCGCCTACAATAACAGCTATCAGTCTAGTATTCAGATGGCCCCATTTGAAGCTTTGTATGGAAGAAGCTGTCGATCCCCGTTGTGTTGGGACGAGGTGGGCGAAAAGCAATGGCTTGGACCGGATCTTATCTCGGAATCATCACAGAACATCCGTATTGTCCGAGATCGGTTACAAGTGGCTCAGTCAAGACATAAGAGTTATGCCGATAATAGAAGAAGGGCATTGGAATTCCAAGTAGGTGACCATGTGTTTTTAAAGGTCTCTCCTTCGAGAGGGATTCGCAGATTTGGTATTCGTGGCAAGCTGAGTCCGAGGTATATTGGCCCGTTTGAGATTCTAGATAGAGTGGGAGAAGTGGCTTATCGATTGGCATTACCGCCTCAGTTATCTGGCGTGCACAATGTCTTCCATATTTCTATGTTGCGGAAGTATGTGTACGACCCCACTCATGTTATTCAACATATGGACTTTGAACTGAAGGAGGATCTGACCTATGAGGAAAGACCAATAAAGATTTTGGACCGGAAGCAGCAGCAACTCCGGAGTCGAGCTATACCTATGGTCAAGGTACAATGGAGTCGGCGTGGAGCGGAAGAAGCTACCTGGGAATCCGAAGAGGTGATGAGGAAGCGGTATCCCGACCTTTTCTTGGTGAGCAGATTCTTTTATTTTCGCATCTTAATGCAGTGAATTTGGAGGACCAAATTCTTTTAAGTAGGGGAGGGTGTAATACCCCGTATTTAATTAGTAATTTTTATTAATATTTCCTATTCAAATTGGAATTTTTAAGAATTTATTTGAATTAAGTTGAATTAATAAATGAATAGAAATAGAAATAAACCATTAAAAATTTAAATTTGAAATGAAAATGAAATGTGATCCAAATTAAAATAAGGTATGAATGAAATAAAACATAAATGCAATTGATTTGGAATGAAAATGAAATTAAAAGAGGGAATTTGGAATTTGAATTTCGAATTTAATATTTTATTAATAAATGAATAGTGAAGTGGAATTTAGTTGACCGTATTAAAATCTCAAAAAATGGTAATTGGGTAGCTGATCATTTGCTTAACAAACTTTTCTTCTATGATTAACCCTAATAAAATCGTTGACCTGGTCAAATCTAGAGTTTAATTGGGATTAGAATCCACCAACCCCCAATAGTAACTTCTATAGTAACCTACACCTTAAAACATGAAATTAGAACTCATTCCTTAATTAAATTCGATGAGGTTAGAGGCAAATGAAAGGTATTGATTGGTAGTTTAATAACCCTTAACCAATTTCGTGTAAAATTAATCAGGATAGAAGTGATTAGATGAGTTTGATCGAGGTCAAGCATTTCGGCGGCATAAGTTACACGTCTCTTCTAGCTCGAAATTCACCCTTCCTGGAAGGATCCAGAAGGTGTATTAGGTATTAAAAGAAAGCTTAAAGTGTCTAGTTTCATTTGGTAGCTGGGTCAATCGACGAGGAGTACAGATCTGGGAGTATTCGGCGATTTAGTGGAAGGTGTTCTTCGTTCTTGGTTCTTCTTCATCTAACTCTTTGATCCTTGATTAAGGTAGGTACCCTTCACCAAATGAAGCATGTAAATATAGTATCTTGATCTTCTTGACGAGATCTATCGTTTGGGACTGAAAGCCCTAAATTTTATAGAGTATTGAGGGAGATATCAAGCGATCTTTGGAGGATATTCTTCTAGTTCGTGGGTTTTCTTATTTGCTGAAGTTTAGATCTTCAATTGAGGTAGGTTTTAACAGACCTAAACCTTATTGTTATATATGAATGGAATCCTCATCTTGTTAGCTTCCTTCCTACGTAGAAAGCCCTAATTTTTATTAACCATGCTAGGTTAATTTCTCGTTTTAGCAAGCTTATGTTCTTGTTCGGTTTAAGTGAGCCCTTTTAGTCTAAGCTTGAATCCCCGTGACTAATCACAGGCTAAACATGAAATTAAGCATGGCATCTTGTTTATCTCTTTCCTATCTTTCCATTGATATCTCGTTTGCTTAATTCCATGAAGAAACAGAGGAGTTATGTTGATTCTAATCAAGGGATCTTGAATCCCGTTCTCTGCTCATTAAGGCGCTATGTACCAGGGGCGCGATCTTTAACGCGCTAGCCCGATATTGCGCAATCTTGTAGACCCCCAGCCCTGACAGAACACGTTCAAACCTTAAAAATTTAATATATTCAGATTTTTGGGATCGCGCTAGCTTTACCTAGCGCGTTCTTCATTAAGGCGCTATGGCCCTATGGCGCGACATGCTTCATACCCCAATCGCTTGAGGGGTCGAGTCGTAAGCCCTCTGATGCAATTATAATTCTGTAAGATGTTATATGGTTGCTGTAAGATGCTATATAAGACATATGTTCAGTTAGAAAACATCTTTGTCCAGTTTTCAAATTAATCAAAAGGGTTTTCATGTTCTTTTTAGTTCCCGATATTCTTTGATTCCAGAATTTTAAATCTTTGATTCCAGAATTATGATGATTAGCTTCTGAATGTTTTCACAATATACTTATAATATTTTTACGTAGTTCAGATGCTAATTGAGTAGTACTAATAGTTAGTACCCCACCTGTTAATCTAGATTTCAAATTTTATGCATTTAGTTTCCTGGTCCAGAACGTGCTGTGTTTTCCTAGCGCGTTCTTCAGGTCGCGCTAGGGACATATAGCGCCTTCTTCCTGTTGACCCCGATCTTCCAGGGGTTAAAACAGAACGTTTCTGACATGTTTTTCAAACTATATTAAGTTCCTGCAGTTACTTATAAGTTAAGTTATACGTATATTAACTTGTAGATCCCCTGTGTTTATCCAGTTTTCAAATTAAAATGGTTTCTGGCCCTGTCTTGAACGAGCTATACTTCCATAGCACGTTCTTGATAAACGCGCTACCTGGGTATAGCGCGTTAATACACAGAATTTTATTTTTGAGCCGTTAGCTATCTTATTTCTATCAGATTATTGTATATTCTTATTTCTGAATGTAGTAAGTTAATTTTTATCCCTCAAGGCTCCAGTATATCAAAAGGTGTTCTCCGAACGTTAGGCTACGCCTATCGGGATGGTCGCACGCTTGCGCGAGTGATCTTCGGATCGATTACCTCCGCCACATACTGAGGCCTTGTTGGAATCCTTAGTGTTTTTATCAATTGGTTAGCTACCCACAGCATGTAATTGGTTTTGTTATAAGTGTAATCATGCAATTGAACTTGAACGTATAATTATCATGTTAAACATTTGAGTTTATGAAAATGTAATCGGGTTAAATTCAGCTTGAATTCTTAACAGCCTGAAAACTTGTTAACCAACAGAATAAAATGTTTAACCATGGAACTAAGAATGATCTAATTATTGCATTTTCCTACTTACCCTTTCATTCTTGGTTTCCACGACTCGATATGTCATTAAACATTATGCCAAAGTTGAATTCTCCATACTTCTTGTTATTTCGATATTCAATCAGATCTGTGCTTATTACTTGATAGCTTGTTCTTTGAAATTTATTGGCCATGAAATGTGGAAGTCTAGATTCGTGGGATCTTGTGATCCAAATAAATCAATGTCTGGCAAACAAATAAGGGCTTGGTCTAGTCCTGGGAGGAGCACCCGAACACTACTTGTATCCCCATGGAGGTGGTTGACTAGGTGTGGCATTGGCACCAGTACTTGACATGTGATTAATCTAGGGGCTGTCCACTACTCTCTACTAGTTTACACTTTCCACTTTTTCCTGTTCTATGATTTACTTGTGGTTACTCTACTTGCTATTACTTGAAAGTGGAAATGTTACATGCGTGATATACTTGCTTACTGGCCAAATTATTATTTCTACACTTGTTCTTGTTCTTACTTGTTCATAGTAAAGTTCTTGTCCTTGCATTAATTGTTATCTCTTGATTCTTGACTTTGTAAGATCTTATTACAGTGTTCTTGCTCTTGTTATCTTTCTCCTTGTTATCATTTCATATAACATGTAATTAAATCATTAATCACTTACACTTGCCTGTTATTACCTACTGAGCGTTGGCTCATAGTATTGTTTTCCCCCTTTTCCAGGTTACTCAGGTGGTGACGTTCACTTGGACGGGGAGTGATTTGAGTGCTACTAGAGTGTGCCTCCATCTAGGTTGCCATGTTGGCACCGTAGTATTTCCAGTTATTACCTTTAGTGTTGCATTAGTGTTCTAATTCTGTATTAGATCAGGTGATGTATTAATGAGTTTGGAAGTTATGTTTAATCAGTTGATTATTGTAATAAGAAGATTAGAATCCTTCTATTCCATTGAGCAGTTTTAGAACTTAATTTTTGTGCTAGCGTGTTTCTGACTGTACGTCCCGGTATTCCGCGTCGGGGCGTGACAAGAAGCCTGGAGAGCAGAAAGAGCAACAGCAGAGGAGAAAGCTCTTCGATCCAGCAGAAGAAAAGAAAAAGAGAAAGAGAGAAAATGAGAATAGAGATCGAGAGAAGAAGAGAAGTGCAGCAGAGAAGAAAGAGAAAGAGAGAGAGTGAAGAAAGAGAGTGAGATCGAGGGAGATATGTTCTTGATGGACCGTGGATCAAATCCAGGCCATCCAGCTCTTTAAGAGCCACATCTGATGTTCCTTCTTTTACAGCTTGTGTTTGCTGTGTTATTTTCGTTCCTTATTTTTCTTTTTATTCGATCTGATTTACTAAGTTCTTCCGATCCTCTGGACTGAGGTCGGGTTCCTCCTGGTGGGTCAGGAGAAGGGAGATCTGATCTCCGGTTTGCAAGCAGCAGGGGGGCTGCTTGTGGGTTCCCTCCGGGCTAGGAGGAAGAGAGGCTAGGCCTCTGGTGGATTGCTGGTAGCAGAGTGCTACTGACTGGTTCACTGGTAGCGGGGCTGCTACTAGTGGGGTTCCCTCTTGGTATAGGGGAAGAGAGACGTGAGTCTCTGGTTTCTAGTGATCGTGGGTTGCTAGAGGTTCCCTCCGTGTAGGAGGAAGAGGGGAGGTTGTTCCCCTGGGTAAGCTGTGTATCAGCGTCTGTTGGCAAGCTGTGTTGCCCAGCTGTTAGTGAAGCCACACTCGGGTTGAGTGTGGGGTGGATGTAGGTCTGCAGGACCGAATCACCTAAAAACCCCTCTTGCATTGTGGTTTGATTGCTTATGGTTTGCTCACGCTAGATGTTTGCATAGGGGCACTCCAAGTGTTTGATCACAGGTTCATTAGATGATTTGATCAGATTTTGTTCTAAGTGTTTAATCTGTTGAGTGAGCGAAATTCTAATTGAGCGAAAGTTTATATTGGTTGAAAGTTTTATAGGCTATATTCATTCACCCCCTCTCTGAATACTTGCACCGAACCCAACAAGGATGATATAGCGCGTTCATCCCCATGCCAGCTCTTGGCCATCTTGAATTTCTGAGGTATGTAACATGCCCTATATTGATCTTTATATTATTTGGCATGTTGTTGGCCTCAGTGGCGATCACGGATTTTGATTATTACATGTAACCACCCTTTTTTATCATCAATTGTAGTTCTATATCTTGCCAAATCATCAACTCTTATTCAAATCATTTCAATTGGGGGTTTGTTCTAATTTTATAATCCACATCCGTCTCTTTCCTCGGCTGAATCCAGGGGCAAGAGGTGAATAAGGAGGCGATGACCAATCTAGGCACCCTGACGAGAGGAGGTCTCAAATAGGGGCAGTCCGTTATGACCTGATGCCACAAGCAAAGAAACATGGAAAAAAGAAAGCAAAGGACAAAATCAAAAGCATCATCTCAAAGGTCTATTGAATATGATTCCAAAGCTCCAGAAAGGCAAGAAAAAGAATCTAGGCATGATAAGAGTGGCAGTACAGTTCTCCGCGGGACGAATGAGCCCGGTCGCACGCATGCCTAGAGTGGACTTAGGTTCGATGACGGACACAAAGCCCCGGTGCAACAGACCAAATTTCTAATGGGTTGTCTGGAGAGGAACCCAAGTCCTAAGAGCTTCTAGATCTGGCCTAAGCTTACCCACATTCTAGTTTCCTTTTTAGGATTGAGACTAGTACCCCAGGTATGGCCCTGGTAGAAACACCGTCATGAAAATCTCGGCCTTGGTCAGGGTTTGTCACCTCATTGCACGCCAACCTCGGGACTCTCAACACGATACGGAGGGCTCACATTGCTAGGGGAAAGCACTGATTTTCAAAAATCCAAAAACAACATATATTTCAAGAATCCAAAAACAACATATATTTCAAAATCCAAAAACAACATATATTTCAAAAATCTAAAAACAACATATATTTCAAAATCCAAAAACAACATATATTTTCAAAATCCAAAAACAACATATATTTTCAAAATCCGAAAAACAACATATATTTTCAAAATCCAAAAAATAACATATATTTCAAAATCCAAAAACATCATATATTTCAAAATCCAGAAACAACACATATTTAAAACACCAAAAACATCAAAAATCCAAAATCAAACAAAAAAAATCATATATTTCAAAACCCAAAAACATCAACTATTTTCCAAAATTTCACAAAAATTCAAATATATTTTCCAAAATCTAAAAAAATACCATCATATGCATCGCATGCATCGCATTATTTCTATTATGTTTCCCGCCTATTTAATAAGGCTCCACCCCTTGACCAAATATCAAGAAACGGTCGTTATCTAACTTGCTTCAAGGCAAGGGGTTGAGTCTAAGAACAGATCTAACTTGTTCCATGTTTAAGTGTGTGCAGAATGCAGGATCAAGACCAAAGCTCAAATCTCACAACTATGCAGGTTCAAGACTTTGACGCGCCAGGTACAGGCCGTCAAACTCATCTAACGGTCCATGCAAGACCGTTACATCTCTTCAGGCCTTCGCTTTGATTTTCTCAGCAGCTCTCTCTCTAACGGCCTGGGGCGCGACCGTTATTCTTTCTAACGGTCTATCGTTGGACCGTTACTTCCTCCAGAAACCCAAACCCTCTGGTCTTTCACCCCGATGGCCTATCTCCTACTCGTTATATCCTTCTAACGGCCATTCTCAGATCCGTTACACTCTCCAGAGGCTCTGTTTTCCAGGCCGTTCTAAGCCAAGTCAAGCCACAACTCATGCTCATTCAATTAAGGCAATCCCATCTCATTCAATTAAACTTAATGAAACAAATGATTAATAAGATTCCAACTCTGATTGTCAAATAAATCTTTCATAAAAGCAAAATCAAGCTACATTCAATTTCTTATCCGAAAGAGGGCGGATCTTCCTCAACTCTTTAAGGTAGCCACGGCGCGCTTCATCGTTCTCTTCCACTACCTCTTGCCATGGGTGCACCTTGCTGATCTCCCACATGGTCAGCGCGTTCCGGACTGTTCTTTCATCTTCCTCGGTCCCCATCTTCCTAGGTAGAAGGGGAGGGTAGTGTGATAGTGCAGGAGCTTCAATCCGAGGTAGTCCGATCTGAAGATGGCACCAGTGTGGGTTGTAGATCGCCATGGTAGTATTTCCCACTAGCTGGAGGTCCAGGCCTTGACGTCGCGGTATTCTGAAAAGAGTGCTTCGGAGGATTCTTGGTCGCATAATGAATTTCTCAATTGACAAGGTGTTGAAGAAGAGGCGCCATTCATCCCGAGTTTTCTTGTCCGCCGTCATGCATTAAACCTGTGAAGAAAATCTGAATACCCCTCCAATGAAGAAGAGAGGGTGGCTCCCGAAGATATGGCTAGAAGAAGTAATATCCTCCTTTGGTTGGAATTTGATTCTCACTCCCATCCAACACTCGAGGAGTATCATGGAGCCGAACAGAGGTCCTCCTAGTCAAGCCGAGCTTAGTCCTTCATAGAGGTATGAAAGGATCGCTTGAGAGATGGACATTCCCCGCCACAACCCACTAATAATGCTGAGATTTTGGGCATCTAAGAGGTGGTCGGTTGTAGTGAAAAGGAAAACTCCGCATAAGCAAACCGCCACCGCCTTGGCTATTGCTTCGTGTCTCTCCCACTTGTTCTTGCAATGAGAGGCTATCCATTGTGCCAAGGGTATCAAGTGAATATGGTGTGGGCTGATCATGGTCCTCACGTCCTTTGGATTATGGATGAAATCACTCAAGATCAAGGACGGGTCAATAGGCTCAACCGTGTAGCAAACTAGGTCTTCATCTCCCGCCTTAGTCTTAGGAAGGGCTAGGTAGGTTTCTACCTCCTCTAATAGGACTGTTGCTTCAAAGGAAGGGAAGATGAAGGTATGTGTTTGTGGATGCCACAATTCTATGAGGGCTGAATACTAGACCAATCTAATGACAATTTCTGGAAATTCTTGCCTAAGGCCAAGAAAGGTTGAAGGTGCCATGCTTTAAGAATTGATGTAACCTCTAAAGGGAGTGCCTTTACCATGGGAGCCACCCACTTCAGATTAGAATAGCATCTTGGACCAGGAAAGGGCTTGAAGAGAAGAAGAAAAGAAGAAGATCATGAGAAAGAGATGAAGTGTAGGGAAATTCTAAACTTGGTTAGGTCATGGAAGCTTACCACTCTTTGAGCATTGGAGCTTAGGTGCTTGGGGAATGAGGTCAGCCTTTGTAGCTCTCCATACTCCTTTCTTGCAGCTTTGGGTCCGGTATAGATCTTCTCCTCCATAGCCATTGCCTCGAAGCTTCTCTTCATCTTGTTTCCTGCCCTTTAGGAGAGGTTTTTCAGCCCTTCTAGCAGAGAAATTCAGAAAGATATGATTTTGGCTAAGTTTCCAAGTTTTAAAAGTCTTGATTTTGGCTTTAAAGAGATAAGATTCGGATTGGAAGGCTTTATCTTAAGTTTGGGAGAAGTCTAGAATGGATTGGAGGCTTCTTATCTCAGATTTTGCCCCTTGCGGCTCAATCCGTCTCGGAGTACAATTCATTCTCTAACAGTCTATCGTCGAACCGTCACTTTCCTCTGACACGCCAGCTCTGGGCCGTCACATTTCCTGTGGGTTTAATTTGGTCCAACCTTGTTCTGTCAAGCTTAACGGTCTAGCATTAGACCGTTATATTCTTATGACGCGTTCTCTCTGAGCCGTTACATTCTCTGCTGATCAGTTTTGGCTTCTTCTTGGTCAATCATTCTCAACGGTCTTGCTCATGACCGTTATCTATCTCCGACGCACTGCGCTTGAACCGTCACATTTCCTGCACATTTTGTTAAGTCTATACATCCCATTCATCATCCCAGTTTGTACATCATTTTAAAGTTTGAACATCATTGATGAAGTCTATACATCATTTTGAAGCCTGTACAGCATTTTGAAGTCTGCACATTCATTCTTCATGTTGAAGTCTACACATCATGTTGAAGTCTACACATCATTATTGAAGACTATACAGCATGTTGAAGTCTATACATCGTTTTCAAGTCTATACAGCATTTTGAAGTATGAACATCATTTTGAAGTCTACACATCATGTTAAAGTCCATACATTCTCCAAGTCTATACATTGCACAGCCTCAAGTCCATACATTCTCCAAGTCTGCACATTCTTGATCTAAAGTCCATACCTTCTCAAAGTCTGTACATTCTTGATCCAAGTCCATACATTGCCCAGGTGTGCACAACCCCAAGTCTATACATTCCTCGTCTGAAGTCCATACGTTCTTCAAGTCTGAGCACCCTTTGCTAAAAAGAAGTCTATACCTCGTTTGGTCGTCTGCACTTAAAGTCTATACATCACTTTGTCAAGGTCTATACACTCATGAGTATAGTCAGTGCGTTCATGGTTCAATCCTGCTCTGCCATCTCTAACGGTCTATCATTTGTCCGTTACCTATATATGACGCACCAGCTCTGAGCCGTTACTCTTCCTGCTGCTCAGTTCTGCAAAATTGGGCTATGTCCTCTCTGACGGCCTCTGTCTCATGTGTTACTTAATCCTGACGGTCTTGACCTAGACCGTTACATTGTCTACTACTGTGATTCGAGCTATTCCTATCTGCCTCTGTTTAGACCTGGCGGTCTTACATGCTTTTCATTCCGTTCATCCTGACCATCCACACATTATCTCATCCACATCATGCACATTTCATCTCCACGCAATCATCCATTCCTTCACATGCGTTCATTCCCATCAAACCATATGCATTTCCTGCAATCACGCATTCTCACATTCATTCCTACCTTCATTCATGCTCATCTGTTTGCATTCAGTCACACATCCATTCATTCACATAAAAAGGGAAAAAACAAACAAAAGACCAAAAGAAAGTTTATTTTATTTATTCCATTTCCATATAAGTCATGTACAAGTAATAACAAAAAAAAAGTGCATCACTCGGCCGGTTTATCCGCCGGGCCGCCATCATCATCTCCGCCCTCGGGTCTCCGCGCGGGTGGCGCTCTCCTCCTGCTGTCCTCTCTCTACCCTCTCATTCCTCCGCTGGCCAAAAGAGCTAGCGAGGAAGTCCCCTATCAAGCCGCTCGGGGCAACGCTCCTCCGTGCCCCACTCTGGGAGGCACTCCGCTCCGGTCCCCGGCCCGTCATCCTGACCGTGCGCTCCATCATCTGTAGCTCTATCTTCAGCTTGAAGATCTGATGCCGCGTGTCCCGGGCCTCGGTCCGGTAGCGATCCAAGTCCACGGTCCCAGTCCGGAGTCACTCCACCTCGGCTTGTGACCGAGTCAGCTCTGCCCGGAGTCGCTCTGCCTCCGTCCGAGCCGATTTCACCTCGGCCGCTGCTGTGGCTAGCTCGCTCGCCTATAGATTGCATTTCATATAGTTAGTTGCATAAGCATTTTAATTTTCATAAACATAAGCATTTTAAATCAACGCATTTAGCATCTTACCCGCTCCGCGAGGGTGGCCTCCGCCTCCTCGGCCCGGGCAATCGCTCGGGCAAACTCAGTGTCTCGCTCGGCCCTGCCTCCCGCAGGCTGTGAGGATGACGACGGAGCATCCGGTCCCGCTCTTTGGGCTCCCTCGGCCCGCTGCATTTAGAAATCATGATTAGTCAATCGCATTTGCATCATTTGCATCATAAAGCACAATCATTTTAAAGGTTTTGGGAATCTTACCAGAAGCTCCAAAGCGGTCCGGTACTCGTCCCGCTGCTGGACGGTGGCGTGAAGAAGCCCCTCGAGCTTGGCTATCTTTCCCTCGGGGTCTAGCTGCATTTAGAAGCATGAGTCATTGCATATAGTATATAGAATTGTGTCATATAGAAAGAGTTTAGGGTTTAGCAGTTGCATACCTGTTGTCGGGTACCTCGGTACACCCGATCCCCGTACAGTCGAGCGAAGGCTTTCAAGTACGCCTCATCACTCTCATCCCGCTCCTTCACTGCTCTGCCCTGCTTGTTCCAATCGTGGATGGACTTCGCCTTCCGGGCGCACCAATCTATGTCACTGCTAATTCCCTTCACTGACTTTCCCGGGCGCTCGTCACCGCGGCGTGGAAAGGTCACCTCGGGCTGGTGTAGTCCCCGAGTCCTCAGAATCAACAGGTAGTGGAGTGGCTCGATGATATGGATGCAGTGCAATCATATGTCTCGTCCCCGGTACTATAGGGCTGACTCCACCCATGGCTGACCCTCGTAACTCTCACCTCTGTACGGGGTCCATCTCACCTGAAAGCATATTAGTCCATTCATCAAATCAACATTTAGAAGCATATAAAAGCATACAAAGCATTTAGAAAGCATTTGTGAGTTCGGGCTTACCGCCGTATGCGGGAAAGAATCCAAATCGTCCTGGATCGCCCGGGTCAATCTGATGATCGACCCTGGGTCCCTCGTAACCACCCATCGTCTGGCGATCGGGATGCGGTCCGCATGGAGTAGCGTGCCTCTCCCGATACCTGGGAGGTACATGTAGCTCCAGATCTGCATTTTGAAGTCGAGTCAGTCAATTTGCATAGACATTTGCACAATCATATAGAAAGCATTTAAAATGCATTTACCTGTAGGAAAGGCGAGAAGCCGCCCAGCATCGTCTGTCTGTCCGTCGTGCTGAGGGACTCGAACAAGAAGGCCAAGACTGTCGCTCCCCATGGGTATTTTTCAACTCTGCCTAGATTCTCGAGTAGTGGCAGCAGCCTGCAGCTGATGACATCCGCCTGAGTCGCGAACAGGAGCTTCCTGAATAGTAGCATGATGAAGCGTCTCAGGACGCGGTCTCCCTCTGGTCCCGCCTCTGCCGCCACGTGAGGGCGCACCTGATCTATCACTCTGCCGAGGTGCTCCTCTGGTAACTCGCCCATAGCTATGGCTGCTCCTCTCAATCCCAAGCTCTCCTGCAGCCGTGATCTTGAGAGCTGAGATGATGTCTGTCCCAGCCTGATCAAGTCTAGTCCCAGCAGCTCCTGGGCCATCTCTTTGTAGTTCCGGTAGGTCTATCTGGTCACTGTAGCTCCGTGCACTCTCAGTCCGGTGATCCTCGCTATGTCTTCCAACGTCGGGATCATGTGACCCCACGGGAAGATGAACGCCCTGCTGACTGGATCCCATCGCTCGTGTAAAGCATATAGCAGTGGCGTATCCATCCGGATCACCTCGATGCTTAGCACCTCGGCGAACCCCATGCCGGCTAACCTCTCTCTCTGGTAATCGGGAAGTGCCTGGTACACCGCCCGGATCTGGAGCCAAGATATCCTCTTCCGTCTCTTTCCTTGCATTCATTTAGAGCATAAGTCAGTCAATTGCATCATAGAATCATTGCATAAGCATTTATATAATGAAAAACAAAGCAAAAAATTGAATAATTGAAAACCCAAAAATAAGTTCTGGCCTCTGGTGGTTATAACGGCCCTGGGATGGGGCGTTACTTGTCTCTAACGCACCAAGTGTGGCGCGTTAGGCTTGTGACGGTTCCTGGAAGGACCGTCACATTCCCTGCTAGAGGTCATTTTCCCCTTTGCATTCCGTTGTCTTCTCACCTTGGCCAAAAGGCCTACAAAATAATCCTAATGGGTGCATAGACCCATTTTCTACCCCCCAATCATACATGCATCCACATATAAAAACACAAAAAAATTGAAAATTGAAAAATTAGGGCGAGAGCTTACCTCTCGATCTTGGCCGCTCTTGTTGGATTTTTGTGACTTCCCTAGTGTTTTGATGATGAGCATCACTATGTTAAATATTGTAATTTTTAATCAGACATCATGAGTAATGTTATGCATTCGAACTTTCCATGATTAACAGGAAAAATTGCTATGAGATAATACCTTGCATGTCCGTAATGTTCCCTTCATACTTCGTGTTGTTTGTGTTCACTACACTCGTGTTGTCCTTTTGTACGTCGTGTTGTTCCAACTATGTTTGTTGGTTGTCTTCGTGTCGTTATTTGTTCCATCGCGTGCTGTACACTGCAGTACCTCGTGCTGCTTTCTGTGCCACCTCGTGTCGCTCCATCTGTGTCACCCCTTTGTCTTCGAGTCTCTTGTTCTTTCCAAGTCTATACAGCCTCATCTTTTCCTTCGTTCCAAGCCAAAGTCTACACATTGTCTTAGCGTCATGCATCAGTCTTCATAGTCCATACAATGCACTGTAGCATGTTCGAAGCTAAGTCCATACATTGGTTTAAGCTTCCAAGTCTGTACATTGGCCTTCAAGCTTTCCAAGTCTATTCATTGGCAGCTGAACTTTGAAGTCTATACATTGGTCTTCACTTCAAGTATGTACAGCCATTATCTTGCCAAAGTATATACGTTGTGAACTCTCAAGTCTGTACAGACTTTGCCTTGTTCAAGTCTATACATCGTCCAATTCTTTAGCAAGTCTATACCTTGTGAAAGTCCATACATTCGATTGCGTTGCCTTGAAGCCGTTCCTAGTCTATACATCCTGTTGAACGCAAAGTCTTCACATCGCCTCATCATATGAAGGCTGTACGTTGCAAGTGTCCTTCTTGTTTTTGTGACCACACTTCATGTCAGTTTCTGCTTTCGTCTTCGAGTTGGTTTCAGTCAATGTTGTTTTCGTGTCGTTTTCGTCTTCGAGTCATTCGTACGTTCGAGCAACTTAGTACTCGAGTTGTTTTCGTGTGTATTCAAGTCTTTTTAGTAAAGTGTCATTTCACCTCGTACCGTTCTCTTTGCTGTTTGTTATGTCGTGTTGTTTTTGTATTCGTGTCTTCGTGTTGCTTTTGTATTCGTGTCTTCGTGTTATTCTTGTGTTTATGTCCTCGTGTTGTTTCTTTCTATCTTCATCCAGGTTTCCTCTGATCGCGTGTCTTACTACCATTTTTATTCCGTGCTATTTCCTTTTTACCTCGTGCTGTTCTCATCTGACTTCGTGTCGTTCTCTTTGTAGTGTTTGTTTTGTTACAGTGGTACTTCGTGTCGTTCTCTTTGTAGTGTCAGCTTTATTATTGTGTATCTCGTGTCGTTCTCTTGCTACCTCATGCTGTTTTCATCTGACCTTGTGTCATTCTCTCCTTGTCTCGTACTGTAATAATCTTGTGTATCTCGTGTCGTTCTCAGTATAGTGCATCTCGCATTGCTATCACATACCTCATGCAGTTTTAGTTTTTGTGGCCCTGAGTTTTAATGGTTTAATTTCTTTACAGGAGAAGAAGAAGGTGGTCCGAGGAAGAACATTCACCGGTGTCTGGGCTACACGTGATCCGATACTAAAGGAACCAATGCCATAAGGGCACGTGGCAAGAAGGTTCTGGATCGAGCGCGGGAAGCACACGCCTTGCATGCACCCTCCTGATCGCTTATAAAAGTACTGCCTCATCATCTACGAAAGATGAGGAGCTCCGAGATTACAAGAAAGAAATTTGAGTGAGAGCAGAAGAGAAAGAGCCTCCCTGAGAAACTAGAGTGTTCCAGTTGAGAGAGAAGAGAGAGCAGAAGAGTGATCAGAAGATGGGTATTGACTTACGGATCAAATCCGAAGTCTGCTGCTTAGTTTGAGCTACATTGTTTCCAGTTTTCAGAGTTTTAGATTCCTTCTTTCTTGCTTTCGTTTTTATATATTTTTCTTTCTTGATTAAAAGTTCTCTGTGTTACCTCCTGGTGTTCAGGGGAAGAGAGAGACGTGTTCTCTCTGGATTACTTGCAACAGAGGTTGCAGTATTGTTCCCTCTCGTAGAAGAGGGGTTCCCTCTGGGATTCAGAGGAAGAGAGACATTGGTCTCTGGTTCTAGTGACTGTAGATCACTAGTGTTCCCTCCGGTTGGAGGAAGAGGAAAGTGTTTCTTGGTTTCTAGGGACTTGGCGTCCTTAGGGTTCCCTCTGGGTGTGGAGGAAGAGGGGAGGATGTTCCCCTGGTGAAGCTGTGAATCAGCCATTGTTGCAGACTGAGTCTGCTTTGCTAGCAGGTGCTAGTGGAAGCCTCACTTCGATTTGAAGTGAGGGGTGGACGTAGGCAGACTGGAGGTCTGACTGAACCACCTTAAAAACCTCTGAGTACTCGTGTGATTATTTGTGGTGATTGTGTGGTGTGCCTTCTATCCACTCGAGCTATTGTCCGCACTGCGTGTTTGTGGGTTCAACTCCGAGATTGCTTGTTTTAAGTGAATCATTCTTCAGTAATTTTTTAATCGGTTGAAAACAGTGATCTATTCATCCCCTCCCCTTCTAGATCACTTCATATTTCTTGTATCACTTGGTATCAGAGCAGGTATTTCCCAATATGTGGTCCAACAGCCAGGGAAACGGATCTGCTGGTCCTCGCAGCTACATTGCTGAAGGGCAGTCAATCACCCGTCCCCCTTTCTTCGATGGTAATAACTATTTCTTTTGGAAGAACAAGATGGAAGTCTTCATCAGGGCTCAAAGCCACAAGCTCTGGAGAGTAATTATAGATGGTCCGTACCAACTTCCACCAAACGAAGACATATGGACAGAGGAACAGGTTAAACTCTCCGCACTGAATTGGATAGCTCTTAGCATCATACAGTGCGCCGTCCACCCAGAAGAGTACTTGAGGATTTCAGCGTGCAAGACTGCAAAGAAAATGTGGGATGAATTACAGTTAATTTATGAGGGCACATCTCAAGTGAAAGCTACCAAGATCAATATGCTTACAACTCAGTATGAGTTGTTTAAGATGAAGCCAGAGGAGTCGATCACAGAAATGTATGCTAGATTGTCTGTGATCATCAATAGTCTGAGAGGATTTGGAAAGGAGATTCAGCAAGAAGGCATTGTCAGGAAGATCCTTAGGTCTCTAACTCCCATCTGGGATACTAAGGTGACCGTCATAGAGGAATCTAGAGATTTATCCACCATGTCAGTAACCCAGCTGATTGGGTCTCTCATGACCCACGAAATGAACTTCAGACAAGGGAATGATGGACATGACAGAAAGGGAAAGAATGTTGCTCTTAAAGTCTCACGACATACTAAGAAGAGCAGCAGCAGCAGCAGCAGTGGTGGTAGCAGCGAAGACTCTAACGGATTCTCAGACCTGGACAAGGGCGAGCAGGCCATGCTCACCAGGAAATTCAGAAAGTTCTTGAGAACTAAAGGGAAATTCTACAGGAGAAAGAGATTTAATGCTGCAAGGAAGTCTCCTGAACGAGAACTTGAGAAGAACCGATCTGTTAAAAAAGTTACATGCTACCATTGTCAGAAACCTGGTCACATGAAAAGTGAATGTCCAGAGCTGCAAGCTAAGGCTCCCGGATACCAGAAGAAGATGGTGCACAAGAAGAAGAAATCCATGCTATGCACATGGAGTGACGAGGAGGAGGATCCAGAAGCCACCTCGTCCAGTGAAGGTGATGAAAAGA
The DNA here is from genome assembly GCA_022559845.1 of Amorphophallus konjac. Taxonomy (NCBI): domain Eukaryota; kingdom Viridiplantae; phylum Streptophyta; class Magnoliopsida; order Alismatales; family Araceae; genus Amorphophallus; species Amorphophallus konjac. The sequence continues at coordinate 250,812,785 of CM040126.1, forward strand.
CTTGCCTCATGGCCAACCATGAGGAAGAGGTAACGAACTTATTTGAGAATTTTACTTTGGATGATTGGGAGGACGCCTATGGCGACCTGTTAGCTAAATATAATTTTCTAACCAAGGAGCACAGAATGCTTAAACGAAAGTTTCACTCAGTTTCTGAGGAACACTCTATTGCTGTTACGGACAACATGAAAACCAAGGAGATGGCCATTGAGCTAGATCAGGCTAGAAGTGAGATCGAGAAGTTTAGAATGAAAAGAGAGGAAAATCTAGCTAGGATGAATGAGCTGAAGAGTAAAACTGAAGAGAGTAAAAAGGAGTTTAGACTGATTGCAGAAAAATATGAGGCGGTTAGAAAAGTTAATCAGGAACTCCAGGACCAATGTAATGAACTTCAGAAGGAGATTGAGGACAAAGGAAAAATGCTAGAAAAATTTACAGAGGGGAGAAACAATCTGGATGCCCTTCTGGGGTCGAGGGTAAACTTCAATAGGGAGGGATTAGGATACAATCCCACAAGTAAAAAACCCTTTGAATTCAAAACTGTCACGTTCTGTCCCGCCAAGGGCAAAGAAAAACTGGAAACCCCATCCAGCTCCAAATCTGTCTCTACATTGAAGGTTTCGACCAGCAAATCTATTCAATCCACTGGTCAGCAAACTAAGTCAGGAAATCTTGAGACTAGAACTGTTCCTGTGCAACAGTTGTGGAACAAGGGTTTTCACACGACCATTCCTAATGATGTCACTAGAAAGGTGAACAGTTTCGCTAAGAAAATTCAGCATGATAGTTATCAAGGAAAGCATGCGAACATGCATCACCTTCAGCACAATTTTCATTTGAATAAAAATGGTTACATGAATTATGCTCAGCACACACGTGTTTCCTCTAAGAGGCCAAACAATAATTTCTCTGCTCGGAAATAGCATAATTTTAATAGGAATAGGCTCATTCAACACCCACTGAGAAATGCCAAGAAGGAAGAATCAATCTACATGAAATCTCTGAAAAGAACAGTAAAACAAATGTGGGTTCCTAAGTGTGATTTGGATAAATTGAAAACTGTCTTTGGACCCAATTTGAATTGGGTCCCACATTACTTTGTCTGAACTTTCGCAGGTTAGCCTGGCAGTCGAGCATAACAAGTGGTATCTTGACAGCGGCTGTAGCAGGCACATGACAGGAGACCGGTCCAAATTTAGCAAACTGAAAATGAAGTTTGGGGGCCTAGTCAAATTCGGTGGAAATAACAGAGGAAGAATAATTGGAATTGGTACTATTGGTAAGTCCTTTACTAACTCCATTGAAGATGTGTATCTTGTAGAAGGACTTCAGCACAACTTGATAAGTATAAGTCAACTCTGCGACAAAGGACACAAGGTACTCTTTGACCACAATTCCTGTACTATTTTTGAGCTGAATTCTGATAACGTCATGTTCAAAGGTCATAGAGTAAACAATGTATACATCGTAGACCTGGATGATAATCCTGAACCTCACTTGTGTATGTCTGCTAATTCTGAACAGGTTGCGTTTGACTGGCATAGGCGTCTAGGCCATGCTAGTTTGTCTACAATGAATAAACTGTCTAAGCATAACCTAGTTAGAGGTTTGCCCCGAATAAGATTTCAGTTAGGGTCCAAGCTATGTGATGCTTGTGCACTAGGTAAACAGACTCGTGCAGTTTTTAAGTTGAGAACTGAGAATCTTTCATCTAAACCGCTGTAGCACTTGCACATGGATCTCTTTGGTCCTACTCGCATGCAAAGTTTGTCAGGTAAGAGATATGGATTAGTCATAGTTGATGACTTCACTAGATTTTCTTGGTTGTTTTGTTTAGCAAATAAAAATGATGCCTTTGTTCACTTTGAAGAACTTTTCAATAAAATCAAATTGCAAGGTGAACATAACATCATTACAATTCAGTCTGACCATGGAGGAGAGTTTGAGAACTCTTCATTTTCTGAATTTTGCTCAAGAGAGGGAGTGACTCACAAATTCTCTTCTCCCAGGACACCGGAGCAGAACGGAATTGTTGAGAGAAGAAACAGGTCAATAATTGAAATGGCCAGGACTATGCTGATTGAGAGTGGACTTCCAAGGAGATTTTGGGCTGAAGCTGCGAATACTGCATGCTACATTCTAAACCGAGCCTTGGTAAGACCTACTCATAGGAAAACTCCTTATGAACTTCTCAAGGGTAAGCAGCCAAACATTTCTTACTTTAAAGTTTTTGGCTCCAAATGTTTTATTCACAATAATGGTAAGAATGGTTTGGACAAATTTGAAGCCAGAAGCTCTCCTGGAATCTTTCTCGGATATTCAGAAACCTCAAGGGCCTACAGAGTTTTCAATAAAGATGATCAAACTGTTGATGAAACACCGCATGTAGTGTTTGATGAAAATGATTTCTCTAACAAAGTGATGAATGATGACAGGGAGCCATCTAATGAGGGAGATTTCTTGGAGAGAATTAAAGAAGAAGAGATGCAGCCAGCTGCTCAACCAGAAAACTCACAGCAAGAAGGAGCAGCTGAGGTAGGTGAACCCTCAGGTGAGATAATATTTCACAAAGACCACCCTAGTGAAAATGTCATAGGCAATGTGCATGATCCTCCTAGGATAAGGTCTCATTTTAGAATTGTCCAAGAACAGGACTTAGCTGCATTGGTATCTCAGGTGGAACCCAAATCTGTGGAAGAAGCCTTAAGACATGATTCTTGGGTATCCGCCATGAGTGAGTAATTAAATCAATTTGAGAAAAATATTGTATGGGAACTAGTTCCCAGACCTGATAACACTCATGTCATTGGCACTAAATGGATTTTCAGGAATAAAGTTGATGAGAATGGAGCTATTTCTAGAAACAAAGCAAGACTTGTAGCTCAAGGCTACAGTCAGGAATTTGGTGTGGATTTTGATGAATCCTATGCTCCAGTGGCTAGGATGGAAGCTATACGAATTCTGCTTACATTTGCATGCTCTAGGAACATTCGGCTGCAGCAGATGGATGTCAAAAGCGCATTCTTAAATGGGGTATTGAAGGAAGAGGTATATGTTGAACAACCTCCAGGTTTTAATTTCTCTGTTCAGCCTAACATGGTTTTTAGGTTGAATAAAGCCCTCTATGGATTGAAGCAAGCTCCCCGAGCCTGGTATGAGAGACTTTCTGAATTCCTCTTGGGCAAGGGCTACACTCGAGGTAAGGTTGACCAAACCCTCTTCACCAAAAATCTCGGAAAGGATTTAATAGTGGTCCAGGTATATGTTGATGATATCATCCTCGGATCTAACAATTCAAAATTGTGTAAAGAATTTTCTGAATCTATGTCTCATGAATTTGAAATGAGTTTAGTTGGCGAACTAAAGTATTTTCTTGGGCTGCAGGTCAAACAAATGGAGGTTGGTTGTTTCATAAATCAAACCAAGTATACCCTGGAGATGCTGAAGAGGTTTGGG